>CM042686.1:238382176-239632176 GCA_023614405.1 Avena insularis | reverse complement strand
ACAAGCTCAGAAGCGCAAAAATACCTCGAAAGAAAAATCCAACATGGAGACAGCGGTAGTCACTACTGTTTCCGGGTCTGGAGGATGAGGAGGACGTGGTGGAGGCCGCGGGCGTGGCCGTGGGACATCAAGGGTCCAAGGTAGAGGAGAGCAACAACCAGGCAAAACCTACACTTGGGCCGACATCGCCAATAACCCATGTGTGCATCATTTGGACGCCAATGGGGGCTCATCCCACACCAACGCTGAATGTCGTTTTAACGACGACATCAAGAGAGATGATACCACGGGATACAAAGCCAAGCGGAAGAAGGGAAAGAAAAATCCCGAAAAAGACAAAGAGACCAAGGAAGATTCCGACATGGAGGAAGCCGACGCTTCAAATCCCAAGTCGGAAGGGAAGAAAACTTTTCCCATCAAGAAGGACACTTACGTCACCTTCCTCGGATCTCAACCAGCAAAGGTCAAGAAAGCAGTTCTCCACGAGTTCAACGCAACAGTTCCGGCTGTCCCTCAGTATCTAGACTGGTCAGAAGTAGCAATAACGTTTGACCGTGCTGATCATCCACCTAAGCTACATATGCAAGGAAAATATGCCTTAATCGCCAATCCACTTATTGATGGTTATGGTTTCTCCAAGACCCTCATGGACGGTGGTAGCAGCATCAATATTCTCTATGTCGAAACGCTACGCCGGATGAAGATCTCAGAACCACAGCTGAACCACAGCTCTGTGATCTTTCACGGAGTTGTCCCAGGAAGATAGGCTAATTCCCTAGGAGAGATCACTTTGGATGTTACTTTTGGAACACCAAAGAATTATCGGACGGAGGCACTTTCCTTCGAAGTGGTCCCGTTCAAGAGCGCATACCACGCTATATTCGGACGTCCGCCTTACTGGGCTTTTATGGCTCGTCCGTGTTACATTTACAATATGATGAAAATTCCAGGTCCCAACGGCGTAATCACCATCAGGGGAGACCCGAAGAAGGCGCGAGAATGCGAGGATGGAAATTCCGCCTTTGCCGAAGCCGTGCTGCACGCCCAGGAGTACCAGGAGATCAAGAAGAGCATAGATCCGTCCGAGATGCCTACGACGAAGAAGGAGGTGACAAAGCCAAATCCGGAGTTCAAGGCATCAGAAGAGACAAATACGACGCCGTTGAAGGATGACGACCCCTCCAAGGTGACCCAGATAGGTGTAGGCCTAAGTAGTGCATAGGAAAGCACGCTCGTCAAGTTACTCCAAGCAAATCAAGATATCTTCGCATGGCAGCCATCTGACATGACCGGAGTACCTAGGGAATTTGCCGAGCACTCTCTAAATGTAAACCCGAATGCTAAACCCGTCAAACAGTCCTTACGATGGTTTGGTGATGAAAAGCGTAAGGAAATAGCTAAGGAACTAGCGCGGCTCGAGTTAGCCGGATTCATAGAAGAGGTCATCCATACTGATTGGTCGGCCAACCCTGTAATGGTCCCTAAAAAGGACACCACTAATTTAAGGATGTGTATTGATTATACTGCCTTGAACAAGGCTTGTCCAAAAGATCCGTTCGCTCTTCCTAGAATTGATCAAGTTATCGATTCTACGGCAGGCTCGGAACTCCTCTGTTTTCTCGACGCATATTCCGGTTATCACCAAATACGGATGAAGGAATCTAACAAAGTCAAGTCTTCATTCATAACCCCCTTCGGAACCTTCTGTTTTGTTACAATGCCCTTTGGGCTGAAGAACGCAGGAGCTACGTACCAGCGCATGATGCAGCGTTGCCTCCACGACAAACTCGGACGCAATGTACATGCATACGTGGATGATATCGCGGTGATGTCCAAAAAGAAGGAAACACTAATTTCTGACTAGGAGGAAACGTTCGCCAATCTACGAAAATACAACATCATGCTTAACCTGAAGAAATGCTTCTTTGGAATACCAGCCGGAAAATTGTTAGGTTTCATCGTGTCTCAAAGAGGCATAGAGGTGAACCGTGACAAGATCAAGGCTATTCTCAATATTTCCAGGCCAACTCGCCTGAAGGACTTACAAAGATTAACTGATTGCATTGCTGCGGTCAGTCGATTTGTAAGCCGGTTTGGTGAAAGAGCCGCACCATTATACAAACTCCTGAAGAAGACCAAAGATTTTGTCTGGACTGACGAAGCTGAAGCTGCACTACAACACCTGAAGAAAGTACTCTCATCTACTCCTATCCTTGCAGTGCCGGAACCTCAGGAACCGATGTTGCTTTATATTGCTGCGACAAATAAGGTCGTTAGTATCGTCATGGTGGTGGAGAGACCAGAGGAAAATCAGGAACACCTAGTGCAGCGTCCGACTTATTTTGTCAGCGAGGTCTTGACAGAATCAAAACAGCGATATCCTCACTATCAAAAGTTGGCTTATGGTGTTTTCCTAGCATCTCGTAAGTTCGATAGTATTTTCAGGAGCATCCAATTACCGTGGTGAGCAAAGCTCCCACGAGAGACATAATCAACAACAGCGACACCACAGGACGTGTCACCAAATGGGGCATCGAGCTCTCAGCTTTCGATATTGAGTATAAACCTCATACAGCAATCAAATCTCAGATCCTTGCTGACTTTGTCGCTGATTGGACAGAGACGAAGGAGAACATGGTCCTCCCTGAGTTGGAATACTGGACCCTCTTTTTTGATGGGTCTAAGGCTCGAGGGGGCTCGGGGGCTGGCGTGGAGCTCAAATCACCCCAAGGAGATAAACTATTATACGTGTTGCAGATCCACTTCACAGCGACAAACAATATTGCCGAGTATGAAGCATCACAGACGGAATCCGGATTGCCAAGGATATTGGCATCCGACGTTTGATGTGTTACGGAGATTCGGATCTTGTTGCTCAGCAAGTCTCGGATATTTGTAATGCAAATAAGAACATGGCAGCATATAAAGCTGTCGGGGATGATCTATCTAAATCGTTCGAAGGGTTTGAAGTTCAACACATCCCTCGAGCAGAAAATGAGGAAGCAGATGCACTATCTCGAATAGGCTCTGCGCGGAAAGAGGTCCCAGATGGCGCATTTTTAGAGCACCTCAAAGTTCCCTCGATAAAGGGAGTAGATGAGGAATATCCAACCAAATCCGACTCACCTTTAATAGCAGTTCTGGCTGTAATTCCCAGCTGGACTCAACCCTACCTTGATTACTTGCTAGATGGCAAATTACCTGAAGACGAGGTGATGAGCTGACAGATTATCGACGAGCAAAAGCCTATACTATTGTTAAAGGTGAGCTCCATAAACGGAGTGTTTCTGGGGTTTTTTAGCGTTGTGTATCTCCGGAAGAAGGAGTGGAGATCTTAAGAGAAATCCATGAAGGCGAGTGTGGTCACCACGCTGCAGCCAAATCTTTAGTGGCAAAAGCTTTTCAACATGGATTTTTCTGGCTTACAGCTCAGGCAGATGCCGAACGATTAGTCAAGACATGCAAAGGCTGCCAAAACTACGCCAAGCAAGCTCATGTTCCGGCTGATCAGCTGCGAACAATACCTATAACATGGCCTTTTGCGGTCTGGGGGCTTGATATGGTAGGACGTTTTAAACGAGCACCAAGTGGACTCACGCACCTCTTAGTGATGGTGGACAAATTCACAAAGTGGATCGAGGCTAAACCTGTCACTAGTTGTGATGGAGCAACAACCAAAATATTTGTCGAGAATGTTATAATCCGGTTTGGTTATCCGCATAGCATTATCACGGACAACGGGAGTAACTTTTCTATGGGAGAACTGGCTGAATTTTGCGATGAGCAAAATATCCGGCTTGACATTGCGTCAGTCGCACATCCACAGGCTAACGGACAAGTCGAAAGAGCAAATGGTTTAATTCTACAAGGATTGAAACTAAGACTCGAAGCACCACTAAGACGTGCTGCGGGGGCTTGGGCAGAGGAACTACCCTCTATAATTTGGAGTTTGCGAAAAACTCCGAACAGGTCAACAGGATATACACCTTTCTTCTTGGTCTATGGCGCAAAAGCAGTTCTTCCTAGTGATTTAATTCATACTTCTCCTAGAGTGGCCGCGTATATCGAAGAGGATGCCGAGATTTATCGACAAAATGATCTCGACTTAGTCAAAGAAGTTCATGTCGTTGCTGAAATGAGATCTATAGCCTATCAGCAGAAGTTACGCAAGTATCATAACCAGAGAGTCCGAACTAGATCTTTTAATAAAGATGATTTTGTTCTCCGTCTTGTGCAACAAAGAAAGCACAAACTTTCCCCAGTATGGGAAGGGCCCTGTTTAGTTAGTCGAGTATTGCACAATGGATCGTACTTCTTAACTGACATGAGGCCAGTCAAAGAAAGACCTGCTACTAAGAAGAGAAAGAGAGCTGGAGGCAGTACAAATCCAAATGAGTTAGACAGACCATGGAATATTGCTCAGCTACGTCCCTTTTATTCTTAGTTTATCCTTCTTTGTAATCATACATATGTACATGTTCTGTGAGAAATAAAAGTTTTGGTTACTTCAAAGTTTTCCTGAGAAGTTTTTACCATCTTATTTCCTAATGATCATTTCATAGTCGAAAATCCCAGAATGCTTGAAAGTACTTTATGCTCATGTTCGTTCTGGTTTAGATTTCCGACTCTAAAACTACTACCTTCGGGTATAACTCTAAAAAATTCTAGTCTTTACTTAGGTTATTTGTCTGATTGCTGGATGCGGGTATTTTCCGAGTAGTGAATTGTTGGTACTGGAAGCCGGCTTTGTTTCCGAGTTTAAACTGGTTTAGCAATTGAGCTCCGTTGCTCAGCAAAGTTTCTGGCTGAAGGTTTAGCCGGCTCACAAAAGGGACGAGGCGGAAAGCTAGATAAACGATAAGTAGAGACGAAAAATTCTAAGTGCTTATGCAAACATTTCAAGCACACAAAAAGTCTAAAACAATAGTGCTGAATAGATAAAAAAACTTAGCACTAGCAAAAACCATAGTACTTCATATTTATAAAACGCATCATGTTTCTTTCACAGAATAATACATAAGTTTGTGGTCTATGATGCAGGAGGAGATGAAGGATCTACTGGCTCGCTGGTCACTCCGCCTTGATATCGTTCCGAGATTTCCGGATCCGAGGTGGTCCGTTCATCGTCGGAAACTTCTTCGGCATCTTCTGGAGGAGGTGGCGGAGTATCCACGTGGGTGAAGAAGGGCACCTCGTAGCTGGTCAGGTCAGCTACGTGGCACCCATAGCCGGCACAGGAGTGCATGATAGCTTGAAGGTCTTGCTCCTGGCCGTCTTCGCTCACCTTGCAGACTTTAGTCACTTGCCATATTTCCATGTTTCCATGGTGGCTCATGACCATGGAGAGGGCATTCTGTGTGGCAGTCCGCGCGTAGGACATGTTCTAGTCCCGAACGAGCTGCGGCATCTCCTTGGCTTTCTCCCGCACCTGGAAGTCCGACATGCTTGGCATGTCCGGAATCCTGAGAGACTCGCCAATATCTTCAAGGGATTGGCGGTAGTCATGAAGAAGATCACCGACTTGGGTAAGCCGGTGAGTGCGGGGCTCGGACGAGGAGGAGTCCGTCAAGTTCAGAGGACCTATACACAAAATGAAGATAAGGAAAAACCGACATTGATAAAAGTCGAGGAAATGATAAGTCAGATAGATGGAACTTACCAAGAATGACGTCATCAATCTTAGCTTTCTCCTCCCGGAGACTCTGGAGTTCAGCCCGGAGTGCTTGGGAGATATCCTTCTCTCTGCCAACCTCATTCTTGAGGTCCGAGATAACTTTATCTTGAGCGGCAATCTTGCGATCGCGCTCTTCAGTGGCCATGGAGGAGGATTCTAGGACTTGAGTTATGCTCGTTTCATGATCCACCTTGAGCTTTTCCAGCTCTTGGCGAAGTCCTTTGTTCTCCACCACCAAGGTCTTGAGGTTCTCGGCCTCTTCAATCATAGCGATGGATTGTTTCACCAACGCTATAAGTCAAAAAAGAACAACAGTTCAGAAAAATTTGACATAGAAAAAGCAAAAGACAAGGTTTGAATCTCGAAATATTTACCTTCAGCTTCATCCTTGGCTACCTTGAGCTCAGCATTTTTAAGCCAGAGAGCTTTGATCTCTCTCCGCTTATTACAGACATTGGACAATAATTCCTGGTTATAGGAACATACTTTCTGTAAGTCAGAATACCCAAAGTCAGAAAGCTACTTAAGACTTGGGCTAATATTTTTACTAAATATCAGCATGAGCCTTGGGGGCTACACTAGTTCGTTCTTTGGCATCCTAATGAAAGCATAAACTCGGATTCTATATCCTACTTCATGCTTGGGGGCTAGAGGATATGATATAACATAATGTAAAAACAAGAGTTGGAATTCCGACTTACATATTGCTCGCGGGTGAGTTTGTCTAAACCCGCGTTCACTTCAGCTGCCACCTTCTCGGCGAGAGTAAGAAGGTCGGAGAACTTGACGTCCTCTGCTTCTTGCGCCTCCTCTTCAGGGGATAGATGGCTTTTGTCCAGGACTTGCCTGGCCAGCCGCTGGATCTCCGCTGCAGATTTCCGGGTTAGGCCAAATTTGGCAAGACCCGGATTGTTGAGGAGGTTGTCGGCGAAGACTTCAGCCGAGGGATCATTACCCGAAGAGGGTTCACCCTTATCTTGAGCTGACGCACTGGTGGTGACGTCAGTATGCGACCCAAGGATCGTCAGCTCCGCTTGAGGAGCCGGATCTTCTGCAATCACCAGAGAAGGGATGATCGCCGGAGTTGCAGAAGGTTGAGGGACCAGAGTCGGAGGAGCCACGGTAGGGGAAGCTATTGTAAGCTTCGTCTGGTGCAAGGGCTTCAAAGAAGTCCCCTTCCCCTTGCCCTTGATGATTGATTTTTCTCTGAGAAAGTAGTAAAGTCGGAAACATTACATCTCGGAAAGATACTTGAGTAAACTACAAAGGCGGAGAAGTTGTGACAGAAGGTTACCTCTTCACGACTGGCACCTCCTTTGTGCCAACTGCCACTGTCGGAGCTTTGTGCTTCTTGAGCGCAAGATCTGGCAGTGGAACCACTTCCACCTCCTGAGAGAACTCCGGAGGGTCTCCTTCGAGCGGAGCAAGTTCCGACTCAGGGATGTCAGCAAGCTGAAAACAAGAAAACGTATCAGCATTGCAATGTAACTCGAAGATAGAAACACATTAAAGATGTGATGATAAAAGCTTACCGGCACCACGGGGTTTTCCTCCGTGTGCATGTCCAGAGAAACCTCTGGATTCCGCCTCTCGATCCGCTCCTTGATCAGCCACTTGATTTGGCTGATCAAGCCTTGAGTGGTGTAGGCTTTGGGGCTGATGCGGAGGGAGTCGGTCAGGGAAGACGTGACGGAATGCATCAGTCTATCCCCGTGGTACTGAAGTGGCTGGATCCGATGCGAGACCCAGCACTGGACCAAGTCGGATCCCTTTAGACCATTGTGCTTGATCAGATATTCGATCCGCCTCTTAGCGAGGATCAGATCATCTGCGAGAGCCGGAGCAGCCTCGTCCCAGGACGGTTGGGCTGTGGTGGCTCTGTCGACAAAATCCGGCAAAGCAGTAGCTTTGCCAGGAGCCAGAATATCCCGATGGTACAAAAAAGTGGCTGGTCATTGCTTGACCGAGTCACTGGCAGAAATTGTGGGATATGCCCGGTCTCGTCTAAGAGAAAAACTAATCATGCCATTGATGTCAGGAACACCGGCAGTGATGGAATTCCTCCAGACATGAAAGTAAAAACGTAAGAGAAGCAAACTCGGCCTAATGTCGAGAAAGCCCTCGCAAAGCGCAGCATATGCGCTCATCTCTAGAATGGAGTTGGGAGGAAGATTGTGGAGTTGAACTCCATAGTGGTCAATCACCTCGGAGAAGAACTCCGAGGGAGGAAAGGACAAACCTCGTTCCTGATGGGTGCCGAAGTGGACGCGCTCGCTCTCGTGCGGATTGGGGACGGTCTCGCTGGAGCCGCTCCGCCAGTTGCCGGCGGCGAGGAGCCCCTCCTTCTCCGCTCCGCCAGCCTCGTCGAGGGCGCAGGGGATCCAGAGTCCCCGGAAGCTCTCTTTCTCTGTAGCTACTTCCGCGGCCGCCGCCAGAGAGGAAGAAGAGGATGAAGCCATTTTCTCTCCGGTGGAAAAGGGTGACCCTAAAAGTGGCTGTCCTAGGAGCTCTGTGGGAGGAAAACAAAAAGACTCTGGGCCGGCTGGAGATTTGGGAAGAAAGGAACGGCGAAAGGCAGATGAAGAGGAGAAGAAAAAATCTAGACCCCTTATATACACCTACATGTGCCAAGATTCGTGCAAATGCTACAGTGTAACCGCCACGCGTCGTGGAAAGAACTGGGAAGGGCCCGCGCGATGATTGCGTCGCCTCGATCTCCATGCACGCATTGAAACAGCGCCTCGGTTCCGTGAACCGCGGACCCACCAACGGGCGTGCTGACAGAACGTTCTGTCAGATGACGTGACTTGACCATGCTTGTGTCAGGTGGCGTTAGAAACCAAATTCCGGCTTAGTTTAAAAGCGAGCTGGAAAATCCGAGTAACTAATTGAAAGGTCTGACTTACTTTTAAGACCCGGATCGTATCTTTTGTTGTGAAGTTTCAGGAACCCTTCAAGATTCTCGTGTCAAGATCAAGCTAGACGATGATAAATCCGACTTTGGATCTTGAGGCCTCCGGGCTGCTGTTGGGGATATACTTTCCGGTATCCTCACGGTTCCTCAGCGACTGTGGTGGCCCACTTCGCTTAGAGCATTGCTTCACGGGCGGCCGGTGGAGAGAAGACGAGTCAAATCCGCTATGGAAGGCCGAAGACTTACCGACTTAGGCCCATAATGTTACTTGTAGTTCAAGATGTACTCTGTAACAGACTCTTAGTCGTAGCCGGATAGATCTCTCCTGTAAACCCTAGGCCGGATATCTATATAAGCCGTCCTAGGGAGAGCCTTTAGGGCACAAAATAACACCCAATACTTTAGACCCTTAACTCGCACAGGCGAAACCCTTGTAACCCATATTCCGGCTCTGCCGTATTATTGGATTGCTAGCAGGAGTAGGATCCATCCAAAGCCAGCGGATTCGAACCTCGGTAACTTGTGTGCTCAACGTCCCGGAATACCATACGTCTCACCCCCCTCTCTTCCGCATGCCTCGAGGACCCCCTCATGGCGTACTTGTCATCAATCCAACGACACACCAAACCTGTGTAGGCAAGGACCGCCGAATTCTAGCCTCGCCATGTACTGGCCTCAGTACTGATGCCCCTCTTTTTCCTTTGCCCTTTGTCGGCACCCCTTTTGTTTTAGCAGGTTTGAGATCATCGTCGTTAGAAGGGTTACCCTTCCGGCTTGGCCTGGGCAGGGTTATGGACGCCATTGGTTATTCTTCAGGGCTCTTAGCCCAATTTGCATCTTGTCCGTACTCGGACGCTGTATCGTTTTCAAGGTGATTTGGATCTTTGTAGGTATATCTGTATTCTTGACTCTTGGAGTCGTGTTGTATATATATCTGTTCTATGGGTCCCATCGAGGACTGTTGTGTAATGGTATTACTTCATTTTCCACCCGCACAAAAGTGCCTGGTGGGCATCCTTGAATCGTTTCTATGCGGATTTGGCGGAAATGGCTAAAACTTGCATAGGGTCGATTCGAGGGTGTTACAGAGTGGTATCAGAGCTCAGCAGTTGCGATACCCCACAAGTCTAGCCTGTAGGATAACCTAGCTAACGGCCGAAGTAGAGTGTCAAAACTATTTTGGAAAATCGGTTGGATAGATCTGATTAGGTCTGCTTTTACTCCTTACCCTCTGCTATTCTCCTCTTAACTCTGCATGTTTTGGATCTGTTTTCTTATCTTTTCTTTGAGTCCAGGAATTCTCGTGGTTGGATTTCCGTCGTACCTTCAGGGTTTCACTTCCTTCTTTGTTAACGGTGCTTCTACCTCCGGTCTTCATGCTATCTGAGTAATCCTTCATCTGTTGGACTTCTCTCTGTTCCTTCTTGTGCCTTCCGGTGTTTTCCGAGACAACGTCATCATCTACGCCAGATCCGATGCAGAGCCTGCATCACTCCTTTGTTCCGAACCTCGCTTGTCAAGATCTTCAATCGGATTTTGAGAGTTGATTGCATAATTCTCCTATTCATGTACAAAGTAATGCTCTAGGTGCGCGATGGACTGATCACCATCCGACTACTCTTATCATTCGCTCTTGTACATCGAATCGGTGGATCAGGTAATTTTACTCCTTCCACTGAAGCTAGAGGTGGCCTTATCTTTTGATGCCTTTACCTTCGTCCTTTGTTCTCCGGAGAGTTCTCTCGACGAACGTGAGCAACGACCCCTTGTTGGTGGTGTCGCTGATTTCAATATGGAGAAAGAATCTTTGTTAGTGGTGTCGCGAGGATCTACATGAAGCGAGGAGATTCAGATCATCAGCCTTCTTCCCGGTACCACGAGGCGTATCTCGAGGACGAGATCCCTTGTTAGTGGTGTCGAATTGTGGCATCCCGCTAAAACCACTACTAGAAAATCGCTTGTTTTTGTGTTGCGCATCAACATGACCGCATGCTCATGTCAGCATGCCACATTGCATTTGAGCATCGTCATGTCATCATGCATTTGTTTGTCTAAAACTATTTTCTAAAAGCCTAGTTATGTTTTATAAACATCCCCCGTCTTTACTTTAAATAAAAACCTCGATCTTATCTGGATCTTTTATTCGTGTAAAACCTATTTATAAAAATATTTTAAAAGTTAAATAGAAATAAATATTTTAGTGGGGGAGGCAGCCGCCGGCCAGGCCCAAAAGGCCCAGCCGACAGCCACCTACCACCCCACAAACAAACCCCAACCAGCTAGCCCTAACCCTCTACCTACCCCAAAAACCACACCCAGCCGCCACTCCTCTCTCTCCCTCCACCGCACACACACATCCACCTCACCCCGGCCACTCCGTGTGCGCCACCTCAGCCCTCCTGGCCCACCTCCTGCCTTTTTCCCTACCACCAGGTCGCCAGCCTCCACCCCGCCGCCACCTGGGCACGTCCCCCCACCACCAACTCCCGCCCAACTGCCGCCTGCAGCCCGACCCGCACTCCTTGCCCGCACACCCACGCTCCTAGGCGACCCAGTCCCACCCGTGTCTGCCCGTCCCCTGGCCCCACCCCCTGCGTCGCGTGACCCCACCCCACAGATGCTCCCTCTCCCTCGATTCAATCCCCCGCAATCCCCGCACCTTCCTCTCCCCCATCGGCAACCGCCGCCGCCGCCGGCTCTCCTTCCCCTAGCTCTACGGCCTCCCTCTGCCGCTCGAGCCGGCCGCCGTTCGACCACCTCGCCTCCTCCTACCCCGCAACCCCGCCTCTCTCCCCTGGTCGAGATCGCTGCCGCCGCTCTGCGAGGTCGCTGTCGTCGCTCCTTACCCTCGCCTCTGCTACAGGCCCCCGCTCTATCCTCTCGGCCTCAACCACGCCACGCCGCCACGGGATCCCCTTCCGCACCAGGAACCTGACGGTCCCGCCCGCGGCCGCCTCTCTCTCTCTCTCTACAGGCATCGCCTCCTTCTCCGAGCTCGGCAAGCTTCGCCTCCCCCGTAGCCTCTTCCTATGCAGCGCGCACGGACGTGCCATGCGGCCTCCCTGTCCGCGTCGCCGTGTCGCCTGTTCTCCGGTCGCTTGCGGCTTCCCCTCTGCGGCGATGCCTCCCCGCGACGCACAGGTGCCCCTACCCGAGCGAGTGCCCCAGGTGATTTGGATCTTTGTAGGTATATCTGTATTCTTGACTCTTGGAGTCGTGTTGTATATATATCTGTTCTGTGGGTCCCATCGAGGACTGTTGTGTAATGGTATTACTTCATTTTCCACCCGCACAAAAGTGCCTGGTGGGAGTCCTTGAATCGTTTCTATGCGGGTTTGGCGGAAAGGGCTAAAACTTGCATAGGGCCGATTCGAGGGTGTTGCAGCAGAGGAGCTCTGTGCGCGCAGGGGAGAATTGGAGGAGAGGAAAAAGGCAAAGGACAGGTGAAGAGAAGAGGATAAGAATCCTCACCCCTTATATCCACCTAACCGTGCCAAGATTCATGCAAATGCTACAGTGTAACCGCCACGCGTCGTGGAAGGAACTGGGAAGGACCCACGCGATGATTACGTCGCCTCAATCTCCGCGCACACATTGAAATGGCGCCTCGGTTCCGCAAACCGTGGACCCACCAACGGTCGTGCTGACAGAATGCCTGTCAGATGATGTGACTTGACCATGACTTGTGTCAGGTGGCGTTAGAGACCAAGTTCCGTCTTAGTTTGAAATCAAGCTGGAAAATTCGAGTAACCTGTTGATAGGTCCTACTTATTTTTAAGACCCGGATCGTATTTTTTGTTGTGAAGTTTTAGGAACCCTTCAAGATTCTGCAAGCCGAAGATCAAGCTAGACGATGATGAATCCGACTTTGGATCTTGAAGGCCTCCGGGGGCTGCTGTTGGGGATATACTTTCCGGGTATCCTCACAGTTCCTCACAGACTAGGATGGCCCACTTCGGGTTAGAGCTTTGCTTCACGGGCGGCCCAGTCAGGGAGAGAGGACGGAGTCCAATCCAGCTACAGGAAGGCCCAGAAGACTTACCGACTTAGGCCCATAAGATTACTTGTAGTTCAAGATGTACTCTGTAACCGACTCTTAGTCATAGCCGGATAGATCTCTCATGTAAACCCTAGGCCGGATATCTATATAAGCCGTCCTAGGGAGAGCCTTTAGGGCAACACTCTAGACACCTCAATAGTCTACAATCTCAACTCGCACAGGCGAACCCTTGTAACCCATATTCCGGCTCTGCCATATTACTGGATTGCTAGCAGGAGTAGGATCCGTCCAAAGCCGGCAGATTAGAACCTAGGTAAACTTGTGTGCTCATCGTCCCGGAACACCGTACGTCTCACACCCCTCTCTTCTGCACGCCTCGAGGACCCCCTCATGGCGTACTTTTCATCAATCCTCCGACAATGGTGACTGCTGGCGTGGGTGGAGCTCTCTCACGTTCCTGTTCATGTCCGTCTTCTTCCATCACACTCCCAATGGCGACTAGAACCTAGTGGGAGGTGTTTGTATTTTCAGTGTGCTCCTCCTTCTTGATCTCCTGCTCGATCTCCCTTATAACAGCGTCGTGTTCCTCCGATTTAGCATCTGAGCCACTGGATTCCATGCTGATGTCGGTGTAAAGCGCGTCAAGGATGGAGTCGGAGTTGGCTTTTGTGTTGGCGATGGTGGATGTGGAGAGTGATGGAGGCGGGCCATTGTTGTTGCTTCCTCCTTAGGCTTAGACAGCGGTTGCCACCATGGCCTCTTCATTGGCCTCTGCGTACTCGTTAACGATGGCAACCATCTCACCAAGGGTGAGATGGCCTGCAGCCTGCCGCCTTCGGAGGGTATGCCGGAGGAGAATATCATTTTGCGGCCCGAAAGTTTGGGTGCCTAGGCAATGGGGTACCCAAGTTGCCTGTAATCAACCGTGATGACTACAGTTGGCGTGCCAAATACTCAGGGGGTCTTTTTCGGCATGAATTCAACTTTACATTTCAATACAAAATATCAGGCTAATGGCCGTCAAGTTGGGACCCCTATCAGTTCTCACCGTTATGTCGCTCCCGTCACTTAGGCATTAATTAGCTTTGTAGCGTTGGTGCCTGCATCCATTACGTGTCTTCTTCCCCGGAGCGGCAATCTGTGGTCGCGGCCATGGCGCAGAGTTGGGATGTGACGAACCTGCTCGGCCCCGCTCTCCTCCTCATCCCGAGTCAGAGCTTGCCCTCACCATGGCCGCACCCATGGCACAGCTCGGGGACGAGAATTAGTTCCCGGTGAGATCTGTCACTGTGTTGACCATGCTCGGTCCTGTTTTCCTCCTCCAGAATCCGAGCTCACCATCACCATGGTCGCACCCGTACCAATTCTGCCACCCCTACCGAGGTCTCTGTGTTAGTTCAAGTTCTGCCATGTGGAACCTGTAAGCGAATTCGGAGCTGGGCGGCGGCAACCCATTGTTGAACCTATAAGGAATTTGCTGAAGACTGCGTGCCGTGCCAAGGTCTTCGGCTGATGCATTCGGCTTTTGCCAATCCACCGCCGATGTGAGATCATTTAGTTACTTCAATACGAAATTTCGACCAATTTCACTTGTTGATGTATTCCTTGACAATTATAATATAATCGAGCACTAGAAATATTTTGTAGTGTGCATGAGCATGATCAGTAATATAAATGAACACTAGAAATTTTAAGGCACTCCACATAAACGAGTAGATTAACATATATATATAGAAGGTTCACCACAGACACCACGCGGATATTTTGTCTTATATGCCACACACGGGCAATAATAATTAACTAAAACAGAATAAAAGCAGGGGGAGCAGCAGGAGGCCGGGACACGGAGACGCCTAGCAGCGCATGGGCATATCAACAGGAGGAAGGGACAGCCTAGTCGACGGGATACCGGCCAGCCCTGACATAATCCCGGAGGAATTTTCTGAAGCCTGCATGCCGTGCCAAGGTAATCGGCCTATGGCTTCTGCCTCCGCATCTAGCAACGCCCACAGCGTGCTGGATCATGCTGTCGAGGTCCACGTTGATTGCTCTGCCATAAAATGGGAAAAATAGTCTCCCCTATGGTAGAAACGTATTAGACCACACCGTAACCGCCTCAGCATGTAGCGGCTCTTGTTGTCCCTGGATTCCTTGCTAGCGTCCACATCATCATCATCCTCCTATTGATTTTTAAGAACATAACTTAGAACTCATATATATGATTTAATTGTATTACAACTCAAGAATTGACAACATGTATATGTAAGACAATATATCCGTGGATATAAAAGAGAAAGCATCTCAACAATAGTTTGATCTGTTCATATATCATTTCATCTCAACACAATGACAAATAATTGCATTAGAGTGTATGGAGAATAAAGATTGTGGCCTCATAAGTTTCTTCATGAATGGAGTTAGTGAACCAAGTAACAATTGCACAACCTATATTGTTCTTGTAGATCGCCTCAGGTTCACTAACTCATCCCTAGAAAAATCTGACACCAATGTGTCTGCCTCTCTTTTGGGACAAATTTGAATCATTGGCCACAATAAAAAATTGAAATGTAATCGTACAAAACAATATTCAGGATATACATAGTCAGATACAAAAATAAGCCTAAATATTGTAATTATAAATAAAAAACCAAACATTTAATCTTCAGGTACATGTTAAAAATACTTATGATCAAAACCACTCATATACATATGCATCATACAAATCATTCAAAGATCAGAAACAATTCAAGGATCATATATGTAGTTCCATATGAGAATAAATCAAGGGCCTCATAATTTGTTTCGAAGATGGAGTTGGCAAAACAAAGGACCAACATCACAACCTATATTGTTTGTGTGCATTGCTGCCTCAGGTTCACCAACCCATCCCTAAAACATGACACCATCATATGTGTCTCCCTTGAACTCTTTTGGGGCAAATTTCAATCATCGACCTCGGTGAGAAACTGAAATATAATTCTTATACACTATGAATGCATGCATGGAATAGATAATTCAAATATCATAGTTCTATGAATGTAGAATAAAGATTGCAGCCTCATAAGTTTCTTCATGGATGGCGTAAGCGAACCAAGTAACAATTTCACAACCTATATTGTTCTTGTACATGGCCCCAGGTTCGCTAACTCATCCCTGAAAAAATCTGACACCAATGTGTCTACCTCTCTTTTGGGGAAAATTTGAATCATTGGCCACAATAAGAAATTGAAATGTAATCGTACAAAACAATATTCAGGGATATACATATGCATCATACGACACATTCATAGATTAGAAACAATACAAAGATTATATATAGGTTCCATATGAGAATAAATTTAGGGCCTCATTTTTTTCAGAGATAGAGTTGGAGAACCAACATACCAACAACACAACATATATTGTTTATGTGCATTGCTGCCTCGGGTTCACTAACCATCCCTAAGAAAACGACACCATCGGATGCCCTTGCACTATTTTGGGGCAAAATTGAATCATTGGGCTCAGTAAGGAATAGAAATGTAATGTTATAGGCATGTTGTGTATCGAAATCAACACTCAACTAGCAAACTCAACTAGATGGCAGATGAGCAGATTGGGGTTTTGTGACTAGACGGATTAGGGTTTTGTGACTAGATGGCAGATGCATCAATCTCCCGTTCGAACCATATATATACTACGATACTTCAAGAGCAAAAGAATCTATACACAATTGCGCAAATCCTATATATGAATAGTGAAATATGTGGCTGCGACTAGAGAAGCTAGCAATGTAGTACCTCGGACTCCTCATCAGGGACCTCCTCCTCAAACTCGTCATTCTCCGCGATTGCGTTGAAGATTTCTTGGACGGCGATGGGGTCATTGATGTAGAGCACCATATTGCCTCCGCCTGCCGCCTGCCCCCCATCCAGATCTGCCGCTGGCACCACGATGTTGTCGGCCACCTGCTACTCGGCGGCGATGACTACTGGCTAGACGGATGAGCTCAAACCCTCGACGGCGCGACAACAAGCGGCGTTCATGCCCGGAGAAGACGCCTCCGCCTACTTGGTGATGACCGAGCCATCTGTTGATGCGCCTTCAACTGGCTTCACCTCCGGCTCGTCTCCGCGCGTACGCTTCATGGCGCACCTAGGGAAGGAGGTAGTGCAAGCGAAGGAGCTTCACCACGCGTGGTAGGTGCAGATTGGGGTTTTGGGACTAGACATATTGGGGGGAAATGACACGAGCACATGGAAGAAGAAGGCCGAGCGGGTTTATAAACACTGGACCGTTCCTAGTCCTCGAGGGGACACGTGTGGTGGGCGGGGGCGGTGGGGCTACCACGATCTCCACCTTTTTTTTGGAACAGCCACGATCTCCACTTTAGAGCTGCATTGAAAACATGCTCAACGCAGACCTCGATTCCACTGCATGCAAGCTGCGCAGAACCAATTTCTAGCAATGTTAGATCTAATCGAGGGGGCCCTTGACTCGTGGAAGTTACTTGCGGTAGGGCCCAGTTGGAAGTGAGATTGAGAGCGTTGCATAAATATGGGATATGTCTTATTAAAATCAAGTGGCAATAAATTGCAGCGTCCCGTCGACAACTATGCACTCGATGACCCCGTTGCCCTATGCATGTTTTGTAGTAGCAGTAGTAGCCTTTGTAGACTAGATTAAACATGACATGACCACTCGATGACTTTTTCCATGGACGACATCGTGTTCCTTATTGTAGAAGTCTTGCTAAGGGAAACATCTGTGTTGTCTCACGCTGTACTGTGAAGGGCACGACATGTGCAACGATAATCGTTGGATCACACATGATCAATGGTTGGTGCGCACGATCCGCGTGACAACTGTGACAATTATCAGGGTGTAGCAGACAGAGTGAGCACAGGTTTGGGCTTCTACGAAAGAGAGACAGAGAGGGCAAAACTAAGTAGTATCAAAAATCCAAGGGAAAAACTGAGTAGTATAAAAATCAAAAGTGAGTGTCTTGTACAATGAAATACATCATGGCATACATCAAATTATGCCAAGATAGATCCACTAGAGTTCATTGGATGTGTGTTCTTCTCATAAACCACATCTGGATCAGCCAGTGTCATTGCATGTCTGTTCTTTGCACAAACCACATATGGATCCATCCAGTTCATTGCATGTGTGTTCTTTCCATTAACCACAGCCATAGACATTGCATGTCTGTTGTTTCCACAAACAACATATGCATCCACCAGCGTCACTGGATATGTGTTCTTTTCATTAACCACAACTAGAGTCATTGCATGTATGTTCTTTCCACAAACAACATATGGATCAACCAGTGTGATTGCATGTGCGTTCTTTTCATGAACCACACCCAGGGTCATTGCATGTGTGTTCTTTCCATAAACCACATATGGATCTACCAGTGTCACTTGATGTGTGTTCATCTCACAAACCACAGCCAGAGTCATTGCATGTCTGTTCTTTCCACAAACCACATATGGATCCACCAGTGTCATTGCATGTGTGTTCTTCTCACAAACCACATAAGGATCCACCAGTGTCACTAGATGTGTGTTCTTTTCATGAGCCACACCCAGTTCATTGCATGTGTGTTCTTTTCACAAACCACATATGGATCCACCAGTGTCATTGCATGTATGTTATTTTCATTAACCACAACCAGAGCCATTGCATGTCTGTTCTTTCCACAAACAACATATGGATCCACTAGTGTCACTAGATGTGTGTTCTTTTCATGAACCACACCCAGTTCATGGCATGTGTGTTCTTTCCACAAACCACATATGGATCCACCAGTGTCACTGCATGTGTGTTCTTCTCGCAGACCATAGCTAGAGCCATTGCATGTCTGTTCTTTCCACAAACAACATATGTATCCACCAGTATCATTGCATGTGTGTTCTTCTCATTAACCATAGGTAGAACCATTGCATGTTTGTTCTTTCCACAAACCACATATGGATACACTAGTGTCATTGCATGTTTGTTCTTTCCAGAGACAACATATGGATCCACCAGTCTGATTGCATGTGTGTTCTTCTCACAAACCACAACCAGTGTCATTGCATGTTTGTTCTTTCCACATACAACATATGGATCCACCAGTGTGATTGCATGTGTGTTCTTTGCATGAACCACAGCCAGTGTCATTGCATGTCTGTTCTTTCCACAAACAACATATGGATCCACCAGTGTGATTGTATGTGTGTTCTTTGCATGAACCACACCCAGTTCATTGCATGTGTGTTCTTCTCACGGACCACATAAGGATCCACCAGTTTCACTGGATGTGTGTTCTTTTCATAAACAACAGCTGGAGCCATTGCATGTGTGTTCTTCTCACAAACCACATATGGATCCACTAGTGTCATTGCATGTATGTTCTTTTTATGAACCACACCCAGTTCATTGCATGTATGTTCTTTATACAAACAACATATGGATCCACCAGTGTCACTGGATGTCTATTGTTTTCACAAACCACAGCCAGTGTCATTGCATATGTGTTCTTTTCATTAACCACAGCTAGAGCAATTGCATGTCTATTCTTTCCACAAACAACACAAGGATCCACCTGTGTCATTGCATGTGTGTTCTTCTCATTAACCACAGCTATAGCCATTGCATGTCTGTTCTTTCCACAAACAACATATGGATCCACCAGTGTCACTTGATGTGTGTTCTTTTCACAAACCACAGCCAGAGTGATTGCATGTGTGTTCTTTCCACAAACCACATATGGATCCACCAGTGTCACTGGATGTGTGTTCTTTTCATGAACCACACCCAGTTCATTGCATGTGTGTTCTTTTCAAAGACCACATATGGATCCATCAGAGTCATTGCATGTATGTTCTTTTCATTAACCACAGCCAGAGCCATTGCATGTATGTTCTTTCCACAAACAACATCTGGATCCACTAGTATCATTGCATGTGTGTTGTTTTCATTAGCCACATCTAGAGTCATTGCATATGTGTTCTTTTCACAAACCACATGTTGATCCACCAGTGTCACTGCATGTGTGTTCTTCTCACAAACCACATCTAGAGTCATTGCATGTGTGTTCTTTTCACAAACCACATATGGATCCACCAGTGTGATTGCATGTGTGTTCTTTTCATTAACCACAGCTAGAGTCATTGCATGTGTGTTCTTTTCATTAACCACATCTAGAGTCATTGCATGTGTGTTCTCACAAACCACATATGGATCCACCAGAGTTCATTGCATGTAGGTTCTTTTTCACAAACCACATCTAGAGTCATTGCATGTCTTTTCTTATCACAAACCACATATGGATCCACCAGAGTTCATTGCATGTCTCTTCTTTTCACAAACCACATCTAGAGTCATTGCATGTCTGTTCTTCTCACAAACCACCCATGGATCCACCAGAGTCATTGCATGTGTACTCTTTTCACAAACCACAGCTAGAGTCATTGCATTTGTGTTCTTTTCACAAACCACATCTAGAGTGATTGCATGTGTGTTCTTCTCACAAACCACAGCTAGAGTCATTGCATGTTTGTTCTTTCAATAAACCACACAAGGATCCACCAGAGTCATTGCATATCTATTCTTTTCACAACCAATAGCTAGAATCATTGCATGTGTGTTCTTCTCACAAACCACATCTAGTGTCATTGCATGTGTGTTCTTATCACAAACCACATATGGATCTACCGGAGTTCATTGCATGTCTGTTCTTTTCACAAAACCACAACTAGAGTCACTGCATGTGTGTTCTTTTCAAAAACCACACATGGATCCACCAGTGTGAGTGCATGTTTGTTCTTTTCACAAACCACATCTAGAGTCATTGGATGTATGTTTTTTCACAAACCACATATTGATCCACCAGTGTCATTGCATGTGTGTTCTTTTCACACACCACATCTAGAGTCATTGCACGTGTGTTCTTTTCACAAACCACATATGGATCCACCGGTGTGATTGCATGTGTGTTCTTTCATTAACCACATCTAGAGTCATTGCATGTGTGTTCTTCTCACAAACCACATATGGATCCACCAGAGTTCATTTCATGTCTGTTCTTTTCACAAACCACAACTAGAGTCATTGCATGTGTGTTATTTTCATTAACCACATCTAGAGTCATTGCATGTCTGTTCTTCTCACAAACCACATAAGGATCCATCGGAGTTAATTGCATGTCTGTTCTTTTGACAAACCACATCTAGAGTCATTGCATGTCAGTTCTTCTCACAAACCACATATGGATCCACCAGAGTTCAATGCATGTTTGTTCTTTTCACAAACCACATCTAGAGTCATTGCATGTTTGTTCTTTTCACAAACCACACAAGCATCCGCCAGAGTCATTGCATGTATGTTCTTCTCACAAACGACACAAGGATCTGCCAGAGTCATTGCATGTGTGTTCTTCTCACAAACCACAGCTAGAGTCATTGCATGTGTGTTGTTATCACAAACGACAGCTAGAGCCATTGCATGTATGTTCTTTCAATAAACCACACAAGGATCCACCAGAGTCATTGCATATCTGTTCTTTTCACAAACCACATCTAGAGTCATTGCATGTGTGTTCTTCTCACAAACCACAGCTAGATTCATTGCATGTCTGTTCTTCTCACAAACCACACATGGATCCACTAGTATCATTGCATCTGTGTTCTTTTTGCAAACCACATCTAGAGTTATTGGATGTATGTTCTTTTCACAAACCACATATTGATCCACCAGTATCATTGCATGTGTGTTCTTTTCACAAACCACATCTAGAGTCATTGCATGTGTGTTCTTTTCACAAACCACATATGGATCCACCAGTGTGATTGCATGTGTGTTCTTTTCATTAACCACATCTAGAGTCATTGCATGTGTGTTCTTCTCAGAAACCACATATGGATCCACTAGAGTTCATTCCATGTCTGTTCTTTTCACAAACCACATCTAGAGTCATTGCATGTCTGTTCTTCTCACAAACTACATATGGATCCACCAGAGTTCATTGCATGTCTGTTATTTTCACAAACCACATCTAGAGTCATTGCATGTCTATTCTTCTCACAAACCACACAAGGATCCACCAGAGTCATTGCATGTGTGATCTTTTCGCAAACCATAGCTAGAGTCATTGCATGTGTGTTCTTTTCACAAACCACATCTAGAGTCATTGCATGTGTGTTCTAACCACAGCTAGAGTCATTGCATGCTTGTTCTTTCAATAAACAACACAAGGATCCACCCGAGTCATTGCATATCTGTTCTTTTCACAAACCACAGCTAGAGTTATTGCATGTGTGTTCTTCTCACAAACCACATCTAGAGTCATTGCATGCGTGTTCTTCTCACAAACCACATATGGATCCACCAGAGTTCATTGCATGTCTGTTCTTTTCACAAACCAGAGCTAGAGTCATTGCATGTCTGTTCTTCTCACAAACCACACATGGATCCACCAGTGTCATTGCATGTGTGTTCTTTTCACAAACCACATGTAGAGTCATTGGATGTATGTTCTTTTCACAAACCACATATTGATCCACCAGTGCCATTGCATGTGTGTTCTTTTCACAAACCACATCTAGCGTCATTGCATGTGTGTTCTTTTCACAAACCCCATATGGATCCACTAGTGTGATTGCATGTGTCTTCTTTTCATTAACCACAGATAGAGTCATTGCATGTCTGTTCTTTTCACAAACCACATATGGATCCACCAGAGTTCATTGCATGTTTGTTCTTTTCACAAACCACATATGGATCCACCGGTGTGATTGCATGTGTTTTCTTTTCGTTAACCACATCTAGAGTCATTGCATGTGTGTTCTTCTCAGAAACCACATATGGATCCACCAGAGTTCATTGCATGTCTGTTCTTTTCACAAAACACATCTAGATTCATTGCATGTCTGTTCTTCTCACAAACCACATATGGATCCACCAGAGTTCATTGCATGTCTGTTATTTTCACAAACCACATCTAGAGTCATTGCATGTCTATTCTTCTCACAAACCACACAAGGATCCACCAGAGTCATTGCATGTGTGATATTTTCGCAAACCATAGCTAAAGTCATTGCATGTGTGTTCTTTTCACAAACCACATCTGGAGTCATTGCATGTGTGTTCTAACCACAGCTAGAGTCATTGCATGCTTGTTCTTTCAATAAACAACACAAGGATCCACCCGAGTCATTGCATATCTGTTCTTTTCACAAACCACAGCTAGAGTCATTGCATGTGTGTTCTTCTCACAAACCACATCTAGAGTCATTGCATGCGTGTTCTTCTCACAAACCACATATGGATCCACCAGAGTTCATTGCATGTCTGTTCTTTTCACAAACCACAGCTAGAGTCATTGCATGTCTGTTCTTCTCACAAACCACACATGGACCCACTAGTGTCATTGCATGTGTGTTCTTTTCACAAACCACATGTAGAGTCATTGGATGTATGTTCTTTTCACAAACCACATATTGATCCACCAGTGCCATTGCATGTGTGTTCTTTTCACAAACCACATATAGCGTCATTGCATGTGTGTTCTTTTCACAAACCCCATATGGATCCACTAGTGTGATTGCATGTGTCTTCTTTTCATTAACCACAGATAGAGTCATTGCATGTCTGTTCTTTTCACAAACCACATATGGATCCACCAGAGTTCATTGCATGTTTGTTCTTTTCACAAACCACATCTAGAGTCATTGCATGTTTGTTCTTCTCACAAACCACACAAGGATCCGCCAGAGTCATTGAATGTGTGTTCTTTTCACAAACCACAGCTAGAGTCATTGCATGTGTGTTCTTTTCACAAACCACATCTAGAGTCATTGCATGTGTGTTCTTCTCACAAACCACAGCTAGAGTCATTGCATGTGTGTTCTTTTCGCAAACCACATCTAGAGTCATTGCATGTGTGTTCTTCTCACAAACCACAGCTAGAGTCATTACATGTATGTTCTTTCAATAAACCACACAAGGATCCACCAGAGTCATTGCATATCTGTTCTTTTCACAAACCACAGCTAGAGTCATTGCATGTGTGTTCTTCTCACAAACCACATCTAGAGTCATTGCATGTGTGTTCTTCTCACAAACCACATATGGATCCACCAGAGTTCATTGCATGTCTGTTCTATTCACAAACCATAGCTAGAATCATTGCATGTCTGTTCTTCTCACAAACCACACTTGGATCCACCAGTGTCATTGAATGTGTGTTCTTTTCACAAACCACATCTAGATTCATTGGATGTATGTTCTTTTCACAAACCACATATTGATCCACCAGTATCATTGCATGTGTGTTCTTTTCACAAACCACATCTAGAGTCATTGCATGCGTGTTCTTTTCACAAACCACATATGGATCCACCGGTGTGATTGCATGTGTGTTCTTTTCATTAACCACATCTAGAGTCATTGCATGTGTGTTCTTCTTAGAAACCACATATGGATCCACCAAAGTTCATTGCATGTCTGTTCTTTTCACAAAACACATCTAGATTCATTGCATGTCTGTTCTTCTCACAAACCACATATGGATCCACCAGAGTTCATTGCATGTGTGTTATTTTCACAAACCACATCTAGAGTCATTGCATGTCTATTCTTCTCACAAACCACACAAGGATCCACCAGAGTCATTGCATGTGTGATCTTTTCGCAAACCATAGCTAGAGTCATTGGATGTGTGTACTTTTCACAAACCACATCTAGAGTCATTGCATGTGTGTTCTAAACACACCTAGAGTCATTGCATGCTTGTTCTTTCAATAAACAACACAAGGATCCACCCGAGTCATTGCATATCTGTTCTTTTCACAAACCACAACTAGAGTCATTGCATGTGTGTTCTTCTCACAAACCACATCTAGAGTCATTGCATGCGTGTTCTTCTCACAAACCACATATGGATCCACCAGAGTTCATTGCATGTCTGTTCTTTTCACAAACCACAGCTAGAGTCATTGCATGTCTGTTCTTCTCACAAACCACACATGGATCCACCAGTGTCATTGCATGTGTGTTCTTTTCACAAACCACATGTAGAGTCACTGGATGTTGTTCTTTTCACAAACCACATATTGATCCACCAGTGCCATTGCATGTGTGTTCTTTTCACAAACCACATCTAGCTTCATTGCATGTGTGTTCATTTCACAAACCCCATATGGATCAACTAGTGTGATTGCATGTGTCTTCTTTTCATTAACCACAGATAGAGTCATTGCATGTCTGTTCTTTTCACAAACCACATATGGATCCACCAGAGTTCATTGCATGTTTGTTCTTTTCACAATCCACATCTAGAGTCATTGCATGTCTGTTCTTCTCACAAACCACACAAGGATCCGCCAGAGTCATTGCATGTGTGCTCTTTTCACAAACCACAGCTAGAGTCATTGCATGTGTGTTCTTTTCACAAACCACATCTAGAGTCATTGCATGTGTGTTCTTCTCACAAACCACAGCTAGAGTCATTGCATGTGTGTTCTTTTCGCAAACCACATCTAGAGTCATTGCATGTGTGTTCTTCTCACAAACCACAGCTAGAGTCATTACATGTATGTTCTTTCAATAAACCACACAAGGATCCACCAGAGTCATTGCATATCTGTTCTTTTCACAAACCACAACTAGAGTCATTGCATGTGGGTTCTTCTCACAAACCACATCTACAGTCATTGCATGCGTGTTCTTCTCACAAACCACATATGGATCCACCAGAGTTCATTGCATGTCTGTTCTTTTCACAAACCACACTTGGATCCACCAGTGTCATTGATGTGTGTTCTTTTCGCAAACCACATCTAGATTCATTGGATGTATGTTCTTTTCACAAACCACATATTGATCCACCCGTATCATTGCATGTGTGTTCTTTTCACAAACCACATCTAGAGTCATTGCATGTGTGTTCTTTTCTATAAAACCACATATGGACCCACCGGTGTGATTGCATGTGTGTTCTTTTTATTAACCACATCTAGAGTCATTGCATGTGTGTTCTTCTCAGAAACCACATATGGATCCACCAGAGTTCATTGCATGTCTGTTCTTTTCACAAAACACATCTAGAGTCATTGCATGTCTGTTCTTCTCACAAACCACATATGGATCCACCAGAGTTCATTGCATGTCTGTTATTTTCACAAACCACATCTAGAGTCATTGCATGTCTATTCTTCTCACAAACCACACAAGGATCCACCAGAGTCATTGCATGTGTGTTCTTTTCGCAAACCACAGCTAGATTCATTGCATGTGTGTTCTTTTCACAAACCACATCTAGAGTCATTGCATGTGTGTTCTTCTGACAAACCACAGCTAGAGTCATTGCATGCTTGTTCTTTCAATAAACAACACAAGGATCCACCGGAGTCATTGCATATCTGTTCTTTTCACAAACCACAGCTAGAGTCATTGCATGTGTGTTCTTCTCACAAACCACATCTAGAGTCATTGCATGCTTGTTCTTCTCACAAACCACATATGGATCCACCAGAGTCCATTGCATGTCTTTTTTTTATCAAACCACAGCTAGAGTCATTGCATGTCTGTTGTTCTCACAAACCACACATGGATCCACCAGTGTCATTGCATGTGTGTTCTTTTCACAAACCACATGTAGAGTCATTGGATGTATGTTCTTTTCACAAACCACATATTGATCCACTAGTGGCATTGCATGTGTGTTCTTTTCACAAACCACATCTAGCGTCATTGCATGTGTGTTCTTTTCACAAACCCCATATGGATCCACTAGTGTGATTGCATGTGTCTTCTTTTCATTAACCACAGATAGAGTCATTGCATGTCTGTTCTTTTCACAAACCACATATGGATCCACCAGTGTCATTGCATGCGTGTTCTTTTCACAAACCACAAATAGAGTTCATTGCATGTCTGTTCTTATCACAAACTACTTCTAGAGTCATTGCATGTTGGTTCTTCTCATAAACCACATATGGATCCACCAGATTTCATTGCATGTTTGTTGTTTTAACAAACCACATCTAGAGTCATTGCATGTCTGTTCTTCTCACAAACCACACTTGGATCCGCCAGAGTCATTGGATGTGTGTTCTTTTCACAAACCACAGCTAGAGTCATTGCATGTGTGTTCTTTTCACAAACCACATCTAGAGTCATTGCATGTGTGTTCTTCTCACAAACCACAGCTAGAGTCATTGCATGTGTGTTCTTTTCGCAAACCACATCTAGAGTCATTGCATGTGTGTTCTTCTCACAAACCACAGCTAGAGTCATTACATGTATGTTCTTTCAATAAACCACACAAGGATCCACCAGAGTCTTTGCATATCTGTTCTTTTCACAAACCACAGCTAGAGTCATTGCATGTGTGTTCTTCTCACAAACCACATCTAGAGTCATTGCATGTGTGTTCTTCTCACAAACCACATATGGATCCACCAGAGTTCATGGCATGTCTGTTCTTTTCACAAACCATAGCTAGAGTCATTGCATGTCTGTTCTTCTCACAAACCACACTTGGATCCACCAATGTCATTGAATGTGTGTTCTTTTCGCAAACCACATCTAGATTCATTGGATGTATGTTCTTTTCACAAACCACATATTGATCCACTAGTATCATTGCATGTGTGTTCTTTTCACAAACCACATCTAGAGTCATTGCATGTGTGTTCTTTTCACAAACCACACATGGATCCACTGGTGTGATTGCATGTGTGTTCTTTTCATTAACCACATCTAGAGTCATTGCATGTGTGCTCTTCTCAGAAACCACATATGGATCCACCAGGGTTCATTGCATGTTTGTTCTTTTCACAAAACACATCTAGAGTCATTGCATGTCTGTTCTTCTCACAAAACACATATGGATCCAGCAGAGTTCAATGCAAGTCTGTTATTTTCACAAACCACATCTAGAGTCATTGCATGTCTATTCTTCTCACAAACCACACAAGGATCCACCAGAGTCATTGCATGTGTGTTCTTTTCTCAAACCACAGCTAGATTCATTGCATGTGTGTTCTTTTCACAAACCACATCTAGAGTCATTGCATGTGTGTTCTTCTGACAAACCACAGCTAGAGTCATTGCATGCTTGTTCTTTCAATAAACAACACAAGGATCCACCGGAGTCATTGCATATCTGTTCTTTTCACAAACCACAGCTAGAGTCATTGCATGTGTGTTCTTCTCACAAACCACATCTAGAGTCATTGCATGCGTGTTCTTCTCACAAACCACATATGGATCCACCAAAGTCCATTGCATGTCTTTTATTCTCAAACCACAGCTAGAGTCATTGCATGTCTGTTCTTCTCACAAACCACACATGGATCCACCAGTGATATTGCATGTGTGTTCTTTTCACAAACCACATGTAGAGTCATTGGATGTATGTTCTTTTCACAAACCACATATTGATCCACCAGTGGCATTGCATGTGTGTTGTTTTCACAAACCACATCTAGCGTCATTGCATGTGTGTTCTTTTCACAAACCCCATATGGATCCACTAGTGTGATTGCATGTGTCTTCTTTTCGTTAACCACAGATAGAGTCATTACATGTCTGTTCTTTTCACAAACCACATATGGATCCACCAGTGTCATTGCATGCGTGTTCTTTTCACAAACCACAAATAGAGTTCATTGCATGTCTGTTCGTATCACAAACTACTTCTAGAGTCATTGCATGTTGGTTCTTCTCATAAACCACATATGGATCCACCAGATTTCATTGCATGTTTGTTGTTTTAACAAACCACATCTAGAGTCATTGCATGTCTGTTCTTCTCACAAACCACACTTGGATCCGCCAGAGTCATTGGATGTGTGTTCTTTTCACAAACCACAGCTAGAGTCATTGCATGTGTGTTCTTTTCACAAACCACATCTAGAGTCATTGCATGTGTCTTCTTCTCACAAACCACAGCTAGAGTCATTGCATGTGTGTTCTTTCCGCAAACCACATCTAGAGTCATTGCATGTGTGTTCTTCTCACAAACCACAGCTAGAGTCATTACATGTATGTTCTTTCAATAAACCACACAAGGATCCACCAGAGTCATTGCATATCTATTCTTTTCACAAACCACAGCTAGAGTCATTGCATGTGTGTTCTTCTCACAAACCACATCTAGAGTCATTGCATGTGTGTTCTTCTCACAAACCACATATGGATCCACCAGAGTTCATGGCATGTCTGTTCTTTTCACAAACCACAGCTAGAGTCATTGCATGTCTGTTCTTCTCACAAACCACACTTGGATCCACCAGTGTCATTGAATGTGTGTTCTTTTCGCAAACCACATATAGATTCATTGGATGTATGTTCTTTTCACAAACCACATATTGATCCACTAGTATCATTGCCTGTGTGTTCTTTTCACAAACCACATCTAGAGTCATTGCATGTGTGTTCTTTTCACAAACCACACATGGATCCACTGGTGTGATTGCATGTGTGTTCTTTTCATTAACCACATCTAGAGTCATTGCATGTGTGTTCTTCTCAGAAACCACATATGGATCCACCAGAGTTCATTGCATGTTTGTTCTTTTCACAAAACACATCTAGAGTCATTGCATGTCTGTTCTTCTCACAAAACACATATGGATCCAGCAGAGTTCAATGCATGTCTGTTATTTTCACAAACCACATCTAGAGTCATTGCATGTCTATTCTTCTCACAAACCACACAAGGATCCACCAGAGTCATTGCATGTGTGTTCTTTTCGCAAACCACAGCTAGATTCATTGCATGTGTGTTCTTTTCACAAACCACATCTAGAGTCATTGCATGTGTGTTCTTCTCACAAACCACAGCTAGAGTCATTGCATGCTTGTTCTTTCAATAAACAACACAAGGATCCACCGGAGTCATTGCATATCTGTTCTTTTCACAAACCACAGCTAGAGTCATTGCATGTGTGTTCTTCTCACAAACCACATCTAGAATCATTGCATGCGTGTTCTTCTCACAAACCACATATGGATCCACCAGAGTTCATTGCATGTGTGTTCTTTTCACAAACCACAGTGTTGGGGGGATAACCCCGGGTAGGGTCACTCCGGGGTATAAGGACCGAATTAGCCGAGGGTCGGCAAGGTCAAAGCGGATGCTGGCAGAGTCACCTCAAGGCAGGCTGGATCATGGAGTAACCCGGACCAGGGGGGTCGCCTAACATTGTCTCGTCCGACTCAAGGAGTAAGTCGGAGACACTTGTCTAGCTTATGCGAGGAGCAGGTGTGGCGGATCAAGCGTGATCCGGATCCTCGTTTGGCTTCTAGGAGAAGGAAGGAATATCTCTGGTCAAAAGAAGGCCGGTGCGTCTTGGATGCGAATAAAGCAAGGCAGGACCACGGATCGTGGCCGACAAGGGTGACGATGCTCACGTCGGTGGCCGCGCCCTTGAGAAACGCGTCGCTAAAGCAAGAGTGACGTGGGGGAAAAGCACCCCTTCGGGTTACTACTTTGGGAGGAGGCATATTCTTAGGAATATGCCTCCACGTATGCCCTAGGCCAGGACCGAACCACCCCTATATAAGGGGGGGTTGGGGTTCTGGTAAGGGGGTTGGGTCTTTTCGGATACATAGCAAGGAAAATACCTGTGGGTCTAGGATTCTGGGACTGGTTAATAGGCAAGAGTTAGAGAGACCCTTCTTCCTCCTCTAGTCAAAAAACAGCTCGAGGAGCACTTGTAGTCTGGGAGACTGAACATCAATACAAAGCTTCTGTGTAGAGAATCACTCTACTATCCCTCCCTGGATTCCCCTAGCGCATATTAGTCCCCACCTTCAGCCTATCCATGGCATCTGCCGTGACACCACCACGACAGTTGGCGCCCACCGTGGGGCATGCGACGCTAGCAGGGGTGAAGATCCGGACGGGAAATTTCATCGGCACCGGTGAACGCATCGTCTCCGGGCTCGTTCAGCGCTTCGGTGCGCTGGACTACATCAGCGACAACGTTGGATGCTTCCGCACGTGCCCCCTTCCGCGCAACAGCGTCTTCGTCAAGCTCGGCGCGCACAAGGTCTATGTTGCCGTGGACGTGTCTGGCGTTCATCCGCGTCGCGTCATCGATGCGGGGGAACCACCCCTCACTGTGGCTCGCGGGGCGCGTATCGCCCGTTCCCCGAGCCATGCAGAGGTGATGATGACCGCACCGAGCGCGGGCGTGAGCAGGGATCCAGCGCCAGACCCGGGGGCAACACCCAAAGCACCAAGGAAAGCTAGGGGTCCTCCGCTGGAGAGGCCCGAGAACGTGCTGAGGGAAGCTATGGATAGCTTGGCTAACCCGGTGGCAGCAGTGGTAGATCCGGCTCGAGCACAAGCGAGCTAGAGGAGTCGGCGAAAGATCTTTGGGCGCAAAGAAAATAGCGGCTCAGCGATCGTTAAACATGACGCTGCGTGAGTCTGGCAGCGAACAAGGTTGATGCAGTGAGGGTAAAAGGGAGAAACCTCATAAGTGAGATGAACAGAGAGGGTGATGATGGACCAGAAGGGTCGGAAAACTATCTGTCTATGGGGTTGCCGAAGTATAGTACCCCGGCGAAGAACCTCAGAGCAGCAGATGCCGTGGCGTCCGAGCTAAAGGGTCTGACGGGTGATGCTCGCCAAAGACAGCAAGACCGGGTTAACGAGCTGGTTCGGATCGCGAACAGGCAGAATGAGGAGCTGTTGAGAAGTAATCCGGAGAGAGTTGGAGCTTCTAAAATCGTCCATTCAATGATGGGTAACCCGGAGAAATCCGCTGGAGCCGCATCATCGCCTCATGGTGGCCCTAGAAGAGAAGAGGTAGTAACCTCGGCCAGACGGAACAAGCAGATTGTTCCGTACGACCCAAAGCGTACGGGAAAGGAAAAAGAGATACGGAAAAACAACGATGGACGAAGTGTGAGCCGAGGTAACCATGACCAAGGCAATGCCGGTCAAGGGAATGCTGCCAACGGCAACGCCAGACAGCGAAACTCGGTAGGAGCAGGTCAACCGCCACAGCGGAATGCACCAAGGCAAGAGCAAAGTGCCGGCCGTGGTATGCAACATAGAGGACCACAACGGGAGCGAGACCGATAAACGATGGAGACTCGGAGATGATGAATGCGGGATACGCAAGACCAGACTATCATGTGATAGGGTCGAGATTGGGAAGCATAGATTTGATGCCGGATGACGCTAGGCTAAAACTAGACCGCCTGTATAGGTCGGAACAGATCGAATGTGAAGGTCCTCCGGGTCCAGCGTGCTTCGGACCCCGGATCATGAAGGAACCGCCAGTACCCAATTTCCAATTACCGGGAGCGAAGGCGATGATGGTAGTACAAAGCGGAGGATTGGCTAATAAACTATGCAACAGCTGTGAAAATTGCAGCGGCAACTTGAGGTGGCTTTACGATATGTACCCCAAATGTTGGAAGGTCCGCTAGGGTTTGGCTGAATAATTTGCCACCGGAAGCATCAATTGCTGGATAGATTTTGAAGAGATGTTCATCAGCAACTTCTCAAATGCGTGTCGAGACCGAATAGACCGCAGACCACGGCTATGTGCAAGCGAGATCTATGAAAGCAGGTGAATTCTTAACCCGATGGTGTCTGGTGAGGAACTTCGTGTGAGTCATAGAGTCCTGAGCTATAGCATGGTTCGCACAAGGATGTAGATATGGTAGCGAGTTGTGGATGAAATTGCAAAGGAAAATGCAGTCACATTGGCGAGATGATCTGGATCGATTCTTATGCTTTGGGTGATCCAACTCAACCTAGGATCGCGTCGAGCGAGTCAAATGAGGAGTACTATCCGAGGGGCCGGATCCGGGTCATCCGGAGGAACGATTACAGGGAAAAGGAGGCGATAGACCGGATCATCGATATGGCTCACGACAAGTTGTGGCCGTGAATCAAGACCAGCCCGGGGCAGGGAGCAACCAACTCCAGAAAACGGGAGGGCAATGGACTCCTCGAAACGATGGCAAGAAAACATGGACTCCGGAGCAGAAGAAGCAATGGCAAGAAAAGAAAGATCGTCTGAGGTATACCTACGAGTCAATGTTGGACCAGCCGTGCAAGTTTCACACGCCAAATCCGAGCAGCCCGGCGGGTCACACGACGAGACAATGTGAGTGGATGCGCAAGATAGAACAAGGTGGTTCAGGGAATGCTCAGGCACCTCGGAATGATCAACCTCGGCGAGTTACCCGGCAGCAATTGCTCTCGAGCAAACCGCGCAAGCGATGTTGCCTCCCCCTCCGCCGAGGTATGACAACAATGAGAGAAGGGATGCAGTGCATCAGATAGAAACACAGCAACAACCGAATCAGAGGTACTCCGGAAACGAGGGAAGAAATGAGTACGGGGAACATCACCGGAGCTATTGTGTGTTCACAATAGAAGAAACAGATAAGAAGAGCTTGCAGCGCCGACATATGGAGGTTAACGCGGTTATGCCTGCAGTGACGAGGTACATGTCTTGGTCTGACCAGGAAATTACCTGGAGCATCAAAGATCACCCCAAGCTTATGCCAAGTCCGGGCTCGTATGCACTAGTGTTAGATCCGACGTTCATTGGACCAAACATTAATGTGAGGTTCTCCAAGGTACTGATCGACAATGGCAGTAGCATTAACATCATGTATGCGGATACGATGCACAAGTTGGGCATCTCGGAGAACATGCTCCAGGCTTCGAGAACAACTTTTCATGGTATCGTGCCCGGCATATCCTGCGAACCAATAGGCAGAGTCCGGGTCGACGTGCTATTCGGTACAAGGGATAACTGCCGAACCGAAAATCTGGAGTTCGAAGTGGTAAACCTGGAGAGCGCGTATCATGCATTACTCGGGAGACCAGCGCTGGGCAAATTCATGGCAAGTTGCCACGTTAGTTATCTGAAGATGAAGTGCCCGGACCAAATGGTGCAATTACTATCGTTGGGGATTTCCGACGTTCTATTGAGTGCGCTTTAGCCGGGTCTAACCTAGCCGAGTCACTCGTAATTGCCCAAGAGAAAAGAAAAATCCAAGAAGTGACGGCATTAGCTCGGTCCGCGCAGCAGTATATGCCAGCGTTAAGTAACCCGCATGGAAGCATTTCATTTCAAGCCGCGAAGGACACCAAGAAGATACCGGTGGATAACATGTTTCCGGAGCGTACCGTGACAATTGGGGCCGGATTAACTGACAAATAGGAAAGCGAGCTCGTCAACTTCCTCCGTGAGAATCGGGATATTTTTGCTTGGTCCACACAGGACTTGCAAGGTGTTAGAGGAGTTGGCCGAGCACTCTTTGAATGTAAGACCGAACAAGGCGGTGAAGCAGCCTCTCCGACGCCGAGGATAGGAGAAAGGTCATTGGTGGAGATAGCTCGGTTGCTAGCAGCAGGATTTATCATGGAAGTGCTATATCCGGATTGGCTCTCTAATCCGATCTGGTGGAAAAGAAGAAGGATGATCGAGCGTGGCGTTGGTTTGGTGTATGTGTATCGATTATACGAACCTGAACAAGGCATGTCCGAAAGATCCATTTCGCTGCCAAGGATAGATCAGGTCATCGACTCTACGCGGGATGTGAACTGTTGTCATTTATCGGCGCCTATTCTGGTTTCCACGAGATACCCCCGAACCAGACGATCAAATAAAAACTGCTTTTATTACCCGTCTGGCTTATTGCTATCGCACTATGCCGTTTGGTTTCTGAAAGCAGGAGCAACGTACCAAAGGTGTATGCAAAAAATCTGCACGATCAAATAGGTCAAAATGTGCAAGTTTACGTGGGCGATGTGGTTATCAAGACCAAGGAAAGCGCGCTCCTTGGCGACATAAGGCAAACATTCATGAACTTGAGGAGATTCGGATGAAACTTAACCGGAGAAATGTACCTTGGCGTCGGCTAGGAAATTACTCGATTTCTCGTTTCTAGCCGGTATCGAGGTTAATCAACTAAGATCCGAGCCATCGAGCGAATGGAACTGCCGAAGTGTCTCAGCGACATCGAAGTTCACGGATGCTGGCGTCGTTGAGTCGGTTTGTATGTCGGTTAGGGAAAAACGCCTCTCTACCAACTCATGAAAAATCAAATAAATTCGTTTGGGCGCTGCGAGCCGATGAAGCTTTTGCCCACTTAAAAAGATGTTGGCCTTTGCACGGTGTTAGCTTCTCCTTTGTCGAAGGAGCCAATGTTGCTCTACATAGCCGCAACCAACCGAGTTGTAAGTGCATTGATTGTTGGGGGCGAGATGAAGAGGGTAAGTCGGTGCGAGGCTAGTGTATTACTTGGCGAGGTATTATGCGTCTCAAAGCAGAACTACCGCATTTTCAAAAGGTGGCATCGGAGTTTATATGGCGGCAAAGAAGTTAAAGCACTACTTTGAAGAGCATCCCATCAAAGTGATATCTGAAGCGCCATATCCGAGATAATGGGTAACAAAGATGCGAGCAGAATCGCGAAATGGGAAATTGAGCTAGCACCATACGCTAACACGATAGAAGAAAGCGATCAAGTCGGTGATGGCGGACTTTTTCGTGGATTGGGCGGTACAATCTGAACCACCGCCACCGGATCCGAACTACTATAGGATGCACTTCGACGGATCGAAGACCAAAGCCGGATTAGGTGCCGGGGTTGTGCTTACCTCGCCAAAGAAGGATCAGCTCAAGTACGTGTTGCAGATCCATTTCGCAGCATCAAACAATGTCGCAGTAAATCTGAGGCTCTCGTGCATGGTCTAAAAGTGGCAAAGGAAATTGGCATACGTCGAATAATCTGCTTTGGCGACTCGGATCTAGTAATACAGCAGGTGTCCGGAGTGTGGGACGCCCTGGATCCAAACATGGCATTATACAGATTTCATATGCAGAAAATCTCGGGTTACTTTGAGGGATGCGAGTTTCATCATGTACCTCGCGTGGAAAATGAAGCTGCCGACATGCTGTCGAAGCTCGGCTCGACCCGACAGGCAATTCCACCGGGTGTTGCATTGGAGCACCTCAGAAAGCCATCTATCAGGCCGTCCCCAGAAACCGATTCAATCTATGTCCCGGAAAACGCGGAATCCGGAGCTGAGCCCATGAACATTGACGTGGGAAGTAGTACGCCGAACCTGGGGACTACCTCGGCCAACCCGGGGATTCTCTCGGCAAACCCGGGGACTACCTCACCAGACCCGGGGACTATTCGGTGTGATCCGGCTGAAGTTATGCCGGTGGATCAGATGGTAATTGACGAGGAGATGTTCCCTACGAGAGCAGTACCAGCTTGGGCGCTGCCTATATACCAGTTCTTGAAAGATAGAACATTACCCACTGAGGAAGTGCTAGCCAGGCAAACTCAGCGGAGAGCCAAAGCTTACACAATCATCAATTCCGAGCTGTACAAGCGGAGTGTAACCAATATCCTCCAGCGGTGCGTTGATCCGGAAGAAGGACTTGACATCCTCCGAGATATACACCAAGGAGAATGCGGGCATCACGCCTCATCCCGGGCCTTAGTGGCAAAGGCATTCCGGCATGGATTTTACTAGCCAAGCGCCTTGAAGAAAGCGGAGGATCTGGTGAGAAAATGCAATGGTTGCCAAAGGTATGCCAACAAGACACATATGCCTATGTCGGAACTCAAAACCATACCAATTACATGGCCATTTGCTGTGTGGTGCTTGGATATGGTTGGCCCATTCAAACCTGCCAAAGGGTACATGGCGCCTTATACGGTCATGGTGGACAAATTTACAAAATGGATCAAGTGAAGCCTATAAGAAAGTGTGATGGAGCTACGGCTGTGACATTTCTCAAAGACATCATCTTGAGATACGGTTATCCTCACGTATCATAGCGATAACGGCACCAATTTGCTGAAGGAGCATTTGCGATTCTGCGAGATAAGAAAATCCGACTCGACATAGCCTCGGTAGCCCACCCTGCATCGAGCGGACAAGTGGAAAGATCCAGCGGATTAGTGCTATCGGGATAGAACCCGGCTCATTGAGCCTGCAAAGATCAGCGGGGTGCTGGATAGAAGAACTACCGGTGTTGTGGAGTTTAAGAACAACTCGAATCGATCAACGAGCTACGCAGTTCTTTTTTGGTATATGGGGCAGAAGCTGTGTTACCAGCCGACATAGAGCATGATTCGCCTAGGGTCACCCAATACACAGAAGCCGAAGTGCAAAAAGCCCGGCAAAATAATGTTGATCTGCTGGAAGAAGCGAGATAAGCGCCATCCAGATCCGCCATATATCATCAAAATCTCCGCGCTATCATAGCGAAAAGTGTGCCCCGAGTCTTTGGGAAGGCGATCTGGTGCTCGGTTGGTACAGTGTACCATGGCATGCATAAATTATCCCCCTTGGGAAGGACCATTTATCGTGAGCAAAGCATTGCACAATGACTCTTACTATCTCATAGATGCAAAGCCACGGAAAAGAACAAAGGCGGACAGGTCGGAGAGGAATCAGCGGCCGTGGAATGTAGCACTACTTCGTCCGTTCTACACTTAGCTAAAAGTGTATGTACCGAGTCATCCTCATATGTCGGTATGTATGTGGCAATGAGCCTATCAATGAAACAGCGGAGCCTCGGCGATAACTTCGGGATTGCCTTAATAAATGATTGTGGTTATTTTTATCGTTAGCTGGAATGAATCGTTTCCTTAACCCGGATTAGTAATGTGTGAGCACCAAAACCCAACCTTCGACTCGCTGCTGTCCAACAAGAATTGGCTTCATGGCGAGCAAGGGAACAAGTTTGGAATTGCGTGGCACATGAAAAGCGACTAAGAAGCGAGTTTATTCGAGCTAACATTTGTTTTTCGGACTAACCCTGTATTTATTTTCGAGTTACTATGCTGAATTATTTTGAGCTAAGCCTAAAAGTTTCTAAGTATTGTTAAAACAATTTTTGAAGCTCGAGTTCGTAAGTTGTAAAACCGAATCAAGGTAGACACGGACGGCGAGAATTAGACGAACAAGAAAATGAAACTTCGGGGACTACGCCCAAGTTAATCCGGCATAGAAATGTACTAGCAAAATATCACATATCCAGCATACAAGTGCACCGGCATCGGGATCGATAAATTTTCAAGTTTTTAGAATTAAGGAGCAGCGGGGAGGAGGAAGTTGGCGTCATCATCATCTTCGATATCTGAAGCAGCATCTTCTCCGTCATCGCCGACCCATCCTCCACGTTCTCCATCTGTTCCTCCTCGGATTCGAGCTCGGCCCTCAACCCAGTCATGGACTGGAGAATATTCGATGAGGCTGTAGGCGCAAGCCTGGCGCCGAGCTACCCACTCCGGATCATCAGTCCATTTGGATCCGGTACACCGACGGGTGAGGAGGCTCAGATCAATTTTCTCGTACCATGAAAGGATATGATGGAGAAGGGTATCTGCGGCCCGCGTGATTCCCTCCAGGTCGAGTTGAGTCTCAATTTCCATTAGCTTGTCCAAGAAGTGTGATCCTTTCGGGCGTCCTCGCTTGGCGAATCGTTGAAGATCCGGACGCAACGTCGAGGAGATCCTTGCCATAGTTCTTGATAGTTTCCACCCGGGCTGACACGCTCACCAACAGGTCCTCCAGGTCTAAAGGGATACTCTCACCATCAGGAGCAATGGGAGTACCCCTCTCTTGGCGAACTTTGGCAACGGCAGCTGGTACGGTACCTCGAAAGTTATCCGAAAATAGGGAAAGGGAGGATGCTGAAGCACCGGCATATGAGTTAACCCGGAAAACTACGTCGGGCAAGAGAAAGAAACTTACGTGAGATATGGTGATGGATCCGGGTCAACTCCTGGATACAACTATCGTGTCTCTGCCGAAGTTGTTCAAGCTCGGCGCCGACCCAAAGCAGACTTGATTCCTTGAGCAGATCCTGGTCCTTGGAGATCTGAAGGGTAAAGCGCTCGAGCTCTTGGTGAAGTTCTAGACAACTTCGGAGCTCGGTTTTGTGTTGGGCCTTCATCTTCTCCATCTCGGCCTTGAGTTTGGCTATCTCGTCCTTGGTCGGAGGAGGGCAAGCTCATCGTCCTTCTTCTTCAGCTCGGCTTGATCTTTGTCACCTTGTTAGAAAATGCAGCATCATATCGAACGGGCACACTATCCTCAGCGATGCTGAAATGGTGTGTTGACGCGGCAAAGCCGAGGAGTGAATATTTGCGAGCCAAGAAAAGAAAGAATAGAAACTGCGATGTTGGCGAAAGGGACATACCTCGGATTTCCTCCAAGTTTTTCGCATAATCTTGTTTTCAGCCTCCACCCCTACAAAAACCGAATAAGGAGGTTAATCCGGCGAAACAAGCGAAGCGATGAGGTGTTAAGAGGAAATTACCCTCTTTTCATGCTCCGCCAAGTGCGTGTTTTATGCAAGGTCTTATGGGTATCAGCGGTAGCTGAAACTTCGGCGCTCACGGTTGGTAATTACGACAAAACGCAGCATGTAAAGTTAGTTCGGTGCATATTAAAGTGTACAAGATCCGGGCCAGCGGAACTTAACCCGGCTCTAGGTATGTGCATATTGAAGTGTACAAGATCCGGGCCAAGCGGAACTTAACCCGGCTCTAGGTGTGTGCATATTCGAAGTGTACAAGATCTGGGCCAAGCGAAACTTAACCCGGCTCTAGGTGTGTGCATATTCAAAGTGTACAAGATCCGGGCCAAGCGGAACTAAACCCGGCTCTAGGTATGTGCATATTTGAAGTGTACAAGATCCGGGTCAAGCGGAACTTAACCCGGCTCTAGGTATGTGCATATTAGAAGTGTACAAGATCCGGGCCAAGCGGAACTTAACCCGGCTCTAGGTGTGTGCATATTCGAAGTGTACAAGATCCGGGCCAAGCGAAACTTAAACCATCTCTAGGTATGTGCATATTCGAAGTGTACAAGATCCGGGCCAAGCGGAACTTAACCCGGCTCTAGGTATGTCCATATTCGAAGTGTACAAGATCCGGGCCAAGCGGAACTTAACCCGGCTCTAGGTGTGTGCATATTCGAAGTATACAAGATCCGGGCCAAGCGGAACTTAACCCGGCTCTAGGTGTGTACATGTTTGAAGTTTACATGCAGCTACGTTGATCTTCTAAGGAGCATCCGGCCGAATAACAGGTACTCCGCCGGAGGCTCGGGGACTAATGGTTATTATCTACAGCATGTAAAGAAGAAACAACGTACCTCCATCATACACCCAGCAAGGTTAATGGCCTTGGCGGCGGTATTCATCTGAGCGGAAAATTCAGCTGGGCCGAACTTTCTGGGAGATCGTCATTGTAGACGAACTCCGCCTTATTCTTGTTCATGACAAACTCGATGAGGCTCGGAGGATACCGTTCGCCAGTGGGCATGTGAGGTGCCACCAAGCCCTTGGCGTGAGCTTCTTTCCTCTCAATCAGGGCAAGAGCTGGGCTAGTGTGAAGAACCATCTGCTGTGAATCAGCTGGCTCGGCAGGAGGATCCGTCGCTGCTGGGGATTTCTTTGGAAGCATCGACAACAAGGTTCGCTGCCCAGCCTTGGCGGAGGTGAATTTGCCTTTGGCCTGCTGGGAGGAAGTGACCGCAGTGGATTTGCCCTTGGAAACCGCTGGAGTGGGTCCTCGCCGAGCTTGAGATGACTCAGACGAGGTAGATGAGCTTGGCGCAGGAGCTTTGGTGGCTGGCGTTGGAGCTGCTGTTGGTTTCTTCGGAACCGGGACAGGCGCTAGTTCGGTGGCTGGTGCTGGAGCTACTGCTAGGGCTGGAGTTGCGACTTAATTGTTGCTGGTTGCGGCAATGCCGAAGTGCAGGACGCCATCGCCTCGGCCGATCCGACCCCTCTCGATCCGAGGTCGCGTCCCTCTGAAGGAGGTACTGCGGAACCCGGGCGCATGAGCCTTCGGAATAGGGCTCGTGAGGCGTGACTTCGTTGTCGCGGGAGGAAGGGAAGGGCGAAGAGGAGAGGAGATGCTCGATCCGCTCGAGGACCTCCACAGAGCCACAAGAGAAAATAATGGCAGGAGTGAAATTACCCCGAAGCAGGGAGAAATGTGTTGCGCAGTGAAAAAAGAGCTTACGCATCCGAGGTCTCTGCCTCCTTAGGTTTCTGGGCCCTCCTTGCCGGGGCTTTGCCTACTCGTTTGGAGGCAGTCTTGTCTTCGGCCTTCTTTTGCCTTTTGGAAGGCTGAGAAGGTTCGGAAGAAGAACTTCGGCAGTTCCGTGCTTCTTCTTTGGCGCCGGAGCAGGCTCGCCCGTGGCAAGGGAGGATCCTTGTGGATGTGCCGACGGGGTTAGCTGATGCGGGTAAGCAAAGAAGAGGACAGCCTCAGGGTTCAATCACATCGATATCCGAGTCATCCTCATCGTCGCCAATCTCTAAGAGAAGAGAATTTACCGCTGGGTCGTGCAGGTGGCGTCGGGTGTGGGGAGGAACATCTCTGGTCCAGCTCCTCCTCGTCCGAATTTCTCGATGCAGGGCCCACTTAAGGGTCGGATCCAGGCCATCCTCGAGGGTTTGCTGGAGAAACAGCTGAGAAAAAAGCACAAGGAGCAAGGTCAAGAATGTGATAAGAACCGACATGAGATTGATCCGAAATAAGTTTACCCCGCAAAGCTTACCACGGGAGGGAGCCTGTCACGGCAGTAATGCTCGATTCCCCACGTCCATTCGACGGAGAAGTCCTTATGGGTGGTGAAAAGAGCCTTGACCCGGCGGAAGATCTCCGTATTGCTCAACTCGAACGAGGAGGTTCGGTTGGGGTCGCGACTGAAGCTCATATGGCACAACTTGTGAGTGCGCCGCTGAAGGGGAGAGATTCGGTTGTGCACGAATGTGATCATGGCATCCTCGTTGCGCAATCCGAGCTTCTTCAGCTCCGCAAACCTTTTGTTCACTTGGTTGGCCAGGGCTGTAGGCTTACTGGCAACCTCCTCCCAGAAATCCGACTCCCCGGATGCAAGTTCACAGGCACCATCCCTTGGTCAATTGGTGGTCTCAAAAGTTTGAAGGAACTTGATATATCAGAGAACAACTTCAATGCTGAACTGCCAACATCTGTGAGTGGGAACTTAGTTTCCGTTTGGGTATGCGTCCTTGGATTGCTGTTGCATACTCAGCTCCTGTTGCAGCTGCTACTGTCCTTTTATTTTCATCTATTAAAGAGTATTTAAGTCCTTGAAGTACTTGGAAGGTTTGTTTCAAATTGGCAAGGGAATTAACTAGCCAGTGGAATTTTATGAAATGAGGGCTAGTTCTGTTAGAGGGTATCCAGCAGGTTAAGTCCGACTAAACTGACTTTTCTACCAACTTAGCTATTTCGTCATTTTCACTCACTCAGTTCGATCGATCATTCGACCACCTACCTACGCGCTATTGTGTGTGTGGAACGGAATGCTCAAACCGGAACTGCTAGAGGAACGAATTTTCAATAGCATAACTTGGGCTCCTAGAATATGGCGCCCTTGGGACAATCCGCTCCACCGGAAATTCCCTCTGCCCCTACCGTACTCCAGCTTGGTAGTTTCCACCGCCTGTCCAGGGTTGAGCCCTGGGATTTGACGGCGGACTTTTCCTCCTATTCCTATTGATCAGAAGTATCCAGCAGCGGGCACCATGAAAGTACATGCCACTCAACCAAAGAAAGATAATGGAGGGAACGGAAGAAAGACAGATGAGCCAACTTGAGATTTTTTGGCATTATCATAATGTTAACAGTTCGTATTTTGTTCATTCCATCGGTATGCTCCTAGGTACCTGTAATTGTGATCTGTTTGCCAGAACCTCTTTGAGAAAATACCACGCTTCTGTGCTCTATGTGGTATGATGGGGCATGAGCACCTTGAAAGGGGTGCATGCCGAGAAGGATTTGCATTGGGGGGGAGTGGATGCTGGCGCCGCGACCGGATCAAGCTAGTGGGTATGCTCCTTTAAGTTAGGGAACCTTTTATTTTAGTAGATTTAGTTGGAATGTTTGCAGGGATGGAGCGACAGAAGTATGGAAATAGGACTGTCTATTCAACAAATAAATGGAAGTTCTATCTATCAATATCTATGGTCTTGGACCGTCAATAATGATTTTTCTTTAGAATTTGGATACTTGATTGACTGAGCTGCGAAAAGTGAGGTAACGATATTACTACTCCATTCGTGTTATCCAATATAAACTTAAGAAGGAAGCACGCGGGTACAGTATGACCCAGATGCCGCCCCTTATCCAGCTAAAGGATTTTTCTCTTTTTTCCATTCATCATTAGTCTATTTCCGTGTCAGGGGGACCCGGAGCGTAGGGCAGCAACCGGATCAAATCTTCCGTGCCTTCATTCCGGACGTAGAAGAAGGTCCGGGCCCACCCTTTGCAGGAGTCAAGCCCGGTGACCCGGGGAAAGATTGAATACCTCTGGGGCGAGATCGAGGCAGCTCCGAACTGAGTTAGCTGTTTGTCCTCCGACTCGACGTGGATGTTGGGGACCACGTTGCGACGGAGGCCAAAGAACCGGATCCACAGCTCCTTCGTAGGCCATAGCCCGGTGTAGCCCTCAATCGAAGAAACGAAAGCGGACAGAGAGGTGATGGCGTTCGCCGGGAGATGATGTGGTTCCAAGTGATAGGTCCGGATCCAGTCCCGGAAGAAATCACTCACTGGAAGCCCAAATCCTCGTTGGAAATGGGATAAGAAAACAACAAATTCGCCCAGATTGGGTGAGGGGGCCAGCTCCGAGGAGGGGAGAAGGGCAGCGACGCCGGCGGGGATGCGCCGGGTCCGGTAGAGCCAAGAGATGTCATCCTCGTAGACCCAGGAGCCGACCCACGCGCCGCGGTCCGCCGCACCGGCATCCTCCTCCATATCCTGTTCAACAACGGCGAGCTCTTCCACTGTCATCTCAATTCCGGTGTCTTCGCTGGAGCTGGCGGCGGTGGAGCTCTGCGGTCTAGACTGACAAGGACCCGTGGCTGAACAGAGGCGCAGCGGTGATTGCGGTGCGGAGAAACAAAGAAAGTGCGGCGGCGGCGCTGCTGCAACGGGCACTGGCGGCGGCACGGTTGCGAGGAAGAAGAAGAGGAACAGGCGAGGGGGCGTGGAGATGGAAAAGTTCTAAGGCGCGCCCCCTATTTAACCACCCCGATCATCAGCGGTAGGATCGTCTTGCGGGAACACCACACGATGTGGCCATGTATCACCAGCATCGACCAATCGAGAGGAGCCACACGGGGCCGCGAGTGAATGTGATCCAATGACACGGCGTGCGATTGCGGTAAGCGAGGAGAGGCGTGGCGTAACCCCCGCACGGTAATCGCGACATTTATCGCGGTTCTGCGCAGACCCTTAAAATAAGGCAACGTAATGATTAACCGTTACGTGGGTTGGCGTACGAGAGAAGGAAGCAAGGCACGGATCCGAGCCACGGTGGTAACCCGGCCGGCAAGTGAAAACTTGAACCGTGCGGAGGGAAAGTAAAACCAAACGATCCGAGCCAAAGTGGTGACCCGGCCGGCAAGTGAAAACTTGGAGCGTCACGAAGGGCGTAAATCCATATAAGGCCGAAGCTTGGATACGAATGAACCTGATGTGGCCTTAGCGACCAAGGCCGCTAAGGCCGCACCAGCTTCGGGGACTAATGTTGGGGGGATAACCCCGGGTAGGGTCACTCCGGGGTATAAGGACCGAATTAGCCGAGGGTCGGCAAGGTCAAAGCGGATGCTGGCCGAGTCACCTCAAGGCAGGCCGGATCACGGAGTATCCCGAACCAGGGGGTCGCCGAACATTGTCTCGTCCGACTCAAGGAGTAAGTCGGAGACACTTGTCTAGCTTATATGCAGGAACAGGTGTGGCCGGATCAACTGTGATCCGGATCCTCGTTTGGCTTCTAGGAGAAGGAAGGAATATCTCTGGTCAAAAAGAAGGCCCGGTGCATACTGGATGAGCGAATAAAGCAAGGGCAGGACCACCGGATCATGGCCGACAAGGGTGACGACGCTCACGTCGGCTGACGCAGGCGCCGCAGAGGCAACGTCGCTAAAGCAAGAGTGACGTGGGGGAAAAGCACCCCTGTCGGGTTACTACTTTGGGAGGAGGCATATTCTTAGGAATATGCCTCCCGTATGCCCTAGGCCAGGACCGAACCACCCCTATATAAGGGGGGGTTGGGGTTCTGGTAAGGGGGTTGGGTCTTTTCGGATACATAGCAAGGAAAATACCTGTGGGTCTAGGGTTCTGGTAAGGGGGTTGGGGTTCCTCTAGTCAAAAAATAGCTCGAGGAGCACTTGTAGTCTGGGAGACTGAACATCAATACAAAACTTCTATGTAGAGAATCACTCTACTATCCCTCCCTGGATTCCCCTAGCGCATATTAGTCCCCACTTTCAGCCTATCCATGGCAGCTGCCGTGACACCACCACGACACACAGCTAGAGTCATTGCATGTCTGTTCTTCTCACAAACCACACATGGATCCACGAGTTTCATTGCATGTGTGTTCTTTTCACAAACCACATGTAGAGTCATTGGATGTATGTTCTTTTCACAAACCACATCTAGCGTCATTGCATGTGTGTTCTTTTCACAAACCCCATATGGATCCACTAGTGTGATTGCATGTGTCTTCCTTTCATTAACCACAGATAGAGTCATTGCATGTCTGTTCTTTTCACAAACCACATATGGATCCACCAGTGTCATTGCATGCATGTTCTTTTCACAAACCACAACTAGAGTTCATTGTATGTTTGTTCTTATCACAAACCACTTCTAGAGTCATTTCATGTTGGTTCTTCTCACAAACCACATATGGATCCACCAGAGTTCATTGCATGTTTGTTCTTTTCACAAACCACATCTAGAGTCATTGCATGTCTGTTCTTCTCACAAACGACACAAGGATCCGCCAGAGTCATTGGATGTGTGTTCTTTTCACAAACAACAGCTAGAGTCATTGCATGTGTGTTCTTTTCACAAACCACATCTAGAGTCATTGCATGTGTGTTCTTCTCACAAACCACAGCTAGAGTCATTGCATGTGTGTTCTTTTCGCAAACCACATCTAGAGTCATTGCATGTGTGTTCTTCTCACAAACCACAGCTAGAGTCATTACATGTATGTTCTTCCAATAAACCACACAAGGATCCACCAGAGTCATTGCATATCTGTTCTTTTCACAAACCACAACTAGAGTCATTGCATGTGTGTTCTTCTCACAAACCACATATGGATCTACCAGAGTTCATTGCATGTCTGTTCTTTTCACAAACCATAGCTAGAGTCATTGCATGTCTATTCTTCTCACAAACCACACTTGGATCCACCAGTGTCCTTGAATGTGTGTTCTTTTCACAAACCACATCTAGATTCATTGGATGTATGTCCTTTTCACAAACCACATATGGATCCACCGGTATGGTTGCATGTGTGTTCTTTTCATTAACCACATCTAGAGTCATTGCATGTGTGTTCTTCTCAGAAACCACATATGGATCCACCAGAGTTCATTGCATGTCTGTTCTTTTCACAAAACACATCTAGATTCGTTGCATGTCTATTCTTCTCACATACCACATATGGATCCACCAGAGTTCATTGCATGTCTGTTATTTTCACAAACCACATCTAGAGTCATTGCATGTCTATTCTTCTCACAAACCACACAAGGATCCACCAGAGTCATTGCATGTGTGTTCTTTTCGCAAACCACAGCTAGATTCATTGCATGTGTGTTCTCTTCACAAACCACATCTAGAGTCATTGCATGTGTGTTCTTCTCACAAACCACAGCTAGAGTCATTGCATGCTTGTTCTTTCAATAAACAACACAAGGATCCACCCGAGTCATTGCATATCTGTTCTTTTCACAAACCACAGCTAGAGTCATTGCATGTGTGTTCTTCTCACCAACCACATCTAGAGTCATTGCATGCGTGTTCTTCTCACAAACCACATATGGATCCACCAGAGTTCATTGCATGTCTGTTCTTTGCACAAACCATAGCTAGAGTCATTGCATGTCTGTTCTTCTCACAAACCACATATGGATCCACCAGTGTCATTGCATGTGTGTTCTTTTCACAAACCACATGTAGAGTCATTGTATGTATGTTTTTTTCACAAACCACATATTGATCCACCAGTGCCATTGCATGTGTGTTCTTTTCACAAACCACATCTAGCATCATTGCATGTGTGTTCTTTTCACAAACCCCATATGGATCCACTAGTGTGATTGCATGTGTATTCTTTTCATTAACCATAGATAGAGTCATTGCATGTCTGTTCTTTGCACAAACCACATATGTATCCACCAGTGTCATTGCAAGCGTGTTCTTTTCACAAACCACAACTAGAGTTCATTGCATGTCTGTTCTTATCACAAACCACTTCTAGAGTCATTGCATGTTGGTTCTTCTCACAAACCATATATGGATCCACCAGAGTTCATTGCATGTTTGTTCTTTTCACAAACCACATCTAGAGTCATTGCATGTCTGTTCTTCTCACAAACCACACAAGGATCCGCCAGAGTCATTGCATGTGTGTTTTTTTCACAAACCACAGCTAGAGTCATTGCATGTGTGTTCTTTTTGCAAACCACATCTAGAGTCATTGCATGTGTGTTCTTCTCACAAACCACAACTAGAGTCATTACATGTATGTTCTTTCAATAAACCACACAAGGATCCACCAGCGTCATTGCACATCTCTTCTTTTCACAAACCACAGCTAGAGTCATTGCATCTGTTTTCTTCTCAAACCACATCTAGAGTCATTGCATGCGTGTTCTTCTCACAAACCACATATGGATCCACCAGAGTTCATTGCATGTCTGTTCTTTTCACAAACCACAGCTAGAGTCATTGCATGTCTGTTCTTCTCACAAACCACACATGGATCCACCAGTGTCATTACATGTGTGTTCTTTTCACAAACCACATGTAGAGTCATTGGATGTATGTTCTTTTCACAAACCACATATTGATCCACCAGTGCCATTGCAAGTGTGTTCTTTTCACAAACCACATATAGCGTCATTGCATGTGTGTTCTTTTCACAAACCCCATATGGATCCACTAGTGTGATTGCATGTGTCTTCTTTTCATTAACCACAGATAAAGTCATTGCATGTCTGTTCTTTTCACAAACCACATATGGATCCACCAGTGTCATTGCATGCGTGTTCTTTTCACAAACCACAACTAGAGTTCATTGTATGTCTGTTCTTATCACAAACCACTTCTAGAGTCATTGCATGTTGGTTCTTCTCACAAACCACATATGGATCCACCAGAGTTCATTGCAACATTGTTCTTTTCACAAACCACATCTAGAGTCATTGCATGTCTGTTCTTCTCACAAACCACACAAGGATCCGCCAGAGTCATTGGATGTGTGTTATTTTCACAAACCACATCTAGAGTCATTGCATGTGTGTTCTTTTCACAAACCACATCTAGAGTCATTGCATGTGTGTTCTTCTCACAAACCACAGCTAGAGTCATTGCATGTGTGTTCTTTTCGCAAACCACATCAAGAGTCATTGCATGTGTGTTCTTCTCACAAACCATAGCTAGAGTCATTACATGTATGTTCTTTCAATAAACCACACAAGGATCCACCACAGTCATTGCATATTTGTTCTTTTCACAAACCACAGCTAGAGTCATGGCATGTGTGTTCTTCTCACAAACCACATATGGATCCACCAGAGTTCATTGCATGTCTGTTCTTTTCACAAACCACAGCTAGAGTCATTGCATGTCTGTTCTTCTCACAAACCACACTTGGATCCACCAGTGTCATTGAATGTGTGTTCTTTTCACAAACCACATCTAGATTCATCGGATGTATGTTCTTTTCACAAACCACATATTGATTCACCAGTATCATTGCATGTGTGTTCTTTTCACAAACCACATCTAGAGTCATTGCATGTGTGTTCTTTTCACAAACCACATATGGATCCACCGGTATGGTTGCATGTGTGTTCTTTTCATTAACCACATCTAGAGTCATTGCATGTGTGTTCTTCTCAGAAACCACATATGGATCCACAGAGTTCATTGCATGTGTTCTTTTCACAAAACACATCTAGATTAGATTGCATGTCTATTTTTCTCACATCCCACATATGGATCCACGAGTTCATTGCATGTCTATTATTTTCACAAACCACATCTAGAGTCATTGCATGTCTATTCTTCTCACAAACCACACAAGGATCCACCAGAGTCATTGCATGTGTGTTCTTCTCGCAAACCACAGCTAGATTCATTGCATGTGTGTTCTCTTCACAAACTACATCTAGAGTCATTGCATGTGTGTTCTTCTCACAAACCACAGCTAGAGTCATTGCATGCTTGTTCTTTCAATAAACAACACAAGGATCCACCCGAGTCATTGCATATCTGTTCTTTTCACAAACCATAGCTAGAGTCATTGCATGTGTGTTCTTCTCACCAACCACATCTAGAGTCATTGCATGCGTGTTCTTCTCACAAACCACATATGGATCTACCAGAGTTCATTGCATGTCTGTTCTTTTCACAAACCACAGCTAGATCATTGCATGTTTGTTCTTCTCACAAACCACACATGGATCCACCAGTGTCATTGCATGTGTGTTCTTTTCACAAACCACATGTAGAGTCATTGTATGTATGTTTTTTCACAAACCACATATTGATCCACCAGTGCCATTGCATGTGTGTTCTTTTCACAAACCACATCTAGCATCATTGCATGTGTGTTCTTTTCACAAACCCCATATGGATCCACTAGTGTGATAGCATGTGTCTTCTTTTCACAAACCACATCTAGAGTCATTGCATGTCTGTTCTTTTCACAAACCACATATGGATCCACCAGTGTCATTGCATGCGTGTTCTTTTCACAAACCACAACTAGAGTTCATTGCATGTCTGTTCTTATCACAAACCACTTCTAGAGTCATTGCATGTTGGTTCTTCTCACAAACCACATATGGATCCACCAGAGTTCATTGCATGTTTGTTCTTTTCACAAACCACATCTAGAGTCATTGCATGTCTGTTCTTCTCACAAACCACACAAGGATCCGCCAGAGTCATTGCATGTGTTTTTTTTCACAAAACAGAGCTAGAGTCATTGCATGTGTGTTCTTTTCACAAACCACATCTAGAGTCATTGCATGTGTGTTCTTGTCACAAACCACAGCTAGAGTCATTGCATGTGTGTTCTTTTTGCACACCACATCTAGAGTCATTGCATGTGTGTTCTTCTCACAAACCACAACTAGAGTCATTACATGTCTGTTCTTTCAATAAACCACACAAGGATCCACCAGAGTCATTGCATATCTCTTCTTTTCACAAACCACAGCTAGAGTCATTGCATCTGTTTTCTTCTCAAACCACATCTAGAGTCATTGCATGCGTGTTCTTCTCACAAACCACATATGGATCCACCAGAGTTCATTGCATGTCTGTTCTTTTCACAAACCACAGGTAGAGTCATTGCATGTCTGTTCTTCTCACAAACCACACATGGATCCACCAGTGTCATTGCATGTGTGTTCTTTTCACAAACCACAAGTAGAGTCATTGGATGTATGTTCTTTTCACAAACCACAGATTGATCCACCAGTGCCATTGCATGTGTGTTCTTTTCACAAACCACATATAGCATCATTGCATGTGTGTTCTTTTCACAAACCCCATATGGATCCACTAGTGTGATTGCATGTGTCTTCTTTTCATTAACCACAGATAAAGTCATTGCATGTCTGTTCTTTTCACAAACCACATATGGATCCACCAGTGTCATTGCATGCGTGTTCTTTTCACAAACCACAACTAGAGTTCATTGTATGTCTGTTCTTATCACAAACCACTTCTAGAGTCATTGCATGTTGGTTCTTCTCACAAACCACATATGGATCCACCAGAGTTCATTGCATGTTTGTTCTTTTCACAAACCACATCTAGAGTCATTGCATGTCTGTTCTTCTCACAAACCACACAAGGATCCGCCAGAGTCATTGGATGTGTGTTCTTTTCACAAACCACATCTAGAGTCATTGCATGTGTGTTCTTTTCACAAACCACATCTAGAGTCATTGCATGTGTGTTCTTCTCACAAACCACAGCTAGAGTCATTGCATGTGTGTTCTTTTCGCAAACCACATCAAGAGTCATTGCATGTGTGTTCTTCTCACAAACCATAGCTAGAGTCATTACATGTATGTTCTTTCAATAAACCACACAAGGATCCACCACAGTCATTGCATATTTGTTCTTTTCACAAACCACATCTAGAGTCATTGCATGTGTGTTCTTCTCACAAACCACATATGGATCCACCAGAGTTCATTGCATGTCTGTTCTTTTCACAAACCACAGCTAGAGTCATTGCATGTCTGTTCTTCTCACAAACCACACTTGGATCCACCAGTGTCATTGAATGTGTGTTCTTTTCACAAACCACATCTAGATTCATCGGATGTATGTTCTTTTCACAAACCACATATTGATTCACCAGTATCATTGCATGTGTGTTCTTTTCACAAACCACATCTAGAGTCATTGCATGTGTGTTCTTTTCACAAACCACATATGGATCCACCGGTATGGTTGCATGTGTGTTCTTTTCATTAACCACATCTAGAGTCATTGCATGTGTGTTCTTCTCAGAAACCACATATGGATCCACCAGAGTTCATTGCATGTCTGTTCTTTTCACAAAACACATCTAGATTCGTTGCATGTCTGTTTTTCTCACATCCCACATATGGATCCACCAGAGTTCATTGCATGTCTATTATTTTCACAAACCACATCTAGAGTCATTGCATGTCTATTCTTCTCACAAACCACACAAGGATCCACCAGAGTCATTGCATGTGTGTTCTTCTCGCAAACCACAGCTAGATTCATTGCATGTGTGTTCTCTTCACAAACTACATCTAGAGTCATTGCATGTGTGTTCTTCTCACAAACCACAGCTAGAGTCATTGCATGCTTGTTCTTTCAATAAACAACACAAGGATCCACCCGAGTCATTGCATATCTGTTCTTTTCACAAACCATAGCTAGAGTCATTGCATGTGTGTTCTTCTCACCAACCACATCTAGAGTCATTGCATGCGTGTTCTTCTCACAAACCACATATGGATCTACCAGAGTTCATTGCATGTCTGTTCTTTTCACAAACCACAGCTAGATCATTGCATGTTTGTTCTTCTCACAAACCACACATGGATCCACCAGTGTCATTGCATGTGTGTTCTTTTCACAAACCACATGTAGAGTCATTGTATGTATGTTTTTTCACAAACCACATATTGATCCACCAGTGCCATTGCATGTGTGTTCTTTTCACAAACCACATCTAGCATCATTGCATGTGTGTTCTTTTCACAAACCCCATATGGATCCACTAGTGTGATAGCATGTGTCTTCTTTTCACAAACCACATCTAGAGTCATTGCATGTCTGTTCTTTTCACAAACCACATATGGATCCACCAGTGTCATTGCATGCGTGTTCTTTTCACAAACCACAACTAGAGTTCATTGCATGTCTGTTCTTATCACAAACCACTTCTAGAGTCATTGCATGTTGGTTCTTCTCACAAACCACATATGGATCCACCAGAGTTCATTGCATGTTTGTTCTTTTCACAAACCACATCTAGAGTCATTGCATGTCTGTTCTTCTCACAAACCACACAAGGATCCGCCAGAGTCATTGCATGTGTTTTTTTTCACAAAACAGAGCTAGAGTCATTGCATGTGTGTTCTTTTCACAAACCACATCTAGAGTCATTGCATGTGTTCTTCTCATAAACCATAGCTAGAGTCATTGCATGTTTGTTCTTTTTGCACACCACATCTAGAGTCATTGCATGTGTGTTCTTCTCACAAACCACAACTAGAGTCATTACATGTCTGTTCTTTCAATAAACCACACAAGGATCCACCAGAGTCATTGCATATCTCTTCTTTTCACAAACCACAGCTAGAGTCATTGCATCTTTTCTTCTCAAACCACATCTAGAGTCATTGCATGCGTGTTCTTCTCACAAACCACATATGGATCCACGAGTTCATTGCATGTCATTCTTTTCACAAACCACAGCTAGAGTCATTGCATGTCTGTTCTTCTCACAAACCAAACATGGATCCACCAGTGTCATTGCATGTGTGTTCTTTTCACAAACCACAAGTAGAGTCATTGGATGTATGTTCTTTTCACAAACCACAGATTGATCCACAAGTGCCCTTGCATGTGTGTTCTTATCACAAACCACATATAGCATCATTGCATGTGTGTTCTTTTCACAAACCCCATATGGATCCACTAGTGTGATTGCATGTGTCTTCTTTTCATTAACCACAGATAAAGTCATTGCATGTCTGTTCTTTTCACAAACCACATATGGATCCACCAGTGTCATTGCATGCGTGTTCTTTTCACAAACCACAACTAGAGTTCATTGTATGTCTGTTCTTATCACAAACCACTTCTAGAGTCATTGCATGTTGGTTCTTCTCACAAACCACATATGGATCCACCAGAGTTCATTGCATGTTTGTTCTTTTCACAAACCACATCTAGAGTCATTGCATGTCTGTTCTTCTCACAAACCACACAAGGATCCGCCAGAGTCATTGGATGTGTGTTCTTTTCACAAACCACATCTAGAGTCATTGCATGTGTGTTCTTTTCACAAACCACATCTAGAGTCATTGCATGTGTGTTCTTCTCACAAACCACAGCTAGAGTCATTGCATGTGTGTTCTTTTCGCAAACCACATCTAGAGTCATTGCATGTGTGTTCTTCTCACAAACCACAGCTAGAGTCATTACATGTATGTTCTTTCAATAAACCACACAAGGATCCACCACAGTCATTGCATATTTGTTCTTTTCACAAACCACATCTAGAGTCATTGCATGTGTGTTCTTCTCACAAACCACATATGGATCCACCAGAGTTCATTGCATGTCTGTTCTTTTCACAAACCACAGCTAGAGTCATTGCATGTCTGTTCTTCTCACAAACCACACTTGGATCCACCAGTGTCATTGAATGTGTGTTCTTTTCACAAACCACATCTAGATTCATTGGATGTATGTTCTTTTCACAAACCACATATTGTTTCACCAGTATCATTGCATGTGTGTTCATTTCACAAACCACATCTAGAGTCATTGCATGTGTGTTCTTTTCACAAACCACATATGGATCCACCGGTATGGTTGCATGTGTGTTCTTTTCATTAACCACATCTAGAGTCATTGCATGTGTGTTCTTCTCAGAAACCACATATGGATCCACCAGAGTTCATTGCATGTCTGTTCTTTTCACAAAACACATCTAGATTCGTTGCATGTCTGTTCTTCTCACATCCCACATATGGATCCACCAGAGTTCATTGCATGTCTATTATTTTCACAAACCACATCTAGAGTCATTGCATGTCTATTCTTCTCACAAACCACACAAGGATCCACCAGAGTCATTGCATGTGTGTTCTTCTCGCAAACCACAGCTAGATTCATTGCATGTGTGTTCTCTTCACAAACCACATCTAGAGTCATTGCATGTGTGTTCTTCTCACAAACCACAGCTAGAGTCATTGCATGCTTGTTCTTTCAATAAACAACACAAGGATCCACCCGAGTCATTGCATATCTGTTCTTTTCACAAACCATAGCTAGAGTCATTGCATGTGTGTTCTTCTCACCAACCACATCTAGAGTCATTGCATGCGTGTTCTTCTCAGAAACCACATATGGATCTACCAGTGTTCATTGCATGTCTGTTCTTTTCACAAACCACAGCTAGATCATTGCATGTCTGTTCTTCTCACAAACCACACATGGATCCACCAGTGTCATTGCATGTTTGTTCTTTTCACAAACCACATGTAGAGTCATTGTATGTATGTTTTTTTCACAAACCACATATTGATCCACCAGTGCCATTGCATGTGTGTTCTTTTCACAAACCACATCTAGCATCATTGGATGTGTGTTCTTTTCACAAACCCCATATGGATCCACTAGTGTGATTGCATGTGTCTTCTTTTCATTAACCACAGATAGAGTCATTGCATGTCTGTTCTTTTCACAAACCACATATGGATCCACTAGTGTCATTGCATGCGTGTTCTTTTCACAAACCACAACTCGAGTTCATTGTATGTCTGTTCATATCACAAACCACTTCTAGAGTCATTGCATGTTGGTTCTTCTCACAAACCACATATGGATCCACCAGAGTTCATTGCATGTTTGTTCTTTTCACAAACCACATCTAGAGTCATTGCATGTCTGTTCTTCTCACAAACCACACAAGGATCCGCCAGAGTCATTGGATGTGTGTTCTTTTCACAAACCACAGCTAGAGTCATTGCATGTGTGTTCTTTTCACAAACCACATCTAGAGTCATTGCATGGGTGTTCTTCTCATAAACCATAGCTAGAGTCATTGCATGTGTGTTCTTTTCGCAAACCACATCTAGAGTCATTGCATGTGTGTTCTTCTCACAAACCACAGCTAGAGTCATTACATGTATGTTCTTTCAGTAGACCACACAAGGATCCACCAGAGTCATTGCATATCTCTTCTTTTCACAAACCACAGCTAGAGTCATTGCATGTGTGTTCTTCTCACAAACCACATATGGATCCACCAGAGTTCATTGCATGTCTGTTCTTTTCACAAACCACAGCTAGAGTCATTGCATGTCTGTTCTTCTCACAAACCACACTTGGATCCACCAGTGTCATTGAATGTGTGTTCTTTTCACAAACCACATCTAGATTCATTGGATGTATGTTCTTTTCACAAACCACATATTGATCCACCAGTATCATTGCATGTGTGTTCTTTTCACAAACCACATCTAGAGTCATTGCATGTGTGTTCTTTTCAAAAACCACATATGGATCCACCGGTATGATTGCATGTGTGTTCTTTTCATTAACCACATCTAGAGTCATTGCATGTGTGTTCTTCTCAGAAACCCATATGGATCCACCAGAGTTCATTGCATGTCTGTTCTTTTCACAAAACACATCTAGATTCGTTGCATGTATGTTCTTCTCACATACCACATATGGATCCACCAGAGTTCATTGCATGTCTGTTATTTTCACAAACCACATCTAGAGTCATTGCATGTCTATTCTTCTCACAAAACAACACAAGGATCCATCAGAGTCATTGCATGTGTGTTCTTTTCGCAAACCACAGCTAGATTCATTGCATGTGTGTTCTCTTCACAAACCACATCTAGAGTCATTGCATGTGTGTTCTTCTCACAAACCACAGCTAGAGTCATTGCATGCTTGTTCTTTCAATAAACAACACAAGGATCCACCCGAGTCATTGCATATCTGTTCTTTTCACAAACCATAGCTAGAGTCATTGCATGTGTGTTCTTCTCACCAACCACATCTAGAGTCATTGCATGCGTGTTCTTCTCACAAACCACATATGGATCCACCAGAGTTCATTGCATGTCTGTTCTTTTCACAAACCACAGCTAGAGTCATTGCATGTCTGTTCTTCTCACAAACCACACATGGATCCACCAGTGTCATTGCATGTGTCTTCTTTTCACAAACCACATGTAGAGTCATTGTATGTATGTTTTTTTCACAAACCACATATTGATCCACCAGTGGCATTGCATGTGTGTTCTTTTCACAAACCACATCTAGCGTCATTGCATGTGTGTTCTTTTCACAAACCCCATATGGATCCACTAGTGTGATTGCATGTGTCTTCTTTTCATTAACCACAGATAGAGTCATTGCATGTCTGTTCTTTTCACAAACCACATATGAATCCACTAGTGTCATTGCATGCGTGTTCTTTTCACAAACCACAACTAGAGTTCATTGCATGTCTGTTCTTATCACAACCCACTTCTAGAGTCATTGCATGTTGGTTCTTCTCACAAACCACATATGGATCCACCAGAGTTCATTGCATGTTTGTTCTTTTCACAAACCACATCTAGAGTCATTGCATGTCTGTTCTTCTCACAAACCACACAAGGATCCGCCAGAGTCATTGGATGTGTGTTCTTTTCACAAACCACAGCTAGAGTCATTGCATGTGTGTTCTTTTCACAAACCACATCTAGAGTCATTGCATGGGTGTTCTTCTCACAAACCATAGCTAGAGTTATTGCATGTGTGTTCTTTTCGCAAACCACATCTAGAGTCATTGCATGTGTGTTCTTCTCACAAACCACAGCTAGAGTCATTACATGTATGTTCTTTCAGTAGACCACACAAGGATCCACCAGAGTCATTGCATATCTCTTCTTTTCACAAACCACAGCTAGAGTCATTGCATGTGTGTTCTTCTCACAAACCACATATGGATCCACCAGAGTTCATTGCATGTCTGTTCTTTTCACAAACCACAGCTAGAGTCATTGCATGTCTGTTCTTCTCACAAACCACACTTGGATCCACCAGTGTCATTGAATGTGTGTTCTTTTCACAAACCACATCTAGATTCATTGGATGTATGTTCTTTTCACAAACCACATATTGATCCACCAGTATCATTGCATGTGTGTTCTTTTCACAAACCACATCTAGAGTCATTGCATGTGTGTTCTTTTCAAAAACCACATATGGATCCACCGGTATGATTGCATGTGTGTTCTTTTCATTAACCACATCTAGAGTCATTGCATGTGTGTTCTTCTCAGAAACCCATATGGATCCACCAGAATTCATTGCATGTCTGTTCTTTTCACAAAACACATCTAGATTCGTTGCATGTCTGTTCTTCTCACATACCACATATGGATCCACCAGAGTTCATTGCATGTCTGTTATTTTCACAAACCACATCTAGAGTCATTGCATGCCTATTCTTCTCACAAAACAACACAAGGATCCATCAGAGTCATTGCATGTGTGTTCTTTTCGCAAACCACAGCTAGATTCATTGCATGTGTGTTCTCTTCACAAACCACATCTAGAGTCATTGCATGTGTGTTCTTCTCACAAACCACAGCTAGAGTCATTGCATGCTTGTTCTTTCAATAAACAACACAAGGATCCACCCGAGTCATTGCATATCTGTTCTTTTCACAAACCATAGCTAGAGTCATTGCATGTGTGTTCTTCTCACCAACCACATCTAGAGTCATTGCATGCGTGTTCTTCTCACAAACCACATATGGATCCACCAGAGTTCATTGCATGTCTGTTCTTTTCACAAACCACAGCTAGAGTCATTGCATGTCTGTTCTTCTCACAAACCACACATGGATCCACCAGTGTCATTGCATGTGTCTTCTTTTCACAAACCACATGTAGAGTCATTGTATGTATGTTTTTTTCACAAACCACATATTGATCCACCAGTGGCATTGCATGTGTGTTCTTTTCACAAACCACATCTAGCGTCATTGCATGTGTGTTCTTTTCACAAACCCCATATGGATCCACTAGTGTGATTGCATGTGTCTTCTTTTCATTAACCACAGATAGAGTCATTGCATGTCTGTTCTTTTCACAAACCACATATGAATCCACTAGTGTCATTGCATGCGTGTTCTTTTCACAAACCACAACTAGAGTTCATTGCATGTCTGTTCTTATCACAAACCACTTCTAGAGTCATTGCATGTTGGTTCTTCTCACAAACCACATATGGATCCACCAGAGTTCATTGCATGTTTGTTCTTTTCACAAACCACATCTAGAGTCATTGCATGTCTGTTCTTCTCACAAACCACACAAGGATCCGCCAGAGTCATTGGATGTGTGTTCTTTTCACAAACCACAGCTAGAGTCATTGCATGTGTGTTCTTTTCACAAACCACATCTAGAGTCATTGCATGGGTGTTCTTCTCACAAACCATAGCTAGAGTTATTGCATGTGTGTTCTTTTCGCAAACCACATCTAGAGTCATTGCATGTGTGTTCTTCTCACAAACCACAGCTAGAGTCATTACATGTATGTTCTTTCAGTAGACCACACAAGGATCCACCAGAGTCATTGCATATCTCTTCTTTTCACAAACCACAGCTAGAGTCATTGCATGTGTGTTCTTCTCACAAACCACATATGGATCCACCAGAGTTCATTGCATGTCTGTTCTTTTCACAAACCACAGCTAGAGTCATTGCATGTCTGTTCTTCTCACAAACCACACTTGGATCCACCAGTGTCATTGAATGTGTGTTCTTTTCACAAACCACATCTAGATTCATTGGATGTATGTTCTTTTCACAAACCACATATTGATCCACCAGTATCATTGCATGTGTGTTCTTTTCACAAACCACATCTAGAGTCATTGCATGTGTGTTCTTTTCAAAAACCACATATGGATCCACCGGTATGATTGCATGTGTGTTCTTTTCATTAACCACATCTAGAGTCATTGCATGTGTGTTCTTCTCAGAAACCCATATGGATCCACCAGAATTCATTGCATGTCTGTTCTTTTCACAAAACACATCTAGATTCGTTGCATGTCTGTTCTTCTCACATACCACATATGGATCCACCAGAGTTCATTGCATGTCTGTTATTTTCACAAACCACATCTAGAGTCATTGCATGCCTATTCTTCTCACAAAACAACACAAGGATCCATCAGAGTCATTGCATGTGTGTTCTTTTCGCAAACCACAGCTAGATTCATTGCATGTGTGTTCTCTTCACAAACCACATCTAGAGTCATTGCATGTGTGTTCTTCTCACAAACCACAGCTAGAGTCATTGCATGCTTGTTCTTTCAATAAACAACACAAGGATCCACCCGAGTCATTGCATATCTGTTCTTTTCACAAACCATAGCTAGAGTCATTGCATGTGTGTTCTTCTCACCAACCACATCTAGAGTCATTGCATGCGTGTTCTTCTCACAAACCACATATGGATCCACCAGAGTTCATTGCATGTCTGTTTTTCACAAACCACAGCTAGAGTCATTGCATGTCTGTTCTTCTCACAAACCACACATGGATCCACCAGTGTCATTGCATGTGTCTTCTTTTCACAAACCACATGTAGAGTCATTGTATGTATGTTTTTTTCACAAACCACATATTGATCCACCAGTGGCATTGCATGTGTGTTCTTTTCACAAACCACATCTAGCGTCATTGCATGTGTGTTCTTTTCACAAACCCCATATGGATCCACTAGTGTGATTGCATGTGTCTTCTTTTCATTAACCACAGATAGAGTCATTGCATGTCTGTTCTTTTCACAAACCACATATGAATCCACTAGTGTCATTGCATGCGTGTTCTTTTCACAAACCACAACTAGAGTTCATTGCATGTCTGTTCTTATCACAAACCACTTCTAGAGTCATTGCATGTTGGTTCTTCTCACAAACCACATATGGATCCACCAGAGTTCATTGCATGTTTGTTCTTTTCACAAACCACATCTAGAGTCATTGCATGTCTGTTCTTCTCACAAACCACACAAGGATCCGCCAGAGTCATTGGATGTGTGTTCTTTTCACAAACCACAGCTAGAGTCATTGCATGTGTGTTCTTTTCACAAACCACATCTAGAGTCATTGCATGGGTGTTCTTCTCACAAACCATAGCTAGAGTTATTGCATGTGTGTTCTTTTCGCAAACCACATCTAGAGTCATTGCATGTGTGTTCTTCTCACAAACCACAGCTAGAGTCATTACATGTATGTTCTTTCAGTAGACCACACAAGGATCCACCAGAGTCATTGCATATCTCTTCTTTTCACAAACCACAGCTAGAGTCATTGCATGTGTGTTCTTCTCACAAACCACATATGGATCCACCAGAGTTCATTGCATGTCTGTTCTTTTCACAAACCACAGCTAGAGTCATTGCATGTCTGTTCTTCTCACAAACCACACTTGGATCCACCAGTGTCATTGAATGTGTGTTCTTTTCACAAACCACATCTAGATTCATTGGATGTATGTTCTTTTCACAAACCACATATTGATCCACCAGTATCATTGCATGTGTGTTCTTTTCACAAACCACATCTAGAGTCATTGCATGTGTGTTCTTTTCAAAAACCACATATGGATCCACCGGTATGATTGCATGTGTGTTCTTTTCATTAACCACATCTAGAGTCATTGCATGTGTGTTCTTCTCAGAAACCCATATGGATCCACCAGAATTCATTGCATGTCTGTTCTTTTCACAAAACACATCTAGATTCGTTGCATGTCTGTTCTTCTCACATACCACATATGGATCCACCAGAGTTCATTGCATGTCTGTTATTTTCACAAACCACATCTAGAGTCATTGCATGCCTATTCTTCTCACAAAACAACACAAGGATCCATCAGAGTCATTGCATGTGTGTTCTTTTCGCAAACCACAGCTAGATTCATTGCATGTGTGTTCTCTTCACAAACCACATCTAGAGTCATTGCATGTGTGTTCTTCTCACAAACCACAGCTAGAGTCATTGCATGCTTGTTCTTTCAATAAACAACACAAGGATCCACCCGAGTCATTGCATATCTGTTCTTTTCACAAACCATAGCTAGAGTCATTGCATGTGTGCTCTTCTCACCAACCACATCTAGAGTCATTGCATGCGTGTTCTTCTCACAAACCACATATGGATCCACCAGAGTTCATTGCATGTCTGTTCTTTTCACAAACCACAGCTAGAGTCATTGCATGTCTGTTCTTCTCACAAACCACACATGGATCCACCAGTGTCATTGCATGTGTCTTCTTTTCACAAACCACATGTAGAGTCATTGTATGTATGTTTTTTCACAAACCACATATTGATCCACCAGTGCCATTGCATGTGTGTTCTTTTCACAAACCACATCTAGCGTCATTGCATGTGTGTTCTTTTCACAAACCCCATATGGATCCACTAGTGTGATTGCATGTGTCTTCTTTTCATTAACCACAGATAGAGTCATTGCATGTCTGTTCTTTTCACAAACCACATATGAATCCACTAGTGTCATTGCATGCGTGTTCTTTTCACAAACCACAACTAGAGTTCATTGCATGTCTGTTCTTATCACAAACCACTTCTAGAGTCATTGCATGTTGGTTCTTCTCACAAACCACATATGGATCCACCAGAGTTCATTGCATGTTTGTTCTTTTCACAAACCACATCTAGAGTCATTGCATGTCTGTTCTTCTCACAAACCACCCAAGGATCCGCCAGAGTCATTGCATGTGTGTGTTTTTTCACAAAACACAGCTAGAGTCATTGCATGTGTGTTCTTTTCACAAACCACATCTAGAGTCATTGCATGTGTGTTCTTGTCACAAACCACATCTAGAGTCATTGCATGTGTGTTCTTTTCGCAAACCACATCTAGAGTCATTGCATGTGTGTTCTTCTCACAAACCACAACTAGAGTCATTACATGTTTGTTCTTTCAATAAACCACACAAGGATCCACGAGAGTCATTGCATATCTCTTCTTTTCACAAACCGCAGCGAGAGTCATTGCATGTGTTTTCTTCTCACAAACCACATCTAGAGTCATTGCATGCGTGTTCTTCTCACAAAACACATATGGATCCACCAGAGTTCATTGCATGTCTGTTCTTTTCACAAACCACAGCTAGAGTCATTGCATGTCTGTTCTTCTCACAAACCACACATGGATCCACCAGTGTCATTGCATGTGTGTTCTTTTCACAAACCACATATAGAGTCATTGGATGTTTGTTCTTTTCACAAACCACATATTGATCCACCAGTGCCATTGCATGTGTGTTCTTTTCACAAACCACATCTAGCGTCATTGCATGTGTGTTCTTTTCACAAATCCCATATGGATCCACTAGTGTGATTGCATGTGTCTTCTTTTCATTAACCTCATATAGAGTCATTGCATGTCTGTTCATTTCACAAACCACATATGGATCCACCAGTGTCATTGCATGCGTGTTCTTTTCACAAACCACAACTAGAGTTCATTGCATGTCTGTTCTTATCACAAACCACTTCTAGAGTCATTGCATGTTGGTTCTTCTCACAAACCACATATGATCCACTAGAGTTCATTGCATGTTTGTTCTTTTCACAAACCACATCTAGAGTCACTGCATGTCTGTTCTTCTCACAAACCACACAAGGATCCGCTAGAGTCATTGCATGTGTGTTCTTTTCACAAACCACAGCTAGAGTCATTGCATGTGTGTTCTTTTCACAAACCACATCTAGAGTCATTGCATGTGTGTTCTTCTCACAAACCACAGCTAGAGTCATTGCATGTGTGTTCTTTTCGCAAACCACATCTAGAGTCATTGCATGTGTGTTCTTCTCACAAACCACAGCTAGAGTAATTACATGTATGTTCTTTCAATAAACCACACAAGGATCCACCAGAGTCATTGCATATCTGTTCTTTTCACAAACCACAGCTAGAGTCATTGCATGTGTGTTCTTCTCACAAACCACATCTAGAGTCATTGCATGCGTGTTCTCCTCACAAACCACATATGGATCCACCAGTGTTCATTGCATGTCTGTTATTTTCACAAACCACATCTAGAGTCATTGCATGTCTATTCTTCTCACAAACCACACTTGGATCCACCAGTGTCATTGAATGTGTGTTCTTTTCGCAAACCACATCTAGATTCGTTGGATGTATGTTCTTTTCACAAGCCACATATTGATCCACCAGTATCATTGCATGTGTGTTCTTTTCACAAACCACATCTAGAGTCATTACATGTGTGTTCTTTTCACAAACCACATATGGATCCACCGGTGTGATTGCATGTGTGTTCTTTTCATTAACCACATCTAGAGTCATTGCATGTGTGTTCTTCTCAGAAACCACATATGGATCCACCAGATTTCATTGCATGTCTGTTCTTTTCACAAAACACATCTAGAGTCATTGCATGTCTGTTCTTCTCACAAACCACATATGGATCCACCAGAGTTCATTGCATGTCTGTTATTTTCACAAACCACATCAAGAGTCATTGCATGTATATTCTTCTCACAAACCACACAAGGATCCACCAGAGTCATTGCATGTGTGTTCTTTTCGCAAACCACAGCTAGATTCATTGCATGTGTGTTCTCTTCACAAACCACATCTAGAGTCATTGCATGTGTCTTCTTCTCACAAACCACAGCTATAGTCATTGCATGCTTGTTCTTTCAATAAACAACACAAGGATCCACCCGAGTCATTGCATATCTGTTCTTTTCACAAACCACAGCTAGAGTCATTGCATGTGTGTTCTTCTCACAAACCACACCTAGAGTCATTGCATGCGTGTTCTTCTCACAAACCACATATGGATCCACCAGTGTCATTGCATGCGTGTTCTTTTCACAAACCACAACTAGAGTTCATTGCATGTCTGTTCTTATCACAAACCACTTCTAGAGTCATTGCATGTTGGTTCTTCTCACAAACCACATATGGATCCACTAGAGTTCATTGCATGTTTGTTCTTTTCACAAACCACATCTAAAGTCATTGCATGTCTGTTCTTCTCACAAACCACACAAGGATCCGCCAGAGTTATTGCATGTGTGTTCTTTTCACAAACCACAGCTAGAGTCATTGCATGTGTGTTCTTTTCACAAACCACATCTAGAGTCATTGCATGTGTGTTCTTCTCACAAACCACAGCTAGATTCATTGCATGTGTGTTCTTTTCGCAAACCACATCTAGAGTCATTGCATGTGTGTTCTTCTCACAAACCACGACTAGAGTCATTGCATGTCTGTTCTTTCAATAAACCACATATGGATCCACCAGAGTTCATTGCATGTCTGTTCTTTTCACAAACCACAGCTAGAGTCATTGCATGTGTTTTCTTCTCACAAACCACATCTAGAGTCATTGCCTGCGTGTTCTTCTCACAAACCACATATGGATCCACCAGAGTTCATTGCATGTCTGTTCTTTTCACAAACCACAGCTAGAGTCATTGCATGTCTGTTCTTCTCACAAACCACACATGGATCCACCAGTGTCATTGCATGTGTGTTCTTTTCACAAACCACATGTAGAGTCATTGGATGTATGTTCTTTTCACAAACCACATATTGATCCACCAGTGCCATTGCATGGGTGTTCTTTTCACAAACCACATCTTGATTGCATGTGTGTTCTTTTCACAAACCCATATGGATCCACTAGTGTGATTGCATGTGTCTTCTTTTCATTAACCACAGATAGAGTCATTGCATGTCTGTTCTTTTCACAAACCACATATGGATCCACCAGTGTCATTGCATGCGTGTTCTTTTTCACAAACCACAACTAGAGTTCATTGCATGTCTGTTCTTATCACAAACCACTTCTAGAGTCATTGCATGTTGGTTCTTCTCACAAACCACATATGGATCCACCAGAGTTCATTGCATGTTTGTTCGTTTCACAAACCACATCTAGAGTCATTGCATGTCTGTTCTTCTCACAAACCACACAAGGATCCGCCAGAGTCATTGCATGTGTGTTCTTTTCACAAACCACAGCTAGAGTCATTGCATGTGTGTTCTTTTCACAAACCACATCTAGAGTCATTGCATGTGTGTTCTTCTCACTAACCCCCGCTAGAGTCATTGCATGTGTGTTCTTTTCGCAAACCACATCTAGAGTCATTGCATGTGTGTTCTTCTCACAAACCACAGCTAGAGTCATTACATGTATGTTCTTTCAATAAACCACACAAGGATCCACCAGAGTCATTGTATATCTGTTCTTTTCACAAACCACAGCTAGAGTCATTACATGTGTGTTCTTCTCACAAACCACATCTAGAGTCATTGCATGCGTGTTCTTCTCACAAACCACATATGGATCCACCAGAGTTCATTGCATGTCTGTTCTTTTCACAAACCACAGCTAGATTCATTGCATGTCTGTTCTTCTCACAAACCACACTTGGATCCACCAGTGTCATTGAATGTGTGTTCTTTTCGCAACCCACATCTAGATTCATTGGATGTATGTTCTTTTCACAAACCACATATTGATCCACCAGTATCATTGCATGTGTGTTCTTTTCACAAACCACATCTAGAGTCATTGCATGTGTGTTCTTTTCACAAACCACATATGGATCCACCGGTGTGATTGCATGTGTGTTCTTTTCATTAACCACATCTAGAGTCATTGCATGTGTGTTCTTCTAAGAAACCACATATGGATCCACTAGAGTTCATTGGATGTCTGTTCTTTTCACAAAACACATCTAGAGTCATTGCATGTCTGTTCTTCTCACAAACCACATATGGATCCACCAGAGTTCATTGCATGTCTGTTATTTTCACAAACCACATCTAGAGTCATTGCATGTATATTCTTCTCACAAACCACACAAGGATCCACCAGAGTCATTGCATGTGTGTTCTTTTCGCAAACCACAGCTAGATTCATTGCATGTGTGTTCTCTTCACAAACCACATCTAGAGACATTGCATGTGTGTTCTTCTCACAAACCACATCTAGTGTCATTGCATGCGTGTTCTTCTCATAAACCACATATGGATCCACCAGAGTTCATTGCATGTCTGTTCTTTTCACAAACCACAGCTAGAGTCATTGCATGTCTGTTCTTCTCACTAACCACACATGGATCCACCAGTGTCATTGCATGTGTGTTCTTTTCACAAACCACATGTAGCGTCATTGCATGTGTGTTCTTTTCACAAACCCCACATGGATCCACTAGTGTGATTGCATGTGTCTTCTTTTCATTAACCACAGATAGAGTCATTGCATGTCTGTTCTTTTCACAAACCCCATATGGATCCACTAGTGTGATTGCATGTGTCTTCTTTTCATTAACCACAGATAGAGTCATTGCATGTCTGTTCTTTTCACAAACCACATATGGATCCACCAGTGTCATTGCATGCATGTTCTTTTCACAAACCACAACTAGAGTTCATTGCATGTCTGTTCTTATCACAAACCACTTCTAGAGTCATTGCATGTTGGTTCTTCTCACAAACCACATATGGATCCACCAGAGTTCATTGCATGTTTGTTCTTTTCACAAACCACATCTAGAGTCATTGCATGTCTGTTCTTCTCACAAACCACACAAGGATCCGCTAGAGTCATTGCATGTGTGTTCTTTTCACAAACCACATCTAGAGTCATTGCATGTGTGTTCTTCTCACAAACCACAGCTAGAGTCATTGCATGTGTGTTCTTTTCGCAAACCACATCTAGATTCATTGCATGTGTGTTCTTCTCACAAACCACAACTAGAGTCATTGCATGTCTGTTCTTTCAATAAACCACACAAGGATCCACTAGAGTCATTGCATATCTCTTCTTTTCACAAACCACAGCTAGAGTCATTGCATGTGTTTTCTTCTCACAAACCACATCTAGAGTCATTGCATGCGTGTTCTTCTCACAAACCACATATGGATCCACCGGAGTTCATTGCATGTCTGTTCTTTTCACAAACCACAGCTAGAGTCATTGCATGTCTGTTCTTCTCACAAACCACACATGGATCCACCAGTGTCATTGCATGTGTGTTCTTTTCACAAACCACATGTAGAGTCATTGGATGTATGTTCTTTTCACAAACCACATATTGATCCACCAGTGCCATTGCATGTGTGTTCTTTTCACAAACCACATCTTGATTGCATGTGTGTTCTTTTCACAAACCCCATATGGATCCACTAGTGTGATTGCATGTGTCTTCTTTTCATTAACCACAGATAGAGTCATTGCATGTCTGTTCTTTTCACAAACCACATATGGATCCACCAGTGTCATTGCATGCGTATTCTTTTTCACAAACCACAACTAGAGTTCATTGCATGTCTGTTCTTATCACAAACCACTTCTAGAGTCATTGCATGTTGGTTCTTCTCACAAACCACATATGGATCCACCAGAGTTCATTGCATGTTTGTTCGTTTCACAAACCACATCTAGAGTCATTGCATGTCTGTTCTTCTCACAAACCACACAAGGATCCGCCAGAGTCATTGCATGTGTGTTCTTTTCACAAACCACAGCTAGAGTCATTGCATGTGTGTTCTTTTCACAAACCACATCTAGAGTCATTGCATGTGTGTTCTTCTCACTAACCCCCGCTAGAGTCATTGCATGTGTGTTCTTTTCGCAAACCACATCTAGAGTCATTGCATGTGTGTTCTTCTCACAAACCACAGCTAGAGTCATTACATGTATGTTCTTTCAATAAACCACACAAGGATCCACCAGAGTCATTGTATATACATTTCTTTTCACAAACCACAACTAGATTCATTGCATGTGTGTTCTTCTCACAAACCACATCTAGAGTCATTGCATGTGTGTTCTTAGAACAAACCACATATGGATCCACCAGAGTTCATTGCATGTCTGTCCTTTTCACAAACCACAGCTAGATTCATTGCATGTCTGTTCTTCTCACAAACCACACTTGGATCCACCAGTGTCATTGAATGTGTGTTCTTTTCGCAACCCACATCTAGATTCATTGGATGTATGTTCTTTTCACAAACCACATATTGATCCACCAGTATCATTGCATGTGTGTTCTTTTCACAAACCACATCTAGAGTCATTGCATGTGTGTTCTTTTCACAAACCACATATGGATCCACCGGTGTGATTGCATGTGTGTTCTTTTCATTAACCACATCTAGAGTCATTGCATGTGTGTTCTTCTAAGAAACCACATATGGATCCACTAGAGTTCATTGGATGTCTGTTCTTTTCACAAAACACATCTAGAGTCATTGCATGTCTGTTCTTCTCACAAACCACATATGGATCCACCAGAGTTCATTGCATGTCTGTTATTTTCACAAACCACATCTAGAGTCATTGCATGTATATTCTTCTCACAAACCACAAGGATCCACCAGAGTCATTGCATGTGTGTTCTTTTCGCAAACCACAGCTAGATTCATTGCATGTGTGTTCTCTTCACAAACCACATCTAGAGTCATTGCATGTGTGTTCTTCTCACAAACCACATCTAGTGTCATTGCATGCGTGTTCTTCTCATAAACCACATATGGATCCACCAGAGTTCATTGCATGTCTGTTCTTTTCACAAACCACAGCTAGAGTCATTGCATGTACGTTTCTTCTCACTAACCACACATGGATCCACCAGTGTCATTGCATGTGTGTTCTTTCACAAACCACATGTAGGCGTCATTGCATGTGTGTTCTTTTCACAAACCCCACATGGATCCACTAGTGTGATTGCATGTGTCTTCTTTTCATTAACCACAGATAGAGTCATTGCATGTCTGTTCTTTTCACAAACCCCATATGGATCCACTAGTGTGATTGCATGTGTCTTCTTTTCATTAACCACAGATAGAGTCATTGCATGTCTGTTCTTTTCACAAACCACATATGGATCCACCAGTGTCATTGCATGCATGTTCTTTTCACAAACCACAACTAGAGTTCATTGCATGTCTGTTCTTATCACAAACCACTTCTAGAGTCATTGCATGTTGGTTCTTCTCACAAACCACATATGGATCCACCAGAGTTCATTGCATGTTTGTTCTTTTCACAAACCACATCTAGAGTCATTGCATGTCTGTTCTTCTCACAAACCACACAAGGATCCGCTAGAGTCATTGCATGTGTGTTCTTTTCACAAACCACATCTAGAGTCATTGCATGTGTGTTCTTCTCACAAACCACAGCTAGAGTCATTGCATGTGTGTTCTTTTCGCAAACCACATCTAGATTCATTGCATGTGTGTTCTTCTCACAAACCACAACTAGAGTCATTGCATGTCTGTTCTTTCAATAAACCACACAAGGATCCACCAGAGTCATTGCATATCTGTTCTTTTCACAAACCACAGCTAGAGTCATTGCATGTGTTTTCTTCTCACAAACCACATCTAGAGTCATTGCATGCGTGTTCTTCTCACAAACCACATATGGATCCACCGGAGTTCATTGCATGTCTGTTCTTTTCACAAACCACATCTAGAGTCATTGCATGTCTGTTCTTCTCACAAACCACACATGGATCCACCAGTGTCATTGCATGTGTGTTCTTTTCACAAACCATATCTAGAGTCATTGGATATCTGTTCTTTTCACAAATCACATATTGATCCACCAGTGTCATTGCATGTGTGTTCTTTTCATAGACCACATCTAGAGTCATTGCATGTCTGTTCTTCTCACAAACCACACATGGATCCACCAGTGTCATTGCATGTCTGTTCTTTTCACAAACCACATGTAGATTCATTAGATGTATGTTCTTTTCACAACCACATATTGATCCACCAGTGCCATTGCATGTGTGTTCTTTTCACAAACCACATCTAGCTTCATTGCATGTGTGTTCTTTTCACTAACCCCATATGGATCCACTAGTGTGATTGCATGTGTCTTCTTTTCATTAACCACAGATAGAGTCACTGCATGGCTGTTCTTTTCACAAACCACATATGGATCCACCAGTGTCATTGCATGTGTGTTCTTTTCACAAACCACAATTAGAGTCATTGCATGTGTGTTATTTTCATTAACCACATCTAGAGTCATTGCATGTGTGGTCTTCTCACAAACCACATATGGATCCACTAGAGTTCATTGCATGTCTGTTCTTTTCACAAACCACATCTAGAGTCATTGCATGTCGGTTCTTCTCACAAACCACATATGGATCCACCAGAGTTCAGTGCATGTCTGTTCTTTTCACAAACCACAGCTAGAGTCATTGAATGTCTGTTCTTCTCACAAACCACACATGGATCCACTAGTGTCATTGCATGCGTGTTCTTTTCACAAACCACATCTAGATTCATTGGATGTATGTTCTTTTCACAAACCACATATTGATCCACTAGTGTTGTTGCATGTGTGTTATTTTCACAAACCACATCTAGTGTCATTGCATGTGTGTTCTTTTAATTAACCACATCTGGAGGCATTACATGTGTGTTCTTCTCAGAAATCACATATGGATCCACCAGAGTTCATTGCATGTCTGTTCTTTTTCACAAACCACATCTAGAGTCATTGCATGTCTGTTCTTATCACAAACCACATATGGATCCACTAGAGTTCATTGCATGTCTGTTATTTTCACAAACCACATCTAGACCCATTGCATGTCTATTCTTCTCACAAACCACACAAGGATCCACCAGATTCATTCCATGTGTGTTCTTTTCACAAACCACAGCTAGAGTCATTGAATGTGTGTTCTTTTCACAAACCACATCTAGAGTCATTGCATGTGTGTTCTTCTCACAAACCACAGCGATAGTCATTGCATGCCTGTTCTTTCAATAAACAACACAAGGATCCACCGGAGTCATTGCATATCTGTTCTTTTCACAAACCACAGCTAGAGTCATTGCATGTGTGTTCTTCTCACAAACCACATATGGATCCACCAGAGTTCATTACATGTCTTTTCTTTTCACAAACCACAACTAGAGTCATTGCATGTCTGTTCTTCTCACAAACCACACATGGATCCACCAGTGTCATTGCATGTGTGTTCTTTTCACAAACCACATGTAGATTCATTGGATGTATGTTCTTTTCACAAACCACATATTGATCCACTAGTGCCATTGCATGTGTGTTCTTTTCACAAACCACTTCTAGCTCATTGCATGTGTGTTCTTTTCACAAACCCCATATGGATCCACTAGTGTGACTGCATGTGTCTTCTTTTCATTAACCACAGATAGAGTCATTGCATGGCTGTTCTTTTCACAAACCACATATGGATCAACCAGTGTAATTGCATGTGTGTTCTTTTCACAAACCACAACTAGAGTTCATTGCATGTCTGTTCTTATCACAAACCACTTCTAGAGTCATTGCATGTGTGTTCTACTCACAAACCACATATGGATCCACCAGAGTTCATTGCATGTTTGTTCTTTTCACAAACCACATCTAGAGTCATTGCATATCGGTTCTTCTCACAAACCACTTATGGATCCACCAGAGTTCATTGCATGTTTGTTCTTTTCACAAACCACATCTAGAGTCATTGCGTGTCTGTTCTTCTCACAAACCACATACGGATCCACTAGTGTCATTGCATGTCTGTTCTTTTCACAAACCACTGCTAGAGTCATTGCATGTGTGTTCTTTTCACAAACTACATCTAGAGTCATTGCATGTGTGTTCTTTTCATTAACCACAACTAGAGTCATTGCATGTCTGTTCTTTCAATAAACCACACAAGGATCCACCAGAGTCATTGCATATCTGTTCTTTTGACAAACCACAACTAGAGTCATTGCATGTGTTTTCTTCTCACAAACCACATCTAGAGTCATTGCTTGCGTGTTCTTCTCACAAACCACATATGGATCCACCAGAGTTCATTGCATGTTTGTTCTTTTCACAAACCACATCTAGAGTCATTGCATGTCTGTTCTTCTCACAAACCACACATGGATCCACCAGTGTCATTGCATGTGTGTTCTTTTCACAAACCACATCTAGAGTCATTGGATGTATGTTCTTTTCACAAACCACATATTGATCCACTAGTGTCATTGCATGTGTGTTCTTTTCACAAACCACATCTAGAGTCATTGCATGTCTGTTCTTCCCACAAACCACACATGGATCCACCAGTGTCATTGCATGTCTTTTCTTTTCACAAACCACATGTAGATTCATTAGATGTATGTTCTTTTCACAACCACATATTGATCCACCAGTGCCATTGCATGTGTGTTCTTTTCACAAACCACATCTAGCTTCATTACATGTGTGTTCTTTTCACTAACCCCATATGGATCCACTAGTGTGATTGCATGTGTCTTCTTTTCATTAACCACAGATAGAGTCACTGCATGGCTGTTCTTTTCACAAACCACATATGGATCCACCAGTGTCATTGCATGTGTGTTCTTTTCACAAACCACAATTAGAGTCATTGCATGTTTGTTCTTATCACAAACCACTTCTAGAGTCATTGCATGTCTGTTCTTCTCACAAAACACATCTAGAGTCATTGCATGCGTGTTCTTCTCACAAACCACATATGGATCCACCAGAGTTCATTGCATGTTTGTTCTTTTCACAAACCACATCTAGAGTCATTGCATGTCGGTTCTTCTCACAAACCACATATGGATCCACCAGAGTTCAGTGCATGTTTGTTCTTTTCACAAACCACATCTAGAGTCATTGCATGTCTGTTCTTCTCACAAACCACACAAGGATCCACCAGAGTCATTGCATGTGTGTTCTTCTCACAAACCACAACTAGAGTTATTGCATGTGTGTTCTTTTCACAAACAACATCTAGAGTCATTGCATGTGTGTTCTTCTCACAAACCACAGCTAGAGTCATGGCATGTTTGTTCTTTCAATAAACCACACACGAATCCACCAGAGTTATTGCATATCTGTTCTTTTCACAAACCATAGCTAGAGTCATTGCATGTGTGTTCTTCTTAGAAACCACATCTAGAGTCATTGCATGCGTGTTCTTCTCACAAACCACATATGGATCCACCAGAGTTCATTACATGTCTGTTCTTTTCACAAACCACACATTGATCCACCAGTGTCATTGCATGTGTGTTCTTTTCACAAACCATATCTAGAGTCATTGGATGTATGTTCTTTCCACAAACCACATATTGATCCACCAGTGCCATTGCATGTGTGTTCTTTTCAAAAACCACATCTAGCATCATTCCATGAGTTTTCTTTTCACAAACGACATATGGATCCACCAGTGTGATTGCTTGTGTCATCTTTTCATTAACCACAGCTAGAGTCATTGCATGTCTGTTCTTTTCACAAACCACATATGGATACACCAGAGTTCATTGCATGTGTGTTCTTTTCACAAACCACATATATACTCATTGCTTGTGTGTTCTTTTCATTAACCACATCTAGAGTCATTGCATGTGTGTTCTTCTCACAAACCACATATGGATCCACCAGAGTTCATTGCATGTCTGTTCTTTTCACAAACCACATCTAGAGTCATTGCATGTCTGTTCTTCTCACAAAGCACATATGGATCCACCAGAGTTCATTGCATGTCTGTTCTTTTCACAAACCACATCTACAGTCATTGCATGTCTGTTCTTCTCACAAACCACACAAGGATCCACCAGAGTAATTGCATGTGTGTTCTTTTCGCAAACCAAAGCTAGAGTCATTGCATGTGTGTTCTTTTCACAAACCACATCTAGAGTCATTGCATGTGTGTTCTTCTCACAAACCATAGCTAGAGTCATTGCATGTATGTTCTTTCAATAAACCACACAAGGATCCACCAGAGTCATTGCATATCTGTTCTTTTCACAAACCACAGCTAGAGTCATTGCATGTGTGTTCTTCTCACAAACCACATCTAGAGTCATTGCATGTGTGTTCTTCTCACAAACCACATATGGATCCACCAGAGTTCATTGCATGTCTTTTCTTTTCACAAACCACAGCTAGAGTCATTGCATGTCTGTTCTTCTCACAAACCACACTTGGATCCACCAGTGTCATTGAATGTGTGTTCTTTTCGCAAACCACATCTAGATTCATTGGATGTATGTTCTTTTCACAAACCACATATTGATCCACCAGTATCATTGCATGTGTGTTCTTTTCACAAACCACATCTAGAGTCATTGCATGTGTGTTCTTTTCACAAACCACATATGGATCCACCGGTGTGATTGCATGTGTGTTCTTTTCATTAACCACATCTGGAGTCATTGCATGTGTGTTCTTCTCAAAAACCACATATGGATCCACCAGAGTTCATTGCATGTCTGTTCTTTTCACAAAACACATCTAGAGTCATTGCATGTCTGTTCTTCTCACAAACCACACAAGGATCCGCCAGAGTCATTGCATGTGTGTTCTTTTCACAAACCACAACTAGAGTCATTGCATGTGTGTTCTTTTCACAAACCACATCTAGAGTCATTGCATGTGTGTTCTTCTCAGAAACCACATATGGATCCACCAGAGTTCATTGCATGTCTGTTCTTTTCACAAACCACATCTAGGGTCATTGCATGTTTGTTCTTCTCACAAACCACATATGGATCCACCAGAGTTCATTGCATGTCTGTTATTTTCACAAACCACATCTAGAGTGATTGCATGTCTATTCTTCTCACAAACCACACAAGGATCCACCAGAGTCATTGCATGTGTGTTCTTTTCACAAACCACAGCTAGAGTCATTGCATGTGTGTTCTTTTCACAAACCACATCTAGAGTCATTGCATGTGTGTTCTTCTCACAAACCACACCTGGAGTCATTGCATGCATGTTCTTTCAACAAACAACACAAGGATCCACCGGAGTCATTGCATATCTGTTCTTTTCACAAACCACAGCTAGAGTCATTGCATGTGTGTTCTTCTCACAAACCACATCTAGAGTCATTGCATGCTTGTTGTTCTCACAAACCACATATGGATCCACCAGAGTTCATTGCATGTCTGTTCTTTTCAGAAGCCACACCTACAGTCATTGCATGTGTGTTCTTCTCACAAACCACATATGGATCCACAATTGTTCATTGCATGTCTGTCCTTTTCACAAACCACATCTAGAGTCATTGCATGTCGATTCTTCTCACAAACCACATATGGATCTACCAGTGTTCATTGCATGTCTTTTCTTTTCACAAACCACATCTAGAGTCATTGAATGTCTGTTCTTCTCACAAACCACACATGGATCCACTAGTGTCATTGCATGCGTGTTCTTTTCACAAACCACATCTAGATTCATTGGATGTATGTTCTTTTCACAAACCACATATTGATCCACTAGTGTCATTGCATGTGTGTTCTTTTCATTAACCACATCTGGAGTCATTACATGTGTGTTCTTCTCAGAAACCACATATGGATCCACCAGAGTTCATTGCATCTCTATTCTTTTCACAAACCACATCTAGAGACATTGCATGTCTCTTCTTCTCACAAGCCACATATGGATCCACTAGAGTTCATTGCATGTCTGTTATTTTCACAAACCACATCTAGACCCATTGCATGTCTATTCTTCTCACAAACCACACAAGGATCCACCAGATTCATTCCATGTGTGTTCTTTTCACAAACCATAGCTAGAGTCATTGCATGTGTGTTCTTTTCACAAATGACATCTAGAGTCATTGCATGTGTGTTATTCTCACAAACCACAGTGATAGTCATTGCATGCCTGTTCTTTCAATAAACAACACAAGGATCCACCAGAGTCATTGCATATCTGTTCTTTTCACAAACCACAGCTAGAGTATTTGCATGTGTTTTCTTCTCACAAACCACATCTAGAGTCATTGCATGCGTGTTCTTCTCACAAACCACATATGGATCCACTAGAGTTCATTGCATGTCCGTTCTTTTCACAAACCACATCTAGAGTCATTGCATGTCTGTTCTTCTCACAAACCACACATGGATCCACCAGTGTCATTGCATGTGTGTTCTTTTCACAAACCACATCTAGAGTCATTGGATGTATGTTCTTTTCACAAACCACATATTGATCCACCAGTGTCATTGCATGTGTGTTCTTTTCACAAACCACATCTAGAGTCATTGCATGTCTGTTCTACTCACAAACCACACATGGATCCACCAGTGTCATTGCATGTATGTTCTTTTCACAAACCACATGTAGATTCATTGGATGTATGTTCTTTTCACAACCACATATTGATCCACCAGTGCCATTGCATGTGTGTTCTTTTCACAAACCACATCTAGCTTCATTGCATGTGTGTTCTTTTCACTAACCCCATATGGATCCACTAGTGTGATTGCATGTGTCTTCTTTTCATTAACCACAGATCTAGTCACTGCATGGCTGTTCTTTTCACAAACCACATATGGATCCACCAGTGTCATTGCATGTGTGTTCTTTTCACAAACCACAACTAGAGTCATTGCGTGTGTGTTATTTTCATTAACCACATCTAGAGTCATTGCATGTGTGGTCTTCTCACAAACCACATATGGATCCACTAGAGTTCATTGCATGTCTATTCTTTTCACAAAACACATCTAGAGTCATTGCATGTCGGTTCTTCTCACAAACCACATATGGATCCACCAGAGTTCAGTGCATGTTTGTTCTTTTCACAAACCACATCTAGAGTGATTGCATGTCTGTTCTTCTCACAAACCACACAAGGATCCACCAGAGTCATTGCATGTGTGTTCTTCTCACAAACCACAACTAGAGTCATTGCATGTGTGTTCTTTTCACAAACCACATCTAGAGTCATTGGATGTGTGTTCTTCTCACAAACCACAGCTAGAGTCGTTGCATGTTTGTTCTTCTAATAAACCACACACGGATCCACCAGAGTTATTGCATATCTGTTCTTTCCACAAACCATAGCTAGAGTCATTGCATGTGTGTTCTTCTCAGAAACCACATCTAGAGTCATGGCATGCGTGTTCTTCTCACAAACCACATATGGATCCACCAGAGTTCATTACATGTTTGTTCTTTTCACAAACCACATCTAGAGTCATTGCATGTCTGTTCTTCACACAAACCACACATGGATCCACCAGTGTCATTGCATGTGTGTTCTTTTCACAAACCATATCTAGAGTCATTGGATGTATGTTCTTTCCACAAACCACATATTGATCCACCAGTGCCATTGCATGTGTGTTCTTTTCACAAACCAGATCTAGCGTCCTTCCATGAGTTTTCTTTTCACAAACCACATATGGATCCACCAGTGTGATTGCTTGTGTCTTCTTTTCATTAACCACAGCTAGAGTCATTGCATGTCTGTTCTTTTCACAAACCACATATGGATCCACTAGTGTCATTGCATGTGTGTTCTTTTCACAAACCACAGATATAGTCATTGCATGTGTGTTCTTTTCATTAACCACATCTAGAGTCAAATTGCATGTGTGTTCTTCTCACAAACCACATATGGATCCCCCAGAATACATTGCATGTCTGTTCTTTTCACAAACCACATCTAGAGTCATTGCATGTTTGTTCTTCTCACAAACCACATATGGATCCACCAGGGTTCATTGCATGTCTGTTATTTTCACAAACCACATCTAGAGTCATTGCATGTCGGTTCTTCTCACAAACCACATATAGAATTCTGGATATTTACTTTACGAACTGGTATCGTATTGTTTTGAATGTCAATTTAAAGTTTATAAGTCCTATTGCAAACTTTTAGCAAACTCTATTTACTCCATGAAGTTTAATAAGTAGTATTAAATCAAGAGTAAGAATTCCAATGTTAGTATCTAAAGTATCATGTTTGCCTCCATGATTATTGATATTCAAAAAGTTGTTTTAATATCAAGATTATATTGGAGCTGGAAATTGTTTCAGAAACCATCATGTGTGAAAGATATTCTGATATCTGAAACAATGTTTTTGGTTGCATTATGATAGAGTATAATTTAGCAAAATACATGTTCTCATATTGTATGAGAATTTGTGAAGGATGGAGATGCTAGGCATCCGAATCTACCAAAAAGGTTTTGGGAACTGATATTATACTCGTTATTCTTCCTTATAAGCTATAGTAGCTTGATCATGAAAGTTGTCATGATAAGGATGAATAGAAGATGTAAGTAAAATGTTTACTACACTAATAGATTACTAAAGAATGGATTTTTGAAAGAACACCAAACATTTGATGATGGTGATCCACTTCAAAGTGCAAGTCCAAAGGTATTAGTAGTTGACTATATACGCTTTGTACCATGTGTCATGTTGATGACACCACTATTGATGTTGATAGATTCTTTTAAAAGAAAAAGGAATTGCTGAAAGAGAATCTATAAAATATTTGGCAGAAAATAAAAGGTTGGAGATGTCCAACTTGGGTATATAGAAGATATACATGTTATGGCTATATTCCTTTCTTGTTAAACAATGTGGTTATGAGGTATTGGATACCGGTATTGGATACCGAATTGGTTGGTATTAAGTGTCATACAGGACAACGCAATTCATGAACTACAATGGCCTAAGTAACCAGCAAGAGAATGAGTGATGATGTTCATCGAAAACAAATAAAGTGTTATTGTGTTTTTCATTGTCATCAAACCAAGCCTTCAAGATTTGTTTAAATAATTGTTATTTTGTTCCGGTATTATGAGAACAATGGCTGTTCAAATAATTACCGTATTCCATAAAGGATGGATGAACTTTTAAAAGTCTAGTTGGATAAATCACATCCATAAACACTATTGCTAAAATGTCGCAAGACAAATGATTGAAAGATCACTTATGAAGTGACATCGCTGTTTGAATTATATTTGAAAGAAAACATGAAGAAACTCCATGTTGATGGAATTTTGGAGTCCTTGATTTTGATCAATTGACGCATGTGAGACTTTCCTCGAGATAATTGAAACTCCGTTCATAGGCCAAAGAGGAACGGATGACTAGCTTATTGGAAATTGTGCATGCTGATGTGCATAAGTCCATTATGTGTAGCCATATGCGATGGATCTTTTTGCTTCATATGCTTTCTTCAAGAATTTGAGTGAATATATCTGTATATTTACTTAATAAGGAAGAAGTATGAAACATTTGAAAGTTGTTCAAAGACTTTCAAGATGAAGTGAAAAATCATTGTAACAAGAAAATAAAGAGTTTATGATGCGATCATAAAGGAAGACATTTGAGTTACATGTTTAGCAAAAACACCTAAGACTTGAGGAATTGTTCCATGATTTGTGTTCCCCGATAAACCATAGGAGTATGGCTTATTCGAGAGATGAAATCAAACCATGTTTGACATGGTAAGATCAAAGGTGTCATTTATAAAACTGCCATTATGTTTTAAGGATTGAAGCTTTAGAGACTACCGCTTTTACACTGAAAAGAGCACCATCGTGATCCATTGAAATGACACCATATGAGTTATGGTTTGGGATAAAACCCGAATTGTCTTTTCTTAAATTTTGGTATGCTATGCATAAGTAAAATGTTTACAACCAAAGTCGGATAAGCACGTCTTTGTAGGTTATCCCAAAGAATTTGTTGGGAATTTCTCCATAACACCAAGGACAAAAGAGTTTGTTACTTGGAACGTCAAGTTTCTTGAGAAGGAATTTTTCGTGAAAAGTTAAGTGGGAGGACAATAGAACTTTGATAAGGTTGTTGAACCTTAGCTATATGTGCTAAGTAGCGCAACACCAGAAAGTGTCCCGGTGGCGGCCACATTGCTCATGGCTCTCGTGATTACAAAAGGTGTGATCTCGGAGATTAGAGTTCCTATAGAACCGTGTGGGTCGGTAAGAATCAAATAGTAAGATTTGATAAGCAAGTCGTTATTGTTTTGACAATGATGAACCGACTACATGCAAAGAAGCGATGATGGGCCCTGACTCCATAAAATGACTAGAAGTCATAGAATCCGTGATAGTATCCATACACGAGAAAACAAGTTTCTGAACTTGGAAGACCCTCCGGAAAGGCGTGAAGCCTATCGGTCGTGTTTGGATCTATAAAGATTCTATGACTTCTAGTCATTTTATGGAGTCAGGGCCCATCATCGCTTCTTTGCATGTAGTCGGTTCATCATTGTCAATAATATATACTTGCTTATCAATTTCTTATTTATATTTCTTTCTTCCACACCACGTTTTTCTATAGAAGCCCAAAACCACAATAATTCTACCATCATCAAAGCTTTCTCGGTCGTGTTTGGATCTATAAAGAAATAAGACATGGATGTTTAACATCTATGAAATAGTCGACATGTCGCAAAGAAGTTTACGACAATGTTCAAGGAGTTGACTATGACAAGATTTGATCTTTCATAACGATATATAGTCTTGACGGATTAATGTAGCAACCACTACATATAATTTGGTATATGGTAGTTGAATAAACAAAACAAGGTTCTTCTAATAGAACGGTAACCTAGGACATGTACATGACATGGTCCGAAGGGTTTTGTTAATTCAAAGGGTGCTAAAAGGGCATGTAAACTTCAGTAGTTGAAGTAAGCATAGCGGAGTTGGAATCTTCACCATGATGAAACTGTTAAAAGAGTTTAAATTCATCGGAGATGGTGAAGATGCTTGCATTTGCAAGAAATTAAGTGGGAGCGCTGAGACATATTTCCAATACATTACGTAGAGGACATATTGTTGATTGGAAATGATGTATCTTGAATTGACACAGGTTAAGGATTTCATTAAAATAAGATTTCGATGAAAGACTTGGGAAAACCTAGAATATTAGGCATCAATATCTATATGGATAGATTAAGGCGCTAATATGGTTGTGCTAGACATACATATATAAGATATTGAAAGGGTTCAATATGAGATATTGAAAGGGTTCAATATGGAAACAACAAGAAAGGTTCTTGCTGCATGGAAAGAATTGTATTCAGATTCAAGTGTTTCAACACTTGGTGAGTAAAATCACATGAAGATTCTGATCGATTATACCATGATATGTATATATCCAGAATGTCCTATGCTCTAAATGTTATGAGCATATACCAGAATGATTCACAAGATGATCATTGGACAATAGTAAAGATATTCTTATGAGCTTTGGAAGAACTAAGAATATATCATGTATAAGTGACAAATAGTTAAAGGTAGTTCATTGTAAAGTGTTACATTGATACAAGTTTTGTCACAAGATACAAATAAAATTTATCTCAATTTAGACTATGGGTGGCACAATATAATGGAAAGGATGTTCCATGATGGATTTGGATGAGTTCCAAAGTTGAGATATTGTGACGGATACTACAACAAAAGGCTAAGTATATAACTGCTATAGTAGCAGCAAAGGAGGGCATTTGTGTTAAGTAGTTTGTTATCAAACTAGGTGTGGTTCAAAGTGGGCTAATACTATGAAGATATATTGTGTGACAATAATATCAACATATTTTGAGCCGAACGAACTAAAGGTCTCACCAGAGAGCCAAATTTATACAATGCCATCTCATTTGAGAATGAGTGATGCGTAGAGACGCAAAGACATGCAAATACACACGGATCTGAAACTGTCACATCCAGAGATTATGTTAACCACTAGCAATAGCGTATATGCAACACCATAAAGCCATAGGTGTTCAATGCGCAAAGTTTTTCAAACTAGATTATTGACTCTAGTGCAAGTGGGAGACTGAAGGGAATATGCCCGAGAGATAATAATAAAGTGGTTATTATCTTATTCCATGTTTATGATAAATGTTTATTTTACATGCTAGAATTGTATTGATTCGGAAACATCAATACATGTGTGTTTAATAAACAAAAAGGGTTCCTAGTCATGCCTCTCTTATAGACTAGCTTGTTGATTAACAAGATGATCAAGGTTTCCTGATCATGGACATTGGATGTTGTTAATAACAAGGTCACACCATTGGTGGAATGATGTGATGAACATTCATCCGAAGTATAGCATTACGATCAAGTCATTATGTTTATATTGCTATAACATCATACAAAGTAATCTTTATCCTTAGACCATGAGATCATGTTAATTGCTAACACCGGAAGAGTATCTTGATAACATCAAATGTCACACCGTAACAGGGTGACTATAAAGATGGGTTTAGTACTACGAAGGTGTTATGTTGAGGCTCATGGATCAAGAGTGGAATTTGTCAATCCCGATGATGGATAGATATACTATGGGCCCTCTCGGTGATATCACATTGAAATAGCTTGCAAGCAAGTGATGTGATCACTAGAATGTTATATCACGGGAACGAGAAAAGAGTACATGTCGGTAACGAGATCAAACTAGGTATGGAGATACCGATGATCGAATCTCGGACATGTAATATATCGCGGGACAAAGGGATTTAGTTACTAGCGTTAAAGGTTCTCACGATCACAGAAGTCATCGTTGAATGTGTAGGAGTCAGTATGGATCTCCAGGTCCCGCTGCTGATTATTGATCGGAGAGGGGTCAAGATCATGTCTGCATTATTTGCGAACCGTAGGGTGACACACTTAAGGGATACCGACACCATTTGGAGCAAATATGTTTCAGATAAAGATTTAAGAAAGCGCTGGAATTATTTCAATAGACACCGAAACTGTTTCGGGTGAAATTGCTGAAATTGGTTCTGCATGTAATATTGAAATGTTGTAGGGGGTTTTATGTGAATGTTTGTTAATTAAAGTAATTAACAAAATTCTGAATAAAAATAATAAAAGAGTTTTATTAAATGAGAGAGCATTAAATTTGGAGAAATTTAATGCATTTAAAGTGGAGACTTTAAAAGAGAATGTGAAGGGGCAAATTTATGTGGAGGGAGTTACCACCACATGAATGGAGGAGGTGAAGGGTCACCTCCTCCATGCGCCGGCCATGAAGGAGGGGCACCCCCTCCTCCTATAAAAGGCCACCCCCTCCTCACTTCTCACACACACCTCCTTGTGAAGGATCTCTCTCCCCCTCTAGTATTATTCCCCATGGTCTCGGATTAGCGAGATACATGTTCCCGGTGGCTTTATCTGGAAAGGAGTTGCTGCTTCCGCTGCTTTGCTGGAGCGAGGGACGGAGGTTGTCGGGGTACCGGACATGTGTGCGATCACGGATGCACCGCTGCTTTGCGGTGCTGGACTTGGTGGTGCTGGAGCTGGATCTGATGGACGTGCTGGAGCCGGACCTGCTGGACTTCATCACGATCTTGAGATCGGCAAGTGTACGACTACATCAACCACGAGTTCCTACTCGTTAACAAAGCTCGTTGTCTACGAGGGTAAGTTCTCGTTGGATGTATGTCCACCCGTTGCTTTGTACCTAGTAGATAGATCTTGGCGTGTAGTTCACACCGTAGGAAAATTTTTGTTTTCTATGCTGCGGATCCAACAAGTACATGGCGAGGCTAGAATTTGGCGGCTCTCTCCTACATAGGTATGGTGGACTGAAGCGGCAGCGCAGCAGCACTAAACAACCTATAGAGACTCGGTAGAACTGGCGGCTATTAGAGAGGGATAAGAAAGACCTATTCGGATCCAACCTGATAGTAACACCAAACATACCCATCCTGGTATTCCCCCTCGAGACCAAACGAGGAGGTCAAATCGAGGAACTCACACAGTTGGCAATTTTACTCATTCCATTATAGTTGCAGCATTTACTAGTCAGATATATAGCATGAGTCATCCTGATAGCATAAGTAGTGGGCAGTTTTAATCACCATTCCGTTGTAGTTGGAACATTTACTAGTCAGATATAATTGTCCTGAGGAATCCCAAAACCTAGCGATTTGTTGGCACTTTTATCACATTCCATTGGAGTTGCAATACTTACTAGGCAGGTATAGTATGACACAAATCACCATAGATCCACCAGTTGTTGGCATTTTTAATATCCATTCTGTTATAGTTGAAGCTGATTACTAGTCACATATTAAGTCAAATTTATAGCACTACTTTAGTTATGCTTGTCTATGATCGAGATACTGTGCTCCAAGTCGTCCATAACCACGGACACGGCTTTCAGAAAGTTTTACCCTGCAGGGGTGCACAAATAGCAACACACACTCGATCAACCTTGGAAAAACCAACTCAAAACCCAACAAGGCATTCACGACAAAGCGATCACAAGATTCATAAAATATTTCAGGGGGCCACCCCACTAAGCTACCCGCAACGAAGTTGGTCGGCTCCAGAACGGACCCAGGGTTTGTGTGGACGGCTGTAAACGACTGGGAACCCGAAAGTGTGACTGGGCTTGTCGATACAGCAAAAACGTGTCACAATCGTAAATTGTACAGGTGCTCCACGAACAATCGTAAATGAAGCAGTAAAGCATGGCATAAGTGCATGATAGTAATAAAGCCCCAAACTAGTTTGTGGCCCCAAGAAATAGAAATGAATCAAGCTCTGGCTCAGGGGGGTCCATAAGGCCTCCCGGATGTGGATAGTGCGAATAGTCAAGGAACAGGTATCAAGTACTCGGGGTCCTACGGGACACAAGTGAGCGTGGAAGAACCAAATACATCTATTGCCCACCGATGCCTCTGCATTAGTTATATCTAGCAATTTAATAGTTGTAATTAAAGTCATGATCATCTCCACCATAAACATCTGCCAGCATTAAGCATCTGCCAACCTTCCAACAACTGTGGTACTTGACAACACGAGATCGCTCCTGAGCAAGCAACTATGACTCGCAAGGCCAGCTTTCTACCAAACACAGGTAATAGGAGGTGTCCGAGGCAATATAGAGGCTGCACGGGATATAACAGGTGCACGGAAACAAAAGCATCACGACACGGATAGCAATAGATCAACAGGAGGAAATAAAGACTATAAATGCAAAATAGGTAGAAGGGAAAGAGATGCTCGCCTAGAAAACACTGCCGAAGGTTCGTATCTGGAGAACTTGTCGGTACTCGCATCCACTCATCGGCCTAATCCGCGAAGAAGCAAACACTAGAAGAAACACCGGATGCAATATTTAATACCACGGCAGAAGATCCGGCATGATTATGATATGATGCACGGCATGGCGAAGATGCGGTGCAATTAGACAGTATTAAGCGGAACCGGGGTCCTGACAATTAATTAATAGGTTCGAGTTATTTAGAAACCCCGCAATTTAAATGTTGTATAAGCAGGGCAAAACATGGCATCGGTTTGCTATGCAAATTTAAATGGAGTCCAGAATAAGACAACAATATCCCGCATAAACACTCCATATTTAATTATGAGGTGAATCGGCATAATGTCCCCAAACCACATGATATGCATGCGAGATGAACAATTTAATATGCGACAGTTGATAATGTCATATTATAAAAATAGGGGCTTAGGGTCACACATCTGGGTTCAGAAGATCTTGGGTTTCGAGGGTTCGGGGTTCGACAGGGATCGAGTTTGGACTTGGCGGGATCGATCTTCAGACAACGAGAGGTAGATCTTGTTGCATCCGCGGTCTTCGGGTCATGTCGACGGTCATGTCATCCGGGATGAAGAACTTGGCGTTTCGTGTCGGCGACCTTGGTGTCCGGGTCCTCGGTGAACTTGGCGTCCGGTCCTCGGGCATTGGTGCGGGAAGAAGATCTTGTCGTACCGGTGGATCAGTCCTCGGGGTCGAAGAACTTGGCGCGCCAGGGTTTGGTCTTCGGCGGGATCGGTCTTCGAACTCCGGGAACGGGACTCCAAGATCCGTGAGGAGATCTTTAGGGTTTCCTTGTCTTTGATTGTCGATGGCGAACTCGGGTCTGGCGCCGGGAAGGAGGTCTTGGAGTTCGACGCCGGTGGTCTCGTCTTGTGTCCATCTCGGTCTCATGAAGGGTCGGAGATCTTGGAGTTCAGCTTCATCGGGCGATGGTGAACTTGTGTCGGTGGCAGCTATTTCTCGAATTCGTACTAGCCATCGTAGATCTTGTTGTAGCGCCATGTAGTCATCTCGGCACATCCATCACCAACCATCAAAGGGAACAAAGCAGAGGCCCGGGGTTGGAGCAACAGCAACACACGTGCATAGGCTAGACACAAGAACGTTGCACGGGGCATGTCGGTAGGGAACGATGGAAGGAAAAGATGTAGGTGGCGCCTGATTAATAAGGCGGGGAGGGGCCCATAGCAGCGTACAGAGGAGGCTCCCGTCTAGGCAACTCGGTGGTGGCAGTGCGAGCTTGCAGCGGTGGAGCAGGCACGGGGCAGATTATGATGGCAGGGCGACGAGGAGGGGAAAACACGGGCCACATGCGACGGGGCGTCTCACTGCGGCAGACGGAGGAGCGCTAGGCGGTGGTAGACTCCAGGGTGGAGGTGCACGGAGGGGCGGAGGACGGCTGAGGCGGTCGGTGGCGGGACAAGGTGGTGGTAGACGAGGACGACGATCATGCGCGGGGACGGCCGCGGGGAGAACTCGAGGTCGACGGAGACCTTGGGGGATCAGGCCACGCTGGATCGAGCGGGGCCGAAGGGGGCGCGACGGCGAGGTCGGCCGACGACGGGCAGAGCCCGCTAGCGGAGAATGACGGTAGGGAGGCTCTGGAGGAGAGAGTCGTGGGGCTCGGGGAGACTCGGGTCGCGGGCGAGCGGGGCGGTGAGGAGGAGGCGGCCACCGGCGAGCGGGAGTGAGGTGTGTAAGGGGGTTGATGCGGTTGGTGGCGGAGGAAGGTAGGTGGCAGGGTAGGTGGGGATCGAGCAGGGGCATGGGGCGGGATTGTGGCGAGGTGGGGCTGGGGGTTGGAGCGGGTGGAGGCGAGCGACGTGTGACCGTCGTGCACAGAGAGGGGGCACGCGCGTCGGGGTGGCCAGGGTCAGGTGGGGGTGGAAAAAGGAGGTGGGCCAGGCGGGAAAATAGCAGGCGGCGGGGTGGGTTTGCGCGCCCAGGCGGGAGCGTGTCCGCGCGTGGGAGTGGGGCCAGGTGGGGTAGGTGGCGATCTGTGGGAGGAGGGAAGCGACCAGGTGGGGTGGGAGGCTGTGTAGGTGGTGGGCCAGGGGCGAGGTGGACAGGCGTGCTGAGAGAGAGGGAGGGAGAGAGAGAGGGAGTTGACGGCTGTGGGGAGTAGGTAGGTGTGGGTTAGGGTTTTCGAGTGTGTGGGGTGGTAGGTAGCTGGCTGCTGGGCCTTGGGCCTAGCGGCTGGCTGCCTCCCCCACTTAAAAAAATCTTATATTTATTTAACTTTTAAAATATTTTATAAATAGTTTTTAGAGAAATGAAAGATCTGGAAGAGACCAGGGTTTGATTTGAAATAAAGACGGGGGATTTAGAAAACAAAAATAGACTTTTCGAAAAATAGTCTTAGACAAAACCATGCATGATGATGACGATGCTCAAATGCAAGGTGGCATGATGACATGAGCATGCGGTCATGATGATGCAATCCACAAAAACACCGCGATTTTTTAGTAGTGGTTTTAGCGGGGCGCCGCATCCACCAGTGTCATTGCATGTGTGTTATTTTCACAAACCACATCTAGAGTCATTGCATGTGTGTTCTTTTCACAAACCACATATGGATCCACCAGTGTGATTGCATGTGTGTTCTTTTCACAAACCACATATGGATCCACCAGTGTGATTGCATGTGTGTTCTTTTCATTAACCACAGCTAGAGTCATTGCATGTCTGTTCTTTTCAGCAAACCACATATGGATCCACCAGTGTCATTGCATGTGTGTTCTTTTCACAAACCACAGCTAGAGTCATTGCATGTGTGTTCTTTTCATTAACCACATCTAGAGTCATTGCATGAGTGTTCTTCTCGCAAACCACATATGGATCCACCAGAGTTCATTGCTTGTATGTTGTTTTCACAAACCGCATCTAGAGTCATTGCATGTTTGTTCTTCTCACAAACAACATATGGATCCACCAGAGTTCATTGCATGTTTGTTCTTTTCACAAACCACATCTAGAGTCATTGCATGTCTATTCTTCTCACAAACCACACAAGGATCCACTAGAGTCATTGCATGTGTGTTCTTTCAACAAACCACAACTAGAGTCATTGCATGTGTGTTCTTTTCACAAACCACATCTAGAGTCATTGCATGTGTGTTCTTCTCACAAACCACATCTAGAGTCATTGCATGTCTGTTCTTTCAATAAACCACACAAGGATCCACCAGATTCATTGCATATCTGTTATTTTCACAAACCACATATGTATCCACCAGTGTGATTGCATGTGTGTTCTTTTCATGAACCACATAAGGATCCACTAGTGTCATTTGATGTGTGTTCTTTTCTCAAACCAGCTGAGCATGTGTTTTCTTCTCACAAACCACATATGGATCCACCAGAGTTCATTGCATGTTTGTTCCTTTCATAAGCCACATATGGATCCACCCGTGTCATTGCACGTGTGTTCTTTTCATTAACCATAGCTAGAGTCATTGGATGTCTGTTCTTTTCACAAACCACATGGATCCACCAGTGTCATTGCATGTGTGCTCTTCTCACAAACCACATCTAGAGTCATTGCACGTGTTTTCTTTTCATGAACCACAACTATAGTCGGTGAATGTCTGTTCTTTCACAAATCACACATGGATCCACGAGAGTAATTGTATTGCTTGTTCTTTTCACAATCCACATTTAGAGTCATTGCATGTGTGTTCTTTTCACAAACCACATATCAATAGTGTCATTGCATGTGGTATCTTCTCATAAACCACATATGGATCCTAACTTTAGGAGAGCCCTAAACTATGCCCCCTAATGGTGGCCATTAGACCGAGTCTTGTAGAAGGCAAGCCCTAACACAGTTGTTCTGCATGACGATTGTTACATATAGTTCGATCGGGGCGCTTGGACGACTGGGATGGTCTTCGTGAGAGCGATCCACGAGTAGGTTGTTCTGCAGCATGATTGGCCATGCCTGCTCCCGCTTGCTCTGGACAAACTGGCAACACCAGGTGCTCCCCTTTTCCGAGTGTCACGACTCACGAGTTCAGTGGGCCATATGCCAGTGTCACGTCCCCATTACTTCTCTTCCTCCCCGTACTTCTCTTCCTTCCCCTCAAAGCCACTTTCCCCACTTCTCTCCCATCCTGCTGTAGCCGCAGGCCGACGGCGCCTCCAGCTATCTCTCCGGCAGCCACCCCATTCCCCCTCTCTCTCGCCATGGGTTCAAGGGCAGACAGTGAGGAAACACGTCATGAAGACAGGGACGATGATTTCGATGTGAGTCGTCTCATCTCTATCTCTAGCATTTGTGGCCAGTTATCTATTTTGAGCTAGATCTACTCTATTTACTCATGCGCGTATGATGTGTTAGGCCAACCAGACACTGTATGACTCCGACTATCACAGTTTAGTGGATGAAGATAGTCCTCTGCTATGTAAACATGGATATGTGCCCACTAAACTTGTAGTATTCGAAGGACGAAACGCAGGAAGGAGGTTTTTATGGTGTCAAGTACATCTTGCAATGATGCAAGGCGGAAGTTGCGGTGTTGTCAAATGGGTAGATCCAGAGTGGCCCAAATCGATGCAGAAAACACTGGACAAACTATGGGATATGACTGTTGAGTTGAAAGAATCCATAGTCAGCTCACTTCTTGATAGTGTTGAGATGAAGCTATGGGACCCAGTTGACACGACCAAGCTTAACCGAGATCTCAGGAGGGTGCAATACAAGGTTAGCAATGTTGAGAAGGAGAGGGACGTGGCATTGGCCCTGAAGGCTAAAGCAGAGCAAGAACCGACTCAAGCAAGGAATGATCTTCACCAGGCCAAAGTCCTGCAGTTCACAACTACGAGTATTGACAAGTGCATGAGGAAAAATGCAGAGAAACAATTGAAGCTGTGCAAGGAAGATGCTAAAAGGAAGGAGTAGACGGTCTGATCCTTGCTCTCGTAGGAAGATGCGCAACGGGCTAAGATTAGGAAGATCAAGGAGATGTGTGATAACTAGTTCTATTTAGCTTAAGCTCCGTGCCTGTTTAAGTTGTAATAGTAGTACTCGTTGACCTAGGGGTCTAAACTAGTGGTCCCAGAGTCCTACGAGGAAAAAAATTGGTCTCCCGTTAATCTGTCTTAACCTTGCATTACTTCCTTTTGTATGATCATGGTGGTATTCTCACATTGGTGGTTTGTTTAAACATAATCTACGTGGATTGTGCCGCATGCAAATGGCACAACCACAATTTATAAAGTGGAAGCACGTACACCCGGTTACTGGAGATCCGGGAGCTTCGGCAGATGCAGGGGATGCAGGAGCAGGGAGGCGGTGAGATAGACGGGCTCAAGATTAGGCTAGAGAGTGGCACCGATTTCCTCCTCATCTCGGTTGCCATTGCTGTTTATGTTGCCATGTCGTTGTGCATTAGCTGAAATAAGTTGCTTCTTTGTGGAGTGTAGCAGCTTAAATAATTTATTTCCGTGCCACTTACATTCCCTCGAATTTGGAGACATCCTGCCCCTCAGCAATCATGGATCCGGTGCTGTGTGTTTTCAGATAGTAGTGGCACAATCACAATTTCAGATTCAACTACTGACTCGGGCATTTCCAAACCCTAAGTTGCGACTCCCAGTTTCAGCAGCTTCCACATCCAGTACATCACAGTTTAGCTCAAACATGCAAGCCGAAGCATACCTTTTCATCAACCCAATTAGCTGACTATCACACGTCAGATGAACCATGATGCCACGTTCATCCATGAAGCTGAACTTTGCAGTCTACAATGACCATATTTCATCATGATTGTTCAACGAAAAAGTAAGACGTTGCTTTTCCTACTCAAAAGTGTTTTAGGGATAGGTAACTATTAGGCTCGTTGCTTCGAAAATGGGAAACATCAAATGCTTTCTAGGTTCAAAACCAAGCAACCATAGTAGATATAGTGCAGATCTGCATAGGTGCTTCTTCCATCGTGATACAATGGTGTCCATACCACTTGCCCTTCACCCTTGCCGATTTAGAGTCGTACCTGAATAGGACTACCGTAACCAGGTAAGGGTGGTCCACGGAGATCCCACTTGACAGAAAACTATGGACAAAATATGTTTATCAGTGTTGGGCTAACAAATAATTTTAGGTCCAGTAGCCAGCTAGCAGTTATAATTAGTGTGAATAGCAAAGAGAAGGGTAGCTCACCCACATGTAGCCAGAACTTCTTCTTCCTTGGTAGTAGGATCTGCCATCCTCTGAGCTGATCGGCTTGTCGGCGCAGCGGCGGGCTAGATCCTCGCAACAACGGATACAGCATGCGCCATTGGAGCTCGGGATCAGCGACTGGGCACAACAACTTGGCGCCATAAGATAAATGTTCGAAGGGATCGTCCTGCCTGGAGGGTGGATTTCAATGGTGCTGGTGCTAGTGGAAAGGAGGGAATGGATTTGTGAAATTGGTCAACGCATCCAATCCACTTAGTTCCTCGATTTGCCTAAGAGGTTGCCGCGTTGGCGCTCGCGTCACGCACAGATGACCGACATGTGGGTCCCGACCGTCTACTTCACGGGAAAGTTTAACGGAATGTTTGAATTTGGAAGGGGTGAGATGAGTTTGCCTCGAAATGGACCCTCTCAGTAGTTGGCAGCCCAACTTTATGAAACGCGGCAATTACAGGGAACTTGGGTACCGCCATGCACTCACCCATGAACTTTTAGGCCGCAAACAAGCAATCCCATGCCGGAGGAGTGTTCCAGGCGTGAGCCCTTCCACGAAGTGGTATACGAGCTCATCGGCGCGGTCACCCTCTAGGCTTTCCCTCACCCTCATCCATCTAGTGAGGTATTCATGGGGACTTTCTCATTCCCTTTGAACGCATCTGGCTAGATCGAAGATGGTGACGACACCGACAAAGTGTGACCTGCGCATCTCTAACGCTCGGGGAAGCCAAGCGGATTTGTAGGGTCCTTCCACCTTCATATCCTGCACAGGGGCGGTTTGGGTGGGCCTTGAAATTTCCTGATCCGAGCCACCATACTCTAAGGAAAGCTATGGCCCAGATCCTTCCACAAACGTGTCCTGCTCATAGGCGGTCCGTGTGGGGCTTGACGAGTTTCCGACTTCCTAGGAGCTAGGACCTGAGTCAGTTTCGCCCATGAAGATGTGGATATCTCCGAAGGGGATGACAGAGCAGCGCGTGGGGTTCGTCTTTGCCGGCACCCAGAACTCATCTGGAGGGATGATCGGGATGTTGCCGGAGAAGAGAACGTGACCGATGGCTATGATATTGCTGATTCATGTGAAGAGATTGGACCTCACCCGGTGTAGAGCTCGAATCGCCTCTTGTGCCATGGTGGGCGCCATCTATCGTGGTATTACCGATGAGTACGCCATGGAGGGGTCCTCACAGTGTATGTTTAGAGACGTGGGGTAAGGCGAAGAGTTGGTGGGTATGAGGTAACACTACTTACCCAGGTTCAAGTCCCACAACGGTGGCGGAACTCTACTCGTGCTATAAATCACTATAATGGAAATACGCCGAGTTACAGAGATAGGTTTGATGTGCGAGGTGTTGTGTGTTATACGTAGCAATCTGAGAGGTTGTGCCCTAAAGGCTCCCACATGCTGGCTTATAAAGGCGCCAAGACCAAGGGTTTACAAGGAAAGGTCCTTGCTGGACAAGGTAAAGAGTCCTACACTAATACGAATTGGTCTTCCGTGTCCTGTGCTCCAAGGCTCCACGTATGTCGGTGACTCCTGTGTAGCCTTCCTTAATCCGGAATGGGCCTCCCTTCAGGATCCGTCTAACTAGGCCTCCCAACAGGCCATAGGCCTTACTACCAACTATGGGCCACCCGGGTTAGGCGGATTGGTGACATGCTATGAGGATAACCATATAGCATATCCCCAACAGCTATGCTCAGCAGTCCCCTGACCCCTAAAAGGCCGAATTAATATGTTCTCGGCTATGCTCCATGGTATCCTTTCTCAAATTTCACTAGGCTATGGTCAGCAGTCCCCTGACCCTGAAAAGAACGAATAAAAATGTTCTGGGCTAAAGAGGGGCCGAATGAGCTACTAGATTTCTTCTCCTGGTTAATAAAAATGGCATTGTGATGTGCTCGACCGGATTCGAAACAAAGACCTCAGAGAGGGAGGGGAAAAGCGATAATTCTTTTTGGCAACTATTCATGTCAAAATTCAACCGTACAAAATAAGGTAGAAAAATTATCAACAGATTCGAAGTTCATATTCAGGAGCACTTGACCAATTCAGCAGCATTTTAAAAGTAGGCAATTCAGCAATACAGACAATGAAATAACATAGCAGTACAGAGAGAATCAGTTTTTGTTTTCACGAATAACCTTGCCGCACGATCAGTTTGTCGTTTTCACGAATAACACTTGACCATTGGAGTAAGCAAAACTGACGACCAAGTCTGCTTTGAGTACCTTCTTCTCACATCAATGCCTGTGTGACCCCCATATGCAACCCAAAATGCCCAAGTCTCATCTAGATTGTGACACGACCATGTACAAGGGTGACGAGCACGCGTCTGTTTCACATTTAGCAGCACATGACAGATTCAGCATCAATTTAAATGACCGATTAAATGGTGGCAGAAAATGACCAAAAGAATTGACAGATTCAGCAATGCCGACATTGAAATTCAATGGATGTACAACAATGTGGCAAAGCCAAGTTTCAAAAGGAAAGCGTGACCATGCATTTTCTCCACTCGATATGAATAAGTCCAAGTACACAGGTATTACTACAGAATAGATTAGCAATAGCTGAACTCCATACAAAATACTTAGAGAAGTGTAGAACTACAAGTTTACACTAAGATAGGAACCACTACATGTCCCATCATACGTACTCGAAGAAACGAGAATGCTTAAGCGTGTCAAAATGCTGGCCAGCCTACGCCCTTGATTTCCTGCCTAGGATGCGTCTCTCGTTTCATTGTCACATGTCGGCCTCTAGGTCAGCAGCATACATGTAAAATTCATACAACAAACCAGGAAATTCGGGATCCTTAATTTCAGCAATTCCAATTAAGAAGGGAATCTGCCACCAACATAAACTAACTAATTAGTACAACATTACATACACTCATAGTAGGATCATCACAAGAGGATTAATACATGATATCTCACCGGTGAATCTTATCCGACGATAGGTTCAGTAGTATGCCAGTAAAGACGCGGCTTGGACAGAAAAGACATGAGCACTTCCTGCGTGGCGTTGGCCGGCGACGACCTAATCGTTGTCTCGGGTGACATCTTTACTGCAACCTGATTGAAACTAGCGAACAAGACCAACGACAAAAACCTCACCTCATACCGCGGCGATTCGCACGCTGTCGACCTAACCAGCCTGACGGATAGGAGCAAGTCCATGACATGCCCGTCAATTTGGGTGATGAACAGATTGCCCTCCTTCCCAATGTCGATAACCTCAGCTCTGAGCGAGCCCGGTGCACTAACCGGCATAGACGGGTCCCATTTTTTTGGGTTGTATCTGAGCACTGTCATCGAGTGGGAAGATATGAGGTGCTCGACGAACACTTTCTTGACACCAGTGAACTCGCATCCTGGCTCCAAGAAGACACACCGGCAGTAGTTGCACGAGATCTTGTGGTCGTTGACGTCCTTGTAAGAGACCAAAGTCCAGCAGATGTCGTTGGGTCATCTACTACGTTTTCCGCCAGCGACTTGGAGGTACAGCTCCTTAGAGCATGTGGCCAGCTGGACGGCGCTGGTAGTGTCCAAACGCTTAGCTATTTCATTGAAGACGTTGTCGCCGACCTTCGTCTAGACGTTGTTCAGCCCATTGTGCCTCGAATCCACAACCATCACGTCCGAATGATTGGGGGCAAGGGCAGATCTATGTATGACTGTTGGGCTTATTTGGAGGAGAGGGGTGGTGGCCTGGAAGGACTGATCCAAATGCGGCCTCTTGGAGTTGGGAATGGCTCTTTGAAGGAGGGGGTTTTGCCGTGATCCTACGGTTGTCTTCTGCTGGGCGTACTGCATCGAGCACGCTGACTAGAGTTATGGAGTAGGGAGTACTATAGGTACTCTAGACTATCATGCTTCCATGGAGTGTTCTCTCATCACATCTCAGTTATTAGAACTGAGAGATGATTTATTTACTGCTTCCATTTTTATACTACTCCCTCCAATTCGTATTCTAATGGCCTCAACTTTGTCTAGATTCACATCAGTTAGACAGAGTAGTTGTAAGTTGAGTCACTTACATTTTTCGGTACTTCATAGTACGTACCAAAATACCAAGATGCTGAACCTCATATGAACTTTCTAGAAAGGTACCCCTTTGCAAAGATTGGCAAGCCTGCTAAAATTGCTGAAACTTCTAGAAAGGCAAGAACCCATGGCCTAAATTGCATCATGCTTGGTGAAATAACGACAGATTCCCAGTTCATATTCAGCAGCATTTCAAAGCGACCGATTCAGCAATACAGACTCTGAAATTCAATAGCAGGACAGTGAGAGTCAATTCTTGTTTCAGCACTAAAAACCTTGGTGCAAGATCAGTCGCTTTTCTCCGAACACACTCGATCATTGGAGCGAGAAACTGACCATCAAGCCTGCTTTTTTGTGCATACTTTCTACTCACATCAATGACTGTGTGACCCACATATGCAAACCAAAATGCCCCAAGCCTCATCTAGATTGTGACAAGGCCATGTTTCAAAAGAATAGTAAGACCATCTACTGCCTTTGATCTAAAAAAGTATTAGTATGTCAGTATTAGTTCTACAAGATACTTTAGTATTGTAATAAAAATGACAGAACATTTGACAATTCGCTACCATTTGAAAGATTTAACAGCACTGAATAAAATAGAAAAATATCAATAGATTCCAAAAACATAATCAGCGGCACTTGACAAATTCAACAACATTTCAAAGTGACCGATTTAGCAGTACAGATAATGACCAAAAGTATTGGCATATTTAACAATGCAGACACTGAAATCCAATGGATGTAGCAAGGCCATAATTCAAAAGGACAGAGAGAACATATTCTGGCCATGTTCTAAAAGAAGAGCAAGACCATCTACTAGTCTTGATCTAAACAAGTACCAATACATCACTATTAGTTCTAAAAAATACTTTAGTAATAGCAAGAACAGAATGTTCGACAGATTCAATGGCACTTGAAAGATTCAGCATTAATGAATAAGAAAGAAAAATATCATCAGATTCCCAGTTCATAATAAGTGACACTTGAAAGATTTAGCGCCATTTCAAAGTGACCGATTTAGCAGTACAGATAATGACCAAAGGAATTGACAGATTCAGCAATGCAGACATTAAAATTCGGTAGATGTAGCAAGGCCATGATGCAAAAGGAAAGAGAGACCTTATTCTGCACTAGATCCGTCGGTCTGAACAAGTACCAGTACATAGGTATTACTCCTACTACAAAATAGATTAGCAGTAGCAGAACTCCATACAAAATACTCAAAACTACCTTAATCTAGGAACCACATGTCCCAAAATGATAAGAAAAATCCGGTCGAGGAGTACATGTGTTCAAGTTAGTTCATCACAAGAAGATAAAGATGGGTTAATTGCTAAGAAATAGGGATGCAGAAGTGGGACAAATGGGACAAGTGGGATCCTTAATTTTAGACCCCTAGACTAACTCTAAACTAAGTGGGAGAAGTGGGACAAGTAGGATTTAACAAATCTAACTTATCCCGCTTATCCCACTTAGTTTAAAGTTAGTTTAGAAGTCTCCCACATATCCCACCTCTCCATCTTGTCGATACAAAGCTTGTATTCCACGGTGAACTCCGATGGTCGATTCTGACAACGAGCGGCCAGATTAGACTGACAAAGAGCAAGTGGCTTTAGAATTCGCATAGAATACCTTCTCACATAAGCCATTTGGATGTGCAGGGCTCAACTTCACCATGAACTGCGGTGACACGCGCGCCGCCGGCCTGACGCGCACGACAGATATCAAGATGACATCGTCGCGCCCGTCGAATAACATGCAGAACACCGTGTCATCGAACCCGGTTAACCCGATATCTACATTTTGCGAGCCCGGTGCCAGCACCGGCTTAGATATGTACCTGCCTTTCCTACCATAGTGTAAAATGCGCAACCTCATGGCGTGGGCTTCTCTGAGGTGGGAGTGGAGCACAAACGGAATTGTAGCAAACACGCAGCCAGGCACCACGCAGTTCCATTAGACTGCATCAGCGAGCATTGAACATGAAGACATATTTGGCTAGACAGCCCATACCAATTCGGCCTGTCACCAACATAATGTAATTAATTAGTACGACATTACATATATTCATATTAGGATCATCACAAGAAGATTTATATGTGTTAACTCACTCTTGGTTGATATTCTTGTAATCTAGGGGGAATTCCTACAACATCTTGAGAAGCTCGCATGTAACGCCTTGGTTTTGATAGGTATGACATGAGCCCTTTCAGCACAACTTCAGCCAACAAAGGCTGGATCGTCTGCTCAGATGGCGTTGTCGTTTTGACCGAATGGAGCTTGTTCCATGACGGCAGCGACCATAACATCACCTTGTACCACGGTGATTCGCACACCGCCGACCTGACATACCTGACAGATAGGAACATGTTCGTGGTGTAACCTCCAATTAGGGCGGCAAACTCCGTGCCCTCTTTCCTAATGCCGATGATCTCTGGTGCGTGCACCCGGTTAGTCGGGTACTAGTACTTGCTGGAGTAGGTCACTTGGGGAAAATAGTACATCTTGTGGGCAAGTTTCAAGTTGTCAAAGAGCTCATGCACAGTCAATGGCCGGTTGACAAACTCGCATCCTCGCTCCGTGCAGGCTACGCATGGGGTGTAGCAGCACTGGATCTTGTGCTCATAGACATCATTATAGGAGACTAATGAACAACAACGGTCGTTGGGGCACCTGCTACCTTTTCCACCGGCGACCTGGCGGTACAGCTCCCTGGAGCATGGGGCCAGCCTAACAGCAGTGATAGTGTCCAGACGCATAGTTATTTTGTTGAAGATGTCGTCGCCGACCTTGCTCCAGCCACAGTGCCGTGGGTTGCACCTCGAATCCGCCATCCCGTCCGGACGGATTGGGGGTGAGGGTGGATCTATGTAGAGTTGTTGGTGGTTTTTGGAGGAGAGGGCTGGTGGCCTGGAGGGAGTGATGCAGCGTCCAAGGTGGGGAGTAAAATGTGTGAAGCACGCGCCAGAGATGCGGCCAGGCGGCATCGGCGAGTGGAGATAAACTAAACGGAGATGGGAAGATAAGATGGCTCTTTTGAAGAGGTTTTTTCTTTTCTTCTGCTGTAAGAAGCGGCTGCATCGAGGACGCCAACTAGCGTGAATGTGTGTAAAACGTGCCCCTGTGCAATAAATTAAACATGTCATTTCCTAGCGTAGTACTTTCTTGTCACGTCAGCTTCTATTTTCATACTAGTATTAGGGCTTCACCTATGGTGGCAGAATTTCTCTATAAGCTGGGAGGTTTTAAGAAAAAGCTTTCGATGTACCAGTGAATTCCTGGTTAGCTTAAAAAGTATTTGGAAAATTTTAAGAGCAATCTATCTATCGTGCTTACTTGTAGTTAAAATTTGACATGGTCGGTGGGAGGACGGTTTACATCGAGGACCTCAAAAAAGAGAAAATTACATAGAGGTCCATAAACTTAGCACAAAGGGCCCTAAATGTAAGCAAGGAAAAGCACTCGGGTCCTTCTCGAGCGAGAAACTGAACCATACCCTTCGTACTACTGTCTTTTCTGCACACAAACACATAAAACGCTCCTCACACATTCGAACCAGCATGCTGGGGGTGTGCTTGGTGCTTCTTCTTCGTAGGGTGTGAAATGGAACAACAATGCAGGTCAACGCACGTGGGCAGCGCCACATTTTAGACGAGGGAGTGATGAACGGGCCAGCAGGGTGTGTGTGGATGGTGATGAGGTAGGAAAGGAGAGAGAAAACACAATTTGTTTTGCGTGCATATATATAGTAAAGGTCCCAAAATTTTGACAATAGGTTCAACTTCTTGCTAAGATTCTACATCTTGACAACTTAACGAAATTATATTATGTCAAACTTGAGATACAAGTAAGCATGATAGATAGCTCTTGGATTAGTTATCTTTTCGAAGGTAGATGAGTGCATCTTATTTTAGTAAACGATGTTCTAGGTGTGAGTTTCCAACTATTAGGAAAGAACATTCTCAATTTTCCCATGTTTTGTGAATTTTAAAACTTCCTAGCTAACTCTGCCGACTTGAATGAGACTTTATGCCAATTTATCGAAATTAGGTCAAATTTGAACTACAAGTAAATTATAGACTGCTTTGGAAGTTTTATGAAAAAGCTTTCTGTGGTTTTCGATGTACTGAATTCCTGGTTAGAGCTTCAACAGTTTGTTGGGACATTTTAAGAGGAATCTATCTATCGCGCTTACTAGTAGCTAAAATTTGGTATGGACAGTGGGAGAAAGTACGATTTGCATCGAAGACCTAAAACCATTTACATAGAGGTCCATAAATTTAGCATAAAGGGCCCTAAAGTTAAGCAAGGAAAAGCAGTCTGGTCCTTCTCGAGAGAGCAACTTAGCCGTATACCCTTCGTACTAGTGTACTTGCTTCACACACACACAAAAACTCTCCTCACACTTATTGAACAAGCATGCTGGGGTGTGCTTGGTTCTTCCTCTTCACAGGGTGTGAAATGGAATGACAAGGCAGGTCGACGCACGTGGGCATCACCACGTTGTGGATGATGGAGAGGTCACCCGGTCGGGGTGTGTGTGGATGGTGATGAGGCAGTGTGAATGAGAGAGAAAACACAACTTGTTTTGCATGCATATATATAGTAAAGGTCCTGAAATTTTGACAAGAGGTTCAACTTCTTGCTAAGACTCTACATATTGACAACTTACTGAAATTAGGTAAAACTTTAGCTATAAGTAAGCGTGATAGAGAGCTCTTGGAATAATTGTCTTTTCGACGGTAGATGGTGGGTGCATCTTCTTTTAGTAAACGATGTCATCGGTGTGAGTTCCAAGTATCAGGAAAGAACATTCTTGATTTTCCCATGTTTTCCGAATTTTAAAACTTCCTAGCTAACTCTGTCGACTTGAATGAGACTATGTGCCAATTTATCGAAATTAGGTCAACTTTGAACTATAAGTAAATTGAGGTTGCTTTGGAAATTTTTTGAAAAAACTTTTTGGTGGTTTTCGATATACTAAATTCCTGGTTAGCTTCAAAAGTTTTTTGGAAAACTTTTAGAGGAAACTATCTATCGTGCTTACTTGTAGTTAAAATTTGACATGATCGGTGGGAGAATGGTTTAGATCGAAGACCTCAAAAAAGAGAAAATTCCATGTAGAGGTCCATAAATTTAGCACAAAGGGCCCTAAAGTTAAGCAAGGAAAAGCGGGTGGGTCCTTCTCAAGCAAGAAACTGAGCCATACCCTTCATACTACTGTACTCGCTTCACACAAAAAACGCTCCTCACACTTTCAAACCAACGTGATGGGGCATGTTCTTGGTGCTTACTCTATGTAGGGTGTGAAATGGAACGACAAGGTAGGTCGACGCACGTGGGCAGCGCCACATTATGGACGAGGGAGAGATTAGCCGGTAGGGGTGTGCGTGGATGGTGACAAGGTAGTGAATAAGGAGAGAGAAAATATAATTTGTTTTGCATGCATATATATAGTAAATAAAAGGTCCTGAAATTTTGACAACATGTTCAACTTCTTGCTAAGAAATTGCATCTTAACATCTTAACGAAATGAGGTCAAACTTGAGCTACAAGTTAGCGTGATAGATTGCTCTTAGATTAATTTTTTTTCAAAGGTAGATGGGTGCATCTTCTTTTAGTAAACAATGTCGTTGGTGTGAGTTTGCTAACTTTCAGGAAAGAACATTCTTGATATTCCCATGATTTGCAAATTTTAAAACTTCCTAGCCAACTCTGCTACACAAGTAGAGAACAGGAGGGAGGCAGCGCGAGACTTTCAAAAAAAAGCAGCGCAAGATCAGCGCAGAAGAGGACTTGAAGGCGGTGCGATGTCAGAGCAAAGCTATAATTGGCTGCTGACACGAGGTATAGGGTACACTACAATAGTAGTAAATGTTTGTACCTACTACTAGTAGGAGTATATGCACACAAAATAAGTTGCCTTTTCTCTCTCCTTCGCTGGCTCTCACCATCCATCCTCCATCGATTTCTTCTCGGTAGCCGCGGGTGCACAGTCCGGTTTGCCTCTTCCTCGTCCACAACAGGTTCAACTTCTTGCTAAGATTTTGCATCTTGACAGTTTAACAAAATTAGGTCAAACTTGAGCTACAAGTAAGCGTGATAGATTGCTCTTAAATTAATTGTCTTTTCGCAGGTAGATGGGTGCATCTCTTCTTGTAAAAGCAGTGTAGTCGGTGTGAGTGTCCAACTACTAGGAAAGAACATTCTCAATTGATGACGACTGGTTCGGCCTCTAGCTAAGATTTTGCATCTTCCTTAAAGAAAAAGAAAAAGATTTTACATCTTGAAAATTTTGAACCCCTTTTGAAAATGATCACATGAAATAGGGAGAGAGGGGAAATGATATTTCTATTCTCTATGGGCAACCCACAAGCTTGAGGTTCACCTTAGGCTTAAAGATAACTTTAATTTTTCCTCTATGTATAAGGTGAACCTTAGCGGATGCCACATAGTAGGCCTTATTAAGGTGTGCTTTTTTACACAGTGCGGGAGTAGTATATTTCTTTTCTTATACATATGGTAACCTCTGTCCATGCGCTGTACATGTTGAGAGAATAAAATGTTGGCAGGGGAAGAGGGCAGTAGCGAACAGAAGTTGCAGGCGGTTCCATGTCAGAGCAAAGTTATGATGGGTTTCTGACACGAGGTACTCATGCAGCCTTACAGTGTACTACTACACTCTACTAGTAGTAAATTTCATGGCCTATGCACGCAAAACAAATGGTGTGTTTTCTCTCTCCTTCCCTATGCTCCATCTCTCCTCCCCTTTCCCCGCGCACACTGATCCAGATGATCTCTCTCCCCTCGTCCAGAGCGTGGTGGTGCGCACGTGTGCCTTAGTACACGGCTCTATGTCTCTGGTGTGTTCGGCAGCCGTGCATTGGTGTGGAGTAGGGACGAGGAGTACATAGGAAGGAAACCACTTTGTTCCTTGGCGGCACAAAAATTCAAAGTTTTCGGGTTTTTGAAAATTTCACTTTCTTCCCAAACATGAGGAGGGAAGGTTATTCAAAAGATCGGCCATTCGCAGTACTGTACTTCTTATCTTCTCTTTATAATGTCTTATCTCTTGGAATACAATACAATACAATAAACCACTGCATAGTTGACGGATTAACTTTGAACATTGACCGTTGGATCAAGAGTAGCAAATCTAAACATTGCCAACCTCTTGATCTTCTTTTCCATTCTTAGCATCTAGAAATATTCTACTTTAGCATGATGAACGCTAGTATGCGCAAACCTAAAAACACAAACTCCTTTTCTCAGTTTTTAGGGTCCCCGTCCTAATAAATGCATGGACTTGGATGCAATTTTCATTTTTATGACGTCCTTGATGTAACTTGTACTTCCACCGACCATGTTAACTCGCGAGCACCTCTCTCCTATGAGACCTACCATTTGATAGGCCATTCGCAGTACTTCTTATCTTCTCTTTAACGTGTATTAACTCTTACAGTACAATAAACCACTTCATACTGTACGGATTAACTTTGAACATTGACCGTTGGATCAAGACTAGCAAATCCAAATATTGCCAACCTCTTCATCTTCTTTTCCATTCTTAGCATCTAGAAAGAATCTACTTTAGCTCGATGAATGCTACTATGCGTAAACCTAAAAACACAAACTCCAATGCTCAGTTTTCAGGGTCCTTGTGCTAATAAATGCATGGACTTGGACGCAATTTTCATTTTTATGAGGTACTTGATGTAACTTGTACTTCCACCGACCGTGTTAACTCTCAAGCACCTATATCCTACAAGATCTTCCATTTGGTAGGCCATTCGCAGTACTTCTTATCTTATCTTTATCGTGTCTTATCTCTTACAATACAATAAACCACTTCATAGTCTACGAATTAACTTTGAACATTGACCGTTGGATCAAGACTAGCAAATCCAAACATTGCCATCCTCTGGATCTTCTTGTCCATTCTTAGCATCTAGAAATATTCTACTTTAGCACGATGAACGCTAGTATGCGCAAACCTAAAAACACAACCTCCATTGCTCAGTTTTCAGGGTCCTTGTGCTAATAAATGCATGGACTTGGATGCAATTTTCATTTTTATGAGGACCTTGATGTAATTTTTTCTTCCACCGACCATGTTAACTCAATTCAAGCACCTCTCTCCTACAAGACCTACCATTTGGTAGGCCATTCACAGTAGTTCTTATCTTCTCCGTATCGTGTCTTATCTTTTACAATATAATAAACGACTTCATAGTGTACGGATTAACTTTGAACATTGGCCGTTGGATCAAGACTAGCAAATCCAAACATTGCAAACCGCTAGATCTTATTTTCCATTCTTAGGATCTAGAAAGATTCTACTTTAGCACGATGAACTCTATTATATGCAAACCTCAAAACACAAACTTCATTGCTTAGTTTTCAAGGTCCTTGTTATAATTAATGCGTGGACTTGGATGCAATTTTCATTTTTATGAGGTCCATGATGTAACTTGTACTTCCACCGACCGTGTTAACTCATCTCAAGCACATCTCTCCTACGAGACCTACCATTTGATAGGCCATTCGCAGTACTTCTTATCTTCTCTTTATCGTGTCTTATCTCTTATAATATAATAAACCACTTCATAGTGTACATATTAACTTTAATGATTGACCGTTGAATCAAGACTAGCAAATCCAAACATTGCTAACCGCTGGATCTCCTTTTCCATTCTTAGCATCTAGAAAGATTCTACTTTAGCATGATGAACGTTGTTATGTGCAAACGTCAAAACACAAAATCCATTTCTCAGTTTTCAGGGTCCTTGTGCTAATAAATGCATGGACTTGGATGCAATTTTCATTTTTATGAGGTCCGTGATGTAATTTGTACTACCACCGACCGTGTTAACACATCTCAAGCACCTCTCTCCTATGAGACCTACCATTTGGTAGGGCATTCGCAGTACTTCTTATCTTCTCTTTATCGTGTCTTATCTCTTACAATACAATAAATCACTGCATAGTGTACGGATTAACTTTGAACATTGATCATTGGATCAAGACTAGTAAATCCAAACATTGCCAACCGCTGGATCTTCTTTTCCATTCTTAGCATCTAGAAAATTTCTACTTTAGCATGATGAACGCTAGTATTTGCAAACATCAAAACACAAACTCCATTGCTCTTTTTTAGGGTCCTTGTTATAATAAATGCGTGGACTTGGACGCAATTTTCATTCTTATGAAGTCCTTGATGTAACTTGTTCCTCCACCGACCATGTTAACTCTCAAGCACCTCTCTCCTATGAGACCTACCATTTGATAAGCATTCACAATACTTCTTATCTTCTCTTTATCGTGTCTTATCTATTACAATACAATAAACCACTACATAGTGTACGGATTAACTTTCAACATTGACCATTGGATCAAGACTAGCAAATCCAAACCTTGCCAACCGCTGGATCTTCTTTTCCATTCTTAGCATCTAGAAAAATTCTACTTTAGCACGATGAACACTAGTATGCGAAACCTCAAAACACAAACTCCATTGCGCAGTTTTCATGGTCCTTGTTATAATAAATGCGTGGACTTGGACACAATTTTCATATTCATGAAGTCCATGATGTAACTTGTTCTTCCACCGACCAAGTTACCTCTCAAGCACCTCTCTCCTACGAGACCTACCATTTGATAGGCTATTCATAGTACTTCTTATCTTCTCTATGTTGTTTGTTGTCTCTTACAATACAATAAACCACTACATAGTGTACAGATTAACTTTGAACATTGACTGTTGGATCAAGACTAGCAAATCCAAACATTGCTAACCGCAGGATCTTCTTTTCCATTCTTAGAATCTAGAAAAATTCTACTTTAGCACGATGAATGCTAGTTTGCGTAAACCTCAAAACACAAACTCCATTGCTCAATTTTCAGGGTCCTTGTTATAATAAATGTGTGGACTTGGACGCAATTTTCATTTTTATGACGTCCTTGATGTAACTTGTTCTTCCGCTGAGCATGTTAACTCTCAAGCACCGCTCTCCTACGAGACCTACCATTTTATAGGCCATTCACAATACTTCTTATCTTCTCTTTATCGTGTCTTATCTCTTACAATACAATAAACCACTACATAGTGTACGGATTAACTTTAAACATTGACCGTTGGATCAAGACTAGTAATTCCATACATTGCCAACCGCTAGATCTTCTTTTCCATTCTTAGCATCTAGAAATATTCTACTTTAGCACGATGAACGCTAGTATGCGCAAACCTCAAACCACCGAGAGTTTGGAAAATAGGTTTAACTTTTTGATATTCCCTCCAACCAAATTAATTGACTCAAGCTTTTCTAGATTCGGATGTATCTACTACTAAAATATGTCTAGATACATCCGAATGTAGACAAATCTAATTCAATTAATTTGGATCGGAGGGAGTAATATATTGCATCTTGAAAATTTAACGAAATTTGGTCAAACCTGAGTTATACAAGTAGAGAACAGGAGGGAGGCAGCGCGAGACTTTCGAAAAAAAGGAGTGCAAGATCAGCATAGAGGAGGACTTGAAGGCATTGCGATGTCAGAGCAATCCTATGATGGGCTGCTGACACGAGGTACAGGGTACACTCCAATAGTACTCCCTCCGTCCAAAAATAACTGATTTGGGTTTGTCTATATTCGAATGTATCCATACACTAAAATACATCTAGATACATTCGAATCTAGAAAATCCTAAGTTAGTTATTTCTGGATGGAGGGAATAGTAAATGTATGGACCAACTACTAGTAGGAGTATATGCACGCAAAACAAGTTAGATTTTCTCTCTCCTTCGCTGGCTCTCACCATCCATCCTCCATCGATTTGTTCTCTACAGCCGCGGGTGCACAGTCCGACTTGTCTCTTCCTCGTCCAGAATAGGTTAAACTTCTTGCTAAGATTTTGCATCTTAACAGTTTAACAAAAGTAGGTCAAACTTGAGCTACAAGTAAGCGTGATATATTGCTCTTAAATTAATTGTCTTTTCGAAGGTAGATGGGTGCATCGCTTCTTGTAGAAGCAGTGTAGTCGGTGTGAGTGTACAACTACTAGGAAAGAACATTCTCAATTGATGACGACTGGTTCGGCCTCCAGCTAAGATTTTGCATCTTCCTCAAAGAAAAAGAAAAAGATTTTGCATCTTGAAAATTTTGAACCCCTTTTGAAAATGATCACATGAAATAGGGAGAGAGGGCAAATGATATTTCTATTCTCTATGGGCAACCCACAAGCTTGAGGTGCACCTTAGGATTAAAGATAACTTTATTTTTTCCATTATGTATAAGGTGAACCTTAGCGGATGCCACATAATAGGCCTTATTAAGGTGTGCTTTTTTACACAATGCGGGAGTAGTATATTTCTTTTCTTAGACATATGGTCACCTCTATCCACGCGCTGTACATGTTGAGAGAATAAAACGTTGGCAGGGGAAGAGGGCAGCAGCAAAGAGAAGTTAAAGGCGGTTCCATGTTAGAGTAAAGTTATGATTGGTTTCTCACACGAGGTACTTCTGCGGCCTTAAAGTGTACTACTACACTCTACTAGTAGTAAATTTCAGGACCTATGCACGCAAAAAAAGTTGTTTGTTTTCTCTCTCCTTCCCTGTGCTCCATCTCTCCTCCCCTTTCCCCTCGCGCACCGGTCCGGCTGATCTCTTTGCCCTCATCCATAGCGTGGCGCTGCGCACGTGTGACTTGGTACGGCGGCTCTATGTCTCTGGCATGTTCGGCAGCCGCGCATTGGTGTGGAGTAGGGATGAGGAGTACATAGGAAGGAAACCACTTTGGTCCTTGGCAACACAAAAATTCAAAGTTTTCCAGTTTTCGAAATTTTCACTTGCTTCCCAAACATCAGGAGGGAAGGTTACTGAAAAGATCAGCCATTCGTAGTACTATACTTTTATCTTCTCTTTATCGTTTCTTATCTCTTGCAATACAATACAATACAATAAACAACTACATAGTGTACGGATTAACTTTGAACATTGACCGTTGGATCAAGACTAGCAAATCCAAACATTGCCAACCTCTTGATCTTCTTTTCCATTCTTAGCATCTAGAAAGATTCTACTTTAGCATGATGAATGCTAGTATGCACAAACCTAAAAGAACAAACTCCATTGCTCAGTTTGCAGGGTCACTATGCTAATAAATGCATGGACTTGGATGCAAATTTCATTTTTATGAGGTCCTTGCTGTAACTTGTACTTCCACCGACCGCGTAAACTCTCAAGCACCTCTCTCCTACGAGACCTACCATTTGATAGGCCATTCGCATAATTTTTATCTTCTCTTTATCATGTCTTATCGCTTACAATACAATAAACCACTTCATAGTGTACGGATCAACTTTGAACATTGACAGTTGGATCAAGACTAGCAAATCAATACATTGCCAACCTCTTGATCTTCTTTTCCATTCTTAGCATCTAGAAAGATTCTACTTTAGCACTATCAATGCTACTATGCGCAAACCTAAAAACACAAACTCCATTGCTTAGTTTTCAGGGTCCTTGTGCTAATAAATTCATGGACTCGGGTGCAAATTTCATTTTTATGAGGTCCTTGATGTTACTTGTACTTCGACCAACCATGTTAACTCTCAAGCACCTCTCTCCTATGAGACCTACCATTTTATAGCCATTCAAAGTACTTCTTATCTTCTCTTTATCGTGTCTTATCTCTTAAAATACAATAAACCACTGCATAGTGTACGGATTAACTTTGAACATTGACCGCTGGATCAAGACTAGCAAATCCAAACATTGCCAACCTCTTGATCTTCTTTTCCATTCTTACCATCTAGAAAGATTCTACTTTGGCAAGATGAACTCTACTATGCGTAAACCTAAACACACAAACTCCATTGCTCAGTTTTCAGGGTCCTTGTGCTAATAAATGCATGGACTTGGATGCCATTTTCATTTTTATGAGGTCCTTGATGTAACTTGTACTTCCAGCGACGGTGCTAACTCTCAAGCACCTCTCTCCTACGAGACCTACCATTTGGTAGGCCATTCGTAGTACTTCTTATGTTCTCTTTATCGTGTCTTATCTCTTACAATAAAATAAACCACCTCATAGTGTACGAATTATCTTTGAACATTGACCATTGGATCAAGACTAGCAAATCCAAACATTGCCAATCTCTGGATCATATTTTCCATTCTTAGCATCTAGAAATTTCTAATTTAGCACGATGAACGCTAGTATGTGCAAACCTAAAAACACAAATTCCATTGCTAGTTTTCAGGGTCCTAGTGCTAATAAATGCTTGGACTTGGATGCAATTTTCATTTTTATGAGGTCCTTGATGTAACTTGTTCTTCCATCGACTGTGTTAACTCATCTCAAGCACCTCTCTCCTACGATACCTACCATTTGGTAGGCCATTCATAGTCCTTCTTATCTTCTCTTTATCGTGTCTTATCTCTTACAATACAATAAACCACTTCATAGTGTACGGATTAACTTTGAACATTGACCGTTGGATCAAGACTAGCAAATCCAAACATTGCCAATTACAGGATCTTCTTTTCCATTCTTAGCATCTAGAAAGATTCTACTTTAGCATGATGAACGCTATTATGTGCAAAACTCAAAACACAAATTCAATTGCTTAGATTTCAATGTCCTTGTTATAATAAATGCGTGGACTTGGATGTAATTTTCATTTTTATGAGGTCGATAATGTAATTGGTACTTCCACCGACCGTGTTAACTCATCTCAAGCACCTCTCTCCTACGAGACCTACTATTTGGTAGGCCATTCGCAGTACTTCTTATCTTCTCTTTCTCGTGTCTTATATCTTACAATACAATAAACCACATCATAGTGTACGGATTAACTTTGAACATTGACCGTTGGATCAAGACTAGCAAATCCAAACATTGCCAACCGCTAGATCTTCTTTTCCATTCTTAGCATCTAGAAAGATTCTACTTTAGCACAATGAATGCTATTATGTGCAAACCTCAAAACACAAACTCCATTGCTCAGCTTTCAGGGTCCTTGTGCTAAGAAATGCATGGACTTGGATGCAATTTTCATTTTTATGAGGTCCATGATGTAATTTGTACTTCCACCCACCGTGTTAAGTCATCTCAAGCACCTCTCTCCTACGAGACCTACCATTTGGTAGGCCATTCACAGTTTATTATCTTATCTTTATCGTGTCCTATCTCTTACAATACAATAAACCACTTCATAGTGTATGGATTAACATTGAACATTGACCATTGGATCAACACTAGCAAATCTAAACATTGTCAACTACTAGATCTTCTTTTCCATTCTTAGCATCTAGAAAAATTCTACTTTAGCATGATGAACACTAGTATGCGCAAACCTAAAAACACAAACTCCATTGCTCAGTTGGGTCCTTGTGCTAATAAATGTGTGGACTTGGATGCAATTTTCATTTTTATGAGGTCCTTGATGTAACTTGTACTTTCACCGACTGTGTTAACTCATCTCAAGCACCCCTCTCCTATGAGACCTACCATTTGGTAGGCCATTCGCAATACTTATCTTCTCTTTATCGTGTCTTATATCTTACAATACAATAAATCACTGCATAGTGTACGGGTTAACTTTGAACATTGACCGTTGGATCAAGAATAGCAAATCCAAACATTGCCAACCTCTTGATCTTCTTTACCATTCTAAGCATCTAGAAAGATTGTACTTTAGCATGATGAATGCTACTATGCGTAAACCTAAAAACACGAACTCCATTGCTTAGTTTGCAGGGTCCTTGTGTGTGGCGCCCCGCTAAAACCGCTACTAGAAAATCGCGGTGTTTTTTTGCATTGCATTATCATGACCGCATGCTCATGTCATCATGCCACATTGCATTTGAGCATCGTCATCATCATGCAGTTGTTTGTCTGAAACTATTTTCAAAAAAAACGGTTTTGTTTTCTAAACGCCCTGTCTTTATTTCAAATCAAAACCCGGGCTTGGCCGAAATATTTTGTTTCGTCTACAATCGGATTTCAAAAGCCCTGTTTTAAACAAATAAAATATTTATATTATTTTTAGGGGGCAGCCGAACCGGGCCGAAACGACCCAGCCGACCACCCCCAGTAAACAAAACCAGAGCAGTCCTAACCCTAGCCCTCCCCAAATCGCCTCCCTATCCCACACAGCCACACAGATACACACGCAACCGCCGCCACCTGATCTCCATCGCCACCTCACCCGAGCCAATCCTTGCTCGCCACCTCATCCCACCTGGCCCCACTCCCTCCCAACCTGCCCTAGCTCCCTCCTACCGCCCACCACACCGCCTCCTGCACGCACATCCCCACACCGGGCCCCACCCCTGTTGTCCCGCTCGCACGCAGCACGAACTGGTGCCCCACACAGCACCTGGCACGCGAACCACCCCGCCTAGGTCGATCCCCATCTCCAACCTTCCCACCACCGGTCCCACCACCTCGTTCCCCATGAGACGCCCCTGTCTTGTTGCCTCATCTCGCCCGACCCTGCTCTCTCTCCCCCGTTCCCCTACCTTTTACGCTTGCCAATGCACCCCACAGGCAGCCTTGAGCCTCTCTCCTCTCCGGCCTTCCTCGTTGATGGCCGCGCCGCCAGCATGGACCCCACGTGCGTGCCGTCCCTCTGCCGTCACGCGACCCCCCCATGTGGGAGCTCGCCTCTGCCCCGCATCAGGCCTCCGTCGCCAGGTCTGCCTCGGGCCTCCCCTGCTCACTGGCCCCGCCAGTTACGCCTCGCTGGTCTCTACCAGTCTCACTACTGCTCTGGCCGCCACTGCCCGGCTTCGTCCCCTGTGCCTCTTCCACGCCCTCGCCCGCATCCTCCTCCGACCAGCCATCCCCGACCTCTGTGCCCGGCCGCCCTCCTCGCCTCTTCCTCCCGGCTTCCCCACGCTCGACCCGGACGCATGGCTCCGTCCTTGTGCGTCCCCTCCCAGAGCTCCTCCTTCCCCGCCGCTGGCCCTCGCTGCCATGTCCCGAGCCGTCCGCCGCTCCGACCTCCCGGTCCTCCCTCGACCTCGGCCTTCCTTCGCCCAAGACCAACTTAGTTGCGGGTAGCTTAATGGGGTGGCCCCCTGAAATATTTTATGAATCCTATGATTGCTTTGTCGTGAAAGCCTCGCTGGGTTTTGGTTTGGTTTTTCCGAGGTTGATCGTGTGTGTGTTGCTATTTGTGCACCCCTCTAGGGTAAATCTTTCTGAACACCGTGTCCGCGGTTATGGACGACTTGGAGCACAGTATCTCGATCATAGACAAGCATAACTAAAGTAGTGCTATAAAGTTGACTTAATATGTGACTAGTAATCAGCTTCACTATAATGGAATGGATAATAAAAGTGCCAACAACTGGTGGAGCTGGGGTGTATCGTGTCATGTTATACATGCCTAGTAAGTATCGCAACTCCAGTGGAATGAAATAAAAGTGCCAACAACTGCTGGGTTTGGGATGTCACATGCTAATTCTATCTGACTAGTAAGTACTGCAACTACAACTGAATGGTTAACTAAAACTGCCCACTACTTATGCTATCCGGATGACTCATACTATCTATATCTGACTAGTAAGTGTTGCAACTATAATGGAATGAATAAAACTGCCAACTGTGTGAGTTCCTCGGTTTGACTTCCTCGTTTGGTCTCGAGGGGGAATACTAGGATGGGTATGATTGGTTTTAGTATTAGGTTGGTCCCGAATAGGTCTTTCTTATACCTCTCTAATATCCGACAGTTATCGAGTCTCTATAGGTTGTTTAGTGCATGCTTCGCTGCCGCTTCAGTCCACCATACCTATGTAGGCGAGAGTCGCCGAATTCTAGCCTCGCTGTCTTGGCCTCGATCGATGCTCCTCTTTTTCCTTTGCCCTTTGTTGGCACCCCTTTTGTTTTAGCAGGTTTGAGATCGACGTCGTTAGCAGGGTTACCCTTCCGGCTTGGCCTGGGCAGGTTTATGGACGCCATTGGTTATTCTTCAGGGCTCTTAGCCCCATTTGCATCTTGTCCGTACTTAGATGCTGTATCGTTTTCAAGGTGATTTGGATCTTTGTAGTGTATATCTGTATTCTTGACTCTTGGAGTCGTGCTATATAGATATATGTTCTGTGGGTCCCATCGAGGACTGCTGTGTAATGGTATTACTTCATTTTCCACCCGCACGAAAGTGCCTGGTGGGCGTCCTTGAATCGTTTCTATGTGGGTTTGGCAGAAAGGGCTAAAACTTGCATAGGGCAGATTCGAGGGTGTTATAGAGTGGTATCAGAGCTCGACAGTTGCGATACCCCACTGGTCCAGCCTATAGGATAACCTAGCTAACGGCCGAAGTAGAGTGTCAAAACTATTTTGCAAAATCGGTTGGATAGATCTGATTAGGTCTGCTTTTACTCCTTACCCATCTGCTATTCTCCTCTTACCTCTGCATGTTTTGAATCTGCTCTCTTCCCATTCTTCGAGTCCAGGAATTCTCGTGGTTGGGTTTTCGTCATACCTTCAGGGTTTAGCTTCCTCCTTTGGCAACGGTGCTTCTACCTCCAGACTTAGTGCTATCTGAGTGATCCTTTATCTGTGGTACCATTCTTTGCTCCTTGTTTGTGCCTTCCGGTGTTTTTCCGACATGACGACATACTCTACCTTAGATCCTATGCAGAGCCTGCATCACTCCTTTGTTCCGAACCTCGATTGTCGAGATCTTCAGTATGATTCCGAGAATGGTTGCTCGTTTTTCTACTGATTGTGCGGAGTAATAGTTTGGGTGCGTGATGGATTGGCCCCCATGCCGACTCTATTTGCTCGTGTACATTGAAGTGGATGAGAATGCATCGGTTCTCTTTTTCTATCGAAGTTAGAGGTGGCTTTATTTGTTGATACCTCTACCTTCGCCCTTTGTTCCCGGAGTGTCCTCTCGACGATCACGGACAACGACCTCTTGTTAGTGGTGTCGTGAGGATCTACACGAAGCGAGAAGATTTAGATCGCCGACCTTCTCCCCGGTACCATGAGGCGGATCTCGAGGGCGAGATCCCTTGTTAGTGGTGTCGAATTGTGGCGCCCCGCTAAAACCACTACTAGAAAATCGCGGTGTTTTTGTGCATTGCATCATCATGACCGCATGCTCATGTCATCATGCCACATTACATTTGAGCATCGTCATCATCATGCAGCTGTTTGTCTGAAACTATTTTCGAAAAAACAGGTTTTGTTTTCTAAACGCCCCGTCTTTATTTGAAATCAAAACCCGGGCTTGGCCGGAATATTTTGTTTCGTCTACAATCGGATTTCAAAAGCCCCGTTTTAAACACATAAAATATTATATTATTTTTAGGGGGCAGCCGAACCGGGCCGAATCGCCCTAGCCGGCCACCCCCAGTAAACAAAACCAGAGCAGTCCTAACCCTAGCCCTCCCCAAATCCCCTCCCTATCCCCACACAGCCACACAGATACACACGCAACCGCCGCCACCTGATCTCCATCGCCACCTCACCTGAACCAATCCCTGCTCGCCACCTCATCCCACCTGGCCCCACTCCCTCTCAACCTGCCCCAGCTCCCTCCTGCCGCCCACCACACCTCCTCCTGCGCGCACATCCCCACACCGGGCCCCACCCCTGCTGTCCCGCTCGCACGCAACACGAACCGCTACCCCGCACAGCACCTGGCACGCGAACCACCCCGCCTGGGTCGATCCCCATCTCCAACCTTCCCACCACCTCGTTCCCCGCGAGACGCCCCTGTCTCGTTGCCTCATCCCGCCCGACCCCGCTCTCTCTCCCCTGTTCCCCTACCTTTTCCACCGCCTCCAGCGGCCACCACTCTCCTCTCCGGCCTTCCTCGTCTGGCCGCGCCGAGCCACCCAGCCTCGTCTGCAGTCCCTGCCCTCTGCCACACCCCCCATGCAGCCTCTGCGCCTCGCCATCGCTGCCTCCCTCGCCGGCCTCCCCTCCCCGGGCCTGGCCGCCTTTCGCCTCGCCCACTCACCGGTTCCGCCTCGCGCTGGTCTCTGCAGTCGCCACCTGCTCCGTGGCCACCACCTACGCCCCCCGGCTTTGTCCCCTGCGCCTCTTCCGCGCCCTCGCCCGCATCCTCCTCCGACCGGCCATCCCCGACCTCTGCTCTCGGCCGCCCTCCTCGCCTCTTCCTCCCGGCTTCCCACACACCAAGCCGGCCCGTGGCTCCCGTCCCCTCCGGCCCCTCAAGGCTCCTCCTTTCCCCCTGGCCACTTCCTGCCAAGTCCCGAGGCCTCCCGCCGACCTCCTCGTCCTCCCTCGGCCTTCCTTCGCCCAAGACCGCAAAGAACCGACCCTACCGACCATGGCCACCGCCTGCACGCCGCAGACATCTCCACCTCCCACGCAGCGTCTTGACCCGATGCTACCCGATGTCCTAGGCCTTCTGTTAAACATCAAGTGCTCTGATGCTTTTTGGTCGCCAAGATCTACCCTAGAATCCAAGGTCATCACGGACTCCAAGATCTTTGCGGAGTCGTTCAAGTTCCGAGGCCCAAGACCGACGCCGCAGGAGATAACCATCGCGATGCCAAAAATCGGCCCACGAAGACAGCGACGAGAACCACCGTGATGCCACTCGAAGACCACCGTTGCAAAACCTGAGTCCGGCGCCCAAGCACTTCGACAAGGACGCCAAGTTTTCCCCTCAAACACCAAAGCCGAACCCGAAGACCGCCAAGATTGCCGTCGGAACGGCAAGTTCCCCATCCCAGAACGGCAAGATCGACCGGTCGAAAACGCCAAGATCTCCAATCGGAATCCGAGGACCCCGAGACCCCGGTACGACAAGACCTCCTTCCCGCACCGATGCCCGAGGACCGGACGCCAAGGTCACCTACACGAAACACCGAGTTCTCCACCTTGAACGCCATGACCGTCTACACGGACCCGAAGACCACGGATGCGACAAGATCTACTCCATTGTCTGAGAACGTTCCCGCCGAGACCGATCCCATCGAACCGAACCCCTAGATCCCGGAGCCCTGAGACCCAGACCCGAACTCCCGGAACCAAGATCTTCTGAACCCAGATGTGTGACCCTAAGCCCCTATTTTTATAATATGACATTACCAACTGTCGCATATTAAATTGTTCATGCATGCATACTTGTCTGTGGGTTGGGGGCATTATGCCGATTCACCTCATAATTAATATGGAGTCTATATGTGGGCTATTCTAGTCTTATCCCGGACTCCATTTAAATTTGTGTAGCGAACCAATACCATGTTTTGCCTTGTTAAATCAACATTTAAATTGCGGGGTTTCTAAATAACTTGAACCGTGTTATTAATTGTCAGGACCCCGGTTCTGCTTAATATTGACTAATTGCACTGCATCTTTACCATGTCATGCATCATATCATAATCATGCCGGATCTTCTGCCGTAGTATTAAATATTGCATCCGGTGTTTCTTCTAGTGTTTGCCTCTTCGCGGATTAGGCCGATGAGTTGATGCGAGTATCGACAAGTTCTCTGGATATGATCCTTCGGCAGTGTTTCCCAGGCGAGCATTCTCCCCCTTTCTACCTATTTTGCTTTTATAGTCTTTATTTCCTCCTGTTGATCTATTGCTATCCGGGTTGCGATGCTTTAGCTTTCGTGCACCATTTATACTCCTTGCAGCCTCTATATTGCCATGGACACATCCTATTGCATATTGCTTGATAGACAGTCGGCCCTGCGAGTCGTAGTTGCTTGCTGATGTGATGCTTCACGTCGTTGTCGTTCCACCGTTGACGGCAAGTTGGCACATGATTAATGGTGGAAATGCTTAATGGTGGAGATGATCATGACGTTAATTACAACTAATAAATTGCTGGGATAACTAATGAAAGCGGCACCGGTGGGCAATATACGCTATCTAGTTTTCATGTCCACTTGTGTTACGTAGGCCCCGAGTACTTGATACATGTTCCTTGACTATTCACACTATCCACATCTGGGAGAGTCTATGAATCCCCCTTAGCAAGAGCTTGATTCATTTCTTATTTCTTGGGGGCCACAAACTAGTTTAGGGCTTTATTACTATCTTGTACTTATGCCATGCTTACTGCTTTATTTATGATTATGTGTGGAGCACATGTACTGTTTAGGAATTGCGGAGTGTTTTTGCGGTATCGACAAGCCCAGTCACACTTTCGGGTTCCCAGTCGTTTACAGCCATTGGCACAAACCTTGGGTTCCCAGTCGCTGCGGGTAGCTTAATGGAGTGGCCCCCTGAAATATTTTATGAATCCTGTGATTGCTTTGTCGTGAAAGCCTCGTTGGGTTTTGATTTGGTTTTTCCGAGGTTGATCATGTGTGTGTTGATATTTGTGCACCCCTGCATGGTAAATCTTTCTGAAAGCCGTGTCCGAGGTTATGGACGACTTGGAGCACAGTATCTCGATCATAGACAAGCATAACTAAAGTAGTGCTATAAACTTGACTTAATATGTGACTAGTAATCAACTTCACTACGATGGAATGGATAATAAAAGTGCCAACAACTAGTGGAGCTGGGGTGTATCGTGTCATGTTATGCCTGCCTAGTAAGTATCGCAACTCCAATGGAATGAAATAAATGTGCCAACAACTGCTGGGTTTGGGATGTCACATGCTAATTCTATCTGGCTAGTAAGTACTGCAACTACAACTAAATGGTTAACTAAAACTGCCCACTACTTATGCTATCAGGATGACTTATACTATCTATATCTGACTAGTAAGTGTTGCAACTATAATGGAATGAATAAAACTACCAACTGTGTGAGTTCCTCGGTTTGACTTCCTCGTTTGGTCTCGAGGGGGAATACCAGGATGGGTATGATTGGTGTTAGTATCAGGTTGTGCCCGAATAGGTCTTTCTTATCCCTCTCTAATAGCCGAAAGTTATCGAGTCTCTATAGGTTGTTTAGTGCATGCTTTGCTGCCGCTTCAGTCCACCATACCTATGTAGGCGAGAGCGCCGAATTCTAGCCTCACCGTGTACTAGCCTCAGTACTGACGCTCCTCCTTTTCCTTTGCCCTTTGTCAGCACCCCTTTTGTTTTAGCAAGTTTGAGATCGACGTCGTTAGCAGGGTTACCCTTCCGGCTTTGCCTGGGCAGGGTTATGGACGCCATTGGTTATTCTTCAGGGCTCTTAGCCCCATTTGCATCTTGTCCATACTCGGACGCTGTATCGTTTTCAAGGTGATTTGGATCTTTGTAGTGTATATCTGTATTCTTGACTCTTGGAGTCGTGTTGTATATATATCTGTTCTATGGGTCCCATCGAGGACTGTTGTGTAATGGTATTACTTCGTTTTCCACCCACACGAAAGTGCCTGGTGGGCGTCCTTGAATCGTTTCTATGCGGGTTTGGCGGAAAGGGCTAAAACTTGCATAGGGCCGATTCGAGGGTGTTACATTGTGCTAATAAATGCATGGACTTGGACGCAATTTTCATTTTTATGAGGTCCTTGATGTAACTTGTACTTCCATCTTCCATTTTAATTCTCAAGCACCTCTCTCCTACAAGATCTACCATTTGGTAGGCCATTCGCAGTACTTCTTATCTTATCTTTGTCGTTTCTTATCTCTTACAACACAATAAACCACTTCATAGTGTACGGAATAACTTTGAACATTGACCGTTGGATCAAGACCAGCAAATCCAAACATTGCCATCCTCTGGGTCTTCTTTTCCATTCTTAGCATCTAGAAAGATTCTACTTTAGCACGATAAACTCTACTATGCGCAAACCTAAAAACACAAACTCCATTGCTCAGTTTTCAGGGTCCTTGTGCTTATAAATGCATGGACTTGGATGTAATTTTCATTTTTATGAGGTCCTTGATGTAATTTGTTCTTCCACCAACCGTGTTAACTCATCTCAAGCACCTCTCTCCTACGATACCTACCATTTGGTAGGCCATTTGCAGTACTTCTTATCTTCTATTTATCGTGTCTTATCTCTTACAATACAATAAACCACTTCATAGTGTACGGATTAACTTTGAACATTGGCCATTCGATCAAGACTAGCAAATCCAAACATTGCCAACCGCTGGATATTATTTTCCATTATTAGCATGTAAAAAGATTCTACTTTATCACGATGAATGCTATTATGTGCAAACCTCAAAACATAAACTCCATTGCTCAGTTTTTAGGGTCCTTGTGCTAATAAATGCATGGACTTGGATGCAATTTTCATTTTTTATGAGGTCCATGATGTAATTTGTACTTCCACCTTCCGTGTTAACACATCTCAAGCAATTCTCTCCTATGAGACCTACCATTTGGTAGGCTACTTGCAGTAATTCTTATCTTCTCTTTAACGTGTCTTATCTCTTACAATACAACAAATCACTTCATAGTGTACGGATTAACTTGGAACATTGATCATTGGATCAAGACTAGCAAATCCAAACATTGACAACCACTAGATCTTCTTTTCCATTCTTAGCATCTAGAAAAATTCTACTTTAGCATGATGAATGCTAGTATGCGCAAACCTCAAAACACAAACTCCATTTCTCCATTTTTAGGGTCCTTGTTATAATAAATGCGTGGACTTGGACGCAATTTTCATTCCTATGAAGTTCTTGATGTAACTTGTTCTTCCACCGACCATGTTAACTCTCAAGCACTCTCTCCTTCGAGACCTACCATTTGATAAGCCATTCAAAGTACTTCTTATCTTCTCTTTATCGTGTCTTATCTATTACAGTACAATAAACCACTACATAGTGTATGGATTAACTTTCAACATTGACCGTTGGATCAAGACTAGCAAATCCAACTATTGCCAACCGCTAGATCTTCTTTTCCATTCTTAGCATCTAGAAAAATTCTACTTTAGCACGATGAACGCTAGTATGCGCAAACCTCAAAACACAAACTCCATTGGTCAGTTTTCATGGTCCTTGTTATAATAAATGCGTGGACTTGGACGCAATTTTCAATTTTATGAAGTCCTTGATATAACTTGTTCTTCCACCGACCAAGTTAACTCTCAAGCACCTCTCTCCTACGAGACCTACCATTTGATAGGCCATTCACAGTACTTCTTATCTTCTCTTTATCCTGTCTTATCTCTTACAATACAATAAACCACTTCATAGTGTACGGATTAACTTTGAACATTGACCGTTCGATCAAGACTAGCAGATCCAAACATTGCCAATTGCTGGATTTTCTTTTCCATTCTTAGCATCTAGAAAGATTCTACTTTAGCAGGATGAACGCTATTATGTGCAAACCTCAAAACATAAACTCCGTTGCTCACTTTTCAGGGTCCTTGTGCTAATAAATGCATGTACTTGGATGCAATTTTCATATTTATATGGTCCATGATGTAACTTGTACTTACACCGACCGTGTTAACTCATCTCAAGCACCTCTCTCCTACGAGACCTACCATTTTTGTAGGCCATTCGCAGTACTTTTTATCTTCTCTTTATCGTTTCTTATCTCTTACAATACAATAAACCACTTCATAGTGTATGGATTAACTTTGAACATTAACCGTTGGATCAAGACTATCAAATCCAAACATTGCCAACCGCTGGATCTTCTTTTCCATTCTTAGCATCTGAAAGATTCTACTTTAGCACGATGAATGCTATTATGTGCAAACCTCCAAACACAAACTCCATTGCTCAGTTTTCAGGGTCCTTGTGCTAATAAATGCATGGACTTGGATGCAATTTTCATTTTTCTGAGGTCCATGATGTAATTTGTACTTCCACCCACCCTGTTAACTCACATCAAGCACCTCTCTCCTATGAGACCTACCATTTAGTAGGCCATTCACAGTACTTATTATCTTCTCTTTATCGTGTCTTATCTCTTACAATACAATAAACCACTTAATAGTGTACGGATTAACATTGAACATTGACCGTTGGATCAACACTAGCAAATCTAAACATTGCCAACTTCTAGATCTTCTTTTCCAGTCTTAGCATATAGAAAAATTGTACTTTAGCATGATGAACACTAGTATGCACAAACCTAAAACACAAACTCCATTGCTTAGTTGGGTCCTTGTGCTAATAAATGTGTGGACTTGGATGCAATTTTCATTTTTATGAGGTCCTTTATGTAACTTGTACTTTCACCGACCGTGTTAACTCATCTCAAGCATACCTCTCCTACGAGACCTATCCTGTGGTAGGCCATTCACAATACTTATCTTCTCTTTATCGTGTCTTATCTCTTACAATAAAATAAATCACTACATAGTGTACGGATTAACTTTGAACATTGACCGTTGGATCAAGACTAGGAAATCCAAACATTGCCAACCTCTTGATCTTCTTTACGATTCTAAGCATCTAGAAAGATTCTACTTTAGCATGATTAATGCTACTATGCGTAAACCTAAAAACACGAACTCCATTGCTCAGTTTTTAGTGTCCTTGTGCTAACAAACGCATGGACTGGGATGCAATTTTCATTTTTATGAAGTACTTGATGTAACTTGTACTTCCACCGTCCGTGTTAACTCTCAAGCACCTCTCTCCTACGAGATATACCATTTGGTAGGCCATTCGTAGTACTTCTGATCTTATCTTTATCGTTTCTTATCCCTTACAATACAATAAACCACTTCATAGTGCACAAATTAACTTTGAACACTGACCGTTCGATCAAGACTAGCAAATCCAAACACTGTCATCCTCTGGATCTTCTTTTCCATTCTCGGAATCTAGAAAGATTGGACTTTAGCACGATGAACTCTACTATGCGCAAACCTAAAAACACAAACTCCATTGCTTAGTTTTCAGGGTCCTTGTGCTAATAAATGCATGAACTTGGATGCAATTTTCATTTTTATGAGGTCCTTGATGTAATTTGTTCTTCCACCGACTGTCTTAACTCATCTCAGGCACCTCTCTCCTACGAGACCTACCATTTGGTAGGCCATTCGCAGTACTTCTTATCCTCTCTTTATCATGTCTTATCTATTACAATACAATAAACCACTGCATAGTGTACGGATTAACTTTGAACATTGGCCGTTGGATCAAGACTAGCAAATCCAAACATTGCCAACCGCTGGATCTTATTTTCCATTCTTAGCATCTAGAAAGATTCTACTTTATCACGATGAACGCTAGTATGCGCAAACATCTAAACACAAACTCCATTGTTTTCATGGTCCTTGCTATAACAAATGCATGGACTTGGATGCAATTTTCAATTTTATGAAGTCCTTGATGTAACTTGTTCTTCCACCAACCAAGTTAACTCTCAAGCACCTCTCTCCTATGAGACCTACCATTTGATAGGCCATTCACCGTACTTCTTATCTTCTCTTTATTGTGTCTTATCTCTTACACTACAATAAACCACTACATAGTGTACATATTACCTTTGAACATTGACCTTTGGATCAAGACTAGCAAATCCAAACATTGCTAACCACTGGATCTTCTTTTCCAGTCTTAACATCTAGAAAAATTCTACTTTAGCACGATGAACGCTAGTATGCGCAAACCTCAAAACACAAACTCCATTGCTCAGTTTTTAGGGTCCTTATTATAATAGATGCATGGACATGGATGCAATTTTCATTTTTATGAAGTCCTTGATGTAACTTGTTCTTCCACCGACCATGTTAACTCTCAAGCACCTCTCTCCTACGAGAACTACCATTTGGTAGGACATTTGCAGTAATTCTTATCTTCTCTTTATCGTGTCTTATCTCTTACAATACAATAAATCATTGCATAGTGTACGGATTAACTTTGAACATTGATCGTTGAATCAAGACTAGAAAATCCAAACATTGCCAACCACTGGATCTTCTTTTCCATTCTTAGCATCTAGAAAAAATCTACTTTAGCATGATGAATGCTAGTATGCGCAAACCTCAAAACACAAACTCCATTGCTCTGTTTTTAGTGTCCTTGTTATATTAAATGCATGGAATTGGAAGCAATTTTCATTCTTATGAAGTCCTTGATGTGACTTGTTCTTCCACCAACCATGTTAACTCTCACGCACCTCTCTCCTTCGAGACCTACCATTTGATAAGCCATTCAAAGTACTTATTATCTTCTCTTTATTGTGTCTTATCTATTACAATACAATGAACCACTACATAGTGTACGGATTAACTTTCGACATTGATCATTGGATCAAGACTAGCAAATCCAAACATTGTTAACCACTGGATCTTCTTTTCCATTCTTAGCATCTAGAAAATTGTACTTTAGAATAATGAATGCTAGTATGCGCAAACCTCAAAACACAAACTCCATTGCTCTGTTTTTAGGGTCCTTGTTATAATAAGTGTGTGGACTTTGATGCAATTTTCATTCTTATGAAGTCCTTGATGTAACTTGTTCTTCCGCCGACCATGTTAACTCTCAAGCACCTCTCTCCTTCGAGACCTACCATTTGATAAGCCATTCAAAGTACTTCTTATCTTCTCTTTATCGTGTCTTATCTATTACAATACAATAAACCACTACATAGTGTACGGATTAACTTTCAACATTGACCATTGGATCAAGACTAGCAAATCCAACCATTGCCAACCGCAGGATCTTCTTTTCCATTCTTAGCATCTAGAAAAATTCTACTTTAGCACGATGAATGCTAGTATGCGCAAACCTCAAAACACAAACTCCATTGGTCAGTTTTCATGGTCCTTGTTATAATAAATGCATGGACTTGGATGCAATTTTCAATTTTATGAAGTCCTTGATGTAACTTGTTCTTCCACCGACCAAGTTAACTCTCAAGCACCTCTCTCCTACGAGACCTACCATTTGATAGGCCATTCACAGTACTTCTTATCTTCTCTTCATCGTGTCTTATCTCTTACAATACAATAAACCACTTCATAGTGTACGGATTAACTTTGAACATTGACCGTTCGATCAAGACTAGTAGATCCAAACATTCCCATGTGCTGGATCTTCTTTTCCATTCTTAGCATCTAGAAACATTCTACTTTAGCACGATGAACGCTGTTATGTGCAAACCTCACAAACTCCGTTGCTCAGTTTTCAGGGTCCTTGTGCTAATAAATGCATGGACTTGGATGCAATTTTCATTTTTATAAGGTCCATGATGTAACTTGTACTTACGCCGACCGTGTTAACTCATCTCAAGCACCTCTCTCCTACGAGACCTACCATGTGGTAGGCCATTCGCAGTACTTCTTATCTTCTCTTTATCGTGTCTTATCTCTTACAATACAATAAACCACTTCATAGTGTACGGATTAACTTTGAACATTGACCGTTGGATCAAGACTAGCAAATCCAAACATTCCCAACCGCTGGATCTTCTTTTCCATTCTTAGCATCTGAAAGATTCTACTTTAGCATGATGAATGCTATTATGTGCAAACCTCAAATCACAAACTCCATTGCTCAGTTTTCAGGGTCCTTGTGCTAATAAATGCATAGACTTGGATGGAATTTTCATTTTAATGAGGTCCATAATGTAATTTGTACTTCCACCCACCGTGTTAACTCAGCTCAATCGCCTCTCTCCTACGAGACCTACCATTTGGTAGGCTATTCGCAGTACTTATTATCTTGTCTTTATCATGTCTTATCTCTTACAATACAATAAACCACTTCATAGTGTACGGATTAACATTGAACATTGACCGTTGGATCAACACTAGCAAATCTAAACATTGCCAACTACTAGATCTTCGATTCCATTCTTAGCATCTAGAAAAATTCTACTTTAGCATGATGAACACTACTATGCGCAAACCTAAAAACACACTCCATTACTCAGTTGGGTCCTTGTGCTAATAAATCTGTGGACTTGGATGCAATTTTCATTTTTATGAGGTCCTTGATGTAACTTGTACTTTCACCGACTGTGTTAACTCATCTCAAGCACCCCTCTCCTACGAGACCTACCATTTGGTAGGCCATTCGCAATACTAATCTTCTCTTTATCGTGTCTTATCTCTTACAATACAAAAAATCACTGCATAGTGTACGGATTAACTTTGAACATTGACCATTGGATCAAGACTAGCAAATCCAAACATTGCCAACCTCTCGATCTTCTTTACCATTCTAAGAATCTAGAAAGATTCTACTTTAGCATGATGAATGCTACTATGCGTAAACCTAAAAAGACGAACTCAATTGCTCAGTTTTCAGTGTCCTTGTGCTAATAAATGCATGAACTTGGACGTAATTTTCATTTTTATGAGGTCCTTGATGTAACTTGTACTTCCACCATCTGTGTTAACTCTAAAGCACCTCTCTCCTACGAGATCTACCATTTGGTAGGCCATTCGCAGTACTTCTTATATTATCTTTATCGTTTCTTATCCCTTACAGTACAATAAACCACTTCATAGTGTACAGATTAACTTTGAACATTGACCGTTCGATCAAGAGTAGAAAATCCAAACATTACCATCCTCTGGATCTTCTTTTCCATTCTTATCATCTAGAAAGATTCTACTTTAGCATGATGAACTCTACTCTGTGCAAACCTAAAAACACAAACTCCATTGGTCAGTTTTCAGGGTCCTTGTGCTAATAAATGCATGGACTTGGATGCAATTTTCATTTTTATGAGGTCCTTGATGTAATTTGTTCTTCCACCGACTGTGTTCACTCATCTCAGGCACCTCTCTCCTACGAGACCTACCATTTGGTAGGCCATTCACAGTACTTCTTATCTTCTCTTTATCATGTCTTATCTCTTACAATACAATAAACCACTGCATAGTGTACGGATTAACTTTGAACATTGGCCGTTGGATCAAGACTAGCAAATCCAAACATTGCCAACCGCTAGATCTTATTTTCCATTCTTAGCATCTAGAAAGATTCTACTTTATCATGATGAACACTATTATGTGGAAACCTCAGAACAGAAAATCCATTGCTCAGTTTTCAGGGTCCTTGTGCTAATAAATGCATGGACTTTGATGCAATTTTCATTTTTATGAGGTCCATGATGTAATTTGTACTTCCATCGACCGTGTTAACACATCTCAAGCACCTCTCTCCTATGAGAACTACCATTTGTTAGGCCATTTGCAGTAATTCTTATCTTCTCTTTATCGTGTCTTATCTCTTACAATACAATAAATCACTTCATAGTGTACGGATTAACTTGGAACATTGATCGTTGGATCAAGACTAGCAAATCAAAACATTGCCAACCACTGGATCTTCTTTTCCATTCTTAGCATCTAGAAAAATTCTACTTTAGCATGATGAAGGCTAGTATGCGCAAACCTCAAAACATAAACTCCATTGGTCTGTTTTTAGGGTCCTTGTTATAATAAATGCGTGGACTTGGACGCAATTTTCATTCTTATGAAGTCCTTGATGTAACTTGTTCTTCCACCGACCATGTTAACTCTCAAACAGCTCTCTCCTTCGAGACCCACCATTTGATAAGCCATTCAAAGTACTTCTTATCTTCTCTTTATCGTGTCTTGTCTATTACAATACAATAAACCACTACATAGTGTACGGATTAACTTTCAACAATGACAATTGGATCAAGACTAGCAAATCCAACCATTGCCAACCGTTGGATCTTCTTTTCTATTCTTAGCATCTAGAAAGATTCTACTTTAGCACGATGAACGCTAGTATGCGCAAACATCAAACCACCGAGAGTTTGGACAAAAGGTTTAACTTTTTGATACTCTCTCCAATCCAAATTAATTGACTCAAGCTTTTCTAGATTCAGATGTATCTACTACTAAAATATGTCTAGATACATCCAAATGTAGACAAATCTGAGTCAATTAATTTGGATCGGAGGGAGTAAGATTTTGCATCTTGAAAAATTAACGAAATTTGGTCAAACCTGAGCTACACAATTAGAGAACAGGAGGGAGGCAGCGCGAGACTTTCAAAAAAAGCAGCGCAAGATTAGCGTAGAAGAGGACATGAAGGCGGTGTGATGTCAGAGCAAAGCTATGATGGGCTGCTGACACGAGGTACATGGTACACTCCAATAGTACTCCCTCTGTCCAAAAATAACTGATTTGGGTTTGTCTAGATTCGAATGTATCTATACACTAAAATATGTCTAGATACATTCCAATCTAAACAATCCTAAGTTAGTTATTTCTGGACGGAGGGAGTAGTAAATGTATGGACCTACTACTAGTAGGAGTATATGCATGCAAAACAAGTTACGTTTTCTATCTCCTTCGCTCGCTCTCACCATCCATCCTCCATCGATTTCTTCTCCACAGCCACGGGTGCACGGTCCATCTTGTCTCTTCCTCATCCAAAACAGGTTCAACTTCTTGCTAAGATTTTGCATCTTGGTAGTTTAACAAAATTAGGTCAAACTTGAGCTACAAGTAAGTGTGATAGATTGCTCTTAAATTAATTGTCTTTTTGAAGGTAGATGGGTGCATCGCTTCTTGTAAAAGCAGTGTAGTCGGTGTGAGTGTCCAACTACCAGGAAAGAACATTCCCAATTGATGACGACTGGTTCGGCCTCTAGCTAAGATTTTGCATCTTCCTCAAAGAAAAAGAAAAAGATTTTGCATCTTGAAAATTTTGAACCCCTTTTGAAAACGATCACATGAAATAGGGAGAGAGGGGAAATGATATTTCTATTCTCTGTGGGCAACCCACAAGCTTGAGGTGCACCTTAGGCTTAAAGATAACTTTATTTTTCCCACTATGTATAAGGTGAACCTTAGTGGATGCCACATAGTAGGCTTTATTAAGGTATGCTTTTTTACACAATGCGGGAGTAGTATATTTCTTTTCTTAGACATATGGTCACCTCTGTCCACGCGCTGTACATGCTGAGAGAATAAAACATTGGCAGGCAAAGAGGGCAGCAGCAAAGACAAGTTGAAGGCGGTTCCATGTTAGAGCAAAGTTATGATGGGTTTCTGACACGAGGTACTCCTGCGTCCTTACAGTGCACTACTACACTCTACTAGTAGTAAATTTCAGGACCTATGCACGCAAAACAAATCGTGTGTTTTCTCTCTCCTTCGCTATGCTCCATCTCACCTCCCCTTTCCCCTCGCACACCGGTCCGGCTGATCTCTCTCCCCTCGTCCACAGCGTGGCGATGCGCACATGTGCCTTGGTACGGCGGCTTTGTGTCTCTGGCATGTTCGGCAGCCACGCATTGGTGTGGAGTAGGGACGAGGAGTACATAGGAAGGAAACCACTTTGGTCCTTGGCGGCATAAAAATTCAAAGTTTTCCGGTATTCGAAATTTTCACTTGCTTCCCAAAAATCAAGAGGGAAGGTTTCAAAAGATTGGCCATTCGCAGTACTGTACTTCTTATCTTCTCTTTATCGTGTCTTATCTCTTGCAATACAATACAATAAACCACTGCATAGTGTACGGATTAACAACATTGATCGTTGGATCAAGACTAGCAAATCCAAACATTGCCAACCTCTTGATCTTCTTTTCCATTCTTAACATCTAGAAAGATTCTACTTCAGCACGATGAATGCTAGTATGCGCAAACCTAAAAACACAAACTCCATTGCTCAGTTTGCAGGGTCCCTGTGCTAATAAATGCATGGACTTGGATGCAATTTTCATTTTTATGAGGTCCTTGATGTAACTTGTACTTCCACCGACCATGTTAACTCTCGAGAACCTCTCTCCTACGAGACCTACCATTTGATAGGCCATTCGCAGTACTTCTTATCTTCTCTTTATCTTGTCTTATCTCTTACAATACAATAAACCACTTCATAGTGTACGGATTAACTTTGAACATTGAGAGTTGGATCAAGACTAGCAAATCAAAACATTGCCAACCTCTTGATCTTCTTTTCCATTCTTACCATCTAGAAAGATTCTACTTTAACACTAGGAATGCTACTGTGCACAAACCTGAAAACACAAACTCCATTGCTCAGTTTTCAGGGTCCTTGTGCTAATAAATGCGTGGACTTGGGTGCAATTTTCATTTTTACGAGGTCCTTGATGTAACTTGTACTTCCACCGACCATGTTAACTCTCAAGCACCTCTCTCCTATGAGACCTACCATTTTATAGCCATTTGTAGTACTTCTTATCTTCTCTTTATCGTGTCTTATCTCTTAAAATACAATAAACCACTACATAGTATACGGATTAACTTTGAACATTGACCATTGGATCAAGACTAGCAAATGGAAACATTGCCAACCTCTGGATCTTCTTTTCCATTCTTAGCATCTAGAAAGATTCTAATTTAGCAAGATGAACGCTAGTATGCGTAAACCTAAAAACACAAATTCCATTGCTCAGTTTTCAGGGTCCTTGTGCTAATAAATGCATGGATTTGGATGCAATTTTCATTTTTATGAGGTCCTTGATGTAACTTGTTCTTCCACCGGCCATGTTAACTCATCTCAAACACCTCTCTCCTACGAGACCTACCATTTGGTAGGCCATTCGTAGTACTTCTTATCTTCTCTTTATCGTGTCTTATCTGTTACAATACAATAAACCACTTCATAGTGTACGGATTAACTTTGAACATTGACTGTTGGATCAAGACTAGCAAATCCAAACATTGCCAACCACTGGACCTTCTTTTCCATTCTTAGCATCTAGAAAAATTCTACTTTAGCATGATGAACGCTAGTATGCGCAAACCTCAAAACACAAACTCCATTGCATAGTTTTCAGGGTCTTTGGTATAATATATGCGTGGACTTGGACGCAATTTTCATTTTTATGAGGTCCTTTATGTAAATTGTTCTTCCACCGACCGTGTTAACTCATCTCAAGCACCTCTCTCCTACGACACCTACCATTTGGTAGTCCATTCGCAATACTTCTTATATTCTCTTTATCCTGTCTTATCTATTATAATACAATAAACCATTGCATAGTGTACGGATTAACTTTGAAAATTGACCGTTGGATCAAGACTAGCAAATCCAAACATTGCCAACAGCAGGATCTTCTTTTCCATTCTTAGTATCTAGAAAGATTCTACTTTAGCACGATGAACGCTATTATGTGCAAACCTCAAAACACAAACTCCATTGCTTAGTTTTTAGGGTCCTTGTGTTAATAAATGCATGGATTGGATGCAATTTTCATTTTTATGAGGTCCACGATGTAATTTGTATTTCCACCTACTGTGTTAACTCATCTCAATCACCTCTTTCTACGAGACCTACCATTTGGTAGGTCACTCGTAGTACTTCTTATCTTCTCTTTATCGTGTCTTATCTCTTACAATACAATAAACCACTTCATAGTACACAGATTTACTTTGTACATTGATCGTTGGATCAAGACTAGCAAATCCAAACATTGTCGACCGCTAATTCTTCTTTTCCATTCTTAGCATCTAGAAAAATTCAACTTTAGCATGATGAACGCTAGTATGCGCAAACCTAAAAACACAAACTCCATTGCTCAGTTGGGTCCTTGTGCTCATAAATGCGTGGACTTGGATGCAATTTTCATTTTTAGGAGGTCCTTGATGTAACTTGTACTTTCACTGACCGTGTTAACTCATCTCAAGCACCTCTCTCCTACGAGACCTACCATTTGGTAGGCCATTCGTAGTACTTCTTATTTTCTCTTATCGTGTCTTCTCTCTTACAATACAATAAATCACTGCATAGTGTACGGATTAACTTTGAACATTGACCATTGGATCAAGACTAGAAAATCCAAACATTGCCAACCGATGGATCTTCTTTTCCATTCTTAGGAGCTAGAAAAATTGTACTTTAGCACGATGAACGCTAGTATGCGCAAACCTCAAAACACAAAGTCCATTGCTCAGTTTTCAGGGTCCTTGTTATAATATATGCGTGGACTTGGACGCAATTTTCATTTTTATGAAGTCCTTGATGTAACTTGTTCTTCCACCGACCATGTTAACTCTCAAGCACCTCTCTCCTACGAGACCTACCATTTGATAGGCCATTCGCAGTACTTCTTATCTTATCTTCATCATGTCTTATATATTACAATCCAATAAACCACTACATAGTGTACGGATTAGCTTTGAACATTGACCGTTGGATCAAGACTAGCAAATCCAAACATTGCCAACCGCTAAATCTTCTTTTTCATTCTTAGCATCTAGAAAAATTCTACTTTAGCAGGATGAACGCTACTATGCGTAAACCTAAAACACAAACTCCATTGCTCAGTTTTCAGGGTCCTTGTGCTAATAAATGCATGGACTTGGATACAATTTTCATTTTTATGAGGTCCTTGATGTAACTTGTACTTCCAGCAACCGTGTTAACTCTCAAGCACCTATGTCCTACGAGACCTACCATTTGGTAGGCCATTCGCAGTACTTCTTATCTTCTATTTATCATGTCTTATCTCTTACAATACAATAGACCACTGCATAGTGTACGGATTAACTTTGAACATTGACCGTTGGATCAAGACTAGCAAATCCAAACATTGCCAACCTCTAGATCTTCTTTTCCATTCTTAGCATTTAGAAAAATTCTACTTTAGCATGATGAACGCTAGTATGCGCAAACCTCAAAACACAAACTCCATTGCTCAGTTTTCAGGGTCTTTGTTATAATATATGCGTGGACTTGGACGCAATTTTCATTTTTATGAGGTCTTTGATGTAAATTGTTCTTCCACTGACCGTGTTAACTCATCTCAAGCACCTCTCTCCTACGACACCTCCCATTTGGTAGGCCATTCGCAATACTTCTTATATTCTCTTTATCCTGTCTTATCTCTTACAATACAATAAACCATTGCATAGTGTACGGATTAACTTTGAACATTGACCATTGGATCAAGACTAGCAAATCCAAACATTGCCAACCGCATGATCTTCTTTTCCATTCTTAGTATCTAGAAAGATTCTACTTTAGCACGATGAACGCTATTATGTGCAAACATCAAAACACAAACTCCATTGCTCAGTTGTTTGGGTCCTTGTGCTAATGAATGCATGGACTTGGATGCAATTTTCATATTTATGAGGTCAATGATGTAACTTGTACTTCCATCGACCGTGTTAACTCATCTCAAGCACCTCTGTCCTACGAGACCTACCATTTGGTAGGCCATTCGCAGTACTTATTGTCTTCTCTTTATCATGTCTTATGTCTTACAGATAGGGGGATACCGCCGGGTAGTGTCACGCTAGGGTATAAAGGCCGAGTTAGCCGAGGTATGGCACGGTCAAAGCAGGTGCAGGACGGGTCACCTCAAGGCGGGCCGACTTACGGAGTAACCCGGCCCGTGGGGCATCCGCCTAACATTAACCCGGCCGGCATAAAATATATGTCGGCCATATTTTTCTATCTATTATGCAGGTACCCTCATAGCCGGGTTAGCTAGGTGCCTGCTGGGTTATAACTTGGCTTCCAAGAGAAGGAAGGAATCTTCCGCTGGTCAAAAGGTGGCCTTTGCTAGCTGTAGCGTGAGCGAAGCAAAGCAGAGGGAAGGAACAGCAGGGCAGGGTGACCAAGATGACGAGAGAAGTGTCGGCTGACGTAGCCCGTGTCTGGTGCGCTCAAAGGAATGGATTACGTAGAGGGTTACGTCCATAGTCCGGACGAACCGTTAAAGTCAATAAAGAAGCATCTAGCTTTAACCAAGGGCCATATTTGGGGAATATGCTGCCACGTGTTCCCTAACTTTGTAACCTAGGCTCCCATATATAAGGAGCACTAGGGCCTCCATAGAAGGGGATCGATCATTTTGTCTATCGAAGATAGAACTCTAGAGCCAAGTTCTGGGGGTAAGAGACCTAGTCTCCTTCTCTCGAATATCTTGTGGAGCACTTGTAATCACCATTGATAGAGGAAATACAACAACACTTGTGCATGGAACCACTCCTTGTAATCCCTAGCGCTCATTGGCCCCATCTTTAGCCTATCCATGGCATCTGTCGTGCCACCACCACGACACTTGGCGCCCACCTTGGTGCTAGCAGGGGTGAAAATCCGGACGAGAAACATCTCCAGCACCGGCGAACGCATCGTCTCTGGCCTGGTTCAGTGCTTTGGAGCGCTGGACTATGTCAGCGACAACGCAGGGAGCATCGGCAGGCGTCCCCTCCGCGCAACGGCCTCTTCATCAAGCTTGGCATGCACAAGATGTATGTCGGCGTGGACGAGTCCTGTGTTCATCAGCGGCACGTCGTCGAGGGAGGCGAACGGCCTCTCAGAGCAGCTCGTGGTGTGCGTATCGCTCTCCCCGCTAGCAGTGTTGAGGTCATGATGGATGCGCTGGACGCGGGAGCAAGCAAGGACCCAACGCAAGATCCAGAAGTCACGCCAAAACATGCAAGGTCTAGGTTCCCACCGCTACAGAGGCCAGAGAATGTACTCTAGCAAGCAATAGATAGCCTAGTGACGCGTATAGCTCCTATGGTAGATTCGGCACAGGCGCAAGCTGAATTAGAGGAAACTAGGCAGAAAATTCTAGTTGTCGCCAAGAAGGTAGCGGAGTTACAACAGTCCTTGAACATCACTTTGAGGGAATATGCAAAGGAAAGCCACATAGATGGGGTAAAAATTCGAGGTAGAAACCTGATTACAGATATTGACAAGGAGTATGATCCTAGGTCGGGTCAGACAACTATGATCATAATAGGAGGGCTAGAGAGGTACAGTACCCCGGCAAAGAACCTCAGGGCGGCAAATGAAGTTGCATCCGAGTTACAGGGTCTAACCGGAGAGGCACGAGAAAGGCAACAGGAGCGGGTGAACCACTTGCTGAGGGTCGCTTGCCAGCAAAACAAGGAAATGAACAAAGCAAACTAGGCGCCACCCGGAGCATCACACGTGGTTCATTCGACCAGAAATAACCTGGCAAAATCCACCGGAGCCGCATCATCTCCGGGTCATAACCCAAGGAGAGACGAGGTGGTAAAATCCGGGAGAAGAGACAAACAGATGGTCCTGTATGATCTGGTAAGAGCTAGAAAGGGCAAGGCAGTGCATGTTGATGAGGATCGCCACAGTAACAGCCGAGGTAACCACGACCAAGGCAATGCCGGTCAAAGGAACGTTGCCAACGACAATGCTGGACAGCGTGATCCGGCGGGAGCAGAGCAAAATGCACCTCGACAGCAATAGCAACCATATGCACCTCGGCAGGAGAGAAGTGCTAGCCAAGCGATACAACAACAGAATACTCATCCAGATCAAGGAATATACAATGACGGTTATTCGGTGATGATTAACGATGGATACCCAAGACCGGAGCACCATGTGGTTGGGTCAAGGCTGGGAAGCAGAAATTTGCAGCCATATGATGCAAGGCTGAAGCTTAACCGAATTTATAGGTTGGAGATGATCCAGGTATAGGGGCCTCCAGGCCCGACATGTTTTGGACCTTGGATTATGAGGGAACCGCCTGTGCTGAACTTCCAATTGGTGAGAGGAAGTACCAAACCAGAGGATTGGCTCATTGATTACGCAACAGCGGTCAAGATCGCGACAGGAAATTTGAGATGGGTAGTGAGGTATGTGCCCCAAATGTTGGAAGGACCTATGAGAGTTTGGCCGAACAACTTGCCGCCAGGAAGTGTCAACTGTTGGTTGGATTTCGAGGAGTTATTCGTTAGCAACTTCTCAAGCACCTACAAGAGGCCCAATAGGCCACAGACTTTGGCGCTATGCCGGTAGAGGACGAATGAGCCAGACCGAGATTTTCTGACTCGGTGGTGCAACGTGCGCAACTCATGTGAGGGGGTAATTGAATCACAAACAATTGTGTGGTTTGCCCAGGGATGTAGATATGGAAGTATGTTGTGGCAAAGGTTGCAGCAGGATATGCCAACCACTCTGGTTGAGATGATCCGGATCGCGGATTCATATGCTCTAGGAGACCCAACTCAATCCCAGCTAATGTCAAGCGAGGCGAATGAGGAATATTACAACGGAGATGGCTCCGCGTTATCAAGAAGAAATGATTTCCGAGGAAAAAGAAGGGATGAGTGTCCAGATTACAGATATACCTCGCAGCAAGTGGTGGCGGTAGACCGAGATCGGACCAATCCCGGAGCCAACCAATGCCAGAAAACTGGAGGTCAACAGGGGCAGTAGAAGGGTGAAGGCAAGAATCCCTAGACCCTAGAGCAGAAAAAGCAGTGGCAGGAGCGAAAGGACTGTCTGAGGTATACGCTCGAGTCTATGTTGGACCAGCCTTGCAAATTTCATACACCAAGTCCAAATAGTCCGGCGAATCATATGACCCGGCAGTGTGAGTGGATGAGGAAGCTAGAACAGGGTAGTTCGGGGAATGCTCAGGCACCTCGGAATGAAGAACCTTGGCAGCCATTACTAACAGAGCAGAATGGACAGCAACTAATGTTGCCTCCACCTCCGCCGAGGTATGAAAATTAGGAAAGGAGGGATGATGTGCATCAAGTGAACAATAACCAGCAGCAAGACCAAGGTTACCACGCAAACGAGGGACGAAACGAGTACAGGAAGCATCACCAAATTTAATGCATATTTACCACAGAAGAAACTGACCGGAAAAGCTTGTAGTGCCGGCATATGGAGGTGAATGCCGTAATGCTGATGGTGGTGAGGTATATGCCTTGGTCGGATCAGGATATTACGTGGAGTATCAAGGATCATCCAAAGCTCATGCACAGTCCAGGGACCTACGCACTGGTCCTGGATCCGACGTTCATCGATCCAAATCTCAATGTGAAGTTTTCCAAGATGATGATAGATAATGGTAGTAGCATTAACATCATGTACAAGTACTATGCACAAGTTGGGGATATCAGATAATATGCTCCAAGCTACAAGGACCACTTTCCATGGCATCATTCCTAGAATTTCCTATGAGCCAATTGGAAAGGTCCGGGTTGATGTGCTATTTGGTACGAGGGACAATTGCCAGACTGAAAATTTGGAGTACGAGGTAGTAAACTTGGAAAGCACCTATCACGCGTTACTCGACAAGCCCGCACTGAACAAGTTCATGGCAAGTACTCACATCAGTTACTTAAATATGAAACGCCCGGACCGAGGGGAGTGATAACCATACCCGGGGACTTCAGGCGCTCTATTGAATATGCATCTGCCGGGTCTAATCTGGCCGAGTCACTTGTGATCGCCCAAGAGAAGAGGAAAATAATGGAAGTGGCTGCACTGGCTCAGTCCGCGCAGCAGCATATGCCGGCCCTAACTAATCCACATGGTAGTGTGTCATTCCAAGCAACCAAGGACAGTAAGAAAGTGCCAATTGATGATAAGTTACCAGAGCGCACCGTAACCATTGGTGTCGGGTTAGGCGACAAATAGGAAAGCGATCTCGTCAACTTCCTCCGTGAGAATCGGGATATCTTTGCTTGGTCCCCACATGATATGCAAGGTGTGCCGAGGGAGTTGGCCGCGCACTCTTTGAATGTGAGACCCAGGGCTAAGCCAGTGAAGCAACCTCTCCGCCACTTCGCCGAGGATAGGAGAAAAGTCATTGGAGATGAGATAGCTAGGCTCCTTGCAGCCGGGTTTATCATGGAAGTACTTTACCCGGATTGGCTCTCTAACCCGGTGCTGGTGGAAAAGAAGAAGGATGATCCAAACGTAGCAGTGGTATGGCGTATGTGCATTGATTACACAAACCTAAATAAGATATGTCCAAAGGATCCATTCCCACTACCGAGGATAGATCAGGTCATAGATTCAACTGCGGGGTGTGAGTTATTGTCATTCATAGATGCATCTTCTGGTTTCCACCAGATACCCCTGAATCCGGATGATCAAATAAAGACTGCATTTATCACCCCGTACGGGGCTTATTACTATAGCACTATGCCGTTTGGATTATGTAATGCAGGAGCAACATACCAGCGATGCATGCAAAAATGTTTACATGACCAAATAGGTCGGAATGTGCAAGTCTATGTGGATGATGTGGTGATAAAAACTAAGGAAATCAATACGCTCCTTGATGATATCCCGCAGACATTCGCGAACTTAAGACGGTTCCGGATGAAGCTTAACCAGGAAAATGCACTTTTGGTGTACCTGTAGGGAAGTTACTCGGTTTTCTAGTGTCCAGCCGAGGTATTGAAGCTAACCGGACGAAAATCCGGGCTATAGAGAGAATGGAACTACCAAAATGTCTTAACGATGTGCAAAAGATCACTGGTTACCTGGCATCGTTAACCTGGTTCGTATGTCGGCTGGGAGAGAAGGCCTTGCCCCTCTACCAGTTAATGAAAAAGGTGGACAAATTTACGTGGACACCGCAAGCGGATAGCGCGTTTCAAGAATTAAAAAAGATGATGTCCATTGCACCAATCTTAGCCGCACCACTACCCAAGGAGCCAATGTTGCTCTATGTAGCCGCGACCAACCGAATCATCAGTGCAGTAATTGTGGTGGAGCGTGAAGAGGAAGGAAAGTCGGTGCAAAGGCCAGTGTATTACTTAAGTGAGGTATTGTCGACCTCAAAACAGAACTACCCTCACAATCAAAAGATGGCGTATGGCGTGTATATGTCGGCCAAGAAACTCAAGCACTACTTTGAGGAACACCCCATCAAAGTGATATGTGAGGCGCCCATATCAGAAATTATGAGCAACAAAAATGCTAGCGGCTGGATAGCGAAGTGGGCAATTGAGCTAGCCCCATATGCACCACAGTTCGACAGAAGAGAGGTGATCAAATCGCAGGCTGTGGCGGATTTCTTCGTGGATGGGGCCGAGATGCAATACGAACCACCTTTATCGGACTCCAACTATTGGCGAATGCACTTTGATAGGTCGAAGCTGAAGGAAGGACTGGGCGCCAGAGTAGTGCTTACCTCGCCGAAGAAAGATCAACTAAAATATGTCCTCCAAATCCACTTCAGCACCTCGAATAATGTCGCAGAATATGAGGCACTGGTGCATGGCCTCAAAGTGGAAAAAAGAAGGGATACATCGGATATAGTGGTTTGGAGACTCGGATTTGGAGGTGCAGCAAGTTTCTGGCAACTGGGATGCCTTGGATGCCAACATGAGCCTTTAAAGATTCCATGTTCAAAAGATAAGCGGATTCTTCGAGGGATGTGAATTCCACCACGTACCTCATATTGAAAATGAGGCAGCCGACACACTGTCCAACTTGGGCACATCCCGGCAACCAATCCTGCCAAATGTTGCTTTGGAGCACTTAAGAAAGCCATCTATTACCGCATCACCGAAGTCCGAGTCAATCTATATCCCGACTCTCTCTAGGTTAGAAGCTACACCTATGGAAATAGACTAGGGAAGCACTTCAGTAAATCCAGGGACTGCTTTAGTAAACCCGGGGACTGCCTCAGCAAACCCAAGAACCGTTCAGCTAAACCTGGCTGGAGTTTATCGGTAGATGAGATGCAAATCGACGAGGAAATTTTTTCCTATCCGAGCTATACCCTCTTGGGCCAAGCCGATATTTGATTTCCTGAAAGAGGGAATCTTGCCGGATGATGAGGTACTCTCAAGGCAAATCCAGAGAAGAGCAAAGGTCTATACCATTATCAATGACGAACTATACAAAATAAGTGTAACCACCGTATTGCAACGGTGCATTGACCCGGAAGAAGGACTTGATATACTCCGGGATATCCACCAAGGAGAATGTGGCCATCATGCATCTTCAAGAGCATTAGTGGCAAAGGCTTTCCGGCATGGGTTCTATTGGCCAAATGCTTTGGAACAAGCAGAGGATCGGTGAGGAAATGTAATGGGTGTCATAGGTACGCCACCAAAACCCATGTACAAATGTCGGAACTAAAGACCATCCCCATTACTTGGCCATTTGCTGTATGGTGCCTAGACATGGTAGGACCATTTAAGCCAGCTAAGGGAGGAATGACCCATATCTTGGTTTTGGTGGAAAAGTTTACTAAATGGATTGAAGTGAAGCCAATCAGGAAATGTGATGGGGCAACAGCAGTAAAGTTCCTCAAGGATATAATCTTGAGATATGGCTACCCCCACAGTATCATAACTGATAATGGCACTAATTTTGCTGAAGGAGCATTTGCGAGGTTTTGCCAAGAGAAGAAGATCCGGCTAGATATTGCCTCTATGGCCCACCCCACATCGAACGGGCAAGTGGAAAGATCCAACAGACTGGTGTTGTTCGGAATAAAACCTGGGCTCATAAAACCGCTACAAAGATCAGCCGGGGGCTGGATAGCAGAACTATCAGCGGTACTATGGAGTTTAAGAACAACTCCAAATCGATGAACAGGCTATACGCCATTTTTTTCTGGTATATGGGGCAGAAGTTGTACTACCAGCCGACATAGAGCATGATTTGCCAAGGGTCACCCAATACATAGAAGCCGAAGTGCACGAAGCCAGGCAAAATGATGTTGATCTGCTAGAAGAAGCGAGAGAACTATCATTGTCCAGATCCGCCATATATCAACAAAATCTCCGATGCTACCATAGCCAGAAAGTAAACCCCTGGGTCTCCAGGGAAGGTGATTTGGTACTCCGGCTGGTGCAGCACACTGCTGGCATGCATAAGTTATCCCCTCCATGGGAAGGACCTTTCATTGTAATCAATGATTCCTACTATCTTATTGATCCACAGCTACAGGAAAAGAACAAGGTGGACAGGTCCAGAGAAGCATCTAAGTGACCATGGAATGTAGCACTACTTCATCCTTTTTACACCTGATAAAGAGGTGAATGTATTCGAGCTACTCATATGTCTGTATGTATGTCGGCAATGGGTTTATTAATGAAACTTCGACACCCCAAGCAGAAACTCGGGGACTGCCATAGTAAATTATTTTCTTGCCTTCATGTTTTTATATGTCGGTTGGGTTAAGTTTCTTATACCTTAGTTGGATTAGTAATGTGTGAGCACCAAAAACCCAACTCTTCGATAGCCACATGAAGAATTGGCTTCATGGCAAGCAAGAGAACAAGTTTGGAATTGCAAAGCACATGAAAAACGACTAAGGAAAAGAACCTAAGCGAGCCGACATTTATTATTTGGACTAACCTTTATTTAATTTATTCGTCTACCACCGGATTATTTTGAGCTAATCTCAAAGTTTCAAGTAAGTCAATTTTTTGAACCTCGGACTCGTAAGTCGAAAAACCGAATCAAGGTAGACGCGAGCCGAGTCAAAAATTGGGGGAACAAGAAAAGGAAACTCGGGGACTTCACCCATGATAATGTGACATTAATAAATTAGGAGCAAACAACAATAACTATAGTGAAACCAAACCAAAGTGCTTAAATACATCTTCACCCGACATTCCGGGGATTTGACAAATATGGTTAAGTGTTTTTACGCTAAAGGAGCAGGAGCAGATGCCAAATCATCGGCCGATGGAGGGGGTACTTCGGTGTTGGTGGGGGGCGCTAGCCTCAACCTCATCTTCGGGGTTGGCCTCCTCATCTTCCGTATCATCAGCATCGTCGCCAAGTTCGGAAGCCTCGCCCTCACTTCCCCCGTCCTCCTCGCCATCAGAAGCGCCAACATCATCGAATGCGTCAAGATAGCTTGGACCATCATTCCAGGTGTGGCAGAAAGAATAGTGGATGAGCTTGTTGGCGCATGCTTAGCGTTGAGCAATGCACTCCGGATTATTAGACCACCTTGATCCGGTGCGCATGCACTCAAGCAGCTCCAAGTCTATATCTTCATACCATGAGAGGACGTACGGCAGCGCTGTATCAGCCCCGGCTCCTGCAGCAGATTCGTGCCACAGGTGCAGCTGAGTTTCGCACTCCATCAATTTGGATATAAGAGCAGCATTTCCCTTGGGAGTGGGCTCAGTGGGCCAGAGAGAATTAAGCATCCGCATCACCGCCGGCATGATATCTGCACCATAATTCTTCACCAGCTCCATGAGAGCACCGAGGCTCACCAGCAGATCCTCCATCTCATAAGGGATTGACCCGGTGGTAGGTCCTGTGGGAATACCATGTTGCTGATGAGATCTGGCCACTGCATTGGCAGCAATGGAGTCACCTTCTAGGAACTTGTCTAGGAACAGAACCACGGAAAACAGTGAGCAAAAGCACTAAATCTGAAGAGATGAAAAGTGAGCAAGGGAGAGGAACTCACGGGAATTCTGGAAAAGGAGACATTGGAGCTCGGCATGACCATTGACGCTGCTGGCCTAGAGTTTTTCATATTCTGAGGTCACTGACGTAAGATTTATGTCGGCTTAATGCAGAGGTCCTTGTCCTTGGAAATCTGAGTAGTCATGTGCTCCTTCTCCTCGGCGAACTCCTGATCCACCTTATCCATCTCGGATTTGTGGAGATCCTTGAGCCTTTGGATTTTGGCGTTCAGCCGAGTAATTTCCGAATCTTGGAGGCAGAGCTGAGCTATCTCGTCATCCTTCTTCTTCAGCTCGGCTTGATGCTTTCCTGCTTATTCAAGAAAATGTGCCATCATATCAGGAATGGGTACGATATCTTCAAGGGCAACTGCAATAGTGGGTTAATCCGGCAAAGCGGAAGTATAAATATCTACCGAGTTAAGGAAAGAGCGCACAATGGTCAAGAGAACAAGACAAATTACCTTGGACTTCAGCCAGTTTCTTGCGCATGATAATGTTTTCAGCCTCAACCTCGGCTACATGAGTCGGATTACAAATTAATAATAAGGATAACAAGTGAAGAGAAGGAAAAGGTCTTGAGCAAAGAAAGTTACCCTTTTTCTGGTGATCCGCCAAAAGCTTGCCGTATCGGGCACTAACGTCTTTGTATGAGTCCAGCAAGCGCAGGAACTCAGCAGTTCAACGGTTGGTGGTGATCTGAGAAACAAGACAATGTTAGTTCACAGGCAAAGAGAAAATAATTCAAAGTATTCAAGATCCAGGCCAAGTGGAACTTAACCCGGCTCTAGGTGAGTGGATATTCAAAGTCTACAAGTTCCAGGCCAAGTGGAACTTAACCCGACTCTAGGTGTGTGGATATTTGAAGTTTACAAGATCCAGGCCAAGTGGAACTTAACCAGGCTCTAGGTGTGGGGATATTCGAAGTCTACAAGATCTGAGCCAAGTGGAACTTAACCCGGCTCTAGGTCTGTGGATATTCGAAGTCTACAAGATCTGGGCCAAGTGGAACTTAATCCGGCTCTAGGTGTGTGGAAATTCGAAGTCTACAAGATCCGAACCAAGTGGAACTTAACCTGGCTCTAGGTGTGTGGATATTCGAAGTGTACAAGATCCGGGCGAAGTGGAACTTAACCTAGCTCTAGGTGTGTGGATATTCGAAGTCTACAAGATCCTGGCCAAGTGGAACTTAACCCGCCTCTAGGTGTGTGGATATTCAAAGTATTCAAGATCCGGGCCAAGTGGAACTTAACCCAGCTCTAAGTGTGTGGATATTCGAAGTACGCAAAATCCAGGCCAAGTGGAACTTAACTCGACTCTAAGTTTACAGCTATTTGAAAATGCTAAGGGCTTGCACGAAATTCTCTAGGAGCACCCGGTCAAGTAATAAATTACTCCCTCGGAGGCTCGGGGACTAGTGGGTATATCTATAAGTATATGTGTACCTAAAACAGCATAATAGAAGGAAGGGATTACCTCCATCATGCAGCCAGCTAGAGAGATAGCCTTGGTGGCGGAGTTCATGTGAGCGCTGAATTCAGCTAGACCGAACTTCTCCGCTAGATCATCCTTTGGATCAATAAATTCAGCGTTATTCCAGTTGTTTACATATTCTATGAGCAATGGGTTGTAGCTTTCGCCGCTGGGAGTATGGCTCGTCACCAAGCCTTTGGCGTGGGCCTCTCGCCTCGCAGACTGAGCAACGGCGGGACTGGTATGTAGGACCAGTTGCTTGCCGCCCTCTGATCCGACAGCAGGATACCCAGAAGCGGAGTCCTTGGCTGACTCGGCAGCTTTCTTGAGCTTGTCGGATGATGCAGGGCGCTGGAGAGGAGCCGAAGCTGCAGAGCTGGGTTAAGCGGCAGAGGCTAGCTGAAAGATGTCCGCAATGGACACCGTTCATCCGGAGGCAGTAGGTTGAGGCTTTTTCTTTGGCAGCTTGGTTGCGGCTGTTGTTGCTCATACTGTTGTCTTTGGCACTGGGGCTTGTGCTCTGGTTGGTGCTAAAGCTGCTGGCTTTGGTGCTGCTGCTGCTGGTGTTGCTGTTGCTGTTGCTGGTGCTGGTGGTGCTGGAGCTGGTACTGCAGGTACTGGTATTGCGGATACTGAGGAAACAGGGGTTGAAGAAGTTGTTTGGGGCGGCGCCGATGAAGCTGGTACCTCAAAGCTAGACACTGGCGGCGATAGAGAGGAGCTGGGAAATTCGGCATTGCCGTATCCTGAGCCGCTCCGCTACCCCCCACGTCAATGTTGCCCTCCTCATGACGAGGTGGGCTCTGATCAGATGCAACCGTGGAGTCCTCGTGAATAGGACTCAGCGGACAAACGTTGTCATCGTGGGCGGGAGAAGAACTGCTCCGGATCAGAGAAGAAATGCTAGGATCACTCTAGGGAATAACCCGAAGAGCTCTGGGGAAATGAGAAAACAACAGGTCATAAAAAGAGATAGAAAGAAAGATAAATGGCAAAGTGATGGGGATATGCCGAATGGGGTATGCCTAGCAGGATGTTCCGATCGGGACGAAGGCCTAGCGAGTGGGCCTGCAGGACGGCGACTGGAATGCGACTGAGGAGAAGGCTCGGTGATTGGAGATTGGAGGCCCAAAATCATACTCGAAGCCCAGTCGGATGAGGTCAAAACCTCCAAATCCATATCTTGTTCGGTTGTAAACTGTAAACCCTAGCGAGGTGCCTTCTATATAAACCTTCCTAGGGTACTCTGAGGACTTACGTTCCATCATATACCCCTTCAAGCGACTCGCTGCTTAGACACCGAGCTCGCCACCCCTGTAACTCGCTCTCCATCAATCTAATCTAGCAGGAGTAGGTCTTTACCCTCCGGGGGGGCGAACCTGGATAAACCCGAGTGCATCCACCGCCATCTCACACCGCAGATGGCCGCCAGCACTCGCCCCTGATTCTATCAATCGCTGCCTTGGCCATTTCCACGACAGTGGCGCCCACCGTGGGGCCCATCCGGACTGGCGTGAGTTCTGCAGCGAGACCCTACTCGCCGATCGATCGGCCGATCGCCACCAGCCGCATGATCGCCATCGGTGGGATCTTACAGATCCTGCCCAGCAACTACATCCCGGCATCACGCCCGGTCATCCACAGAGCGATAATGCCGGTCGGCTCCATCAACCTGTTCGTTGGCTTCACCAGCGCAGTCGACCTAGCAGCAACGATGATCGTCGACAGATCACCGCCACGCCGCGATCTGCTCTCGGAGGAGCGGGTCTGCTCCATCAGGAGCCTCGCCACTGAGGACGACTCAACCGCCAGCAACGCGGCCGAGACCAACGTCGCTACGGACGACACGGCCCTCCACGATGACACCAACTCCGCGACCCCTTCCTCGGTCGACGGATCTATCACCACAGCATCACAGGAGGACTCCATCATGCAGGTATCCAACCCTGAGGACTTCGAGGATTCCTCCATCCTTGGGATCTTCGACTCCGACTCCAGCTCGGAGTCCCCTGAGGAATTCTGCGCTAGATCCAATCGCTTCAACGCAATCTACATGGTGGGCAGCACGGTCGCCCCGCCAAATCCATTCTCTACACCGCTCCCTCCAACCACGATGGCCATAGAGGTGGACGAAGCCCGCCTGCGACTGGAGGAGGCGCAGCGAAAGGAGTTAGCCGAGCGCGAGAAATTCCACCTCGAGCGGGCGACGGCGCAGGAGTTGTCGCTATACCACCAGCGCCACATCAGGACCCGCCTGAACTCCAACATACAGGGCCGCGTCCTGAACTTCAACGACAAAAGCGATCCCGCACGCGCGGCTGAGTGCGAATACTGCGAGAACGTGCCACCAGGAGGCAGCAACTGACCACCACCCAGCACACCGGCGACTGGGGCCCCACCGCCACCCATTGGTCGCGCACCCCGGCCAGACCAGCTGCGGATCATAATCTCGCCACAGGCCCGCGACGCGAACGAACTCCCACTGTACTCCACTCCAATGGACAACGTTATCGTGGCTGACGCCGCAGTCGCCCACCTCGACGTCTAGGGAGAAGGCGCGCTACAGATCCAATACGCCAAGGCCCTACTCGCCAGGGCCGTCGAGCAGTAAGCCGCGGGATTCGACCCGCGGGGGCGGATGTATTCCCGCTCATAAACAAGCAAGGAGGCCTCAAACTGCCACCCAATCATCGGCAACGCCGTGACCTTCCCACCGCCGCAGCCCCTGGCGCACCAGCCACGGGCCGCCAACCCCGCGCTCTCCACCAACGAGCCGCGACCGGTGAACAACACGGTCACTGCCAACGGGCAACCCATCGACGCCCGAACACACATCGTCAACAACCAGGGTTGGCGGGCGCGCCAGTCCATCGACTTGAGGCACACCCTCACCAACCGCGGCGACCTCGAACCCCAGGGCTCGCTCAGCCTACTCGGTCCCTAGTGCGTCGGACCTATGATCCGAGGCGAGAAGTACCCACCAACTTCAAGGCGCCCAAGGAGATCGAAAAGTACGACCCAATGTATGACCCAGCCGTGTGGCTGGACACATACCTCATGGCGATGGGAATCGCCGGCCACACCAACCTGCTAGCCGCTCACTACCTCCCCCTGATGATGCAGGGTGCGTCCTGGCAATGGATCAACACCCTCCCCACCGACAGCATCAAATCATGGGAGGAGATGTGGGACGCCTTCATCAGGCACTTTGAGGGCTCCTACACCCGCACCACCACCATCGAGGACCTGGAACGATGCATCCAGGGACAACGCGAGTCGACCCGCCACTAGATCCAAAGGTGGCAGGAACTATGGATCAACGGCTCCGGCATCCACCCGGACATGGCGATACACTGCTTCAAGAATGCGTGCCGGTACGAACCCCTAGTCGTAAGATCAAAAGGGTCTACCAGACGCTCGACAACATCCCCGACCTCCTCGAGATCGCCAAGCGCTACGCGGAAGAGGACCCCAACCAGGACTCTGACGACGAGTCGGGAGGAAGACACCGCATCAGCACCCATGATAGCAGGCGACAGCTCGATATGCGCTACAGCAACACTCACATCACCAGCAATCGCCGTGGTGATTGGCGAGTCTACTTCGTCGCCAATGCCGGCTACAGCCAACGCGACCCAAAAGAACTTCCGCCGTGATGGAGGAAACTACCGCAACAGCGGAAACTACCGCGCCAACAACACGGCAAGGCTGAAATTCGACCCCGCCGCCCTGCTCAACCAACCCTACGTCTACCACAGCAGGGAAGGGAAGCCCGCCACCCACACTACCGCAGACTGCCACTCCCTCAAGGAAATCGAAAGGGCAAGGCGGGCACGGGACGACCCTAACAACAACTTGCCAAGCGACAACGGAAATGCCGGCGGCTTCGGCAACACCATCGGATCACTTCATACCTTCATCGAGCTCGGCACCAAGCGCGAGAAGAAAGTGCTCGCCCGCACAGTCACCATCAATGCGGTGACACAGGTCGATATCCCCCACTTCCTCAACTGGTCTGAGCAAAGCATCACTTGGAGTCGCCAGGACCACGCTCCCAAGATCGAGTACCTAGGGCGAGTCGCCCTGGTGGTCAGGCCTAAGGTAGCCGACTACTGGCTGGCCAAGACACTGATGGACGGTGGGACCTCCATCAACATCATGTACCTGGACACGTTGAAGAGGCTCCAGCTCCCAGAATCAACAATCGAGCCGACTCTGACAACCTTCCACGACATTGTCCCCGGTCGGAAGGCGTACCCGATTGGAAAAGTGACGCTGCCAGTCACCTTCGGCACACCAGCAAACTACCGCACCGAGCGGATCGTGTTCGAGCTGGTGAACTTCCGCAGCCCCTAACACTTCCTCCTGGGATGCCAAACGTTCGGCAAATTCATGGCGACCCCCCACTACGCCTACAACATGATGAAGCTTCTAGGGCCAAGCGGCATCATCACCGTCCACGGAAACCCTGATATGGCCATGGAATGCGAAGACAAAAGTGATGAGCTCCATGACGCCGTCATCACCGCGGATACTGACCACGCGGAGGAACTCGCAAAATATGTGGGAAACATCAACAAGGACGACCCCACCATCCTGAATAAGCCAACCGCCGCGAGCTCCATGTTCGAGGCGACCACGCACACACGCACCGTCGAGCTCGTCCTGGGCGACTCCAGCCAGACGGTCACCATTGGGGTGCACATGAGCCCCGCATAGGAAAGCGCGCTCATTGAGTTCCTCCGTGAGAATCGCGACATCTTCGCATGGAAACCATCTGACATGCCTGGTGTCCCGAGGGAACTCGCTGAGCAGAAACTCAACACCGACCCCAAAGTGCGACTAGTAAAGAAGTCGCTACGACCCTTCAATGAAGAGCGCCGCTGAGAAATCACCGAAGAAATACATCGCCTGCTAGCCGCGGGCTTCTTTTAGCCAATCAAATACTCCAAGTGGCTGGCAAACCCAGTCCTGGTCCTGAAAAAGAACAACACGTGGAGAATGTGTATCGATTACACCAACCTCAACAGCCCCTGCCCGAAGGAGGAGTTCGTCCTACCGCGCATCGACTCGACCGCGGGATCGGAGTCGCTGTGCTTCCTCGACGCGTATTCTGGCTACAACCAGACCAAGATGGCGCTCGAGGATGAGGAGAAGACGGCATTCATCACGCCATTCAGCGCCTTCTGCTACATGGCCATGACGTTCGGCCTCAAGAACGCCGACGCAACCTAGCAAAGGTGCATGCAGGAGTGCCTCGTGAGCCAAATTGGCCGCAACATACATGTCTACATCGACGAACTGGTGGTAAAATCCACCCACCAGGACGACCTGCTCGCCGACCTAGCCGAAACAACCTGCGGAGGTACAACATCAAGCTCAACCTAGGAAAATGCACTTCGGCGTCCCCACCGGACAGCTCCTAGGATATGTGGTCTCCAAACAAGGCATCGAGGCCAACCCCACCAAGATCGACACCATCACGTGACTCGGGAAACCCGAGTGCCTGCGTGACGTCCAGAAGTTGGCCGAGCGAGTTGCGGCTCTCAGTCACTTCATTTCTCTGCTCAGTGAGAAGGCAATGCCCCTCTACCGCCTGAAACGCAAGAACCCCATGTTCCAATGGGATGCGGAGGTGGATAGCGCACTCAAAGCACCCAAAGAAGTGCTACTCGCGGCTCCACTCCTTGCTGCCCCAATCGACAAAGAGCCAATGCTCGTCTATGTGGCGGCCTCCACTCGAGTCATCAGCGCTGTGATGGTCGTTGAATGGCTAGAGGAGGGCAAGGAGCACCCTGTGCAGCGCCCCATATACTACATCAGTGAAGTCCTGACGGACTCAAGACAGCACTACCCGCAGGACCAGAAACTGGTATACGCGGTATTCCGAGCTCAACGGCGACTCCCTCACTACTTCCAGGAGCACCCAATCATGGTCGTCTCCTCCGCACCACTGCAGGACATAATACGCAATCACGAGGCAACTGGGCGAGTCGCCAAGTGGGCCGCCAAAATCGGCGTCCACAACATCAAATACGAGCCCCGCAAAGCGATCAAGTCGCAAGCCCTGGCTGATTTCCTCGTAGACTGGGAAGAAGCACAATAGCCGCAGAAGCTCCCATACCTCCAATACTAGTCGCTCCCCTTCGACGGGTCCAAGAGCGCAGAAGGCCCTGGGGCCGGGGTCATACTGACCTCCCCCAAGGGAGACAAGCTCCGCTATGTGCTCCACCTCAACTTCAAGCCCTGCACCAACAACATGGCAGAGTATGAGGCCCTCCTTTACGGCATGCGAGCCGCCAAGGAGATGAACATCAACTACCTACGGTGCTACGGAGACTCCGACCTAGTCGCTGGCCAAGTCACTAGGACCTGCGACGCCGTCTCACCGACAATGATAGCATACCGCCAAGCGCTAGACCAGCTGGGAGGACACTTTGACGAATACTCAGTCGAGTGGATCGACAGGTGAAATAATGAGGAGGCAGACGCCCTCTCCTACATCGGGTTGACTCGGCAAACACCACCCACAGGCGTCTTCCTCGACATCATCCACAAGCCTTTGGTCTCCCCGCCGAAGGAGATCGACATTGGGATACCACTACAACCCGAGCCAGTCCTAGTCGCCATGATCATGGAGCCCAGCGACTGGATGGCACCATATGTCGCCTTCCTCGAGCACAAGATCCTCCTAAGCAACGAGACGGAAGCACGAATGATCGTCCACCGCTGCAAATCCTTCATCATCATCAACGGCGAGATCCACAAATGCAGCGTGACCAGCGTGTTCTAGCGCTGCGTACAGCCAGTAGAAGGCCGCAAGATCCTCCAGGACATCCATGCCAGCGACTGCGGCCATCACGCCAACGCCAAGTCGCTGGTCGCCAAGGCCATGCGGTATGGCTTCTACTGGCTCACCGCGCACGCCGACGCCACCAACATCGTCCAACAATGCGTCGGGTGCCAGAAGTACGCCAACCAGATGCATCTCCCTGGTTCGGCACTCAAGACCAACCCCATCACCTGGCCATTCGCCGTATGGGGCATGGACATGGTCGGCCCATTCAAGAAGGCCCCATCAGGCTTCACCCACCTCATGTTCGCGGTCGACAAGTTCACCAAATGGGTCGAAGCCAAGCCGATCAAAAAGTGTGATGGCAAGACGACCACCAAGTTCCTCCGCGAGCTCATCAACCGGTACGGCTACCCACAAAACATCATAACGGACAACGGCACCAACTTCGCCAAGGGCGCCATGGCAGAATTCTGTGAAAAACACAGTATACGACTCGACCTCGCCTCAGTCGCCCACCCAGAGTCGAACGGCCAAGCATAACGCGCCAACCAGAGGATCCTCCACGGGCTCAAGCCACGACTCCAAGTGCCCCTCAAGCGAACCCCAGGATGCTGGGTCGATGAGCTCCCCTCCGTAATATGGGGGATCCGCACCTCCGCCAACCGCTCCATGGGGTTCACACCCTTCTTCATGGTATACGGTGCCGAAGCCATAATGCCAACCGACCTGGAGCACAACTCACCTCGGGTCACCAACTATGTCGAGGCGACAAACGAGAACGCCCGCCAAGAAAGCATCGACTAGATCGATGAGGCACGCAACCTGGATCGCTCCCGCACCGCCATCTACTAGCAGGGACTCCGCCGCTACCACAGCCACCGAGTTCGGACCCGCACCTTCCAGGAGGGCGACTTGGACCTACGATTGGCCCAGGACATGAAGGGCATGCAGAAGCTCTCCCCCCATGGGAGGGGCCATTCTCCATAGGGCGCGTCCTCGGCAACGATGCCTACTACCTCATCGACATACGAAGCGATGGCCAGCTTGAGGTCGGGGGGCCATGGAATGTAAACCTTCTCCGAAAGTTCTATACATAAAACTCAAACTTGTACCCAGATGATATATAATGAAATTCATTCAGATCGCACAAATTGTATCCACTTGCCATACTCTTATGCCACTCGCACTCATACATTTAGCAATATGCTACCTATGGAAGTCAACCCTTGGTCGAGCGATCGGCACGACTAAGTAGTGCGACCCAAGGGCACCGAAAATATACGGGCTTTGTGTCATCCACGAACATGCCAACCCGGATCCACCATCAGAGTCGCCCTGCTCGACTAGCCCACCGGGCCAAGAGGACCGACATATGCTTCCCACAGCGACATGTCCTTCCCATCCTCGTGCAAAGCGACTTGAACGGCTAAGTACCACGCACGGGGACTTCGCAAATAGAAACCCTCACGCGGCTCGAGAACACACCAAGTAAGAGAGCTACCTTAGATTCGCCACGCGACTGGCTCTCCGAGCCAGGGGAAGAGACGCGTTACAAACAAAGCACCAACAACCCACAATAGGCACACGCACAAAACGGCTAAGTACCACGCTTGGGGACTCGCCTAAAAAAACCCTACTCGCGCTCTGGGACTCGCCCCTTCGGAGTCGCAAGGGACAACCAACACAAAAATCCAAAGCAAACACATATGTACACAAACGAGTTATACCCCATTAAAGGGCGGACGCGCTCGGGGACTCGCTCAAACAATAGTTAAACATACCACATAATTAACCATGCATTGCGAGTCAATTGAATCCTCTTACTTCCATACACAAATATTGTTCATATTACAAAAGTCGCTACTTGGAATATCTTACAAATAGCCCCAGGGAAGCTATCTATTTCGCATGCCCCGATGAAAAAGCGCCGCCACCACCCTTGACACGGACGAATGGCTTCCATGGATTTGTCGGGTACATCGACAGCGACTTCGACAACGCTGATCGGAAGGGTTGCTTCGACATCAGGTCGCGATGTCCCGGCTCAGGGTCGCCCGGCACCACCACCGTCTCCTGGTATGGCAGCAAGTCCCCCATCACCAGCACCCGATCAGTGAAGGGGGCAGCCTTGGTGGGCCTCAACACCGCCGACATCTCCATCGCGCCAGTCACCGAAGGGTAGCCGCTGGTGATGTTGTCGAGGTCGAAGTCGTCAGGGAAGTGCGTGAGCCCCAGGCTCAACGCCATGGTGGCGCCGCGCCTGAAAACCGAACGCGCCATCCATTCTACGACGCTGGGTACCTCTTCTAGATAGCGCCATACTTCAGTCAATCCCCCAGGTATAACCTCGGTGGGGGACATTCCTTGAAGAACCGCCTGGACGCACAACACCGAGGCAGTGGCCACGTTCACCACCGCGGTCACACACTGCGAGGCGTTGAAGGTCTGTACCACTGGATCGCTTTGCCCTATCACAGCTGCAACGTCAGACGTCATTTCCACTACGGATTCACCCACTCGGGGACTCACCGCACATATCAGAGAGAAGAGCAACGACTCACCAAGGATCTTCCGGCAGTTCTCGGTGACGTGCTTATCGAAGGCAGCAAGATCGCTCTACAACCCAAGGATGATTAAGTCTGTAGCCTTCCGCTCCTCCTCAGCCGCAGCTACTGCGGCCTTGGCCCTATCCTCAAAAGAGATCACGGCTGCCTTCGCCTCTTCCAAATCCTTCACTAGCGAATCGATACGCCCATTTGCCACGTATAGCTCGGCAACCGGAACATACCCTTCTCGGGCTTTAGCAATGGCCACCAGAAGACCATCTGAGAAGAACAGAGACAATATTCAGCATTCCGTAAACACCAGCATATCACAATCGCCAAACAAAACAATTACTCACCGGCAGTCTCCTGGAGTCGCCGGTGAGCCTCCTATGCCACGAGCAGGTCATGCTCCAGACGCTCCTTTGCGGCCTGCCGATCAGCCGACTCCCTCTGCAAGCCCTACAAGCATAATGAACAATTAGCAACGGGAAAAACACAAATTCAGTGCCTAGCCACTGAAATTTAGCGACTAGACACTCGGGACTGGCGACTAGAACAAACTCAGTGCCTAGCCACTGAAATTCAGCGACTAGACACTTGGGGACTAGCGACTAGAAGAAACTTAGTGCCTAGCCGCTGAAATTCAGCGACTAGACACTTGGGGATTGGACGTACCTGAATGGCGGCACCAAGCATACTGTGAAGCTCACTGGAGTCTATCGAAGGGACCACGAAGGAGGTACGCCCGCGACGAGGTCCAACATCCTCATCGACGATCTCCGGCATCTTCGGAGACTGGTTTTCCGCCACGATCGGAAAACCCCTCACCACGAAGCGTGGGAACAACGCGGACGCCCTCGCCGAGGCACTAGTCACTGGAGCTGGCGGTTCTATCATCGGGGCCCCCTCAGCTGGCTCTAATTGAGTGGCCGTCACTTCCTCGCTGCTAGCGGCAGGGTCACTCCCCTTGGTGCTGTCTTTTGCTACAGCATCAATGGGTTCACCCCTCTGCTTCTTCGCGCCCTCAGCAGGTGCAACTTCCACCGCAGGATTTCTCTTCCTGGGGGGACCGCCTTCCCCTGTGGTGACGACCGGCGGAATCTTAGCCACCGAAGGGTGACCTATCTTCTTCGCGTCGGACCTGCAAACCCTCCAAAGTAAGCAAAGAAATCAAACAAGAAGTCGCCCAAGAATTGGAAAGTAAAAAATCACGACTCACTTGGCGACAGGAAGAACGCGTAACCCCGTGCTGATGTGGGCGGGCTTGTCTAGCTCCGGGCCCAGCTTGCGCGTGAGGCCTTTCTCGAAGACATCCAAAGCCCACGATACCGCGGGCTTCTTTGATGAAGAAGCCGCGGTCGGGTGTAACACCCCCGGGATCAGGGTTAAACAAATACCATACCTTATCCTGACATGAACTTAACCTAGAGCTCGAGGATATCTAGGGGAAATCGGTAACACAACAGTAGCCCTGCGACACAAAAATTATTACAGCAAGCTCATAACTGAGTGAAGAACCAAAATATTACAAGCAGAGGTCACTGACCACAAACATCAAACAATGAAAGGCAAATTATGCTATTAAGTATAGCAAACTTAACAAATGGCCTAAGAGGCCTGAAGCATAACGATGACGTCCCAGCCCATAGATTGCAGGTTGCCGGCCGGGAACCCCAAGCTACTCATCGGTGTCGATGTCGTCCCAAACTTGTCTTCAGGGAACACTTATTCTGCTACAAAAGTATCAATAAAGCAAGGGTGAGTACAGGGTGTACTTCGCATGACTTATGGCTGGTGGGGTTATTTTGCATAAAGCCATCTTTGTTTATAAATTGAGAAGGAGAAGAAGCTCGTATAATTAGAATATTTTAAAAGGGGATACGAGAGCGACATCTCCGAAGAATTGATCACCATCTTTCGACATCCACCAAAGTAATCCTCATCTCACAACTAGGATCACCCCCTCGTACCCATGAGGAAGCATCCTTAAGCACACGTTGAACTACCAAGTTTGACGATTAGGTTAAAGTTCTCTATGATCTTAGAATTCGGTCACCAAGCATTCATAACCATGAACACGGATTTTCGAAAAGATTTAACCCTGTAGGGGTGTATAACTTTACCCACACATACCAACCGACTCTTAATGCCAGTACATTAGTCCTCTTCCTTGGAAGGCCAACAAAGGGTGGTTGGCCATGACCTTTACCTTGCTTTCACCGAGACCATGAGTCATGCCCTAAGGATGGTTCCGCCGTAACGGGTCAAATCCCGAAGTCGGTCCTTAGAGATGTGGGCGAGGTTGGTTTACCAGGGGTGCCATCTACCCCAAGAAACACCGACCACACTTACCTACCTGTTATGAATGCACCTCCTCCACTTTCGAAAACATTTTGGATGCGTATGCCAAATGGAAAGCCCAAACTATGTGACTCATGGAATCTACTAGGCAAGTTAATTAGCGGAGGGGTTCCCAAGCCCCATGTGGATATAAGCTCATCTTGGTCCAAAGGCAAGAACTCAGTTCCTAGTGGTGGAGAGCATGGGACTACAAAAACCACATCCCACCGTGGCCTCCCATACAATCCTTATCATGTTTAACCTGTACCACTGATCTTACCTCATCATTATACCTCGTTCTCCTGACATACTAGATTCTCTGCATTAGGTACATCATCTAGATGAACCAGCACTGATAGCTATGCATGCCTAAGCAACACATAGATATATGCTCTAACAGTGCACACAAGCCAAACCTAGTTATGCTAGGAGCAGTGGATCAGGTAATATAAGCTCAAAGGGAGTAATGCAACAGATAGAATACTCTATCTATCAATAAAAGACCACAGTAGAATCGTATGCATCGTGGCAGAATTGAAATGCTTTCGAAATCATAGGATTGTATAATGGTGGGGCTATGCTTGCCCTATTTGTTGATACCAAGATATAGATCTTCGGAAGCCTTGAACTTGACTTGATTACAGATGGTCAAGTATTGTTTGTCAGTCTTCGATGGTGTTAACTTCGGTCTTCAATCTTGATCTCGATATCATATTCTACCGGGAAGAAGCAAACACGGGAAAGAAAGGGGAAAACAATCAACACATGGCATCGATGCAATTCTCAAGCAATGATGATGATATGAAAAGTTAAATAGATATCAAATGAAACCCTAGGGCATGCTTGATCACTTTAAACAGGGTCCGAGGGTCGCAAACCCTAGAACAGGGGAAACCTCGGAGTCACCTACGGGGTTTCATTTGATCTTCTAATTAAACTTGTAATTTAAGTTGTTGAACAATGCATGATTATATCTTAGATAGGTAGATCTCATTTTTCTGAACATTTTGATATATTATACATATTTTTTCTGATTTAAAATGAATTAGTTATTGAATTTATAAGATTTATGCTTTTTCTGAAATTATTAAACAATTTTAAAAGATTTACTGCGTCATCATGTCAGGGGCTGACATCACCATGCCCTAACCCTAATATTTTCTCACTAGGGAAGAGGCTAGCAACAGAGGCTGGCATGTGGCCCATGGGCCACGTCATCGGCCATGGTGGTAGGGCCTGGTCGACACCACATCATCTGGCTGTTGACCGGCGGACGGTGGTCGCCGGCAGCGACACAGGGTGAGCCAGCACGCGTAGATGGTCGCGAATGGAAGAGGCAGCCGAGGCGAACCTAACTAGGGCGGCGCCGCTAGCTAATGGTCACCAGATCATCGGCCACGACAACGAGTGGCGGAGGCAGGCGGCGGCGCGCGATGGTGGGGCGACACAGACAGCACCAGGACACGAGGTTAGGGCGGGGAAGCTCAGGAGGACACCGGGAGCATGAATAGGCGGTCGACGAGGCCGGAGGACGTCTGGAGGCGCGCAAATTGGTGGCGGAGGCGACGACCGGAGTAGGGGAAGGAGGGGCCGATTGGGACGCCTCGGAGCACGCCAGCTCACACGAGTGGGGGCTAACGAACGAGTCGAGCTAGGCGGTCGTGGTGGTGGTCTTGGAACGGCGAGAGGAGGCCAGAAACAACGGCGCGAGACGACGGTCGGAGCTAGGGTTTCAGGTGCCTCTGCGCGCGGATGGCACAAAGTGAGAGAGAGAGGGAAATTGGGGATGGGGAGAGAGAGGGCGACACGGCCGTTCTTATCTGCGTGACCAGGGGCTGCGGCGCGCATCGCAGCGCGAGGGAGATCGACGACCAGCGCGTGGACATCGAGCTGCTCGCCGTCGTCTATGTAGACGACGAGCAAGACGCGTCGAACCAGTACGGGCCGGGTGGGCCAAGATGGGACGCTACTGGGTTGCTGGCTTGCGCATGTGAGCGGCAGGGAGAGCGGGAAGGGAGTTGGGCCGCGGGCTGCTCTGCTGCTAGCTCTTTTTTTAGCTAAAACATTTTTCAATATCTGTTTTCTCTTTTGTATTTAATTTCAAATCTTTTTTGGCTCATTCCAAAAATACTAGAACATTTGTAAATATCCAAAATAATGCAGGGACCCCTTTATACTATTTGGGATCCGCACTTTTGATCTTTTTCAAAATACAAAAACCGTTTTGAATTCATTTCAAAAAGAGGGGAAGGGTTAGGGTTTAGGGTTTTACATTAATTTTCTATGCATGCATTTTTAAAGATGATGCTCATGAATGCACAATCAAAGGCCTAATTATGATTCACTAAAACTAGGGCGTTACATCGGGGGAATCTCCGGCTCAGAAGACGTGGCTGTCCCCGAAGGTTACGGCGACTTCGACGTCGCAGCCTCAGCTGCCTCCCGCTCTAACACCGCCGAAGTTGGCGGCGCGATCACTGCGACTGGAACTGTCACCGTCGCTTTCGTGTCTTCAGCCTCCGATCCCGTCATCGGAGTCGCACCCTCCGGGATCTTGCATGAAGTGTTGGACACATCGTCGTCGGATTCGTCGTTCGACTCGAACACCACTACCGATTTGGATGGTGATGCCAGCTTCGAAGCTGACTTCTTCGCAGGCGACTTCGGTTCACATGCGGGTTTCGCCGGCGTGGCCATTCACCATGAGCTGTGCTCTTGCAATATTTCGTCATCTTCATCACGCTCTTCAAGACTGCGGCTCGCCTCGAACTCACGCTGCTTCTACATGCGAGTCCTGCGAGCCACCGATGCTGGGGTAGGAACCTCCCTCTCTTCCTCTTCGTCCTCAGAGGATTCTCCTTTGGCACCCTCCTTGAGCTCCTGTGGGCCTCTTCATCGAGTGGGGGGAGCCAACCCTCGAGAACCTGGAACAACTAAGAGTGGCAACGAACAAGCATCAAATGATGCGGCTGCAAATTGCACCGTGGAATCACGACTAAAGATAAATTCGGAGAAAGAGACTTACTGTGGGACCTTCATTTTTCACAGGCACGTACGGGGCGAGCCCGGCCGACGTGGTTGTAAATTCCGCATCGGTAATCTTCTTCAAGGCGGTCTTGTAATCTGCAGCGTCCCACGACTCCTTGCTAGTCTGGGAAGGATCGTTCTTCCCATTGTACTCGTACATCCAGTGTGGCCGGGTCACCAATGGGACCAGGAGCCCCCCGAGCCAGCAGTTGTACAGGTTGATTGAGGACGGCCCTTGGTCCTTCAGCTTCTGGATCTGGTCCATCATCTCCGCGACGTCCATCCTCTTATCATCGGGGAGCTTGTCCGTTGCCAGCCGATGGGGCTCCCTTCTCTCGCGACGAATTCGGGCAACGCCAGTTCGCCAGAGGGGGTGGACTCCCTCACGTAGAACCAGCTCTTCTTCCATTCGCTCGTGGCCTTCTTCGGCAACAGGAGCTTGACGAAATTGACCTTCTGCTTCAATTGAAATGTGACGCCTCCGGCCCCCAAGATCGGGCCACCGGACCCTTCACGCCCGATGCAGCCATGGAACAGTTCCAACCATAGCGGGAAGTACGGCCTGCAACCGAGGTAGCATTCATAGAAGGCGACAAAGATCGCCAGCTGCTCGATGATGTGCGGGCCGAGATCTGGCGGCTTGATCGCATAATATGCGCAGAACCTCCGGAAGAATAACGAGGTAGGGAACCCCAAGGCCCTCTCCAGATGGCTTGGGAAGCAAATGAACTCGCCAGCACGCGGCTTCGGCTCGACCTCGGATGACACGGGGATCCGCCAATTCCCCCTGCAGAGGACCCCGGCATCCTCAAAGGACTTGAGCTATGCCACGGTGCACTTAGATTTCCCCCGCGGACCTTTCGGAGGCGCCATCAAGAAGAAAGTAGGGTCGCTTGGTCTGGAGAGTAGATCGAGGGAAGACAGAGGGAATGGATGCGGAAGGATGAAGAATGCGGAGAAGGGTCTGCAGGATTGATCGTCACTCCCCTTATAAGGAAGCGTTGCCCGCCGATTTCGGGATAGCCGTTACCCGCGGTAATTGCGCCAAAGTTACCGTTGGACTACCCAACGGATAGTTTTGACCAAGTTTACGGTCTCACTCCTTCACTCGACTCACCTGCAACTATGCCCTCTCTAGTCGATAGGGCAGCGACTTGATAGTGATTGTATTTGCCAATACTGCGACTAGGAACCCGATAAAAAATTTCCCTGGTTCTCGGCAGAGTCCATCGCCGATTCAACTGGGCGTCCAAATTGGACTCGCCTACTTCGACTGGCAAATGAACACCTGTGTTTTAATCAACGATGTCCTCAGGGACTACTGATGGGGATATGCCCAATGGGGTATGCCCAGTAGGACGTTCTGATCGTGCCAAAGGTCTAGCGAGTGGGCCTGTAGGACAGCGACTGGAATGCGAATGAGGAGAAGGCCCGGCGATTGGATTTTGGAGGCCCAGAAGCATACTCGAAGCCCAGTCGGATTTGGTCAAAACCTCTGAATCCATATCTTGTCCGGTTGTAAACTGTAAACCCTAGCGAGGTGCCTTCTATATAAACCTCCCTAGGGTACTCTGAGGACTTACGTTCCATCATATACCCCTTCAAGCGACTCGCTTCTTAGACACCGAGCTCTCCCCCTGTAACTCGCTCTCCATCAATCTAATCTAGCAGGAGTAGGTCTTTACCCTCCGGGGGCCGAACCTAGATAAACTCATGTGCATCCGCCCCTATCTCGCACCACAGATGGCCGCTAGCTCTCGCCCCCGATTCTAACAATCGCTGCCTATGGCAGCGACTGCCGTGGCCATTTCCATGACACAAATGCCAAGACAGAACTAGAAAGACCCAAAAGCAAACGGAAAACGACTTACTCGTCTGAGGTTGGGGGTTCCCGAGGTTTGGGTGCCCTCCGGACCGTGCTCTTGGCTGCTGGCTTGGCTGAAGCTTTCACCCCGAACTTCTTCTGCCTCTTCTTGGGTGCCTCCGAAGCTGCGGCCGAGGTAGCCTCGCACTTCTAGGGAGGGGCAGGAGCCGGATCACGCGTGGCGAGAGGGGGAACCTCGAGGACCTGACTGTCCGGGTTAGCCGAAGATTCAGACATAACCGGAAATGCGTAAGAGATGGGCACAGGGTCAAGTACCTCCAGGACCTCAACATCCGAGTCATCGTCATCAGGCCAATCCCTTAAAGAAGAGGCATTACCAGAGGAGCATTTAGCGGTGTCCGGTGTGGGCAAGAAGCTCTCCGGATCAGGCTCCTCCTAGTCTGGCTTGGTACGATCCGCCACCCACTTGCTCGCCAACACATTGCCATCCTCAAGTGGTTGCTGGAGGAATCGCTAAGAACAAAAGAATCAGTGGTTGAGTTACAGAGATTACCCGGCATACCGAGAAAATCTTGCAAAACCGCTAGAGAGAAATTTACCTTTGGAGGTGGGTTGGCCCGGGTATAGGGTGAAAGGCCCCATTCCCAAGCCTCGAGAACTCCTTCTCCATGTTGAAGATGTCCTTGACCCGACGGAACACCGCCGAGTTGTTGAGCTCAAAAGAGGAAGTCTGGTGGGGGTTGAGGTGGCCGCTCAAGTACCAGATCTCATGGGCGCGCTTCTGCAGGGGGGAGACCTGGCTGTGGACGAATGTGATCATGATATCCTCGCCCCGCAACTTCTCCTTGAGCAGCTCCTTGATCCGGCAGTCGACCAAGTTCGCTAGGGCTGTGGGCCGCTTCGAGATGTTGTCCCACAGAGAGGTGTCCGGGACTCTGAGCTTGAAGGGGAGGAGCCGGATCAAGTCCTCGTCCATGGAATTCCGGACGTAGAAGAAGGTCCGGGCCCAGCCTTTGCAAGACTTGAGCCTGGTGACCCGGGGAAACGCGGAGTTCTTGCAGGGAGATATGGAGGCTGCACCGCATTGGGTCAGGTGTTTCTCAGCCGGGGTAAGGTGCTTGCCTGGCACAACATTCTTCCGCAGACCGAAGAACTTGATCCACATCTCCTTGGAGGGACAGAGGCTGATATACCCCTCAATGCCGGACGCAAAGGAGGAAAGAGAGGTAATGGCATTGGTGGGGAGATGGTGCGGTTGTAGTTGATAGGTGGAGATGAAGTCATGGAAGATATCAAAAACGAGAAGGCCGAAGCCATGTTGGAAGTGAGAAAGAAAAACAATGAACTCCCCTGGATTTGGAGAAGGGGCAATCTCGTCGGCGGCGAGGCGGCAGGTGACACCCACGGGGATGCGGCGCATCGCATATAGACAATCAAGGTCATCTTGACAGATAAAGGCGTCGTCCTAGCCACCGCGCTCATGAGCTTCGTCTTCTTCCTCTTGCTGGGCGATGATGGCGGCCTCCTCTTCAGCCATGGCGAGGTTGAGCTCCTCAAGAATGAAATCGGAGAAGAGGTAGACGGCTGTGGGGAACCTCGAAGCACAGGGCCCCGTGGCAAAGAGCTTGAGCGGAGGCAGTGGTGCGGTCGCTAGATGCGGCTGGGCGCAGTTGCGGTGGCATGACACTGGCATAGAGGCAATGGCGGCGGGGGCGTCGCAGCGAAGAGGAAGAGAGGCAGGGGAGTGCGCGGAGTGGGGAACTTCCCCCAAAATTGCCCCTGCCCACTATTTAACCGCGCGTTGCGGTGCGCGTAGTGGGATCCTTTGTGGCAGCCCAACCGCATGGTGTGGCCGTGTATGCAGTGGATCAACCAATCAGGTGTGAGCCACAACAAGGGGCACAAGGAACAAAAGATCCTGTGATGTCATGTGATTATACAGTTAACAAGGCGTTGCCGCGACAAGACGTGCGGAGCAGTTATTCCTGACATTACTACAGTAACAGGCGCATTAAACAGGCGTGGCCCTTAAAAAGAAGCAAAGTGATGATTACCCTCCATGTAGGACGTGGGGAAGCTTATGAGAGAAGGAAAGATAACCCGGATACGTGAGCAAAGACCCGGCCAGCAAGGAATAACTCGGAATGAGCCAAGGGAATATCAAAGTGAAGAGTCCGGATTACGAGATAACTCGGCCGAAGAAGCACAAATTCGGATAGTGAACCTGCTGTGGCCTTAACAGCTGAAGTTGCTAAGACCGCACCAGCTTCGGGGACTAATGTTGGGGGGATACCCCCAGGTAGGATGACGATGGGGTATAAAGGCCGAGTTAGCCGAGGTAAGGCATGGTCAAAGCAAGTGCAGTCCGGGTCACCTCAAGGCAGGCCGACTTACGGAGTAGCCCGGCCCATGGGGCATCCGCCTAACATTAACCCGGCCGGCATAAAATATATGTCGGCCATATTTGTCTATCTATTATGCAGGTACCCTCGTAGTCGGGTTAGCTAGGTGCCTGCTGGGCTATAACTTGGCTTCCTAGAGAAGGAAGGAATCTTCCGTTGGTCAAAAGGTGGCCTTTGCTAGCTGTAGCATGAGCGAAGCAAAGCAGAGGGAAGCACCAGTGGGGCAGGGGCGACCAAGATGACGCGAGCAGTGTCAGCTGACGTAGCCCGTGTCTGGTGATGCTCAAAGGCATGGATTACACAGAGGGTTACGTCCATAGTCCGGACGAACCATTAAAGTCAATAAAGAAGCATCTAGCTTTAACCGAGGGGCATATTCGGGGAATAAGCTGCCACGTGTGCCCTAACTTTGTAACCCGGGCTCCCCTATATAAGGAGCACCAGGGCCTCCATAGAAGGGGATCGATCATTTTCTCTATCGAAGATAGAACTCTAGAGCCAAGTTGTGGGGGGTAAGAGACATAGTCTCCTTCTCACGAATAGCTTGTGGAGCACCTGTAATCACCATTGATAGAGGAAATACAACAACACTTGTGTGTGGAATCACCACGCTATCCCTCCCTAGATTCCCCTAGCGCTCATTGGCCCCATCTTTAGCCTATCCATGGCATCTGCCGTGCCACCACCATGACACTTACAATAAAATAAACCACTTCATAGTGTATGGTTTAACTTTGAACATTGACCGTTGGATCAAGACTAGCAGATCCAAACATGGCCAACCGCTAGATCTTCTTTTCCATTCTTAGCATCTAGAAAGATTCTACTTTAGCACGATCAACGCTATTATGTGCAAATGTCAAAACACAAACTCCATTGATCAGTTTTCAGGGTCCTTGTGCTAATAAATGCATGGACTTGGATGAAATTTTCATTTTTATGAGGTCCATGATGTAACTTGTACTTCCACCGACCGTGTTAACTCATCTCAAGCACCTCTCTCCTACAAGACCTACCATTTGGTAGGCCATTCGCAGTACTTCGTATCTTCTCTTTATCGTGTATTATCTCTTATAGTACAATAAACCACTTCATAGTGTACGGATTAACTTTGAATAATGACCGTTGGATCAAGACTAGCAAATCCAAACATAGCTAACCGCTGGATCTTCTATTCCATTCTTCGCATCTAGAAAAATTATACTTGAGCATGATGAACGCTAGTATGCGCAAACCTAAAAACACAAACTCCATTGCTTAGTTTTCAGGGTCCTTATGCTAATAAATGCATGGACTTGGATGCAATTTTCATTTTTATGAGGTCCTTGATGTAACTTGTACTTTCACCGACCGTGTTAACTCATCTCAAGCACCTCTCTCCTACGAGACCTACCATTTGGTAAGCCATTCACAGTACTTCTTATCTTCTCTTATTGTGCCTTATCTCTTACAATATAATAAACCACTTCATAGTGTACGGATTAACTTTGAACATTGACCGTAGGATCAAGACTAGCAAATCCAAACATTGCCAACCGCTAGATCTTCTTTTCCATTCTTAGCATCTAGAAAATTCTACTTTAGCACGATGAACGCTAGTATGCGCAAACCTCAAAACAGAAACTCCATTGCTCAGTTTTCAGGGTCCTTGTTATAATATATGCGTGGACTTGGACACAATTTTAATTTTTATGAAGTCCTTGATGAAACTTGTTCTTACACCGACCATGTTAACTCTCAAGCACCTCTCTCCTACGAGCCCTACCATTTGATAGGCCATTTGCAGTACTTCTTATCTTCTCTTTATCATATCTTATCTCTTACAATACAATAAACTATTACATAGTGTATAGATTAACTTTGAACATTGACCGTTGGATCAAGATTGGCAAATCCAAACATTGCCAACCGCTGGATCTTCTTTTCCATTCTTAGCATCTAGAAAACTCTAGTTTAGCATGATGAATGCTAGTATGCGCAAACCTCAAAACAGAAACTCCATTGCTTAGTTTTCAGGGTCCTTGATATAATAAATGCGTGGACTTGGATGCAATTTTTATTTTTATGAAGTCCTTGATGTAACTTGTTCTTCCACCGACCATGTTAACTCTCAAGCACCTCTCTCCTACGAGACCTACCATTTGATAGGACATTCGAAGTACTTCTTATCTTCTCTTTATCGTCTCTTATCTCTTACAATACAATAAACCACTTCATAGTGTACGGATTAACTTTGAACATTGACCGTTGGATCAAGACGAACAATTCCAAACATTGCCAACCACTGGATCTTCTTTTCCATTCTTAGCATCGAGAAAGATTCTACTTTAGCACTATGAAATCTAGTACGCAAAACCTCAAAACGAAAACTCCATTGCTCAGTTTGCAGGGTCCTTGTTATAATAAATGCGTGGATTTGGACACAATTTTCATTTTTATGAAGTCCTTGATGTAACTTGTTCTTCCATCGACCATGTTAACTCTCAAGAACCTCTCTCCTACGAGACCTACCATTTGATAGGCCATTCGTAGTACTTCTTATCTTCTCTTTATTGTTTCTTATCTCTTACAATACAATAAATCACTACCTAGTGTACGGATTAACTTTGAACATTGACCATTGGATCAATACTAGCAATTCAAACATTGCCAACAGCTGGATCTTCTTTTCCATTTTTAGCATCTAGAAAGATTCTACTTTAGCACAATGAACGCTAGTATGTGCAAACCTCAAACCACCGAGAGTTTGGACAATAGGATTAACTTTGTGATACTCCCTCTGATCCAAATTAATTGACTCAAGCTTTTCGAGATTTGGGTCTATCTACTACTAAAATATGTCTAGATACATCCGAATGTAGACAAATCTGATTCAATTAATTAGGATCGGAGGGAGTAAGATTTTGCATCGAAAATTTAATGAAATTTGGTCAAATCTGAGCTACACAAGTAGAGAACAGGAGGGAGGCAGCGCAAGACTTTCAAAAAAAGCAGCACAAGATCAGCACAGAAGAGGACTTGAAGGTGGTGCGATGTCAGAGCAAAGCTATGATGGGTTGCTGACACGAGGTACAGGGTAGACTCCAATAGTACTCCCTCCATCCAGAAATAACTGATTTGGGTTTTTCTGGATTCGAATGTATCTATACACTAAAATACGTCTAGATACATTTGAATCTAGACAAACCTAAGTTAGTTATTTCTGGACAGAGGGAGTAGCAAATGTATGGACCTACTACTACTAGGAGTATATGCATGCAAAACAAGTTGCATTTTCTCTCTCCTTCGCTGGCTCTCACCATCCATCCTCCATCGATTTCTTCTCTGCAGCCACGGGTGCATAGTCCGGCTTGTCTCTTCCTCGTCCACAACAGGTTCAACTTCTTGCTAAGATTTTTCATCTTGACAGTTTAACAAAATTAGGTCAAACTTGAGCTACAAGTAAGTGTGATAGATTGCTCTTAAATTAATTGTCTTTTTGAAGGTAGATGGGTGCATCTCTTCTTGTAAAAGCAGTGTAGTCGGTGTGAGTGTCCAACTACCAGGAAAGAACATTCTCAATTGATGATGACTGGTTCGGCCTCTAGTTAAGATTTTGCATCTTCCTCAAAGAAAGAAAAAGATTTTGCATCTTGAAAATTTTGAACCCCTTTTCAAAATAATCACATGAAATAGGGAGAGAGGGGAAATGATATTTATATTCTCTATGGGCAACCCACAAGCTTGAGGTGCACCTTAGGCTTAAAGATAACTTTATTTTTTCCACTATGTATAAGGTGAACCTTAGTGGATGCCACATAGTAGGCCTTATTAAGGCGTGCTTTTTTACACAATGTGGGAGTAGTATATTTCTTTGCTTAGACATATGGTCACCTCTGTCCACGTGATGTACATGCCGAGAGAATAAAACGTTGGCAGGGGAAGAGGTGAGCAGCGAAGAGAAGTTGAAGGTGGTTCCATGTAAGAGCAAAGTTATGATGGGTTTCTAACACGAGGTACTCCTGCGGCCTTACAGTGTACTACTACATTCTACTAGTAGTAAATTTTAGGACCTATGCACGCAAAACAAATCGTGTTTTTTCTCTCTCCTTCCCTATGCTCCATCTCTCCTCCCATTTCCCTTCGCGCACCGGTCCGACTGATCACTCTCCCCTCATCCACACCGTGGCGCTGTGCACGTGTGCCTTGGTACGGCGGCTCTGTGTCTCTGGCCTGTTCAGCAGCCATGCATTGTTGTGGAGTAGGGATGAGGAGTACATAGGAAGGAAACCACCACGCTATCCCTCCCTAGATTCCCCTAGCGCTCATTGGCCCCATCTTTAGCCTATCCATGGCATCTGCCGTGCCACCACCATGACACTTACAATAAAATAAACCACTTCATAGTGTATGGTTTAACTTTGAACATTGACCGTTGGATCAAGACTAGCAGATCCAAACATGGCCAACCGCTAGATCTTCTTTTCCATTCTTAGCATCTAGAAAGATTCTACTTTAGCACGATCAACGCTATTATGTGCAAATGTCAAAACACAAACTCCATTGATCAGTTTTCAGGGTCCTTGTGCTAATAAATGCATGGACTTGGATGAAATTTTCATTTTTATGAGGTCCATGATGTAACTTGTACTTCCACCGACCGTGTTAACTCATCTCAAGCACCTCTCTCCTACAAGACCTACCATTTGGTAGGCCATTCGCAGTACTTCGTATCTTCTCTTTATCGTGTATTATCTCTTATAGTACAATAAACCACTTCATAGTGTACGGATTAACTTTGAATAATGACCGTTGGATCAAGACTAGCAAATCCAAACATAGCTAACCGCTGGATCTTCTATTCCATTCTTCGCATCTAGAAAAATTATACTTGAGCATGATGAACGCTAGTATGCGCAAACCTAAAAACACAAACTCCATTGCTTAGTTTTCAGGGTCCTTATGCTAATAAATGCATGGACTTGGATGCAATTTTCATTTTTATGAGGTCCTTGATGTAACTTGTACTTTCACCGACCGTGTTAACTCATCTCAAGCACCTCTCTCCTACGAGACCTACCATTTGGTAAGCCATTCACAGTACTTCTTATCTTCTCTTATTGTGCCTTATCTCTTACAATATAATAAACCACTTCATAGTGTACGGATTAACTTTGAACATTGACCGTAGGATCAAGACTAGCAAATCCAAACATTGCCAACCGCTAGATCTTCTTTTCCATTCTTAGCATCTAGAAAAATTCTACTTTAGCACGATGAACGCTAGTATGCGCAAACCTCAAAACAGAAACTCCATTGCTCAGTTTTCAGGGTCCTTGTTATAATATATGCGTGGACTTGGACACAATTTTAATTTTTATGAAGTCCTTGATGAAACTTGTTCTTACACCGACCATGTTAACTCTCAAGCACCTCTCTCCTACGAGCCCTACCATTTGATAGGCCATTTGCAGTACTTCTTATCTTCTCTTTATCATATCTTATCTCTTACAATACAATAAACTATTACATAGTGTATAGATTAACTTTGAACATTGACCGTTGGATCAAGATTGGCAAATCCAAACATTGCCAACCGCTGGATCTTCTTTTCCATTCTTAGCATCTAGAAAACTCTAGTTTAGCATGATGAATGCTAGTATGCGCAAACCTCAAAACAGAAACTCCATTGCTTAGTTTTCAGGGTCCTTGATATAATAAATGCGTGGACTTGGATGCAATTTTTATTTTTATGAAGTCCTTGATGTAACTTGTTCTTCCACCGACCATGTTAACTCTCAAGCACCTCTCTCCTACGAGACCTACCATTTGATAGGTCATTCGCAGTACTTCTTATCTTCTCTTTATCGTCTCTTATCTCTTACAATACAATAAACCACTTCATAGTGTACGGATTAACTTTGAACATTGACCGTTGGATCAAGACGAACAATTCCAAACATTGCCAACCACTGGATCTTCTTTTCCATTCTTAGCATCGAGAAAGATTCTACTTTAGCACTATGAAATCTAGTACACGCAAACCTCAAAACGAAAACTCCATTGCTCAGTTTGCAGGGTCCTTGTTATAATAAATGCGTGGATTTGGACACAATTTTCATTTTTATGAAGTCCTTGATGTAACTTGTTCTTCCATCGACCATGTTAACTCTCAAGAACCTCTCTCCTACGAGACCTACCATTTGATAGGCCATTCGTAGTACTTCTTATCTTCTCTTTATTGTTTCTTATCTCTTACAATACAATAAATCACTACCTAGTGTACGGATTAACTTTGAACATTGACCATTGGATCAATACTAGCAATTCAAACATTGCCAACAGCTGGATCTTCTTTTCCATTTTTAGCATCTAGAAAGATTCTACTTTAGCACAATGAACGCTAGTATGTGCAAACCTCAAACCACCGAGAGTTTGGACAATAGGATTAACTTTGTGATACTCCCTCTGATCCAAATTAATTGACTCAAGCTTTTCGAGATTTGGGTCTATCTACTACTAAAATATGTCTAGATACATCCGAATGTAGACAAATCTGATTCAATTAATTAGGATCGGAGGGAGTAAGATTTTGCATCGAAAATTTAATGAAATTTGGTCAAATCTGAGCTACACAAGTAGAGAACAGGAGGGAGGCAGCGCAAGACTTTCAAAAAAAGCAGCACAAGATCAGCACAGAAGAGGACTTGAAGGTGGTGCGATGTCAGAGCAAAGCTATGATGGGTTGCTGACACGAGGTACAGGGTAGACTCCAATAGTACTCCCTCCATCCAGAAATAACTGATTTGGGTTTTTCTGGATTCGAATGTATCTATACACTAAAATACGTCTAGATACATTTGAATCTAGACAAACCTAAGTTAGTTATTTCTGGACAGAGGGAGTAGCAAATGTATGGACCTACTACTACTAGGAGTATATGCATGCAAAACAAGTTGCATTTTCTCTCTCCTTCGCTGGCTCTCACCATCCATCCTCCATCGATTTCTTCTCTGCAGCCACGGGTGCATAGTCCGGCTTGTCTCTTCCTCGTCCACAACAGGTTCAACTTCTTGCTAAGATTTTTCATCTTGACAGTTTAACAAAATTAGGTCAAACTTGAGCTACAAGTAAGTGTGATAGATTGCTCTTAAATTAATTGTCTTTTTGAAGGTAGATGGGTGCATCTCTTCTTGTAAAAGCAGTGTAGTCGGTGTGAGTGTCCAACTACCAGGAAAGAACATTCTCAATTGATGATGACTGGTTCGGCCTCTAGTTAAGATTTTGCATCTTCCTCAAAGAAAGAAAAAGATTTTGCATCTTGAAAATTTTGAACCCCTTTTCAAAATGATCACATGAAATAGGGAGAGAGGGGAAATGATATTTATATTCTCTATGGGCAACCCACAAGCTTGAGGTGCACCTTAGGCTTAAAGATAACTTTATTTTTTCCACTATGTATAAGGTGAACCTTAGTGGATGCCACATAGTAGGCCTTATTAAGGCGTGCTTTTTTACACAATGTGGGAGTAGTATATTTCTTTGCTTAGACATATGGTCACCTCTGTCCACGTGATGTACATGCCGAGAGAATAAAACGTTGGCAGGGGAAGAGGTGAGCAGCGAAGAGAAGTTGAAGGTGGTTCCATGTAAGAGCAAAGTTATGATGGGTTTCTAACACGAGGTACTCCTGCGGCCTTACAGTGTACTACTACATTCTACTAGTAGTAAATTTTAGGACCTATGCACGCAAAACAAATCGTGTGTTTTCTCTCTCCTTCCCTATGCTCCATCTCTCCTCCCATTTCCCTTCGCGCACCGGTCCGACTGATCACTCTCCCCTCATCCACACCGTGGCGCTGTGCACGTGTGCCTTGGTACGGCGGCTCTGTGTCTCTGGCCTGTTCAGCAGCCACGCATTGTTGTGGAGTAGGGATGAGGAGTACATAGGAAGGAAACCACTTTGGTCCTTGGCGGCACAAAAATTCAATGTTCTCCGGTTTTCGAAATTTTCACTTGCTTCCCAAACATCAGGACGAAAGGTTATTCAAAAGATCGGCCATTCGTAGTACTGTACTTCTTATCTTCTCTTTATCGTGTCTTATCTCTTGCAATACAATATAATACAATAAACCACTGCATGGTGTACGGATTAACTTTGAACATTGACCGTTGGATCAAGACTAGCAAATCCAAACACTGCCAACCTCTTGATCTTCTTTTCCATTCTTAACATCTAAACAGATTCTACTTTAGCACAATGAATGCTAGTATGTGCAAACCTAAAAATACAAACTCCATTGCTCAGTTTTCAGGGTCCCTGTGCTAATAAATGAATGGACTTGGATGCAATTTTCATTTTTATGAGGTCCTTGATGTAACTTGTACTTCCACCGACCATGTTAACTCTCAAGCACCTCTCTCCTACGAGACCTACCATTTGATAGGACATTCGCAGTACTTCCTATCTTCTATTTATTGTGTCTTATCTCTTACAATACAATAAACCACTACATAGTGTACGGATTAACTTTGAACATTGAGCATTGGATCAAGACTAGCAAATCAAAACATTGCCAACCTCTTGATCTTCTTTTCCATTCTAAGCATCTAGAAAGATTCTACTTTAGCACGATGAACGCTAATATGCGTAAACCTAAAAACACAAACTCCATTGCTCAGTTTTCAGGGTCCTTGTGCTAATAAGTGCATGGAGTTGTATGCAAATTTCATTTTTTTGAGGTCCTTGATGTAACTTGTACTTCCACCGGCTGTGTTAACTCTCAAGCACCTCTCTTCTATGAGACCTACCATTTGGTAGGCCATTCGCAGTACTTCTTACCTTCTATTTATCGTGGCTTATCTCTTACAATACAATAAACCACTTCATAGTGTACGGATTAACTTTGAACATTGATCGTTGGATCAATACTAGCTAATCCAAACATTGCCAACCTCTAGATCTTCTTTTCTGTTCTTAGCATCTAGAAAGATTCTACTTTAGAATGATGAACGCTACTATGCGCAAACCTAAAAAAACAAACTCAATTGCTCAGTTTTTAGGGTCCTTGTGCTAATGAATGCATGGACTTGGATGCAATTTTCATTTTTATGAGGTCCTGGATGTAACTTGTTCTTCCACCGACCGTGTTAACTCATCTGAAGCACCTCTATCCTAAAAGACCTACCATTTGGTAGGCCACTTGCAGTACTTCTTATCTTCTCTTTATCGTGTCTTATCTCTTACAATACAATAAACCACTACATAGTGGATGGGTTAACTTTGAACATTGACCGTTGGATCAAGACTAGCAAATCCAAACATTTCTAACCTCTTGATCTTCTTTTCCATTCTTAGCATCTAAAAAGATTCTACTTTAGCACGATGAATGCTACTATGCGTAAACCTAAAAACACAAACTCCATTGCTCAGTTTCCAGTGTCCTTCTACTAATAAATGCTTGGACTTGGATGCAATTTTCATTTTTATGAGGTCCTTGATGTAACTTGTACTTCCACCGGCCGTGTTAACTCTCAAGCACCTCTCTCCTACGAGACCTACCATTTGGTAGGACATTCGCAGTACTTCTTATCTTCTCTTTATCGTGTCTTATCTCTTACAATACAATAAATCACTGCATAGTGTATGGATTAACTTTGAACATTGACCGTTGGATCAAGTCTAGCAAATCCAAACATTGCCAATCGCTAGATCTTCTTTTCCATTCATAGAATCTAGAAAGATTCTACTCCCTCTGACCCAAATCAGTTGACTTATATTTTTCTAGATTCGAATGTCTCTAGACTTGTTTTAGTGTTATATACGTCCGAATCTAGATAAAACTAAGTCAACTAATTTGGGTCGGGGGAAGTACTTTAGGGCGATGAATGCTAGTATGCGCAAACCTCAAACCACAAACTCCATTGCTTAGTTTTCAAGGTCCTTGCTCCAATAATTGCGTGGAATTGGACACAATTTTCATTTTTATGAGGTCCTTAATGTAACTTGTACTTCCACCGACCGTGTTAACTCTCAAGCACCTCTCTACTACGAGACATACCATTTGATAGGCCATTCGCAATACTTCTTATCTTCTCTTTATCATGTCTTATCTCTTACAATACAATAAACCACTTCATAGTGTACAAATTAACTTTGAACATTGACCATTGGATCAAGAGTAGCAAAACCAAACATTGCCAACTGTTGGGTCTTCTTTTCCATTCTTAGCATCTAGAAAGATTCTACTGATAGTTTTTAGCACGATGAACGCTAGTATATGGGCAAACCTCAAAACACACACTTCATTGCTCTTAGTTGCAGGGTCCTTGTGCTAATAAATGCATGGACTTGGATGCAATAATTATCATGTTCATGAGGTCCTTGATGTAACTTGTAATTCCATCGACCGTTTTAACTCTCAAGCACCTCGCTCCTACGAGACCTACCATTAGATCGGCCATTCTTCATACTTCTTATCTTATATTTATCTTCTCTTATCTCTTACAATATCATACCATCACTATAGAGTGTACGAACCATTGACCGTTTGATCAAGACTGGCAAATCCAAACATTGCTAACAACCATTGGATCTTATTTTCCATTCTTAGCATCTAGAAATATTCTACTGAAAGTCTTTAGCATGATGAATGCTAGTATGCGCAAACCTCAAAACACACACTTCATTGCTAAGTTTCAGGGTCCTTGTGCTAAACGCATGGACTTGGATGCAATTTTCATTTTTTTATGAGGTCCACTTGTACTTGCTTAACAAAGAAAATCAGCGTGGTGCTCACTCCTGCAGCCTTACAGTGTGCTACTCCTCCTCTATGCAAGGAAAATAAATTGTATACTACTCTCTCCTTTGCTGCATCACACCCATCCTCTAGATGATATCTCCCTTGTCCACAGTGTGGCGTTGCGCATGTGTGCCATGGTACTACGGTGGCTCTGTTTCTATCTCTTTTTTTCATAACTTTGCTCTGACATCGAACCGCGTTCAACACCTCTTCGTTGCAGCCCTCTCGGGATGCCTTCTCTAACCCCATAATCTCTTCTATAGTAGCTCTTCGTTTCCCCTGTCCATTTTGATCCTTCTTTTTCCTAGTACTACTATTTGCTTTTTGGAAAACAACATTCCAGTTTTTGCAAAAAAATCCTGTCACATGGAAATTTGAGATCATCTCTTTTCATAATACTTTTTGGAAACTCCCCTTGGCAAAATATTGTTTGAAATAATGCCAATATGCACCAATCTACATAATATGGGGAAATTACCATAAACAATGATGTGGATCACAGGATATGGCATTGACCTCGGTCGTCCGACTCGAAACCTATTCATATGCATTGAGGACAATTTTGTGAACCTGCTTTTTGAAAAGTTGTCAAAACACAAGTTTATCATTTTGCATGGCATGTGATACTTTCAAAAGTATGTCATGCACATGTCTTCCGTAAAATTTTAAGAACAATCTACCTCAGCCTCATGTTACAATTCCTTTACCTTCCTGTGAATCTAACACTTCTTTGAGAAACATTCCTATAGGCTCCAAATCTTGTAGGATTCAACTGGACATGATATTCTAATAATACTATGTTTTCCCTATTCCTTTGTTTTTCCCTATCCCGCGAATCAAACAGGCCCAATGTTGAGACTCCTATGGGCAACATTTCCTACTACGCCAAGATGCACCCATATGCCAAATTAATGTGGGAACAGTTAATTAACTATGATGTCCATATGGACATGACCTTTTTTGGTTATCAGGGTTGAAACCTAATAATATTCATACATGGTGGGAAAATATCGCGGGGCTGGTTTCTAGAAGTTGTCAAACCCCATGGTTACCAGTTTCCTGGCAGGATGTACACGTGACATGATAGGATGCCATGCGTAAATATTTGTTTTTCTGTTTTTATTTATTACATGTGACTATTTCAAAATGGGTTCAAAATTGTCAAGATACAAATTCTTAGAAGGAAGTTGAATTTGTCAAAACTCTCGATTGTTTTCGATATATAAACTACCTGATGCGTACCACCAAAAGCCTTGTGTAGAACTTCGATAGAAATCTACCACTTTCTAGAGCTTCTAGTTCAAATATGACATGATTTTGTTAATAGAGACATAAAGTCATTTGAGTGGTCCGAGTTAGCTTGGAAGCTTTTAAAACTCATAAAACTTGGGAATCATACATAAAACATTGTCCACTATATCTGGAAACTTGGCTTGTGGCATTCAAAACCATGTTCTCTATACTTTCTATGCATAGTATATTCATGGTGCTAGCCGCCAACAATAATGGGATCTTCTATATGCTAGACATGACATAATCAAATGTACTGAAAGAGATCCAATGGTCAACAATGTCGGGTTTGCCAATCTATATCCAACTGCCGATGTTTGAAGTTATTCATACACTATATAGTGGTATGGAAATTGTGAAGCAAAGAAGTGTCAAGCACAAATTTCTGGTTTTTTATGGCCAGCAATACACATAAGAGGACGCCACATGAAAGTATTTTGTTTATTATTTGTTGTATTTTAGGGTCTTCAAAACATTATCAAATTTGAATTCATGCATATTCTTAGCACGAAGTTAGTTGCATTATTAAAATCTCGCGATGGTTCTAGATATATTGACGGCATTGGTACCAACAAACGACATCTATAAAATTCAAGAGTAACCTATCATGCATACTTGTACTCCCTCCGATTCATATTAGTTGTCCCTAGATTGGATGTGTCTACACTAAAACATGTCTAGATACATCCATTTCTACGACAAGTAATATCGATCGGAGGGAGTAGTTCATATCTGACATAATTTCGTTAAATCAGCATAAAGTCCTCTGAGTGGGGGAAGTTACCTAGCTAGGAAGATTTAGTAATTCTAAAACAAGGAAGTTATAAGAAAGCATGGCCCACTTTATCTGAAATGTGGTGCGGTGGCACCTTTTTTTCAACTAGGTTTGGCCTAGAAGGAGCGAGATGCTTCGGTTAGCAACTTAGCATGGTTAGTGGAAGTATACATGTTACATCAAGGACCTCAAAAACGAGAAAATTACACCTAACCCTTGTTTTAGTACAAAGGGGTCTGAAAATAAGCCTGGAAAATCAGTCGGGACTGGCACTCCTTCTCCACCCACTTGCTGAGCCATACCATTTGTACTAGAACAACGACAACTTGCTTAACAAAAAGGAAATCAGCGCCGTGCTCACTTTTGCCAGATCTTGCTAATGAAGTGCATCGAATGCGATGGGACATGTATATATTTATATATACATACCAAGTACAATATCCCTTCTCTAGTGTTGTGAGTGTTGATCCTTGTAATAACCTTCCATGCGATGTTTGGGACGAAGCAAGTGAAAAAATCGAAACCCGAAAAGTTTGATCCACAACTACTTTTTTGGCGCCGCCCCAACCCAACGCCGAAAGTGGTTCCTTCCTATGCACACCAACACAATGTGGTTGATGAACACATGATAGATAGACATAGAGTCGTCGTACCAATGTTAGAGTTGAAAGCGACATCCCGCAGAAGTTCTGCTTCTAGTTCATTTTGAAGTACTCCTATAGAAACTTCAAAATGAACTAGAGGCGGGACTTTCACGGGATCCCGCTCGCAACCCTAACCATGGCACATGTGCTGAGCGCCACACTCTGGACGAGGGAGAGATCAACTAGCAGGTGTGCGCAGGGGTGTCGAGAAGATACATACTTGATTACATTGTGTAAAATTTGACCGAATAAATAGAGTAACTAATACACTTGATTAATTTGTGTAAAATTAGTACTGTTGGAGGTAGAGTAAAACTTTCCAATAATGCTAATTTTCTACCAACATTCTTTATACTATATATTTAGAGTAAATCTTGGTCAAAGAAAAAACACCCAAAACAAGGACGCCTTATTCGTCGGGATGGAGGTATAGTAATACTCCTACCTACTACTCCTACTTATGCAAATAGTACTACAGTAGGACCTGTAAATAAATAATGTGTCTAGTCAAACCGACGTGATGAGACTATACTGCGCCAGGAGGTGACATGGTTAATTTATTACAAAAAAAGAAAAAACGTCTTTGAAAGAGCCATCGCATCTTCCCCATCTCCATTTAGTTTATCCACACTACCGACGCCTCCTGGACGCATTTGGGATCCTCTCCACCACGTGGATCACACATTTTCCTCGCCATCTCGTTCGGTGCATCTCTCTTTCCAAACCACCACCCCTCTCCTCCAAAAAAACAGTTCTATATAGATCCGCCCTCGCCCCCAATCCTCCTCGACACGACGGTGGATCATCTGTACAAAATTTGGAGAGGTTCGAAGGAGAGCCAGCGGTGCAGCGGCTTTAACAAGGTTGGCGACAATGTTGTCAACCAAATCGCTAAGCGTCTTGACGCTAAAAGTGTCGTCTGTCTGGCCGCATGCTCCAAGGAGCTACATTGCCAAGTTGTCGGCAGAGAAGGTTAAAGCTGCCTGAACTACAACTACCCGGAAGTTGTCTCCTTCAACAAACTCTATGCCCACATGATCTCCTACATCCACAGCCCGTTTATCTGTACGGAGCCAGGATGCAACTGGGTCGGCAACAAATTAATGTTGTATCTGCACCTCAAATCCACCCACTCGATCGAGGTGCCCACAGTCCTCTACAGCTTCAAACAATGGGACCCATCTAAGCCGATGCCTGCAGGGTGCTCGCGGAGAACAAATGTCATCATCATCGGGAAGACGGGCATGCTATTCATCAGCCAGATTGATGGGCACAGCACGAAGATTGTCTTGTCCATTAGCCGCATAAGGTCCGTGGCATGGGAATTGGAGGAGTACGAGGTGAGGATATCATCATTGGTCGATTTTCATGGGTTTTATCAGCTCGAGTTTTATTTTGAGCCAAAGACTATGGAGCCGCCGGCCAAAGCCATGCTGGATACGATCGACCATTACCTGTCGGTAGAGAGGACCTATTGTCAAGCTCCTCAATTGTTGGTCGGAATTCCTCGTGGAGTTCCAATGTTGGATCGACGACGACATCAACCCATTGTGAGATATCACATATTAATATTCTCGTGATGATCCTAATATGAATGTACTATGTAATTTTCTAGTCCCTCTGTTCTAATATTAATTACTTTATTTATTTTAGTGGTAGATTCCCTTCGCAATCGGAGTGGTGGAAATGGCTGGAAAGATCCGTGCACATCTATCTTTCTCAGGGTGAACAGGCGAAAGCCTATTATGAGGATCCACAAATGACGGGAAAATGAGAGAAGCGTGCCAGGCGGGAAATCAAGCGCTACCCGGCCATGACCTGGACACGCTGAATCGTTGGCATACAGATCTTGTGGTGATTCTGACCTCTCTCTTCTCTCATGCATGTTTGGAGTATATGATGGCGCATGTAATTGTTCCTAGCTAGATTAAGGTTCTACTAAGTGTAGTTTTATACTTCTACCGAGTATTTTGTATGGAGTTCTACAACTGCTAATATATTTTGCAATAATTCCTATGTACTGGGAATTGTTTAGGTCGAGTGCAGAATATGGCATGTACTGCTGAATCTTTCAAAAGCTACCGAATCTCTCAAATGTGCTGATGTTGCTATTATTAAAGTATTTTGTAGAACGAATACTCTTGTACTGGTACTTGTTTTGATCAATGGCAGTAGATTGTTTTGCTTTTCTTTTGAAACATGGCCTTCTCAATCTAGATGAGGCCTGGGCTTCTTGGGTTGCATATATGTTGGTCACACATCCATTGATGTAAGAACAAGGCATGCACACAAATGCAGACTTAATCGTTAGTCTTGCTTTCTCCAATGATGGAGTGTGTTCGGAGAAAAGGGGAAAACTCATCCCTTGCCTGTTAAAAAAAATAGGCCCAATGTTGAGGCTCCTACTGGCAACATTTCCTACTACGCCAAGAATCACCCATATACCAAATTAATGTGGGAATAGTACATTAACTGTATTGTCGATATGGCCATGACCTTTTTTGGTCATTAGGGTTGAAACCTAATAATATTCATACATGGTGGGAAAATATGGTGTGGCTGGTTTCTAGAAGTTATCAAATCCCATGGTTATCAGTTTCCTGGCTGGCTGTACATGTGACGTGATAGGATGTCATGCGTAATTTTTTTTCTGTTTTTCTTTATTACATGTGATTGTTTCAAAACGGGTTCAAAATTGTCAAGATACAAATTCTTAGCAGGAAGTTGAATTTGTCAAAACTCTCGATTGTTTTCGATATATTAACTACCTGATGCGTTCCACCAAAAGCTTTTTGTAGAACTTCGAAAGAAATCTACCACTTTCTAGAGCTTCTAGTTCAAAAATACCATGATTTTGTTAATAGAGACATAAAGTCATTTGAGTGGTCTGAGTTAGCTCGGAAGCTTTGAAAACTCATAAAACCTGGGAATCATACATAAAACATTGTCCACTATATCTAGAAACTTGGCTTGTGGCATTGAAAACCATGTTCTCTGTACTTTCTGTGCATAGTATATTCTTGATGCTAGAGGCCAACAATAATGGGATCTTCTATATGCTAGACATGACATAATCAAATGTACTAAAAGAGATCCAATGGTCAACAATGTCAGGTTTTGCCAATCTATATTCAACTGCCGATGTTCAAAGTTATTCGTACACTATATAGTGGTATGGAAATTGTGAAGCAACATAGTCGTTTTTTGTTTTGAAAAGAAGTGTTAAGCACTATATAGTGGTATGGAAATTGTGACACGTGACTTTTCTAGTATGGATATGGATGATCAGTTGATGTGACTATCGGCCTTGAATCCTGGACAGATGGGTTACGTTATACTACCTTTTTCTATTACTATATGGACGCTAGCCAAATTCAAAATATGAATCGAGCGGCAAAATCACCCACCGACCTTGAAGCATTTCCTGCCCCACCGATTCAAAACCTTTGAGCCAAAATCTCCACCAGATAGTACCATTTTTCTATTATTATTAGCTGGACGCAGGCCAAATTCAAATCTCAATCGAGCGGCAATATCACACACCGACCTTGAAGCATTTCGCGCCCCTTTGTTTCAAAAACATTTGTCTTTAAATTTCCTATTCTACCTATTGTTCAGATGATAGATGGGCATGCTAAAGTCAGTACCTCGGGGGAACGATCGTAATTATATTGCTATTCACCTATACTATGGTCCCAATTCACGCAGTTTTTCCCGCTGGCCCTCCCAAAAATCCCAAGCTCCTTTGTCACCTCCACAGCCACCGCCTGCACCGGCTTGATCTCTGGTCTCGTGCGCCACCGCGCGGCCGCTTCACCGACACTCACCCACCGGATCTAGTTCACCGGGTCTCTCTGCCACTGCACCGGAGCTGCGGTGTCGTTCACCACGCCGATGGCGTCATCGACCGCCCAAGCTTTGCTTCCTCGCGGCAGATGGCGTCATCGACTGCCCAAGCTCTACTTCCTCGCGGCCAAAAGCTACCAAACCGTACCGGATCCTCTTCACTGGTGTCCACCGGGCATGATCTAGTTCAAGGAGTTCCATGTCCACCACACCAGACCAGCTGCACAGCCGTCGTTGTTCACTGCACCAGATCTGCCTCAGCGATGCTCTCATCCACCGCGTTCAAGCTGGCATCGACCTCCCAAGATATGCTTCCCCGACGCCAATAGCCAATGGAACCGCAGCACCCTCGGTGACCTGGATGTCACTCGCACGGTACTGATGATGCTTAGATGCCTCTCCGACCAAGGTTAACCTAATCTCCAACCTGTTTTTGTTTTGTCAGCACTATAGCAGGTTCAAGCCTGTCGCAGTGAACTGCATTTTTGTAATCGTGCTAGTACATACAAGTCATTGGGCACGCCTGTTCTTCATGCTAGTACATGCACGGTCATTAGACATGTTGGTTTGCATTCGCTGCTCTACAAATTCCAAGTCATGCACATGTCTATTATTTTGTCATGCACATGTTCTTAGCTACTCCATACAATAGTAATTGCCTGCTACCGTGTAATTCTTGCAAAATCTATAGTCAGTGGAAAATATTAGTGTGGATTCCCTACTCTATAGTTGCTGAAACTATCTGGTTCGTCCTGAGATCAGTTCCTGCTATTATTTCCTCCTTGGCATCGTTCTGCTATCTTGTAGTAGCCGTTTAAACTCTTCATACCAATTCAATTATAATTTTGTTGTTGCCATAATGCCATCTGGTTCTTCAAAAGTTGCATCACTAACTATTTCCTTTTTCTTGCATAGAGCTCAAAATGGAAGAATGAACATGTTGGTTTGCATAGCCTATTCTACAGGTTCACAAGGGATGTCATTACTTCCTTATCTGGTGCTGGTTCATCCTGAGCAACGGCATAATTGTCCTCTACTATGTAGTTCACTCGTGGTTTGCATTCCTGCTCTAGAATTTCTCTTATGATGCCATTATAATTTCTATCTGGTTGATTTTTATCTATGATAGTAACTACATGCCATTGTGTAGCTCACCGCAAATTCCGAGTCACCCAACGACTCTATGCATTCCAGGAGATGCCACTGCTTCCATATATATTTCCTGAAATTCTAAGAAACACTTTGTTTGATTGCTCATTTCATTCTAGGCACACTTGTCTAATGCTTGTTTGTCCTGTTCTATAGGTTCACGAGCGACGCCATTATATCCCGCATCTGGTTCCGGGTCTGGTTCGTCCTAAGTCACGACATAACTATCCTCTACAATATATAGTTCATTCGTGGTTTGCATTCCTGCTCTAGAGGTTCTCGTATGATGCGGTTATAATTTCGATCTGGTTCATTCTTCACTATGACAGTAACTGCATGCCATTTTGTGGCCCAGCGCAAATTCCAAGTCACCCAACGTCTCTTGCATTTTAGGGTATAGAACTACTTCCATATATATTTGTTCAAAATGACCTGGCTAGTTTATGTCTGCTGAAATTCTAAGCCACACACACACATTTTTTGATTGCTCGTTTCACGGTAGTCACACTTGTTTAATACGTGCTTGCTTGTCATGTTTGTTTGACGTGTTGGTCAATAATTAAACCACTGACCAGTTGTAAACTCCAGTTCATAGCTCGTGTCATATCAGTCAAATGAGTAGTTTGTCTTGTGATGTATTAACTTATTATTACTTAGTTTCAGACTACAATTATTGCTAGCCCCACCAAAGAGGGGGCTGCAAGATCATGTCTCCTCCAATGTAGCTGTCACACTCAATGGAAGATGTAGGTGATCGATTGAGAAAGCAAATTGAGGACTTTGCTATCAACTTGATTGTCAACTGAAATGCCGATTTTTCTTTCCCCTGAGTTGATAATATGTAATAATTTTAAGAAGTTTGCAGTTGATGTAATATCTAGATAACTCACATAGGCATGTAGTCATTTAGTTGACGCCCTCCACACATTGCGGTAGTCGTTACGGTAACCACGTCAGGCAAGTCGATTAGGGAACAGTACCGTGCTGTATTCGGCCAACGACGAACAGTAAAAAAATGCTAGATTATTATACACATTTTATTATATTGGCATGGGCTTTAGAAATGACGAAACTGTAAAAGGCCGTAAACGTATGGAGCCAATGCACATGTGGTAACAGGTCGTAACAGTAACAGCCCGTAAATGTAACAGGCCTAACGGGTCGTAACAGTAACAGGCTGTAACAGAAACAGGCCGTAAATGAAGTAGGTCGTAACAGTAATATGCCGTAATAGTAGAAGGCCAAAACATAAACAACCCATTATAGTAACAGGCAAGAAACTACAAAAATCACAACACAGTAACAGGCCAAAAGAGTAGCGGGCTAAAACAGTAGCAGGCCACAACAGTAAAAGGCCAGAACAGTGACGATCCTGAACAGTACGGGCCGAGAAATTCCCAGACGAGGGTAGTAACAGGCCGACAAATTTACCAGGCTAGAACAGTAAAGCACCTTGTGTGGGCCTGAACAGCTAAAGACCAGAATAGTCAAAGGCCAGAACATAAACATGCCAGAATACTAACGGACCATCTTAGCGAAGGGCCGTCAGTATGCGGTCGACGATGGGCTGCGATAATAGTGATGGGCTGACCGCAGGCCTTATGTTTACAAGAGAGACTTGGCTAAGGCTGCTAATGGGCCGCACAGTGTTGGACCAACATGGACCTTCTATAGGCCGAAACAGAATCAGGCCTGAAAGTTCGCGGGCCGCTGCTGGCTGCATTTTTGGGCCCATTTCAAACAGTGCAGGACAAAACAGTAATGGGCCATCTTCTTATTGGGCTCCACTTATGGACCGACCCAGTTAGTATTTACCAGGCGTTGGCTGGGCGTGGCTTCTGCCATGGTTTCTATGGCCGTTAATGGTGGTAACCGGCCTCTAACGGTGGCTACCACCTGGCAGTTTGCATGACGTCAGAAGTCAGCTGATGTCTACGCACTTCTATTCTTGTAGACAGTTGTTGGGCCTCCAAGTGTAGAGGTTTGTAGAACAGCAGCAAGTTTTCCCTTAAGTGGATCACCCAAGGTTTATCGAACTCAGGGAGGAAGTGGTCAAAGGTATTCCCTCTCAAGCAACCCTGCAATCAAGATACAAGAAGTCTCTTGTGTCCCCAACACACCCAATACACTTGTCAGGTGTATAGGTGCACTAGTTCGGCGAAGATATAGTGAAATACAAGTGGTATGGATAATTATAAGTGGTAACGATGGTAGAAAATAACTTGATGGCGTGGAAGAGACTAAAGGCAAACTGAAATAAAGATGGAAGCAAGCAAACATGTAACAGATCTAGTAGCAAACGGCGTTTTAGTGCTTAGAAACAAGGCCTAGGGATCATACTTTCACTAGTGAACACTCTCATATAAATATATTCTTCTTTATGATACTACGCTGAACTACTCTCCGGTTGGACACTCTAATCGATGGTAGGGCTATAACAGCACAACTCAAAGTTCATCTTTCCCAACTAGAAAACCCCACACTATCACCTTGAGCACTAGATGGTTCCAACAAACACCACAATTTCATAAAGACATCCAACTCCAAATATAACTCATAACAAGTATTTGTAATCTCTAGCCTAAGTCCCACCATGGTGTGCACGCTGTCACTTTCACACACATGGGGAGAGCAGAGATCTATTAAAGCACTTGAGTAGCAAGATAGATCTATAGATTACAAGCTCATGATCTCAATATGATCATGCATAGAGAGAGAGATGAACACATAGCTACCGGTAGAACCCTTAGCCTAGAGAGAGAACTACTCCCTCCTCATCATGGGAATCAGCAATGGTGATGGAGATCGATGGAGATGGCTCTGGGGGCACTTCCCCATCCCGGCAGGGTGCCGGAATAGAGACTTTCTATCCCCCAAATCTCCCCTTCGGTGGCGGCCGTGCAGCGGAACTTTTCATGGATTTCTGATTGATTCCCTAGGGTTTTGGTATTGGGAGGCTCTTATAGGCGAAGGAGGCAAGGTCGGTGGCCAGCCAGGGGGCCCACACCACCTGGTGGAGCGGCCAGGGCTAGCCCACGCCACCACATGGTGTGGCCGCCCTGTGGCCCCTCTCCGTCTCATCTTCTCGCTCCGTGAGTCTTCCGGTAAAATAGTAACTTTGGCTTTTGTCCCGTCCAATTCCGAGAATATTCATTTTCTGACTTCCTGGAACCAAAAACAGCAGAAAAAAGGCAACTGGCACTGTGGCATCTTATTAATAGGTTAGTGCAAGAAATCATATGAAAAGTACTCCAAAGTTGGAACAAAACACAAGAAAGTAGATAAAACCAAGCATGGAACATCAAAAATTATAGATGCATTTGCAATGTATCATCAGCGTGGCTGGCAAACAGATCTACGACGGAACAAGTTTTCGTGGTTGAAGGGTGCGATCCTCCAAGGTCGGAAAAAAACCGTGGTTAATTCATTTGTGACGGGGCTTTTACCATGAAGGCCATCCGTCACAGAAGATTCTTTGGCCACGAAAAACGGGCCTTCAACCACGAAAATCGTCCATTGTAAAAGCCAACTTTTCTTGTAGTGACTAGAGCTCATTGCATGCGTGTGTGTCAGTGTGCATCACTGAGGTTTTGGAAAAGAACACATGCAATGCTACCACTCCAGCATGTGGTGTTCTTCTCATAAACTACATGGATCCACCAGTTGTCATTGCATGTGTGTCCTTCTTATAAACCACATGGATCCACTAATGCCACTCCTGCATGGGCTGTTTTTCTCATAAACCACATTGATCCACTAGATGTCATTGCATGTGTGTTCTTCACAAAAAACACATGGATCCACTGATGCCACTCCAGCATGAGGTATTATTCTCATAAACCACATGGATCCACCAGTTGTCATTACATGTGTGTCCTTCTCATAAACCACATGGATCCACTAGATGTCATTTCATGTGGTGTTCTTCTCATAAACCACATTGATCCACTAGAGCTCATTGCATGTGTGTGTTAGTGTGCATCACTGTGGTTTTGCAAAAGAACACATCAAATGATGCCACTCCAGCATGTGGTGTTCTTCTCATAAACCACATGGATCCACCAGTTGTCATTGCATGTGTGTCCTTCTCATACACCATATGGATCCACTAGATGCCACTCCTGCATGTGGTGTTCTTCTCATAAACCACATTGAACCACTAGATCTCATTGCATGTGTGTGTGTCAGTGTGCATGACTGTGGTTTTGGAAAAGAACACATCCAATGATGCCCCTCTAGCATGTGGTGTTCTTCTCATAAACCACATGGATCCACTAGCTGTCATTGCATGTGTGTCCTTCTCATAATCCACATGGATCCACTAGATGTCATTGCATGTCGTGTTCTTCTCATAAACTACATTGATCCACTAAAGCTCATTGCATGTGTGTGTGTGTTAGTATGCATTACTATGGTTTTGGAAAAGAACACATGCAATGATGCCACTCCAGCATGTGGTGTTGTTCTCATAAACCACATGGATCCACCAATTGTCATTGCATGTGTGTCCTTCTCATAAACCACATGGATCCAGTGATGCCACTCATGCATGTGGTGTTCTTTTCATAAACCAAATTGATCCACTAGATATCATTGCATGTGTGTTCTTCATAGAAAACACATGGATGCAGTGATGTCACTCCGGCATGTGGTGTTCTTCTCATAAACCACATGGATCCACTAGTTGTCATTGCATGTGTGTCCTTCTCATAAACCATGGGGATCCACTGATGCCGCTCCTGCATGTGGTGTTTTTCTCATAAACCACATTGATCAACTAGATGTCATTGCATGTGTGTTCTTCATAGAAAACACATGGATCCACTTATGCCACTCCAGCATGTGGTGTTCTTCTCATAAACCACATGGATCTACCAGTTGTCATTGCATGTGTGTCCTTCTCATAAACCACATGGATCCACTAGATGTCATAGCATGTGGTGTTCTTCTCATAAACCACATTGATCCACTAGAGCTCATTGCATGTGTGTTTGTCAATGTGCATCACTGCGGTTTTGGAAAAGAACACATGCAATGATGCCACTCCAGCATGTGGTGTTCTTCTCATAAACCACATGGATCCACCAGTTGTCATTGCATGTGTGTCCTTCTCATAAACTACATGGATCCACTAGATGCCACTCCTGCATGTGGTGTTCTTCTCATAAACCACATTGATCCACTAGAGCTCATTGCATGTGTGTTCTTCACAGAAAACACATGGATCCACTCATGCCACTCCTGCATGTGGTGTTCTTGTCATAAACCACATGGATCCACCAGTTGTCATTGCATGTGTGTCCTTCTCATAAATCACATGGATCCACAAGATGTCATTGCATGTGTGCCCTTCTCATAGACCACATGGATCCACTAGATGTCATTGCATGTGTGTTCTTCACAGAAAACACATGGATCCACTAATGCCACTCCAGCATGTGGTGTTCTTCTCATAAACCACATGGATCCACCAATTGTCATTGCATGTGTCTCCTTCTCATAAACCACATGGATCCACTGGATGTCATTGCATGTGGTGTTCTTCTCATAAACCACATTGATCCACTAGAGCTCATTGCATGTGTGTGTGTCAGTGTGCATCACTGTGGTTTTGGAAAAGAACACATGCAATGATTTCACTCCAGCATGTGTTGTTCTTCTCATAAACCACATGGATCCACTAGATGCCACTCTTGCAAGTGGTGTTATTCTCATAAACCACATTGATCCACTAGAGCTCATTGCATGTATGTTCTTCACAGAAAACACATGGATCCACTAATTCCACTCCAGCATGTGGTGTTCTTCTAATAAACCACATGGATCCACCAGTTGTCATTGCATGTGTGTCCTTCACATAAACCACATGGATCCGCTAGATCTCATTGCATGTGTGTCCTTATCATAAACCACATGGATCCACTAGATGTCATTTAATGTGGGTTCTTCACAGAAAAACACGGATCCACTAATGCCACTCCAGCATGTGGTGTTCTTTTGATAAACCACATGGATCTACCAGTTGTCATTGCATGTGTGTCCTTCTGATAAACCACATGGATCCACTAGATGTCATTGCTTGTGGTGTTCTTCTCATAAACCACATTGATCCATTAGAGCTTATTGCATGTGTGTGTGTGTCTGTGTGTGTCTGATACGTCGTAAATGCATCTATAATTTTTGATGCTCCATGCTTGTTTTGTATCAAATATCTTATGTTTTGTCTACACTTTGAGGAATTTTTATACATTTTCTGGAACTAACCTATTGACAAGATGCCACAGTGCCAGTTGTCTGTTTTCTGTTGTTTTTAGTTTCAGAAAAGCTAGTAAAGAAATATTCTTGGAATTGGACTAAACAAAAGCCAAAGTTCCTATTTTTCCCGACACGACACGGAAGTCCAAAGCAGAGACGAAGGAGAGCCACGAGGCAGCTACTCCATAGGGTGGCGCCCCCCTGGGCGCGCTAGGCCCTGTTGTGGGCACCTCGGGCGGCTACCGACCTTGCCTCTTTGCCCATATAAACCCCCGAGATGAAAACCCTAAAGAGAGGATGAGAATTCCATGAAAAAGTTCTGCAGCGTTGCTGCCGCTGAAGAGGTGATTCAGGGGACAGAAGTCTCTGTTCCGACACCCTGCCGTGACGGGGAAGTGCCCCTGGAGCCATCTCCATCGACTCCACCGCCATCTCCATCGCCGTTGCTGACTCCCATGATTAGGAGGGAGTAGTTCTCTTTCGAGGTTAAGGGCTCTACCGGTAGCTATGTATTCATGTCTCTCTCTATGCGTGATCTTATTGAGATCATGAGCTTTCTAATCTAGTTGAATAAGCAGATCTATTCTGCTACTCAAGTGCTTTAATTAATCTCTGCTTATCCCCACGTGTGTGAAGTTGACAGTGTGCACACCGTGTGGCACTTAGTCTAAGGTTACAGAAATACTTATCATGAGTATAATTTGAGTTAGATGTCTCTATGAGATTGTGGTGACTGTTGGAACCATCTAGCGCTCAAGATTATAGTGAGGGGTTATCAAGATGGGCAATGCGAAATTTAAGGTGTTCTGTTATAGCCCTACATCGTCCAACCAGAGAGTAGTTTAGGGTAGCATAATGAAGAGAAGATATTTACATGAGAGTGTCCACTAGTGAAAGTATGATCCCTAGGCCTTGTTTCTATGCATTGAAACACCGTTTACAATCTGTCATGTTACGTGTTTGCTTGCTACCACTCTTATTTCAGATTGTAATTACCACTTATAATCATCCATATTACTTTTATTTCACTATCTCTTCGCCAAACTAGTGCACCTATACACCTGACAAGTGTATTGGGTGTGTTGGGGACACAAGAGACTTCTTGTATCTTGATTGCAGGGTTGCTTGAGAGGGATACCTTTGACCACTTCCTCCCTGAGTTCGATAAACCTTGGGTGATCCACTTAAGGGAAACTTGCTATTGTTCAAGAAACCTTTGCACTTGGAGGCCCAACATTGTCTACAAGAATAGAAGCATGCGTAGACATCAAGCTATTTTCTGGCGCCATTGCCGGGGAGGTAAGGTAAAAGGTACTCACATCCTCTGGCTACTAAGCTATCTTCTAGTACTGTTGCTGGTGTGTGAGTGCTCGAAGTTATTTCCTTTAGATTCTACATTATATCTTTTTGTTTCTTGTTTTTATTTTCACTAGTTAGGCTTAATGGAAAACAACAACAAAATTAGAGAGCTTTATAGTATTTATCTTGAGTTAGGACATGAAGTGTTTGAAGAGAAAATTAAAAAACCTATGGAACTTTATTTGCATGCTAAAAGCAATGTTATTAGTATGAATTCTTTGAACACCATTATTGCTAATGCTATGGAAAATTCTAAGCTCGGGGAAGCTGGTTTTGATGAGTATGATATTTTTAGTCCCCCGAGCACGGAGGAGAAAACTTACTTTGATGATACTATACCTCCAATATATGATGATTACAATGATGAATATGATATTTTCAGTCCACCTACTATTGAGGAGAAAATTCATTTTGATTACAATATTCCTCCTATATTTGATGACTATGGTGATAAGAATAATAATGATAGCTATTTTGTTGAATTTTCTCCCACTACGATTAACAATAATGACTATGCTTATATGGAGAGTAATAATTATTTTATGCATGTGGCTCATGATAAGAATGTTTCATGTGATAGTTATATTGTTAATTTTATTCATGATGCTACTGAAAGTTATTATGAGAGAGGGAAACATGGTTTTATGCATCTCAACAATATTAAGTTTCCCCTCTTTATGTTGAAAATTTTGAAGTTGCACTTGTTTTGCTTTCCTATACTTGTTGCTTTGTGCTTTCATGACTTGTTTCTTTACAAGATTATTTTTCATAGGAAGTGGGCTAGACTTAAATTTGTTCCATATTTTCTTCTGGATGCTCTCTTTTACTTCAATTCATATTTCTTATGTGAGCATCATCGAAATTATCATGCCTATCTTAATGGCTATAAAGAAAGAGATTTTGGGAGACAACCCATTATATTTTTACTGTTAGTTTACTTTTGTTTTGTTGAGTCTTGGAAGTTATTGCCTCTGTAATAACCTCTTATTATCCTTTTTGTTTGGTGTTTGTGCCAAGAATAACCTCTAATGATAGGGAAGTAAGATATGGGGAAGTTGTTGTCCCGAAACAGATTTCTGTGTGTCACTGTAAAACATCGTGAAAAATCTCAGTATGTCTGATTAAGCTGTAATATTTTGTGCTTATGATCTGGGTTATTACCCAATTTTCTTTAGTTTTGCACTTTTAGATTTGAGCAATATAAGAATTTCGAAAAAATCGGTCTTTACCTACTGGTCTGTTTTGACAGATTTCTGCAATTATTTGCATTTGCCTCTTAATCGGTTTCTTTTTGAATTCTCTTGGATCACTTGAGATTTTAAAAGAAATTGCTACAGTAGCTTATATTTTAATGGATGATTTACTTGAGTTGAAACTGAACCCAAAGGATTATTATTTTGAATACACTAATGTTGCTTATGAAGATTGTGTGAAGTTTTGTATGAAGGAAATTTTCAAGTGTAGGGAGAGAATGATGTGATGAGCTGAAGTATGGACAAAAGATCAAGCTTGGGGATTCAACCCGTGTCACTCCATCAAATATTTAAGAAGTACATGCGTCAAATCTTGGGGATGCCCAAGGCATCCCCTTCTTCATCAATAATCTCAGGTCTTCTTTCAAGACACTTTGTTTTTATTACCTTATGCACTATGTGTTGTTCTTGGAGCATCTTTGTTTTTAGTTTTCTTTTGCTTTCTTTGCCACAATAAATTGGTTGGATCCCAACGCACTTCTTTTGGAGAGATACACACCCCATTATTCATTTCCTAGAACACTCTAGTTTTCACTCTTATTGTTCTATGAGTGTTCTCCTTTGCTAACACTGCGTTTAGCTTTAGATTTCTTATTATTTTGGCTTAGAACTTTTTAGTTCTTCTTTGTAGATGGGTGAGACATGCTCTCTGGTTTTTATTGATTATTATCTTTGAGAGTTGTTTCAAATAAGTCGATTGGTGTTGGAAAAGAGTAGGAAGTTTCATGCTTATAGTGGTACAAAAGGAAGCTTGTTTTAACTGTGACTTAGACTATGGTAGATGTTGCTTTGACCATATGCTTAGTGATTATTATTGTAGCAAGACTTGTTTCAAACAATTGTGATTGCTTAATGTGCCTTGAAAGAATCATGCGTTGTTTTAGCACACAAAAGCATAATATTGTGGTATTCTCCTTTGATGCTTTATTTGGGTTGACTTGGCACATGCTTACACCATGTTAAGACTATGAACCAGTCACCATAGCCTCTATGATAATTTAGTTTTTGACTTGCAATATCACTTTATTCTTTAATTAATAATGTTTTATCGCTTTGCATGATTATGGCCATTATTGCTCTCTTAGTTGGTTGCTCCCAGTCTTTTGCTAGCCTCCACCTGTACTGAGTATGAGTTCTACTCATGCATGCAACTCCCAAGAAACCAAGTTATTCCAAAGGGTCCACTATAAATTCCTATGCATGGTGTGTTACACCATTCCAAGTATATTCATGTGTTTATCTATCATCCAAATTAAACTTTTGTTATGTGAAAATTAGTGATTAAAGCTCTCACTAACTTGATGGCATATTTTATTTTCTTGCACTTAATAAACTTGAACCATTATGCCCATCTATGTTACGTATATGCTTGCATTTTATAAGTTGTGAGTTAGCAGAACCATGTTCCCATGGGGAAGACTTTCAACATTGCACTTATTATTTGTTGATATCATGTTCTTTTGTTTATGGATCCCGACGGTGTGAAATAAAAGGGGAGCTTGTAAGCTCATGGAGTTTGTATGTGTGTTAGAGAAACGTCTAGGCGGCTATCCTAAGCCATGCCTAATCATGGTGGAAACTTGCAGCATAACCATAATGAGTATTCTGTGAAGCATCCTCAATAAAAACCTATGCAAATAGCAAATAAAAAGATCACTAAGATACTCATTTTCTGTTGCCTTGTCATTTTGATATGGGAAAGCTCCTGTGTCATGGGACAAGAGGTACCCCGTTGGTGGTTCTCCATGATACACATGTACTTACAATGACAAGAACTTACTTGTGACTAAAGTTGAGTAGCATGAGGTTCGGTACTCGTAAGCAAGGGGCATGAGATTTTCAACTTATAACTTGTCAATCATATCCTCATATTTGTGTCACTTTAACCTTAATTACTTCAAGATTCCAATGATAGGGGCAATGAGAGCTCAAAGCTAGTAAGTACCATAATTTTTGGAAGCTCTTTATGAAACTTGAAATCCCTGCTTCCTTCTATGACGGGATTTCTTTTTTTTATCTTTTTATGTTGAGTCTTCATCTTCTATCTTTATGCACCAATTAAGAGAGCATAGTTGTCATTCTTAGTTCAATGTGCATTGCCCCAAAACTTATTGATTGATTCATAATTTTGGTATTGCTTGCTCTTAAATTATATGTATAGTGACCCTTATGGACTTTGAAGGTGTCATATGCATTTATGTTCTGCTAATTCATGAAGGACAAGCTGATTACCACTCTTATTATTTTATCTATATGTGAAACAAACAAATGTATTTCAATGCATTATTATTCATGATCTTTTGTTTGTACCTTTTTATGTTGCAACTTAGTTGTTTTGTCTTATTGTTAGAACTATATCTTTCATGTTTATGTTAGAGTACTATGATCCTAGCTATCAATGTTTTACAATACCTTGATCAAGATTGTGATGGTGCATGTCACCTCAAAAATTATTCTTTTTATCACTTACCTACTCAAGGACGAGCAGGAGTTCAATGTGATGCTCCATGCTTGTTTTGTATCAACTATCTTATGTTATGTCTACACTTTGAGGCATTTTATACATTTTCTATAACTAACCTATTAACAAGATGCTGCAGTGCGAGTTGCCTGCTTTCTGCTGTTTTTTTGTTTCAGAAAAGCTAGTAAAGAAATATTCTTAGAATTGGATCAAACAAAAGCCTAAGTTCCTATTTTTTTCCGACACGACACGCAAGTCCAAAGCAGAGATGGAGGAGAGCCACGAGGCGGCCACACCATAGGGTGGCGCGGCCCCCCTAGGCGTGACAGGCCCTGGTGTGGGCCCCTCGGGCAGCCACTGACCTCACCTCTTCGCCTACATAAACCCCCCGAGACAAAAACCCTAAAGGGAGGATTAGAATTCCATGAAAAGTTCCACAGCACCGCCACCACCGAAGAGGAGATTCGGGGGACAGAAGTCTCTGTTCCGGCACCCTACCGAGATGGGGAAGTGCGCTGATACATTGCAAATGTATCTATAATTTTTGATGTTCCATGCTTGGTTTTATCTACTTTCTTATGTTTTGTCCATACTTTGGAGTACTTTTCATATGATTTCTTGGACTAACCTATTAAAAAGATGCCACAGTGCTAGTTGCCTGTTTTCTGCTGTTTTTGGTTCCAGGAAAGTCAGAAAATGAATATTCTTGGAATTGGACCGGACAAAAGCCAAAGTTATTATTTTCCCGGAAGACTCACGAAGCCAGAAGGAGAGCCGGAGAGGGGCCACAGGGTGGCCACACCACCCCTAGGCGTGGTCCCCCCAGGCCGCGCCAGGGCATGGTGTGGGACCCCTGGCCGCCCACCGACCTTGCCTCTTTCGCCTATATATCTCCCCCGAGGCAAAAACCCTAGATCATCAAGCCTCCAACCACGAAAAGTTCCGCAGCACCGCCGCCACCAAAGGGGAGATTCGGGGGATAGAAGGTCTCTGTTCCGGCACCCTGCCGGGACGGGGAAGTGTCCCCGGAGCCATCTCCATCGATCTCCACCACCATCTCCATCGCCATTGCTGATTCCCATGATAAGGAGGGAGTAGTTCTATATCGAGGCTAAGGGTTCTACCGGTAGCTATGTGTTCATCTCTCTCTCTATGCATGATCTTATTGAGATCATGAGCTTGTAATCTATAGATCTACCTTGCTACTCAAGTGCTTTAATAGATCTCTACTCTCCCCATGTGTGTGAAAGTGACAGCGTGCACACCATGGTGGCACTTAGGCTAGAGATTATAATTACTTAGTATGAGTTATATTTGGAGTTGGATGTTTCTATGAAATTGTGGTGTTTGTTGGAACCATCTAGAGCTCAAGGTGACAGTGTGGGGTTATCTAGATGGGGAAAGCAAACTTTGAGGAGTGCTGTTATAGCCCTACCAACGATTAGAGTGTCCAACCGGAGAGTAGTTCAGCATAGTATTATAAAGAAGAATATATTTATATGAGAGTGTTCACTAGTGAAAGTATGATCCCTAGGCCTTGTTTCTAAGTAATGAAACACCGTTTGCTATTAGATCTATTACATGTTAGCTTGCTTCTTTCTTTATTTCAGTTTGCCTTTAGTCTTTTCCCACGTCAACCACACAACAGCAAGCTATTTTCTGGAACCGTTAACACTTATAATTATCCATACCACTTGTATTTCACTATCTCTTCGTCGAACTAGTGCACCTATACACCTGACAAGTGTATTGGGTGTGTTGGGGACACAATAGACTTCTTGTATCTTGATTGCAGGGTTGCTTGAGAGGGGATACATTTGACCACTTCCTCCCTGAGTTCGATAAACCTTGGGTGATCCACTTAAGGGAAAACTTGTTGCTATTATACAAACCTCTGCACTTGGAGGCCCAACAACTGTCTACAAGAATAGAAGTGCGTAGACATCAAGCTATTTTCCTGGCCGCTGCCGGGAGGTATAAAGGTACTCACATCCTCCGCTGTGAGTGCTCAAAGTTATTTCCTTTAGATTCTGCAATTTTGTCTTTTTGTTTCTTGTTTTCACTAGTTAGGCTTAATGGAAAACAACAACAAAATTAGAGAGCTTTATAGTATTTATCTTGAGTTAGGACATGAAGTGTTTGAAGAGAAAATTAAAAAACCTATGGAACTTTATTTGCATGCTAATAGCAATGTTGTCAGTATGAATTCTTTTGACACCATTATTGCTAATGCTATGGAAAAGTCTAAGCTTGGGGAAGCTAGTTTTTATGAAAATGATCTTTTTAGTTCCCCAGCTTTGGAAGATAGCTATTCTATTGCTTATTATGATACCAAACCTCCAATATATGATGATTACAATGATGAATATGATATTTGCAGTCCACCTACTATTGAGGAGAAAATTAATGATTACAATATGCCTCCTACAGTTGATGATTATGGTGATGAGAATAATAACGATAGCTATTTTATTGAATTTTCTCCCACTACAATTAATAAAAATGACTATTCTTATGTGGAGAGTGATAATTATTTTATGCATGTGGCTCATGATAAGAATGTTTCATGTGATAGTTATATTGTTAATTTTATTCATGATGCTACTAAAAGTTATTATGAGAGAGGGAAACATGGTTTTATGTATCTCAAGAATATTATGTTTCCCCTCTTTATGTTGAAAGTCTTGAAGTTAGACCTGTTTTTATTTACTATGCTTGTTGCTTTGTGCTTTCATGACTTGTTTCTTTACAAGATTCCTATGCATGGTTAGACTTAAATGTGCTTTGGATTTGCTTCTTGATGCTCTCTTTTACTTCCATTCATATTTCTTATGTGAGCATCTTCTCAAACTATCATGCCTAACTTAAAGGCGTTAAAGAAAAGTACTTATTGGGAGATAACCCAAAAGTTTTAGATGAGTTTTTGGAAGTTATTGCTTCAGTAATAACCTCTCCTTATCATTTTAATTTGCTTTTTGTGCCAATAGTAACCTCTAATGAAAGAGAATTAATGATTGGGAAAGTTGTTGTCCCGAAACAGATTTTTGTGCTTCGCCGTACAAATTCCTGTAAAATCTATGTACGTCGATTTGAGGCGTTATTTTTTGTGCTTCTGCCCCAGGTTGTTATCTAACTTTTGTTAGTTCAACACTTTTTTATTTGAGCAACAGAAGGTCTTCGAAAAAATTGGTTTTTACCTATTGGTCTGTTTTGACAAATTTCTGCCATTTTCTGCATTTGCTTCTTGTTGGTTCCTTTTTGAGTTCTTTTGGGGAATTGAGATTTTTGAGGGAAGTGCTACTGTAGCTAGTGTTTTAATGGAAGTTTATTGGTGTTAGAACTGAACTTAAAGACTTATTATATTGAGTGCACTAATGTTGCTAATAAAGATTGTGTGAAGTTTTGTATGAAGGAAAAATTTCAGGTGTATGGAAGGAATGAGTAATGCGATGAAGGATGGACTAAAGCTCAAGCTTGGGGATGCCACGCGTGTCACCCCAAGAAATATCCAATAAGTACAAGCATCAAAGCTGGGGGATGCCCAAGGCATCCCCTTCTTCATCAATAAAAATCCCAGGTTTCTTCCAAACGCTTCATTTTTATTGTTTCATGCACAGTTGTGTTGTTCTTGGAGCATCTTCTTTTTCGTTTTTGTTTTGGTTTTTCGTTTGCTTTGTTTTCTTTGTTTGCTGTATAAATTTGTTGGACCCCCTCTTTCATACATTGGCTTTCAAATAGTTTGTTTTGGTTTGGAAAAGAGTAGGAAAGTCCATGCTTAAGTGGTAAAGAGAGCTTATTTTTGACTGTGGCCTATGCTTCGTCATGCCATGCTTGATATTTTTTTGGCTTTATGCTTAGTATTCTTTGCTGTAGCATGACATGTTATAAACAATTGAGATTGCTTAATGTGCCTTTGAAGAATCATGCGTTGTTTTAGCATATTAAAGCATAATATTGTGGTATTCTCCTTTGATGCTTTATTTGGGTTGACTTGGCACATTCTCACACCATGTTATGACTATCCCAAGTCACCATAGCCTTTATGATCCTTTAGTTTTCAACTTGTAGTATCACTTTATGCTTTGATCAATGATGTTTTGTCGCTCTGCATGATTATGGCCATTATTGCTCTCTTAGTTGGTCGCTCCTAGTCCTTTGCTAGCCTCCGTAACGAGGTATGAGTTCCACTCATGCATCCAAATCCTTAAACCAAGTTATTCCAAAGAGTCCACCATACCTACCTACTAGCATATGCTATTCCAAGTATATTCATGTTTTTATCTACCTTCCAAATTAAACTTGTTATGAGAAAACTAGCGATTAAAGCTCTCACGAACTTGATGGCACACTTTTCTTTTCTTGCCCTTAATAAACTTGAACCATTGTGCCGTCTATGTTGTATATGTTTGCACTTATTTGTTAGGGATTAGCAGAACCATGTTGTCATGGGGAACGCTTTCAACATTGCACGGGTACTTTGTACCTAGTTGATATCATGCTCTTTTGTCTATGGATGTCGTCGGTATGAAATGAAAGGGGAGCTTGTAAGTCCATGGAGTTATGTATATGTGTTAGAGAAACGCCTGGGCCACTGGTCTAATTCATGCTGACATGGTGGAAACCTGTAGCGTAACCATAATGAGCTGTCTATGAAGCATTCTTCTTATAAAAAAAAGATTCCTATACTGAGAAAAAAGAGAAAAAGAAAAAAAATAGCTTATGAAAAGAGGAAAGAGAGAAAAAAGCACCATATTCCCATGGTAAATAAGAAGATTGTTGAGATGCTCATTGTCTGCTTGCCTTGTCATTTTGATATGGGGATTCTTCCGTATCATCGGACAAGGGGTACCCCATTGGCGGTTCTCTATGATACACATGTACTTATGATGACAAGAACTTACCGGTGACTAAACTTGAGTAGCATGAGGAGCGGCCCTCGTATTCAAGGGACATGAGATTTCCAACTTATACTTTGTCAAGCATATACTCCATAGTTTGTTCACTTTAACCTTAATCACTTCAAGATGCTGATGATAGGGGCAATGAGAGCTGAAAGCTATTAAGTACCATAATTTTTGGAAGCTCTTTATGAGACTTGAATCCCTACTTCCTTATATGAAGGCCTTTCTTCCACTTATATATATTGAGTCTCCACTTTCTATCTTTATGCACCTAATTTGAGAGCATAGTGGCCATTCTTAGTTCTATGTGCTTTGTCCCAAGACTTGTTGATTGATGCATAATTTTGATATTGCTTGTCCTTCAACTATTTGTATCTAGTCACTCTTATGAACTTTGAAGGTGTCCTATGCATTTATATTTGCTACTCTATGAGGGACAAGATGAATGCCACTATGCTATGTTTTCTTTATGAGAAACAAACAAACGTCTTGCAAAGCATTGTTATTCATGAATCTTTTGTTTGTGCCTTTTCATGTTGCAACATAGTTTATTTGTCTTATTGCTAGAACTTTGTCTTTCATGTTATGATTGAAGTACTATGATCCCAGCTTTGAATGTTTTACAAATACTTTGATCAAGTTTATGATGGTGCATGTCACCTAAAAAATTATTCTTTCTTTTTATCACTGACCTACTCAAGGACGAGCAGGAGTTAAGCTTGGGGATGTTGATACATTGGAAATGTATCTAAAATTTTTGATGTTCCATGCTTGGTTTTATCTACTTTCTTATGTTTTGTCCACACTTTGGAGTACTTTTCATATGATTTCTTGGACTAACCTATTAACAAGATGCCACAGTGCCAGTTGCCTGTTTTCTGCTGTTTTTGGTTCCAGGAAAGTCAAAAAATGAATATTCTCGGAATTGGACCGGACAAAAGCCAAAGTTGTTATTTTCCCGGAAGACTCACGGAGCCAGAAGGAGAGCTGAAGAGGGGCCACAGGGTGGCCACCCCACCCCTAGGCGCGGGTCCCCCTAGGCTGCGCCAGGGCATGGTGTGGGCTCCCTGGCCGCCCACCGACCTTGCCTCTTTCGCCTATATATCTCCCCCGAGGCAAAAACCCTAGATCATCAAGCCTCCAGCCACGAAAAGTTCCGCAGCGCCGCCGCCACCGAAGGGGAGATTTGGGGGACAGAAAGTCTCTGCTCCGGCACCCTGTCGAGACGGGGAAGTGCCCCCGGAGCCATCTCCATCGATCTCCACCACCATCTCCACCACCGTTGCTGATTCCCATGATGAGGAGGGAGTAGTTCTCTCTCGAGGCTAAGGGTTCTACCGGTAGCTATGTGTTCATCTCTCTCTCTATGCATGATCTTATTGAGATCATGAGCTTGTAATCTATAGATCTACCTTGCTACTCAAGTGCTTTAATAGATCTCTGCTCTCCCCATGTGTGTGAAAGTGACAGCGTGCTCACCATGGTGGCACTTAGGCTAGAGATTACAAATACTTGTTATGAGTTATATTTGGAGTTGGATGTCTTTATGAAATTGTGGTGTTTGTTGGAATCATCTAGTACTCAAGGTGACAGTGTGGGGTTTTCTATATGGGAAAGGCTTACTTTGAGGTGTGCTGTCATAGCCCTACCATCGATTAGAGTGTTCAACCGGAGAGTAGTTCAGCGTAGTATCATAAAGAGAAGATATTTATATGAGAGTGTTCAATAGTGAAAGTATGATCCCTAGGCCTTGTTTCTAAGCATTGAAACACCATTTGCTATTAGATCTGTTATATGTTTGCTTTCTTCCTTCTTTATTTCACTTTGCCTTTAGTCTTTTCCACGCCATCAAGTTATTTTCTATCACCGTTACCACTTATAATTATCCATACCACTCGTATTTCACTATCTCTTCGCCAAACTAGTGCACCTATACACCTGACAAGTGTATTGGGTGTGTTGGGGACACAAGAGACTTCTTGTATCTTGATTGCAGGGTTGCTTGAGAAGGGATACCTTTGACCACTTCCTCCCTGAGTTCGATAAACCTTGGGTGATCTACTTAAGGGAAAACTTGCTGCTGTTCTACAAACCTCTGCACTTCGAGGCCCAAAACTGTCTACAAGAAAAGAAGTGCGTAGACATCATGCCCCTGGAGCCATCTCCATCGACTCCACCGCCATCTCCATCGCCGTTGCTGACTCCCATGATGAGGAGGGAGTAGTTCTCTCTCGAGACTAAGGGCTCTACCGGTAGTTATGTGTTCATCTCTCTCTCTATGCGTGATCTTTTTGAGATCATGATCTTTGTAATCTAGTTGAATCAGTAGATCGATTCTTCTACTCAAGTGCCTTAATTAATCTCTGCTTATCCCCACTTGTGTGAAGTTGGCAGTGTGCCCACCGTGTGGCACATAGGCTAAGGTTACAGCAATACTTATCATGAGTATAATTTGAGTTGGATGTTTCTATGAGATTGTGGTGTTTGTTGGAACCATCTAGTGCTCAAGGTGATAGTGAGGGGTTATCTAGATGGGGAATGCGAACTTTAAGGTGTGTTGTTATAGCCCTACATCGTCCAAACGGAGAGTAGTTCAGGGTAGCATAATGAAGAGAAGATATTTATATGAGAGTGTCCACTAGTGAAAGTATGATACCTAGGCCTCGTTTCTAAGCATTGAAACACCATTACAATCAGTCATGTTACATGTTTGCTTGTTGCCACTCTTATTTCAGATTGTAATTACCACTTATAATCATCCATATTACTTGTATTTCACTATGTCTTCGCCGAACTAGTGCGCCTATACACCTGACAAGTGTATTGGGTGTGTTGGGGACAGAAGAGACTTCTTTTATCTTCATTGCAGGGTTGCCTGAGAGGGATACCTTTGACCACTTCCTCCCTGAGTTCAATAAACCTTGGGTGATCCACTTAAGGGAAACTTGCTGCTATTCTACAAACCTATGCACTTGGAGGCCCAATACTGTCAACAAGAATAGAAGCGTGCGTAGACATCAGTGTCAGTGTGCATCACTATGGTTTTGGAAAAGAACACATGCAATGATGCCACTCTAGCATATGGCAACCATATGGATCCACCAGTTGTCATTGCATGTGTGTCCTTCTCATAAACCACATGGATCCACTAGATGCCATTGCAAGCTGTGTTCTGATCATAAACCACATTGATACACTAGAGCTCATTGCATTTGTGTGTGTCAGTGTGCATCACTATGGTTTTGAAAAGAACACATGCAATGATGCCACTCCAGCATGTGGTGTTCTTCTCATAAACCACATGGATCCACCAGTTGTCATTGCATGTGTGTCCTTCTCATAAACCACATGGATCCAGTAGATGCCACTCCTGCATGTGGTGTTCTTCTCATAAACCACATTGATCCACTAGATCTCATTGCATGTGTGTTCTTCATAGAAAACAGATGGATCCACTAATGCCACTCCATCATGTGGTGTACTTCTCATAAACCACTTGGATCCACTAGTTGTCATTGCATGTGTGTCCTTTTCATAAACCACATGGATCCACCAGATCTCATTGCATGTTTGTCCTCTCATAAACCACATGGATCCACTACATGTCATTGCATGTGTGTCCTTCATAGAAAATACATGGATCCACTGATGCCACTCTAGCATGTGGTCTTCTTCTCATAAACCACATGGATCCACTAATTGTCATTACAAGTGTGTCCTTCTCATAAACCACATGGATCCACTAGATACAATTGCATGTGGTGTTCTTCTCATAAACCACATTGATCCACTAGAGCTTATTGCATGTGTGTGTGTGTCTGTGTGCATCACTGTGGTTTTGGAAAATAACACATGCAATGATGCCACTCCAGCATGTCGTGTTCGTCTCATAAACCACATGGATCCACCAGTTGTTGTTGCATGTGTGTCCTTCTCATAAACCACATGGATCCACCAATGCCACTCCAGCATGTGGTGTTCTTCTCATAAACCACATGGATCCACCAATTGTCATTGCATGTGTGACCTTCTCATAAACCACATGGATCCACTAGATGCCACTCCTGCATGTGGTGTTCTTCTCATAAACCACATTGATCCACTAGAGCTCATTGCATGTGTGTTCTTCATAGAAAAAACATGGATCCACTAATGCCACTCCAGCATGTGGTGTTCTTCTTATAAACCACATGGATCCACCAGTTGTCATTGCATGTGTTTCCTTTTCATAAACCACATGGATCCACTAGATCTCATTGCATGTGTGTCCTTCTCATAAACCACATGGATCCACTAGATGTCATTGCATGTGTGTTCTTCATAGAAAATACATGGATCCACTGATGCCACTCCAGCATGTGGTGTTCTTCACATAAACCACATGGATCCACCAGTTGTCATTGCATGTGTGTCCTTCCCATAAACCACATGGATCCACTAGATGCCACTCCTACATGTGTTGTTCTCATAAACCACATTGATCCACTAGAGCTTATTGCATGTGTATGTGTCAGTGTGCATCACTGTGGTTTTGGAAAAGAAAACATGCAATGATGCCACTCCAGCATGTGGTGTTCTTCGCATAAACCACATGGATCCACCAGTTGTCATTGCATGTGTGTCCTTCTCATAAACCACATGGATCCACCGATGCCGCTCCTGCATGTGGTGTTCTTTTCATAAACCACATTGATCCATTAGATGTCATTGCATGTGTGTTCTTCACAGAAAACACATGGATCCACTTATGCCATTCTAGCATGTGGTGTTCTTCTCATAAACCACATGGATCCACCAGTTGTCATTCTATGTGTGTCCTTCTCATAAACCACATGGATCCACTAGATGTCATTGCATGTGGTGTTCTTCTCATAAACCACATTGATCCACTAGAGCTCATTGCATGTGTGTGTGTGTCAGTGTGCATCACTGTGGTTTTGGAAAAGAACACATGCAATGATGCCACTCCAGCATGTGGTGTTCTTCTCATAAACCACATGGTTCCACCAGTTGTCATTGCATGTGTGTCCTTCTCATAAACCACAAGGATCCACTAGATGTTATTGCATGTGGTGTTATTATCATAAACCACATTGATCCACTAGAGCTCGTTGCATGTGTGTGTGTAAGTGTGCATCAATGTGGTTTTGTAAAAGAACACATGCAATGATGCCACTCCAGCATGTGGTGTTCTTCTCATAAACCACATGGATCCACCAGTTGCCATTGCATGTGAGTCCTTCTCATAAACCACATGGATCCACTAGATGTCATTGCATGTGGTGTTCTTCTCATAAACCACATTGATCCACTAGAGCTCATTGCATTTGTGTGTGTTAGTGTGCATCACTGTGGTTTTGGAAAAGAACACATGCAATGATGCCACTCCAGCATGTGGTGTTCTTCTGATAAACCAGATGGATCCACCAGTTGTCATTGCATGTGTGTCCTTCTGATAAACCACATGGATCCACTGATGCCACTCCTGCATGTGGTGTTCTTTTCATAAACCACATTGATCCACTAGATGTCATTGCATGTGTGTTCTTCACAGAAAACACATGGATCCACTGATGCCACTCCAGCATGTGGTGTTCTTCTCATAAACCACATGGATCCACCAGTTGTCATTGCATGTGTGTCCTTCTCCTAAACCACATGGATCCACTATATGTCATTGCATGTCTTTGCATGTGTGTTCTTTTCTTAAACCACCACTAATGTCATTGCATGTGGTGTTCTTTCCATAAACCACATGGATCCCCTAGAGTCATTTGCACGTGTGTTCTTTTCAATGAGAGTCGTTGGCCACAAACAATCTGGACGCGGAACTAACCAGCAACTGCTCCGAGCTTCTGGAATACCCAATCCCCATTGTTAGGCGCCGTTGGATCGGGGTGCGTGGATGATAAGGATGTCCTTCGTAAGGGCGATCTGCGAGAATTCTGTTCTATGAATTGATTGGCAGTGGCATCCACGACTAGGCCTACGTCCTTGCCCTGATCCCCTTAACCTTGGGGCCGAAGCTCAGATCATGTTCCTTCATCGCCATGGAGAGGGAGAGGCCCAAACTCAGCTTTCACGAGGCTCAGATGTTCGCCCACTACGACATACTCGCGCTGCTATTGGGGATATACTTGCCGGGGTATCCTCACCATGCCTCACTGACCAGGGTGGCCCACTTCGGGTTAGAGCTTTGCCTCACGGGTTGCCCAGTCAGGGAGAAGAGACGGAGTCCATTCCGGCTACGGAAGGCCCAGAAGACTTATCGACATAGGCCAGTTATGTTACTTGTACTTCAAGATATACTCTGTAACCAACTCTTAGTCGTAGCTGGATAGGTCTCTCCTGTAAACCCTAGGCCAGATATTTATATAAGCCGTCCTAGGTTAAGCCTTTAGGGCACCCTCACAATAGTATACAATCTCAACTCGCACAGGCGAAACCCTCGTAACCCATATTCCGGCTCTGTTGTACTACTGGATTGCAAATAGGAGTAGTCTCCGTCCAAAGCCGGCAGATTCGAACCTGGGCAAACTTGTGTGCTCACTGTCCTGGAATACCGTACGTCTCACACCCCTCTCTTCCACATGCCTCGAGGACCCCCTCATGGCGTACCTGTCATCAATCCGACGACAGTTGGCGCCCACCGTGGGGCAAGTGAGCTTCAGATCTGTGTTCCAAGCAGAATCTGCAAGAATCAGAATTAGCGAGACCATCGCCGTCGGTCGCGTCCTCTACGCCAACGACGTCCCTCTCATCGTTCTCGACGAGACTTGGATTCCGGCTAGGGAGGCCGTGACTGCTTACACCATCATGTCTTTTGGCAAGATCGATGTATACATCAGTTTCGCTGAACCTGCCCCACCCACCCCAGTAGTGATGAGAGAGGCCGAAGAAATCTCTGGGTCCACTTTGCCCGTGGAGGCGGCAGAGTTCCGGATCTTAGAAAACCCTAATCCCACCCAGCCTGCAACCATTGCGGAGATAGTGGAGAAAGCCGAACCTGAAGCAGATCTTGCGGTTCATGTCGAATCTGGAGTGGATTTCCCTAGCGAGGCCGAATCCCAGATCGATCTACCCGCTGAGGTCAAAATCCAGGAGGATCAGGACAACAACCTTGGTTCCGGCTATGCTAATGCTGGAACAGACCAACCTTTCCTCAGGCATACGTTGAGGCGCATGATGTCGCAAGGCGCAAACGTGGATGAGGTTCCCGAGACCATTAGGATTTTCGAGGAAGCCCACGAGGAAAGCCGCAACTACCTCAGGATGCACACGTCGCACTTTGTCGGATATGTTGGATCCGGATCCGGCTCTGCCGATGCTGGAGACAACAAAGACTCGGTGCTGGAGGCGATTGGGACAAACACCGACTTACCGGCATCTTCGGATGACTCGAAGACATCGGCAGATTTCTAAAAGTTCTTTGCGGAATATGAAGAGGAGTTTAACTCCACAGCTACATAAGAAGGAGAAGTCATGGACGAAGGATCCGGAGAAAACTCTCCCAAAGCGCAGGATGACACGAATCTCAGAGATAATCCCGACGTCTAGATGTCCGAAAGTACCGATCAGAGCTTGACTCCGGGAAACGGACCCAAAGCCGTCTTTGCTACCGGCGCTGCCAAGAAGGCAAAGAAGAAGAATAAGAAGAACAAGACCCCGGCAACAGATCCTCTAGCGGAGGAAGAAGTGGCCCAGGAATACGAGGAAGACTCGGATGGAGCTTTAATCCCAGACGAGCCCAAAGAAGCTTCGGTGGATGGACACGTGGTCACCGCGGGTGCCCGTAAACTCATCGACGATGCATTAACTACACCTATCCCTACTGCAGCAGAACTCACTGCTGCAGAATTGGAAGAAAGGGCTCAGGCCCTAGAAGTGCGTCGCCAAGTACTCCTGGATGAAGCCAAAAACATCGAGGAAGAGAAGAAGCGCATGGCTATTATGGAGAAGCTCATCTCTCTGCAGCATTAGAAGACCTAGAAAGGCCACGTATGGGCCGACAAATTCCTAGAAGTACGCAAGGTTCTCTTTGAGGGAGATCCGGGGATGCCTCGGCTCGATAGTAGTGGAGATCTGGTGTACCCAACACCAGTATAGAACACAGCTACGGCTCGAGATATCCTGACAAATAACCCAGGCCCAGAAAAGGTTCATTTGGGCATAAAGATACTTACCAAGGGTATAGAGCAACAGAAGGTCGCGAAATCCAGAAGCGGAAACTGGTCTCTCAATCCGACCAATGTCGCACGGATCCGGCCTGGAACGATATCAGGCCCCAACGGGTGCCAGAACAGCATCATTGTTCCGACCGTCGAGAAGACAACTACTCAAGAACTAGATCTTCAGGCCAACGGCATAGAACCACACGTGATTGGACCAATGTTGCCCCAGCCACAGAGCAAGACGCAGTTGCAGCGCTGTATTCGAACTTAGCTATGCCAGGGTGCCTGTCACACTGCTCTTGCATGACAACACGCTGGCAAGGCAGATCGAGGAGCGCCGCCGACAGCTGCCAGAGCGAAAGAGGGCAATGGCATGGTACTCGCACATGGGTGCGTACTAGAGAAAGTTGTTCAAGAAGGAGCAGATGGCGTTGATTGATCCACCTGGATCTACGCAACCCCGAAGGGAGGTAGCGCTTCTGGACAGTGCCTGGGCGTACGGCCTCCACCATTATCGATGCGGCACACTGTGAAGAATCCATGAGGAGGAGGAATGCTGTCGAGAACATCGGCATCAATTCTGATGCGGAGGAGGCTGACGGCGACGCGGACAACATCGTCGATGATGCAGACTGTGGGAGCATCATAGTCGATTAGGGCCACTTAAGTCTAAATTAAATCTATGTACGGTAGATTGGGGTCTCTTGAGTCATAGTCGATTAGCGTCATAATCTATATATGTTGGCCATGTTTTAGGTGTCTTTGTCTTTGAAACTAGTCAAAACTCGTTCGCACGTTCCTGGCATATCGAATGGGACAATACGCTGACTCTGCTCCCAACACTTGATGGCACAGCCATAATTTGGAGTGCGCCAGAGGAGAAGGGGTCGAGCGTGTTGTAATAGTGTACTACTTCTGTCCAGATATAACTGACTTAGCTTTTTATTAGATATTTAAATGTATATATACCCAAAACATGTCTAGATACATACGAATCTACACAAATTCATGTCACTTAGTTCTAGACGGAGGGAGTAATAATATTTTTTGAGGAATTGTTTCGGATGGCATATATTGGCCATGTTTTAGGTTTCTCTGTCCTTCAAACTAATCAAAAGTCATCCAATTCTGAACAAACAAAGTCATTGCGTTCACATCCGATGGGACAATACGCTGACTCTACTACCAGCACTTGATTGCACAGCCATAATTCTGGAGTGCGCTAGAGGAGATGCGAATCCAAGGGAGATGGGAACTAGTAGCTGCGTCCATACGCAGGTAAAAAAATAATGTAATAATTTTTTAAAAATTGTAATCTAGTTCACATGACCCTATAACAGACACGTTGCACACGCCAGATATAAATAACGACATGACTAGTTTAGTTTCAATGATAATTCAACATACGACGTTACTGTGCTTGCTTCTTTCTGCTCCTCTTATTAGTCTGCTAGCCCATGCTGCATTAAGAAATAGTTGATGAGGATGGAAAAATTGATAAAATGGCAAATAAAACAATTTTTAAGCTTACCTTTCATTTGGAGAATCGTACAAAGATGAAATTGGCAGGGATTTATTATTTCTCCAGCAGTTAGCCGAAAGATCCTCAAGAACATCCTCAATCACCCCTGAAACTTCTTCATATTCTAATACACCTCCATTATTTTCCTTTTCCTCCCCATTACGCTTACCCTTTTGTTTCTTTTCACACCCTTTTCTTGCCGGCACGTCCACTTCTTCATAAATTTGCTGCTGACCTATGTTTTCCTCTGAGTGCTCATCACTGTTTTCCTCCACTTGCTGCACTTCCTCAAGTTCTTCGTCTTCATGCTGCTCTTCCTCCAGTTTTGGCTGAGAAGCCTCATTTTCTGCCACTGGTGTGTGAACAGGGACAAGATCATGTGTAACTGGGTTTTTGCACAACCACTTGATATGGTTGAATCCTCCACAACGTTTGCATTTCCTTTTCCTAGCTCCCAGCCTTGAAGCTTTATCGGCGGAGGATTCGATCCTTAGCTTTCTAGGTCTCCCAGGTGGCCTCCTAAGAACTAGTGGTTGAAGTTTGAACCCTGGATCGACAATCTCCCAATAATTTTCATCAGCCATGGGTGGTATGTTTTCTGCATAAGTTGCAACAAACTTGTCCACGGAGAAATACTTGTCAACATAGTTCTCTATTTTAGCTCCGCTGCCTCTACGCTTTAAGATGAAGTACAATGCATGGTGACATGGCAGACCAGTAATCTGCCACTGCCTGCATGAACAAGTCTTGTTTCCAATGTGTACAGTGTACCTCCATTCAGTTCCACATTTGTATTCTGCATAAACCTCTGCCAATGTTCTGGAACTTCTGACCATCCTTATCTTTATCGTTCTCATTGCCCTGGTTCTTGCATTCAGTAACTTAACCACCTTTGGAACTATTTTATGGCCTAAAAAATTTCTTGCACATATTCGTTGCCTTAAATCTATCTTCACCATTATGCACTATCTTATTGCATCCAACAAAATAACAATTGCAAGTGTCTGCATGCTCAAAATCTTACCATTGAAACTCTCTGCCAAATTATTGCAAACAAAATCTACCTTGCTTAACTCACCAAACACTCTTCTAGCCCATAGCTTGGTGTGATGTTCTTCAAGGTATTTTTTCACCTTTGGCACTATATACATGTTCTAGAAGTAAGTAGCATGCGTCCTTGGGGTGTATGTGTATGCTGATCGCCACAGATCCTCTTCAAAGATCTTTCCTTTGAAATTCTTCGTGAAGTTAGTAGCAAGGTGCCGCATGCATTCCCTATGCTCAACCCCAGGAAACACATCATCAACAGCATTCTTCATGACCCTTGCATGCACCAGTGTGTATCACCAAGCCTTCAGAGTGACCAATTACTGCCCGTAGTCTCTACATGAACCATGTCCAGCTTTCATTTGATTCACCCTCAAGAACAGCATAAGCTACGGGTAGAACCCAATTATGCACGTCCAAAGCACAAGCATAAGCATAAGCAACATGTACCCTGAACTTCCCTGTTAAAGAAGTTGCGCCTATTTCCAAGTATGGCCTGCAACCGTCTAGGAACCCCTTCCACCATGCCTTCAGGCAGACGAAACATCTCCTGAAGCATTTGTTATCTGCCTGCTTATACCTGACCCCCCTTGAGACCTTTTATCTTCCTTTCACAACCTCGTAATCGATCTCAACAACACTACCAGGTGATGTTTTCTCTACCTCAGCTTTGAAACTATACAACATGTGAAAACTGTCATTCCACTTGCCTTGAATGAAGTCTAGAGCCATCTCCTTCCCATCAAAGACTCTGTGGTAAGGAATCAGAACGTTAAACCTTTTGGCTAATCTTTCCTCTGAGTTCAGCAGGTCCAATGTTATGATCCTGCCTCACCCAATCAAGTACAATAGCAGCAATCCACTTGGTAGTCGCCGGTCTAATTTTATCACTTAAAGAAGTATTAGGGCAGTTGTGTTTCTTCGTTTTTACATTGATCTGCATTCGATAAGAATCCAAATAAATTAGAGCTAATTATCAGCAGAATAAATATGAGGAAGACTGAAACTAAATGTAGCTATTGCAACCTGAAATGGGTGTCCACCCCGCATTGGAGATGCATGTAATCTCCATTTACACACGTTACTTTCCCTACAAGGCACCCTAAATCTCCTTTGGTCGCACTTTTCAATGACAAATTCGAACCCAACTCTAATTGCATAGGTTGCAACTTTATATCTGCAGTCCTCCACATTCTCAAAGACAGTCCCCTCATCAATTGTAGGATTATCCCTGTCAAAGTGTATCACTGGCCTATCCTCGTCTTCGTCATCGTATCTACATCCCATTTCCACATCTTCACATTCCTCTTCCTCATCAGTCCCATAGTCAGGCTGAAAGTTCGAATCAACCAAATATTCCCTACTCTCCATCCTATCAAGGTCAGCAGCCATGCCTGGATATGCTTTCTCATCATCATCCGCACCACCACACATTTCAGTGTCTTCATGCTCGCTTGACAAAGCACCATGCTCAAGGACAAGCTGTACAGACGTCCTGCGGTTACCAACACATATCCTTGCCATCACCACGGGACTAGAAACGCTGATTGGGGTATGCAGAAAAGGAATCACAGTTCTTACCCTTCAATGGGGACGTATGGTGATGTCTACGCACTTCTATTCTTGTAGAAAGTTGTTGGGCCTCCAAGTGCAGAGGTTTGTAGAACAGCAACAAGTTTTCCCTTAAGTGGATCACCCAAGGTTTATCGAACTCAGGGAGGAAGTGGTCAAAGGTATCCCCTCTCAAGCAAAGTGTGCCTTCATGGTTACGCTGGAGGTTTCCACCATGTCAGTAAAGTGTGCCTTCAAGTTCGTGAGAGCTTTAATCACTAGTTTTCTCATAACAAGTTTAATTTGGAAGGTAAACAAAAGCATGAATATACTTGAAATAGCATATGCTAGTAGGTAGGTATGGTGGACTCTTTAGAATAACTTGGTTTAGGGAGTTGGATGCATGAGTGGAACTCATACTTGGTTACGGAGGCTAGCAAAAGACTGGGAGCAACAAACTAAGAGAGCAATAATGGCCATAATCATGCAGAGCGACAAAACATCATTGATCAAAGCATAAAGTAATACTACAAGTTGAAAACTAAAGGATCATAAAGGCTTATGGTGACTTGAGATAGTCATAACATGGTGTGAGCACGCGCCAAGTCAACCCAAATAAAGCATCAAAGGAGAATACCACAATACTATGCTTTAATATGGTAAAACAACGCATGATTCATCCAAGCCACATTAAGCAATCTCAATTGTTTATAACAAGTTATGCTACAGCAAAGAATACTAAGCATAAAGCCAAAACTATATCAAGCATGGCATGACAAAGCATAGGCCAGAGTTAAAAACGAGCTCTTTTTACCACATATATATGAACTTTCCTACTCTTTTCCAAACAAAACCAAACTATTTGAAAACCAATGTATGAAATAGGGGGGTCCAACCAATTTATTCAGAAAACTAAGCAAACCAAGCAAACTAAAAACCTAAACGAAAACGAAAAAGAAGACGCTCCAAGAACAACACAACTGTGCATGAAACAATAAAAATGAAGCGTTTGGAAGAAACCTGGGATTTTTATTGATGAAGAGGGGGATGCCTTGAGCATCCCCAAGATTTAACGCTTGTACTTCTTAGATATTTCTTAGGGTGACACGCATGGCATCCCCAAGCTTGAGCTTTAGTCCATCCTTCATCTCATTACTCATTCCTTCCATACACCTGAAATTTTTCCTTCATAGAAAACTTCACACAATCTTTATTAGCAACATTAGTGTACTCAAGATAAATAAGTCTTAAGGTTCAGTTCTAACACCAAATAAACTTCCATTAGAACACTAGCTACTGTAGAACTTCCCTCAAAAATCTCAATTCCCCAAAAGAACTCAAAAAGGAACCAACAAGAAGCAAATGCAGAAAATGGCAGAAATCTGTCAAAACAGACCAGCAGGTAAAGACGAATTTTTTCGAAGACCTTCTGTTGCTCCAATCAAAAAGTGTTGAACTAACGCAAGTTAGATAACAACCTGGGGCAGAAGCACAAAATATTACAGCCCAATCCGACATACAGATCTCTCTCATGAATTTTTACGGTGAAGCATAAGAATCTGTTTCGGGACAGCAACTTTCCCAATCATTACTTATCTCTCATTAGAGGTTACTCTTGGCACAAAAAGCAAATAAAAAGGATAAGGAGCGGTTATTAATGAAGTAATAACTTCCAAGACTCATCTAAAACTTTTGGGTTATCTCCCAATAAGTACTTTTCTTTAACGCCTTTAAGTTAGGCATGATAGTTTGAGAAGATGCTCACATAAGAAATATGAATTGAAGTAAAAGAGAGCATCAAGAAGCAAATTCAAAACACATTTAAGTCTAACCCACTTCCTATGCATAGGAATCTTGTAAAGAAACAAGTCATGAAAGCACAAAGCAACAAGCAAAGTAAATCAAAACAAGTGCAACTTCAATACTTTCAACATAAAGAGGGGAAACTTAATATTATGGAGATGCATACAACCATGTTTCCCTCTCTCATAATAACTTTCAGTAGCATCATGAATAAAATTAACAATATAACAATCACATGAAACATTCTTATCATGAGCCACATGCATAAAAGAATTAATACTCCCCACATAAACATAGTCATTCTTGTTAATTGTAGTGGGAGCAAATTCAACAAAATAGCTATCATTATTATTCTCATCACCATAATCATCAAATATAGGAGGCATATTATAATCATAATTAATTTCCTCCTCAATAGTAGGTGGACTGAAAATATCATATTCATCATTGCAATCATCATAAATTGGAGGTATAGTATCTTCATAAGCAATAGAATAGTTATCCTCCAAAGTGTGTTCATTTGTAAACATATCATCATTGGAAAGATCATGGATAGCACTAATAGTATAGCAATTATTAATATCATCATTTTCAGAACTGGTACCGAAGAGATTATCAATATCAAAACTAGTGTGTTTTTCCCAGTCATGATCACTACTATAGGTAATAGGCATAGGAACATCATCGAGTTCAGACTCATCAAAAACTATAATAGGAGCAACATGCTTAGGGGAAATACCGTTTCCTCTCTCCTTTTACTCCTCCTCTTCTTCTTTCTCTTCTCCTCTTTAGGAGGGAGAGGCTTGAAAGGAATCTTCTCCATATACCCTGGTTCATTGTTAGAGACAATAGAAGAAACTTTGGAGGATTCCTTCTTTTCATTAATAAGATCAAAACACATATTAGTCCTATCATATTTTGGTAAAATCTCATCTTCTATAATATTTTTTATGTAAGTATTTGTGTGGCAATTATCAACACAATAAAGATGACAACCATGCAGGACACTATTCATATCAAAAGCACCCATATCTATCAAAGAGGTTTTTCTTGATAACTCTTCACACCCCAAAAATAATGTAAGTTCATCATGATGATTAGGAGTGATCATGTCATCACAATACAAACTTGCAGTACTCATTGGATTAGAAGGGCTATTATTATGGCCTGAGCATTGAAAATTGAAATGACCCACTTCGAAGCAAAGTTCACAAATAAAAGGATAAAGGGCACAAACTTTTTTACCAAGATCATTTAAAGCCTTATACCACATTCTAGTTTTTTCATTCCTGTGGGTGATACAATATTCTTCTTCAATTTGATTATTCTCACAAGGTCTATGTATTCCACAAAAATTAACATGCTTATAAGAAATAGTACTTTCAGAGGTTTGAGCATGTTTATTGCTATCATTAACAACAATTTCATTTTCCATGCAAGTGTCTTTAAAAGGCTCATGATACATATCCCAATTTTCTTTAGGAGCATTAATATGAGAAGCAAAGGTTTTAAAACAATCAATAAGAATTTGAGGATCAAGACCATATTTAGCACTAAGCTCTTGAAAATTAGCAGTTTCAGCGAAAGACTTAATGCAATCATACTCATAGTTTATACCTGGTTCTTTACCTTTGTTGTTATCCCAATCTTCGGTATTGCTTTGAATTGTTTCAAGAAGATCCCACTTAGCTTTGACCTCCTTACTCGTGAAGGATCCCTCTAAACAAGTATCTAGATAGTCCTTGTAATGTCCTAAAAGCCTTGCATAGAAATTATTAATAACAATATTCCTGGGGAGCTCATGAATGGGACATTTGAGCATTAGTGACTTCAATCTCCCCCATGCTTGGGAAATACTTTCTCCATCATGAGGATGAAAATTATAAATATAATTCCTATCTTTATGAATTTCATGAGGAGGATAAATTTAGAGTAAAAGAGAGATTCAAGTTCCTTCCACTCCAAATGATGAGGATCATCCAGTAGCTCATACCACTCCCTTGCTTTGTCCTTAAGTGATAAAGAGAATAACTTCTTCTTAATGTGATCTGTTGTAATACATGCACACTTGAACAACCCGCATAATTCGTGTATAAAGAACAAATGATCACCGGGATGGATAGTTCCATCTCCAAAATAGTAGTTATCCATAACACGATCAATAATTCTTGTAGGTATCTTAAAATTATCATTAGAATTACCACATATGGGAGATAAAGTATCATCAGAGCAAATTTTCTTCTTTAAAACTAGGGAAGTAAAAAGATCATTTTCATAAGAACCAACTTCCCCAAGCTTAGACGTTTCCATAGCATTAGTAACAAAGGTGTTCAAAAGATTCATACTAATAACATTGTTATTAGCATGCAAAGAAAGTTCCAAGGGTTTTTTAATTTTCTTTTCAAAGAATTCAAGTTCTAACTTAGGAAAAAGACTAAAAATCTCTCTAATTTTTTTGTTGTTTTCCATTAAGCCTAACTAGTGAAAACAAGAAACAAAAAGACAAAATTGCAGAATCTAAAGGAAATAACTTCGACCACTCACACCGTAGGATGTGAGTACCTTTCACCTTACCTCCCCGAAAACGGCGCCAGAAAATAGGCGTTTGCCGTGGGAGGTTCTTCTTCTTTAATCCTCCGGTGTGAATACCTTTTACCTTACCTCCGTGGCAACGGTTCCAGAAAATAGCTTGATGTCTACGCACTTCTATTCTTGTAGACAGTTGTTGGGCCTCCAAGTGCAGAGGTTTGTAGAACAGCAGCAAGTTTTTGCTTAAGTGGATCACCCAAGGTTTATCGAACTCAGGGAGGAAGTGGTCAAAGGTATCTCCTCTCAAGCAACCCTGCAATCAAGATACAAGAAGTCTCTTGTGTCCCCAACACACCCAATACACTTGTCAGGTGTATAGGTGCACTAGTTCGGCGAAGAGATAGTGAAATACAAGTGGTATGAATAATTATAAGTGGTAACGGTGATAGATAATAGCTTGGTGGCGTGGAAAAGACTAAAGTAAAACTGAAATAAAGATGGAAGCAAGTAAACATGTAACAGATCTAATAGAAAATGGTGTTTTAGTGCTTAGAAACAAGGCCTAGGGATCATACTTTCACTAGTGAACACTCTCATATAAATATATCATCTTCATGATACTACGCTGAACTACTCTCCGGTTGGACACTCTAATCCATGGTAGGGCTATAACAGCACACCTCAAAGTAAGTCTTTTCCATCTAGAAAACCCCACACTGTCACCTTGAGCACTAGATAGGTCCAACAAACACCACAATTTCATAAACACATCCAACTCAAAACATAACTCATAACAAGTATTTGTAATCTCTAGCCTAAGTGCCACCATGGTGCGCACCCTGTTACTTTCACACACATGGGGAGAGCAGAGATCTATTAAAGCACTTGAGTAGCAAGGTAGATCTATAGATTACAAGCTCATGGTCTCAATAAGATCATGCATAGAGAGAGAGAGATGAAAACATAGCTACCGGTAGAACCCTTAGCCTCGAGAGAGAACTACTCCCTCCTCATCATGGGAATCAGCAATGGTGATGGAGATGGTGGTGGAGATTGATGGAGATGGCTCTGGGCACTTTCCGTCTCCGACAGGTGCCTAACAGACTTTCTGTCCCCCGAATCTCCCCTTCGGTGGTGGCGGTGCTGTGGAACTTTTTGTGGATTTCTGATTGACTCTTTAGGGTTTTGGTATCGGGAGGCTCTTATAGGCAAAGGAGGCAAGGTCGGTGGCCGGCCAGGGGGCCCACACCATGCCCTGGCGCGGCCTGGGCTGGCCCGCACCAAGGGGGGTGTGGCCAGGCCTTGGCCCTCCTCCATCTCGTATTCTAGCTATGTGAGTCTTCTGGTAAAATAGGAACTTTCGCTTTTGTCCCATCCAATTCTGAGAATATTCATTTTCTGACTTTCCTGGAACCAAAAACAGCAGAAAACAGGCAATTGGCACTGTGGCATCTTGTTAATAGGTTAGTCCAAGAAATCATATGAAAGGTACTCCAAAGTTGGAACAAAACACAAGAAATTAGATAGAACCAAGCATGGAACATCAAAAATTATAGATACATTTGCAATGTATCATACGGCACCTTCTCCGGGCTCCATACCTCCAAAGCTCTGCACCCCGCTTCCTCTTCCCCTATTTCATTCTCCTCCGTGCTCTCCAGACTTGAAGGAGATTCCGTGCTCTCTAGCCACACAGGATCCATCTCTGTGTTCTCAAGCTACGCAGGATCCATCTTCGAGCGGGATCTGGATCGCCAACATCGTTGGGCGCAACCCAACTGCCGACTCTCGGTTTCATTTCTAGATGCTCCTGGGCGATGGACGGTGGCAAGGAGACAGGGCGGGGAGGGGAGGGGAGGGGACGTGAGGGGATGGCAGGGAGGGGAGGGCGGGAGGATGACGGTGCAAGGGGAGGACGAGAGCGGTGCACGACTAAACGGAGTGGCGGCGGCAGGAGCAGAGGAGCGGAGCGGAGCTGGTTGTGATAAAACATGGAAAATTGCACAATAATGTGTTGGTGGGCGGCACTAGTCCTAGAACCTAAGATGCGCACCGTCGAAGGTGGAGGAGGCGGGCCCGCTAGTCAGAAAACATGCCACATTGTCATCCCTGTTTCTGATGCCCTTTAAAAAAAGAAAACATGCCATGTCGTCATCCCCTGTTTCTGATGGTGTTTCTACAATTCGACGGTACATAGTGGCATAGAAATAATATCGTATAAACATAAGGGCACAGTCGTCAACATTTCTAAAATGGAACCCGGTCTCCTACCTGTCCTGGTACATTGCCCGATGAGGTGGATAGCCATGACCAATCTTTTAATACGTTCGCACTCTTATGCTGAGAAGGGAAATAAAGATTGCACGGTTAATGCAATGAGTGTCGAATTATTACCCTCTCAGGAAATGGGAGATGATTATTTTCACGCGTGCCCAGAGTCCATACCTACTGTTAGTCTGTCACTCCCCTTCTCCGACAAACCACAGGTCACCCTGCACAGCTCCGCCAGGCCGCACCACCTAAGGTAACATGGCCCCACCTAAGAAGACGCCACCGCCGCCGCGACAGCCGCAGAAACTGGGGTATTTAGCCCCTCTAACGCAGGCCATGAAGCTCTACTTCAAGGCTGGTCTCGCATTGCCCTGCCAGGTAGATGATTTCACCGAATGTGCCGAATTGGCTGCGGCGGCGGCGCTAGCATCGTCGGTGCCGGATGCGGCGAGCAGGTCCAAGAGAGCGTTGTGGAGAAATCACGAGGAGGCATTACGATGTTCTCTAGGTAGGGGGACAAGGTACGTATCAAATCGTTCATGAGAGCATGCCGCCGAGGGTACACACCCTCGAACAGGGCAGCACCAAGGTCTAGGAACTCCCGCGTCCATGCTTCGGCGCGGGCTACCTTACCACAGTGGGAGAGGCTAGGAGCGCGCCGTCTGTGGCAAAGATGCTCCATCCAATGCACCATCGGAGGCCATACCACGGTGGCGACCAAGCATCTACACACAACATATTGGACTGTTTGACAGCTGGAGCCGGCGGCGGGCATCATCTCAGCGCCAGAATTCAGGTTCCAGTTCATACAGACCTACGATCCTAAAAATAAGATGCCGAATTTCAGTTTCGAAGAAACCTTTGCGGCGGCACGGATGGTCCTACTGAACCAGGACTGGCGTACGCAAAGCAGTCGTGCATGAACGATGCAGATTTCTTGTAGTTTGGCGAGAAGGCAATAGATCAGTTTGGGTTAAATGATCAAAGATCTTACGTCCTCTCAAGGCAATTGGCCAGCCAACTTTTCTGGTGGAGATCTGCACTTTCTTCAGTGTAGAATAGTTAAGTTCAGACTGAAGAAAGGCTTTTGTAGATGAAATGCTGACACATTGTTCTATAAACTAGTAGGAAGTTTAGCCCACTTTTGTGCAGATATAAGACCCTTTTGTATGGAAGTACTACTGTTGTAAACAAATACTATCAAGTATCTATTTCCTTCAATTACCACTCGTGGTTAAATCCAGTTAACTGCCATTTTTTATCCCAGACAGATAAAATTCAGACGATAGTTTATGTACAGATTTTGCGTCTACTATCTGTGCTATAAACCATTTTTCATTTGTGTTGTGATGTCTGCGAAATGGTGGTGCAGTTCAACATGTTACAAAAACAATAGATAGTGTTATAAGGATCATCAGGTAATCTTTGTTTGAAACAAGAATCATTTATCGTCTTCCGGATCGCTCATCATTTGGCACAATAATCTAGCTACCTTGTACTTGAATAGGAGATGGACTATATTTTCATGGCATTCACAGAATTGACATTGCTCATTGCCAGTCCACCCTCTTTTCATGAGGTTGTCCTTGGTTATTCACAGAAATTATAAAGCACGGTGTTCAACACCGATGCATTAGACACACATGCTTCAAATTCATTACCCACACATACTACATTGATTCAAGCTATTACATATTTTTAGTCGATGCTAACTTCCTCCTACGCTCTCCATACTAAAAATTCATTAGCCACACATACTACATCAATTCACTAGATCTATGTCTTCACTCGAGGGAAATTAGAACCACTAGCTTATCCAAGCCTAGTTCCCCCACCGAAATTGTGTGCGCCGTCGTGAAACGGTGGTGGTCCTATGCCATCGATCCTTCTAGGCCAACACTGGAGGCGACGAGGATGCTTTCTGGCCACCTCTTCGGGGTCCTGAATGCCATGTACCGATTCTATAACCTCCTCCAAGTGGATGATGAGCGGGTTCTTCTAGCAAAGCTGTCGCCCTGTCTTGCTTAGAATCTACACCTCGTACATCTTAGCAATGGCGTCAGGATCTTTCAGCCACGCCTTTACCTCGATGACCCATCTGTCACTTGGTGGCACAATCTCCACCAGCTCGCTGCCAAGGCTACTGATGACCTGCTTGAGGGCCTCCACTCCCAAGAATCCAATGGGAGGCCGTCAAAGCCGAGTTTGGGAACAAACGAAGCTGCCCCAAGCGATCGTCCCACCAATAGGCGCGATGCCAACACATGAAGCTCATTTTCTCCCCATAGCACTCGAAAGAACGGGAAGAATGCAGAACATGCTCGGTGTCTGAGACGTGCTCAAACCGGATGAAAAAATCAAATGCGGTGCGCATACCTCAATCTTGACCTCATTTCGTCTGATCCCAAAATGAGACCTAAAAGCCGATAGCAACTCTATCGACTACACGGTGGGACGGATGCCCAGCACGGTGGCCATAAGAGCATGGTCGTCTAACTACTATGCCAGGGCTTCCATGCCTGGGGTGCACGGTAGCACGCAACTGCCCGAGGCCGGTCACTGGCCAAGATCGCTTTACAGGACGCGCTCCTCCATGCGAGAAGGACTAACCAGAGGTGAGATACTAGTACAGGGACGCAAAGCTCCGATACGGCGGAAGATGTGATGGCGACGGCTGCGAGCTTCGATTAGGGGCGTAGGAGGTTGACCAGACATGGCGGGGACGCAAATTAGAGCAAGTGTGAGCTCCTATCTGAGAAGAGCAGCCAGAGCTGAGCAAAGGTTATGGGGAGGGGAGCAGGGGAGAAGAGAAGAGCAGAGCACAGAAATAGATCGGGTCCACGCAGGGGTAAACTAGTCCATGACCGCAAAAGATAACAGGGAATACTGATAGGACGGGCCAAGAAGAGCTGGCCTAACGGCGGTATTTGAGTTCAACCATTTTTCGTCTGGTTCAAACGACCATTTGTCTATTAGATTTGTATTCACTCCCATTTGGCCCCTATGGACAATTGGCGATTCTACTACGGCCCCTTCGCGAGATTTTAGCCAACCCGGGTACCGGGATGTACTCGCCCGGGAACTTTCAGGCCGCAAACCAACAAGCCCGTGAATAGGTGCTACTCGAAATTTTAATTCTTCTTCAATTTTAGGCTTGACACAAAGGTAAATTCTCTAGATATGTGACTAATATGAATTTCCCTATATGCCAACCTAACTACTAAGCGAGTAAAGGCGATGAGAGGAACGAGGTAACCATAGTGGAGCACGCGGAGACACAAGATTTGTTTTACCACAGTTCCTTCCTTGTTAAGGGAAGTACATCTACGTTGGAGGGGTGGGCGGTACTAAGACCACCATGCCACAATAGGCCTCACCCTTTTCTCTGATGGATCTCGCCACGAGAGGCCTGATCCACCTTTCCACTATTTGGTACCCTTCGAGGCGGTAACCAGTGCCTTTACAACACTACTGGGGCACACATCCACAACTGAATTGGAGGCTCCCGAGATGACAACAAGTTGCCACAAGAAACAAGTTTATCAATAAACGTAACCAAGATCTAGATATTCGTAAGAAGCTCTAGATCAAGAATCCACTAAGTGAATGGAGGGGAAATAAAGATCTTGATTGGTGCCGATGAAGATCAAAGCCTCCTCCTTTGATTCCTCAAAGCCCGGAGCCTTTTTAGTGGTTGAAGGTGAAGGTCTCACTTGAATTGATATGAATAGTACAACGCTTTTTCATGGGATCCAAGAGATCTGAAATGAGGATCAAATAGGGTATTTATACCCCTGCCAAAAACCAGTCGTTGGAAGAAACTGGGTTCGAATAATCTAGCCCAGCCAAAACATCCCGCCCGGGTTGCATAATCCGAGGAAAAATCCTCCTTGTATATAGCGTGACGCGCCTTGTCGCCCTTTGCAAAAAATCCTTGGGGCGGATTATTTGGCCACTAGGGGGGGCAGATTATTCGGCCCGAGCAAAAGTTCTAGCCCTGGCCGGACAATCCAGGGGAAATATCCGCCCCCATACAGCATGACGCACCCTGGCACCCTTTGCAAATGTCCTGGGGGCATATCATCTGGCCCCCTGGTGGGGCAGATATCTGGCCCGGGCAAAAACTCTCGCCCTGGCCATACAATCTAGGGGAAAATCTGGCCCCCTATTGCATGACGCGCCTTGTCCATGTTTGGCAATTGGGACAAGGGAGAATAATTCGGCCCTTGATAGGGGCGAATAATCCCCCCCCCCTCAAAACTCTCTTTAGATGCATTTGGGGAAAATAACCTGCAACACTAAACACATAATTAAATAATACTTAACATTGTTATCTAACACTCAAAACAATAGAGATCATGAAACGTTCTTTCAGATGCAACTCTAGTTACCTTCAAGATTTGTACTAGAACTAAATAAGTGTTATTATGTTCCTGAACTGAGCCGAAACATCATTTTCACCTCATGTTTGATGGAGTAGGGTTATGAATCGAGTATTAAGAACAATGGTTGTTCCTTTTATTTGAATAACGTGTTTCATGGCTATGCATCTGTCCAATCCGGACTTTTTGTGCTTGATCTTGAATGTAAATCAGTCTATAACTTGAATGCTAAAAGGTTGAAGCCGAATGATCTTAGTTCTACTTATCTATGGCATTGTTTCCTTGGTCATATCAGTTGAAAATGCATGCATAAGATCCATCGTGATCGACTCCTGGATTCGTCCGGCTTGGAGCTGTTCAAAACATGTGAATCCTGTTTGCTAGGAGAGATGACCAAGTCACCTTTCACAAAGCGTTGCGAGAGGGCGTCCGACTTGCTAGAACAGATACATAGTGATTTATGCGGTCCAATGAGCATGACAGCCAGAGGTGGTTATGAGTATTTTTCACGTTCATGGATGATCTCAGTAGATATGGCTATGTCTACCTGATGAAATCCAAGTCGGAAACCTTCAAAAAGTTCAAAGAGTTTCAGAGTGAAGTGCAAAACCAACTCGGCAAGAATATTAAGTTTCTGTGATCAGATCGTGGAGGCGAATATATGAGCCATGAGTTTGATGACCATCTCAAAAATTGTGGAATAGATCCATAGCTCACCTCGCCGGGAACACCTTAGAGGAATGGTGTGTTGGAAATGCAGAACCGAACCTTGTTAGACATGGTGAGGTTGATAATGAGTAAGACGGATCTACCTTTATCATTCTAGGGGTTTTGTCAAGAGACAGCAGTGATAATACTAATCAAAGTACCATCTAAATAGGTAGAAAAGACACCACATGAGATGTGGATGGGTGATACCTTCGATCCGGATTACGGATGTAGTATATCTCTTTTCCCTAGTAGACCTAGGTTATCGAATCCACGGGAAGCGAATGTGTAGTGAAGTTACTTTAATGGACCTTCAAGAGTTTTAGAATTCCTTTTGTGTTTTTACTGGACCAGTAGCTTGCGTCTTTTTGTTGTTGTCGATGATGGAGAGAAAGGGCCTAGGGCGTTCGGTTTCACCTGTAGCTGTGCAAAAACATCTGATGGGAATAAAAGATAGAAATAAAGTATGTGTGTACTTCTTAGAGCAAGATAAATTATATGTGGGAAGTGCATCCATAATTGCTATTACCTCCACAAGCGCTTATAGCAATAACCTACTAGTCTCATCCATAGAAGAAAGAGAACTAATGATATGCATAGTGATGTCACCGTTAATCCCAAGCAAATACCTCACATACAGCCGTACTACCCCTTCTGTCACTGAGGTTCCCAACCTGCAGATCAGTCATCACTCATACTCCCTATACCTGGCACAATCCTCGGGGTCTTGGGTACCTGACAAGTCCTTAGATTGAGGCAAGAGAGGATAGAATAATCATCATGTCATAAAAACTAATACACGATCCCATCTATGATAAATCACATGCACAATTGCTACATGGCTAGGCCGAAGCCCTCAACCAAAGGAGAATTACTCACACATAGAGATGAGATCAACAATCATAAACATTGTAATGAAAATCATAAGATTGATAGAAATAGTCTTACAATATCGCCAATCGGAGAAGAGATCTACTATTAAAAGTGGTGGAAGATGGCTATGGAGATGGAGAATGGTTTGGAGATCTGGAGGTGGCTTTCTGGCGAGGTATGGCTTATAGGGTGTGGTGTCTCCCTATTTTTTCGTTGCATGATGCTTCTTTATATAGGGGTCCCTTCACGAAAGTTGTTCTGTTTGACCTAACGGAGGCGGCGCCAACTATACGACCGTAGGTATACGGTCGGAATTTTTGCTCCGGCTGTATATTTGGTCGTTACGGCATCTGCCTTCGTTGGACGGCTCCTGGTTTCTTCTGGTCGAAGGAAATATCATATCTTTGACTTTAATGTAGTGATTCCCTCCTTTAAATGACATTATCTGCGTAGGAAAAATACAAGAACAAAGGATTGCATACCCCTTTGAATATTAGCATTAGTAGCAGGATTTAGAGAGATATTTCATCAAAAATATGATTAATATTCAGTTTAAATGTGGACATAGATGGCTATATTTTAGAGCCATCAACCTCCCCAAGCTTAAACTTGATCGTCCTGAGCAAGAAAACCAAAATCAAAAAGGAACTCCACATTTAAACTGAAATAACGAGATGGTGATCTTACTCATGATTAATAGTCTCATGTTTCCTCCACTTTCATAAATCTGAAAAACTTCAGCACAAATAGAGTAATGGCAAGCGTATCATACGGGTTTCATGTGTCCTTATAGCGCAGCAAAATTATTGTAAGCATGGATGATTCAAATGACTAAATTTTATTCCATGTCAAGTAATCAACTCATAGGCTTGCCTTTGAACAGTAAAGTATAATCATGTAAATTAAGAGTGTGAGAGTTGTCATGAAAAGCATATATACTAGAGTATTTCAATTCTCCCACATCAATGAATCAAGACTTTGCAAGCACTACTTTTCTATTCATTGTCCTTCAAAAATTTCAGTTTTTAAGTAATTGAGAGCATGCCAAAGATTTTTATTAGTTTATCGGGCTGCGATGGACACTCGTGGCATCACTAAGGTTTTTGTTCCTTTTGCATAATGATTACTCGTAATAGCCAGAGGAGTGATTCCGTCATGATTACAGCTACTCGGGAGTGCCAAGAATCTTACCCACTATAGCATTGCTGCTACAAGTGTTTAATCAACTCATAGCCGAAATCTAGGAGTTTCCTCCATGAAAATCGTTCGTAGGCCAGCAGAGTTGTTGGCATCCCATGAAGTTTGACACGCATAAAGCTATATCATTCTTGTAATTAACAAGTCAAACTTTAGCATGCTCACAAAAACCGCTAAACATTAATTCAATGGAACAAATCCTTTTAAAGAGAGCTATTAAGTCAACATTTTCAGTGGTGTCAAGTATCTCAAGAAATTAGATGATACCCCTTACGTTGTTGCAGGATTATTAGCTGATGTAGAAGAAAATAAAAATGTCTGAATTTTGCTGGAGTTAAGAAAAACTGAAATTCCCCTTGAAATGTAACGTAAGGACAAAAATAAGAAAAAACACCATGACACCTGAGATGAAAAAGTTCCTATAATATTTCTTTAGAAAAAGCTGAATAGACCAACTTTTCAATTTAGTTGACCTATCGTCGGAAGTTTAAATATAATTCATATGTCGATCAATTACACTGTATACACATGCACATGCAGAAGGAAAAATCACTCGGAAATGCATGACTAAAGCTAGTTAGGCAACGCCTTCATTTTGATGGATGCATTAGCATCGCTGGCTTTCAGTCTTCACCTGAAAATTAAATATAACTATTTTCAGGAATGAGAAGTACAACGGCGTGTCATGGAGGTAACTAAATTGCTTTACCATGGAATGACATGTCATGGAGATAATGCAATCCTCCTCACTGCGACTGCTACAGAAAGCATCATAATGCGAAGAAAGGGGTGGAATTATGTTGCAGTAATTTGTAGGATTGTGTTTGACCGACATCTCCAAATAAATAGCACACGATCATGAGATGTCTTACCTGGTATGACAACTACTCCCCAACCCTTCTTAATCCTGAGTATTACAAATTCAGAAGTGGTGCTGGGATTTAGTCATCAATCCTGAAAGGTAGAGAGACCTGGGAGCCACTTAATTGACAGATCACTGGAATCCCCAATCTAGATTTTGACATATTGTTAGTTATTCCTGCATGTTATTTATTATAGGAGGAAGAGAATGGTTGTTACCTGATTAGGATCTTGACATATAAAATAGAGCTCTAGACAGAGGCGTACGAACCTGCAGTACAAATAGAGCATGTTATTTATCTCCACGAAGCTGCAGTACATGTTTAAACTTCTAACAACAGCGAATGAAAGGGATCTCTAGATCAGAGGCGTACGAACCTGTATTCTCGATAATAAGAGGCCTACGAACCAACGCAGACACAGATACATCCAGCACGGGCGGAGATCGATCTAGGGTCCGAGGCAATGAGCAGGATGGTACAAAGTTGTATCCAGTGGATCTTCCAAGATTGGCCGCTTCAACTGGTTGAAGTAGGAGTTGAAATTGATTGGAGCATGTGAAATCAATATGAATCTTGCAAGATTGACTGCCTCAGTTTGTTGAAGCCAAAGTGGAGACTGATTGGGGCATGTGACATCAAGATACAAAGTGAGAACCTGTCGATAGAATAGAAAAGACAAACTTAAATCGAGTAAGCTGAATGTCATATGATACATGATCCAGGGGAACTTCAAATAAAAAATATTTTGAAATGTACGGAGGGAGGTCATGTATGTTAGAGAAACAGAGCGGTGATATCAACGGACGCATGATCTAAGGCTGTTAGGCACACATCAAGACCATGATCTGATCTTGACAATTTAAAAATCCTAGAAAAAGAGAAAACATCGTAGTATTTAGATTTAATATTTACAAATCAGTAAATTGAAGTAAAATGGGAGGAAATAAGATTTCTGATTGAAAAATCGCATATAAAGAAACAAATCGATTTTAATAAAAATCATCAACAGATCCATACGTTCTAGTGGGAAAGGAGTAGATGGGCGAAGCACAACATAGCCTTGACCATGGGTACTCGGGAGGCTTTATGCAACAATGGTGGAGGTGTAATTTAAAAGGAGATGCATGAGGGAGATGGAGGACGGAAGAGGTGTAATTTAGGCCTTTTCCAGTGGTGTACCTTAGCACGTTTTTATAGGTGCTATTCAAATTTAAAAAACAACTATGACAATGGGGTGTATTTTAGATGGTGTTTATTAGAGAGGTTGCTTTAATGATTTTGTGCTCATGCATGTGTATGATTGAATTAGCCATATTTTTTGCGCGTGCAAGTGGTGTATCTTAGCTAAGATACAAGGACCATCTCTTTCTTCATTAAGTGACATGCCACATAAGCAAAATATATGATACCGTGCCAAGAAACACCTATTGTGAAAGACCTTAAATAAGATATGGAATCCTATTTAAGAGCATAGAATGTACCGATCAATCAAGGGGAATAAATGTAAGGTAAGTGGAAAGGAGGAGACATGCGGCCACGCGGCAGCTATTTATTGCCATATACGAGTCTAAAAATAAAAGTCAGCATCTGGGACAACAAACACGCAAGATTGAAACGGAAAATGACGGTTTCAGCTGACATGGCGGACAATGTAGCAAAAGAGATTTTGGCTGACATGGTACATATGCTGAGGTGGATAGGCTGCATGTTGAGAGAAATAGGTTAGTGGGGGTGAACTTCTTAGTTATATAGGATAAGCTTTCAAGACTAAACACTATAACACCCAAACCTCCAATTGTGAGACTTTTTTTTATTATAATTATTTAGCAATTTTTAGGCAAGACTTGGTTAATTACGAGAGCTCGAACAATATGAGCCCAATTAAATACCAATGAAAACGACAATCTTACTATGATACAAAGAATCACTTCATCAATATAATATCTCAACATTTACTACAAACTAGCATGGCTTTCTCAAACTTTAAAAGTGGGGAGTCCTAAGGCATACCTCTCATGTTTGGTTCCACTTCTCTCTTTCTTTTTTATTTGTTTCTTGGAAACTCGAAGTCGATCACTCTCCTGTAAACATACGAAGACTTCGAGGCGACAAGAAAAGAAAGAGGGAAATTAAGGAAAAATGGAGAAATCTTTTTGTGATTTTTAAGAGAGAGAAATAAAAAATATAAAATTAGCGGCAAAGCTTGGCTAGAAAATTTCGAAAGCAAATAAAAAGAACTAAAGATGAAGTGTTGGGGAAACCAACACGAGTGCTTATAAACTCAAATAAAAACTTAACCTCGAAAAATAAAAGCAAATGAATGCCAAATAAATATACATGAGGAAACTTCCTCAAGATTAGGCTTTTGCAAGTCCTTCAGATCATTGTGGTGGCGGGAAAAATCGTTACTCTAGTTTGTGAATTGAATGGAGAGGTTACTTGTTGATTCTCAGAGGTTCAAAGAGAGGTTGTGCATCCTCTCCACGGTCCCTCCAAGTCCTTGGAAATCTTGGTGCGTGGCGAACCGGGTTTGTGGCTGCTCCTATTTATGAGGAACTTCTTGCTCCTCGTCTTGGTCCTCATCCTCTTCAGGAATCTCCTCCTTAGGTTGGTGTTGCTCAACTTGCACATCATATAGAAAACATCCTTCCTTGATAGAGAAAAGACCATTAGGCAAAGGAGCAGGGTAGATACGCCCAGATCCAGCAATATGCAGATAATAAACACCACCTCTCCTAGTGAGCATTCCACAGGCCCTCAAGATGGAGAAACCAATACGCGTCTCACCTAGTACGGGTTGCAACTCACCTAGATCGATGTCTAGGGCAGTGGCAAGCACGGTGATGACGCCTCCTCCTGTGATTGGCCCTTGGCTTTGGGAGGCTTGCTGCTCCAGGTAGCGCACAAGGATGGCGCCCAAGTTGAGTGACAGGTTGCAGTTGATGTAAGCGGCCTTGGCGAGGACTCGGATGTTCTCCTCGTTGAGTCTCGTGAACTCATTATGTGCCTGCAAGGTGTTAACAATAACATAGAATAAATAGAGAATTGCTGAATGTTGAATATTCTTCGCCTTGTTCACTCTACTAGTGAAGCTCATTCCATTATAATATTGATCGGGGGAAGGATTTAAACCAATAAAGGATGCACGTAAATCATGAACATCATTGTTTGGCAAATTAAAGTATGCACATCATTGATCTAACGTTAAGGTGTAGTTTTTGTTCATCAGACGGAAAGAAATAGTATCCTCTCCTTGCCACAGTTTAACAGTGCTTTGTAATAAACTTAGGAATTCCATGGTTAAGCAGCAATAAGTAGGTACAACATTGTACACAAAGTTTTGCAGGCCAGCTCTATAGCAAAGTAAATTAAAGTCATTAGAAATACCGAGTTGGTTCAATATAATGGGGCAAGCCCACTTGGTGTCCTTCACTTCGCGGTTCTTGATCTTGTTAAAGCATTCGTGATGAGTGTGATCCCTAAACTGTATCATCATGCGTTCCTGGGTGATTGCCCGAGAAGCACTAGCGGTGGCACGAGCACGAGTTTGGGTCCTTATGTTCATCTTCTAAAACATTGAAGAAAGGCAAAAATAGAACTTTTTGATCCAACAAAGCACACTAAAGAATCTCCTCACGATAATAATCTAGGTAAGAAAATCATGGCAATTGGTTCATAGTAGGTCTGACCCTAGATTGATAATAACAATAGATCGAAGATGAATTTGCAAAAAGTAATTAGAGGATCGGAGGAGAAACATACCATAGATCACTTGTGTGCGAGGAAATCGAATGAAATTGAGTAGAGATGAAGATCCCTTGAGGTTTTGAGAGAGTTTGGAGGTAGAAGAAAGAAAAAGGATTGAAGTTTTGGAGTACCTTCCCGTGCGATTTTGTGGTCGGATACAACTATATGGGCACAGCTATACGGGCGGAACATGCGTTCCGGCCGTATAGTTGGTGTTCTGTCAAAATATTAGGTCTTTCTCCTGGCGGCACAGCTATACGACCACAATTATACGGGCGGAACAAAATATTTCATCCGTATAGTTGCTCGTTAAACTGTCTGTCCCTGCGAAATAAAATTTGCAAAAGGCCTCGATATCTATCTGAGTAGAACTATACGGCCGGAATTTTTATTCCCACCGTATAGTTGGTCGTTCAACTCTCAGTACATATGAATAGAATTTGTATGGAGGCATTGATATCTATACGACCGGAACTATACGACCGGATTTTTTATTCCTGCCGTATAGTTGGTCGTTAAACTATCTGTACATAAGAAAAGAAATTGTACGGAGGCATTGATATCTATACGGCCGGGACTATACGGCCGGAATTTTTTATTCCCACCATATAGTTGGTCATTAAACTCTCATTACATATTGCAGAAAAAATTTCGATGGCAAAGATAACTATACGACCGGAACTATACGGCCGGAATTTTTATTCATGCCGTATAGTTGGTCGCTAACCCGTCTGTATGCATCAAAAAAATTATGTTTCTTCGTAAACTATTTTTTTCCCTGTAACTTAGCGATATACCTTGTTTTTGATAGAAAATTGACAGAAAATATTGTCGACCAACAATAGCATGAATAATGCAGAAATTCAAGTACTACCAAATTTCTTCTCCTCAAATGGAGTTTTCTAGCACTCTTTATTGAACATGAACTTAAACTAAAACTAAAAACTTAACTCAAACCTTAATTTAACATGGGTTTCCTCCCATGGAGCGCTCTTTTACGGTCAATAGCTTGACCTTGATGACATTCACTTGGGCCAGATGAGTGGAACACCCGCTCCAAAGTAATTGGCCTTCAAAGTGATGACCTCCTTCTCGTCATGTTTGGTTTTCTTCTTCCTGGGGAAATGAATAACAAAAGGATCCCGTGAAGGCAATTGCAACTTCACATTCCCTTCATGAAGGTTAATTAAAGCCTTTATGGTTCTTAAGAAAGGACGGCGTAGTATTATAGGAGCAACAGTGTCTTTAGGCATGTCAACAATAACAAAATAAATGGAAGGAGGACAACCTTTGATGTAAACTAAAGTGTTCTTCTTAATCCCTACAGCTTGTTTGTAGGTAGAATCTGCTAGATGCAATTTTAATTCAGTAATTTCAAAGGAGCCGAGATTTAACTTGTTAAAAAAACTCTTTGGAATTGTTGAGACGCTTGCACCTAGATCACAAAGTGCATCTATCTCATTAGTTCCAATCTTTATCTTAATAGTAGGCTCAAATATATCATCTAGTTTAACAGGTAACTTTTCAGCGATTTTCTTGTATTCCTCTTCAAGCCCGCGTACCTTAATTGCTACTTTATCAACAAAGTGTTGATACATGGCTTCATCATTACCTTCACTTACTAGAATTTTGACGTTGATCCTTTTTACGAGATCTTTGATGGTGTAGCTCGGTGAAGGGGCATTACTATAATCAAGTTCTTCAAGAGGGAGACTAGCGCACGCATGCGCTCTGGAGAGGACGGCGTGTGCAGCAGTCTCGTTCGGCTCTTCTTGATTGCCACGTGGTCACGCTACTACTCTGCTAGTGTACTGATTCTGCTATTAGACGTGCATGGTAAACAAATACATAGGCAGCAGTATATGTAAAAAGAGCAGTGCACCATGGAAAAAAGAAAAAAACTGTAAACTACCACTAGATCGTCCCGTGCACTGCGATCAAAGACAGTACAACACAGTATAAACAGGCAGTGCATGGCCGGTGCACAGGCAGAACATCGTCTCGTGCACTGTGGCCTAAGGCAGTGCAACGCAACACAACAAGGCAGTGCAGAACTAGTGCACTACCACAATACCTCGCCGTGCACTGCGCTTGAAGGCAGTGCAACGCAGTATAAACGGGTAGTGCACGGCTGGTGCACTGCCAGGACATTGTCACGTGCACTATGACCGAAGGCAGTGCAATACAACATAAAAAGATAGTGCACATACCTCGTCGTGCACTGTGTTTGAAGGAAGTGCAATATAATACAAAAAGGCAGTACGCAGACAAAGGAATCGCCACGACATCGCTCGCACACCAGGCCGAAGGCGCGTAATGTAGAAGAAAAAGCGATTACCTGTCATGCACCGCCAGGACATCATGCCGTGCACCACAACCGAAGGTAGTGCAATGTCAGATCAAAGGGCAGTGCAAAACAAAAAAGTTCTTCAAAACCTATTATATGGGATCTAGTTTTGTAGATCTCGACGCGACTAGCGCAATTATGAAAACGGATCTCAGTTTGGATGATTCGTTTAAAAGATATCGCATTTTTCGTGTTTGCATCTAAAAAAAGAAAGGGAAAAAGGACCGCCACCCCTCTCTCTGCAGGCACCACGTGTCGCGCGGGGAAGGCTAGGGACAATGCACAAAGGACTCTTCGTACACCACGTGCAGCAACATCAGCGATTGCAGAGCGCGCTCAGGAACGCGTGCGCTTTTTCTAGCCTTTTCGGTTCTTTAGGCTCCTCCCTTTGTATTATCATCATTTTGAGTTCTTCAACAGGATTGGACTCAACTTTTCCTGGAAATTTAGCTAGAATGAGAGTTTGACTCTCGGTTATCTTACCTAGCTGTTCCTCAATGGTCCTTGTTCTTTCTTGAAGGGCCTACAAATCATTTCTCAAACTAACAGCTTGGTTAGATAATTTACCAAGCATAGCATCATGGTTCTCCGTGATTTTGACTAGAATATTATTTTGTTTGTTTTGTGAGTCTATGAAAGACTTAAGCGTTTCTTGAAACTACCATTACTAGTTCCCATATTATTATTAGAGTTATTTGTGGGACTAGCATAATGTTTCTGGAAATTAGGATTGTAACTCTTCTTCCAAGCAGGATTATAATCATTACGAGCTACGAAGTCTATTTCTTTTATATTTGTTTCGAGGGTGGCTCTTATCTGAGTTTCCTTACCTTTTATGGCTAGTATGAGCTCATCCAACTTAGCATTGAGATCTCCGTTCTCTTGTGGTGAGACAGAGTTCACCTTCTTCGTGTTTGATCTTTCAACATGCCATTGGGCATGGTTGTATTGCATATTGTCTAGCAGCTACTTTTCTTCGGTAATATGTTCACCCATGAATGTTCCTCCAGCTGCAGTATCAAGCATAGACTTAGACATAGGATTAAGAGCATTATAAAATAAATGGAGGATTAACCAATCTTCTATCTCATGACTAGGATAGTTTCTTAGGCATTCTTTCATCCTCTCCCATGCAAGCGCTAGTGGCTCACGCTCTTCCTGTCTAAAACCAGTAAAATTAGATCGGAGTTGCATAGTCTTTGCAGGTGGGAAAAATTTAGTCATAAATAAAGAAGTGCATCCCACCCATGATGTAATAATATTTTTAGGCAAAGATAGCAACCATTCTTTAGCTCTTCCTCTTAGAGAGAAAGGAAATTGATGTAATTTGACAGCATCAGGGTCAACATCTTTTATACACATCATATCACATATTTTAGTGAAATTATTTAAGTGCATACATGTGTCTTCAACACCAGAGCCTCCAAATTGATTCTGTTGAACCAAACTTAAATAATGGGGCTTAATTTCATAGTCACCAGCAGTAATTGTTGGCTAAGTAATAGGAGTATGCAAATAATCATTATTGGGAGTAGCAAACTCCCCAAGCTTCTTTTCAGTCATACTTCCTATGTGTTTGGGTTTTCTTAGATTAAAATTATAATAGTAAAAACAAGAATTTAAAGACTAACTAATTTTTTTGGTTTATCAAATAAAGACTAAAAGCAAACTAACAAAATTAAAAACAAGAATTCAAACTAGTAAGGTTCCTAATAACCTCACCAGCGTAGCTATTGCTTCCCTTGCAACGGTGCTAGAAAAAGGGTTGATACATTCGATCCAGATTACGGATGTAGTGTAGCTCTTTTTCCCTAGTAAACCTAGGTTATCAAATCCACGGGAAGATAATGTGTAGTGAAGTTACTTTAATGGACCTTCGGGAGTTTTAGAATTCCTTTTGTGTTTTTACCAGGCCAGTATCTTGCGTCTTTTTGTTGTTGTCGATGATGGAGAGAGAGGGCCTAGGGCGTTCGGTTTCACCTGTAGTTGTGCAAAAACATTTGATGGGAATAAAAGATAGAAATAAAGTATGCGTGTACTTGTTAGAGCAAGATAAATTATATGTGGGCAGTGCATCCATAATTTCTATTTCCTCTGCAACCTCTTATAGCAATAACCTACTAGTCTCATCCATAGAAGAAAGAGAACTAATGATATGCATAGTGATGTCATCGTTAATCCCAAGCAAATCCCTCACATACAGCCGTACTACCCCTTCTATCACTAGGGTTTCGAACCTGCAGATCAGTCATCACTCATACTCCCTATACCTGGCTCAACCCTCTGGGTCTTGGGTACCTGACAAGTCCTTAGATTGAGGCAACAGAGGATACAATAATCAACATGTCATACAAACTAATACATGATCCCATCTATGATAAATCACATGCACAATTGCTACATGGCTAGGCCGAAGCCCTCAGCCCAAGGATAATTACTCACACATAGAGATGAGATCAACAATCACAAACATTGTAATGAAAATCATAAGATTGATAGCAATAGTCTTACAATGTTGCTAATCGGAGAAGAGATCTACTATTATAAGTGGTGGAAGATGGCTATGGAGATGGAGAAGGGTTTGGAGATCTAGAGGCGGCTTTCTAGCGAGGTATGGCTTCTGGGGCATGGTGTCTCTCTGTTTTCTCGTCGCCTGAGGCTTCTTTATATAGGGGTCCCTTCATGAAAGTTGTTCTGTTTGACCTGATGGAGGCGGCGCCAACTATACGACCGGAGCTATATGGTCAGAATTTTTGCTCTGGCCATATAGTTGGTCGTTACGGCGTCTGCCTTCGTTGGACGGCTCCTGGTTTCTTCTGCTCGAAGGAAATATCGTATCTTTGACTTTAATGTAGTGATTCCCTCCTTTAAACGACATTATCTATGAAGAAAAAATACAAGAACAAAGGATTGCACACCCCTCTGAATATTAGCATTAGTGGCAGTGTTTAGAGAGATATTTCATCAAAAATATGATTAATATCCAGTTTAAATGTGGACGTAGATGGCTATATTTCAGAGCCATCAATGGGAAAGAAGCTAGCCTTGGCTTTTCTCAAGATTTGGGGATGTGAAGCTTTTGTTAAGTGATTGCAATCCGACAATCTCATCCCCAAGTCGGATAAGGTATTTTTCATAGGCTACCCTACGTAAACTTTGGGTTACTATTTCTACAACTGAGAAGAGGGCAAAGTGTGTGTCACTCGAAATGGTGTATTTCTGGAGAAATAGTTTCTAAGCCGGAAAGATAGTGGTAATAGAGTGCACCTCAAAGAAATTCAGGATTCACCGACTCAGGACAAGGCGGCAACCTTGGAGGTTGAGCTGGACGTTGTTCCTAAGCCGACAAATGCACTAGAGCCACGCATATCAATAAGACTACGTGGAGACTTACTTATGCTGGATGGTGATGAGTCGACAACTTATCAGGATGCAATGGGAAGTGCTAATTCTAAGTCATAGCTTGGAGCCATGAGATCTGAGTTAAATTCCATGGATGACAATCGAGTTTGGAACTTGGTTGATCTGCTAGATGGTGCAAGATCCATCGAGAGAAAATGGGTCTTTAAGAGGAAAACTAACCAAGACAGAAATATTTCTATCTATAAAGCACAACTTGTAGCGAAAGGGTTCTGACAAGTTCAAGGAGTTGACTATGACAAGACTTTCTCACCAGTAGTGATGCTTAAGTCGGTGAGGATCATGTTAGCACTAGTTGCATATTTCGATAGGAAGATATGGTAGATGGATGTCAAAACGTCTTTCCTTAATGGAAATTTAACTAAGGACGTGTATATGATACAACCCGAGGGTTTTGTCGATCTGGATAGTCCTAACGAAGTTTGCAAGCATCAAAAATCCATCTATGGACTGAAGTAGGTAAGTCGGAGTTAGAACATTCAGTTTGATGAAGTGGTCAAATCATTTGGCTTCATCAAAAGCGAACACGATTCTTGTGTATACAGGAAGTTTAGTGAAAGCTCAGTTGTTTTTCTGCTACTATATGTAGATGACATATTGATAGTCAGAAATAACGTTCCAATGTTGCAAGAAACCAAGGATTCTTTGGAAAGGTGTTTCCAAATGAAGGACTTGGGTGAGGCGGCATTTATACTGGGAATTAAGATCTATAGAGATAGATCTCGGAGGCTCAAAGGTTTGAGTCAGAGTACATATCTGGATAAGATATTGAAGAATTTCAATGTGGATTAGGCTAAGATGGGGTTCTTACCGATGGCGCATGGAATCCGACTTAGTAAGACTCAATGCCCAGTGTTGGCTGATGAGCAAAGTCGGATGGAGAGGATCCCTTAAGCTTCGGCAGTAGGAGCTCTCATATGTGATGTATGTAATAGGACATATATTTCCTATGCTCTAAGTGTAACGAGAAGATATTAGTCGAATCTTGGTGAAGGACACTGGACAATAGTAAAGAAAATCGTTAAGTACTTGAGACGTATTCAAGATAAGTTCCTAGTCTATGGCAGTGAGGAAGAGCTAGGTGTAAAGGGTTACACTGATGCTAGCTTTTAGACCGACCTGGATGACTCATACTCTAAATCCGGCTATGTTTTCATAGTGAATGGAGGTGTAGTGAAGTGGAAAAGTTCTAAAAAAGAATCGATAGCCGATTCTACTACAGAAGCTGAGTATGTTGTTGTCTCAGAGGCGGCAAAAGAAGGGATTTGGATCATAAATTTTTGGATTGAACACGAGGTTGTTCCGTGCTCATCCAGTCCGTTAGACGTGTACTGTGACAATACTCGTGCTATTGCGCAAGCTAAGGAGCCACGGGAACACCAGAAGAACAAGCACATACTCAGGAAATTTCACCTGATTCAGCAGTTCGTCGATCATGGAGAAATTAAGCTATGCAAGGTACACATGGATGCAAATTTCACCTAAGTTGAGGTGCACGTAAGAGATATGGGCATGATATGCCTAAGGACTGGAGATGCCTGAGTGTTCGACTCTAGTGCATGTGGGAGACTACTAGGAATGATGCCCTAAAGGCTCACATTCTTTCTTGTATTTGGAACCCAGTATCCGGCTTAGAGCTAGTTGTATGTGTCACCGCAATTGTTTCAGGTCTGGAACCACATGCTTATATCTAGCTCTAGCTAGTTTTTCCTTAGACATTTGAGTTTGGGAGGGAAACCCACTACCGAGACTAATTTGTAAGTCGGAAGATGACAATGTTTCACGTGTCATGAGCATGGAGATGCTATCGGCCTTGCATTGGCTAGTCGGAAGAGGTATGATAGCCGCACCAATCTAGAGGTTAGTAGGACGTGAGAACATCATCATACGCTCCGGCTAACACAATGGAATCCTTAGACCTGAGGGGATCGCATGATCCGAGTTGTGGAAAAGCCAGCTTTGACTCCATCTAACGCTCACCGTAACTGGGAGTCATAAGGTAGGTCTTGGGTGGACTTCAAAGCAAGTTGCATGACGTGGATCAGCCAAGATGGAATTTCCCCTCCATATTGGAGAGATATTCTCTAGGCCCTCTCGTGTGATATGATTCAGAAGCATGGCCATGTGCTACTCGATCAAGTGTTGATCCAGGTAGTCTGACTTAGTGAAGTCGAAGGGAACCAGTTATCATTGCAACAAGGAGAGAGTAAACCAGCACTGGGTTAATAGAATATCCCCTGTGGTTTATCACCAATATCGTGAGGCAAAGGGACTTGGAAAGATCATCACATTGAGGGCACTTGCGTAAACCAGGAGTTGGAAAGTCTTGCTAGAGGCTGCTAACGATTATCAGCTCTAGTCAGAAGGTCACTTAGCTACTACTCTGACTAAATGATTACTGAGCTATGTCCAGATTACCATAAGCCTATGGGATTGCACACTTAAGAGAGTGGGACTAGGAGGATGTTGATCCCTATCACAAGCCGACAAGTTGGACTTGTTCGGACAGAGACACATGTTAATGGATTGGACCCACTTTGACTAGGGTTAGGGACTAGGACCGAGGGACACAAGTGTTTTGTGCCCTCACCTACTCGCCTATATAAAGGAAGGTGGGTGGCGGCAGACAAGACAATCCAGTGTTGCTTCCTAGGGTTTTGCTAGACTTGGCAATTCCACCTTCCTGTCCCGCGGCGGCAAGACAGAGACTAGCATCTCACTTGATGTTGTTCCACCTTGTACGTGTGTGAGATAGCAGCGGCACCACATCTACGGTACTCGTCGGTGGCATTAGGCAGTGAATTAGGCAGTGGAAGAAGGAGGAGCAAGCCATTGATGAGGTGGTCCCAGGATCGAGAAGGTCGCCAGAGCCGGACGAGACGAGGGGTACGTACGGCATAATCACGAAGCGCTTCCTGAGATTCCGCACATGCGCGTCAAGAGGTACAAGATATTGCCTTTGACCTTGGCATAATATTGGGGTGGCTCGCTAGAGACCTTGCCGGAGCAGAAAAGTTTTTGTTTTCGGCCTAGCTCTACGTGTTGCCCAACAATAATATCACTAACAATGTTATATCACGGGAACAAGAAAAGAGTACTTGTTGGTAACAACATCAAACTAGGTACGGGGATATCGATGATTGAATCTCGAACATCTAATATATCTTGAGACAAAATGATTTAGTTACAGAGTCAAAGGTTCTCATGGTTAGTAGGTTCATTGTTGAATGTGTGGGAGTCAGTACAGATCTCTAGTTCCCGCTGCTGATTATTGATCAGAGAGGGGTCTCAATCCTGCTTGCATTATTCGCAAACCATAAACACTTAAGGTATACCGACACCAAATGGAGGAGATATAATACTAGAGAAAGGATTTGAAAGCACTGAGATTCTTTCGATGGACGCTGAAATTGTTTTGGGTTAAATTGCTAAAAAATGGTTTCAGATGCAATATCGAAGTTATGCAAGGGGATTTATACAAATGTTTGTTAATTAAAGTAATTAAAAAATCTGAATAAAAGAAATAAAAATGGTTTTTATTTAATAAGAGCTTGCATTATATTTGGTGGAAAATTAATGCAATGTGAGTGGAGTTTGTGTTAATGGGAGTGGGCTTAGTGGAATCTCCACTCACCACTATGGAGGGAGAGGTGGGGGCACCACCATGCCCATGCACATGGCCCCTTGGGGGCTTCCCTTCCCCCTATAAAAGGAGCTCCCCTCCTCCTCCACTCTCACACCTCCTCATGAAGTATTTCTCTCCCCCTCTAGTAAATTCTCCATGGCTTCGGATTAGCGAAATACATGTTCTCGGTGGTTTCTTGGAAGGATCTGCTGCTTCTGCGGCTTTACTAGAGCGAGGATCCGGAGGTTGTTTGGGTGCTGGACATGTGTGCAATCACGGATGCGCTGCTACTTTGTGGCGCTGGACTTCAACTCCAAGGAATAATAAGTAAATTGAAACTCGTCGCAAAGCTCGAGCCGAAAGGAATCTAGAACTTAGAGGTCACACACTTGATGAAGTGGTTGGTGATCTAAGAAGAAGGGTGTCCACACGAAGAGAATTAGTAAGATTCAGTGACCATCAAGCTCAAATATCCATGGTGGAACCTAAAAAGGTATTTGAAGCACTTGAATATCTAGATTGGCTTTTGGCTATGCATGAGGAACTCAATAACTTCGAGCGCAACAAAGTTTGGAAGTTAGTAGAGAAGCCCAAAGAATGCCGCAATGTTATCAGCATGAAGTGGTTCAAAAACAAGCAAGATGAAAATGGAATTGTTGTAAGGAACAAGGCAAGACTTGTGGCACAAGGTTTATCTCAAGTGGAAGGCATTGACTTCGGCGCTATGCTCCAGTGGCTCGTCTTCAGTCTAAATGTATCCTTCTTGCATACATTGAACATCATAATTTTAAATTGTTAAAAGTGCCTTTCTTAATGGTCCAATGCATGAATTGGCGTATGTGAAGCAACCCTGGGCTTCGAGGACCCCAACTTTCCTAACCATGTCTACAAACTCGATAAGGCGCTCTATGGCCTTAAACAAGCCCCATGTGTGTGGTATGAGCATCTTAAAGAGTTATCGCTAGACCGTGCTTTTGAGGTTGGGAAGATTGACCCCACTCTTTTTACTAAGAAGGTTAAGGGGGAACTTTTCTTCTGCCAATTATATGTAGATAACATTATTTTTGGCTCTACTAACAAAACTTTTAACGATTAATTTTCAAAGCTTATGACCGACATGTTTGAGATGTCTATGACGGGAGAGTTAAGATTCTTCCTTGGATTTGAGATCAAGGAATTGAGAGAAGGGACCTTCATTAATCAAGAAAAGTACATCCAAGACATTCTCAAGAGGTTCAAGAGGACGGATCTCAATGGCATTGCTACACCAATGCAAACCAAATGCCCTAATGAATTAAATCCCAATGGTAAATATGTGGATGAAAAGGTATACCGATCCATGATCGGCTCCTTGCTTTACCTTTGTGCATCTTGACCCGATATTGTGATGAGTGTAGGAGTGTGTGCAAGGTATCAAGCGACTCCTAAAGAAAGCCACTTGGTTGTGGTCAAGAGAATCTTCGGTATTTGGTTCAGTCCCAAACTTTGGATTATGGTATCCCAAAGGCTCTAATTTATCTCTATGCGGGTACACAGACTCAGATTGGGATGGTGACAATGATGATAGAAAATCAACTTCTAGAGCATGTAAATTTCTATGTAGATCCTTTGTTTGTTGGTCTTCTAAGAAGCAAAACTGTATATCTCTCTCCACCGCCGAAGCAGAATATGTGACTACTGCAAGTGCTTGCACTCATTTATTATGGATGAGGCAAACTTTAAAGGAATACGCTGTCAATTGTGACAAAGTGCCTATTTTATGTGACAATGAAAGTGCTATCAAAATTGCATACAATCCGGTACACTATACAAGAACCAAACATACTGAGATTCGCAACCATTTTATACAAGATCATGTTGCTCGTGAAGATATTGAACTATCTTATGTTAGCATGAAGGATCAACTTGCAGATATATTCAAGAATCGTCTTGATGAAGCAAGATTTTGCTACCTGAGGAATGAGCTAAATATCGTAGATTCAAGGAGCTTGACTTGATTCCCTTGCATACACACCTATGCCTTAACCTTTATTTGGTTTAGGTGCGGGCATGGACATAGGGGAGTGTGGTCCTAATTATTGGGATAACCCTCGCCCCATAATGCCGAAAGTATGACAAATCGTACTCTTATATCATTTAGTAATATGTGATCCTAATTGATGAGTATTGGTCATGAACCCAAGATATATCTTCGTGGTCTCATACCATACACTCCTACATAGTGGCCTTGACCACCGCCCTCTTCTTTTAGAAGAGTCGGTTCTTTGTGGATTTTATTGGGTTTTCTTGTCTATCCTATGTTCTTGTGGAAAACACACTCAACATTGCATTTTCACTTATTTGGTTCTTGTGATGCTGAGTGTGTAGTACCGTCTTAGTTTTTCTATCTAAATCCATGGCTTTCCCACCCCAAGACATCTATCTTTCATGCATACAAATCCATTTGTTATCTTGTGAGGTTGTTTGGAGATAGTGTTGGCCTGAATCCTATGTAAATAGGAAAACCAGAGAGGGTAGGATTATCCAGTCCTAGTGTGGGCCGGATTATTTCGCCCGGGCGGCCTTTGTCTATTAGGGTAGGGGGTCAAGGAGAGAGGCTCAAACAGAGCAGTTCTCTTCTCCCCAACTCCCTCCCAGCCCTAGCTGCCGCCAGCCATCTCGGTACTCCCTGGAGCTCCCCAGCCGCCGGTTCCTCTGGCTCTCTGCTGGATCTGCTTCTCCTCCACCCCGGGTATCTTCTCCTCCAAGTAGATCCTCCAATGAGTGAGGGTAACCTCCACATTCTTTGTTTTTGTGGAAATTCGTTGTTTTTGGTTGAAACTTAGAGTAGAGGCTTACCTTTGATTCCTATGCATGTTTATTATAGTAGATTACCAACCTTATTTGCCGATATGTGACTATGCTTTATCTCTGAATCAAAAACAAAATTTCGCCATGGCCGGATTATCCGCCCCTGGCTAGGCCAGATTATCCAGCCTGGAAGGTTCATACCTGCAACTTTTTGGTCCAGGTTAATCATCATCAAGTTTGCACTATAGTTGCTTCTCTATTGTTTTTAGCACTTCCTCCTAGACTTGTGTGTGCTTATCTCTTGCTATCTCCTTGTATTCGTTTCACATGTGGTTCTCATGTTCTGGCAAAGACCTATCAGCGTCGTCCCCTATTCTCGTTATTGGAAACACAACGCAGAGGGTAAACTTGTGGACAAAGTTGAGTTGAGGAGGCAGGAAAAAGAGGCTAAGAAGATGGCTGAATGGGAAAATCGGGACAAGAGATCAAGGGTTTCTTCCAATAAAAAGGGCAAACAACCAAAAGTTAATTATAAGTACATGGATCTTCTTGAGTATTCCACTCTTTGATAGCGGGATTGGTTCTTGGATGCACCGCGTGACAAGGAGTTGGGCGACCCTAACTTTTGGTGCGCTCAACAGCTGGCCATCTTTCAGGATGTCTACTCGACTTTGGAGGTTCGTATACGCCCTTTTGACTTGACCTATGCAAAGAGAAAGTCCTAGTTTGCTGAGGCCATTGCATTAACTGGGAATATGGGGTTGCACCATTTGATGGAAATCTAATGCGACTATGACACTCAGCTCGTTCAACAGTTCTTTTCCACTCTGGTGATCCGTGGATATGAGGCTCACACAATGAAGTGGATGACCAGTACTCAGCATTATAAATCCAACTTTTTCAGCTTTGGTCAGGTTCTCTCCTATGACTATAGGGGACGAGACCACTCTAGTGGGCACCGCATCCTTGGTCCTCTCCATCCCAGCAAGGATTCGATGCTCTCCGCTTTCTATGGACCTCGTGGAATAGTTGGGGAGGTTGCAGGACTTCTCCCTCTTTATGCTCAGCGTGTGCTCATGTTCCGCGACTGTATCGCACCGAGTGGGGGTAATAATGATGCAATACGTCGCTTCGTTGTCAATCTGCTGGGTTTTGTTGTTGAGTGTGCCACTAGTGAAAACGAGAATGCTGATTACACCCTAGATGTCATGGACTTCATATACCATGAGATGTTTGACACAATGGTGAACATGCTTTCTATCTTGTATGCTCCATATATCATGAAGCTCATCAAAGCCGCGCTTCCCCATGAAGATTTTAGTGGTATGTTAGATGGGAAGCACAAGGTGATGAAGCCTTACATCAAGAGGAAGCAGACTACCTATTTCCCCTTCGAGTCTGATACTTTTATGGATGATGCCCGTGCTAGTGGTGCCACTCATGGGAGGAGGCCCCCGGTCCCAACCATTGCTCGTGAGGTAAAATAGCTCAACTGGTTTCAACACAATGTTCTGTGCATGGGAAAGTGAGCTTCAGATCTGTGTTCCGAGCAGAATCTGCAACAATCGGAATCGGTGAGACCATCGTCGTCGGTTGTGTCCTCTACACCAGCAACGTCCCTCTCATCGTTCTCAACGAGACCTGGATTCTGGTTAGGGAAGTCGTGACTACCTACACCATCATGTCTTTTGGCGAGATTGATGTTTACATCGGTTTCACTGAACCTGCCCCACCCACCCCAGCGGTGATGATAGAGGCAGAGGAAGTTTCTAGGTCCACTTTGTCCGCGGAGGCGGCAGAGTTCCGGATCTTGGAAAACCCTAATCCTACCCAGCCTGCACCTATTGCGGAGATATTGGAGAAATCTGAGCCTAAAGCAGATCTTGCGGTGAAAGTCAGATCTGAAGTGGATCTCCCTAGCAAGGCAGAAGCCTAGATCGATCTACCCGCCGAGGTCAAAATCCAGGAGGAGCAAGACAACAATTTTGGTTCCGGCTCTGCCAATGCCGGAACAGATCAACCCTTCCTGAGGTACATGTTTAGGCGCATAATGTTGCAAGGCACAGGCATAGATGAGGTTCTCGAGACCATTAGGCGTTTCGAGGAAGCCAACGAGGATAGCCACAACTACCTCAGGACACACGCGTCGCACTTGTCGGATATGTTGGATCCGGATCCGGCTCTACCAATGCCAGAGACAATGAGGACTCGGTGCTGGAGACGATCAAAACAAACACCGACTTACCGGCATCTTCGGATGATTCCATGATGTTGGTGGATTTCTGAAAGTTCTCCGTGGAATACGAAGAGGAGTTCAACTCCAAAGCTGCAGAAAAAGGAGAAGCCATCGACGAAGGATCCGGAAAAAACTCTCCCAAAGCGCAGGATGACATGGATCTCGGAGATAATCCCGACGTCCGGATGTCCGAAAGTACCGATCAGAGCTTGACTCCGGGAAACGGACCCAAAGCCGTCTTTGCTACCGGCGCTACCAAGAAGGCAAAGAAGATGAACAAGAAGAACAAGACCCCCGGCAAAAGATACTCTAGCGGAGGAAGTGGTTGCCGAGGAGTATGAAGAAGACTCGGATGGAGGACTAATCCCAAACGAGCCAAAGGAATCTAAGGTGGATGGATAAGTGGTTACCGCTAGTGCCCGTAAACTCATTGATGTTGCGTTAACTACTCCTAGCCCTACAACTGTAGAGCTTACACCTGTAGAATTGGAAGAAAGGGCTCAAGCCCTAGAAGCGCGTCGTCAAGTACTCCTGGTTGAGGCTAACAACCTTATGGAAAACAAGAAGCGCATGGTTTCTACAGAGTAGTTCAACTCTCTGCAGCACCAGAAGACCCAGAAAGGCCATGTGTGGGCCGAAAAATTTCTAGAGGTCCACAAAGTCCTCTTTGAGGGAGACCCAGGAGCACCTCGGGTCGATAGCAAGGGAGATCTGGTGTATCCAACACTAGTGCAAAATACGAATGCGGCTCGAGAGATCCTGGCGAACAATCCAAACCTAGATCAAGTCCGGTGGGCGTGAAGCTGCTCACCAAGGGTCTAGAGCAACAGAGGGTCGCAAAATCCGAAAGCGGAAAACTGGTCTCTCAATCAGCCCAATGTCACACGGATCCGGCCTGGAATGACATTAGGCCCCAACGGGTCCCGGAACAACATTACTGTTCCAACTGTCGGGAAGATAACTACTCAAGAACCAGATCTTCAGGGCAACGGCACAGAATCGCACGTGACTGGAGCAATGTCGCCCCAGCCGCAGAGCGAGACGCTGATGCGGAACTAGTTCCAGGCACCCTCCCCGACGAGAGTCGAACAGTCGCAGGGAAGAAGACAAAGAGCAATGTCGGGAGGAGGACCGACAAAGGATTCCACCTCCTAGACATACAAGCCGTCCAGCTGAACAACACCACGGTGGAAGGAACGACGGACACCGTGCCGAGTCAAGCCGGCAGGGGGCTCATCGTAATGAAGATCCTCTCCAGAACTGGAATAATGACGCTCCGGATGGAAGCCGGCGATCAGCCCGAAACAACCCACCTACACCACCCTCTCCACCAAGCATCCATCACAATGGCTCTCAAGGAGGCCAAGGAGGGCGTTGTGGCGGAGGAGGTGGTGGCAGAAGCAGAAGTCTGGCTCCAAGGCACCGCAGCCACAACCAACAACCAAGATGGTGTTCCCTGTCACCAAGGGACGCGAGACACCGGATCAACTCTAACATAGAGGCGCAGCGCTACGAGAACAACGATATTTACGTGGGTCCAAAATGCTTCGAACCGCGTATTAGAAAAACAAGGTTCTTAGAAGGATTCTCTATTTCAAGACACATTCAGCCCTACGACAGTGTAGCTCGGCCAGATACTTGGCTCCAGTATTTTTTCCAGGCTTGCTGCATCACCAAAGGTGGAAACAGCTTGGTCGCGGCCCGGTATCTCCCACTTATGCTGCGGAAGACGAAACGATCCTGGCTTAATGAACTTCCAGAGAATACCATCCACAACTGGTATGATATGCAAAGCGTGTTCTTTTGGAGTTTCGAAGGCACATATCGGAGGCCCTGTATGATAAGAGACCTATAGCGTTGAACCTAGAAAGCCGTAGAAACTTGTCGAGATTACCTCGGACGATGGATCAACACCAAGAACTCCTGCGAAGGGGTAAATGATCAAACTGCAATTGAAGCTTCCATTGCAGGACTCCCAGTAGGTTTAGTACGTCACCGCTTGAAGTGCGACAAGGTCACTGATATGGGAGAAATGATAGAAACATCAAGAAAATATGCAGATGCTGATGACGATGCAGAAGCTCTACTACATGTCCTAGCGGTACCATAGTCGGCAAAACAGCCAAATCAACAAGCTCAGAAGCACAAGAACACCTCGGAATAAAAGTCTATCACGGAAACCGCAGTTGTCACTTCTACTTTCGGGTCTGGGGGGACGAGGAGGGCGCGGACGCGGTCGTGGGACGTCAAGAGTCTAGGGTAGAGGAGACCAGCAACCTAGTAAAACCTATTCCTGGGTCGACATTGCCAACAACCTGTGTGTGCATCACTTAGATGCCAACGGGGGCTCGTCCCACACAAATGCTGAGTGTCGTTTCAATGACGACATCAAGAAAGACGATTCCGCTGGCTACAGGGCTAAGCGGAAGAAGGGAAAGAAGATTCCCGAAAAAGAAAAGGATACCAAGGAAGATTCCGACATGGAGGAAGCTAACCCTTCAAATCCCAAGTCGGATGGAAAGAAGAACTTCCCAATGAAGAAGGACACTTATGTCACTTTCCTTGGGTCTCAACCAGCTAAGGTCAAGAAAGAAGTTTTGCATGAGCTCAACGCAACTGTTTCGGTTGTCCCTCAATTCTTGGACTAGTCAGAAGTGACAATCACATTTGACTGTGCTGATCATCTGCCTAAGTTGCACAGGCGAGGAAAATACGCCTTAGTCGTTTTTCCAAGACTCTCATGGATGGCGGCAGCAGCATCAACATGCTCTACATCGAGACGTTGTGTCGGATGAGGATCTCGGAAACTCAGCTGAATCATAGCTCTGTGATCTTTTACGGAGTTGTCCCAGGAAGACAAGCAAATTCCCTGGCAGAGGTCACTTTGGATGCTACTTTTGGAACTCCAAAGAATTACCAGACGGAAGCACTTTCCTTCGAAGTGGTCCCGTTCAAGAGTGCATACCACGCTATATTTGGACGTCTGGCTTACTGGGCTTTCATGGCCCGTCCGTGTTACATTTACAATATGATGAAAATTCCAGGTCCAAAGGGCGTGATCACCATCAGGGAGACCCAAAGAAAGCACGAGAGTGCAAAGACGTAAATGTCGCCTTTGCTGAAGCCGTACTACATGCCCAGGAGTACCGGAGATCAAGAAGACCATCGACCCGTCCGAGATGCCCGCGATGAAGAAGGAGGTGACAAAGCCGACTCCGGAGTTCAAGGCATCAGAAGAGACGAAGAAGATGTTGTTGAAGGATGATGACCCCTCCAAGGTGACCCAGATAGGTGTAGGTTTAGATAGCGCATAGGAAAGTGCGCTTGTCAAGTTCCTCCAAGCAAATCAAGATATATTCAGATGGTAGCCATCTGACATGACCAGAGTACCTAGGGAACTTGCCGAGCACTATCTAAATGTACACCCAAACACTAAACCCATCAAACAGTCCATATGATGTTTCGGTGATGAAAAGCAATAGCTAAGGAACTAGCTCGGCTAGAGTTAGCCGGATTCATAGAAGAGGTCTTCCACACCGAGTGGTCGGCCAATCCTATAATGTTCCCTAAAAAGGACACCACTGATTTAAGGATGTGTGTTGATTATACTGCCTTGAACAAGGCTTGTCCCAAAGATCCATTTGCTCTGCCTAGAATTGATCAAGTTATTGATTCTACGGCAGGCTCAGAACTCCTATGTTTTCTCGACACATATTCCGGCTATCACCAAATTTGAATGAAGGAGTCAAACAAAGTCAAAACTTGATTCATAACCCCCTTCGGAATCTTTTGTTTCGTTACGATGCCCTTTGGGCTCAAGAACGCAGGAGCTACATACCAACGCACTATGCAGTGTGCCTCCACGATCAAATCGGACGCAATGTACATGCATATGTGGACGACATAGCGGTGATGTCCAAAAAGAAGCAAACCTTAATTTCTGACTTGGAGGAAACGTTCGCTAATCTACGAAAATACAACATAATGCTTAACCCAAAGAAGTGTTTCTTTAGAATACCAGCCAGCAAATTGTTAGGTTTCATCGTGTCTCAAAGAGGCATAGAGGTAAACTGAGACAAAATTAAGGCTATACTCAATATTTCCAGGCTGACTCACCTAAAATACGTTCAAAGACTAACTGGATGCATTGCTTTAGTCAGTCAGTTTGTAAGCCGGCTTGGTGAATGAGCTGCACCACTCTACAAGCTCCTGAAAAAAACCAAAAAGTTCTTTTGGACTGACAAAGCTGAAGATGCACTACAAGACCTGAAAGCAGTACTCCCATCCGCTCCTATCCTTGCAGCACCGGAACCTCATGAACCGATGTTGCCCTATCGTGCTGCGACAAACAGAGTCGTCAGTGTCATCATGGTGGTGGAGAGACCAGAGGAAAAATAGGAATACTTGGTGTAGCGTCTGACTTACTACCTTAGCGAAGTCCTAACTGAATCAAAGCAACGGTATCCGCATTATAAAAAGCTGGCTTACGCTGTGTTCTACGCATCCCGGAAGTTACGGCATTACTTTCAGGAACATCCAATTACCATGGTGAGCACAGCTCCCATTAGAGATATAATCAACAACAACAATGTTATAGGACGTGTCGCAAAATGGGGCGTAGAAGTTTCAACTTTCGACATTGAGTACAAACCTCGTACAGCAATCAAATCCCAAATCCTCGCTGACTTTGTCGCTGATTGGACAGATACAACGGAGAATATGACTCTCCCAGAGTCGGAATACTGGACCTTACATTTTGACGGGTCTAAGGCGCTCGGGGGCTTGGGGGCTGGTGTGATGCCCAAGTCACCCGAAGGAGATAAACTTTTCTATGTGTTGCAGATCCACTACATGGCAACAGATGACATTGTCGAATATGAAGCATTGCTGCATGGACTCCGGATTGCTAAGGATATCGGCATCTGACGATTAATGTGTTATGGGGATTCGGTTCTTGTTGCCCAACAAGTGTCGGATATCTGCAATTCAAATAAACACATGGTAGCATATAGAGCTGTCGTGGATGAACTATCTAAATCGTTCGAAGGGTTTGAGGTTCAACACACCCTCAAATAGAAAATGAGGAAGGATATGCATTATCTCGAATAGGCTCTACACGGAAAAAGGTCCCGGATGGCGCTTTTTTAGAGCACCTCAAAGTTCCCTCTATAAAAGGAGTAGATGAGGAATATCCGACCAAATCTGACTCACCTTTAGTGGCAGTACAAGATGTAATTCCCAGCTGGACCCAACCCTACCTTGATTTCTTGGTAGATGGCAAATTACCTGAAGACAAGGTTCTGAGCCGGTAGATCATCCAATGAGCAAAAACCTATACAATCATAAATGGGGAGATCTATAAGAGGAGTGTGTCTGGGGTTTTTCAGCGTCGTGTATCTTCGGAAGAAGGAGTGGAAATCTTACGAGACATCCACGAGGGCGAATGCGACCATCAAGCTGCAGCCAAATCTTTAGTGGCAAAAGCATTCAGACATGGATTTTTCTGGCTTACAGCCAAGACAGATGCCGAATGGCTGGTCAAGACATCCAAAGGCTGCCAAAAATACACCAAACAAGCTCATGTTCCGGCTAATCAGCTGCGAACAATACCTATAACATAGCCTTTTGTGGTTTGGGGGCTTGACATGGTAGGACCATTTAAACAGGCTCCAAGTGGATTTACTCATCTCTTAGTGATGGTGGATAAATTCACAAAATGAATTGAGGCTAAACCCGTCACCAGTTGTGATGGAGAAACAGCCAGAAGATTTATCGAAGCTGTTATCATATGATATGGTTATCCACATAGCATTATCACGAATAATGGGAGTAATTTTTCTATGGGAGAGCTTGCTGAATTCTGTGATGAACAAAATATCCGGCTTGACATTGCATCAGTCGCACATCCACAAGCTAATGGACAAGTTGAAAGAGAAAATCGTTTAATTCTACAAGGCCTAAAACCAAGACTCAAGCACCACTACGTCGTTCTGCGGGGGCTTGGGTAGAGGAATTACCTTCTATGATATGGAGTTTGCGAACAACATCGAACAGGTCAACCGGATACATACCTTTCTTCTTGGTTTATGGTGCAGAAGCAGTTCTTCCTAGTGATTTGATTCATATTTCTCCCCGAGTTGCTGCATATATTGAAGAGGATGCTGAAATCTCTCGACAAAATGATCTCGATTTAATCGAAGAAGTTCGCGTCATTGCTGAGATGAGATCAATAGCCTATTAGCAGAAGTTATGCAAGTATCATAGACAGAGAGTCAGAAACCGGTCTTTCAATAAGGACGATTTGGTTCTCCGGCTTGTGTAGAAAAGAAAGCACAAACTTTCCCCAGTATGGGAAGGGCCCTTTTTAGTTAGCCGAGTATTGCACAATGGTTCTTACTATCTAACTAATATGCGGCCAGTAAAAGAAAGACCTGCTACTAAGAAAAGAAAGAGAGCTGGAGGCAGTACAGACCCGGAAGAATTAGACAGACCGTGCAATATTGCTCAGCTACATCCCTTTTATTCTTAAAATTTTCTTTCTTTGTAATCATATATGTGTACATGTTCAATGAGAAATAAAGTATTGGTTGCCTCAAATTTTTATGAGAAGTTTTATATTGCCATCTTATTTCTGAATGATCATGTCACAGACAAAAATCCCAGAATACTTGAAAGTAATTTATGCTCATGTTTGTTCTAGTTAAGATTTCCGATTCTAGAAATGTTACCTTCGGGTATAAATCTAAATTTTCTAAGTTTATACTTTGGTTCTTTATCTAATTGCTAGATGCGGGCATTTTTCGAGTAGTTAATTGTTGGTACTGGAAGACGGCTTTGTTTCCGAGTTTAAACTGGTTTAGCAAATGATCTCCGTTGCTCGGCAAAGTTTTCGTGTTGAAGGTTAGCCATCTCACGAAAGGGACGAGGCGGAAAGCCAGATAAACGATAAGTATAGAAAAAAACATAAAGTGCTTATGTAAACATTCCAAGCACATCAAAATAAAGCCAAAAGTGCTAAATAGAAGTAGCAAATCTTAGCACTAGCAAAGTATTACACTACTTATTTACAACCCGATTGTTTTAGAATAACACATCGTTTTTTCTGGTACTTTATGATGCAGGAGAAGAGGTAGCAGATGCCGGATCACTAGAAACATCAACCTCGCCTTGATATCTTTCCGAGACGTTCAATTCCAAAGCGGTTTACTCGTCGTCAGAGACTTCGGCTATTTCTTTGACAGGCGGAGGAGGCGTCTCCACGCGAGTGAAGAAAGAAGTGTTGTAGCTGGTCAGATCAGCTATGTGACATCCATATCCGGCACAAGAGTCCATGATTGCCTTGATGTTTTGCTCCTGTCTGTCTTCATCCACTTTACAGTACCCTATGGTTACTTGCTAGATTTCCATGTTTCCATGGTGGCTCATAACCATGGTCAGGGCGCTATGTGCTGTGATTCGCGCATAGGACATGTTCCAGTCCTGGATGAGCTGGGGCATCTCCTTGGCCTTGTCTCGCACCTCAAAGCCAGACATTCTGGTCATGTCCAAAACATTGAGTACTTCGCCAATATCCTCCAAAGATTGGAGGAAATCATGAAGCAAATCACTGACTTGTGTAAGCCGGCTGGTGCGAGACTCAGTGGAGGAAGAATCCAGTAAATTCAGAGGATCTGTGCATATAAATCAAAGGTTAGAAAATATATCCGAACTCCTAGAGTCGGAAAAGCAGATAGATAGAAGATAGAAAGCATACCGAAGATGACATCGTCAACTTTGGTCTTCTCCGCCCTAAGGCTCTAGAGTTTAGCCCGGAGTGCCTCGGTGATGTCTTTCTCTTTGAATAATGCATCATTGATATCTGAGATTTTTTGATCCTAGGCCATGATCCTTCGATCACGTTCTTTGGTGGCCATGGAGGAGGATTCGAGGACTTGTGTAATGCTACGCTCGTGATACGCCTTAAGCTTATTCAGCTTTCGACGTTAGTCGGTGTTCTCCACCTCTAGGGTCTTAAGATTTTTGGCCTCTTTAATCATGGCACATGATTGTTTGACCAGTGTTGTAAGCAAAAGAACAATAGTTGAGTAGGTAATTCGACTATGAAAGCAAGAATGAGCAAGTTTAAGGACTGAAATGATTACCTTCATCCTCATCCTTGGACACCTTTAATTGAGCATTTTCAAGTCGGAGAGCTCTGATCTCTCTCCGCTTGTTGCAAATATTCTTCAATAATTCCTGGTTATAGGAATTAACTTTCTGTAAGTCAGAATAATACACAGAGTCAGAAGTCTACTAAAGACTCAGGCTAATATTTTTACTAATATCAGCACGAGCCTTGGAGGCTACACTAGCTCATTCTTTGGCATCCTATGAAAGCATAAATCCAGATTGTCTATCCAAGTTCATGCTTGGGGGCTAGAGGATATGATATGAAATAAAGTAAAAAAGGTGAGTTGGAAATCCGACTTACATGTTGTTCATGAGTAAGCTTGCTTAAGCTCATGTTCACCTCGGTGGTAACCTTCTTGGCGAGGGTTAGCGGGATGACTGGTGGTGGAGGAGCCACACCGGTTTTCAGCCTCTCGCCACCAAGACAGATTTGCTCGAGAAGTTCGGAGTACTTGACATCCTCTGCTTCTTCTGCCTCCTCCTCGGCGATGATGTTCCGGCTTTCCAAGCATTGCTGGGCTAGCCGTTGGATCTCCTCCATAGATTTCCGAGTAATGCCAAGCTTGGCAAGACCCGAATTGCTGAGAAGGTTATCGGCAAAAACCTGTGTCAAGGGATCATTACCCTTTGAGGGTTCACCCTTATCAACTACCGAGTCACCCATGGTGATGTCGGTCTATGAACCAAGGTTCACTGGCTTAGAATGAAGAGCCGGATCTTCTGCGACGGATGAAGATGGAGTAATCTCCAGCATTGTAGAAGGTTGTGGGGCAGGAGTCGGAGGCGCTGTGGCAGGAGAAGTCAAATTCAACTTTGACTAGCGTAGGAGCTTCGACGAGGGATTGTTGGTTTGCGGTACCAAACTTCCTGGGCGAGTGCATCCCGGTACCCGAGTTGTCCTCAATCTCGTGGAGGGGCCGTAGTAGAATCGCCAATTGTCCAGAAGGGCCAAATGGGGGTGAATACAAATCTAACAGCCAAACGGTCGTTTGAACCAGACAAAAAACGGTTGAACTCAAATACCGCTGTTAGGTTAACTCTTCTTGGCCCGACCTATCAGTATTCCCCGTTATCTTTTGCGGTCGTGGACTAGTTTACCCCTGCATGGACCAGATCCCTGAGTGGACCAGATCTATTTCTTTGCTCTACTCTGCTCGTCTCCCCTACTCCCCTCGCCATAACCTTTGCTCAGCTTCGGCTTCTCGTCTCAGATCGGAGCTCGCACTTGATCTAATTTGCGTCCCCTCCATGTCCGGTCAACCTCCCACGACTCTAATCGAAGCTCGTAGTCGTTGTTGTCGCATCGTCCACCGTATCGGAGCTTCGCATCCCCGGACTAATATCTCGCCTCTGGCTAGTCCTTCTCGCATGGCGGAGCGCGTCCCGTCGGGCGATCCTGGCTGGCAACTGGCCTTGGGAAGTTGTGTGTTGCTACGCACCCCAGGCATGGTAGCCCTGGCATAGAAGTTCGATGACCACGCCCTCATGGCCACCATGTTGAGCGTCCGTCCCTCCGTGTCACCGATAGAGTTGTAGTCGGCTTTCAGGTCTCATTTTGGGATCAGACGAAATGAGGTCAAGATTGAGGTATGCGCCCTACCATTTGATTTTTTGTCCGGTTCGAGCATAGCTCAGACACCGAGCATGTTCTGCATTCTTCCCGTTCTTTCGAGTGCTGCGGGGAGAAAAAGAGCTCCATGCGTTGGCATCGCGCCTGTGGGTGGGATGATCGCTTGGGGCAGCTTCGTTTCTTCTCCAAACTCGGCTTTGACGGCCTCCCGTTGGATGCTTGGGAGCCGGTGGCCCTCAAGCAGGTCGTCAGTAGCCTTGGCGGCGAGCTGGTGGAAAGCGTTCCACCGAGCGACAGATGGGTCATCGAGGTAAAGGCGTGGCTGAAAGATCCTGACGCCGTTCCTAAGATGTACGAGGTGCAGATTCCAAGCAGGAAAGGCGACAGCTTTGCTGGAAACACCCGGTCATCATCCACCTACAGGAGGTTCTGGAATCGGTACATTGCATTCAGGGCCCCGAAGAGGCTGCCAGAAAGCGTCCTCGTCGCCTGCAGTGTTGTCTTGGAAGGACCACCGTTTCATGACGGCACACACAGTTTTGGTGGGGGGCTGGACTTGGACAAGCTGGTGGTTTTGATTTCCCTCGAGTGAAGACATAGCTCTAGTGAATTGACGTGGTATGTGTGGCTAATGAATTTGTAGTATGGAGAGCGTAGCAAGAAGTTACCATCGACTAAAAATGTGTAATAGTTTGAATCGATGTAGTACGTGTGGGTAATGAATTTGAAGTAGTATGTGTGTGTAATAGTTGGAATCGATGTAGTATGTGTGGGTAATGAATTTGATGTAGTGTGTGTGTAATAGTTTGAATCGATGTAGTTGAACACCGTGATTTATAATTTCTGTGAATAACCAAGGACAACCTCATGAAAAGAGGGTGGTCTGGCAATGAGGAATGTCAATTCTGTGGATACCAGGAAAATGTAGTCCATCTCCTCTTCAAGTACAAGGTAGCTATATTTGTAACACGTTGAACTGCAGGACCATTTTGTAGACAACACAAGACAAAGGAAAAATGGTTTATAGCACAGACAGTATACGCAAAATCTGTAGTCTGGGAAAAATGCCAGTTAACTAGATTTAACCACGACTAGTAATTGAAGGAAATAGATACTTGATAGTATTTGCTTACAACAGAAGTACTTCCATACAAAAGGGTCTTATACCTGCACAAAATTGGGCTAAACTTCCTACTAGTTTATAGAACAATTCATCAGCATTTCATCTACAAAAGACATTCTTCAGTCTGAACTTAACTATTCTACACTGAAGAAACTGCAGATCTCCCCCAGAAAAGTTGGCTGGCCAATTGCCTTGAGAGGAAGTAAGTTCTTTGATCATTTAACCCCAAACTGATCTATTGCCTTCCTGCCAAACTACAAGAAATCTGCATCGTTCATGCACGACCGTTTTACATGCGCCAGTCCCGGTTCAGTTGGACCATCCGCGCCACCACAACGATTTCTTCAAAACTGAAATTTGGCATCTTCTTCTTGGGATCGTAGGTCCGTGTGAACTGGAATCTGAATTTCGGCGCTAAGTTGATGCCCGCCGCTGGCTCCGGCTGTCGAACAATCCAACATGCTGAGTGTAGATGATTGGTCGCTGCCATGGTACGACGATGCGTTGGATGGAGCATATTTGCCGCATACGGCGTGTTCCCAGCCTCCCCCACTACGGTAAGGTATCCCACGCTGAAGCGTGGACGTGAGAGTTCCTAGACCTTGGCGCTACCCTATTCGAGGATGTGTACCCTTGGTGGCGTGCTCTCATGAACGATTTGGTACGTACCTTGTTCCCACTGCCTAGAGCATGCCGTAATGCCGCCGCGCGATTTCTCCACATCGCTCTCTTGGCCCTGCTTGCCGCAACCGGCGCCGACGAAGCTGGCGCCGTCGCCGCGGCCGATTCTACACATTCGGCAAAATCATCCTCCTAGCAGGCCAATGGGAGACCGGCCTTGAAGTAGAGCTTCATGGCCTGCCTTAGAGGGGCTAAATACCCTAGTTTTGGTGGCTATCGTGGTGGCGGCTGCTTAGGCAGGGCCATGTTACCCTAGGTGGTGCGGTGTGGAGGAGCTGCGCAAGGTGAACTGTGGTTTGTCAGAGAAGGGGAGTGACAGACTGACAGTAGCTTTGGACTACGGGCACATGTGAAAATAATCATCTCCCATTTCCTTAGAGGGTAATAATTCGGCACTCGTTAAATTAACTGCTCAATCTTTATTTCCCTTCTCAGCATAAGAGTGCGAACATATTAAAAAGATCGGTCGTGGCTATCCACCTCATCGGGCAATGTACCAGGACAGGTAGGAGACCGGGTTTCATTTTAGAAATGTTGATGACTATGCCCTTATGTTTATACGATATTATTTCTATGCCACTATGTACTGTCGAATTGTAGAAACACCATTAGAAACAGGGGATGACGACGTGGCGTGTTTTCTTTTTTTAAAAGGGCATCAGAAACAGGGGATGACGATGTGGCATGTTTTCTGACCGGTGGGCCCGCCTCCTCCACCTTCGATGGCGCGCATCCCAGGTTCGAGGGCTGGTGCCACCCACCAAGACATTATTGTGCAATTTTCCATGCTTTGTCGCAACCAGCTCCGCTCCGCTCGACACGTCTTCTCCTGTCGCCGCCACTCCATTCAGTCTTGCACCGCTCTCGTCCTCCCCTTGGGTCGTTGTCCTCCCGCCCTCCCCTCCCTGCCATCCCCTCACGTCCCCTCCCCTCCCCTCCCTGCCCTGTCTCCTTGTCGCTGTCCATCGCCCAGGCGCGTCTAGAAACGAAAACCAAGAGTCGGCCGTTGGGTTAGGCGCCCAACGACACTAGCGATATGGATCCCGCTCAGAGATGGATCTTGTGAGGCTTTTGAACAAGGAGATGGGTCTTGCGTGGATGGAGAGCACGGAATCTCCTTCAAGTCTGGAGAGCACAGAGGAGAACAAAAAAGGGAAAGAGTAAGCGGGGTGTAGAGCTTTGGAGGTATGGAGCCCAAGGAAGGTGACGTGCATCCACATTGAAGGGTAAGAACTGTGATTCCTTTTCTGCATACCCCAATTAGCGTTTCTAGTCCCGTGGTGATGGCAAGGATATGTGTTGGTAACCGCAGGACGTCTGTATAGCTTTTCCTTGAGCATGATGCTTTGTAAAGCGAGCATGAAGACACTGAAATGTGTGGCGGTGTGGATGATGATGAGAAAGCATATCCAGACATGGTTGCTGACCCTAATAGGATGGAGAGTAGGGAATATTTGGTTGATTCGAACTTTGAGTCTGACTATGGGACTGATGAGGAAGAGGAATGTGAAGATGTGGAAATGGGATGTAGATACAGACAAAGATGACGATAGGGCAGTGATACACTTTGAAAGGGACAATCCTACAATTTATGAGGGGACTGTCTTTGAGAATGTGGAGGACTGCAGATATAAAGTTGCAACCTATGCAATTAGAGTTGGGTTCAAATTTATCATTGAAAAGTGCGACCAAAAGAGACTTAGGGTGCATTGTAGGGAAAGGTGTGTAAATGGAGATTACATGCATCTCCAATGCGGGGTGGACACACATTTCAGGTTGCAATAGCTACATTTAGTTTCAGTCTTTCTCATATTTATTCTGCTGATAATTAGCTCTGATTTATTTGGATTCTTATCGAATGCAGATCAAAGTAACACGAAGAAACAAAACTGCCCTAATACTTCTTTAAGTGATAAATTTAGACCGACGACTACCAAGTGGATTGCTACTACTGTACTTGACTGGGTGAGGCAGGATCATAACATTGGACCTGCTGAACTCAGAGCAAAGATTAGCAAAAATTTTAACGTTCTGATTCCTTACCACAAAGTCTTTGATGGGAAGGAGATGGCTCTAGACTTCATTCAAGGCAAGTGGAATGACAATTTTCACATGTTGTATAGTTTCAAAGCTCATGTAGAGAAAACATCACCTAGTAGTGTTGTTGACATTGATTACGAGGTTGTGAAAGGAAGAGAAAAGGTCTCGAGGGGGGTCAGATATAAGCAGGCAGATAAGAAATGCTTCAGGAGATGTTTTGTCTTCCTGAAGGCATGCTGGATGGAGTTCCTAGACGGCTGCAGGCCATACTTGGCAATAGGCGCAATTTCTTTAATAGGGAAGTTCAGGGGACATGTTGCTTCTGCTTGTGCTTTGGACGCGCATAATTGGCTTCTACCCGTAGCTTATGCTTTTCTTGAGGGTGAATCAAATGAAAGCTGGACATGGTTCATCAGAGACTACGGGCAATAATTGGTCACCCTGAAGACTTGGTGATATACACTGGTGCATGCAAGGGTCTTGAGAATGTTGTTGATACTGTGTTTCCTAGGGTTGAGCATAGGGAATTAACGTGGCACCTCGCTACTAACTTCACAAAGAAGTTAGAAGGAAAGATCTTTGAAGAGGACTTGTGGTGATCAACATACACATACACCCCAAGAACGCATGCTACTTACTTGGAGAACATGTATGTAGTGCCAAAGGTGAAAAAATATCTTGAAGAACATCACACCAAGCTATGGGCCAGAAGAAAGTTTGGTGAGTTAAGCAAGGTGGATTTTGTTCGCAATAATTTGGCAGAGAGTTTCAATGATAAGATTTTGGGCATGAAGACACTTGGAATTGTTATTTTGTTGGATGCAATAAGACAGTGCATAATGGTGAAGATAGATTTAAGGCAAAGAATATGTGCAAGAAAAAATTTAGCCCATAAAATAGTTCCAAAGGTGGTTATGTTACTGAATGCAAGAACCAAGGCAATGAGAACGATAAAGATGAGGATGGTCAGAAGTTCCAGAACATTGGCTGAGGTTTATGCAGAATACGAGTGTGGAAGTGAACGGAGGTACACTGTAGACATTGGAAACAATACTTGTTCATGCAGGCAGTGGTAGATTACTGGCCTGCCATGTCACCATGCAATGTACTTCATCTTAAAGCTTAGAGGTAGCGGAGCTGAAATAGAGAACTATGTCGACAACTATTTCTTCGTGGACAAGTTTGCTGCAAATTATGCAGAAAATGTACCACCTATGGCTGATGAAAATGATTGGGAGATTGTCTATCCAGGGTTCAAACTTCAACCACTAGTTCTTAGGAGGCCACCTGGGAGGCCTAGAAATCTAAGGATCAAAGCCTCCACCGATAAAGCTTCAAGGTTGGGAGCTAGGAAAAGGAAATGCAAACGTTGTGGCGGATTCGGCCATATCAAGAGGTTGTGCACATGATCTTGTCCCTGTTCACACCCTGGTGGCAGAAAATGAGGCTTCTCAGCCAGAACTAGAGGAAGAGCAGCACGAAGACGAAAAACTTGAGGAAGTGCAGCAGGTGGAGGAAAAAGGTGATGAGCACTCGGAGGAAAACATACGTAAGCAGCCAATTTATGAAGAAGTGGAGGTGCCGGCGAGAAAAGGGTGTGAAAAGAAACAAAAGGGTAAGCGGAACAGGGAGGAAAGGGCAAATAATGGAGGTGTACTAGAATATGAAGAAGTTGCAGGGCTGATTGAGGATGTTCTTGAGGATCTTTCGGCTAACTGCAGGAGAAATAATAAATCCCTGCCAATTTCATCTTTGTACGTTTCTCCAGATGAAAGGTAATCTTAAAATTGTTTTATTTGCCATTTTATCATTTTTTATCCTCATCAACTGTTGCTTAATGCAGCGTGGGCTAGCAGAGCAGAAAGATACGGGCACAGTAACGTCATATTTTGAATTATATCATTGAAACTAAACTAGTCGTGTCATCTTTATTTATATCTGGCGCATGCAACGTGTCTGTGATGGGGTCATGTGGACCAGATTACAATTTTTTAAATATTATTACATTAATTTTTTACTTACGTATGGACATAGCTACTAGTTCCCATCTCCCTTGGATTCCCATCTCCTCTGGCGCACTCCAGAATTATGGTTGTGCCATCAAGTAGCGGAGTCAGCGTATTGTCCCATCAGATGTGAACGCAATGACTTTGTTTGTTCAGAATTTGACGACTTTTGATTAGTTTGAAAGACAGAGAACTCTAAAACATAGCCAATATATGCCATCAGAAACTATTCCTCAAAAAATATTATTACTCCCTCTGTCTAGAACTAAGTGACTTGAATTTGTGTAGATTCATATGTATCTAGACATGTTTGGGGCATAGATACATTTAAATATCTAAAAAAAGCTAAGTCAGTTACATCTGGACAGGAGTAGTACACTATTACAACATGTTCGACCCCTTCTCCTCTGGTGCACTCCAAATTATGGTTGTGCCAAGTGTTTGGAGCAGAGTCAGCATATTGTCCCATCCGATATGTGATACGTCCATTTTGCATCACTATTCTATGTTTTAATTCACTATTATTCATTGATATATTTCGTATTGAGAGGTGATACTTATGTTATTTCATCTCTTTTTGCATGGTTGATGACTTTTGGTGCATGGACCGCTGCAGTCAGGATTCTGATGGAAAAGGTGTTGTTTGGAGGAAAAATTCACGAAGATCAGAAAATCCGGGAAAATATATGGAAAATCCTATTTTTCCAGAAGACTTGGGATGCCAGAAGATGGAGTGGAGGTGGGCCACAGGGGGCCCACACCACCCCATGGCGCGGGTAGACCTAGGTCGTGCCTGGGAGTGGTGTGGCTGCCCTGGCCCACTCCAGCCTCTCCCCTCTGGTGTATATCATCCCCATGAAACCCTAAGACTCGGGGAGCGACCACAAAAAGATTCCGCCGCCTCTACGGGGCGGAAAACACCAAGAGAGAAAGATCTCTCCGCATGATTTCACGGGGAATTCCTTCCTAGAGAGGGGAGATCGTCGCCATCAACACCACCATCAAGCTGGACTTCATCGGGATCATCATCACCATCATCACCACCATCATCACCATCATCACCCTCATCACCATCTCCATATTGCTATAACAATTGCATTGAATCTTGCATTAGTTCATAGGGGAAACTTTCCCGGTGTTGATTACTCTTTGTAGTTGATGCTATTGAGTGAACCATTGAATTATTGTGTATGTTCATATTGTTATACATCATTATTCCATCTCTGGTCATGATCCATATGATGTCTTGTGAGTAGTTCATTTTGTTCTTGAGGACATGGGAGAAGTCTTGTTGTTAGTAGTGGAGTTGCGTTGAGAAAGATTCAATAGATTGTTATTTAAGTTGTGGTGTACTTCTTCTAGTGGTGTCATGTGAACGTCGATTACATGACACTTCACCTATATGGTCCTAGGGGGATGCATTGTGTATTTGGCTACTAATCGTAGGGGTTGCTGGAATGACAGAAACCTGAACCCCCGTTAGGAAACCATTGCACAAGAGACGTAAGGGTCTTAGAGTTTAAAGTTGTGGTTAGGTTTCTAACTTAATTACTTTCTTGTACTTACGGATGTTTGCAAGGGGTTTAATCACAAGTATGTATTAGTCTTGGATGGGTCGGTACATTAGCACAGGTTCACCCACACAACACTTAGCAAGCTAGAGAAGATTAATCGACTATATGAAGCGAAAGCACTTGATAGTCTTCCCATGTGTCCTCGAGAACGTTTGGTCATCTATAGAAATACAACCGGCTTGTCCTTTGCTGCATAAAGGATTGGGCCACTTGCTGCATTTATTCCTACTGTCTTTTATTTACTCGTACTTTGTTTACTTGCTTTATCGAAAACCCCTAAAAATCCGTTTGCTAAGTATTTGCTGAGAATTCCTGATCCATACCACTAGCCAGCACCTTCTGCTCCTTGTTGGGTTCGACACTCTTACTTATCGAAAATACTATGATACACTCCCTATACTTGTGGGTCATCAAGACTATTTTCTGGCTCCGTTGCCGGGGAGTGAAGCGCTATTGGAGAGTGGAACTGGTAAAGGAAACTTCTACCGTGAGTATTGTTTACTTCTGCTAGTTGCTTTATTTTCGCTATGGATAATTCACTGAGTTTCTTATTTGGTAATGCTACTACCACTGCTAAGGTAGTAGATAAGCCACCACCTGCTAAGAAAGATGTTTTCAAAATACCTACAAGAATTATTGATCGTGTTATGGATAACTACTATGTTGGGGATGGAACTGTCCATCCCGGTGATCATTTACTCTTTATACACGAATTATGCGGGTTGTTCAAGTGTGTAGGTATTACTATAGATCAAGTTAAGAAGAAGTTATTCTCATTATCACTGAAAGGAAGAGTTGAGGAATGGTATAAGCTGCTGAAGAATGGTCAAGCTCTGGAATGGGAGGAAATAGTGCCTCTCTTTTATTCAAAGTTTTATCCTCCTAGTGAGATTCATAAAGATCGGAATCAAATATACAACTTTTGGCCTCTTGATGGAGAGAGTACAACTCAATCTTGGGGGAGATTGAAGTTACTAATGCTCAAATGTCCCATTCATGAGCTCCCCAACAATATTATTATCAATAACTTTTATGCAAGGCTCCCTCTACATGACAAAGATTTATTGGATGCTTCTTGTGCTAGATCATTCACTTGTATGGAAGAAGAAGCTAAATGGGACCTTCTAGACCGTATTCAAGACAATACTGAAGCTTGGGAGAATGACAAAGGTAGAAAGTCAGGTATAAATTATGATTATGAATGCATTGAATCTTTTATGGGAACTGACGACTTTCAAAATATCAAAAATGCTTATGGTCTAGACTCTCAAGCTATTGCTTCTTATTTTAAGGCTTTTGCTTCTTATATTGAAGTGCCTAAAAAGAAGTGGAATAAGTATCATGAACCTTATAAAGATATTGCTAAGAGTGTTCCTGCAAGAAATACTGAAGTTTATACTGCTAATCATGTTTTACCTGAACCTTATATTGAGAAAATGCCTTTTCCATTTAAGGTAAAGGAACATTCTATGATAGCTAGTATGGTTAATGAAAGTATGAATAAAGCTGTTGAACCTGATAAACAAATGGTTGATGAACCTATAGTAGCAAATGTGAAAGACTTTGTCACTAAGTATGAAAAAGAGGGACACACTATCCTTTGTAAGCATACCTCTAATATTGTTTCACATAGTAGTGTTATGAGAGCTAGTATTCTTGTGTTTTCTGTTAGAATAAGTGATCATTGCTATGATAGTCCTTGTGATAGCTATATTGTTAAGTTTATGCATGATACTGAAAGTTATTATGAGAGAGGGAAAAGTGTTCTTAAGCATCTTAATAATATCAAGTTTCCTTGTTTTATGCTGAAAGTTTTTATGTTGCGTTTCTTTTGCCTTCTTATGCAAGTTGCCTTTGGTTTCAATAACTTGTTTGTTTACAAAATCCCCTTTCATAGGAAGTGGGTTAGACTTAAATGTGTGGGTGTTTTTGTTTCTTAATGCTCTCTTTCGCTTCAATTTATATCCCTATGAGAGCTTCTTCAAAACTATCGTGCCTATCTTAATGGCTATAAAGAAAGAGCTTTATGGGAGACAACCCAATTTGTTTTTTCTTTTAGTTTGTTTTTGTTTCTTTGAGTCTTGGAAGTTATTACTTCGGTAATAACCGCTCCTTATCCGTTTTGTTTGGTTTTTGTGTCAAGATCAACCTCTAATGAGAGAGAAGTAAGATTTGGGGAAGTTGCTATCCCAAAACAGATTTTTGTGCTTCAACGTAAAAATTCGTGAGAGATCTCTGTATGTTGGATTGAGCTGTAAGTTTTTGTGCTTCTACCCCAGGTTGTTATTTAACTTTCGTTAGTTTTTCACGTTTTGATTTGAGCAACAGAAGATTTTCGAAAAAAATGATCTTTACCTGTTGGTCTGTTTTGACAGATTTTGCCAATCTTGCATTTGCTTCTTTATTCGATTTCCTTTTTGAATTCTTTTTGGGTTTTCGGAAGGATTTGCTTCAGTATCATTTGTTTTGATGGTTTTCAGTGGAAGTTAGACTCAAAAGGTTTTATCACTTCATATATACTAATGTTGCTAATGAGAACTGTGTGAAGTTTTGTGTGAAAGAAATTTCCAGGAAGTGGAGACACTGGTGTAATAAGGAAGAGAAGGGTTTTATGACTCAAGTAATAAGTATATGAAGATGAAGATATCGATGATATTCAAGAGATGACCCTGGAAGAATCTACTAGATACCAAATTCAGAGACCTGTCGAGTCCGTGTTAAAATAGGTAACAGTTCTGGACATACTCTTTGAAAGCTTAGAAGCACAATGGTGTCCGCCAAGGATAAAGGGAAGGAGCGCATGGAGGAAGACCTCCAAGACCCTGGGAAGGGAAGGAGATCGAGAGTGAAGGTGAAGAGGAGCAAGGCCAATGTCCGCACACCGGCACTACCATTGCAAGCATTGGAGTGGTGAAACCTGCCAAGATCAAGGATCGGAAGGGATGCGGATCGGGGAAAGCTCCTCGTCACGGTTTGGCTCCACGATCTCGTCCTCCACGCACCAGCTATGCGGGAAAATAATACTCCAAGTGGGAAGAATGGAAAAAGAATCACAAGAGCTGGGATCCACAAACTGAAATGATTATGGGCCGTATTGAGCACAACTCGGAGTTGATTCGCACTCTCACCTTCGAGATTGAGGACTTTGGGAAACTGATCAAGGAGCTCATCAAGAGGATACCACCACCTAAGGAGTAACTCGTCATCAGGTTTGGCATCCCCTTGGTTTGTTCCAAGCTTGGGGGAGTGCCGCGGTATCATATCACTATCTTCTATCTCTTTACCTTATTACTAGAGTCATGTCATGAATAGAGGAGTTATAATGTAGTATGGTTTGCATTATGGAAGTGTCCCCTCTCTCGTTAGATATGTATCCCTTGGTGTGAGTTTCCGTTATGGAATATTAATGAGAAGTTCTATCATTCACACTTTTGCATAGCTTATATTAGTTTTCAATTCATGGTTATATGATTGATCTTGTTGTTAGTATTGGTATCACTTTGGGATCATTGAGTTAATTTAGTTGGTTTTGGCAAACCTGGCACGGTCAGTAGCAACACCTTTTTGAGAGTTGAAAAGAAAAAGATAGAAGTACTCTAGAGAAAAAAAATCATCATCTTTCTTTCTTGATTTGCTCATAAGTCTAGTATTCTCTAGTTAAGATCTTTTGTGCTTCCAAGGAAGATTACATGTTTGTCTCTATCACTTGTAGGTTTGTTTGTTTCCTTCAACTCTTATACTTGCTACCCAGCCTTGTTAGCCAAAAACCTGTACTGAGAGGGTATTCTTCTCGTGCATCCACTTCCTTAAACCAAACCTTTGTCATTTGTGTCCACCATACCTACCTAGTAGCATTATTGCTATTCCAAGTAAATTCTTGTTTTATCTACCTCCCAAATTAAACTTGTTATGAGAAAATTAGTGATTAAATCTCTCACGAACTTGATGGCACACTTTACTTTCTTGCATTTAATAAACTTGAACCATTGGGTCCTTCTTTGTTGCGTATATGCTTGCGCTTTATGAGTTGAAGTTAGCCGAACCATGTATCATGGGGACCGCTTTCAACACTTCATTGGGACTTGTACCTAGTTGATATCATGTTCTTTTGCGTATGGATCCCGGCAGTGTGAAATAAAAGTGGAACTTGTAAGATCATGGAGTTTATATGTGTGTTAGAGAAACGCCTGGGCCGCTAGCCTAAGCCATGCCTAATCATGGTGGAAACTTGCAGCGTAACTCTAGTGGGCATTCTATGAAGCATCCGCAATAAAAACCTATGCAAATAGCAAATAAAAAGATCGCTGAGATGCTCACTGTCTGCTTGCCTTGTCATTTTGATTATGGGATAGCTCATGTGTCATGTGCAAGGGGTACCCCGTTGGCGGTTCTCGATGATACGCATGTATTTACGATGACAAGAGCTTGCTCGTGACTAAAGTTGAGTAGCATGAGGATCGGTACTCATAAGTAAGGGGCATGAGATTTCAACTTATAACTTGTCAAGCATATCCTCTTAGTTGTGTCACTTTAACCTTAATCACCTAAAGATGCCTATGATAGGGGCAATGAGAGCTGAAAGCTAGTAAGTATCATAATTTTTGGGTGCTCTTTATGAGACTTGCAATCCCTGCTTCCCTCTTTGAAGGGCCTTTCTTTTACTTTGTAGATTGAGTCAGTAAACCTACTTCCTCTCTATCTCAGCAAGTATTTTGAGTTGATGTGTTTCATTCATTCATATGATGATTTATTCAATCATGTCTTATGTTCCTTGTTTTGCACATTTCTCTTATCTTGAAGTTTACTACTTTGAAAGCTTTCATTGAAAAAACCAGCTATTTGTGAACTCCAGCAAATTATCAACTATTCTTCGACCAAGAGCTAAGTTTGGCATTACCAATTATGATTCACTTTGTGTATCTTTATTGTGTTTCCTCAACGCATTGCAAGTTGAGTTATAAAATAGTGATTTGTCTTCTATTATGATCTATGTATTTGGAGGCTGCAGTCAGGATTCTAATGGAAAAGGTGTTGTTTGGAGGCAAAATTCGCGAAGATCAGAAAATCCAGGAAAATATACGGAAAATCCTATTTTTCCAGAAGACTCAGGATGCCAGAAGATGGAGTGGAGGTGAGCCACAGGGGGCCCACACCACCCCATGGCGCGGGCAGGCCTAGGTCGCGCCTGGGAGTGGTGTGGCCGCCCTGGCCCACTCCAGCCTCTCCCCTCTGGCGTATATCATCCCCACGAAATCCTAAGACTCGGGGAGAGACCACAGAAAGATTTTGCCGCCTCTTCGGGGCGGAAAACACCAAGAGAGAAAGATCTCTCCGGTAGACAAATTTCTGCCGGGGGAATTCCTTCCCGGAGAGGGGAGATCGTCACCATCAACACCACCATCAAGCTGGACTTCATCGGGATCATCATCACCATCATCACCACCATCATCACCATCAGCACCCTCATCACCATCTCCATATTGCTGTAACAATTGCGTTGAATCTTGCATTAGTTCATAGGGGAAACTTTCCCGGTGTTGATTACTCTTTGTAGTTGATGCAATTGAGTGAACCATTGAATTATTGTTTATGTTCAGATTGTTATACATCATTATTCCATCTCTGATCATGATCCGTATGATGTCTTGTGAGTAGTTCGTTTTGTTCTTGAGGACATGGGAGAAGTCTTGTTGTTAGTAGTGGATTTGCGTTGAGAAAGATTCAATAGATTGTTATTTAAGTTGTGGTGTACTTCTTCTAGTGGTGTCATGTGAACGTCGACTACATGACACTTCACCTATATGGGCTGATACGTCCAAAACGTATCTACTTTCCTGAACACTTTTGCTATTGTTTCTCCTCTATACTTGTGTGATTTGGATGCAACTAATGTGAACTGACGCTTCTTTCAGCAGAATTGCCTTGGTGTCTACTTTTTGTGCAGAAAATCAACTATCAGGAAAAATCTCGGAAAATATGCCAAAAATCCTATTTCACCCGAAGACTCCAGGAGCTAGAATACGAGACGGAGAAGAGCCCTGGGGTGGCCACACCACCTGGTGGCATGGGCCAGGCCAGGCCACGCCAGGGGGTGGTGTGGGCCCCCCAGGAACCCCCTCGGCCTCTCTCTTTGCCTATAAGGATCCTTCAGACCTAAAAACTTCGGGGGGTTCGACGTTTTTTGAGAAGGAGTTCTGCTCAGCCGCCACCACCAGATTCCACGAAACAGCACCAGAAACTCCATTCTGGCACCCTGCCGGGACGGGGAATTGGAGGAGATCATCACCATCATCATCACCATCGCTTCTCCATCGACCATCCATGTTTCCCCCATCTATGAGTGAGTAATCCCCCGCTGTAGGCTATGGGGATGGTAGGGATTCAATGAGATCGTTCATGTAATGGCATCAGATTGTTAGGGAATAGTGCCTAGTATCTCTTATTAGTGCTTTATGACTTTGTTGCGACTTGTTGTGCTTAATGCTTGTCACTAGGGCTCGAGTGCCATGATTTCAGATCTGAACGTATTATTGGTTCATTATGATAGTATTGTTCTTGGTCTTATCTGCAAGTTGTATACACACGTCGTTGTCTGGAACCTCTGGCCTCGAAGTGATAGAAATCGGGATATTCGGAAGGGAAAGGCCTTGATGTGAGGATCACATGTGTTCACGGAGTGTTAATGCTTTGCTCCGGTGCTCTATTAAAAGGAGCACCTTAATTGCCAGTAGTTCCCTAGAGGCCCCGCTGCAAACAGGCTGACAGGACAAAAGATGTTGTGCAAGTTCTCATTGTGAGCACGTATGACTATATATGGAACACATGCCTAGGATTGTCTAGTACTTGGATGCTTTATCTTATTTATCTGCAATTGCCCTATGTTCTGATTGCTATGTGAATTGTCTTGTCCATGCAACGCCCGTCCATCCATCCCTATGCCTACCGCACTCGAATCCCACTGTTTACTGCTTTTGTTACTACTGTCTTTGCTTTACTACTGTTGTTACTTTGCTATTCCTACTACAAAACTATTGCTACTGATAAACTGATGTGAGCAAGATTGTTTCCAGGTACAGCTGAATTGATAACTCAGTTGTTAAGGCTGATAAATATTCTTTGGCTCCCCTTGTGTCGAATCAATAAATTGGGTTTCACTTCCCTCGAAAATACTGCGATACACCCCCTATACTTGTGGGTCATCAAGACTATTTTCTGGCACCGTTGCCGGGGAGCATAGCTTTATTTATCAAGTTCACTTGGATTCTCTATTGTTCGCTGCTATCCATCCATCATGGGTAAGTCTCGTGATGGCAAGGTTCCTATTTTACCATCCACTACAAGAAGAGGTACGGTTCTAAACACCTCTGCTGCTCTTGATTCACCATCTGTTATAAGTAAGCTCGTTACACCACCACATACACATGCTACACACACTGCTACTACTGGTGAATCTGAAACTTCTGATGCTTATGATGCTGCTTCTACTGTGCTTGATAAGAGTGGTTCATTAGGTCCTTTCCTAGATGCTACGATTGCTAGAACTATAGCTGGAAATACTGAAACTCCTAATGAAGACACTACCACACCTGTTAGCTCACCTGAGTCTAGTGAGAGTTATGATATTGAAGAAGATTATGTTGAGATGACCGATGAGTTTATTAAAGAATGTAAGAACACCCATGATAGGAGCGCTGCTAAGAGTCTCCTTGAGAGGCGTACTATTAGACCCAAATTATCTCCTGCTGCTAAGTTTGCTGCTTCTCCCATAAACATTAAAGATGAATATTATGATTTCTCTCTCGATCTATCTTACATAGCTATTGTCGAGAAAGAACCTTTTTGTGGGACTAAGAATGAAAGTGCGGTAGCACATATGAATGAACTTTCTACCATGAGTGGTTTGTTTTTTGATGATATTAAGATGCGTACTTACTTTGTTGCTAAGATTTTTCCCTTTTCTTGAAAGGAGAAGCTAAAACTTGGTTTAGTAATTTACCTCCTGGATCTATTGATAGCCCTGAGTGATAGATTAGTACTTTCTCAGAAATATTTTCCTCCGATTGCTAGACATGCTATTTAGCAGGAACTTTTTGATTTCAAACAAGGAGAAAAAGAGGTATTGCCTGAATCTTGGGCAAGGTTTTGTGCTTTGATTCATGCACAGGCTGGAAGTCCATTACCTAAGAATGAGCTTCTTGATATATTTTATAATGGACTAACTGAGGAATCTAGGACATACCTAGATAGTTGTGCTGATTGTGTTTTCAGGAATAGGACTCTGAAGGAAGCTGAGGAATTAATGGCTAAAATAAGCAAGAATTATGAAGATTGGACTCCTCCTAAACAAGCTATACCTGAAGTAATTGTACCTAAACCATCTATTCCTGTGCCTATTCCAACATCAAAGAAGAGGGGAGTTATTGAATTAAATGATGAAGTGATGAAGGAAGCTAACAAATGTCTTAAGGAGAAGGGAATTAAAGCTGCAGATGTCAAGAATTTACCTCCTATAGAAGAATTATGTAAGCCTATTCCCTACTCACCCACTATTGAGGTACACTCTCTCCAACACTTTGATGAAGGTGATATCCCTTACTTGAAACCTCCTGATCAATGCTTAGAAGAATTTGATATCTTTATTGTTAAGCAAGATAACTTTAATAAAAGGGTGCAAAATCATCTAATGGAAAACACTAGAGCTATTGTTGAGTTGAAAGATATTGTGGAAAGAACCTCTAATGATGTTAAAATGCTTGTTAAACAATTTCAAATGGTTCAAACTCAAATAGATCAACTCGTTAAAGTGCAAAAAGACTTGCTAGTTAATGCTGCTAAAGAAAAACATGCTTGTGAAATTAGAACTAGAAGTGGTGCTGCTACCCTGGATCCTCTATATCCTGAGGGGCATCCCAAAAGAATTGAGCAGGATTCTCAACAAGCTAAAAATAGTGGTTCTGCTCGTAAGAAAAGGAAAAAGAAACATAAAACTGTTATAGAACCCTCTGAACCTGCTATAGATCATAATAGTATATCTATCTCTGATGCTGAAACTGAAAGTGGTAATGAAGAAAATGAAGTTCCTAATGAAGAAAAAGTTGAAGAAGAACCTGAAAACCACACTAAGACTACTAAATACACCAAAGAAGATTTTATTGCTAAGAAACATGGTAGTGAAAGAGAACCTTGGGTCCAAAAACCTATGCCTTTCCCTGATAAGAAACACAAGTCAAAAGAAAATGAACACTATAATAAGTTTTGTGAGTGGATGAAGCCTTTATTCTTGCAAATTCCTTTGACTGATGCTATTAAATTGCCTCCTTACTCAAAGTATATGAAGGATATTGTCTCGAATAAAAGGAAGATCCCTAATCAAGAAATCTCTACTTTGCTTGCTAATTATTCTTTCAATGGTAAGGTTCCTAAGAAACTTGGAGACCCAGGGATTCCAACTATCCCTTGCTCTATTAAGAACGGTTATGTTAGAACTGCTTTGTGTGATTTGGGAGCTGGAGTTAGTGTTATGCCTTTCTCTCTCTATAAGAGGCTTCAGCTTGAAAAATTGATACCAACTGATATATCTTTGCAAATGGCTGATAAATCTACCACTATTCCTGTGGGTATATGTGAGGATGTACCTGTTCAGGTGGATCACAATTGCTTGATACTAACTGATTTTGTTGTGCTTGAAATGCCTGAAGATAATAATATGTCTATTATTCTTGGGAGACCTTTTCTTAATACTGCATGAGCTGTTATTAATTGTAATCAAGGAAAGGTGACCTTCAATGTTAATGACAAGGAACATACTATCTATTTCCCCAAGAAGATTGAAAGGACTTATGGTTTGAATTCAATTGAACATGTTGAGGGCATTCAAGTTGGAGAAATATATTGTCCCATACCAAGAGAAAAATTTGAAACTATTATGATTGGGACCATTGCTATCAAGGTTAAGGTAACATAATCATTAGTGGAGTACAAAGTTTTGTCTCATATGCAATTGTTTTGGTAGCAAGACTTGATCAACCTTGCTAACAAAAGGATTCCATTGAATAAAACAATGTTTTCATTATGATTATCTTCGTTTATTTCTATCCTTTGCATTTTAGTTTTTGCTTTCGTTTAGTTTTCTTTGTGTTGTTATTTGCTTGCATGATAGAACTTCTGTAGTTCTATCCTTGTTTTGTCCTTGCATCATGTTTCCAAAAAAAATCTGTTTGTCAGAAAAATCATTCTTCTATTTCTGAAAAAAGCCCAAAAATAAAGTGTCTCGAAAAATTCCAGAAAATTCATATTAATTTTTTACGTGAAAAAAGGGGCAGAGGAGTACCTGGTAGGTACCAGGGGGCCCACTAGGCAGGCACACCATGTGGTGGCGCGGCCAGCCCTAGGTGGCGCCATGCCCTAGTGTAGGCCACCTCTGGCCCTCCACTAACTCTCTCCCCTGCCACTTTCTTCTCTCTCCCGAGTAAGCTCCAATTCATAGCTCAAAATCACGTTTTCTCTGTGCTTGCTCTCGATTTCTTCGATCTCCTTCTCAGCCCATCTTTCTTGCTGAAATTTGGAGCATTTGTTCCTTGGTATGTGACTCCTCCCCTTGTCCAAGTAGATTTGTGTTTAGTGGATTATATGTTGAGTATTTTGCTGCTGTAGGTGACTGGTTATGAGAGCTTGTTTGATTCTTAGAGATATAGTTTTGATGCATGTTTAGGCCTCTTGCAAGTCCCTATGAGTAGAATCCTTTATTATATTTACTTTGTAATCACTTGTTTAATAGGTGTTTAAATTTCAGAATAAAAGATGAGTAAGCACCACCTAAACCAACATGAGCTTTGGGTGCCTGAGGTCATGAAGGTCCACAGGGACGAGGGAGTTTTTCCCTCCATTTATCCATGCCCTGAGTTCATGAGAGCTGCATGAATTCTACAAGATTTCCACACTTTGGTTTCTAATGCAGGGTTAGAGCGTTTCTTGGAAGATGAACCTTGTCAATTTGTGAAGCTAACCATGTCTATGGTGCAAGATTTCCAATTTAGTCACTCTTTGCCTAACCCCATGGTCCATTACAAAATTTACAATATTGCTGTCAATCTTTCTCTTGATGATTTTTGTGTAGCCATTAAGGTACCTCAATGGGGATCATGTAAGAAGATTAAAGAGAGACCGGAACCACTCATGGATTTATACGCAGAAATTTGTCAAGGGAGTAGCTTCTCAGAGGAGAATGGAAAAATCCGTAACATTCATCTTCCCTCCATTCGCTACTTTGCCTACTTTATTGCCAAGTGTGTTCTTGCTAGGAAAACTGCCAATAAGTTATCTTCGTTTGATCTAGCATTTATCTCTGCTGCTCTTAGACGAGATAGGTCTTACAACTTGGGTGCTTTGATAGCTTTCCGTCTTGCTGCTAACCGTGAGAAAGGTGGAATTTGTGGAGGCCTCATTGCTTCTCGTTTACTAGCATTGCATGGTTTAGTGCCTCATCATCTAGACTTACAGTTTCCCATAGAGAGGCTTGATTTTAATTCCATGATACAGCATAAATTTATTTCCTCGTGGGCTAGTTTGAGTGAGTTGTCTTATGAAATAACCTTTCTCAAAGCTGGTTGGAGAAAGAGCAAGTCCGAGCGTGTTGTTCTTTTGCCTGCACCTGTTTTGTTTAACCTTGATAACAAGGAAGGATGGTCCCTCAGTGAGGAGGAGCTGGACACGTACTTGGGAGAGCTCTCCAACAGGAGCAGGACACTAGAAGGGAGGTCACGTGCGATTCGGTCCAGCCCTCGAATGAGGGAGAGTCTTAATGTCAGCAGCCCGCTTATGATTGGGGAGCTTCTCTTCTTCTCATGGGCCCATCTACGACCATTCTTACCAAGATCCGCCCGCTTGGAACCCCTATTCATACATGGATTGATACCCACTTAGGCCAAAAGCCTAAGCTTGGGGGGAGATACGCCGACACCGCACTCATCTCCATATCATGTTGCGTCGGTACTTTGTATATTCATGTTTTCATTCTCTTTTTAGTTTTCGTTCTTCTTTGCTTTTGCTTTCTAAAAACACAAAAAGACCAAAAATATTTTTGTTGTTTCTCTTTGGTTTGCTACTTCTTTTTGCCTTGGTTTGCTTTTCCCTTTTCGCTTTGTTTGAACTATTCGAAAAACCCAAAAAGATTTTGCTTTGCTTGTTTTTCTCTTTTGGTTCTTATTTAAAAATCGAAAACACCAAAAATATTTGTCGTTCTTATTTGGCTTTTGCAAGTTTGCTACAGGGTTCAGCAGTTCTCAGTGGATATTGGTTTCATATTATTATTCAAGCCACACAAGCGAAGAGCAATAATGAGGATTAATGACAGCTTGAGGCGTGGTAAGAGGCTGGTAACGAACTCTTTTTGTTTTAATTTTTGTACATATACTCATCATTGTGAGCTTGCTTAGTCCGTTCATGTAGAGTGTATGTTATATTTGGATGCTTAGTAGCTCTTGCTTTCTTATGATTAGCTCCAGCTCGCTAATAGTTTGTAGCATGTCTCATGAATGTTTGCTTGCATTTCTCTATTCATAAATTGGTATGACACCGTGGTATCCTCCTCTGAATGTTTCATTTGATTGACTTGGCACATGCTCACACATGCACATGACTATAATAATCAGTTAAGCCTTGATGAATTATTTTTCCTTGAGGATCTTGAATCACTTTCATGCCATGAGTAGTCCTGTTTTGTTGCAAGCATGATAATGACAGCTATTGCTCTCTCACTTGTCGCTCCCTTACTATTGCTAGCCTTCACTTCCACTGAGTGTTTTACTCATGTTTCCAACTCTCTAAACCAAATTTTTCCAAAGTGTCCACCATACCTACCTATTAGAATCATTTGCTACTCCCGTGCATATTCATTATGCCTTGTTTTCTTCCGAATAAAATGTTTGCTTGTTATGGGAAAATTAGTTAGTAAAGCTCTCACGAACTTGATGGCACACTTTATTTTCCACACTTAATAAACCTGAACTATTGTGAACTCTCCATGGAAGTTATGTGCTTGCAAATTATAGGCTGGGGATTAGCAGAACCGTGCTATCACGGGGAACGCTTTCAACACTTGTAAATATATACCCAGTTGATATCGTGCTCTTTTGTTTGCGGATGTCGTCGGTGTGAAATAAAAGGGGAGCTTGTAAGTCCATGGAGTTATGTATGTGTGTTAGAGAAACGCCTGGGCCGCTAGTCTAATCCATGCTGACATGGTGGAAACCTACAACGTAACCATAATGATATATATGAAGCATTCTTCTTATAAAAAAAAGAGAGTTATAGCTATTGAGAAAAGGAAAGAAAAAAGAGAGATTTATGAAAAGAGGAAAGAGAGAAAAAGCACCATTTTCCCATGGTAAATAAGAAGATTGCTGAGATACTCATTATCTGCTTGCCTTGTCATTTTGATATGGGGATTCTTCCGTATCATCGGGCAAGGGGTACCCCGTTGGCGGTTCTCAATGATATGCACATACTTACGATGATAAGAACTTACCGGTAACTAAAGTTGAGTAGCATGAGGAGTGGCCCTCGTACTCAAGGGACTTGGGATTTTCAGCTTATAGTCTGTCAAGCATATAACTCAGATTGGACCTCACTGTCACCTTAACCACGTTAAAGATGCTTATGATATAGGCAATGAGAGATCAAAGCTAACAAGTACCATACTTTCAGCATTTGGAAGCCTTTCAAAATTATTCAAAACCTTTTCCTTTACTTGTTGAGTCTCCACTTATTCTCTGAGCACCTTCTTGAGAGCTTAGTTGTCATACTTTGTGTTTGTTCCAATACTTGATTATTTGTGTTATGACTTTGATACTTGAATTCTTGATATCTTTACTTCTAGTCATCACTTGAACTTCAGAGGTGCCTGGACATTCATAATCAAAGGCAAGCGAGATACCACTCTATCATACCTTTTTATGAGCATTGTAATGTTGCTTATGTTCGTGCTTTATGCTACTTATTATTCTTGAGTTGGAATCTCTTCATAGCTTGCAATGACTATTAAGTAGACTCAGTTGCATACTCTTTATTATGGATTGTCTAAGTAGTTGAACACATTGCTGAGAATATTTACATCATATGAAGCAAATGTGTTCGTGAAAGTTCTTTTATCACACTCAGTTTTCAACTGAATTGCTTGAGGACAAGCAATAAGCTAAGCTTGGGGGGAGTTGATACGTCCAAAACGTATCTACTTTCCCGAACACTTTTGTTATTGTTTCTCCTCTATACTTGTGTGATTTGGATGCAACTAATGCGAATTGACGCTGTTTTCAGCAGAATTGCCTTGGTGTCTACTTTTTGTGCAGAAAATCAACTATCAGGAAAAATCTCGGAAAATATGCCAAAAATCCTATTTCACCCGAAGACTCCAGGAGCCAGAATACGAGACGGAGAAGAGCCCTGGGGTGGCCACACCACCTGGTGGCGCGGGCTAGGCCAGGCCGCGCCAGGGGGTGGTGTGGGCCCCCCAGGCACCCCCTTGGCCTCTCTCTTTGCCTATAAGGAGCCTTCTGACCTAAAAACTTCGGGGTTCACGCTTTTTCCGAAGGAGTTCCTCGCCGCCACCACCAGATTCCACGAAATAGCACCAGAAACTCCGTTCTGGCACCCTGCCGGGATGGGGAATTGGAGGAGATCATCGCCATCATCATCACCATCGCTTCTCCATCGACCATCCATGTTTCCCCCATCTATGAGTGAGTAATCCCCCGCTGTAGGCTATGGGGATGGTAGGGATTGGATGAGATCGTTCATGTAATGGCATCAGATTGTTAGGGCATAGTGCCTAGTATCTCTTATTAGTGCTTTATGACTTTGTTGCGACTTGTTGTGCTTAATGCTTGTCACTAGGGCCCGAGTGCCATGATTTCAGATCTGAACGTATTATTGGTTCATTATGATAGTATTGTTCTTGGTCTTATCTGCAAGTTGTATACACACGTCGTTGTCCGGAACCTATGGCCTCAAAGTGACAGAAATCGGGATAACCGGAAGGGAAAGGCTTTGATGTGAGGATCACATGTGTTCACGGAGTGTTAATACTTTGCTCTGGTGCTCTATTAAAAGGAGCACCTTAATTGCTAGTAGTTCCCTAGAGGCCCCGCTGCAAACGGGTCTGTGGACAAAAGATGTTGTGCAAGTTCTCATTGCGAGCACGTATGAATATATATGGAACACATGCCTAGGATTGTCTAGTACTTGGATGCTTTATCTTATTTATCTGCAATTGCCCTATGTTCTGATTGCTATGTGAATTGTCTTGTCCATGCAACGCCCGTCCTTCCATCCCTATGCCTACCGCACTCGAATTCCACCGTTTACTGCTTTTGTTACTACTGTCTTTGCTTTACTACTGATGTTACTTTGCTATTCCTACTACAAAACTATTGCTACTGATAAACTGATGTGAGCAAGATTGTTTCCAGGTACAGCTGAATTGATAACTTAGATGTTAAGGCTGATAAATATTCTTTGGCTCCCCTTGTGTCGAATCAATAAATTGGGTTTCACTTCCCTCGAAAACACTGTGATACACCCCCTATACTTGTGGGTCATCATGGGCCTAGGGGAATGCATTGTGTATTTGGCTACTAATCGTAGGGGTTGCCGGAGTGACAGAAACCTGAACCCCCATTAGGAAACCATTGCACAAGGGACGTAAGGGTCTTAGAGTTTAAAGATGTGGTTAGGTTTGTACCTTAATTACTTTCTTGTACTTACGGATGTTTGCAAGGGGTTTAATCACAAGTATGTATTAGTCTTGGATGGGGCGGTACATTAGCACAGGTTCACCCACACAACACTTAGCAAGCTAGAGAAGATTAATCGACTATATGAAGCGAAGCACTTGGTCTTCCCATGTGTCCTCGAGAATGTTTGGTCATCTATAGAAATACAACCGGCTTGTCCTTTGCTGCATAAAGGATTGGGCCACTTGCTGCATTTATTCCTACTGTCTTTTATTTACTCGTACTTTGTTTACTTGCTTTATCGACAACCCCTAAAAATTCGTTTGCTAAGTATTTGCAGAGAATTCCTGATCCATACCACTAGCCAGCACCTTCTGCTCCTTGTTGGGTTCGACACTCTTACTTATCGAAAATACTACGATACACCCCCTATACTTGTGGGTCATCAATATGCCAGGAACGCGCGAACTTCATTTTCAAGATCGGATGAGTTTCGACTAGTTTCAAAAACAAAGACAACTAAAACATGACCAACATATATAGATTATGACGATAATCAACTATGACTCAAGTGACCCAGATACAAAGAGGGCATTAAGATACCGTACATATATTTAATTTATGCTTAAGTGGCCCTAATCGACTATGATGCCCCCACAATCTCCATAATCGATGATGTTTTCCGTGCCGCCATCAGCCTCCTCCGTGTCGGAATCGATGCCGACGTTCCCGGCAATGTTCCTCCTCCTCGTGGATTCTTCACGGTGCGCCGCATCGATAATGGTGGAGGTGTACGCCCAGGCACTGCCTAGAAGCGCTGCCTCCTTTCGGGGTTGTGCAGATCCGGGTGGATCTCCCGCCGGTGGGTTCCGCATAGCTCAATCAACGCACCCCACTCCTTCTTGAACAGCTTTTGCCAGTACGCGCTCGTGCGCGAGTACCGTGCCATTGCCCTCTTCTGCTCCGGCAGCTAGCGGCGGTGCTCCTCGATCTGCCTCGCCAATGCATTGTCGCGCAAGAGCGGCACGATAGGAACACCAGCATAGCTGAGCTCGAAGCCGGCCGAAAGCCTCGCGAATGGTAGCGCGAGTATGTCATAGTGGCCGAACATCTGAGCCTCATGCAAGCTGAGTTTGGGCCTCTCCCTCTCCATGGCGATGAAGGAATACGATCTAAACTTTGGCCCCGAGGTTAAGGGGATAAGGGCAAGGATGTAGGCCCGGTCATGGTTGCCACTGCCAATCAGTTCGCAGAACAGACTTCTCGTGGATCGCCCTCATGAAGGACATCCTTATCGTCCACGCACCCTGATCCAATAGCGCCTAACAATCAGGGATCGGGTCTTCTAGAAGACCGGAGCGGTTGTTGGTTAGCTCTGCGTCCCGATTGTTTGTGGCCAACGGCTATCGTTGAAAATAATACACATTTCAATGACAATGGTGGATCCATATGTGGTTTGTGAAAAGAATAGACATGCAATGACACTGGTGGATCCATATGTGGTCTGTCAAAAGAACACACATTTCAATGACACCGGTGGATCCATATGTGGTTGTGAAAAGAACATACATCCAGTGACTCTAGCTGTGGTTAATGAAAAGAACACACATGCAATGACACTGGTGGATCCATATATGGTTTGTGAAAAGAACACACATGCAATGAATCTAGCTGTATCCATATGTGGTTTGTGAACAGAACAAACATACAATGACATTGGTCGATCCATGTGGTCTGTGAAAAGAACACACATGCAATGACACTGGTGGATCAATGTGGTTTGTGAAAAGAACACACATGCAATGACACAGGTGGATCCATATGTGGTCTGTGAAAAGAACACACATGCAATGACACTGGTGGATCCATATGTGGTCTGTGAAAAGAACACACATGCAATGACACTGGTGGATCCATAGGTGGATTGTGAAAAGCACACACATGCAATGAGCTCTGGTGGATCCATATGTGGTCTATGAAAACAACAGACATGAAATGACTCTAAATGTGGTTAATCAAAGAATACACATTTCAATGACAATGGTGGTTCCATATGTGGTTTGTGAAAAGAACAGACATGCAATTACTCTAGCTGTGGTTAATGAAAAGAACACACATGCAATGACACTAGTGGATCCATAGGTGGATTGTGAAAAGAACACACATGCAATGAACTCTGGTGGATCCATATGCAATGACACTGGTGGATCCATATGTGGTCTGTGAAAAAAAAAACACATTTCAATGACACTGGTGGATCCATATATGGTTTGTGAAAAGAACACACATGCAATGAACTCTGGTGGATACATATGCGTTCTATGAAAAGAACACACATACAATGACACTGGTTGATCCATATGTGGTCTGTGAAAAGAACACGCATGCAATGCCACTGGCGGATCCATATGTGGTTTAGGAAAAGAACACACATGCAATGACACCGGTGGATCCATATATGGTCTGTGAAAAGAACACACATTTCAATGACACTGGTGGATCCATATGTGGTTTGTGAAAAGAACACACATGCAATGGATCTAGCTGTGGTTAATGAAAAGAACACACATGCAATGACACCGGTGGATCCATATGTGGTTAATGAAAAGAACACACATGCAATGACACTGGTGGATCTATATGTGGTCTGTGAAAAGAACACACATGCAATGAAAATGGTGGATCCATATGTGGTTTGTGAAAAGAACACACATGCAATGACACTGGTCGATCCATATGTGGTTTGTGAAAAGAACACACATGCAATGACACTGGTGGATCCATATGTGTTCTATGAAAAGAACACACATACAATGACACTGGTGGATCCATAGGTGGATTGTGAAAAGAACACACATGCAATGAACTCTGGTGGATCCATATGTGGTCTATGAAAAGAACAGACATGAAATGACTCTAGATGTGGTTAATGAAAGAATACACATTTCAATGACAATGGGGGTTCCATATGTGGTTTGTGAAAAGAACAGACATGCAATGACTCTAGTTGTGGTTAATGAAATGAACAGACATGCAATGACACTAGTGGATCCATAGGTGGATTCTGAAAAGAAAACACATTTCAATGATAGTGGTGGATCCATATATGGTTTGTGAAAAGAACACACATGCAATGAACTCTGGTGGATCCATATGTGGTTTGTGAAAAAAACACACATACAATGACAGTGGTTGATCCATATGTGGTCTGTGAAAAGAACACACATGCAATGACACTAGTGGATCCATATGTGGTCTGTGAAAAGAACACACATGCAATGACTCTAGTTGTGGTTAATGAAAAGAACACACATGCAATGACACTGGTGGATCTATATGTGGTCTGTGAAAAGAACACACATGCAATGACACTGGTGGATTAATGTGGTTTGTGAAAAGAACAGACATGCAATGACACTCGTGGATCCATATGTGGTCTGTGAAAAGAACACACATGCAATGACACTGGTGGATCCATATGTGGTCTGTGAAAAGAACACACATGCAATGACACTGGTGGATCCATAGGTGGATTGTGACAAGAACACACATGCAATGAACTCTGGTGGATCCATATGTGGTCTATGAAAACAACAGACATGAAATGACTCTAGATGTGGTTAATCAAAGAATACACATTTCAATGACAATGGTGGTTCCATATGTGGTTTGTGAAAAGAACAGACATGCAATGACTCTAGCTGTGGTTAACGAAAAGAACACATGTGCAATGACACTAGTGGATCCATAGGTGGATTGTGAAAAGAACACACATGCAATGAACTCTGGTGGATCCATATGCAATGAAACTGGTGGATACATATGTGGTCTGTGAAAAAAACACACATTTCAATGACACTGGTGGATCCATATATGGTTTGTGAAAAGAACACACATGCAATGAACTCTGGTGGATACATATGCGTTCTATGAAAAGAACACACATACAATGACACTGGTTGATCCATATGTGGTCTGTGAAAAGAACACGCATGCAATGACACTGGTGGATCCATATGTGGTTTATGAAAAGAACACGCATGCAATGACACCGGTGGATCCATATGTGGTCTGTGAAAAGAACACACATTTCAATGACACTAGTGGATCCATTTGTGGTTTGTGAAAAGAACACACATGCAATGGCTCTAGCTGTGGTTAAAGAAAAGAACACACATGCAATGACACCGGTGGATCCATATGTGGTTAATGAAAAGAACACACATGCAATGATATTGGTGGATCTATATGTGGTCTATGAAAAGAACACACATGCAATGAAAATGGTGGATCCATATGTGGTTTGTGAAAAGAACACACATGCAATGACACTGGTCGATCCATATGTGGTTTGTGAAAAGAACACACATGCAATGACACTGGTGGATCCATATGTGGTCTATGAAAAGAACACACATACAATGACACTGGTGGATCCATAGGTGGATTGTGAAAAGAACACACATGCACTGAACTCTGGTGGATCCATATGTGGTTTGTGAAAAGAACAGACATGAAATGACTCTAGATGTGGTTAATGAAAGAATACACATTTCAATGACAATGGTGGTTCCATATGTGGTTTGTGAAAAGAACAGACATGCAATGACTCTAGTTGTGGTTAATGAAAAGAACACACATGCAATGACACTAGTGGATCCATAGGTGGATTGTGAAAAGAAGACACATTTCAATGATAGTGGTGGATCCATATATGGTTTGTGAAAAGAACACACATGCAATGAACTCTGGTGGATCCATATGTGCTTTGTGAAAAGAACACATATACAATGACAGTGGTTGATCCATATGTGGTCTGTGAAAAGAACACACATGCAATGACACTAGTGGATCCATATGTGGTCTGTGAAAAGAACACACATTTCAATGACACTGGTAGATCCATATGTGGTCTGTGAAAAGAACACACATGCAATGACTCTAGATGTGGTTAATGAAAAGAACACATATGCAATGACATCAGTGGATCCATATGTGGTTTGTGAAATGAACACACATGAAATGACACTGGAGGATCTATATGTGGTCTGTGAAAAGAACACACATGCAATGAAAATGGTGGATCCATATGTGGTTTGTGAAAAGAACACACATGCAATGACACTGGTGGATCCATATGTGGTCTGTGAAAAGAACACTCATGCAATGACACTGGTGGATCCATATGTGTTCTATGAAAAGAACACACATTTAATGACACTGGTGGATTGTGATAAGAACACACATGCAACAAACTCTGGTGGATCCATATGTGGTCTGTGAAAAGAACAACAATGAAATGACTCTAGAAGTGGTTAATGAAAGACTACACATTTCAATGACAATGGTGGTTCCATATGTGGTTTGTGAAAAGAACAAACATGCAATGAACTCTGGTGGATCCATATGTGGTCTGTGAAAAGAACAGACATGAAATGACTCTAGATCTGGTTAATGAAAGAATACACATTTCAATTACAATGGTGGTTCTATATGTGGTTTGTGAAAAGAACAGACATGCAATGACTCTAGCTGTGGTTAGTGAAAAGAACACATTGCAATGACACTAGTGGATACATAGGTGGATTGTGAAAAGAACACACATCCAATGAACTCTCGTGGATCCATATGCAATGACACTTGTGGATCCATATGTGTTCTGTGAAAAGAACACACATTTCAATTACACTGGTGGATCCATATATGGTTTGTGAAAAGAACACACATGCAATGAACTCTAGTGGATCCATATGTGGTCTGTGAAACAAACACACATGCAATGACACTGGTTGATCCATATGTGGTCTGTCAAAAGAACACACATGCAATGACACTGGTGGATCCATATGTGGTCTATGAAAAGAACACACATGCAATGACACCAGTGGATCCATAAATGGTCTGTGAAAAGAACACACATGCAATGACACTGGTGGATCCATATGTGGTCTGTGAAAACAACACACATGCAATGACTCTAGTTGTGGTTAATGAAAAGAACACACATGCAATGACACCGGTGGATCCATATGTGGTTTATGAAAAGAACACACATGTAGTGACACTGGTGGATCTATATGTGCTCTATGAAAGGAACGCGCATGCAATGAAAACGGTGGATCCATATGTGGTTTGTGAAAAGAACACACATTTCAATGACACTGGTGGATCCATATATGGTTTGTGAATAGAACACACATGCAATGAACTCTGGTGGGTACATATGCGTTCTGTGAAAATAACACACATACAATGACACTGGTTGATCCATATGTGGTCTGTGAAAAGAACACACATGCAATGAAATTGGTGGATCCAAATGTGGTCTCTGAAAAGAACACACATGTAATGACTATTGTTGTGGTTAATGAAAAGAACACACATGCAATGACACCGGTAGATCCATATGTGGTCTGTGAAAAGAACACACATGTCAATGACACTGGTGGATCCATATGTTGTTTGTTTAAAGAACGCACATGCAATGGCTGTAGCTGTGGTTAATGAAAAGAACACACAAGCAATGACACTGGTGGATCCATATGTGGTTTGTGAAAAGAACACACATGCAATGCCACTGGTGGAACTATATGTGGTGTTTTAAAAGAACACAGATGCAATGAAAATGGTGGATCCATATGTGGTTTGTGAAAAGAACACACATGCAATGACAATGGTGGATCCATATGAGGTTTGTGAAAATAACACACATGCAATGACACTGGTGGATCCATATGTGGTCTATGAAAAGAACACACATGTAATGACACCGGTGGATCCATTGGTGGATTGTGAAAACAACACACATGCAATTAACTTTGGTGGATCCATATGTGTTCTGTGAAAAGAACAGACATGAAATGACTCTAGATGTGGTTAATGAAGGACTACACATTTCAATGACAATGGTGGATCCGTTCGTGGATTGTGAAAAGAACACACATGCAATGAACTCTGGTGGATCCATATGTGTTCTGTGAAAATAAAAGACATGAAATGACTCTAGATGTGGTTAATTAAAGAATACACATTTCAATGACAATGCTGGTTCCATATGTGGTTTGTGAAAAGAACAGATATGCAATGACTCTAGCTGTGGTTAATGAAAAGAACACACATGCAATGACACTAGTGGATCCATAGGTGGATTGTGAAAAGAACACACATGCAATGAACTCTGGTGGATCCATATGCAATGACACTGGTGGATCCATATGTGGTCTGTGAAAAGAACACACATTTCAATGACACTGGTGGATCCATATATGGTTTGGGAAAAGAACACACATGCAATGAACTCTGGTGGATCCATATGTGGTCTGTGAAAAGAACACACATACAATGACACTGATTGATCTGTATGTGGTCTGTGGAAAGAAAACACATGCAATGACACTGGTGGATCCATATGTGGTCTGTGAAAAGAACACACATGCAATGACTCTAGTTGTGGTTAATGAAAAGAAAACACACGCAATGACACCGGTGGATCCATATGTAGTTTGTGAAAAGAACACACATACAATTACACTTGTGGATATATATGTGTTCTGTGAAAAGAACACACATGCAATGAAAATGGTGGATCCATATGTGGTTTGTGAAAGGACATACATGCAATGACACTAGTGGATCCATATGTAGTCTGTGAAAATAACACACATGCAATGACACTGGTGGATCCATATGTGGTCTATGAAAAGAACACACATGCAATGACACTAGTGGATCCATAGGTGGATTGTGAAAAGAACACACATGCAATGAACTCTGGTGGATCCATATGTGGTCTGTGAAAAGAACAGACATGAAATGACTCTAAATGTGGTTAATGAAAGAATATACATTTTAATGACAATGGTGGTTCCATATGTGGTTTGTGAAAAGAACACATATGGAATGACTCTAGCTGTGGTTAATGAAAAGAACACACATGCAATGACACTAGTGGATCCATAGGTGGAATGTGAAAAGAACACACATGCAATGAACTCTGGTGGATCCATATGCAATGACACTGGTGGATCCATATGTGGTCTATGAAAAGAACACACATTTCAATGACACTGGTGGATCCATATATGGTTTGTGAAAAGAACACACATGTAATGAACTCTGGTGGATCCATATGTGGTCTGTGAAAAGAACATACATGAAATGATTCTAGATTGTGGTTAATGAAAGAATACGCATTTCAATAACAATGGTGGTTCCATATGTAGTTTGTGAAAAGAATGGACATGCAATGACTCTAGCTGTGGTTAATGAAAAGAGCACACATGCAATGACACTAGTGGATCCATGGGTGGATTGTGAAAAGAACACACATGCAATGAACTCTGGTGGATCCATATGCAATGACACTGGTGGATCCATATGTGGTGTCTGAAAAGAACACACATTTCAATGACACTGGTGGATCCATATATGGTCTATAAAAAGAACACACATGCAATGAACTCTGGTGGATACATATGTGGTCTGTGAAAAGAACACACGTACAATGACACTAGTTGATCCATATGTGGTCTGTGAAAAGAACACACATGCAAAATGACTCTGGGTGTTGTTACTAAAAAGAACACACATGCAATGACACTGGTGGATCCATGTGTGGTATTTGTAGAGAACACACATTTCAATGACATTGGTGGATCCATATGTGGTTTGTGAAAAGAACACAGATGCAATGACTCTAGTTGTGGTTAATGAAAAGAACACACATGCAATGACACTGGTGGATCTATATGTGGTCTGTGAAAAGAACACACATTTCAATGACATTAGTGGATCCATATGTGGTCTGTGAAAAGAACACACCTTTCAATGACACTAGTGGATCCATATATGGTTTGTGAAAAGAACACACATGCAATGAACTCTGGTGGATCCATATGTGGTCTGTGAAAAGAACACACATACAATGACACTGGTTGATCCATATGTGGTCTGTGAAAAGAACACACATGCAATGACACGGGTGGATCCATATGTGGTATGTGAAAAGAACACAGATGCAATGACTCTAGTTGTGGTTAATGAAAAGAACACACATGCAATGACACTGGTGGATCTATATGTGGTATGTGAAAAGAACACACATTTCAATGACACTTGTGGATCCATATGTGATCTGTGAAAAGAACACACATTTCAATGACACTGGTGGATCCATATGTCATTTGTGAAAAGAACACAATTGCAATGAACTCTGGTGGATCCATATGCAATGAACTCTGGTGGATCCATATGCAATGACACTGGTGGATCCATATGTGGTCTGTGAAAAGAACACACATTTCAATGACACTGGTGGATCCATATATGGTTTGTGAAAAGAACACACATATAATGAACTCTGGTGGATCCATATGTGGTATGTGAAAAGAACACACATACAATGACACTGGTTGATCCATATGTGGTCTGTGAAAAGAACACACATGCAATGACACTGGTGGATCCATATGTGGTCTGTGAAAAGAACACGCATGCAATGACACCGGTGGATCCATAAATGGTCTGTGAAAAGAACACACATTTCAATGACACTAGTGGATCCATATGTGGTCTGTGAAAAGAACACACATGCAATGACTCTAGCTGTGGTTAATGAAAAGAACACACATGCAAAGACACTGGTGGATCCATATGTGGTTAATGAAAAGAACACACATGCAATGATACTATTGGATCTATATGTGATCTGTGAAAAAAACACATGCAATGAAAATGGTGGATCCATATGTAGTTTGTGAAAAGAACACATGTCCAATGACACTGGTGGATCCATATGTGGTCTGTGAAAATAACACACATGCAATGACACTATAGATCCATATGTGATCTATGAAAAGAACACACATTCAATGACACTAGTGGATCCATAGGTGGATTGTTAAAAGCACACACATGCAATGAACTCAAGTGGATCCATATCTGGTCTCTGAAAAGAACAGACATGAAATGACTCTACATGTGGTTAATGAAAGAATACATATTTCAATGACAATGATGGTTCCATATGTGGTTTGTGAAAAAAACAGGCATGCAATGACTCTAGATGTGGTTAATGAAAAGAACACACATGCAATGACACTAGTACATCCATAGGTGGATTGTGAAAAGAACACACATGCAACGAACTATGGTGGATCCATATGTAATGACACTGGTGGATCCATATGTGGTCTGTGAAAAAACACACATTTCAATGACACTAGTGGATCCATATATGGTTTGTGAAAAGAACACACATGCAATGAACTCTGGTGGATCCATATGTGGTCTGTGAAAAGAACAAACATACAATGACACTTGTTGATCCATATGTGTTGTGTGAAAAGAACACACATGCAATGACACTGGTGGATCCATATGTGGTTTCTGAAAAGAACACACATTTCAATGACACTAGTGGATCCATATGTGGTCTATGAAAAGAACACACGTCCAATGACTCTAGCTGTGGTTAATGAAAAGAACACACATGCAATGACACCGGTGGATCCATATGTGGTTTTTGAAAAGAACACACATGGAATGACACTGGTGGATCTATATGTGGTCTGTGAAAAGAACACACATGCAATGAAAATGGTCGATCCATATGTGGTTTGTGAAAAGAACACACATGCAATGATATTGGTGGATCTATATGTGGTATGTGAAAAGAACACACATGCAATGAAAATGGTGGATCCATATGTGGTTTGTGAAAAGAACACACATGCAATGACACTGGTGGATCCATATGTGGTCTGTGAATAGAACACACATGCAATGACACTAGTGGATCCATAGGTGGTCTATGAAAAGAACACACATGCAATGATGCTGGTGGATCCATAGGTGGATTGTGAAAAGAACACACATGCAATGAACTCTGGTGGATCCATATGTGGTCTGTGAAAAGAACAGACATGAAATGACTCTAGATGTGGTTAATGAAAGAATACACATTTCAATGACAATGGTGGTTCCATATGTGGTTTGTGAAAAGAACAGACATGCAATGACTCTGGCTATGGTTAATGAAAAGAACACACATACAATGACACTAGTGGATCCATAGGTGGATTGTGAAAAGAACACACATGCGATGAACTCTAGTGGATCCATATGCAATGACACTAGTGGATCCATATGTGGTCTCTGAAAAGAACACACATTTCAATGACACTGGTGGATCCATATATGGTTTGTGAAAAGAACACACATGCAATGAACTCTGGTGGATCCATATGTGGTATGTGAAAAGAACACACATGCAATGACACTGGTGGATCCATATGTGGTCTGTGAAAAGAACACACATGCAATGACACTTGTGGATCCATATGTGGTGTATGAAAAGAACACACATGCAATGACTCTAGTTGTGGTTAATGAAAAGAAAACACATGCAATGACACTGGTGGATCCATTTGTGGTTAATGAAAATAACACACATGCAATGACACTGGTGGATCTATATGTGGTATGTGAAAGGAACACACATTTCAATGACACTAGTGGATCCATATATGGTCTGTGAAAAGAACACACATTTCAATGACACTGGTGGATCCATATATCGTTTGTGAAAAGAACACAAATTTAATGAACTCTGGTGGATCCATATGCAATGACACTGGTGGATCCATATGTGGTTTGTTAAAAGAACACACATTTCAATGACACTGGTGGATCCATATATGGTCTGTGAAAAGAACACACATGCAATGACACTGGTGGATCCATATGTGGTCTGTGAAAAGAACACACATGCAATGACACTGGTGGATCCATATGTGGTCTGTGAAAAGAACACACATGCAATGACACTGGTGGATCCATAGGTGGATTGTGAAAAGAACACACATGCAATGAACTCTTATGGATCCATATGTGGTCTGTGAAAAGAATAGACATGAAATGAATCTAGATGTGGTTTATGAAAGAATACACATTTCAATGACAACTTTGGTTCCATATGTGGTTTGTGAAAAGAACGGACATGCAATGCCTAGTCTTTCTATTTTCTATTTGAATCCCTTATTATGTCTTGGCCTTGGTTTTCTGATAGTACTCAGATTTGCCCTCTCTCTCAGTCATAAATCTCACAAAATCCCATACTTGTGCTCACTCTGGGTGCTACGCCCTGATTGGCTGACACAGATGTCACGCGGATCGTCTCCACCAACCGTTGATCCTCCATGATCCAACGAGCAGGATAACCCCTCCCTTCTCCACTTTTTTTATGCATGGTCTATCCGTGACACCTCTCTATCCGTGCCACCGATACTTTATCTCCATAAACAAGTGAAAATCCATCTATCTAAATAAAATAAATGATCATATTTCGAAGAAGCTATTGTCTTCGTCTTCCAGTTCGTCCTCATCTTCGTCAATGCCATGGTCCTTGCCATCGCCGCCGTCGGTGTCCTCCTCTGATGACTCGACACCGCCCCCTTCCTCCTATAAGTGCGCTATCTCCTCATCAGAGTCCTCCTCCTCTTTGTAGTCCCACGGGTCCACGTCACTCTCCTCCGCTTCTGCCTCCAACTGATCGATGAACGCCTCCTCGTTGGCCGAGTCGGACTCGTCCAAATAGTTGTCTCCTCTCTTCTTCGTGGTCTTCTTCTCGTTCCTCTTCTTGTCCGTACTCGCCAGTGCAACACGCACCCCCGTCCTGGCTGCTGCTTTGCGCTCGTATGTCACTGCAGGTACCCCATGCTCCTCCTCCGTGGCCGGTACGAGCTTCGACGTTGCGGTGTCCTCGAGTGCCGATGTCGATGGATCCTGGCACGGTCAGACACGACATGCTGCCTCAGTAGGCGAATCGTGAGTGCAAACGATGCAGCGAAGAGCCGTAGACGCAGGACGGTTAGTGGACGGCTTGGAACTATCATTGCCATGACGAGGAGGCATCGTGCTCGAGGTAGTTGTTTCGAATGGTCGATGGCGGGTACACAGAGTGGGGTGCTGATCTGATCAAGGATGAGCAGCGGTTTCGTGTGTCGTGTTCACGCATGCATTTGTCAATTATCAAAAAAAGTAATATCTTGCGTACTAAACATAATTTGATCACAACAAAAGTGGCACAGTGTATTCTAGACTCGTAAATATCCCGTGCGTGCCTGTTAACGTGGAGTTCGACATGCCGACGTGATCGTGCAGCAGTTGCGCGCATCATTGCCCCATCAACACGTGACACACACACGCGGGACGTGCGTGCCGATGCCCGTGATGACCACCCGGCTCGCACTCCTCTTATTATATACTGGATTTTAGGCAGCGCCGAAGACCGTTGAACTGTTAATTGCAATAAAGACAAGTCCCATAGATTCCCTATCCCTGCCTCCCTAGCTTATTTGAGAAGGTAGACCATACACGGTGGTCTTGTATAATAGTAGTAGTACTACTAGACCATGTCCTATACTCTTTGACTCTTCTCCCACACTAATCACTATCTTCTTCCTCCTGCCACCGCCACCCTCACCCTGCAAGCCATGGCTCCCCTGAGGAGAGGCCGGTCGATGATCCTCGTGGAGAAAAGGGAGAGATCTCGCCGCGAGGCACTTCTTGCTCTACCAGCCCCTCAAGCCCCCCTCTCACCGAGGCCCAATCTCCCCCGACAATGGCGCTGAATGTTCTAGCAGGTGAGGGATCCTCCCGGTACGGTCTTCTTGTTCTACTTCTTCTCCATTATGATCTTATTCTGATTCTTCTTGTTTTTTCTTCTTATTCTTCCTCTTCCTCTTCTACGTATTACAGGCCAGCCATGGAGCCAGAATCCACCACGACGGAGGTGTTGCAGGACCCATTCGGTCATGTTCCACGTCTCAGCGAGGTAGCAAATCTCCACACTGTTATTTCTCCGAGTTGTGATGTCGATTTCTTAGATCGTGTCCGCCCCGCATTGGTTTTTCTTCTTCTTTTGCGAGTTGTATTAGTTTTCATGAATATGACTGGATCTCTTGGTCTTTCCTTAATACGGCTATTCATAGATTCACTATGGATTTTTTGTGATTAGGATTAGTTTATCATGGTTATGAATAGATCTCTAGGTCCATTTTTAACACTGTTGTCCATAGATTCAACGGGAATTTTTTGATCTGTATTAGTATTCACCTGGAACCTAGAGTGTAATTATAGAATTTCTATTTCAATTAACATGAATGATGCAGTGATCAAAGGCCGAGTACCGTGACAAGGTGGCCACGATCAGTGCCAAGATTGACAACCAACATGAGCTTGCACGCTCCCTCACCCAAGCTAATGAGAGCCTACGCAAGCAATTATCTATGCAGAAGGATATCTCGCTAGATTTTGCACGTGACATCGTGAGGCTGCAGAAAGTGCTCGACCATAACTTGAACAGGCAAGAACAGGCCATCAAGATAATCAACGAGCTCATGGAGGAGAAGAAGAATCTCATGGAAAGGTGCACTCTCCTGCAAGACGAAGTCACCGAGGCACTCAGAGGATGCGTCGAGGAAACCAAGGCTGCCATCCGAGCCTACCATGACAGGAACCGTTGCCTAGATGCAGTGAAAGAGATGAAGGAGGACATGAGCAGAGGGATCACCATACTCGAGGGTGTTCGGAAAGAGAACGAGGAGCTAAGGGCTTGTCTGGAGGCGTATCGGAGCAATGCCTAAGTCTGATTCCCGTTAGAGGGGGCACGAATATCAGTTCGTGCTCCACTCCTTTTGTAATGTTTAGGGTTCAGGGAGCAATGCCCAAGTCTAGTTCCCATTATAGGGTGCAATAAGAATCCTAGGGTAACTCCTTATCTATCTGGACATGTGTTGGTGTTCATGTTCATGAATTGACACCATGTGCTCTTTCCATTATGTATCTGGACATGGGTTTCTGCATTATGAGTTTGCTACTAGCCCGCTACTATTTGGTGATATTGGAAAAAACCCACAGCACACTAAACTGTAGATAAACTTTATTTGTCTTTGAAATTGAAATTATGACAGTACCACTAGTCGATTCATAAAATATTGATTAGTCCTAGGTTGCTTCTTCCTTGAAATTATGACAGTGCCACTACTCGATTCAGTTAATTATGGAAACTAACCAGCTTGTCCTGGTGAACTGAACAACCCATACTATGTATTTTTGTTGCAGGGAAAGAGGCAAAAGCTTGACCAGGACCTAGCGACCTGGCTAAATGAGAAGATGGCCATCCAAAGGGAGAAGCAGAATTCCCAGAAACTGGCCTTTGACCACCTGCACGCTGAACTCGTGGTCCTTTTTGACAAGTGCCAGAAACTAAAGGAGTTAAAAGCCGGCTGGGCGAAGCTTCACAGGGAAGGTCGCACCATGGCTAGGAAGCAGATGGAGATCATGAAAGGGATCTTGAAGGAAAATCATATGGCTATGGACTAACTTCTTGAATCCATGACGGAGCGCTGGAACCTGCGGCTGGCGCAGGAAAAAGTACTGAAGGAGCTGGCCGGTCTTAGGAAGGAAAACAAGCAGCTCCGGGCCAGGCTCGCTTGAACCCAACATATATCTATTTAATACTGAACGGCCTGGTTTATCCTCTGCAGTGGTGATTTTGTAAGCGTGAACTTAACTCTATGCACGATATGTCTGTTCGTCTGAAATTAATTTGCTCAAGGATTGAGTTTGGCTTAGTTAAGAAAGCGCAACTGCAAGTCTTATAGTTAACTAGTTTCAGGCATTGGCACAACATAAATTATTCATCTCAAATTTCCTTTATCCTGGGTAGTCTGTCCTTGGTCACCGTCGCGCGCCTTCTTCAGTTCCTTCAACGGATCCGCAATGTAGTACTCTAGCTTCTTCTTGTCTTCCCTGAGTTGATCCCTATCCTTTTCTGCATTATGAATCAGCAACATGTGACTATCCTGAAGCTTCTTTGCAGTTCCAATAACCAAGCTCCCATTGATTCTGTCACTTAGCTCTGACTGCAAATTCTCCATTTCTTGTTCCAGCTCCTTATTTCGTACCGACAGCTTGTAATTTTTTTCAGCTGCATCACAAGCATCAGTAAATCTCCCCGACCTTTCCAACTCATACATCTCCCATAACTGAGCCAAACATTTCTTAAGTGCATCTGGCCACTCAAGACCTACCCACTCTACTGCTTTACATACCGGGCCAACCTAAAAAAACACACACTATAGTGTTATGAACATACACGATACATTTTTCTTCAGGTCACCATTGCACATAATGTAAACAAACCTGATTTGTACAGCCCAAAAACCTTCTCCCAGTGTTACAGCCTTCGAATGCAACATATCTCCTCAGTTTTAGCCTATGGTCACATGGCACTTCTCCATCGAGATCTAGGCCCTCGCATTCGGAGTCGTAGATCGTCCGTGGTACCTATAGGTAAACGTAAAGCTGGAATTGAACATGATTGCATGCACATATGGAGCTCAGATCGAGAGATTTACCATTTCCTAACCCTAGCCTGAGAAAACAGATGAACTCACATCATGGGAGGAATACTCGATGTCGAAGAGAAGGCTATCGCTGCTCGACTGGTCATCCTCGTTGTTCCAGGATAGCATGGAGAATGCGTCGTTGCCGGCGTCGGCGTCGGCATCGGTGAGGAGAGAGAGAGAGCAGCCCTTCTACTGCTGCAACAATTACTAAATTGGGATGTTACAATAGTTTAATGGATACCATGCCCTTTCCCTAGATTACTGTCTCCTGCCTAATATGGATTCTCTTCATACATTCTTATTTCAAATATTAAACCTGTACTCCCTCCATCCCAATTTCATTGCCTAACGAAAACATACCAGTATATTACATCATCTAAAGAAACAAAATCATGTCAACTACAAGGTACTTATGCATCACTTGTTCAGTCATGGTTTCACAAAACATTATATTACAATCTCTCAACAAACATAATCATAGAAACAAGTATATTACATCAATTAAAGAAACAAAATCATGTCGACTACAAGGTACTTACGCATCACTTGTCCACTCATGGTTTCACAAAACATCACATTACAATCTCTCAACAAACATAATCACAAAAACAAGTATATTACATCAACTCAAGAAACAAAATCATGTCGACTACAAGGTACTTACGCATCACTTGTCCAGTCATGGTTTCACAAAACATTATATTACAATCTCTCAACAAACAAAATAATAGAAACAAGTACAGTACATCATCTCAAGAAACATAATCATGTTAACTACAATGTATTTATGCATCACTTGTCCAGTCATGGTTTCACAAAACATTACATTACAATGTCCCAACAAACATAATAACAGAAACAAGTACGGTGTGTCATCTTAAGAAACATAATCATGTCAACTACAATGTACTTATGTCTTATTACAACAAGGATGGTTTCCGTGAGTGACATGTCCGAAAATCTCAACAGCTCGCACAACATTATATCACAATCTCTCAACAAACATAATCACAGAAACACGCTCTAAATGCAACAGCAGTCAATGTTACAAATACAGTCAGGGGAACCCTACGGTCCATATGACAAGCCTAGGGTAGCAGCTCTCATCAGATCTCATCAACGTCGACCACCTCATTCTGTTCAGCCACTATAGGGGCCTCTATGTCCACTATAACCTGTTCCACAACATTAGAAATGGTACCAAGGAAGAACACCTTCCTGGATTGCTTCTTTCGTCGCATAATCTGCATAAGATCTTCAGTATCCAAAACATCTATGAATTGCTGCTTCTTATGATGCCACCACTGGATTTGTGCCATCTGCTTAGGGCCAATACTGATTTCCTTACCGATCATCTCTCTCATTTCATCAAGAGTTATGTTTTTGGAATCGACAGTGATCTCCACAGTACATGACGAAACTGGCTTATTAACTCCCTTATCAAGTTTTGCCATGTATGAATCCACCTCTATGCATATACTGAACATATCTAGATCCGCATCTATTGCTCTGTATTCTCTAGGAGATGAAGCTCTGACAACAAGATCTCCAGCATCCGCATACATATCATCAATCATCGCTTCAACTTTCACCTTACGATCAGCTGCACAACACTCCCAAACCATCTGACGCTCATGGGAGTGCTCAATTTCCTGATAGGTATCATTCATGTTGCGCCACACCAATTTTGTCCTCTGTCTAGAACCCCAGCGAATCCTAGTGGCAAGCATATCTACCAGCTGTGAAACAGACACAACCTCTTTGCAATTCACAAGAAGATGCACATCTTGCCAGAACACAACCCTCTCGCAACCAAAATCAAGTTGTGTAGTTTACTGGCGAACATGAACTGTGAACTCATATAGGTCCCTTGTATCAAAGTTGTGCCTAATTTTATTAAAAAGGGGAACTTTTCAGTTCATTCGATTCAATTATGCTGTAACTAATCTACTTGTAAGATAAGGCACATATAAGAAAAAATCACCTCTCGCTCTTCTCTCGGGTTTTTTCTTCGAGATCTGGGTGTCACATCCGCCCACCGGAGCCGAACAATCCCCCGCCGGCCTTGCTTTTCTCTTCAACCTGCTGCTCGTAGGTACCTTGGGAGCAGAAACCTTGCTGACCACCTCACTAACCGGGGCTAAAGACCTCGCCGCTGCTTCGTGTTGAGCCCCAGACTCTGGCCCCGACGGACTCGAATCAGTCGGTGACGTAGCTACAACCTTCGGCTTGCAAGACATGTTGGGTTGCCGCCGTCGAATTCAGTGTCGGGGGAGGGAGAAAAAAGGTCCTCCGCCGCCGGTAGATTCAGGGTCGGGGAAGGGAAGAAAGGGGACCGCCACCGCTGCAGCCAGATTCAGTGTAGAGAGTTAGGAAAGTACAGTAATGGATTTGCCCCTACGACACGTGCAGGGTGGCTAAGAAGAGTGACCAGCGAAAAATGGGCACAACAGGAACTAGTGTAATGGAATATTCTGACTTAATGGGCGCGATTTGAAAATATTGGGTTTGGCCTTCATTCACTCGAAACACACCTCTCAGTAATTGGCGCCCCAACTTTTCGAATCGCGGTGATTAAAATCAACTCGGGTACCGCGGTGCACTGGCGTCTCAACTTTCGGGCCGCAAAATGATATTCTCCTTCAACGGGCCTCCTTTTGCCTTGCCCTTGGTAAGCTGTTTAGCTCTGAGGAGGTAATAGAACAAAGATCGTTACACTTCAGAAAGAGTGAGAAATAAAAATACAGAGACCTTGTGAAGAAAGTTACCTCTTCACAAAGGGCACTTCCTTTGTGCCAATGGAAACTGTCGGAGCCTTACGCTTTCGGGTAAGGGTCTCCGGCAATGGAACCAGTTCTCCATCATCCTGAGAGATCTTAGGAGGATATCCCTCGAGAGGAGCAAGCTCCGACTCGGGGAGGTCAGCAAGCTGAAAAGAAGAAATATCTCAATATTGCAGAAAGAAACAATAATGTATAGATGAACACATAATTCGAGTTATTGCTGGAAACTTACTGGTACTACAGGATCATCAGCCGTATGCATGTCCAAGGACAGCTCCGGGAGTTTCCTCTTGATCCACTCCCTTATCAACCACCTGATTTGGGATTCATAGTCCTTTTCTGAGTAAGGACAGGAGCAGATCCAGAGATAGTCTTTCTTGTTTGTCGTGATGGAGTGCATAAGCCAATCACCATGGTGTTGAAGAGGCTGGATCTGGCGTGCCAACCAGCAGTGGACCAAGTCGAATCCTTTCATACCCTTGTGCTTCATCAGATATTCGATCCACCTCTTAGCAAGAAGCAGATCTTCAGTGAGAGCCAGAGGATCTGCGTCCCAGGGCTCTTGGGGCGTGGCGGCACCATCAACGAAAACTGGCAAAGTAGATGCTTTTCCGGGAGCCAGTCTATCCTTGTGATAGAAGAACATGGACGGCCATTGCTCCACCAACTCACTAGCTTTAATCCTAGGATAGACACGTTCTCTCCTAACAGAAAAGCTAAGAGCCCCGGTAATGTAAGGATTACCGGCGGTGATAGAGTTTCTTCGGGTATGAAAGTAATACTAGAAGAGAATGAGACTCGGCCTAATGCCGAGATACCCCTCACACAAAGAGGCATAAGCGCTCATTTCTAAAATAGAGTTTGGGGGAGATGGTGGAGTTGAACTCCATAATGGTCTATGAACTCAGAAAATAAATCTGAGGGTGGAAAGCTCAAACCTCTGTCAAGGTGAGTGCCGAAGTGCACTCGCTCGTCGGTGTTGGGGGTGGGGATGGTTTGTCCATGACCGCTCTGCTAGTCGCCGGCACGGAGGAGACCTTCGTTCTCAACGACGCGGAGCTTGGTGTCATCAAGAACACACGAGATGTAGACCCCACGGAACTTCTTCTCCACCGCAGGTGCTGTCGCTATCGTTGTCGCCGCAGCAGAAGGTGAGGCCTTAGCCATTTTCTGGGCACTAGTGACCTAGGGTGGGCGGCGCTGTGGGATTTGGGGGGAAGCAGAGGAGCTCTGTTCACAGAAGACGTTGAGAGGAAGGATGGGGAACTGGCGCTGGTGAGGAGGAAGGAAGAAATCTCGACCGCTTATATCCTTCACTTGCACCAAGATTCCTGCAAAACAAACAGTAACCGTGCCACGCATCATGGAAGGAGCTGGGTAACTCCCTCGCGATCATTATGCCGCCTCGATCTCTGCGCATGCATTAAAACGACGCCTCGGTTCCACGAAAGGCGGACCCACCAACGATCGTGCTGACAGGAATGTCTGTCAGTGACGTGACTTGACCTTGACTAATGTCAGGTTGCGTCAGAAACCAAGTTCTGGCTTAGTTTGAATTTCAAGCTGGAAAACCGAATAATGTATTCATAGGTCCGACTCATTTTGAGACCCGGATCCTATCCTTTCTTTTCAAGTTTCAGGAACCCTTCAAGATTCTGCAAGCCGAAGATCAAGCTAGGCGATGATGAAATCTGACTCTGGATCTTGGAGGATTCCGGGGGCTGCTGTTGGGGATATACTTTCCGGGTATCCTCACTGTGCCTCACTGACTAGGGTGGCCTACTTCGGGTTAGAGCTTTGCTTCACGGGCGGCCTAGTCAGGTAGAAGAGACGGAGTCCAGTCCGGCTACGGGAAGGCCTAGAAGACTTACTGACATAGGCCTGCTATGTTACTTGTAGTTCAAGATGTACTCTGTAAGCGACTCTTAGTCGTAGCCGGATAGGTCTCTCCTGTAAACCCCAGGCCATATATCTATATAAGCCATCCTAGGGTAAACCTTTAGGGAACCTCACAATAGTCTACAATCTCAACTCGCACAGGCGAAACCCTTGTAACCCATATTCTGGCTCTGCCGTATTATTGGATTGTTAGCAGGAGTAGGATTCGTCCAAAGCCGGTGGATTCGAACCTGGGTAAACTTATGTGCTCACCATCCCGGAACACCGTACATCTCACACCCCTCTCTTCTGCATGCCTCGAGGACCCCCCCTCATGGCGTACTTGTCATCAATTCGGCGACAGTGCCACTCATGGGAGGAGGCCCCCGGTCCCAACCATTGCTCGTGAGGTAAAATAGCTCAACTGGTTTCAACACAATGTTCTATGCATGGGGGTTGATACCCACAAGGTCTAAAATGATGCCTACCATCAGCACCATGATATATCCCACACTCAGCAGCTGATTCTTCATCATGTCTCTAGGGCCCAAGGCAACCCCCCACAGCAGTCCGCTCCCACTCCGTACGCTCAGTGGAACACCTCTGATATCAACTATGGTGAGATGGAGAGGTACCTATTCCCGGCTCCGGTAAGAGCATACCCACCGCCTCCAGCGATGGTGATGATGACGAGGATGAGGATGAGGAGTTTGACAATGAGGACGAAGTCGAGGATGAAGACGAGTGATCTTCTTGGGTGTTAGCTTAGCTCTTTTCCCTTTTTGGCGTTTTGATGCCAAAGGGGGAGAAGGTGTTTTATTAGGTTGTCAAGGGATTTGTGTGGGTTGGGTACAAGCAACCTTTATATTTTGCGTCTTTTATCTATGCTTGTACCCATTTATCTAGCATTGAACTTTTTGTTTGCTTATTTGGTTTGTGAGAATAGTTATCTTTGGACCCTATGGATTTATCTTATGGACCATATGGAATTGTCTCGAATTCATGCTACGAAGCCTATGGATGATATGTGGATTCATCTATGGAAATATTGGAATTAATTTGTGAGGCATATCTACCTAACTATCTATATCTGTTGAGACATATTGTAATTGGTGGTATGGCCTCTATCTCAATATTTCCTTGCACATTGTATCCAAGTCGTAAAAGATCCATCGAACCTACATGAGGTGCATTTGTATTCCAATGCAAATTACTTATATGCACACATTTAGGGTGAGCCTTTTATCCTCTTGGGTACAAAGTGCATTTTGGTATGTGTGCTTTATTGCAAATCCTAGTATTGTCATCTAACACCAAAAGGGGGAGATTGAAAGAGCATTTCATGATCTCTAGTGTTTTGCATGTTAGATAACAATACCAAGGATAGTTATTATTATGTGTTGAGTGTTGCAGATATCTACAGACCATTTTGAGCAAAAGGAAGAATCCAAGGCCGGATAATCCACCCCTAGCAAAATTGACTAAGGAGCAGAGGCACAATGCTCTGTGGGGGATTATTAGCCGGATATTTGGTTGTGGGCTGGAGTTTTTCCCATGCCGGATTATCCGGCCCCTGGCTCCGCGGAATAATCCTCCCCTCCCAAGAATCGTCCAAGGCCTAAGTGGTGTGTTGCTCGGAAGGAGGGGCGTAGAATTCCCCGGATTTTCTGACAAGGCCCAAAGTTTCTACTCTGGCCGGATAATCCGCCCCACCCAGAGGGCCGGATTATCCGCCCCCTCGGATTTTCACTAGGGACTTGAAGCGCGACATTTGGACTGGGGGGCCGAAGATTTGGCCTGGATAATTTCATCCGGGTGGATCTTTGTCCAGAGCCGGATTATCCGGCCCTAGTTGACTCCAACAGAATCATTTTGGGAGGGGATACAAATACCCCTCCCCATCTTCATTCTGGGGTTGTTGGATCTGATGAAAACATTGTGCTCTGTTGAAATCTAATTCCCACAAGATCTCCACCCTCAACCATCCGAAGGCTGGGGAATTGAAGGAGGAGGCCTTGATCTACATCATCAATGAAGAGGTCTTCATTTTCTCCCTCATTCATTTGAGGGGCTTTTGATCTAGAGTTCCATTTGAATTTCTCGGTCTCGGTTTCGTTATTTGATCACTTGTTTTATTGTGGCATATTGTTGTCATCATGAGAGCCTCCAATTAAGTTGTGCATGTGTGCCCTGATCTAGTTGTAAAGGCACCGGTTGGAGCCTCAAATGGTACCATATAGTGGAAAGGTGGATCAGGCCAGTTGTGGCGAGATCCATCAGAGAACAGGGTGAGGCCTATTGTGGCGTGGTGGAAGGAATTGCGGTAAAACAAATCCCATGTCTCGAGGCATTAGAATAACTTTTATATTCTGTATGTGAGTAAATTTTTGTAGTGGTGGATAACTTACATATTATTGGGTGGGTCACTTACATGTTGAAGCCTAGATAACTCCCGTGTTTCTGATGGGTAATTTTTTTGGGTAACAAAAAGTTACCCACCCATAACACGTGAGTTATCCATGTCATAGTATATAAGTTATCCACTCTGTAATATATAATTTCCTCCCAGAAATCGAGGCGGCCAGATGCGCCTCTCAGTTCCACCCCATTTCTTCGCAAAAATGTACTATCAAACTTATCACGAAAGTTCTTACCACCCGCCTCCAATCATCGATCCACTCTCTTGTCGATCATGATAAAACGGCTTTGCTCTCCGAGCATCCCCTTTCGAAGAATATAGTTTACACCGCTAATCTTGTCCATTGCTCCCACCCACAGAAAAAGCATACGGTTGTGCTTAAGATTGATTTCTGGAAAGCCTTTGACTCTATCGATTGGGTTAGTCTAATCGTCATCCTTAGGGTGCATGGCTTCGATGACCGTTGGTGCGAGTGGATGCTCCAGATTCTGAACACTTCTATTATCCTGAACAGGGTTCCTGGCCCATGGATCAAGTGTCGGAATGGTCTTCAGCAGGGCGATGCGCTTTCCCCTTATATCTTCATTATGTCGTTGATCTCCTCCAACGTCTCATCGACTCCGCGTTGCTTTTGGATAACCTTAGTCACCCCCTCGACCACTCCCTCCCATGTCCCGTCCTCTAGTACACCGACGACACTCTTATCCTCTGCAGAGCCGATCTCGAGTGTGTTGTCTGCCTCAAGAAGATTCTCGAGGATTTTGCCACTGCCACGGGCCTTGCTATCAATTTCCATAAATCCTCCTTCATCCCCATGCATCTCTCCGATGATTTAGCTAACGCTATTGAGCCATTCTTGGATGCTCCATCTCTTTCCCCCACCAAACTCCTTGCATCCGCCTACATTTCTTTGATCTTGTTTTTCGATCGTTGTATTTCTAGGTGGAGTGCTTTGCTTTTGTCTTCTATGGGCCATTTGGTTTTGTGTAATACTATTTTAAACAACCTTGTGACTTATTTTATGTGCTCCTATTTTTTGCCTCTTGGTGTGCTGGATGCGATCGACAAGATGTGACGTTCCTTATTTTGGGCCGGCAAGGATTCTTGCTTGGGAGCATGTTGTCTAATTGCATGGGATAAAGTCTGTTTGTCTAAGTAGGAAGGTGGCTTTGGCATGCGCGAGCTTCATCGTCAGAACACTGTCCTGGTCATGAACTTTGTCCACAAGCTACATCAACATGAGGAGCTCCCTTGGAAGACATGGTTCCTTCGGCACTACAACCGTGATCTCGGTGACTCTTCTCCCTCGCCTTCCTTTTTAGAGCTTATTCTCCATTCTTGCCTTCCGCTCTACCGTTTCATCACCTGGTCCTTTGTTCAGGACGGGAGACTCACCTCCTTCTGGTTCGACTGCTAGCACCCCCACGGTGTCCTTCACCTTGCCTTCCCTGCTATTTTCTCGCATTGCCTCCATCCCCACATCTCTGTCGCCGATGCCTGCTCTGTTGGGCTGGCACTCCGCCCTCGCCTTTCTCCCGCCTTTCTGCCGCCACTAAATGCGAGTTTCGCCTCATTGACGACATCATCCTAGGAACTCGCGTCACCATGGCGGAGGATGTTCGTACCATGGCCTGGGGTAGCGATACTGAATTCAGCTCTAGGGTTGCTTACCTTTGCCTTGCTCTCGGGGGGCATCTCGACACTTCTACCATTAATAGTTGGAGATCCCGCCTCCCTTCTAAGATTAAAATATTTTGTTTCTTGGCCGACAACGACCGCCTTTGCGCGCACGCAAACCTCCACTTCAAAGGATGTGTGCCCTCCCCCTCGTGTTCTTCCTGCGGTGTCGATGAGAGCTCGTGCCACATTCTCTTCGAGTGCCCCTTGGCTACCCACATATGGACGCAGATCGGCTCGGACACATCATGCTCCTCTCTTTGGGAGATTTCTCCACCCCTTCCTTGCGATGATCAGGTGTGGTGTCTTAGGCTTGCCACTGTTCTGTGGCATCTTTGGAAGGCAAGAAACGACATCGTCTTCAACTCCAGAACCTGTGCCACCGCTGACGTCCTCCGTCGTGCTGCTGACGACCTTCTTCTCTAGAGCCACAGGCTGGCTACTCATGTCAGTGGTGGACTAGATGCCCTTCGTGGCTTGTTTATTAACTTGGCTATGTAATCCTCCTCCTCCCCCATGTATTTCGATTGTCCCCCTTGTATCAGTGACTTTCCCCCTCTTTGTGGGCCATTCGAGTAATTCCATAAACGGCGAATCCTCTTCCCTCCAGTCATTCTCGATTTTTTTGCATTTTCTTGCCACATGAAATATCGGTTGTCCTATGTATTTTGGTTTAGTTAATTAAATATGATCTACGAGCTAGTTTAATTGAGACGCGGTAGCCTAGGTGTTAGGGTACCGAGACTTCGTCGTCGTCAATGCATCGGTACCCTAACAAGCTTCGAGACTTTGTCACCCGTACGCCGCGGTAGCGGCGACGAGCGATGAAGCCAAACCGCTAGACTACTGGTTGCGTGTTATATTTGTTCACTACGACTTAGGGTGGTGGGTGGGGCATAAGATCATTTATTATATCGTATGAAATACTTAGAGTTAGTTCCTTTAAAGAAATTATGCTTGATGTTTGATGCAGTAGCCTTTTAAATAGTGACTGGCGACGAAACCGAGCCATTAGAATAACTTTTATATTTTATCTGTAGGTAAATTTTTATAGTAGTGAATAACTTATATGTAGATGGGTAATTTACATGCTAAATCCTAGATAGAGAAAAAGTCGTGTTATTAGCCGGAGCATGCACGCTGCAGTCTGTCTAAATGCCCGCCGAGTTTTGTGATTTATCAGAAACGATCGCCGGATACTTTTCCTGCATTCACGCAAAATAATTTTCACACAATATGGTTTATACTATGGCCTGGATAAATCACGTGTTATGGGTGGGTAATTTTTAGTTGTCAGAATATACCAATATAAGATCTAATTTGGTGGAGGGGAGCTAGATCTAGGGTTTCACCAAAGCAAAGTTGATTCCCCCTTGTTTTCCCTTGAGGATCTTGTTATTCTTGGGTTCTTTGGCAATGGTGTTGTAGCTCTCATCATATCATATTAAAGATCCAAGGCAATGGTGTTGTAGATCTCATCCATACGAATCGAACGAGCTAAACAACGCCTAATCAGATTTCATATGAAAAAATGACGCCCAAATTACTAAAAGACCAGAAGTCTTAACAAGCACTACTATGGGCAGGATGCCCGTACCGTTCGCCTGTACTACCCTCCGCTGACAACAAAACATCAAACAATACCTCCTTTGTGAAGGGGCGAAGTGTAACATCCCAAAACTTCAATCCAAGATTATCAAAATCTAAATCATTAAATTAGGGGTTAACAAAAACTTTTTCAAATTAAAAATAAAAGCATTCATATATGTGTGCATTTAAAATAGGAGTTGTTTTGAATTTCCATGATTGTGTGATCCTTTGCTTCTAAAATGTTTCTTAGGTGATTTAAACATCATCTACATCATTCCCAAACTTTTCCTAAAAAAATCAAATAAAAAAGAATTAAAAAGGAGGAATGGTCATTTTGGCCATTTTAATCCACTACACTACTTTGAGTGTTCCTAGCACTCATTTCTTAACAGAAACAATTCTTGATCTTTGCACCCCTTGCTAGTACACATAATGAGGTACCAAGACCCACCTTTTGATCTGCTAAAAATATTCTTTTACTTATTTTAATTGGCATTTGAAAATTGAATCTAATGCATATGCATAGATCACCCTAATTCAAAAACTATCTTTTTGAGCTCCACTTTCAAAACCCTTGCAACCAGAGACTACCTAGCACTAGTGGAGAACACCCAAAAAATTTGAAACCAAAATTCAAAACTTTTTCTCTTTCGGCCATTTTGTCAAACACCTTGCTGGCAAAATCATTATGGCCTAACTATTACTGTTTTGGGCTGATTTTGTCTAGCAATTTTGATGTGCTTTGATCATCTTTGTCCCCCTCAAGCCTAACTAGACCAACCCCAACATCTCCCCTACCTCCTAGCTGCACTGCATTGCCATGCCGAGCACCAACTCGCCGACCGACCGTGCACTCGCAGCAGCAGCCCTCTTCAGCCTCTCTCACCATGTCTAGCAAGTTGCCTGTGGTCCACCTCCACCGTCCAACCAGCCCCAGGCCAGAGATAGAGAGCAGAGCGGCCAGGAACTGGCCAGCCGAGCTGGTCGACCATGCCGACGCCGCCAGAGAGCACGCCTGTCCCTCACAGGCACAAGCCGCCGCCGACCGCAGCTCGCGCCACCGCTCCGCCACGCACCTGTGGAACACCCAGACACCCCGTCACGCCTAACGCACCACAGCCACCGCTCGCCGTGGACACCGCCGCCTCTGCCACTCATAGAGCCACCTCACCTAGACCGCATGCCACCGCCCCTACGGCCGCATTCACTTCCTAGAGCACCGCTAGGAGACCTCCTGTCGATCGCCACCCTCAGCCATGCCGCTAGCCGGCTGTAGCCCTGTCGCCATCGTCGCCTGCCCATCCCGCTCGGTCTCACCGTCGGGCCTATAAAAGGAGGCCTCCCCAGCCTCTTCTCTCCATACCACTCCACTCCCCTCACCTCACTGAACCTCACCCACCTCTAGAGGAGGAAAAGCGCCGCTGATTGCGACTCAAGCCGCTACCTCCGCCGCGCCTCGCCTCGCCGACCCCGCTGGAGCCCTGGTACGTCCCCAGCAGACCCCCATCGAGCCGCTAGGGTTCGAGCTCGCTGGCGACCTGTTCGTCGTCGACGACGACCCTCAGCCATAGATCCCCCTTCTAATCCTACGGCCCATAGTGCGCGTACCATTTCGCGTGTTAAGACCCACTGACAAGCGGGACCCCCCTGTCAGCTGAGCACCGCGCCGCGGAGCGCCACTGGGCCGGCCCAAGTTCTTTCCCGCGCTAGCTCACCCGTTCAAAACTGGATTTTTCTTTTTAAATTGAATCTAGTTTCTGTCCACTAGTTTAAAATTCAATTCAGAGAGTTTTATAAATCCAAATTCCATGAAACCAATTTTGTCTGAAAGGTATTGAAATGATCTATCCAAGACAGTTGGATTTAAATCAATTAGAGTTATAGATCTCTCCTAATAAAAATAACAAAACAGAAGCTTTTGCAACTTGCAACATTTTTATAAAATCAACCAAGTTAGCTTTTGAGTTGATTCCAACTCTCAAAAATCACATTTCACCATATCTATCTAAATATGTAATAAAATTAAGTTTTACATGCGGTGACTTTGGACTAGTACAAAAAAAATGCTATATAGGCATTTCTAGTCACTTTAAATCATTAAATAATGAACTTAAACCAAAGTAATTATGATCCAACCTTTAAATCTCATTCCCACATGTTAGAATATGTGGTGATGACATGTGTCCACATGATCCCATATTTTAAGTGGTGAATATTAAATCTTAGTTAATTTTTCAATGAGTAGAAATTACTTTTCTAAAATAAAAAGAATGAAACTATTGAATTAAACATGTGATGCTTGTGATGATAATAGATCATCAATTGTGTGTCTTAGAATGCTATCTAGCCTAGTTAAGTATTATTTGGTGATTGTGTACTCCGTATGTATTTTTATAGACGATAGTACCGACCAAGTCTACGAAGAGGAGGAGTGCTATCAAGACGAAGAAGAAGAAAACTTCAACCACTACACCAACCAAGGCAAGCTAGCACTATCCAAGATTAACCCTTGCAAGTTATACTTGCAAGCCACCATTAACAATGCAAGCTAACCCTTGCAAGTTTAGTACTTAGCCAACTAGAATCAAACTAGATGGTTTAGCAAAGATGCCTTAAGCATGCTTTGAGCATCCCTTTTTGACTATTAGTACCTCAAGTCTTATTGACCAGTTTCACCTCCTTTAATTTACACAAAGTCCCTTACTTATTTTGAAGGTAGCATAAAAAGTATAAAACTTGACCTAGTTAGATAACTTTAGATGTCATTCTATGGCATGAGATTGAACCTATCACTTCCACCTTAGTGAACACTCTTAACTTAGTAGTTTAGAGTAGATCAAAAACTTGAGTCACTTTAGATGGGAACACTTGGTGAAAATGAATTATGAAAACCTTGGAATGATGAGTCATTCTATTGAGATGTTTTGACATGTGTTGAGAAACACAAATGGTTCATGATGATGAAAATGATGAGGCATGAGCCTTAACCCTTTTATAAAACCGATGGTTGGATTCGGATGCGATACCATTCCAAATTTACTGTACAACCACATTACCTGAATTGGGTAAGGCTTAGCTGGAAATTTATATGCATTAGTATTAGTTCCCTCACGGAGAGGTCTGAGAGGCTACCTCTCATGATGTCCACCTATGTAGTGCCCAAGATGACTGATGGTCATGGTTGGGAGGCCATGCTCATAGGAGAGGTGCTTATACTAGGGTGTGTAAAGGGAAGGTTATGTTTGATTATCTACATACTAAGTATGATGATTCAGGGTTATCCTGATGATGTATCGAATCTTGTGGTGAAAGTGTACCACCTCTGCAGAGTGTCAAACTATTCGAATAGGTCATGATTATGGACAGTTGGAATGGCCATATTGTTTCGTTGTCAGATGTTTTCTAAATAACTTGAAATGAATGATGAATCTTGACTTGACCACAACAGGGTTGTGTTTATGATACTAGATTCCCAACTTAAGTGATTCTAGAACTTTACTTTACCTTTCTTTGCTTCGGAACTCAGCTTAGGTTTCAAACTTAACTTTATAGTTAAACTTAGATTTAGCACTTTAACCTAGAACTATAGTACCTGTTAATAGTAGTTTGCGAGTACTTAAAGAGTACTCATGGCTTTTGTCCCTGGCTATTCTCATGGCCAGACTATGAAGGAGACTATCAAGAGGATGGTCATCAGGACGGCTATGATAACTAGGACTATCTGTCTTCGTCAGCATTGCCTGTGCCCTTGAAGATGGACCCCACCGCTACGCTTATCTTTTATTTCCGCTGCTTGTTGTATTAAAGACTAGATCATGAGATCCTTATTTGTGTAAGACCTTATGTATAGTTTGTAATGGATGATGTACTGTGATATCCAATCCGTTATGTCTCGCAAAAATGGTAATCCTGGGATTGCGAGGTATGGCATAACGGGCATCTGGGATTAAAAATCCGGGTGTTGACACGAAGTGCATATTTGCTACAGATCATTCCAAAACTGCCTCGTGACCCCAGAATGACTATTTAAAGAGGAGCAACCCTAACCACCAAAGGAAACAATCCACAAACGCCTAGGGCGGAGCCCTGCTGCTCCGTCGCCTCCATAGATTCCACACACAAGGTATCCACCATCACCACCGCTCAAGAGGAAGAGGGTACTTGAATCTTGAAGGGCTTTGCATCGATCTTCATCATCATCATCAACAACAACACCGTCTCCAACGTCGATCCCCTTTGTCTACTTGATTGAAATCTAAACCCTTTTGGATTTGCACTTGTATTCAATTGTATCTTCATCCATATTATTTCCATGATGTTGATACCCTTCATTTGTGAGTAGTTCCCTTGTTGAATATATCTAGAAACCCTAATAATATTATGTTGTGAAATAAACATGATCTATAATTTGATTCATGGACATGTATTAGTTTTCTCTCTAGATATTATGTGAAGTGCACCATGTAATATTAGCCTCCAGGACTCACTATAAGAATCCATACGATTCATGATATTTTTTTATGACACGACCTCAAAACATCATGGATTCCTGATGTTGTAGAATGTTTCATCACAACAAGCTCGAAGTCCCTCTAGCCCGGTTATCCATAACGTTCCTTGTTTTCATCGTGGAAAATTCGTCGCAGATTTCATCTCGGGCCCTGAAGCCTAGTTTGTCATTTCATCTGGTGCCAAATTCATCATGAATTTTGTCACTGCCCATGTTCGACTGTTTTTCCCCATCGACCATGTCCTCCGTGCTTCAACCCCACATGTCAGCTCGGTGTCCACTGTAGTCTCTCAAAGTAGTGCTAGGTTTGACGGTGCTTCATGATGTTTTTGGTCAGCCCCAGCTATCAGTGCGCTTGATAGAAATTAAATAACAAAAAATAGTTCGTGCAGGTAGACGGAATCGAACTAGCAACCAATCTTTGGCAGTACCAACTTGCAACTGCTGCAATTGTTCATCAGTTTTGTCCATATCTACTACTTTAGTCTATATATTAACGTACCGGCTCTCAGTCAAAGGAAATGAAGTAATTCGAAAATAGACAATTAGCACAGTATGTATCGACATGATTGATACATATTGTACATTTCACACAACTATAAAAGAGAAAACAATAGAGCATATCTTTATATCATCTTTTACGAGTACGTAGAAAAGCAACAACATGTACACAATCAACCAAATATATACACAGCATATCAAGATAATATTACTTAGCATGTAGACCACTAGGTTGACAACAAGTTCTTCACCACTACAAGTTCACTGACAACATATTACATTAATGGTTCATTGTAACATCCCAAATCTTTAATCAAGGATAATCAAGATCCAAATCACCCAATTTAGGGTTAACAAAACCTTTTTCTATTTAAAATATTTAAGCATGCATATGAGTGTTGCATTTAAATAGGAATTGTTTGAAATGCCATGATTGTTTGTTATAATGGTTGTAAAATGGTTCTATGATGAATGTCACATCATCTAGATCATTTCCAAGCAAAAACCAAAGAAAAAGAAATCAAAAAGAATTAAATAAAGGAAATTGTCACTTTTGCCATTTTAATCACCTAGCCCACTTTGGGTGTTCCTAGCACTCAATTTCAAACAGAGACAATTGTGCATATTTGCACCCCTTGCTAGTACAAGTTAAGATGTACCAAGGCCCACTTTGTGATCCCCCAAAAACATTCAAACTCTAATTTTAAATGACATTTGAAAATACAATCTAGTTCATATGTCTAGATCACACTTTTTTCAAAAACCACTCAAATGAATTCCATTTAATAAATCCTAGCAACCACAGATGCTTAAGCATGTGACAAACCACTCCACCAAAATTCAGTTCAAAATTCCAAATTTGAATTCTTGCGACCATTTAATCAAACACTTGAGAGGCACTAATCACACTCTAGATTAGGCTCACTGTTTTTAGAGGGTTTTGCCACCCATTTGCACCCCATTTAATCCCTCTGTCCCTCTTTGATATAACCAAATAGCAACCAGCCCATCCCCTAGTCCCTGGCGCTAGTGCCACGCCGCACCGAGGACATGATCGCTGGGCAACCTTGCCAACGCAGCAGCAGACCGCCAGCCCCTCTCCGCCGCTCCAGGAAGCAAGGCGCCACCTCATCGCCGTCCACGGTCCACCCCACGACCACTTCCACGCCCTGGACCACCCTAGACAAGCCCCACACTATCCTCTCTGCGCCGCGCCAGAGCACGCTAGAGCGCCATCACCGCCAGCACGCCACACGCCACGCCTCGACACCAGACCATGCGTGCCGCTCCGCCTTGACCCCCTCACCCTGCCAGACACAGCCATAACCCGCCGCGTGACCCACACTCGCCGAGAATCGTGTTGAGCACCGCCCCTGTCTCCCAGAGCGCACGCCGCCCCCGACTGTTAGCCACCGCCCCTAGCATCGCCATAAAGCCATAGAGGACCGCCAGGAGGCAATCCACCATCCGCCTATGCCGCCCATGCCGATAGCACCCTGTATCATCGTCACCGACGAGCTCGTCGTCGCCCCTTCGGTCCCCTCCTCGAGCCTATATAAGGAGGCCTTCCCTAGCCTCAATCGCCACACCATTCGACTCTCCTCTCACCATCAGTCCTTCCCCACCTCTCGCCGGAGCAGTTCGAGCAGCCTCTCGCCGGAATTGAGTCGGAGACAGCCGCAACAGAGGAGGAGACGCTGCCGTTGATTTCGTCCACCTCAGCCTCTGTCGCGACTTCGCATGAGCTCGTTGTCGTCTACTCGTTCATTTTCCCGCCTCGCCACACTAGCTGGAGCCTCGGTACATCCCCACTGCACCCCCACCGAGCCGCTAGGGTTCAGTCTCGCCGGCGACGAGTCCGTCGTCGATGATGACCGTGAGCCATTGATCTAGTTCTATTCCTGCGGTCCTTATCGCCCCGTACCGCTTCGCGTGTAATGAGCCACTGACAGGCGGGACCCCCTGTTAGCAGCCCTCAGCGCCGTGGAGTGCATCTGGGCCGGCCCAATTAGTTTCCCACGCGATCTAGTTATTTCAAATTAGGATTTTTCTTTTTAGACTTAGACTTAGTTCTGTCCCTTAGTTTGAAAATCAATTCAGGAATATTTACAAATCCAAATTGAGTGATTCCAACTTTTTTGGAAAGCTAATGAAAATTTCTATCCAAGCCCGTTGGATTTAAATCATTTAGAGTTATAGATCTCTCCTAGTTAAAATAACAAGACAAAAGCTTTTTCACATTCAAACATTTTTCTAAAATCAACCATAATAGCTTTTGAGTTGATTCCAACTCTCAAAAATATAATTTAACCATACCTATCTGAATATGTAATAATATTAAGGTTTTCATGTAGTGACTTTGGACTAGTACCAAAATAATGCTATATAGGCATTTCTAGTCACTTTAAATCATTAAATAATAAACTTAAAGTTATTAAAATGTGATCCAACATTTAAATCACATTCCCATATGTTAGAATATGTCGTGATGACATGTGTCCACATGATCCCATATTTTAATTGGAGAATATTAAATCTTAGTTAATTTCAATGAGTAGAAATTACTTTTCTCAAATAAAATAAATGAAACTAGTTCATTAAACCTTGTGATGTTTGTGATGATACTAGATCATCAAATGTGTGTCTTAGTGTGCTAAGTAGACTAGTTAAGTATTGTTTGGTGATTGTGTATTCCGTATGTATTTACAGACGATAGTACCGACCAAGTCTACGAGGAGGAGGAGTTCTACCAAGAAGAGGAGGAAGAGAATTTCAACCACTGTACCAACCAAGGCAAGCTATTGTTAGCAAGCTAGAATTAAGCTAGAAAACCTAAGAAAAGGCCTTAGGCATGCTTTGGTTATACCTTTTGACTTATACCTACTCCAAGTTTTATTTACAAGCTTTACTTTCTTTACTTTACCAAAGTTCTTTACTTTGTTTAAAGGTAGCATAAAGAGTATAAAACTTGACCTATATAGTTAGACTTAGATGTCATTCTATGGCATGAGATTGACATTAGCATCCAACATTAGTGAACACTCTTAACTTAGTAGCTTAGAGTTATATCAAAAACTTAATCACTTTAGATGGGAATACTTGGTGAAAATGACTTGTGAAAACCTTGGAATGATGAGTCATTCTATTGAGATGTTTTGACATGTGTTGAGAAACACAAATGGTTTATGATGATGATGAAAATGTCGAGGCATGAGCCTTAGCCCCTTTATAAAAACCGATGGTTGGGTTCGGATGCGATACCGTTCCAATTTTACCGTACAACCACAATACCTGAATTGGGTAAGGCTTAGCCGGAAGTTTATATGCATTAGTATTAGTTCCCTCGCGGGAGGGGTTTGAGCGGAGGCTACCTCTCAATGTTGTCCACCTATGCAGTGCCCAGGATGACAGATGGTCATGGCTGGGAGGCCATACTCATAGGAGAGGTGCTTATACTAGAGTGTGTAAAGGAAAGGTTATGTTTGATTATCTGCATACTAAGTATGATGATTCAGGGTTATCCCTGACAGATGTATCGAATCTTGTGGTGAAAGTGTACCACCTCTGCAGAGTGTCAAACTATTCGAATAGCCGCGTCCGCGGTTATGGATAGTTGGAGTGGCCATACTGTTCCGTTGTCAGATGTTTTCAAAATGACCTATGAAATGAATTGTGACATGACTTGACCACAACAGAGTTGTGACTATGACAACTAAGTTCCGACTTAGGTGATTTCAAACTTTATTTTATCTTTCTTTGTTTCTGAACTCAGCTTAGGTTTCAAACTTAACTTTACAAATAAACTTAGAGTTAGCATTTCCTACTAGAACTATATTACTTGTTAGTGGTAGTTTGCGAGTACTTAAAGAGTACTCATGGCTTTGTCCCTGGCTATGAGGAGGACTATCCGGAAGGAGGACAACAGGATGGCTACGACAACTAGGATCATCTCCCATCGTCAGCATTGCCTGTGACACTGAAGATGGACCCCACCGCTACGCTATTTATTCCGCTACTTGATTGTACTAAGACTGGATCATGAGATCCTTTATTTGTGTAAGACCTTATTATGGTTTGTAATGGATGATGTACTGTGATATCCAATTTGTTATGTCTCACAAAAATGGTAATCCTGGGATTGCGATGTATGGCATAACAGGCATTTGGGATTAAAAATCCGGGTGTTCACAAGTTGGTATCAGAGCCATCCTGACCATAGGAGACCCTAGTTAGAATGGACGTCCGAACAAAAACTTAGTTTCAAAAACCAAAGTGAGTATTTATGAAAACTATTTCCCCTCTTACCCTTGGGATTCTTTCTCTCAAAAAAATACATGTTCCTCCAAATTCTTACATTACTACATAAAATTTTGACACACTTGATCACTTCACTAACCTTCTCATCCTAAATTCTTATAGATGGAAACTCAATACAACAAGTTCTACCAGTTGGGCAATGGAGGCCAACTGATGTTCGAGAGGGATCTAGATTCACTGTCTGAGTACTTGGAGCGTCCTCATCCGGAATTTCTTGGAGCTCAATTCCCAGGGCTGCCAGGAGGAGATTTACAATGGCTAATAACTGCTGATCTTCGAGGCAAGATAGAAGCACCAATGTTCGAGAGGATCCAGTTCTCCGTGAGACAGAACAACTGGCTAGATGGATTAGCCAGGGCAATGCATGAAGCTCTCACATGAACCTAATCCAAGGAACCCGCTTTGTTCACTATGCAAGGCGTGATTCAATGGGAATGCCGCTAGAGATGCCAAGTCACCCAATATTGAAGCGTCAAGTGGAGAACCTCGACTTCCTACTGTACAACCGACAGAAGGAATTGGACAATGCTAGAGAGTTCGCTAACCACAACCTCGCCCTTGCCGCCCAGAAGGCCCAGACTTTCTCACTGCTAGTCAAGGATCGTCAGTCTCTTCGCCGTCAACACGCAAAGAAGGATCGCACCATTGGCCATCTCTGCAAGAAGGTGGCCAAACTCGAGAAGACCATCAAGGAGCAAGAAGCTTAACTTGCAGCAAAGGAAGAAGAAGGTGAAGATATCCAAGGGGACATTGACTTCTACCTCAGCAATGATGATGACTATCTAGAGGATGATGCCATGGACTTCTACACCGACGATGATGACTCCGACTTCATCGATGATTAGTAGATGCACTAGAGCACTATCGTAGGAGTGAGGTGTATCGGTCCCATTGTAGCGTAGCTTACAAAATGGTTCTTAAAACCATTTGTTTTCCTTTTGTTGTGGTGTGTGTGAGTTTGTATTGTGTGATTTGCTTGAATGAATGAAAAGAAGTTAGTTGCAAAACCTGAGTCAAACTCAAAGTTTTAGCTTTGAAACCAAAACCATGAACCTTAGAACTTTCCCTCTTAGCACGTTATATATCTCAATCTTCAGATGACTCGTGGAAACCAAGGAGGGAGCAGCTCATCGCAAGACCCAATGCTGCAGATTCTGCAGACTCTCATTGTAGACCGTGAAGCTAGTAGGGCAGAGCGCCAAGCTAATCTAGCAACCCTACAGTAGATCGCCCAGATGGCTCACACTAACCAGAACCATGGAAATCAGGATCATCATGGATCCAAACTCAAAAACTTCCAGAATACCAATCCCCCAATCTTTAGCTAGTCTGAAAACCCACTAGATGCTGATGACTGGTTGCAGACAATGGAGAACAACTTCGAAGTAGCCGGAGTGGATGCCAACGAGAAGGTTCTTTTTGCCACCCACTACTTGATAGGAGATGCAATAGCATGGTGGAACAGCACCCGCACAATGAACCATGGTCAAGTGATGACATGGGAAACCTTCAAAGTCAAGTTCAGCCGCACCCACGTGCTGCAGGGTCGAGTCACCAGAATGAGGGATGAATTCAGAGAGTTGAAGCAAGGCAGAATGACTGTAGTGGAGTACCGTGATAGATTCTTGTCCCTCGCCAGGTATGCACCTTATGAGATCAACACGGAGGCCAAGAAAAAGGAGATATTCCTGAACAGACTGCACGATGAGATGCAGACGGTTCTCGTCAACATCCGTTTTGAAGATCTCGAAGAACTAGTCGACTCTGTGATGACCCACAAGTATAGGGGGTGTATCACAGTATTTTCGATAAGTAAGAGTGTCGAACCCAACGAGGAGCAGAAGGTGCTGGCTAGTGGTATGGATCAGGAATTCTCTGCAAATACTTAGCAAACGGATTTTAGGGGTTTTTGATATAGAAGTAAACAAAGTATGAGTAAATAAAATATAGTAGGAATAAATGTAGCAAGTGGCCCAATCCTTTATGCAGGAAAGGACAAGCCGATTGTATTACTTAAGATGACCAAACGTTCTCGAGGACATGGGAAGACTGTCAAGTGCTTTCGCTTCATATAGTTGATTAATCCTCTTTAGCTTGCTAAGTGTTGTGTGGGTGAACCTGTGCTAATGTACCGCCCCATCCAAGACTAATACATACTTGTGATTATACCCCTTGCAAACATCCGTAAGTACAAGAAAGTAATTAAGGTAGAAACCTAACCACAACTTTAAACTCTAAGACCCTTACGTCCCTTGTGCAATGGTTTCCTAATGAGGGTTCAGGTTTCTGTCACTCCGGCACCCCGTACGATTAGTATCCAAATACACAATGAATTCCCCTAGGCCCATATAGGTGAAGTGTCATGTAGTCGACGTTCACATGACACCACTAGAAGAAGTACACCACAACTTAAATAACAATCTATTGAATCTTTCTCAACGCAACTCCACTACTAACAACAAGACTTCTCCCATGTCCTCAAGAACAAAACGAACTAGTCACAAGACATCATATGGATCATGATCAGAGATGGAATAATGATGTATAACAATCTGAACATAAACAATAATTCAATGGTTCACTCAATAGCATCAACTACAAAGAGTAATCAACACCGAGAAAGTTTCCCCTATGAACTATAACAAGATTCAACCAAATTGTTACAGCAATATGGAGATGGTGATGAGGGTGCTGATGGTGATGATGGTGGTGATGATGATGATGATCTCGATGAACTCCAGCTTGATGGTGGTGTTGATGTTGACGATCTCCCCTCTCCGGGAAGGAATTCCCCCGGCAGAAATCTGTCTGCTGGAGAGATCTTTCTCTCTCGGTGTTTTCCGCCCCGCAGAGGCGGCGGAATCTTTCTGTGGTCGCTCCCCGAGTCTTAGGGTTTCGGGAGGATGATATACACCAGAGGGGAGAGGCTGGAGTGGGCCAGGGTGGCCACACCACCTCCTGGCGCGGCCTAGGGCTGCTCGCACCATGGGGTGGTGTGGGCCCCCTGTGGCCCATCTCCACTCCGTCTTCTGGCTTCCTTAGTCTTCTGGAAAAATAGGATTTTCCGTATATTTTCCCAGATTTTCTAATCTTCGCGAATTTTGCCTCCAAACAGCACATTTTCCATCAGAATCCTGACTGCAGCGGTCCATGCTCCAAAAGTCATCAACCATGCAAAAATAGATGAAATAATATAAGTATCACCTCTCAATATGAAATATATCAATGAAAAATAGTGAATTAAGACATAGAATAGTGATGCAAAATGGACGATTGTCCCCAAGCGAAACTGAGCTCAATAAACATGGCCTCAGGTTTATGGAGTGAAGAGTCGATAAAATAATACGGACAAGAATCATCACATCCATCAAATACACAAATCATAATAGAAGACAACTCAATATTATATAACTCAACTTGCAATGAGTAAAGGAAACACAATAAAGATACATAAAGTGAATCATAATTGGTAATGGCAAACTTAGCTCTTGGTCGAAGAATAGTTGATACTTTGCTAGAGTTTACAAATAACTGGTTTTCAATGATAGCTTTCAAAGTAGTAAACATCAAGATAAGAGCAATGTGCAAAGCAAGGAACATAAGAAACATGATTGAATAAATCATCATATGAATGAATGAAACACAACAACTCAAAATACTTGCTGAGATAGAAGGGAATAGGTTTACTGACTCAACTACAAAGTAAAAGAAAGGCCCTTCAAAGAGGGAAGCAGGGATTGCAAGTCTCATAAAGAGCTCCCAAAAATTATGATACTTACTATCTTTCAGCTCTCATTGCCCCTATCATAGGCATCTTTAGGTGATTAAGGTTAAAGTGACACAACTAAGAGGATATGCTTGACAAGTTATAAGTTGAAATCTCATGCCCCTTACTTATGAGTACCGATCCTCATGCTACTCAACTTCAGTCACGAGCAAGCTCTTGTCATTGTAAATACATGCATATCATTGAGAACCGCCAACGGGGCACCCCTTGCACATGACACGGGAGCTATCCCATAATCAAAATGACAAGGCAAGGCATGGTGAGCATCTCAGATCTTTTATTTGCTATTTGCATAGGTTTTTATTGAGGATGCTTCATAGAATGCTCACTATAGTTATGCTGCAAGTTTCCACCATGATTAGGCATGGCTTAGGCTAGCGGCCCAGGCGTTTCTCTAATACACATATAAACTCCATCACCTTACAAGTTCCACTTTTATTTCACACCGCCGGGATCCATAAGCAAAAGAACATGATATCAAATAGGTACAAAGTACCAAATGAAGTGTTGAAAGTGTTCCCCATGATACATGGTTTGGCTAACTTCAACTCATAAAGCGCAAGCATATACGCAACAAAGAAGGACCCAATGGTTCAAGTTTATTAAATGCAAGAAAGTAAAGTGTGCCATCAAGTTCGTGAGAGCTTTAATCATGAGATAAAACAAGAATTTACTTGGAATAGCAATAATGCTACTAGGTAGGTATGGTGGACACAAATGGCAAAGGTTTTGGTTTAAAGGAGGTGGATGCACGAGAAGAATACCCTCTCAGTACAGGTTTTTGGCTAGCAAGGCTAGGTAGCAAGTATAAGAGTTGAAGGAAACAAACAAACATACAACTGATAAAGACAAACATGCAATCTTCCTTGGAAGCAAAAAAGATCTTAACTAGAGAATACTAGACTTATGAGCAAATCAGGAAAGAAAGACGATGAAATAAATTTTCTTTAGAGTACCTTTATCTTTTTCATTCAACTCTCAAAAATAGTGTTGCTACTGACCGAGCCAGGTTTGCCAAAACCAACTAAATTAACTCAATGATCCCAGAGTGCTACCAATACTAACAAAAAGATCAATCATATAACCACGAATTGAAAACTAATATAAGCTATGCAAAAGAGTAAATGATAGAACTTCCCATTAATATTCCATAACGGAAACTCACACCAAGGGATACATATCTAACGAGAGAGGGGACACTTCCATAATGCAAACCATACTACATAATAACTCCTCTATTCATGATATGACTCTACTAATAAGGTAAAAAGATAGAAGATAGTGATATGATATCGCGACACTCCCCCAAGCTTGGAACAAACCAAGGGGATGCCAAACCTGATGATGAATTACTCCTTTGGAGGTGGTGGTATCCTCTCATCTTCGTCCGTCTTCCAAGGTAAAGGCTTCGCATCAACAAAGGACATCGTGGTTTCCAACATCCTGAAACTTGCAGCAGCACTTATGAGTTTAAATCTAGCCTCATACTCACAGTTTTGATTTTGAACGTCATAGAACTGTGCTTGCAGTTTGTTGGTTGTTTGGCGGAGTGAGAGGACTTCGTCTTTGAGTTCAGCAGTCTCCTTTTGGTGCTCGATGATGAGTTCGGAACAAAATCTTATGGATGATATCCACTTCGCGCTCCGCCATCTTCTTGTACCTAAAGACTTCTTGTTCCAATGCTTCCATCTTGTCCTCCAGACTTCCTTCACCTTTAGGGCCTTGAACCTCTTTAATCCAAACCTCCCCACCTTCGAGCAATAACTCCTTGGGATGAATCTTCAATTCTCTCATGTATGGGTTGATGATATCTTCCAAGGAATCTCCCTTAACTGATCCAGTGGAAGACATTGAGGCTACAAATCTGAGATTTTACCTGGCAAAAACAAATCGAAACAAAAACACGACGAAAACACGATATACGGACCTCGGGGGATCCGGGCGGTTATATATTACGAAGTTTCATATCAAAAGGAAGGTACTGGGTGAAAACGGGTCGGAGCGGAGTCTGGGGTGGCCTCACTACCTGGTGGCGCGACCAGGGGTGGGCCCGCGCCACAGGGTGGTGTGGGCTACCCGGCTCCGGTTCTGTCCCTTTTTCACTTTGTACCTTTCCTTATCGACTGAAAAGAGCTAATTACACCGGAGGTACAACAACTTGCGTCCTAGGTACATTTTGATACAATAAGTTGCAAAATATGGTCAGGTGGTCTATTAACTTGCGTCTCGCGTGCAGGACAGGTCCAAATCATCTGGCGAATACACATAGAGTTATTCTTTTTATGAAAACCCCCTTGCGTATTTACGTCAGGTGGTGTGGCCATCGCAGCTAGTATTGTGTTCTCGCCCCTCCACGGGTCTTCGCCGGACGCCAACTGACGAGCGAGCGCTCCAACGGATTGATGCACAGGGGATACGTCTCAGAGTACTCTAGCGGCAATGCGCAACCTTGTTACGGCATCTCTATCGGGCCGACTCAAACGGTTATCCTAAACAGTCCGTTTGTGTCCGTTTAGGTCGGGCCGCGATCAGTATGAGTAGGGGGTCTAGCCTGTCCGGCCAGCCATGCATAGCGGCGCGACCCATTTGTCCGCGCTGGGCCATCGGTAACGCCGGCGTATTTTCAGTGTCTTCCCGCCGCCACGCCGTTTCCCACCGTTTTCCGCGAGTTCTCGACGTTTCCCGTCGTGTCCAGGCGCGGCCATAAAAGGGGAGGTCGCCGGCCATGGCTAGCTACAAGCAGTGGAGAAGGAAAAGGGAAGGAGGAGAGGGACGGTGTTCTGTGTGGGAGAAGATGGCCGCGGGTGGCTGGTTAAAAAGGGCCGCATCGGATGCCTACACGGAGGCCAAAGAGGGGTATTGAAGTGTCCAGTCAGTAGGGCAGGCGTCGAGCGGCGCATGCAGTGGCGGTGGAGAGCGTGTCGTCCTGTTAGTCAGCGTGTCGTCGCGTCGCCATTGACCGGCGGCAGCCTGCACGTATCAATGGCGACGAGACGGCACGCTGACACAGCATGTATTCCCGCGTCGACATTGATGGCGAAGCTACGGGAAGCTGCACGCGTTCACGGGCGGCCGAGCAATCTAACCCTGTGCCCGTCGGTGTTGTCATCCTCACCTCTCGCCATTGCAAAACCTAGCCCGCCGCCACCACCACAATAAAGACCCCGTCGTGGCTGAAGAGGAGCAAGAACGACCACGAAGCATCTGGCAGTCGTGCCTCACGGCTGTCGGCCTTCCTCCATGGCACGTCCTTGCCGCCTCTGCCGCGGCCGAAGGAGTTCCGGAGCGACCCCCTGGAGGACTACCCGCCACCGCGGGAACGCCGCACCCGACGATACTACCGCGTCGGGGAGTGCGAGCGCCTTTGGAGGAGGGTCGCGACATCCAGCGCAGGGATGTCTCCCTCCCCACTGGCTGACACCTCAACCGGGACCATGTCCTGGTACTGCCACCGCCCAAGGCGGGCAGAGGCCTGGCGGAGGAGATCCGCCGGCGGATCAACAACCTCTCCCGGGACCAACGGTGGGAGAGGGGCTACCACTCCGAGGCCTACTGGGTCAAGTTTCTCGAGTGGGAACGGCTGGCCGGACAGACCGAAACCGTTACCCATACTGACCGTGGCCCGACCCAAACAAACACAAACGGACAGTTTGAGGTGACCGTTTGGGTCGGCCCGGTGGAAAAGCCCTAGGCTTTGGACCAGCGCCCTAGTACATAGCCACTCTCCATCCCAACACGCGGAGCGTGCGGCAATCTGGCGTGGCACGAGGATGTCGATGGCAGGAGGACGCCCCCTCCGGAAGACGACAACGCATACGAGAGCTCGGCTAATGTCGCTCGTGCGGGTGGTCTGGAAGGTGTTAGCCAGGTCAACCATGGTTACAGTCGGCAATGGCCTCGCGGCTTGCCCCCACGAGGCAGGTCATGACGAAGGCGTGCAGGAGCGTGCCGCTCCGACGTGCGTGCATCGAAGACGGGGCAGGCCCGGGGAAAGAATCCCGAAGCTTGATATGTTGGCAACGTCTTCGAAGCCGGACAAGCGGGACAAGGCCAACGTCGAGGACGAGAAGGTGTTGTCGTCACCATCGTGTGACTTGGCGCAGCTGGGTATGTAGTCTTGGAGCATGTCTGGCAGCCGCATGGTGGCGCCGCGTCAACCGCCGCATGTGTCTTATCGTTCTCATCATCAACGGTGTACGCTCAATAATTGATAGCTAGGAGGAGTGCGTGGGGTCAAATTGAAGATGAGCGAGCTTGCTTATCCATGTCGTCTCTTGCCAATTCTGAATCGAGGCTCCGTTGCTTGTCGATGGCGCACGGAGGGGCCCGGCTGCGACGACCGCATATGCCATGAATTTGGAAAAAAGAGGGGAAAGTCATGTTTGCGAGATAGAAATATGCAAGGGCTTTTCCCTAAAAAATAACAAAGCTACATGTCCCCGCAAGGATGAATTGGACCAGTTTTACACGCCAGACGCAAGTTGATGGACCAACTAACCACAGTTTGTAACTTATTGTACCAAAATGCACGTAGGACGCAAGTTGTTGTACCTCCAGAGTAATTAGCTCTACAAAAATATAGTTGTATTGTATTTTCACGGAACTTTTCTTACCAGAATGTTTACCTATTTGAAAACAGACTCTGCAGGTCTCTGAATTTGGTCCTCGATGAATTTCTCCGGAGTTATAACTTGAAAGGCATCAACATCTTCATTGTAAGAATCTCCAGCAATATAGTGTTTGAGTCGCTGTCCAGTCACTACTTGTGTAGTATTATCTTTTAGAGAAGAAATTTTTATTGCTCCTGAACGGTATACTTCTTCAATGATGAAAGGTCCTTCCCATTTTGATAGTATCTTACCTGCAAAAAATCTGAGACGAGACCTATACAATATAACTTTCTCACCAACATGAAATTCTCTCTTAAGTATTCGCTTGTCATGCCATCTTTTAACTTTTTCCTTAAAGAGCCTAGCATTCTCATAGGCTTCACTCCTCCATTCATCTAAAGAACTTAAGTCAAATAATCTTTTTTCACCAGCGAGCTTACAATCTCTATTTAGTTCTTTCACTGCCCAGTAAGCTTTGTGTTCTAATTCTAAGGGTAGGTGGCAAGCTTTCCCATAAACCATTTTATAAGGAGACATTCCCATAGGATTTCTGTAAGCAGTTATATAAGCCCATAAAGCATCATTCAACTTCTTAGCCCAGTTTTTTCTAGACCTATTAACAGTCTTTTGCAAGATAGATTTAATTTCTCTATTTGATAACTCTACTTGCCCGCTAGTTTGGGGGTGATAAGCTGAAGCAATTCTATGATTAACATCATATTTAGCAAGGGTCTTCCTAAAACCACCATGAATGAAATGAGAACCCCCATCAGTCATGAGATACCTAGGCACCCCCAAACCTAGGAAAGATAATATCCTTAAGCATTTTTAGAGAAGTCTCCCCGTCAGCAATCTTTGCAGGAATGGCTTCTACCCACTTAGTAACATAATCAACGACAACAAGAATATGAGTGTAGCCTTTCGAAGGAGGGAAAGGACCCATAAAGTCAAATCCCCAACAATCAAAAGGTTCAATAACTAGAGAGTAGTTCATAGGCATTTCATTGCGTCTAGAAATATTACCAACACGCTGACATTCATCACAAGATAAAACAAATTTTCTTGCATCTTTAAAAAGGGTAGGCCAGTAGAAACCTGATTATAGTACCTTTTGTGCAGTTCTATCTCCTGCATGATGTCCTCCATAGGCACTACCATGACATTTACGCAATATCTCCTTTTGTTCATATTCTGGAACACATCTTCGCATAATACCATCCACTCCTTCTTTGTATAAGTGTGGGTCATCCCAAAAATAATGCCTCAAATCATAGAAGAACTTTCTTCTTTGCCGAGCTATAAAAGTTGGAGGCAAATACTTGGAGACAATAAAGTTAGCATAATCAGCATACCAAGGGCTTCCTCGCGAGCTCACCTCATCGCAGCTAACTGTTCATTTGGGAAACTATCATTAACAGGCATAGGGTCAAAAGAGATGTTCTCCAAACGAGATAAATTATCAGCTACAGGGTTTTCAGCACCCTTCCTATCTACTATATGTAGATCAAACTCTTGTAAAAGCAGTACCCATCTAATAAGCGTAGGCTTAGCGTCCTTCTTCGTCATAAGATATTTAATAGCAGCATGATCAGTATGAATGGTTATTTTTGAGTCCACAATATAGGGCCTAAACTTATCATAGGCAAAAACAACAGCTAGAAATTCCTTTTCAGTAGTGGCATAATTCCTTTGAGCAGCGTCTAGAGTCTTACTAGCATAATGGATAACATTTAACTTTTTATCAATACGTTGCCCAAGGACAGCCCCTACAGCAAAATCACTAGCATCACACATTATTTCAAAGGGTAAACTCCAATCAGGTGGTTGAACAATAGGGGCTGTGTTAAAGCCTTCTTAAGAGTTTCAAAAGCTTCCCTACAATCATTATCAAAAACGAAGGGTACATATTTTTGAAGAAGATTAGTGAGAGGTTTTGATATCCTAGAGAAGTCTTTAATAAACCTCCTATAGAAACCAGCATGACCAAGGATACTACGAATACCTTTGATGTCTCTTGGACATGGCATCTTCTCAATTGCCTCAACCTTAGCTCTATCAATTTCTATGCCTCTTTCAGAAACTTTATGCCCAAGAACAATCCCTTCATTAACCATGAAGTGGCATTTCTCCCAATTAAGAACAAGATTAGTTTCTTCACATCTCTGCAAAACTTTATCAAGGTTTTGCAGAAAATTATCAAAAGAAGTTCCATAGATAGAAAAGTCATTCATGAACACTTCTACAATTTCCTCACAAAAACCATGAAAGATAGGAGACATGCACCTTTGGAAAGTAGCAGGAGCATATAAACCAAAAGGCATACGTCTATAAGCATAAGTTCCATAAGGGCAAGTAAAAGTAGTTTTTTCTTGATCTTGTTGTTTAACAGCAATTTGAGAGAAACCAGAATAACCATCAAGAAAACAAAAATGGGTGTTTTTAGATAACCTTCCAACATTTGATCAATAAAAGGAAGCGGGTTGGGATCTTTCTTAGTAACTTTATTGACTTTCCTAAAGTCGATGCACATCCTATATCCTACCACTATTCTTTGAGGAATAAGCTCATCATTATCATTAGGGACAACAGTAATACCTCCCTTTTTAGGAACACAATGAACAGGACTAACCCATTCACTATCAGCAATAGGGTAAACAATACCAGCATCAAGGAGTTTCAATACCTCATTCCTTACCACTTCCTTCATCCTAGGATTTAAACGTCGTTGGTGCTCCACCACGCTTCAGATCCGGTTCTATGTTGATAGAATGCTGACATATAGTAGGTGAAATCCCTTTTAAATCATCCAGAGTATAGCCCATAGCTCCTCGATGTTTCCTCAAAACTTCCAATAACCTTTCTTCTTCCTTCCCTAAAAGTTTAGCGGTAACAATAACAGGATATATCTTTTTATCATCAATATAAGCATATTTAAGATCATCAGGGAGAGGTTTTAGATCAAAAACCGGATCCTTTTTAGGTGGCATCGTGGTACCCAAGTCTTCTATAGGCAAGTCGTGCTTAAGCATCATAGGTTGATCACAGAGCATCCTGTCAATCTCATTCCTTTCTTCCATGAAGATTTCACTTTCATGATCTTCCATAAATTGCTACAAAGCATTGTTAGGAGCAAGAGAAATAGAAGCAAGTTGTTCAACCCTAAAATCCTCATTATGGGTTTCCTCTTCGCAAGGTTCTTTAGCAAATTTTGAAAAATTGAACTCATAAGATTCCCCATCAAACATAGTCAAGATTTTCTCCCTCTTGCAATCAATAATAGCTCCACGGGTACTCAAGAAAGGTCTACCAAAAATGATAGGGTAGGTTTTACTAGCAGTCGAACCAAGTACTAGAAAATCAGAAGGGTACTAAATCTTACCACAAAGAACTTCCATGTCTTGTACAATACCAATTGGAGAGATGGTCTCTCTATTAGCAAGGTGAATAACCACATCAATCTCTTCCAACTCGCATGGACTGATTTCATGCATAATTTCTCTGTAAAGCTCATAAGGAATAACACTGGAACTTGCACCAATATCACATAAACCATAATAGCAATGATCACCAATTCTAACAGAAAGCACAGGAACACTAGCATTTTTAGTTCTATTGGGATGTGAAACAATATTAGAAGCATCCTCACAAAAGACTATGTGCCCATCTTCTACGCTTTTAGTGACAAGGTCTTTCACAATTGCTACCACAGGTTCAATGTTTATTTGTTCATCAGGTTTTACAGTTCTTTTTTCACTTTTGGTGATTACATTAGTTATCATAGGATGGTCCTTTACCTTTTCGGGGAAGGGAATCTTCTCGATATAAGGTTCGGGTAAGATGGGGTCAATAATGCAATACTCAGCACTTCCAATAGGAGCATAGTCAACAATATCTTTGTAAGGTGCATGGTATTTGTTCCATCCCCTTTTTGGAATTTCGATATAGGAAGCAAAAGCTCTAAAGCAATTCATAATAACTTGCAAATAAAGACCATAAATATTACTAATATTTTGAAAATCATCGGTTCCCATAAAAGATTCAATGCATTCATAATCATAATTTATACCTGACTTTCTACCTTTGTCATTCTCCCAAGCTTCAGCATTGTCTTGAATACGGTCCAGAAGATCCCATTTAGCTTCTTCTTTCATGCGAGTGAATGATCCAGCACAAGAAGCATCCAATAAATCCTTATCATGTAGAGGAAGCCTTGCATAGAAGTTATTGATAATAATATTGTTGGGGAGCTCATGAATGGGACATTTGAGCATTAGTAACTTCAATCTCCCCCAAGCTTGAGCTGTACTCTCTCCATCAAGAGGCCAAAAGTTGTATATCTGATTCCGATCTTTATGAATCTCACTAGGAGGATAAAACTTTGAATAAAAGAGATGCACTATTTCCTCCCATTCCAGAGCTTGACCATTCTTCAGCAGCTTATACCATTCCTCAGCTCTTCCTTTCAGTGATAATGAGAATAACTTCTTCTTAACTTGATCTGTAGCAATACCTGCACACTTGAACAACCCGCATAATTCGTGTATAAAGAGCAAATGATCACCGGGATGGACAGTTCCATCCCCAATATAATAGTTATCCATAACACGATCAATAATTCTTGTAGGTATTTTGAAAACATCATTCTCAGCAGGTGGTGGCTTATCTACTACCTTAGCAGTGGTAGTAGAATTACCAAATAAGAAACTCAGTGAATTATCCATAACAAAAATAAAGCAACTAACAGAAGTAAACAATACTCACAATAGAAGTTTCCTTTACCAGTTCCACTCTCCAATAGCGCTTCACTCCCGACAGCGGCGAGAAAATAGTCTTGATGACCCACAAGTATAGGGGGTGGATCGCAGTATTTTCGATAAGTAAGAGTGTCGAACCCAACGAGGAAGCGAAGGTCTTTGGCTAGTGGTATGGATCAGGAATTCTCTGCAAATACTTAGCAAATAGATTTTTAGGGTTTTTTGATATAGCAAGTAAACAAAGTACGAGTAAATAAAAGACAGTAGGAATAAATATAGCAAGTGGCCCAATCCTTTATGTAGGAAAGGACAAGCCGGTTGTATTACTTAAGATGACCAAACGTTCTCGAGGACACATGGGAAGACTGTCAAGTGCTTTCGCTTCATATAGTTGATTAATCCTCTTTAGCTTGCTAAGTGTTGTGTGGGTGAACCTGTGCTAATGTACCGCCCCATCCAAGACTTATACATACTTGTGATTATACCCCTTGCAAACATCCGTAAGTACAAGAAAGTAATTAAGGTAGAAACCTAACCACAACTTTAAACTCTAAGACCCTTACGTCCCTTGTGCAATGGTTTCCTAATGAGGGTTCAGGTTTCTGTCACTCCGGCAACCCCTACGATTAGTAGCCAAATACACAATGCATTCCCCTAGGCCCATATAGGTGAAGTGTCATGTAGTCGAAGTTCACATGACACCACTAGAAGAAGTACACCACAACTTAAATAACAATCTATTGAATCTTTCTCAACGCAACTCCACTACTAACAACAAGACTTCTCCCATGTCCTCAAGAACAAAACGAACTACTCACAAGACATCATATGGATCATGATCAGAGATGGAATAATGATGTATAACAATCTGAGCATAAACAATAATTCAATGGTTCACTCAATAGCATCAACTATGAAGAGTAATCAACACCGGGAAAGTTTCCCCTATGAACTATAGCAAGATTCAACCAAATTGTTACAGCAATATGGAGATGGTGATGAGGGTGCTGATGGTGATGATGGTGGTGATGATGATGATGATCCCGACGAAGTCCAACTTGATGGTGGTGTTGATGGCGACGATCTCCCCTCTCCGGGAAGGAATTCCCCCGGCAGAAATCTGTCTGCCGGAGAGATCTTTCTCTCTTGGTGTTTTCCGCCCTGCAGAGGCGGCGGAATATTTATGTGGTTGCTCCCCGAGTCTTAGGGTTTCGGGAGGATGATATACACTAGAGGGGAGAGGCTGGAGTGGGCCAGGGTCGCCACACCACCTCCTGGTGTGGCCTAGGGCTGCCCGCGCCATGGGGTGGTGTGGGCCCCCTGTGGCCCATCTCCACTCCGTCTTCTGGCTTCCTAAGTCTTCTGGAAAAATAGGATTTTCCGTATATTTTCCTGGATTTTCTGATCTTCGCGAATTTTGCCTCCAAACAGCACATTTTCCATCAGAATCCTGACTGCAGCGGTCCATGCTCCAAAAGTCATCAACCATGCAAAAATAGATGAAATAACATAAGTATCACCTCTCAATATGAAATATATCAATGAATAATAGTGAATTAAGACATAGAATAGTGATGCAAAATGGACGTATCACTCTGCCATTCAAATGGTAGGGAAGATTAATTAAGCAAACGACAACCACAAATGTCGGATGATGCACCAAGCTAGATCTAGCAGCCACCCGAAGCACCGTCCCAACCCTTCTGCAGGATATGCACCGAGCAACAATCGACCCCCAATGTCTCGCCCAAGCTACCCCAACCGTAGCGGAGGAAATGTGAAGTCCCGAGGAAACAACAATCACCCCGGCAACTCCAGCAATCTCAACCATGTACCCCCAAGAACAACAACAACAACAGCAACAACAACACTGCACCCAGAGCTGGAAGCAATGCTGTGCCCGTGACAGCAAAGGACAAATCTCAGATTACTTGTTTCGAGTGTGGAGTGAAGGGTCACTACTCAAATGAGTGTCCCAAGAAGATTGCCGCCACTGCCAATGTGAATGCCCTAGCTCAAAAACAGCGTCGTGTTCAACCCGTAAGAAGATTCGCCCCAAGAAACCCTCACAACTGCAATGGTCGTCTCTTCCACATGAACGCCGAAGAAGCCCAAGAAGCTCCAGATGTAGTGCTGGATATGTTTTCTGTCAACTCAGTTTTAGCAAGAGTGTTGTTTTATTCTAGAGCATCGCATTCATTTGTCACCAAAGAATTTGCATGCACTAGTAAGATTCACCCCACCAACTTGAAGCATGTCATGATAGTTCAAATCCCCGGTTCAACTACAAAAGCTAGAAAAATTTGCAAAGCTGTGCCTATTAGAATACATGGGATAGATTTTTATGCCAATCTAATAGTACTTGGAACCAAAGGTTTGGAAGTATTACTAGGAATGGATTGGATGTTAAAGCATAAAGGATTGATAGACTGTGCCAAGAAACCCATCACCATGACCAGTAGCTCTGGAGTATCAGTAGAGCATATATCTGAAACCTTGTCCCGTCAATTCAAGTGCAACAAGAGTCTAGCCCTACCCACCATAGACCAAGTCAGAGTAGTCTGTGAATACCCCGATGTATTCCCAGATGAATTGCCCGGTATGCCCCCGGATAGGGATATTGAGTTCATCATTGAACTAATCCCCGGAACCGGACCCATAGCCTAGAGACCCTATAGTATGAACCCCTCAGAGTTAGTGGAACTGAAGAAGCAGTTGGATGCTATGCTGGAGATAGGCTTGATTCAACCAAGCGCATCGCCATGGAGATCACCTGTTTTGTTCGTCGACAAGAAAGATGGAGGCAACCATTTGTGCACAGATTACAGGAAGCTGAATGATGTCACAATCAAGAACAAGTACCCCTTGCCAAAGATAGAGGATCTATTTGATCAGTTGACTAGAGCAAATGTGTTCTCTAAGATTTATCATAGGACTGGTTCTCACCAACTTATGATTCGTGCAACGGATATTCCGAAGACCGCCTTTACTACTCGTTATGGATTATACGAGTATACGGTTATGTCTTTTGGATTAACCAATGCCCCTTCTTATTTCATGAACCTCATGAATAAGATCTTTATGAATTTTCTAGATAAGTTTGTCATTGTGCTTATCGACGATATCCTTATCTACTCCAAGTCAGAAGAAGACCATGAGCAACATCTGAGAATCATTCTTGAAACCCTTAGAGAGCATAGGTTGTATGCCAAGTTCAGCAAATGTGAGTTTTTGCTGAAGGAAGTAGGATTCCTAGGACATATTGTATACGCGGAGGAGTCATTGATCCTACCAAGATCAAAGATGTCGAAGAATGGGAAGCCCCAACCACTCAAACCCAAGTCCGTGCATTTCTCGGATTAGCGGGATATTACCGCAAGTTTGTTGAAGGATTTTCGAGCATTGCAAGACCTATGACTCAATTGTTGAAGAAGGACACGAAGTTTGAATGGACCGACAAATGTGAAGCCAGCTTCCAAGAGCTGAAGAAGAGATTGATTTCAGCCCTAATATTGATCATGCCAGATATCAATAAGCCGTTTGATGTGTATTGTGATGCATCAAAGATTGGTCTCGGATGTGTATTGATGCAAGAAGGCAAAGTCATCGCATATCTATCTCGACCTGAAGCAGCATGAGCAGAACTATCCTACCCATGATCTTGAATTAGCAGCCATAGTTTTGGCATTGAAGACATGGCGTCATTATCTTATGGGTAATCGCTGTGAGATTTATTAAGATCACAAGAGCTTGAAGTATATTTTCACTCAGAAGGAGCTGAATATGAGGCAAAGGAGATGGATAGAGTTAATCAAGGATTATGACCTTGACATTCACTATCACCCCAGCAAAGCCAATGTGGTAGCGGATGCTCTTAGCAGATTACCGTGTAGGCTAAACACCATGATCAAGGAGAAGCAACCAAGTTTGTATGAGGAGTTGGAGCAGTTTAGAACTGAGCTAGTTAGCAAAGGATTTTTAGCTAGCATTGAAATTCAACCCACTTTGATTAGCCAAATCAAGGAAGCCTAGAAGGGAAATGAAAGTATCGACGGAATCAAACATCGTATTGGTACAGGAAAGGTACCTAGATTCACAGAAGATGAAGAAGGAGTTTTGTAGTACAAGGGACGTATCTGTGTGCCAGCAGATTCGGAACTGAAGCAAGTTATCATGCAAGAAGCTCATGATACTCTTTATTCTATCCACCCCGGAGGAACAAAGATGTATCAAGATTTGAAAGAGCAATTTTGGTGGCACAAGATGAAGAGAGAAATCGGAAGCTACATCGCCAAGTGTGATATCTGTCAGAGAGTCAAAGCGGAACATCAGAGACCCGCAGGACTGTTGCAACCATTGCAGATTCCGGAATAGAAATGGGATTCCGTCGGAATGGACTTTATCACCAGGTTGCCTACTTCTAGTAGGGGAAATGATTCAATCTGGGTCATCGTTGATAGACTGTCCAAGGTAGCTCGTTTTATACCAGTCAAGATAACCTACCAAAGTTCAAAGCTAGCAGAGTTGTACATTGCTAAAATCGTCAGTTTGCATGGAACCCCCAAAACCATAGTATCGGATCAAGGAACCCAATTTACCTCGAGATTTTGGCAGAAAGTCCAAGAAGGATTAGGAACCAAGTTGAATTTCAGCACCACATATCACCCGCAAACCGATGGACAGACTGAAAGAGTCAACCAAATCCCAGAGGATATGTTGAGAGCTTGTGTGTTAGAGTATGGATCAAAATGGGAAGATTGTCTGCCTTTCGCAGAATTTTCATACAACAACAGTTATCAAGATAGTTTGCAAATGGCCCCATTTGAGGTCCTATATGGAAGAAAGTGTCGTACCCCTTTGAATTGGTCGCAAGTAGGAGAGAGTCAGATTTTCGGACCCGACATTCTCTGAGAAGCCGAAGAGAAGGTTCACAAAGTCCGTGAGCACCTCAAGACTGCCCAATCCAGATAGAAGAGTTATGCTGACAAGAGAAGGAGAGACCTGACTTTCAATGTCGAAGATTTTGTGTATCTCAAGGTTCGCCATTGAAGGGAACCCAACGTTTTAGTCTGAAAGGAAAGTTAGCCCCCAGATATATCGGACCCTTCAAGGTTCTGAATCATCGAGGAGAAGTATCTTATCAACTGGAACTGCCAGAAGAGATGTCTGCCATCCACAATGTGTTCCATATCTCGTTACTTCGCAAATGCCTAGAAGTGCCAGAGAACACCGAAGTTTTCAAGAACATCGATCACCGAGCTATGGATATCAACAAGGATCTGACGTATCGTGAAGTACCCATCCCTATCTTGGAGGAAGCTTACAGAACCACCAGTACCCGGAGTATCAAATTTCTCAAGATTCAATGGAGAAACCATACCGAAGAAGAAGCCACTTGGGAGCGAGAAGATTACATTAGGACTGAGTTCCCAGATCTCTTTAGTTCCTAGTTTTCTTTCTTAAATCTCGGGACGAGATTTTGTTTAAGGGGGGAAGGTTTGTAACATCCCAAATCTTTAATCAAGGATAATAAGATCCAAATCACCCAATTTAGGGTTAACAAAACCTTTTTCTATTTAAAATATTTAAGCATGCATATGAGTGTTGCATTTAAATAGGAGTTGTTTGAAATGCCATGATTGTTTGTTCTAATGGTTGTAAAATGGTTCTATGATGAATGTCACATCATCTAGATCATTCCCAAGCAAAACCAAAGAAAAAGAAATAAAAAAGAATTAAATAAAGGAAATGGTCACTTTTGCCATTTTAATCACCTAGCCCACTTTGGGTGTTCCTAGCACTCAATTTCCAACAGAGACAATTGTGGATCTTTGCACCCCTTGCTAGTACAAGTTAAGATGTACCAAGGCCCACATTGTGATCCCCCAAAAACATTCAAACTCTAATTTTAAATGACATTTGAAAATGGAATCTAGTTCATATGTCTAGATCACACTTTTTGAAAAACCACTCAAATGAATTCCATTTAACAAATCCTAGCAACCACAAATGCTTAAGCATGTGACAAACCACTCCACCAAAATTCAGTTCAGAATTCCAAATTTGAATTCTTGCGGCCATTTAATCAAACACTTGGTAGGCACTGATCACACTCTAGATTAGGCTCACTGTTTCTATAGGGTTTTGCCACCCATTTGCACCCCATTTAATCCCTATGTCCCTCTTTGATCTAACCAAGCATCAACCAGCCCATCCCCTAGTTCCTGGCGCCAGTGCCATGCCGCACCGAGGACATGATCACCGGCCAACCTTGCCAACACAACAACAGACCGCCAGCCCCTCTCCGCCGCTCCAGGAAGCAATGCGCCACCTCACCGCCATCCACGGTCCACCCCATGACCACTGCCACGCCCTGGACCGCCCCAGACAAGCCCCGCACTATCCTCTCTACGCCGCGCCAGAGCGCCATCACCTCCAGCACGCCACACGTCGCGCCTCGACACCAGACCACGCACGCCGCTCCGCCTTGACCCCCTCAACCTGCCGTAACCCGCTGCGCGACCCACACTCGCCGGGAACCGCGTCGAGCACCGCCCCTGTCTCCCAGAGGGGACGACGCTCCCGACCATTAGCCACTGCCCCTAGCATCGCCATAAAGCCATAGAGGACCGCCAGGAGGCAAGCCACCGTCCGCCTACGCTGCCCATGCTGATAGCACCTTGTATCGTTGTCACCGACGAGCTCGCCGTCGCCCCTTCGGTCCCCTCCTCGAGGCTATATAAGGAGGCCTTCCCCAGCCTCATTTTCCACACCATTCGACTCTCCTCTCACCACCAGTCCTTCCCCACCTCTCACCGGAGCAGTTCGAGTAGCCTCTCGCAGGAATTGAGCCGGAGATAGCCGCAGCAGAGGAGGAGATACTGCTGTTGATTTCGTCCACCTTAGCCTCTGCCATGACTTCGCCTGAGATTGCCGTCGTCTACTCGTTTGTTTGTCTGCCTCGCCGCACTAGCTGGAGCCCTGGTGCATCCCCATTGCACCCCCACCAAGCCTCGCCGCTAGGGTTCAGTCTCGCTGGCGACGAGTCTGTCGTCGACAACGACCGTGAGCCGTTGATCTAGTTCTAATCCTGCGGTCCTTATTGCCCCGTACCGCTTCGTATGTAATGAGCCACTGATAGGCGGGACCCCCCTGTCAGCAGCCCTCAGCGCCGCGGAGTGCATCTGGGCTGGCCTAATTAGTTTCCCGCACGACCCGGTTATCTTAAATTAGGATTTTTTTTAGACTTAGACTTAGTTCTGTCCCTTAGTTTGAAAATCAATTCAGGGAGATTTACAGATCCAAATTGAGTGATTCCAAATTTGTTGTAAAGATAATGAAAATATCTATCCAAGCCCGTTGGATTTAAATCATTTAGAGTTATAGATCTCTCCTAGTTAAAATAACAAGACAGAAGCTTTTTCACATTCAAACATTTTTCTAAAATCAACCATAATAGCTTTTGAGTTGATTCCAACTCTCAAAAATCACATTTAACCATACCTATCTGAATATGTAATAATATTAAGGTTTGCATGTAGTGACATTGGACTAGTACCAAAATAATGCTATATAGGCATTTCTAGTCACTTTAAATCATTAAATAATAAACTTAAACTTATTAAAATGTGATCCAACATTTAAATCACATTCCCATATGTTAGAATATGTGGTGATGATATGTGTCCACATGATCCCATATTTTAATTAGAGAATATTAAATCTTAGTTAATTTCAATGAGTAGAAATTACTTTTCTCAAATAAAATAAATGAAACTAGTTCATTAAACCTTGTGATGTTTGTGATGATACTAGATCATCAAATGTGTGTCTTAGTGTGGTAAGTAGACTAGTTAAGTATTGTTTGGTGATTGTGTATTCTGTATGTATTTACAGACGATAGTTCCAACCAAGTCTACAAGGAGGAGGAGTTCTACCAAGAAGAGGAGGAAGAGAATTTCAACCACTTCACCAACCAAGGCAAGCTATTGTTAGCAAGCTAGAATTAAGCTAGAAAACCTAAGAAAAGGCCTTAGGCATGCTTTGGTTATACCTTTTGACTTATACCTACTCCAAGTTTTGTTTACAAGCTTTACTTTCTTTACTTTACCAAAGTTCTTTACTTTGTTTAAAGGTAACATAAAGAGTATAAAACTTGACCTATCTAGTTAGACTTAGATGTCATTCTATGGCATGAGATTGACATTAGCATCCCGCATTAGTGAACACTCTTAACTTAGTAGCTTAGAGTTATATCAAAAACATAATCACTTTAGATGGGAATACTTGGTGAAAATGACTTGTGAAAACCTTGGAATGATGAGTCATTCTATTGAGATGTTTTTGACAGGTGTTGAGAAACACAAATGGTTTATGATGATGATGAAAATGTTGAGGCATGAGCCTTAGCCCCTTTATAAAAACTGATGGTTGGGTTCGGATGCGATACCGTTCTAATTTTACCGTACAACCACAATACCTGAATTGGGTAAGGCTTAGCTGGAAGTTTATATGCATTAGTATTAGTTCCTTCGCGGGAGGGGTTTGAGCTGAGGCTACCTCTCAATGTTGTTCACCTATGCAGTGCCCAGGATGACAGATGGTCATGGCTGGGAGGCCATACTCATAGGAGAGGTGCTTATACTAGAGTGTGTAAAGGAAAGGTTATGTTTGATTATCTGCATACTAAGTATGATGATTCAGGGTTATCCCTGACAGATGTATCGAATCTTGTCATGAAAGTGTACCACCTCTGCAGAGTGTCAAACTATTCGAATAGCCGCGTCCGCGGTTATGGACAGTTGGAGTGGCCATACTGTTCCGTTGTCATATGTTTCCAACATGACCTATGAAATGAATTGTGACATGACTTGACCACAACAGAGTTGTGACTATGACAACTAAGTTCCTACTTAGGTGATTTCAAACTTTATTTTATCTTTCTTTGTTTCTGAACTCAGCTTAGGTTTCAAACTTAACTTTACAAATAAACTTAGAGTTAGCATTTCCTACTAGAACTATATTACTTGTTAGTGGTAGTTTGCGAGTACTTAAAGAGTACTCATGGCTTTGTCCCTGTCTATGAGGAGGACTATCCGGAAGGAGGACAGCAGGACGGCTACGACAACTAGGATCATCTCCCATCATCAGCATTGCTTGTGACACTGAAGATGGACCCCACTGCTATGCTATTTATTCCACTACTTGATTGTACTAAGACTGGATCATGAGATCCTTTATTTGTGTAAGACCTTATTATGGTTTGTAATGGATGAAGTACTGTGATATCCAATCTATTATGTCTCGCAAAAATGGTAATCCTGGGATTGAAATGTATGGCATAACAGGCATCTGGGATTAAAAATCCGGGTGTTGACTGATACATTGCAAATGTATCTATAATTTTTGATGTTCCATGCTTGGTTTTATCCACTTTCTTGTGTTTTGTCCACACTTTGGAGTACTTTTCATATGATTTCTTGGACTAACCTATTAACAAGAGCCATAGTGCCAGCTGCCTGTTTTCTGCTGTTTTTGGTTCCAGGAAAGTCAGAAAATGAATATTCTCAGAATTGGACGGGACAAAAGCCAAAGTGCCTATTTTCCGGAAGTCATTAGATGCCAGAATACGAGACGGAGAGGAGCCAGGGGGCCACCACACCACCTAGCCGCGCGGGCGAGGCCTGACCGCGCCAGGGGGTGGTGTGGCTAGCCCAGGTACCCCCTCGGCCTCTCCTTCCGCCTATATATTGCCCTCGGCACGAAAACCCTAAGTACCCGATCAAAAATCCACGAAAGAGTCTGTAGCCGCCGTCATCTCCATCCCTAGATCGGGAGGGATCTGAAACTCTTCCCGGCACCCTGCCGGAGAGGAAATTTCACCCTGGAGGCCTTCTTCATCATCATGCAAGCCTCCGGTGTGATGCGTGAGTAGTTCATCTTTGGACTACGGGTCCATGTAGTAGCTAGATGGCTGGTTCTCCTCCTTTGTGCTTTCTTCTCTAGATCTTGTGAGCTCTGTTCATGATCAAGATCATCTATTTGTAATTCTACATGTTATGTTTACGGGGATCCGATGGATATTGAGATGCTATTTCAGATTGATTATTGATTCTATCATGTCTTTGTTATTTGTGATCTTGCATGCTTTCCATTGTTAGTAGATATTTTGGCCAAGTAGATGCTAGCAACTCCAAGAGTTAGTATTTATGCTCGATAGTGGGTTCATGCCTCTGGTAATCTGGGGAAGTGACAGAAATCTCTAAGGTACTAGATGTGCTGTTGCTACTAGGGAGAAAACAACAATCCTTTGTTCATATATCAATCATATTGTTTACTTTACACGCAATTCGTAAAGCAATAATCTGTTGCTTGTAACTTAATACTGGAGGGGGTTCGGATGATAACCTGAAGGTGGATTATTAGTCATAGATGCAGTTGGATGGCGGTCTATGTATAATGTGGTAATGCCCAATCGAATCTCAAAGGATTCAAGATGATTAGTATATGATTGTATTGCTTTCTCGATGTTTGTCAATTGCCCCGCTGTAATTTGTTCACCCAGCATGTTATCTATCTTAAGGAGAGCCACCTCTAGTGAACTATGGATCCCGGTCCTTTCTTTACATACAATCTATAAACTGTTTACTGCTTTGTGTTTACTTTCTGCAAACTATTACTTCCTTCCATTCGATACGTTTAATCCTTTGTTTTCAGCAAAACACAGTGAGATTGACAACCTCATCGCAAGTTGGGGACAAAGTTCCGTGGTTGTGTTGTGCAGGTCTCCACGTTGCTACTAGCACCGGTAGTGCGCCCTGCCAAGGCTCAACTAGCAACACCTTTAGGGTGTTTCCTTGCTCCTACTGGTACGATTAAACCTTGGTTTCATAACTGAGGGAAACTTGTTGATGTGCTCATCATACCTTCCTCTTGGGGTTCCCAACAAGCTCTACATCAACACTGAGCCATCAAGCATTTTTCGGGCGCCGTTGCCGGGGAGTCAAGGACATCTTCACAAGGGGAGTCCCTCATAACCAATCTCTTTACTTTGTTATTTTTTGTTTTGCTTAGTTTCTTTTTGTTTTGTTTGCTTATTTCTTTATCAAAAACACAAAAATTAGTTTTACTAGTTTGCTTTCTTATTTGAAAACCCAAAAAAATGACTACTCTTGAAAACACTAAGTTGTGTGACTTCACTAGCACCAACAACAATGATTTTATGAGCACACCTATTGCTCCACCTATGCCTGAAGATACTTTCTTTGAGATAAAACCTGCTTTACTCAATCTTGTTATGAGAGAACATTTTCTGGTATTGGTAATGAAGATGCTGCTGCCCATCTAAATAACTTTGTTGAACTTTGTGAGATGCAAAAGCATAGGGATGTAGATGGTGATATTATTAAGATGAAATTGTTTCCTTTCTCTTTGAGAGTTAAAGCTAAAGAATGGTTGAATTCCTTAACTAAGAATAGTATTGATTCTTGGACTAAGTGCAAAGATGCTTTCATTGGAAAGTACTATCCTCCTGCTAAGATTATATCTATGAGAAGTGAAATAATGAAGTTTAAACAATCTGATAATGAACATGTTGCTCAAGCTTGGGAAAGAATGAAATCTTTGGTAAAGAATTGTCCCACTCATGGACTGACTGCTTGGATGATCATCCAAACTTTTTCTGCAGGATTGAACTATTCTTCAAGGAACCTATTGGACTCTGATGCTGGAGGTACCTTTATGACCATTACTTTGGGTGCTGCAACAAAACTTGTGGACAATATGATGGTTAATTATTCTGAATGGCATACTGAGAGAGCTCCACAAGGTAAGAATGTAAATTCTGTTGAGGAAACTTCCTCCTTGAGTGATAAGATTGATATTATTATGTCTATGCTTGTTAATGAGAAAGCCCATATTGATCCAAATAATGTTCCTTTAGCTTCTTTGGTTGCTCAAGAAGAGCAAGTTGATGTGAACTTCATAAGAAATAATAATTTTGGCAACAATGCTTATGGTAATAACAATTATAGGCCCTACCCTCCTAATAATACTTATGGCTATAATGGTAAACCTGGATTACCTAGTGAAGGAAGAATTTTAGAACTTGAAAGAGCCACTAAAAACTTCATGCAAATGCAATATGAGCAAAATAAACTATTCACCAAAACTATGGAGGAACAATCTATTATTTTGAAGAACATTAGCCATCAACTTGAGAGTCTAAATAGGGAAATTCCTAGTTTACAATTAAAACTCTCTAATGCTGAAAGAAATATATCAACTTTGTCTGAAGCTCAATCTTCATTGATTAATAAAATGGCTGCTAAACCTGAAACTAATGATAATCCCTTTGCAGCTACTAATGCTATACAAGTAAGAATTGATGAAAATGTTAGACTATTAGCTGAATTACATGCTAAGTGGGAAAGATAAGATGAAATTGCTAGAAACATTAGTGTTTCTACTATCACTACCACTAGTGTTGAGGCTAGTAATAGTTCTACTACTCTAGATGATAAATTTGATTTTGATCTTGATGGTTGCAATATCTCTAAAGTTATTAAGTTCCTACAAAAGCTTGCTAAAAGTCCTAATGCTAGTGCTATGAACATGGCCTTTACAAAACACATTACTGATGCTCTCATAAAGATTAAAGAAGAAAAGATGAAACATAAAGCTTCTATTCCTATAAAACAAGAAGATGGTTGGGAACCCATCATTAATATGAAAGTAAATGACTTTGATTTTAAAGATTTATGTGATCTTGATAGTAGTGTTTCTATTATGCCTAGAAGGATTTATGATATGCTTGATTTGCCTCTAGTTGAAGATTGTTATTTGAATGTCCCACTTGATGATGATGCTAAAAAGAAACTCATGGGGAGTATTAATGATGTTCTTATTATGGTTAACAATGCCTATGTACCCGTTGATTTCTATGTTTTGGATGTTGAATGCAATGCTTCTTGTCCTATTACTTTGGGAAGACCTTTTCTTAGAACCATTGGTGCCATTATTGATATGAAAGAAGGCACCATTAAATATCAACTCCCATTCAAGAAAGGTATAGGATACTTCCCTAATAAGAGAGAGAAGATTTATTTTGCCTCTCCTATGAAAACAAAATTTGGTCTTAATGCTTCTTCATTTGAGGATACTTGATTCTTTTTCTTGCTTCTTATGCCTAACTTAAAGGCGTTAAAAAAGTACTTATTGGAAGATAACCCAAAAGTTTTAGATGAGTCTTGGAAGTTATTACTTCAGTAATAACCGCTCCTTATCCTTTTTATTTGCTTTTTGTGCCAAGAGTAACCTCTAATGAGAGAGAAGTAATGATTGGGAAAGTTGCTGTCCCGAAACAGATTTCTGTGCTTCACCGTAAAAATTCGTGTAAAATCTCTGAATGTGTTTTTGAGGCGTGAATTTTTGTTCTTCTGTCCCAGATTGTTATCTAACTTTCGTTAGTTCAACACTTTTTGGATTTGAGCAACATAAGGTTTTCGAAAAAATTCGTCTTTACCTGCTGGTCTGTTTTGACAGATTTCTGCCATTTTCTACATTTGCTTCTTGTTGGTTCCTTTTTGAGTTCTTTTGGGGAATTGAGCTTTTTGAGAGAAGTGCTACAGTATCTAGTGTTCTAATGGAAGTTATTTGGTGTTAGAACTGAACCTTAAGACCTGTTATCTTGAGTGCACTAATGTTGCTAATAAAGATTGTGTGAAGTTTTGTATGAAGGGAAAATTTCAGGTGTATGGAAGGAATGAGTAATGAGATGAAGGATCGACTAAAGCTCAAGCTTGGGGATGCCACGCATGTCACCCCAAGAAACATCCAAGAAGTACAAGTGTCAAAGCTTGGGGATGCCCAAGGCATCCCCTTCTTCATCAATAAAAATCCCAGGTTTCTTCCAAACGCTTCATTTTTATTGTTTCATGCACAATTGTGTTGTTCTTGGAGCGTCTTCTTTTTCGTTTTCGTTTTGGTTTTTCGTTTGCTTTTGGTTTGCTTAGTTTTCTGAATAAATTGGTTGGACCCCCTCTTTCATACATTGGTTTGCAAATATTTTGGTTTGGATTGGAAAAGAGTAGGAAAGTTCATACTTATGTGGTAAAAAGAGCTCGTTTTTGACTGTGGCCTATGCTCTGTCATGCCTTGCTTGATATTGTTTTGGCTTTATGCTTAGTATTATTTGCTGTAGCATGACTTGTTATAAAAAATTGAGATTGGTTAATGTGCCTTGGATGAATCATGCGTTGTTTTAGCATATTAAAGCATAGTATAGTGATATTCTCCTTTGATGCTTTATTCGGGTTGACTTAGCACATGCTCACACCATGTTATGACTATCCAAAGTCACCATAGCCTTTATGATCCTTTAGTTTTCAACTTGTAGTATCAGTTTATGCTTTGATCAATGATGTTTTGTCGCTCTGCATGATTATGGCCATTATTGCTCTCTTAGTTTGTCACTCCCAGTCTTTTGGTAGCCTCCACAACCAAGTATGAGTTCCACTCATGCATCCAACTTCCTAAACCAAGTTATTCCAAAGAGTCCACCATACCTACCTACTAGCTTATGCTATTCCAAGTATATTCATGCTTTTGTTTACCTTCCAAATTAAACTTGTTATGAGAAAACTAGTGATTAAAGCTCTCACGAACTTGATGGCACACTTTAATTTTTTGCATCTAATGAATTTGAACCATTGGGTCCTTCTTTGTTGCGTATATGCTTGCGCTTTATAAGTTGAAATTAGGAGAACCATGTATCATGGGGAACGCTTTCAACATTGCACTTGTACTTTGTACCCCGTTGATATCATGTTCTTTTGCTTACGGATCCCAGCGGTGTGAAATAAAAGTGGAACTTGTAAGATCATGGAGTTTGTATGTGTGTTAGAGAAACGCCTGGGCCGCTAGCCTAATCCATGCCTAATCATGGTGGAAACTTGCAGCATCACCATAACGAGCACTCTATGAAGCATCCTCAATAAAAACCTATGCAAATAGCAAATAAAAAGATCGCTGAGATGCTCATTGTCTGCTTTCCTTGTCATTTTGATTATGGGATAGCTCCTGTATCATGTGCAAGGGGTACCCCGTTGGTGGTTCTTTATGATACATATGTACCTACAATGACAAGAGCTTACTTGTGACTAAAGTTGAGTAGCATGAGGATCGGTCTTTGTAAGTAAGGGGCATGAGATTTCGGTTTATAACTTGTCAAGCATATCCTCTTAGTTGTGTCACTTTAACCTTAATCACCTTCAAGATGCTTATGATAGGGGCAATGAGGGCTGAAAGCTATAAGTACCATAATTTTTGGAAGCTCTTTATGAGACTTGAATCCCTAGTTCCTTCTATGAAGGCCTTTCTTCCACCATTACATTGAGCCTCCACCTTCTACCTTTATGCACCTACTTTGAGAGCATAGTGGCCATTCTTAGTTTTATGTGCATTGTCCCAAGACTAGTTGATTGATGCATAACTTGATATTGCTTGTTTTAAACTATTTGTATCTAGTCACTCTTATGAACTTTGAAGGTGTCCTATGCATTTATATTTGCTACTCTATGAGGGATAAGCTGAATACTATTATGCTATGTTTTCTCTACGTGAAACAAACCAACGTCTTGCAAAGCATTGTTATTCATGAATCTTTTGTTTGTGCCTTTTCATGTTGCATCATAGTTTCTTTTTCTTATTGCTGGAACTTTGTCTTTCATGTTATGATTGAAGTACTATGATCCCAGCTTTGAATGTTTTACAAATACTTTGATCAAGTCTTTGATGGTGCATGTCACCTCAAAAATTATTCTTTCTTTTTATCACTTACCTACTCGAGGACGAGCAGGAGTTAAGCTTGGGGATGTTGATACATTGCAAATGTATCTATAATTTTTGATGTTTCATGCTTGGTTTTATCCACTTTCTTGTGTTTTTTCCACACTTTGGAGTACTTTTCATATGATTTCTTGGACTAACCTATTAACAAGAGCCACAGTGCCAGCTGCATGTTTTCTGCTGTTTTTGGTTCCAGGAAAGTCAGAAAATGAATATTCTCGGAATTGGACGGGACAAAAGCCAAAGTGCCTATTTTTCTGGAAGTCATCAGATGCCAGAATACGAGACGGAGAGGAGCCAGGGGGCCACCACACCACCTAGCTGCGCGGGCGAGGCCTGACCGCGCCAGGGGGTGGTGTGGCCAGCCCAGGCACGCCCTCGGCCTCTCCTTCCGCCTATATATTGCCCTCGGGACGAAAACCCTAAGTACCCGATAAAAAATCCACGAAAGAGTCTATAGCCGCCGTCATCTCCATCCCTAGATCGGGAGGGATCTGAAAATCTTCCCGGCACCCTGTCGGAGAGGGGATTTCACCCTGGAGGCCTTCTTCATCATCATGCAAGCCTCCGGTGTGATGCGTGAGTAGTTCATCTTTGGACTACGGGTCCATGTAGTAGCTAGATGGCTGGTTCTCCTCCTTTGTGCTTTCTTGTCTAGATCTTGTGAGCTCCGTTCATGATCAAGATCATCTATTTGTAATTCTGCATGTTGTGTTTGCGGGGATCCGATGGATATTGAGATGCTATTTCAGATTGATTATTGATTCTATCATGTCTTTGTTATTTGTGAGCTTGCATGCTTTCGGTTGTTAGTAGCTATCTTGGCCAAGTAGATGCTAGCAACTCCAAGAGTTAGTATTTATGCTCGATAGTGGGTTCATGCCTCACCGTAATCTGGGAAGTGATGTAAATCTCTAAGGTACAAGATGTGTTGTTGCTACCAGGGAGAAAACAACAATCCTTTGTTCATAGAACAATCGTATTGTTTACTTTACACGCTATTCGTAAAGCAATAATCTGTTGCTTGCAACTTAATACTGGATGGGGTTCGGATGATAACCTGAAGGTGGTTTATTAGTCATAGATGCAGTTGCCCAATCGAATCTCAAAGGAGTCAAGATGATTAGTATATGCTTGTATTGCTTTCTCGATGTTTGTCAATTGCCCCGCTGTAATTTGTTCACCCAGCATGTTATCTATCTTAAGGAGAGCCACCTCTAGTGAACTATGGATCCCGGTCCTTTCTTTACATACAATCTATAAACTGTTTACTGCTTTGTGTTTACTTTCTGCAAACTATTACTTCCTTCCATTCGATACGTTTAATCCTTTGTTTTCAGCAAAACACGGTGAGAATGACAACCTCATCGCAAGTTGGGGACAAAGTTCTGTGGTTGTGTTGTGCAGGTCTCCACGTTGCTACTAGCACCGGTAATGCGCCCTTCCAAGGCTCAGCTAGCGACACCTTTGGGGTGTTTCCTTGCTCCTACTGGTTCGATTAAACCTTGGTTTCATAACTGAGGGAAACTTGCTGATGTGCTCATCATACCTTCCTCTTGGGGTTTCCAACGAGCTCTACATCAACACTGAGCCATCATTGACATTCATCCAACACTAGCATAAACACGATACTTTTTGGTGTCACTATAGAACATTAACACAACCCGTGAAGCTTTCTAGCCCCTCATTGAAAAAGGTGAAGAGACACGCACTGATTCCAGCGAGTTTGAGAACCTTAGACCAGCCTCTTGTTATCTGGGAAGCATCATTCATGCCTTGGAAGAAGTTAACATGCTGAAAAGTAGTCTTGTAGGAGCATGCGAGTGGTAAATCCTTTGGGAGAAAGCAATTGAGGTGGGAACTTCTGTAGCTAGCTGAAAAGTACTATAGAAGAAGAAGAATATTAGTTGTTGGCTATAGTTCAACATGCATAAGAAAATTTAAATATTGAAATATCAAATTTTAAACATCTTGGCCTTCTCATGGATGAAATTTGACTTGTTCATCTTGCACACATAGTATGGTATAGATGACTTGTGTTGTTTAACTATAACTTTAAGGGAAGCAACTTGGTTAGAATTCAATTCCAAATTGTTTCGAAACACGAGTGATCATCTAATTCCTCACCCCTTCATCCTTGGACCTAGAAAGAAAATATTAGAAATTAATAATCTATAGCTGCATATAAATATAGCAAAACATGTACTTAGCCAATGACACACCTCTACGAATAAGGATCCTTGGTTTCTCGACTAATTTAAATCTTTTCATATAAGCCTTAGCTCTTCGCCTTGCTACCTTAGCTTTCATCTTGCGAAAAACTACAACAGGTTTCTTTTTAGCCTTGTAGGCATCTTTTTAGCCTAAATTAGAAATTGCACTAATTAGAATGTTTAGTTTTTATGCCATATACAGTAGTGCTAGTAGCAACAATTTTAGAAACTTCTCATGTATCTCCCTAGCCTTCATCCTACCTGCCCTAGAGAGTAAATACAAGAATTAAGTTAGAATACAATTCTAATTAGTGAATTATTATGAGAATCAAATTCAGTGAGTAAAACTAAAGGGTGCTTCTAGTGAAATAGATTGATCCTTTGCCGTAAGTAGCAACATCGACGCGCGAACCACTAGATTGAGTACATAGACACTACCATATAATAAGGAGGCAACACATCAAACTAGAATGATGCGGCATCTAGAGAATAAAACTGTGACATAGAACTACACAGCAACATCGATGCGATGACCTAGAACAAGGAGGTGACGCGTCGAACTAGAACAAGGAGGAGACGACATCGCCTATTGTAGCACCCCGGTAAAACCACTACAAGAAAATCGCTTGGTGTTTCTGTTTTGTGCATCATCATGACCGCATGCTCATGTCATCATGCCACATTGCATTTGAGCATTGGCATGTCATCATGCATATGTTTGCTAAAACTATTTTGCAAAAGGCTATTTTGTTTCCAGATATTCCCTCTCTATTTTAAATCAAAACCCCGGTCTTTTCTAGATATTTTGTTTGTCTAAAGATATCTGCAAATGTCTTTAAATAAAAATAAATAAATAAAACTATTTTCTACCGGGGGAGGCAGCCCAGCCGTTTAGGCCATGCCACCTACTACCCCGGTAGGCCCGGCCCTAGCTCACCACCACCTAATCCTAAAGCAGTAGAAACCCTAACCCTAACCCCTCTCTCCTCACCTGCCACTGCCACTCCCCTATGCAGCCCGCGCGCGCAGCACGTACTCACACTGCGGCGCACCCACCCGCTTGGCCTACCCAACCGACACGCTCTCGCCCTCAGCATACACCACCTGCACCCAGCCCTGTCACGCTGCACGACACGACCGAACCCACCCGGGTCGCCCCTCTCCCTCGCTAGCGACAACTCCCGACCCCACCTCTTCTTCCTATCACGAAGCCACCTATCCCGCTCCTCGCATCAGATCCTAGCCCTGCACGCAATCCCACGCCTCCGCCTCGCAATTCCTCTCTTGCCTCGCTTCTTCGCCCTCTCTCTGACGGCGCTGCCACCCTCACCTAGCAGACGTGCAAGGCGTCACCTCTCCCTACCATAGCGAGCTCCATGCCTGCCACCGCCTGCGACGCTGGCCTCTCTCCGCTGCGGCGAGCCGCAGCCTGGCAGGCCCTGCTCTGCCTCCCTGCTGGCCGGCCTCCTCGTCACTGCCCTGCAACGTCGCCTCCTCAAGCCGCCGTCGCCCAGTCCCCTGCACCACGCCGCGTCCTCCTCGAGCAGAGAAGATCCTCCGATGTACCGTCCGACGAGCCGCCGCGAGCGGGCCCTATAACAACGACGCCACCACTACCTGCAGGTCTCCTTCCTCTGCCCCGGCACGCTCCCGCGGCTCCACCTTGGATTTGGCCGCGCCAAGTTTACGAGCTGCCACGCCATGCTCTGCGACCCGTCGTCCTGCAGCCTCTTTGTTTTCTGCCTGTGTGTGGCAAGGTTGTAGGCTCGGGTGTCGCTGGTTTTGACAACTGTTGTTGTGTCTGTTGCTGAAGATGTGAACCACCAAGTTCGTCACTGCCTCTTATCCCGTCGACAAGTTCTTCGCAAAGGACCAAGACCGGTAGCACTTGATGAACCATATACAAGACCTTCATCACGGATGACAAGTACCATGACATGGCCTCGAAGGACGCCGGACGCCAAGGCCCCGAACCCCGACCCCGGAACCAAAGGGCGGACTCGAAGACCATGAGTCCTCCTTCAAGAATCTGACGGCCGAGCCCTTGAAGACCGAACCCCCGGAACCCCAAGATCACCGGAACCCTATGTGTGACCCCTATCTATCCTTATTTTATAAATGCCATATAAACTTGTTGCATTTAAATTGTCTGTGTCACATACATATTTTTTGGTTTGGGGCATTATGCCGATTCACCTCATAATTAAATATGGAGTGTTTATGCGGGATACCTTTGTATTATTTCGGACTCCATTTAAATTTGTGTAGCGAACTGATGCCATGTTTCGCCTTGTTAAGACAACATTTAAATTGTGGGGTATCTAAACAACTTGAACCTCCTAATTAATTGTCGGGACGTTGGTTCCGTCTAATATTGTCTAATTGCACCACATCTTTGCCATGTTATGCATCATACATGCATCATGCTCGATCTTTTGTCGTAGTATTAAATAGTGCATCCGGTGTTTCTTTTAGTGCATTACTTCTTCGCGGATTAGGCCGTTGAGTGGATGTGAGTATCGACAAGTTCTTCGAACATATCTTCGACTATATTTACCAGGCGAGCAATCTCCCCCTTTCTACCTATTTTGCATTTATAGTCTTTACTTCCTTCTGTTTATCTATTGCTATCCGTGTTACGATGTCTGTGCACCATTTATATTCCTTGCAGCCTCTATATTGCCTTGGACATATCCTATTGCCTGTTGTTTAATAGACAGTCGGCCTTGCGAGTCATAACTGCTTTCTCAGGTGCTGCTTCGCATCGCTGTCGTTCCACAGTTAATAGAAGGTTAGCACGTGCTTAATGGTGGAGATGTTTAATGGCGGAGATGATCATGACCTTAATTACAACTTGATATTAATATGTTGGGAATAAATATAACTAATGCAGAGGCACCGGTGGGCAATTGCTAATATTTGGTTCTTCCACGCTCAATTGTGTCCCGTAGGTCCCAAGTACTTGATTCCTGTTCCTTGACTATTCGCACTATCCACATACGGGAGACTCTATGAATCCCCCTTTGCCTGAGCTTGATTCACACTTTATTTCTTGGGGCCACAAACTAGTTTGGGGCTTTATTACTATCCTGTACTTATGCCATACTTTACTGCTTTATTTATGATTGTGCGTGGAGCACCTGTACTGTTTAGGAATTGTGGAGTGTTTTCGCGGTATCGACATGCCCAGTCACACTTTCGGGTTCCCAGTCTTTTACAGCCATTACCGCAAACCTTGGGTCCGTCTCGGAGCCGGCCAACTTCGTTGCGGGTAGCTTAATGGGGCGGCCCCCTGAAATGATTTATGAATCCTGTGAATGCTTTGTCGCGAGGCCTCGCTGCGTTTTATTTGGTTCTTCTTGAGGTTGATCGTGTGTGTGTTGCTATTTGTGCACCCCTGCAGGGTAAATCTTTCTGAAAGCCGTGTCCACGGTTATGGACGACTTGGAGCATAGTATCTCGATCATAGACAACTATAACTAAAGTAGTGCTATAAATTTGACTTTGACATGTCTAGTAATCAGATTCACTACAACGAAATGAGTAAATAAAAGTGCCAACAACTGCTAGTTTTGGGAGGTCTTATGCTATTTGTATCTGACTAGTAAGTATTGCAACTACAACAGAATGGTTAAATAAAACTGCCCACTGCTTATGATATCAGGATGACTCGTGTTATCTATATCTGACTAGTAAGTTCTGCAACTATAATGGAATGAATAAAACTGCCAACTGTGTGAGTTCCTCCGGTTGACTTCCTCGTTTTTTCGGGACAACAACTTTCCCAATCATTACTTCACTCTCATTAAAGGTTACTCTTGGCACAAAAAGCAAATAAAAAGGATAAGGAGAGGTTATTACAGAGGTGATAACTTTCAAGACTCATCTAAACCTCTTGGGTTATCTCCCAACAAGTACTTTTCTTTAACGCCTTTAAGTTAGGCATGAAAATTTGAGAAGATGCTCTCATAGGAAATATGAATTGAAGTAAAAGAGAGCATCAAGAAGAAAATTCAAAACACATTTAAGTCTAACCCACTTCCTATGCATAGGAATCTTGTATGCAAATAAATGCACAAAGAGCAAAGTGACAGGCATAGGAAGATAAAACAAAAGTAACTTCAAAACTTTCAGCACATAGAGAGGTGTTTCATTACCATAAAAACTTTTACAACCATATTTTCCTCTCTCATAATAATTTTCAGTAGCCTCATGAATAAACTCAACAATATAACTATCACATAAGGCATGCTTTTCATGATCTACAAGCACTAGAGCCTTATTATAAACATTTTCAAAAGAATCATCGGGAACATAACGTTCACCCTCCTTTGATAAGCATGGGGGACAATCAAATAATGTAAGGGATAAAGAGTTACTCTCATTAGAAGGTAGGCATGGGTAGATCCATTTTTCCTCCTTTTGTCCATCACTCTCCTCCTCTTTTTCATCTAATGAGCTTTCAGGTTCAGCAATTTCTTCTTCCATGGAGGTTCTAGCAGGCGGTGGTTCACCTATTACCTTAGCAGTCATAATATTGTTCCCAAATAGGAAACTGAGTGAGCTATCCATAATGAAATAGTGACTGGAGTAGAGCTAGTCATAAAGGCAACTTAAGAAAGGAACTATTTTTTTTTGTTTTTCCAATAAGAAAGCAAACTAGTAAAACTAATTTTTTTTGTGTTTTTTGAAGAGCAAAACAAGCAAACAAAGCAAAAAAGAAAACTAAGCAAAACAAAAACAACAAAGTAAAGAGATTGGTTATGAGGGACTCCCCTTGTGAAGATGTCCTTGACTCCCGACAGCGGCGCCTTTAAAAATGCTTGATGGCTCAATGCACGCCTTAAAAGTGTTGATGGCTCGTGGTTGATGTAGAGCTCGTTAGGAACCCCAAGAGGAAGGTATGATGAGCACAGCAAGTTTCCCTCAGTTATGAAACCAAGGTTTAATCGAACCAAGAGGGAGCAAGGAAACACCCCAAAGGTGTTACTAGCTGAGCTTTGGCAGGGCGCACTACCGGTGCTAGTAGCAACGTGGAGACCTGCACAACACAACCACAGAACTTTGTCCCCAACTTGCAATGAGGTTGTCAATCTCACCGTGTTTTGCGGAAAACAAAGGATTAAACGTATCGAATGGAAAGAAGTAATAGTTTGCAGAAAGTAAACACAAAACAGTAAAATATTGTAGATTGTATGTAAAAGACAAGGACCGGGATCCATAGTTCACTAGAGGTGGCTCTCCTTAGATAGATAACATGCTGGGTGAACAAATTACAACGGGGCAATTGACAAACACCAAGAAAGCAATACATGCATATACTAATCATCTTGACTCCTTTGAGACTTGATTGGGCAATACAACATAATACATAGACCGCCATCCAACTGCATCTATGACTTATAATCCACCTTGAGGTTATCATCCGAACCCCCTCCAGTATTAAGTTGCAAGCAACAGATTATTGCTTTACGAAGTGCGTGTAAGGTAAACAATACAATTGTTCTATGAACAAAGGATCGTTGTTTTCTCCCTAGTAGCAACAGCACATCTAGTACCTTAGAGATTTCTGTCACTTCCCAGTTACGGAGGCATGAACCCACTATCGAGCATAAATACTAACTCTTGGAGTTGCTAGCATCTACTTGGCCAAGATAGCTACTAACAACGGAAAACATGCAAGATCTCAAATAACAAAGACATGATAGAATCAATAATCAATCTAAAATAGCATCTCAATATCCATCGGATCCCCGCAAACACAACATGTATGAATTACAAATAGATGATCTTGATCATGAACGGAGCTCACAAGATCTAAACATGAAACCACAAAGGAGGAGAACCAGCCATCTAGCTACTACATGGATCCATAGTCCAAGGATGAACTACTCACGCATCACACCCGAGGCTTGCATGGTGATGAAGAAGGCCTCCAGGGTGAATTCCCCTCTCCGGCAGGGTGCCGGGAAGAGCTTCAGATCCCTCCCGATCTAGGTATGGAGATGACGGTGGCTACAGACTCTTTCGTGGATTTTTGATCGGGTGCTTAGGGTTTTCGTCCCGAGGGCAACTTATAGGCGGAAGGAGAGGCCGAGGGGGTGCTTGGGTCGGCCAGACCACCCCCTGGTCCCTCTCCGTCTCGTATTCTAGCACTTGATCCCTTCCGGAAAAATAGGCACTTTGGCTTTTGTCCCGTCCAATTCCGAGAATATTCATTTTCTGACTTTCCTGGAACCAAAACAGCGAGAAAAACAAATGGTGACACTATGGCTCTTGTTAATAGGTTAGTCCAAGAAATCATATGAAAAGTACTCCAAAGTTGGAACAAAACACAAGAAAGTGGATAAAACTAAGCATGGAACATCAAAAATTATAGATACATTTGCAATATATCAGCCGCCGCCACTCCCCTAGGCAGCCCGCGCGCGCAGCCCGTACTCACGCTGCGGCGCACCCACCTGCCTCGCCTACCCCATCGACACGCTCTCACCCTTAGCATACACCGCCCGCACCCGGCCCTGTCACGCTGCACGACATGACCGAACCCACCCGGGTCGCCCCTCTCCCTCGCTAGTGACAACTCCCGGCCCCACCTCTTCTTCCTATCGCAAAGCCACCTACCCCACTCCTCGCATCGGATACCAGCCCCGCACGCAATCCCACGCCTCCGCCTCATAATTACTCTCTTGCCTCGCTTCTCCACCCTCTATCTAACGGCGCCGCCACCCTCACCTAGCAGACGCGTGAGGCATCGCCTCTCCCTGCCGCAGCGAGCTCCATGCCTGCCGCCACCCGTGACGCTGGCCTCTCTTTGCTGCGGTGAGCCGCAGACTGGTAGGCCCTGCTCCTCCTCCCTGCTGGCCGGGCTCCTTGTTGCTGCCCTGCAACGTCGCCTCCTCGAGCCGCCGTCGCCCACTCCCCTGCACCGTGCCACGTCCTCCTCGAGCAAAGAAGCTCCTCTGCTGTATCGTCCCACGAGCCGCTACGAGCAGGCCCTACAGCAACGACGCCACCTCTGCCTGCAGGTCTCCTTCCTCTGCCCCGGCACGCTCCTATGGCCACACCTTGGATCCGCCCGTGCCAAGCTTACCAGCTGCCACGCCATGCTCTGTGACCCGTCGTCCTGCGACCTCTATGTTTTCTACCTGTGTGTGGCCAGGTTGCAGGCTTGGGTGCCGCTGGTTTTGATAGCTGTTGTTGTGTTTGTTGCTGAAGATGTGAACCACCAAGTTCGTCACTGCCCCTTATCCCATCGACAAGTTCTTCGCAAAGGACCAAGACCGGTAGCACTTGACAAACCATAGACAAGACCTTCATCATGGATGACAAGTACCATGACATGGACTCGAAGGACGCCGGACGCCAAGGCCCCGAACCCCGACCCCGGAACTAAAGGGCGGACCCGAAGACCACGAGTCCTCCTTCAAGGATCCGGCGGCTGAGCCCTTGAAGACCGAACCCTCGGAACCCCAAGATCACCGGAACCCTATGTGTGACCCCTATCTATCCTTATTTTATAAATGCCATATAAACTTGTTGCATTTAAATTGTCTGTGTCGCATACATATTTTGTGGTTTGGGGCATTATGCCGATTCACCTCATAATTAAATATGGAGTGTTTATGCGAGATACCTTTGTCTTATTCTGGACTCTATTTAAATTTGTGTAGCGAACTGATGCCATGTTTTTCCTTATTAAGACAACATTTAAATTGTGGGGTATCTAAACAACTTGAAACTCCTAATTAATTGTCGGGACCTTGGTTCCGTCTAATATTGTCTAATTGCACCGCATCTTTGCCATGTCATGCATCATACATGCATCATGCTCGATCTTTTGTTGTAGTATTAAATAGTGCATCCGGTGTTTCTTTTAGTGCATTACTTCTTTGCGGATTAGGCCGTTGAGTGGATGCGAGTATCGACAAGTTCTTCAAATGTATCTTCGGCTATATTTACCAGGCGAGCAATCTCCCCCTTTCTACCTATTTTGCATTTATAGTCTTTAATTCCTCCTATTGATCTATTGCTATCCGTGTTATGATGCTTTAGTTTTCGTGCACCATTTATATTCCTTGCATCCTCTATATTGCCTTGGACATATCCTATTGCCTGTTGTTTGATAGACAATCGGCCTTGCGAGTCGTAGTTGCTTGCTCAGGTGCTGCTTCGCATCGTTGTTGTTCCACAGTTAATAGAAGGTTAGCACGTGCTTAATGGTGGAGATGTTTAATGGCGGAGATGATCATGACTTTAATTACAACTTGATATTAATATGCTAGGAATAGATATAACTAATGCAGAGGCACCAGTGGGAAATAGCTAATATTTGGTTCTTCCACGCTCACTTGTGTACCGTAGTCCCGAAGTACTTGATACCTGTTCCTTGACTATTCACACTATCCACATACGGGAGACTCTATGAATCCCCCTTTGCCTGAGCTTGATTCACACTTTATTTCTTGGGGCCACAAACTAGTTTGGGGCTTTATTACTATCCTGTACTTATGCCATGCTTTACTGCTTTATTTACGATTGTGCGTGGAGCACCTGTACTGTTTAGGATTTGCGGAGTGTTTTCGTGGTATCGACAAGCCCAGTCACACTTTCGGGTTCCCAGTCATTCACAACCATTGGCGCAAACCTTGGGTCTGTCTCGGAGACGGCCAACTTCGTTGTGGGTAGCTTAATGGGGTGGCCCCTGAAATGATTTATGAATCCCGTGAATGCTTTGCCGTGACGCCTCATTGCATTTTATTTGGTTCTTCCCGAGGTTGATCGTGTGTGTGTTGCTATTTGTGCACCCCTGTAGGGTAAATCTTTCTGAAAGCCATGTCCGCGGTTATGGACGACTTGGAACACAGTATCTCGATCATAGACAACTATAACTAAGGTAATTCTATAAATTTGACTTTGATATGTCTAGTAATCAGATTCACTACAACGGAATGAGTAAATAGAAGTGCCAACATCTGCTGGTTTTGGGAGGTCTAATGCTATTTGTATCTGACTAGTATGCATTGCAACTACAACGGAATGGTTAACTAAAATTTCCCACTGCTTATGATATCAGGATGACTCGTGCTATCTATATCTGACTAGTAAGTGCTGCAACTATAATGGAATGAATAAAACTGCCAACTATGTGAGTTCCTCGGTTTGACTTCCTCGTTTGGTCTCGAGGGGTGATACGTCCATTTTGCATCACTATTCTATGTCTTAATTCACTATTATTCATTGATATATTTCATATTGAGAGGTGATACTTATGTTATTTCATCTATTTTTGCATGGTTTATGACTTTTGGAGCATGGACTACTGCAGTCAGGATTCTGATGGAAAAGGTGCTGTTTGGAGGCAAAATTCGTGAAGATCATAAAATCCGGGAAAATATACGGAAAATCCTATTTTTCCAGAAGACTAAGGATGCCAGAAGATGGAGTGGAGATGGGCTACAGGGGGCCCACACCACCCCATGGCGCGGGCAGGCCTAGGCCGTGCCTGGGAGTGGTGTGGCCGCCCTGGCCCACTCCAGCCTCTCTCCTCTGGCGTATATCATCCCCATGAAACCCTAAGACTCGGGGGGTGACCACAGAAAGATTCCGCCGCCTTTGCGGTGCGGAAAACACCGAGAAAGAAAGATCTCTCCGGCAGACAAATTTCTGCCGGGGGAATTCCTTCGATGAGAAGTATACGCCAAGATCTATCTACTAGATACAGAGCAACGGGTGGACATACATCCATGGAGAACTTACCCTCGAAGACAATGAGTTTTGTTAACGAGTAGGAACTCGTGGTTGATGTAGTCGTACGCTTGCCGATCTCAAGATCGTGTGGAAGTCCGAGCGCCGCAAATCAGCAGCGCATCCGTCCTCGCACACACGTTCAAGCCACCGGACAACCTCCACCTCCTCGCTCTAGCGAATTAGCAGAAGCAGCAACTCCTTCCAGGCGCAAGGCCACCGGGAACATGTATCTCGCTAATCCGAGACCATGGGGGAATATCTAGAGGGGGAGAGAGATCCTTCACGAGGAGGTGTGGTATGAGAGAGGGGAGAGGGGGGTTTTATATAGGAGGGAGGGAGACCCCTCCCCTCCCATAGCCGGTGCATGAGGGGGGGACTCCTCCCCTCCTTCATTCATTTGGTGAACCTCCACTCACATAAACATGGCCTCCACCCAAAATCCCACTCACATGTATTTAATTTCCACCAAATTAAATGCAACTCTCAATTAATAAAACTCTTTTATTTATTTTATTCAGAATTTTGTTAATTACTTTAATTAACAAACATTCACATAAAAACCCTTGCAACATTTCAATATCACATGCAGAACCACTTTCTGCAATTTCACCCGAAACAATTCCTGTTTCTATCGAAACATTTCCTACGCTTTGCAAACCTTTTGTCTGGAACATATGTGCTCCTAAATGGTGTCCGGCAACCCTTAAGTTTGTCACCCTACGGTTCGCGAATAATGCAGACATGATTGCGACTCCTCTCATATCAATAATCAGAAGCGGGACCTAGAGATCCATACTGACTCCTGCATATTCAACGATGACTTCTATGATCGTGAGAACCTTTAACGTCAGCAATTTAATCCCTTTGTCTCATGATATAATACATGTCCAAGATTCGATCATCGGTATCCAAATACCTAGTTTGATCTTGTTACCGACATGCACTCTTTTCTCGTTCCCATGATATAACATTCTAGTGATCACATCACTTGCTTGCAAGCTATCTTAATGTGATTGACATGGTTATACCCGACGGGTACATAACTTCAGCATACCTGGTCCAGCCCAAGGAAGGCCCACAGCAGACATACGCTGGCCCATGAAGATTTCCAGGTGGCCAAGGCCCATGACGCCTTCGGATCCTTGGAGAGAAAGACTAGAGTTCAAATACAACTTGTAACCTACTCGTATCGGTACCTGAGACCTAGCCTCCTCATATAAAGGCTAGGAGGGGCCAACGAGCAGGACAGATCCATACTTTCGTACACGCCTCCACGCCAGATCGAATCTGCGCACCCTGTAACTTTCGGTTCCGCCATAATCAAAGAGCAGACAAGCAGGAGTAGGGTTTTCCCTCCGGGGCCTGAACACAGGTAAATCTCGTGTCCCCGGTTGCTTGTCCTTAACCGTGCCACGATCTCCAGCATCCCCATCTTCTCCAAAACCCAAGTCCATAACAATGGGCATTGGCGAGATTAAACCTCGTCAATTGGCGCCCGTCTGTGGGAATCGGGGTGCTGATTGTCGCGTCGTGACGGTTCCGACCCGATCGATCTAAAACTCCTCGGCGACGGAGAATCACCTCCTCTTCGGCGCTTTCGACTTCACCGCCCACTCGCCGGCCACCATGAAGGATTTCGAGCCCGTAGGCGACGGACTCGAAATTCTGTTCGGGAGCTTCTGCTTCCAGGTGGGACAAGCTGGTACCCTCCGCCTCCACGGCGGGTGCCGTGCCGTCAATCAGGCCCGCTTCATGGGCTCCACACCACTGCTACATGCGTCACCATCAACAGATGAGTTTTTCGACGGCGGCTGCAACTCCGATCATGCGATCCACCTTCGGATGAAGGGACCTACGGTTCGGATCCGAAAACTACGGCGACAGTAACCAATCTGCGGCGCTATCATGCGCGCAATCATCCAAACCGACGAAGCGCCCAACCCGCCACCCAACCCCAACCCGCGGGACAGAAGCGGTGACAACGGGGACAAAGGGGCCACCTCATCCAACTTAGCAAGAAGGATGGGCGAAGCGCCCGCGCCGTCAGGTGAAATAGTCCTACCTCTGGACTCCCCGTGATCTCGCTGATGGCATACCACTACCTCCTCATCGAGGAGCACAAGAAGCAAGTCAAGATGCAGGAGGCGCTCGATAAGCGAAAGCAGCCTCTGAATCCGGTCGCGACGAGCTGCGCTCTCCGCCATGGGACCGGCTCCGGCACAAACGGAAATCAGAAACAAGCACCACTCTCGGGTGGAAAACATGGACCGAAGGAGGCGTGGCGTGACCGAATCCTCACACATCGTTCATGGATATGGACGCCGACGGTAATATCACCCGAAGAGCGCCACAAGCCGCGATCATGGCAGCCACTGCGTATCTTGCGGCTCACCCACCTCGGAGGAGACCCAAAAGGGCCATGCATAGGTCGCACTCACGGACTAGGACTAATCGAGCTGCGCTCCACGAAGATGCTCACGGGCCGAAGAAGAAAGCTCCGGCGGTAGCGGCCGGAGCCCCACTCCCTCATCGAAGATGAAGAAGAGCACGACCTTCCTCGAAGGAAGAAGAGCTCGCCTGCCACAAACACGACTACGACGCGAGACAAGCTTACACAGCGCAAGATCGACAAAGCACGTGCCAAGCAGCATGATCATCGAATCTGAGATGGATGAAGGCGAAGGAGAACTCTGCGGGCTCGATGCTTGGCAGATCCGTCCGGCGAACACAGATGCCACGCAACTTTAAGCTTCCTTCGGATACTCCGAAGTTCAGCGGCACGCAAGATCCAAAGTCTGGCTCGGCGACCATCATCATCCGTCAAGCTTCATGGAGGCAACAAAGAAACCGCCATGCAATGCCTTCACTGCGGTGGCGGTAGCAGCGTGGGTCGGCTCAGACCTATCATCCGGGATCCATCCGAAGCTGGGAGGAGCTTCCATAGCTTCATCCGAAACTTCAAAGGCACCAGCAAAAGGCCCGCCTCAATCGAAGAGCTGCGAGCCTGCACTCAGAGAACGGGTGAATCTATTCGCTCGTACATACTATGCTGGTCTACGACCAAGAAATCTGCAGCACACATCTTCGAAGAGCGGGGCCATCGACGCCTTGAGGCGGCGTCGCCCGAACTTCAAGGAGAAACTTGGGCGTGTAAAGCCCAAGACACTCGACCAACTCATGGAAATCGCCAACAGTTGGGCAGACGGCGAAGATTGCATCCAGCGGGCGCGCAATCGAGATGAAGAGGGCGAATCTGACGAAGACGTGAACGCCGCAGCAAGAGGAGACCGCGCGTCTACGAGGACCGCGACGGACCCGACATGGTCGCAGCCGGCTACGCCGACCGCCGTAACGACATCAGCCGCAGCAGCGGAGGATACCGCAGCGGAAACTTCCGCGACGACCGACCAACGCGATCGTGGCAATGCCGCGACGCGACAACGGACCTTCAGCACTTTCGACAAACTTTCGGGTCCATGCACCATCCACTTCTACATCGACAAACAAGATGGCAAAAAGAAAGCTAGCCACATGCTCAAGGACCGCGAGTTCCGTAAACTCAGCGAAGCATGGTCAGATGAGGCAACAAGCTCCAATTCCTGCTCGAAACGCACTTGCGCCAAAGTAAATAGCACATGGAGCTCCTCCGCCGCCTATTGGAGGCCCACATCAACCAGTCGCACCAGCGCAAAACAACGCCGGGGTCACATACCCCCCACCAAAAGGAGCACTCAATATGATACAGAAGGGACGTCCCACAAACAGGGTGCAGAAGAAAATCACCCGACAAATCAACATGGCCGTGACAACTCCGCCTGCAATCCCTGAGTACCTCAGCGGATCAGAGTCCTGCATCACATTCACCCGCGTGTATCACCCTTGCCAGATCCCTCGCCCAGGTCATGCTGCCCTGGTGCTGGAGGCGCAGATCGGAGGCTTCGAGATGAGTCGCGTCTTCATGGACGGCGGCAGCGGCATCAACCTAATATTCGCAAGCACTCTAGCAGCTATGCGGATCCCGCAATGCAGCCTGGAACAATCAGACACAACGTTCCACGACATTGTCCCAGGGAAGGGCATCTTCCCCCTGGGCAAAATAGGGCTCGACGTCATCTTCGGGACACCGGACAACTTTCGGCAGGAGCGCCTAGAATTCGAAGTGGTGGACTGGCCGTCGCAATACCACGCCATCCTGGGACGCGTAGCATTCGCAAGATTCCTGGCCGTCCCACATTACGCATACCTACTACTCAAGATGCCAGGACCAAGGGGCGTCATCACAGTCCACGGGAGCTTCACCCGATCGGACCAATGCGACAGGGATTTCAACAAAATCTCCCAGTCCTTCGGCATGCAAGACGAGCTTGTAAGGCTCCGCGAAGCGGCAGACAATGGGCTACCCCCAGTCACCAAGCAGAACGCACCTGATATGTCTTTCGACTCCACCATCAACACCAAAAAAGTACAGGTCCATCCAACGGATGCCTCCAAGACGGCGCTAATCGCCAACGACCTCAACACCAAGATCGGAAAGCGCCGTCAATTCCTCCGTGGCGCTGGAAATTCACTGGTGTCCTGCGGACATGCCAGGAGTTCCCAGGGAATTCGCCGAGCACGCACTCAATGTCTTCCCAGACACCAAGCCAGTCAAACAGTCCATCCGAAGACTGTCGGAGCCACGAGCCGAAGCTATCGGCAAAGAGATCAACAGATTACTCGCAGCAGACTTCATCCGGGAAATCAAGGAAAGCGAGTGGCTGGCAAACATAGTGATGGTCCCGAAGAAGGACACGGACATCCTGCGGATGTGCGTAGACTTCACGTCACTGAACAAACACTGCCCTAAGGACCACTTCCCTCTCCCCCGGATCGACGAGATCATCGATTCGACTGCAGGTTGTGAGAAACTCTCCTTCCTCGACGCCTACTCAGGCTATAACCAGATTCGACTCAAGGTCGAAGATCAAGAGAAAACGGCGTTCATCACACCGTTCGGAGTATACTGCTACAACACAATGCCCTTCGGGCTAAAGAACGCGGGTGCCACGTACCAGCGATGCATGCAGGCCTGCCTCAAGGACCAGATCGGTCGCAACATCCAAGTCTATGTCGACGACATAGTCATCAAAACCAAGGAGGCAAGAACACTTATCGACGATCTCCGCGAGACGTTCGACAACCTTGATCGCTACAGGATCAAGCTCAATCCAGAAAAGTGCGCCTTCGGCGTCCCCTCAGGTCAGCTGCTCGGATACTTCATCTCTCAACGAGGGATCGAAGCGAACCCGAAGAAAATCAAAGCTATCATGACAATGGAGAAGCCGAAAAACCTCAAGGGCGTTCAGCAGCTCGCAGTGATGGCGGCACTAAGCAGGTTCATCAGCCGCATGGGCGAAAAGGCCCTACCATTTTACCAACTGCTGCGCAAGGCAGACAAGTTCGAGTGGACACCAGAAGCCAACGACGCATTCGAAAACCTCAAGCGGCTCCTCTCCACCTCGCCCGTTTTGGTCACGCCAAAAGAGCGCGAGCCCCTGTTGCTGTACATAGCAGCCACACACCAGGTGGTCAGCACAGTACTTGTGGTCGAACGACCCGAAGAAGGCAAGACCCATGGGGTACAACGCCCAATTTACTACCTCAGCGAGGTTCTCACCCCAACAAAACAGCGGTACCCGCACTACCAGAAGCTGGCCTACGGCGTGTTCATGACGGCTCGACGACTGAGCCACTACTTCCAGGAGCATCAGGTGATGGTCGTCAACGAGGCACCCCTAAACAGCATCCTGAACAATCCAGAGGCCACAGGACGCGTGGCCCTGTGGGGCATCGAACTATCACCACTGGACATCATCTACGAGAAGCGACACGCAATCAAATCTCAAGTCCTTCCGGACTTCCTGGTGCACTGGATGGAGCTGCAGCTGCCTGACACCCCAGACATGTCGCAGTCCTGGACAATGCATTTTGATGGCTCCAAACGCGAAGCCGGAGCAGGGGCAGGAGTCATACTGACCTCCCCGCAAGGTGACAAGATGAAGTACGTCCTTCGGATGAAATTCAGAGCCTCCAACAACGAGGCCGAATACGAGGCCCTCATCCATGGCATGCGGATGGCAAAAATATGCGGCGCAACGCGCCTGGTCATCTACGGTGACTCCAACCTTGTCGTCCAGCAGACGATGAATGAGTGCGACGCACACGCCGAAAACATGATCGCGTACCGCGCACTATACAACGCACTCGAAGGAGAATTCGACGGCTGCGAACTTCGGCATGTCGGAAGAGAGAGCAACGAGGAGGCCGATAGACTCGCCAACATCGGCTCCACTTGTGCAAAAGTACCACCAGGTGTGTTCCTCGAACAGATCTGCGTGCCATCCATCAAGCTGAAATTCCCAAGGATCACGAAGAAGCAGAACACTCGGGGGCTACGCTACCCGAAGGTCAGGAAGGACCCGAAAAGTTGGATACCGAAGTCGCCATGGTCAACCTGATGCAGGTCATGGCAGTCGAAGAAACCTGGACACGTCCATACCTCCAGTTCCTGCTAAACGGAAACTTACCAGACAACCCGACAGATGCCCGGCGCATATCTCGTCGGTCAAAAGCCTTCACCATCATCAACGGCGAACTGTACAAACGCAGCATTACAGGCGTCCTACAACGGTGCGTCACCATCAGCGATGGCAAGACCATACTCCAAGATATCCACGAGGGCATCTGCGGCCACCACGCAGGCAGCCGCTCCCTTGTCGCCAAAGCTCTACGAGCAGGATTCTATTGGCCAACGGCCATGAGCGACGCAAAGGACATCGTCCGAAGATGCAACGGGTGCCAACGGTTCGCCGACAAACCGCACGCACCTGGGTCCGAACTTCGACCCATACCCATAGCTTGGCCTTTTGCTCAATGGGGCCTTGACATGATCGGCAAACTGCCAAAATCCTCGAAGGGAGGACACGTCTTCCTCTTGGTCGCAGTCAACAAATTCACCAAGTGGATCGAGGCCATGCCAGTCACCAACCAAAAGGGCAAAACCGCCGTCAAGTTCTTCGAATCCATAGTCTACAGGTTCGGCGTACCGCACGGCATCATCACCGATAACGGATCGAACTTCATCTCCGAAGAATTCCAGGACTTCTGCGAAGGCCTCGGGATCAATATCACGTACGCCTCAGTGGCGCACCCGCAAACAAACGGGCAAGTGGAAAAGGCCAACGGCCTAATCGGCGCTGGCATCAAGAAACGCCTCATGAGCTCACTCGAGCACAAAGGCGGCAAGCGGACGAAAGAGCTACCGTCATCCGTGGAGCTTACGAACCACGCCAAACAGCTCCACCGCTACACACCGTTCTTCATGGTACGAGCTGAGGCTGTGCTACGGGGCAATCGTCACCAGGCTCCACGAGTCGTCGCTTACAGCGAGGCCGAATCCACGGCTGCACTCGAAGACACCGTCGACACACTCGACGAAGCACGGGATATAGCAGCAGCTAGATCCGCGGTGTACCATCAAAGTCTCCGCAACTATCACAGCCGCCGGCTGCGCCCAAGGTCCTTCGTCGAAGGAGACCTCGTCTTGCGACTCAAGCAAACGCGACCTAATAAACTCGAGTCGCCATGGGAAGGACCCTATGCCATCACCGAGGTCATCCCAGGTGGCGCCTATCGCCTCAAGCACGTGGAGTCTGGAGTCGCATACTCCAACCCATGGAACGTCTCGCACCTGCGACGATTCTACCCATAGCAATGGGCAATGTACCCCTTTTACTTTCAATAAGGCTTACAGCCAAGGCTACTCAGCCGAACCATGTACCTCCTCCATTACGCTACAAATAAAGCTAAGTGTCTCGCTCCCAACCTTCGGTTGACTATTTCTCTACAACTTTGATTACATGCTACTAACGCACTCGGGGGCTCCCCCCACCTCACGATTTCATCGACTGAGGACAAAACGTGTACACCTGAGTAGCTGACCACGTCAGGCTAACAAAAAGGGCACGTACCACATCAAAGCACTCGGGGGCTCCCCCCACCTCACGATTTCATCGACTGAGGACAACACGTGTACGCCTGAGTAGCTGACCACGTCAGGCTAACGAAAAGGGCACGTACTAAATCAAAGCACTGCGTGCTCACTAACAAGCAAACCTTTACAAACAAAGGGCACATACACGCCCAGCCGCAATATACAAATTTTACATCTATCTGTTTATTTTCAGGTTCTACCTATTCTACAGAATAGCCTGAGCACACTGCTCAAACAAATCTACAATCTGTTCGGCATACTGCCTTACAGCCGCGTAATGCGGACGCATATTCCACTCGCCACCATCTGGCCGAGGAGGTGGCCCAGTCGCCACAGCAGCCAAATCTACATCAGGGCGATGCACCCTCACAAGAGACAAGGCAGCCTTCACCCCTGCGACAAGCTGTTGCCACACCAGCTCCTTGACATTGCTGGCACTCCGAAACTTCGCCAGAAGACCTGCAAGGGTCGTCGGCACGCCATCCAACGGAAACATGACGTGCAACACCGAGGACAGCGATGTCTGCACCTGGCGGAGCACCCGCGAAACCTGGAAGACGCGATCCTGCGATCGCCGAACCATGGCACGATCGCGATCCATCCAAAAGAAGCCACCGGCTTCCATGTCCTGTTGAGTCAAACAATTGACTCGAACAGCAATGCGCTCCTTTTCTTCCTTCGGAGCGAGATTCGCACCTGCGACAACAGCACAGAACAAGAGTAAGGCCAGCAGGCTCACCCGAAGAACTAAGCTACGGCCCGAAAGAAGGATCAACTTACACTGCAACTGCTCGGACAGCCGACCCAGCTCCGCCATCAAGTATTCCTCTCTGGCTGCACTACGGTCTGCTTTGGACCTCCAAACGTCAGCACGACCGCGTAGCCCAAGCAAATCCCTCTCCAAGCTACGCATGCGATCCCGCAGAAAAGCGAGCTGCGAGGAATCATCCAACGATGCTCGCAAGGGCCTTTCGGATGAAGTACCAACTGGGTCAACACCCGAAGGAACCTAAAGCAGAAGAAAAGAAGGCACACAGACACTCAGCCAAAGATAAAGCCCAACTCGGAGGAATTCATTAAATAAGGCCACTGCGTGGCTCAAGAATGGTGCTACAAAAGATATTTACAGCAAAAGTAAACTACATACTACCCTACATCTCCTATGCCTAAGGCGTAGGACACCGAGTCGCCTCAGAGCCAGACTGCCTAGCTTTGGCCTCGCTCGCTTGCCAAGCATACTCGAACAACAAGTCAATGAGCTTGGGCCCATAAATCTGCAGCGGAGTAAGCAGCGAAGGCTACCTCTGATCCATCCGCAGCCGTCGACATCCGAGAAGTGATCTGGGGCAAGTCCAGCTCCGCCCCAGCCGCCATGGCCATCGCCAGCCCGACGGACGCGCCGATGCCCTTCTGCTTGCGCTTGTACGCTGCAGGCGCTTCGGCTGACAGAGCCTCTGCCAGAGCACCCACATCTTCAAGGGTTGCGCCCTTCGGGAAGAGCTCCTGGTAGAAGCGACCAAGGACCTCCTTTGCCTTGGCAAGGGAGTTGGTCTTGCAGCGGTCTTCGACCGCCACAGTGGCATCATCCAGAGCACTCCCGTGCTCCAGAGCACCACGGTCAAACTCGATGCCTGCGGCATCTGAGACAAAACAGAAGAAAACATGAAGAAAAGCAACATAGAAGAGGACCCGAAGAAAAAGGAGCAAGTGCAAAAGCTAGCACTCACCCGAAATTGCCTTGGCAGCAGCCATGAGCTTCTCCGCCGCCCCCCTCTCACGACCTGCGGCTGCTGAGGCAGCTCTTCGCTTCGGCTGCCTTTGACAGCTCAAGGCGCTCTTTCGCCTCAGCGGCAGCTTCGGCCTTCTGCTCCAATTGGCCAAGGCTCTTCTTCAGAGCATCAACCTCACGGAGAGAGTCGTTATGCTCCTCTGCATTTACAACAAGCAAGTGTCAACAAACAGGACCAAGACATAGCAAGATGAGTACTCCAAGACAGATGAATACCTTGGTGCCGCGGTTTCACCTCCAGTCAGTGCTCCTCCACCAGCCTTGGCCTCTCGGACACAAGGCTGCAGGAAAAAGCAATAGCGAAGAGCATGACTTGGGGCTCTGCCCAAAACAAAGAAGCAAACACAACATCGGCACGAAGGCGCCTGGGCTCCCCCCGTGACATGAAGCAGAAAAACTTACGTGCTCCGAAGGCGAACCCGCAGGGCCGCCTGCGAAATTCTGAGGCGCAACCAACAACCTCTCCTGCACAAGAGGAACTGGTGCAGCATCACCCGAAGTCGCCATCATCTGCGGAGGCGGCGACGCAATGTTCGACTCCCCCATCATCTCGCGCGCTCCATCACTAGAGCCGTCGGAGGATTGCCTACATACGAATCAATCAACACAGGCGCAAAAATAACAAGTGAGCAAAAGACAAAAGTGGCAACAAGCACACTTACGAGCCCAACGCGCTCAGGTCAAAGATAGGAGAAGCCCTCCGGGCCCTCTTCTCCTCCTTCTTCTCTTCCTTCTTCCGCTTTGCTGGCGGGTGCGGAGCAACAGCTCGCACAGGAATGGCAGGAATAGGAGAAGACGACCCCCCCTGAACATCATCATGACGCTCAAGACCTCGAGGATTCCTGGGAGTCGGAGGAGTCGAGGCATCCGAAGACTCGCTCGAACTCCGTGATCGCTTACTCGAATGTTCTTCACTCGATTCGTCGGCATCCTCCGCCGGAGATCGCGCCGATGGAAGCTCGGACACGGAATCCACCACTTCATTATCCGGGGCATTCGGATACCTTTCGGGCAATGGTGGCGCCATGCCTGGCACTTTGAAGCTCTACAAGAAGAGAAGAAACTTTGTTAGCAAACAAAGGACACAAGTACACAACTGACAAAAAACGTAAGGGAAGCACTACGTGCGCAAATCTACACCTTTGGCACGGCCAACGTCGACGAAAAGGGAGGAGTCAGCGACTTCCCCGGAATTTTTTCGTCGGCCTTGAACTTCAACAGCACGCGAAGATCCTTGTCAAGGTCTACCTCGGAGATCTTCTCACTCGAAACCCTCGTCAGATCACGGCGCCCAGAGTACAAGAACATCGGGTGCGCCCTCGCCTGGAGCGGCTGCACCCGACGCTCAAGAAACACCCGGATGATGTCGACACCGTTCACCTCCTTCTCAGGAATCAATTGGAGCTCCTCCACCCGACGGTACAAGGCCTCTATCTCCGCCACCTCACCATCTAAGATCTGGTTCTTCCAGGATCTTTTCTTCACAATCAACTGGGAGGGGTCAAAAGGCACAAGACCAAAATCTTGCCCAGGCAGAACGGAGTCATGGATGTAAAACCATTTCCTCCGCCAGTACTGGACAGATTAGGACATGGAGAAGGAAAAGAATTGGACATCGGGACTAAGAGAGATGATGAAACCCCCAATGGGGTACACACCATCCAAACCAGACTGCCTCCTCACGGAATACAACTTCCGGAAGAGGCCAAAGTGCGGCTCAATGCCAAGCCAACACTCGCAAAGCGTGATAAAACACGCAATGTGGAGAAGGGAGTTGGGAGACAGATGATGGAGTTGAACCCCATAGAAAAAGAGCAGTCCACAAAGGAAGTCATGGACTGGATACGCAAACCCACGCAAAGCAAAGGAGACAAACATAACCCGATACCCAGATGGGGGACGGGGGATTACCTCACTGCCGGGGAGTCTCACAGCCGTCGTGTCCTGCGGAATCAGGCTCCGCTCGCGCAGCTTGCGGAGATCACTCTCCCGCGTCTCTGATCGCCGCCAGCCACCATCGGTGACACGAGCAGCGGCGGCGCCCTTCTTGCCTCCGGCGGCGCTGGTCCCCACTGCAGGAGAAGACTTCTTCGGTTTCCCCATGGCGCTCAGGCGGTGGTGGCGTTGCCAACAACGAAGACAAAGGAAATGCGAAAGGAACTCTAAGCACGCTGCAAGAATCGCTCGAGCGCAAGGAGTCAGTAAAACGCAAGAACTGGTGCGGTGAAAACAAACCACGATTTTCACCACGGATTATAACAGCAAAGACGACGCACACTAGCCGTCCATCGAGAAGACCTAACGCCAACGGCAGATCTGGCCGTACACGTGTCAGCACCAAAAACGAACCGTCGTTCCCACGACGTCCACTACGCGCGGAAATCGAGGAAACGCCGTAATCATCTCCACGCCGCGCGTGACCGGTCAATTCAAAGTCAGGAAGTGGGACCCACGCTTCCGATCAAGTCATCTGGCGCAGCAGACGCTTGAGGTCATCGATCGTCAGCACTGACGTCATCAAAAGCTATACTAGCACCAACTTCGGCTACAAAGCCAAGAGTACTCACTCGAATCTACGATTCGACTAAATACTCGGGGGCTACTCCTATCAGGAGCGCTGGTCGCGCACCCGATGTACTTCCGGTCAATGACGCACGAGATTTTCCTACTACGTTGCATGATACAAGACTCGAGTCTGCCCGAGTCTACGACTCCGCCAGACACTCGGGGGCTACTCCAAAGCTGGGCGATGGCCGTTCACACAAGAGCTTCGAGTCCTACGTCGAGTCTACGACTCCACTACGGACTCGGGGGCTACTCCCATAGGGAGGAAGGATTTCAGCATCCCAAAATTTTCGAGTCCTACGGACTAAACAACTGAGCAATGCTTGCATTAAAAGTCTCCGCTCGAGTCTACGACTCGAACAGACACTCGGGGGATACTCCCATAGGGAGCGCTGGTCGCGCACCCTATGAAATCTTTGACTGCGATCTTTCGGATCCGCATGCAAAAACTTTTCGGCAACTCTGCCCCAATTAATGCTAAGTGAGTAACATCCTCCTTGGCCACCCGAAACACCTCCGCGGTGATAAACATTCAGATGCTTCGTCTGCGACGCAAAGATAAGACCTCTGATATCATCGATGGCACGGCAACGCACTGGTATTGCGCTCGCTAGTATGAACTGCATCAGGAGTACGATGAAAAATCCCGACAGACGCGTTGGGTACATCATTTAAAAACACCGAATTCCACTCGTAAGTCCTCCGCGCCTGAGTCGAATTACGCCAAAGATATGTTACGGGTTCGAGTCGAGGACTCGCACCTGAAGAAGATCGTGTTGTTTTGTCCTAAGGCGATTAATCGACCGTGATCCGTCGGGTGAGTCGCACACGCATCAACAATCCCTACACATTCTCTTGAAAGACGAGTTACACCGAAGGATTGAAGAGTCCTCACCGAATCTACGATTCATTGAACACTGGCCATCGACATGGTTATACCCGACGGTACATAACTTCAACATACTGGTCCAGTCCAAGGAAGGCCCACAGCAGACATGCTCTAGCCCATGAAGATTTTCGGGTGGCCAAGGCCCATGACGCCTTCGGATCCTTGGAGAGCAAGACTAGAGTTCGAATACAACTTGTAACCTACTCGTATCGGTACCTGAGACCTAGCCTCCTCATATATAAAGGCTAGGAGGGGCCAACGAAGGTGACAGATCCATACTTTCCATTACACGCCTCACGTCAGATTGGATCTGCGCACCACTGTAACTTTTGTTTCCGTCGTAATAAAGAGCTTACAAGCAGGAGTAGTGTTTCCCTAAGGGTTCCTGAACCTGGTTAAATCTCGTGTCCTGGTTGCTTGTACATTAACAGGTACCACGATCTCCAGCATCCCCATCTTCTCCAAAACCCAAGTCCATAACAATGGGCATTGACGAGATTAAACCTCGTCAGTGATATCACCGAGAGGGCCCAGAGTATATCTATCCGTCATCGGGATTGACAAATTCCACTCTTGATCCATGAGCCTCGAAATAACACCTTCATAGCACTGAACCCACCTTTATGGTCACCCTGTTACGGTGTGACGTTTGATGTTATCAAGATACTCTTCCGGTGTTAGCAATTAACATGATCTCATGGTCTAAGGACTAAGACTACTTTGTATGATGTTATAGAAATATAAACATAATGACTTGATCGTAATGCTATACTTCGGATGAATGTTCATCACATCATTTCACAAATATTGTGACCTTGTTATTAACAACATCCAATGTCCATGATCAGGAAACCTTGATCATCTTGTTAATCAACAAGCTAGTCTATAAGAGAGCCATAACTAGGAACCCTTTTGTTTATTAAACACACATGTATTAATGTTTCCTATCAATACAATTATAGCATGCAAAATAAACAACTATCATATACAAGGAATACATAATAACAACTTTATTATTGCCTCTCAGGGCATATTTCCTCCAGTCTCCCACTTGCACTAGAGACAATAATCTAGTTTATATAGTGATAAATCTAACACCCATGGAGTTCTGGAGTTGATCATGTTTTTCCCTAGGGAGTACTTTAGTCAATGGATCTGCTACATTTAGGTCCGTGTGCACTTTACAAATCTTTATATCTCCATCCTTGACATGCTCGTGGATGGAGTGAAACCGGCGCTTAATATGCTTGGAATTCTTGTGAGACCTTGGTTCCTTGGCGTTGGCTATGGCTCCATTATTGTCACAATAGATCACCATTGGGTCCAACGCACTAGGAACCACACCTAGTTCCATTATGAGCTCCTTCATCCAAACCGCTTCCTGCACCGCTTCTAAAGCAGCAACATATTCCGCCTCTGTCGTTGATCTAGCCACCACAGGTTGTTTGGAGATCCTCCAACTAACTGCTTCTCCGTTCAATAGAAATACGTATCCGGATTGAGACTTAGAGTCATCCGGATCAGTGTCAAAGCTAGCATCGACATAACACTTAGCGACTAGCTCTTCTTCACCTCCGTATACAAGAAACATATCCTTAGTTCTTCTCAAGTACTTAAGGATATTTTTGACTGCTATCCAGTGTTCCGAACCTGGATCAGATTGGTACCTACTAGTCAAACTAATAGCATGTGCCACATCCGGTCTTGTACATAGCATGGCATACATTATAGATCCTATGGCTGAGGCATAGGGGATCTTATCCATTATCTCTCTTTCTTCCGCCGTAGCCGGACTTTGAGTCTTACTCAATGTCTTGCCTTGCAACATAGGTAAGTACCCCTTCTTACTTCCGTCCGTATTAAACTTCTTTAATATCTTATCAAGGTATGTACTCTGCGATAGCCCAATTAGGCATCTTGATCTATCTCTATAGATTTTAATGCCTAATATATATGAAGCTTCACCAAGGTCCTTCATCGAAAATTTCTTTGTTTAGATAACTTTTAACACTGTTTAAAAGATCTATATCATTTCCAATCAATAATATGTCATCCACATATAATATCAGAAATGCCACATTGCTCCCACTCACTTTCTTGTAAATACAAGCCTCTCCATAAGTTTGGACACATCCAAACTCTTTGATCACCTCATCAAAGCGGAGATTCCAACTCCGGGATGCTTGCTTCAGTCCATAGATGGATCGCTGAAGTTTGCACACCTTATCAGCATCCTTAGGATCGACAAAACCCTTAGGCTGTATCATATACAACTCTTCTTCAATATTACCATTGAGGAACGCAGTTTTGACATCCATCTGCCATATTTCATAATCGAAATATTCAGAAATTGCTAACATAATCCTAACCGACTTAAGCATCGCTACGGGAGAGAATGTCTCATCATAGTCAACTCCTTGAATTTGTCGAAACCCCTTTGCGACAAGTCGAGCCTTATAGATGGTTACGTTACCATCAGCATCAGTTTTTCTTTTGAAAATCCATTTATTCTCAACGGCCTTTCGATCGTGAGGTAAGTCCACTAAGGTACAAACCTGGTTTTCGTACATGGATTCCATCTCGGATTTCATGGCTTCTAGCCATTTGTTGGAATCAGGGCTCATCATCGCTTCTTCATATGTCGCAGGGTCATCTATTTCACCAATCATGAAATTCATAACAGGATTGCCGTACAGTTCAGGAGCTGTACGTGTCCTGCTTGACCTGCGAGGTTCGGTAGTGTCCTCTTTCGGAGTTTCATGATCAATATCATTAGCTCTCTCTTCATTAGGTGAAGTCAACTCCGAAACAACTTCCGGTGCTGCGCTACTCGCCATTTCATGAAGAGAAGGTTCAATAACCTATTCGAGTTCTACCTTCCGACTACTCACACCTTTTGCGAGAAACTCCTTCTCAAGAAAGGATCCATTCTTGGCAACAAAAACCTTTCCCTCGGATCTGTGATAGAAGGTATACCCAATCGTTTCCTTAGGGTATCCTATGAAGACGCATTTTTCCGCTTTGGGTTCGAGTTTATCCGGTTGAAGTTTCTTCACATAAACATCACATCCCCAAACTTTAAGAAATGACAGCTTAGGTTTGTTTCTAAACCATAATTCATACGGTGTCTTTTCAACGGATTTAGATGGTGCCCTATTTAAAGTGAATGCAGCGGTTTCCAGTGCATAACCCCAAAATGACAGTGGCAAGTCAGTCAGAGACATCATAGATCGAACCATATCCAATAAAGTATGATTATGACGTTCTGACACACCATTACGCTGTGGTGTTCCGGCAGGCGTAAGTTGTGAAACTATTCCACAGTCTTTCATATGTGTGCTAAACTCGTAACTAAGATACTCTCCTCCACGGTCGGACCGCAAAAATTTGATCTTTCTATTATGATGATTTTCCACTTCATTCTGAAATTCTTTGAACTTTTCAAAGGTTTCAGACTTATGTTTCATCAAATAGATATACCCGTATCTACTCAAATCATTCATGAAAGTAAGAAAATAACGATATCCACCTTGCGCCGACACACTCATTGGTCCACACACATCAGTATGTATGATTTCCAATAAATCTGTCGCCCGTTCCATTGAACCGGAAAACGGCGTTCTAGTCATCTTGCCCATAAGGTATGGTTCACATGTATCAAATGATTCAAAATCAAGTGATTCCAAAAGTCCATCCGAATGGAGTTTCTTCATGTGTTTAACGCCAATATGACCTAGACAGCAGTGCCACATATATGCAGATATATCATTACCAAGTTTAATCCTTTTAGCATCAACATTATGAATATGCGTAATACTACTATCGAGATCCAATAGAAATAAACCATTCAACACAGGTGCATGACCATAAAATATATTATTCATATAAATCGAACAACCATTGTTTTCAGACTTAAACGAATAACCACTTTGCATCAAACACGATCCGGATACAATGTTCATGCTCAGTGCAGACACCAAATAATAATTATTCAGGTTTATAACTAATCCCGACGACATATGGAGAGGCAGCGTTCCGACGGTGATCACATCAACTCTTGATCCATTGCCGACCCGCGTCGTGACCTCATCCCTTGCTAGTTGTCGCTTGTTCCGCAGCCCCTGAACCGAGTTACATATATTAGCAATCGATACCGTATCAAATACCTAGGTGCTACTGCGAGTACTAGTCAAGTACACATCAATAACATGTATATCACATATACCTTTGTTTGCCTTGCCGGCCTTCTTGACTGCCAAATACTTGGGGCGATTCTGCCCAATGGATCCCCTTGCAATAGTAGCACTCGGTGTCAGACTTAGGGCTAGCTCGGGGTTTCTTTTCAGGCACGGCAACAGATTTGCTACCCTTCTTTCCCTTCTGCTTTCCTTTCTTGTCCTTCTTGAAACCGGTGGTCTTATTGATCATCAACACTTGATGTTCTTTCCTAATCTCCACTTCTGCAGTCTTAAGCATTGATGTAAGCTCGGAAGAGACTTCTTCATGCCCTGCATATTATAGTTCATCACGAAGCTCTTGTAGCTAGGTGGCAGAGATTGGAGAACACGATGTATGCCTAAGTCAATGGGAATCGTTATTCCCAAGGACACAAGCTTATCGGCGTACCCAGACATTTTGAGTACATGCTCACTAACGGAGCTGTTCTCTTCCATCATGCAGCTAAAGAACTTTTCAGAAGCATTATAACTCTCTACGGCAGCATGGGTATCAAAAATCATTTTCAATTCTCCCATGGTATCAAAGGCATTGCCATTTTCGAAACGTTTTCGAAGTTCTGGCTCTAGCCCATACAGTATGCCGCAATGAACTAAGTTGTGGTCCTCCTAACAAGTTATATAGACGTTCTTTTCCTTGTCAGGGGCATCAGGAGCTGGTGGAGGGCCTAGCGGCGCCTCTAGCACATATTGCTTTTGTGCAGCAGTGAGGAGAATCCTCAAATTCATAGCCCAGTTGATGAAGTTGCTACCATTCGCAGCAAGCTTCTCTTTCTCCATGAACACATTGAAATTAAAAGCAGGTGGTGCCATCTACAACAGAATTTCTAAAATATATATAGACTAAGTTTATGATAGATTGAGTTCAACTAATCCAAATTACTAGTGAACTCCCACTCAAAAACGACATCCCTCGTGTCCTTTTGGTGATTACATGAACCAAATCCACTACACCAAGTCCGATCATCACGTGAGTCAGTGTAGCTTCAAAGGCGAGCATCTATATGGGCATCATATCAACTATATGACTCATGCTTAACCTTTCGGTCCGTGTTCCGAGGCCATGTCTGTACATGCTAGGCTCGTCAAGTAAGAACCTTAGTATTCACGTGTGTAAAACTGTCTTACACCCGTTGTATGAAAGCGTAGAGTCGAGAACACCCGATCATCACGTGATGCCTCAAAACACGATCCACAAAACGGTGCATACTTAAGGAAGAACACATTTTATCTTGATATCTAAATGAGGGATCATCTTATAATGCTACCAAAAGCGCCAAACTAACAATATAAGATGCTAACATCTAATGTGTGAAGTGAGGTGATATGGTCCATTCATTTGATCTCTATCATTTGCATCGTGGTATGATCTCTATCATTCCTTTGTGTGTAAGGCCAAGGTCTATGGAACTTACACGTTAAGTGAGTTGTAAGAGTATCTATCATACATCTACTTACAACAATACCATATCAAGACACTAGCCCAGCAACGATCTAAACTAGACGCCTCTAATTTATTAATTGCAAGTTTTACGTGGCTTAGGGCTTTCAGAGATAGAACCGGTCTTACCTACGAACATGAACCACAACGAGGATAACCAAGTTATTAGCAACTCGTTATAAATCAGATATTGACTATAGTAGGAGAGACAGACACCCGCTAGCCACTTATGCAAAACTAGTTGCATGTCAGTCGTGGAACCGGTCTCATGTACGATGACATGTAAGGTTGGTCCGGGCCGCTTCATCCCACTATGCCACCAATATCCAAAGTACATAGAAGATGCAATAACATGATCATCATCGCCCACATATAAACATATGTGTACTACCCGTGCAAAGCACCTATGCATAGATCAGGCTCTGATACCACTGTTGGGTCCGCAGCATAGAAAACAAATTTTTTCCTACGATGAGAACTATACGCCAAGATTTATCTACTAGATACAGAGCAACGGGTGGACATACATCCATGGAGAACTTACCCTCGAAGACAACGAGTTTTGTTAACGAGTAGGAACTCGTGGTTGATGTATTCGTACGCTTGCCGACATCAAGATCGTGTGGAAGTCCGAGCGCCACAAATCAGCAGCGCGTCCATCCTCACACACACATTCAAGCCACCGGACAACCTCCACCTCCTCGCTCCAGCGAATCAGCGGAAGCAACAACTCCTTCCAGACGCAAGGCCACCGGGAACATGTATCTCGCTAATCCGAGACCATGGGGGAATATCTAGAGGGGGAGAGAGATCCTTCACGAGGAGGTGTGGTTTGTGAGAGGGGAGAGGGGGGATTTATATAGGAGGGAGGGAGACCCCTCCCCTCCCATAGCCAGAGCATGAGGGGGGGACTCCTCCCCTCCTTCATTCATGTGGTGAACCTCCACTCACATAAACATGGCCTCCACTCAAAATCCCACTCACATGTATTTAATTTCCACCAAATTAAATGCAACTCTCAATTAATAAAACTCTTTTATTTATTTTATTCAGAATTTTGTTAATTACTTTAATTAACAAACATTCACATAAAACCCCTTGCAACATTTCAATATCACATGCAGAACCACTTTCTGCAATTTCACCCGAAACAATTCCGGTTTCTATCAAAACATTTCCTGCGCTTTGCAAACCTTTTGTCTGGAACATATGTGCTCCTAAATGGTGTCCGACAACCCTTAAGTGTGTCACCCTACGGTTCACGAATAATGCAGACATGATTGAGACTCCTCTCCGATCAATAATCAGAAGCGGGACCTGGAGATTCATACTGACTCCTTTATATTCAACGATGACTTCTGTGATCGTGAGAACCTTTAACGTCAGCAATTTAAGCACTTTGTCTCATGATATAATACATGTCCGAGATTCGATCATCGGTATCCAAATACCTAGTTTGATCTCGTTACCAACATGCACTCTTTTCTCGTTCCCGTGATATAACATTCTAGTGATCACATCACTTGCTTGCAAGCTATCTTAATGTGATATCACCAAGAGGGCCCAGAGTATATCTATCCGTCATCGGGATTGACAAATTCCACTCTTGATCCATGAGCCTCAACATAACACCTTCATAGCACTGAACCCACCTTTATGGTCACCCTGTTACGGTGTGACGTTTGATGTTATCAAGATACTCTTCCGGTGTTAGCAATTAACATGATCTCATGGTCTAAGGACTAAGACTACTTTGTATGATGTTATAGCAATATAAACATAATGACTTGATCGTGATGCTATACTTCGGATGAATGTTCATCACATCATTTCACAAATGCTGTGACCTTGTTATTAACAACATCCAATGTCCATGATCAGGAAACCTTGATCATCTTGTTAATCAACAAGCTAGTCTATAAGAGAGGCATAACTAGGAACCCTTTTGTTTATTAAACACACATGTATTGATGTTTCCTATCAATACAATTATAGGATGTAAAATAAACATTTATCATATACAAGGAATACATAATAACAACTTTATTATTGCCTCTCAGGGCATATTTCCTTCAGTTATACATCATTATTCCATCTCTGATCATGATCCATATGATGTCTTGTGAGTAGTTTGTTTTGTTCTAGAGGACATGGGAGAAGTCTTGTTGTTAGTAGTGGAGTTGTGTTGAGAGAGATTCAATAGATTGTTATTTAAGTTGTGGTGTACTTCTTCTAGTGGTGTCATGTGAACGTCGACTACATGACACTTCACCTATATGGGCCTAGGGGAATGCATTGTGTATTTGGCTACTAATCATAGGGGTTGCCGGAGTGATAGAAACCTGAACCCCTGTTAGGAAACCATTGCACAAGGGACGTAAGGGTCTTAGAGTTTAAAGCTGTGGTTAGGTTTCTACCTTAATTACTTTCTTGTACTTACGGATGTTTGCAATGGGTTTAATCACAAGTATGTATTAGTCTTGGATGGGGCAGTACAATAGCACAGTTCACCCACACAACACTTCGCAAGCTAGAGAAGATTAATCAGCTATATGAAGCGAAAGCACTTGACAGTGTTCCCATGTGTCCTCGAGAACGTTTGGTCATCTTAAGTAATACAACCGGCTTGTCCTTTGCTGCATAAAGTGTTGGGCCACTTGCTGCATTTATTCCTACTGTCTTTTATTTACTCATACTTTGTTTACTTGCTTTATCAAAAACCCCTAAAAATCCGTTTGCTAAGTATTTGCAGAGAATTCCTGATCCATTCCACTAGCTAGCACCTTCTGCTCCTTGTTGGGTTCGACACTCTTACTTATCAAAAATACTGCGATATACCCCTATTTTTGTGGGTCATCAAGACTATTTTCTGGCGCCGTTGCCGGGGAGTGAAGCGCTATTGGAGAGTGGAACTGGTAAAGGAAACTTCTACTGTGAGTATTGTTTACTTCTGCTAGTTGCTTTATTTTCGTTATGGATAATTCGCTGAGTTTCTTATTTGGTAATGCTACTACCACTGCTAAGGTAGTAGATAAGCCACCACCTCCTGAGAATGATGTTTTCAAAATACCTACAGGAATTATTGATCGTGTTATGGATAACTACTATGTTGGGGATGGAGCTGTCCATCCCGGTGACCATTTGCTCTTTATACACGAATTATGCGGGTTGTTCAAGTGTGCATGTATTACTACAGATCAAGTTAAGAAAAAGTTATTCTTATTATCACTGAAAGGAAGAGTTGAGGAATGGTATAAGCTGCTAAAGAATGGTCAAGCTCTGGAATGGGAGGAAATAGTGCCTCTCTTTTATTCAAAGTTTTATCCTCCTAGTGAGATTCATAAAGATCGGAATCAAATATACAACTTTTGGCCTCTTGATGGAGAGAGTACAACTCAAGCTTGGGGGAGATTGAAGTTACTAATGCTCAAATGTCCCATTCATGAGCTCCCCAACAATATTATTATCAACAACTTTTATGCAAGGCTCCCTCTACATGATAAGGATTTATTGGATGCTTCTTGTGCTGGATCATTCACTCGCATGGAAGAAGAAGTTAAATGGGACCTTCTAGATCGTATTCAAGACAATGCTCAAGCTTGGGAGAATGACAAAGGTAGAAAGTCAGGTATAAATTATGATTATGAATGCATTGAATCTTTTATGGGAATTGGTGACTTTCAAAATATTAAAAACGCTTATGGTCTAGACTCTCAAGCTATTGCTTCTTATTTTAAGGCTTTTGCTTCCTACATTGAAGTGCCTAAAAAGAAGTGGAATAAGTATCATGAACCTTATAAAGATATTGCTAAGAGTATTCCTTCAAGAAATACTGAAGTTTATACTGCTAATCATGTTTTACCTAAACCTTATATTGAGAAAATGCCTTTCCCAGTTAAGGTAAAGAACATTCTATGATGGCTAGTATGGTAGATGAAAGTATGAATAAAGCTGTTGAACCTGATAAAAAAATGGTTGATGAACCTATTGTAGCAAATGTGAAAGACTTTGTTGCTAAATATGAAAAATAGGGACACACTATCCTTTGTAAGGATACCTCTAATATTGTTTCACAAAGTAGTGTTATGAGAGCTAGTATCCCTGTGTTTTCTGTTAGAATAAGTGATCATTGCTATGATAGTCCTTGTGATAGCTATATTGTTAAGTTTATGCATGATACTGAAAGTTATTATGAGAGAGGGAAAATTGTTCTTATTCATGTCAATAATATCAAGTTTCCCCGTTTTATGCTGAAAGTTTTTATGTTGCACTTCTTTTGCCTTCTTATGCAAGTTTCCTATGGTTTCAACAACTTGTTTCTTTACAAAATACCCTTGCATAGGAAGTGGGTTAGACTTAATGTGTGTGTTTTTGCTTCTTAATGCTCTCTTTCAGTTCAAATCATATCCCTATGAGAGCTTCTTCAAAATTATCATGCCCATCTTAATGGCTATAAAGAAAGAGCTTTATGGGAGACAACCCAATTTGTTTTTGCTTTCAGTTTGTTTTTGTTTCTTTGAGTCTTGGAAGTTATTACTTCGGTAATAACCGCTCCTTATCCATTTTGTTTGGTTTTTGTGTCAAGATCAACCTCTAATGAGAGAGAAGTAAGATTTGGGGAAGTTGCTGTCCCGAAACAGATTTTTGTGCTTCACCGTAAAAATTTGTGAGAGATCTCTGTCTGTCGGATTGAGCTATATTTTTTTGTGCTTCTGCCCCAGGTTGTTATTTAACTTTCATTAGTTTTGCACTTTTTGATTTGAGCAACAGAAGATTTTCGAAAAAATTGATCTTTACCTTCTGGTCTGTTTTGACAGATTTTGCCAATCTTGCATTTGCTTCTTTATTCGATTTCCTTTTTGAATTCTTTTTGTGTCGTTGTATTGGGAACGACAGTACCTAAAAAGGTTAGATAGAGGTGTGGGGACTAGCAGGAAAGCTATCGACGGCGTCCGCATGCGAGATTGGATACGAGCGAGCGTAGCGGGACGCAAGAAGTACCCAGGTTCGGGGCCCTCGTGGTGAGGTAAAGCCCCTACTCCTGCCTGATCTGACTATGTGGAATATACGAGCTACAAGTGCTCCTCGAGCTGTATTCTTTAGCTACTGCCTTAAATGAACTGAGACCAACCCTTTCTACTGAGGCCCTCCCTCTCCTTATATAGGAAGAGAGGCAAGGGTCTCACTGGCTAGTCCGACTGGCGGGCCCCACAGGCGGGTCCCAGCCGACTAGTCATCTACAGCACCCAGCATGGTGTGTCACATCGGTGTATGAGCGGTATGGCTGTCGTAGGCACAGTGGACGTCGTGCGAGCCCGTCGTCAGCACAGGCCACTGTTCCCCCGTCAGCTACGCCAAGTCTTCGGTATGGGCGGGTGGTTGCCCGTCTTGTCGTCGTACAGGGCGTACCGTGCAATCGATAAACACGCCGTCTGCCCTCGATTGGATCCGCCACGTAGTTGTATCCGGCTACCTCTCGTGGTCAGCTCTTGGGTGGTAGCCGGTCCCTCCTACCCTGTCCGGCTGCATCTGGTCAGCCGGCCGAGACCCGACTGTCCTGTTTCTTATTCGGATGGGGTATCCGAGGATCATCCCCCTGACACTAGCCCCCGAGCGCGTGTGGATTCCGCCTTTGGGAGAAATGCGCGCGCGCTCCCTTTTGCTTTTCGAATTTTGATCCGGCTGAGGCTGGCGGTTGCGCTACCCGTGACGTCAGTGCTGACGCCGGCCACACGCGCACGCGCCATCATTGCTCTGCGACGGGCAGCGTAACGTCCCGTCGCGCGTCGCCTCGGGGAACTGCTTGCCTGGCGCCTTGGTTTCCGTCCCAGGATCTTCTGCGCATCACGTCCCGGCACACGGGATCTAGGCGGCGGTTGGGATGTGGGTCGCCCGGATGCGCGCCACGTGGCCCCGCCGACGGTTGCCCTTCCGGTCCTTTAAAGGGATGCTGCGGGGGAGGCAGTTCTTTTCCTTCGCTCCCCCGCTGCAATCTTCCTCTCCTTCTCGCGCGTTGCTGCTCCTGTGCTCTTGTCCTCTGTGCTGCCCGCTCGCCGCCATCGACGCTACGGGCCACCGTCACTCCTCCGTTGCCGCTCCTTCTCTTCAGCCGGAAATGACCGCTGACCGTGGAGCCTGGTGCGGCTCCTCCGTCACCGAGGACCAAATCACGAAGTATCACGCGACCCGCGTCCTCCTGCCGGCGGAGGAGGTGGCGGTGCGGTTGGCGCCGGTGGGGGAAGTGTCGCCGCATCCGGCGGAGGGGGAGCGCGTGATCTTCCTCTCGCACCTGGCGCACGGGTTCGCGCTGCCGCTGCATCCCTTATTCCTCACGTTTCTGGCCTTCTTCGACCTCCGCCTCCACCACCTCGGCGCCAAAGCCATCGGAACGCTGGCGCACTTCATGGCTTTCTGCGAGAGCTTCCTCGGGATCCAGCCGGATCTCGGGCTCTTCTGCCGGCTCTTCCGAGTTCGGCCGTAGGTCCAGTACATGAAGGGCCCGCTAGTCATCTGCGGTGGCGCCTCCATATACTCCCACTCCCAATCCGGCTACCCGAAGTTCTTGCTCCAGGACACGGTACGGCTGTGGCAGCAGTCGTATTTTTATGTCAAGAACGTCACCTGCGTCGACCGGATAAACCTGCCGGCCTTCCAAGACGTCGAGTCCAGCCGACAAAACTGGGACTTGAAGGTCTACGACGACAAGGCGGAGACGGACGCGATGCTAGCACGCATGCGCTCCCTTGTCACCTGCCAGCTAACCGGTCGGGACATCACCCTTAGCTGGATGTCCCGGCTGATGATGCCGCTCCAGCAGTGGGCGCACAAGATGTGCTTCTACTCCGGCCGGCTAGACCCGACCCGGCTGTCGTGCCGTGATCCCCGCTACCACAACTTGAAGGAGTGGTTATGGACGATCAGCAAGGAGCGGCTGCCGGAGAACTGGAAGTTCAGCCTGGCGCCCTACAGCCGGGAGAACCGCGCCCCCCGGGTAAGTTCTTGTAGCCGGAATTTTTGCTTATTCCCTCTGTTATCTCCTTGTTCTGTCTGGCTGACCTTTTGCATTTGCCAGATCTTCCCCTGCATCCTCCGCGAGGAGGGAGACGCTCCTCTCTAGGTGTTCGCGCCGGACTTGCCCGAGCCGCACGCTCGGCGATCCGGCGAGGAATCGGATGGGGACGGCGATGCCTTCCCCAGCCGGAACGACGAGCCGGTCGCCGACCCGCACGCGGAGGTGCACGAGGAGGAGGAGGCCGGGCCGACTGCGGCGCTTCCGGCGGGACGGCGGCAGGGAGCGGCTCCGGCCATTCCGGATCCCGCCGGCCTGCGGCAGAGGAGCCGGCTCCGAAGATGGGCCGGACTAGCGCCCTGCCGCCAAGCCGTCTTGGCCGGAAGAAAGGGCCGCCCCCAGTTGTGCCGGGGTACGTTTTTCTCCTTCCCCCATCGGTGCTTTCTGTTTGTTTTTCCTTGCCCTTGTTTTTCTGACTTTAGCCTGTTTTGCTCTTGTCTTTTCCTCTTTCTCTTTAGCGCACTGGTTTCTTTCGGCGCCGCGAGCCCGGCTCGGACGCCAGCCGGGTCGCCGCCTCGCACCCCGACTGATCCAATCGGTGCCTCCCCTTCCTCTGAGGCGCAACCTCCTTCTCCTCCTCAAGCCGAGCCGGCTGCCCCCTGCCAGCCAGAGGTCCCTAGCCGGAAGCGACTCGCTCCAAGCCGGAAGGTTCCTCCGTGGGCGCGCGGGGGGCTACTGGCAAGGAGCTTGTCGTGGTAGGCGACGACGACTCCGACGAGGCGCTCGGGGAGGAGTGGCAGATGGTGGTGCTCGCGGCGAAGGAGTCCTTGGCCGTCAACGCCGTGGACGACGACGCCTCTTCCGCCGCTTCGCTGTCGGATCTTGCCGCCACGCTCGAGCTGGCGGTGAAGGAGATCCGGCTGCTTGAGGCCACAGCCGGTGGAACCCGCAGCCTGGAGCAGAAGCTTGCTACTGCCAACGGGACCTCCCAGAGTAAGTCCGCCTTGTCCGTCCGGCTCTTTTTTTTGTAATAGCCAGCTTTGTTGCAGCCATCCTCGTGTGTGCTCAGCGCGAGATCGATCGCTTGAAGAAAGCGAACAACCCGCTGAGCAGGTCAAACTCCACCCTGCGCTTGCAGAACAAGGACTAGAACGCATGGGTAGATGGCTTGGCGGCTACCGTCAAGGAGCGCGACGCCTCGCTCGCTAGCCGGGCCGAAGCCTTCTCCCTTCTCGAGGCCCAGAACAAGGACCAAGAGAAGGAGATAAAACGGCTGGCGGTCAAGGAGAAGGCGCTGGTGGAGGAGCTAATGCAAGTCGGCTACACTGCCAAAGGTGAGTTCTTTCTTCCGTCTTCTTTTCTTTCCGGATCCGGTAGCCGGATTTGACTCCTCTTTTCTGACAGCCTTTTACCCCGGCATAGACCTGCTGGCCTACAACCGGCTGCAGGAGAACTGGCCGGGAGCACAGCTGACGGCTTAGGAGCTCGTCATTATTCTTGGTGAGGAGGCCGCGAAGCTTCGTCAGGCGGCACGGGACGTCTTCTCCTTTGTGTGGCCGGAGGCTCTGGTTCCGGAGACGATGACGCAGCTGGCGGCGAAGGTGGGGGAGGTGCCGGCTGCGATGGACCGGCTGCGGGATCTGGCGGCGCGGGGCGGAGCGGAGATGGCCTTGGCGCTGATGCTTTCCTGGTACAAGGATGCTCGCGTCGAGAAGATCGATGGGGGCTTCCGCGCCGGAGCCGATCTTGCCGCCATCCGCCAAGCCCATCCGGAGCTTCGCGGGTCCGCCATCAAGATCGCCGACTACGTGGATCCGGATGAGGTGCTTACCGACTCGGAGTCCCCCGACACTCGATCGGAGTCCTTTGCCGCCGTCTGCGCGGCGCAGGCGGAGCGCTTAACGGCTCCGCCCCCGCCTCCAGCATCTGCCAGCCAGGAACGCCCCCACGGCAAAGGCCCTGCCGTTTAGCTATTGCCCCGGGATGCCGGGTGTATTTGTCTTGTTTTAGATTATCGTAAAACTTGTCTGTCTGTACCGGCTATCTTTGATGCCGGGTAACTCTCGGGAGCTTCGTCTCCCTTTTGCTTGTTAATATTAAATTCTTGAGTCTTTCTTAACTTGTGTCTTGAATTTTCTTTTGATATCTTTGCCGGCTCGCTCCACCTGGCTATCATCGTCCGGCTACGCACTCTTAGCCGGACGAACTACACCTCCAGTGGGGGCGCGCCAGCGCACCCACTGGGTGTAGCCCCCGAGATTCGGAGTAGCTAGCGTAGCCAGGTGCTTCGAATCTCCCTTGTTCTTCCCTGCTCTTCTAGCTTTATCCGACTGGCCTCGCCCCAGTCGGCTGCTTTCGTCGGCTAGACGCCTTCAGCCGGGGGAACCAACATTCCAGTGGGGGCGCGCGAGCGCACCCACTAGGTGTAGCCCCCGAGATTCGGAGTAGCTGGCGTAGCCAGGTGCTTCGAATCTTCCTTGTCTTTTATTGCTCCCGCCCTTGCCCTCACCTGGGCTCCGAACTGTCGGCTAAACGCCCTTGGTCGGCCAGGAACTACAAGATTCCGCTGGGGGCGCGCGAGCGCACCCAGTGGGTGTAGCCCCCGAGATTCGGAGTGCTTGATGAAGGCAAGGGCTTTGAATCTTCTTTCCTTCTCCTGAATTCCGACTCGAAGTAGTCGGACAAGAACGCACATATGCATACACATACATCTTCATAGGTTAATAGGTTAGTCCGTCAAATCGTAGCCGGGGAACGGCTTATTTTTTCAAAAACTGGCTAGCTCCTTTCTAGGCACTTAGTCGCTTTCTCGTGTGTTCTGCTGTTTTCGCTGCGTCCTTCCCAGACAGCCGGGTTGCGGTCTGTAGCCGGAATCGAAGGGAGCTGACAGTACATTACGCACGGTACTAGCGGCTTAGCGGCTGGATTGGTTTGAGCTAGTTGCGGGGCCGGGACGCCCGATCTGTCACGCCTCTTCCCCGTTTTTCATGTGGGATGCCTCGGGCTTTTACTCTTGCTAGCCAGACAGCCGAGTTGCGGTCTGTAGCTAAGACGAAGAGTGGGCCTCTGACATCATTGCACACTACTCAGCCGGTTTGTTGGTTTAACGGGCCGGGCCAGCCGGCGAGCCCCCGGGTAGGGGTAGCCGGAGCCGGAAAATTTTAATCGGAGAACAGGTACGCATACATTTTCAGAAAGAGCCCCCGAGATTCTCGTGGGAGTCCGCATTTTCATTTATGAGGTTTTCGGGATACATACACTGTTTGGCGACTAGGTGTAAAACGGGCGCAGCAGGGCCGCGTTCCAAGGACGTTCGGTCTCCTCGTCCGATTTGTCCATCTTGTTCTTGCGCGGCTGCTGCGCGTCGATGAGGTAGTAAGAGTCATTGGGCAGTGCCCGGCTGATGATGAAGGGGCCCTCCCAGGGTGGTGATAGCTTGTGCATGCCCTTCGTGTCTTGCACCAACCGGAGAACCAGGTCACCCTCGCGGAATGCGACTGGGCGAATCCTGCTGGAATGGTAGCGGCATAGTCGCTGCTGGTATAGGGCGGATCTGGACAGGGCCAGCTCGCGGGCCTCCTCCAGGAGATCTACCCCGTCCTCCTGCGCCTCCTTGTTGGCCTGCTCATCGTAGAGGAGCTTGCGGGGGGAGTCGAATTTGGTGTCGGCGGAGAGGACGGCTTCCGATACGTAGACCAGGAAGAATGGCGTGTAGCCGATTGACCTATTCGGTGTGGTGCGGAGGCTCCACAGCACAGCCGGAAGTTCCTCGATCCAGCATCCGGGTGATCACTGCAACGACTCGATGAGACGTGGTTTGATGCCGGCTAGCACCAAGCCGTTTGCTCGTTCGACCTGCCCGTTGGACTGTGGATGTGCGACGGAGGCGAGGTCTAGCCAGATGCCCTTGTTGCTGCAGAACCGGGCGAAGGCCCCCTTGGCGAAGTTCGTGCCGTTATCGATGATGATGCTATTGGGGTAGCCGAAGCGGTTGATGATGTCGGTGAAGAAGGTAACAACCGTCGCCCCGTCCAGCTTCTGGATAGGCTTGGCCTCGATCCACTTTGTGAACTTGTCCACCGCTACTAGCAGGTGGGTCATTCCCGCGCGAGCTCTCTTGAAGGGCCCGACCATGTCGAGGCCCCAAACCACGAAGGGCTAGGTGATCGGTATGGTCTTGAGCACCGAGGTTGGCATGTGCCTGAGCTGCCCGAAGCGTTGGCACCCATTGCACGTGCGGACCAGCTGCTTGGCATCCTCGAGGGCGGTGGGCCAATAGAAGCCGTGGCGAAACGCCTTGGCGAAACGCCTTGGCGACTATCGCCCTTGACGAAGCGTAGTGCCCGCACTCGCCCTGGTGGATGTCCTTGAGTAGCCGGTAGCCTGTGTCTACGTCGACACATCTTTGGAAGATACCGGATACACTGCGCTTGTATAGCTCGCCGTTTATGATGGTGTATGTGTGCGCACGGCGTCGGATTTGTCTGGCCTCCACCTCGTCATCCGGGAGTTCGTTGTTGGTGATGTCGTTCATGAAGGGTTGTGCCCAGGATGGCACTTCCCGGATGACAAGGACGCTCATGTCCTCCGGCTGTCGGGTGTCGGTGGGCCGTCCGGGTGGGATGTCCGGGGCGGCAGCCCCTGAGCCACTGGGCGAGCCGGAAGCCCCCGGGTCCTACGAGCCGGAGGGCACCGCCTGGCCGGAGTTGGCACGAGTTTTCTTCTTTGGTGGCTCCGCCGGCTCCGCTTCCGCTGCCCCGGCCGCCGGGACGCTCCCCGCCCAGATGATGGAATCTGATTCCGGTGACGGGTTGATGGATGGCTTGCGCAGGTGCTCCATGGAGACACCTGGTGGGATGGCCTGCCTGGTGGACCCTATCTTGGAGAGCGCATCGGCTGCCTCGTTGTTGGTGCGGGGGACGTGATGAAATTCACACCCGTCGAAGGAGGAGCTGAGCTTCTGGATGTGGAACCGGTAGAGGGCCATGTTGGCATCTCTGGCGTCCCATTCCCCTGATACTTGTTGTACCACTAGGTCCGAATCGCCAAAGCACAGGATCCGATTGACGTCGATTTCCTTGGCCAGCCGGAGCCCGTGCGCCAGTGCCTCGTATTCGGCTACGTTGTTGGAGGCCTTGAAGTGGATCTGCAACACGTACTCCAGCCGGTCTCCCTTGGGCGAGGTGAGCACGATGCCGGCTCCCAAGCCCCCGAGCATCTTCGACCCGTCGAAGTGCATCCTCCAGTGGTCCGAATCCGGAACTGGTGGGAGGTACTAGGTCTCGGCCCAGTCGACGAGAAAGTCCGCCATTGCCTGTGACTTGATCGTGAGCCGGGGCTCATACTGGATGGAGTAGGCGGCGAGCTCGATGGCCCATTTGGCGACCCGACCGGTGGCGTCCTTGTTGCCGATGATTTCCGAAAGGGGTGCAGTGCACACGACCTTGATCGGGTGCTCCTGGAAGTAGTGCTTGAGCTTCTTGCATGCTAGGTACACGCTGTAGCACATCTTTTGGTAGTGGGGGTAGCTCTGCTTGGAGAGGGAGAGAACCTCGCTGAGGTAGTAGACGGGTCTCTGAACTTGCTGAGCCTTGCCTTCCTCGGGGCGCTCCACCACCAGGACGACGCTGACGACCCGGCTGGTGGCTGCTATATAGAGCAACATCGGATCCTTGCTAGCCGGTGTGGCTAGAACCGGCGCTGTGGACATCATGCGCTTGAGGTCGTGAAACGCGGTGTCGGCCTGCGAAGTCCAGGAGAACTTGTCCGTCTTTTTCATCAGCTGGTACAACGGAAGTGCCTTCTCTCCCAGCCGACTGACGAAACGACTGAGGGAAGCCAGGCATCCGGTGAACTTCTGCACTCCAAGCAGGTTCTTGGGCGGTTGCATCCTTTTGATGGCCGCGATCTTCTCCGGATTTGCCTCGATGCCTCGCTGAGATACGAGGAAACCGAGTAGATGGCCGGATGGTACTCCGAAGACGCATTTTTCCGGGTTTAGCTTCATCTGGTACTGGCGGAGGTTGCCAAATGTTTCTCGCAGATCCTCGAGGAGGGTGCGCTTTTCCTTGGTCTTGATGACCACGTCATCCATGTAAGCGTGCATGTTTCGGCCTATCTGCGAGTGCAAGCATTTCTGCATACATCGCTAATAGGTGGCGCCTGCGTTCTTTAGGCGGAAAGGCATGGTTACATAGCAGAAAGCCCCGTAGGGGGTGATAAATGATGTCTTAATCTGATCAGCCAGGTTTAGCCGGATCTGATTGTATCCGGAATAACAATCTAGAAAAGACAACAAATCACAGCCGGCCGTGGAATCGATGACCTGATCGATACGAGGCAAGGCGAAGGGGTCTTTCGGGCACGCCTTGTTCAGGCCGGTGTAGTCGATACACATGCGCCAGGTCTTGTTCTTTTTCAACACCAGGACTGGGTTCGCCAGCCAGTTCGGGTGGTACACTTCCATGATTTACCCGGCTGCGAGGAGCCGGGTGATCTCGTCACCGATTATCTTTCTCTTCTCTTCTGCGAACCGGCGCAAAGGTTGCTTGACCGGCTTGGCATCCGGACGCACATGAAGTGAGTGCTCGGCGAACTCCCTCGGCACACCCGGCATGTCTTTGGGAGACCATGCGAAGATGTCCCGATTCTCACGGAGGAAGTCGACAAGCGCGCCTTCCTATTTGCTGTCTAAGCCGGCACCAATGGTGACGAACTTAGTCGGGTCGGAGGGGTCGAGCAGGATCCTCTTCGTCTCCTTTGCCGGCTGGAAAGCTCCTTCTCCAGCCGGTTTGCTGCTAGCCGGAATGTCCTGCTGGGCCATGGCCACATTGCGCATGATCACGCGCTTTTCTTCGGCTACGATGAGGGCCTCTGCTAGTTTGGAATCGGCTGAGGCGCACTCCATCGATCGCCTGAAGCAGCCGGCGACGGTGATCACGCCGTGGGGTCCTGGCATCTTAGTCTTGAGGTATGCGTAGTGGGGTACGGCCATGAACTTGGCGAGGGCGGGGCGCCCGAGGAGAGCGTGGTAGGAGCTCGTCAAATTTACCACCTCGAACCAGATTGGTTCGCGGCGGAAGTTCTCCTCGGTCCCGAAGATGACGTCCAGCTGGATTTTTCCCAGCGGAGCGCAGGCTGGCCCCGGCAGTATGCCGTGGAACGTCGTGGTAGTCGGGCGCAGGTCGCTTTCGCGAATGCCCAACTTCTCCAGCGAGAACTGGTAGAGGAGGTTGAGGCTGCTTCCTCCGTCGATGAGGACGCGTGAAAATCGGCAGGTGCGCGTGTTGGAGACGATGAGGGGGTCGAGCACTATGGCGTAGCCCCCGGGAGTCGGCAGATGCTCAGGTTGATCTGCCCGGCTCCAGGTGATGGGGGTTTCCGACCAGTTCAGGTACTGGGGGACCGGAGAAACGATGGTGTTGACCTCCTTGGAGCGTCGCCTGCGGCTGTGCTTGTCGTCCTGCTCCGTCTCGAAGATGTGGTAGGCGGCGTGCAGATGGGGGTAGCCGTTGTTGTTGCCTGCCGTTGTTACCATCATTACCGGCTCCCCTAGCCGGTGGTGGGGGTCCACCCGGTGGGGGAGGCGGGAGACGAGGCTGGTTGCCCTGGTCCTTTAGCTGGCGAGTCCAGCTGCAGTTCCGGGTGGTGTGCGTAGCCGGTTTGAAGGGACCGCTATGCCACTTGCACGGGCCGTCAATCATCTGGTCGAAGGTGAGCCGAGGCTTCTGCCTTCTTGTGTCGTTAGCCGGTGCGTCGGGCGCACCCTCTACGGCATTGACCTGCCGCGCGTGGTAGCGAGGCTTCTGTTGCCTGTCCTGGCGGTCCCCGTGGAACCGGTTGTCATTGCCGTGGCGTCTGGAGGATCCGGCTTCACCAGCCGGATTGCTTGGACGGTCGCGAGCTGGCTCCGTGGGAGTCGGACGGCCTTCCGCATTTACTCGGAGGGGCTTCTTCATGGCGGCATCTGCCGTGGCGTACTGGTCGGCAACCGTCATGAGCTCCGCCATGGTTTTCGGCTCGTCACACAGTAGCCGGTGGCGAAGCATGGTGCCCTCTCGGCATCCTTCGATGAAGAAACCGATGGCTTGGCTCTCCAGGATGCCCTCCCAAGTGTTGCGGAGATCCGTCCACTTGGCGAGGTACTCGCGGTCGGTCTCGCGGTCGCCCTGGACGCACAAGGCTAGGTCGCGCGGGCTCCCTGGGCGCTTGTACGTGCCGTTGAAGTTGCGGACGAAAACCTTCTCGAAATCAGGCTTCCGGCTTCATGCTGCTATCATACTTGGGGGTGTCCCTGGGCAGGGAGAATTTATCCGGAAATGGCTCGTTCCGGATGCGGGGTCCAAAACAAACTGGTCCGGTAGAATCTTCCTCCTCCGTGACGCGCGCTTGAGCGAGCAGCTCGATGCGGTCGCGGGCATCCGGATAATCCGGGTTGGGCGCGCCCACCCAGCCCGAGAGGCGGGAACCGGCTGGTCTGGGTGCTCCGGCTGGTGGGGGTGGAGGTGGCGGGTTGCTGTTGACCGTCTGCTCCTGGCGCGGCTGGCCCCTGTTGCCGGAGCTGCGGCGTCTGCTGCGAGCCCTAGCCGACTGAGGGGAGGACGCCTGCTGCGTGTCACGTGGTGCTCCCCTGCTGTTGGCGGGTAGCCTGCTTCCTCTGGAGTAGCTAAGGTCCTCCTGCGTCTGCCGGTTGGCGCCGGCCTGCTCGTCCACGACGCGGAGGAGCTCCTGGACGCGAGCATGCTGGCGGGCCCGCTCCTCGCCCTCCAGGCTGGGTAGTTCTTCTGCCGCGGCTTGCGCCGCGTGCAAGTTCTTGATGGGCGTGCTGTAGGTGGGCCGTGTAGGGGCTAGCGCGGGATCCGGTTCTCCGTCCTTCTCCATCCTGCCACCTAGCTCACCGCCCCGACGTCGTACCTGGCCGCGCCGGCTCGGCTCCACGGTAGCCGGGGTGAGACCGTGCGCGCGGTCATACTCGCGCCTAGCGATCTCCAGCTGCTTGCGGGCTACAGCCAGCTCCATGGCCTCCTGGAGGAGGATCTGTCTCTCCATGGTGAAGTTGGCCTCCGCCTCCTCCGGGTTGTCCCCGAGGGTAACCGACGTCAGGAGCCGATCAATGGCATCCTCGACCGAGTTCTGAGGCTGCGAGGGAGCGGAAGTTCCGACCTCGTCCATGCCTCGCTCCCGCGGCCGGCGGGGCTGCGAGCTGGATCCGGCCATCATGACCTTCACGCCACGAGGTGCGGCGGAGGTGCCGCCGCTTGAGCATGGCGGCCCCGCGACAGAGACAATTTCCCTAGGGAAACGCTCCGGGACGGTGGTGATGTAGACGGGGAGATTGCCGAATAGCAGAACGGTGCCGTTTGCCGGGAAGGAAGTTCCGGCAAAGCAGTAGGCGTTGTCGATGATGCAGTCGAACTTGCCGAGCATGAGCACCAGGCCGGAGGCCACGCGCTCACCGGCTGAAGTGCGGGGTCCCGTGCGAAACGTGACTCCTGTCGAAGCCATAAGCCCCACGGTGGGCGCCAACTGTCGTTGTATTGGGAACGACAGTACCTTAAAAGGTTAGATAGAGGTGTGGGGACTAGCAGGAAAGCTATCGTCCGCAGCGAAAGTAGATTGGATACGAGCGTAGCGGGACGCAAGAAGTACGCAGGTTCGGGGCCCTCGTGGTGAGGTAAAGCCCCTACTCCTGCCTGATCTGACTATGTGGAATATACGAGCTACAAGTGCTCCTCGAGCTATATTCTTTAGCTACTTCCATTAATGAACTGAGACCAACCCTTTCTACTGAGGCCCTCCCTCTCCTTATATAGGAAGAGAGGCAAGGGTCTCACTGGCTAGTCCAACTGGCGGGCCCCACAGGCGGGTCCCAGCCGACTAGTCATCTACGACACCAAAGATGGTGTGTCACATCGTATGATGGCGGGTATGGCTGTCGTAGGCACAGTGGACGTCGTGCGAGCCCGTTGTCAGCACAGGCCACTGTTCCCCCGTCAGCTACGCCAAGTCTTCGGTATGGGCGGTTGGTTGCCCGTCTTGTCGTCGTACAGGGCGTACCGTGCATTGATATGCGCGTCGTCCTGTCCCTCTGATTGGATCCAGCTACGTAGTTGTATCCGGCTACCTCTCTGTGGTCCGCTCTTGGGTGGTAGCCGTCCTCCTACTGTCTGCATCGATCGGTCACCGCGAGACCATCCTGTTTCTTATTCGGATGGGGTATCCGGGGATTATCCCCCTGACATTTTGGGTTTTCGGAAGGAGTTGCTATAGTAGCTTTTGTTTTGATGGTTTTCAGTTGAAGTTGGACTCAAAAGGTTCTATCACTTCACTTATACTAATGTTGCTAATGAGAATTGTGTGAAAGAAATTTCCAGGAAGTGGAGATAATGGTGTAATAAAGAAGAGAAGGGTTTTATGACTCAAGTAATAAGTGTATGAAGATGAAGATATCGATGATATTCAAGAGATGACTCCGAAAGAATCTACTAGATACCAAATTCAGAGACCTGCAGAGTCCATGTTCAAATAGGTAACAGTTCTGGTAAGAAAAGTTCCACGAAAATACAATCCAACTATATTTTTGCAGTTTTCAGTCAAAAAGGAAAGTTTGAGCGAAAAAGGACGAACGAGCCAGGGTAGCCCACACCACCCCATGGCGCGGGCCCACCCCTGGCCGCGCCACCAGGTGGTGAGGCCACCCAGGACTCCGCCTCCGACCCGTTTTCACCCAGTACCTTCCTTTTGATATGAAACTTCGTAATATATAACCCCCCGGATCCCCCGAGGTCCGTATATCGTGTTTTCGTCGTGTTTTTGTTTCGATCTATTTCTGTCAGGACATACTCTTTAAAAGTTTAGAAGCACAATGGTGTCCGCCAAGGATAAAGGGAAGGAGCCCATGGAGGAAGACCTCCAAGACCACGGGAAGGAGAAGGAGATCAAGAGTGAAGGTGAAGAGGAGCAAGGCCAACGTCCGCATACCGGCACCACCATTGCAAGCATTGGAGTGGTGAAACCTGCCAAGATTAGAAGGAATGCACGGATGCAGATTGGGGGGAAAGCTCCTCGTCATAGTTTGGCTCCACGGTCACTTCCTCCACGCACCAGGAATCCTTTCCATACCCTTATCCATGAGCATCAATACCAGAATATGCCTAAGGAGAAATTACCCTCCAATTGGGATTTGCCTCGTTCTAGCTATGCAGGAAAAGAAGACTTCAAGGAGGAAGAGTGGGGAAAGAATAGCAAGAGCTGGAATTCTCAACATGACATGATCATGAGCCGCATTGAGCAAAACTCGTAGCTTATTCGTAATCTCACCTTCGAGATTGAGGACTTGGGGAAACTGATCAGAGAGCTCATCGAGAGGATACCACCACCACCAAAGGAGTAATTCGTCATCAGGTTTGGCATCCCCTTGGTTTGTTCCAAGCTTGGGGGAGTGCCGCGGTATCACATCACTATCTTCTATCTTTTTACCTTATTAGTAGAGTCATATCATGAATAGAGGAGTTATTGTGTAGTATGGTTTGCATTATGGAAGTGTCCCCTCTCTTGTTAGATATGTATCCCTTGGTGTGAGTTTCCGTTATGGAATATTAATGAGAAGTTCTATCATTCACTCTTTTGCATAACTTATATTAGTTTTCAATTTGTGGTTATATGATTGATCTTGTTGTTAGTATTGGTAGCACTCTGGGATCATTGAGTTAATTTAGTTGGTTTTGGCAAACCTGGCTCGGTCAGTAGCAACACCTTTTTGAGAGTTGAAAAGAAAAAAGATAGAAGTACTCTAAAGAAAAATAATTTCATCATCTTTCTTTCTTGATTTGCCCATAAGTCTAGTATTCTCTAGTTAAGATCTTTTGTGCTTCCAAGGAATATTGCATGTTTGTCTTTATCACTTGTATGTATGTTTGTTTCCTTCAACTCTTGTACTTGCTACCTAGACTTGCTAGCCAAAAACCTGTACTGAGAGGGTATTCTTCTCGTGCATCCACCTCCTTTAAACCAAAACCTTTGCCATTTGTGTCCACCATACCTACCTATTAGCATTATTGCTATTCCAAGTAAATTCTTGTTTTGTCTACCTCCCAAATTAAATTTGTAATGCAAAAATTAGTGATTAAAGCTCTCACGAACTTGATGGCACACTTTACTTTCTTGCACCTAATAAACCTGAACCATTGTGAACTCTCCATGAAAGTTATATGCTTGCAATTTATAGGCTGGGGATTAGCAGAACCATGCTGTCACGGGGAACGCTTTCAACACTTGTAAATATATACCCAGTTGATACCTTGCTCTTTTGTTTGCGGATGTCGTCGGTGTGAAATAAAAGGGGAGATTCTAAGTCCATGGAGTTATGTATGTGTGTTAGAGAAACGCTGGTCATTGGTTCAATCCATGCTGACATGGTGGAAACCTGCAGCGTAACCATAATGATATCTATGAAGCATTCTTCTTATAAAAAAAAGAGAGAGATAGCTATTGAGAAAAAGAAAAGAAAAAAAAGAGATACTATGAAAAGAGGAAAGAGAGAAAAAAGCACCATTTTCCCATGGTAAATAAGAAGATTGCTGAGATACTCATTGTCTGCTTACCTTGTCATTTTGATATGGGGATTCTTCCGTATCATCGGGCAAGGGGTACCCCGTTGGCGGTTCTCAATGATACGCACATACTTACAATGATAAGAACTTACCGGTAACTAAAGTTGAGTAGCATGAGGAGCTACTGCACTCAAGGGACTTGGGATTTTCAGTTTATAGTCTGTCAAGCATATAACTCAGATTGGACCTCACTTTAACCTTAATCACCTAAAGATGCCTATGATGGGGGCAATGAGACCTGAAAGCTAGTAAGTATCATAATTTGTGGGAGCTCTTTATGAGACTTGCAATCCCTGCTTCCCTCTTTGAAGGGCCCTTTCTTTTACTTTGTAGTTGAGTCAGTAAACCTATTCCCTTCTATCTCAGCAAGTATCTTGAGTTGATGTGTTTCATTCATTCATATGATGATTTATTCAATCATGTTTCTTATGTCCCTTGTTTTGCACATTTGCTCTTATCTTGAAGTTTACTACTTTGAAATCTTTCTTTGAAAACCAGCTATTTCTGAACTCCAGCAAATTATCAACTATTCTTCGACCAAGAGCTAAGTTTGCCATTACCAATTATGATTCACTTTATGTATCTTTATTGTGTTTCCTTTACTTATTACAAGTTGAGTTATATAATAGTGAGTTGTCTTCTATTATGATCTATGTATTTGATGAATGTGATGCTTCTTGTCCGTATTCTTTTATCGACTCTTCACTCCATAAACCTGAGGCCATGTTTATTGAGCTCAGTTTCGCTTGGGGACAAGCGAAGTCTAAGCTTGGGGGGAGTTGATACGTCCATTTTGCATCACTATTCTATGTCTTAATTCACTATTATTCATAGATATATTTCATATTGAGAGGTGATACTTATGTTATTTCATCTATTTTTGCATGGTTGATGACTTTTGGAGCATGGACCGCAATGTCAGGATTCTGATGGAAAAGGTGCTGTTTGGAGGCAAAATTCAAGATCAGAAAATCCGGGAAAATATACGGAAAATCCTATTTTTCCAAGACTAAGGATGCCGAAGATGGAGTGGAGATGGGCCAGGGGCCCACACCACCCCATGGCGCTGGCAGGCCTAGGCGCCCGGGAGTGGTGTGGCCGCCTGCCCACTCCAGCCTCTCTCCTGGGCGATATCATCCCCACAAAACCCTAAGACTGGGGGCGACCACAGAAGATTACACGCCTCTGCGGGGCGAAAACACCGAGAAAGAAAGATCTCTCCGCGCATATTTCGCGGGAATTCCTTCCCGGAGACGGGAGATCGTCGCCATCAACACCACCATCAAGCTGGACTTCATCGGGATCATCATCATCATCACCACCATCATCATCAGCACCCTCATCACCATCTCCATATTGCTGTAACAATTGGGTTGAATCTTGCATAGTTCATAGGGGAAACTTTCCCGGTGTTGATTACTCTTTGTTGTTGATGCTATTGAGTGAACCGTTGAATTATTGTCTATGTTCATATTGTTATACATCATTATTGCATCTCTGATCATGATCCATATGATGTCTTGTGAGTAGTTCGTTTTGTTCTTGAGGACATGGGAGAAGTCTTGTTGTTAGTAGTGGAGTTGTGTTGAGAGAGATTCAATAGATTGTTATTTAAGTTGTGGTGTACTTCTTCTAGTGGTGTCATGTGAAGTCGACTACATGACACTTCACCTATATGGGCCTAGGGGAATGCATTGTGTATTTGGCTACTAATCGTAGGGGTTGCCGGAGTGACAGAAACCTGAACCGCCGTTAGGAAACCATTGCACAAGGGACGTAAGGGTCTTAGAGTTTAAAGTATGGTTAGGTTTATACCTTAATTACTTTCTTGTACTTACAAATTTTTGCAAGAGGTTTAATCACAAGTATGTATTAGTCTTGGATGGGGCGGTACAATAGCACAGGTTCACGCACACAACACTTAGCAAGCTAGAGAAGATTAATCAGCTATATGAAGCGAAAGCACTTGACAGTCTTCCCATGTGTCCTCGAGAACGTTTGGTCATCTTAAGTAATACAACCGGCTTGTCCTTTGCTGCATAAAGGATTGGGCCACTTGCTGCATTTATTCCTACTGTCTTTTATTTACTGGTACTTTGTTTACTTGCTTTATCGAAAACCCCTAAAAATCTGTTTCCTAAGTATTTGCAGAGAATTCCTGATCCATACCACTAGCCAACACCTTCTGCTCCTCGTTGGGTTCGACACTCTTACTTATCAAAAATACTGCAATACACCCCCTATACTTGTGGGTCATCAAGGGGGAATACCAGGATGGGTATGATTAGTGTTAGTATCAGGTTGGATTTGAATAGGTCTTTCTTATCCTTCTCTAATAGCCAACAGTTGAATCGAGTCTCTATAGATTGTTTAGTGCATGCTATGCTGCCGCTTCAGCCCACCATACCTATGTAGGCGAGAGCCGCCGAATTCTAGCCTCGCCGTGTACTGGTCTCAGTACTGACCACTCCCTTTTTCCTTTGCCCTTTATCGGCACCCCTTTTGTTTGACAGGTATAAGTTCGCCGTCGTTAGCAGTGTTACCCTTCCGGCTTGGCCTGGGAAGGGTTATGGACGCCATTAGTTATTACTATCCTATACTTATTCCATGCTTTACTGCTTCATTTACGATTGTGCGTGGAGCACCTGTACTGTTTAGGAATTGCAGAGTGTTTTCACGATATCATAAAGCCCAGTCACACTTTCGGGTTCCCAGTCATTTACAACCATTGGCGCAAACCTTGGGTCCGTCTCAGAGCTGGCCAACTTCATTGCAGGTAGCTTAATGGGGTGGCCCCCCTGAAATGATTTATGAATCCTGTGAATGCTTTGTCGTGAGGCCTCGTTGTGTTTTATTTGGTTCTTCCCGAGATTTATCGTGTGTGTGTTGCTATTTGTGCACCCCTGCAGGGTAAATCTTTCTAAAAGCCGTGTCCGCGGTTATGGACGACTTGGAGCACAGTATCTCGATCATAGACAACTATAACTAGAGTAGTGCTATAAATTTGACTTTGACATGTCTAGTAATCAGATTCACTACAACGGAATGAGTAAATAAAAGTGCCAACAACTGCTGGTTTTGGGAGGTCTCATGCTATTTGTATCTGACTAGTAAGTATTGCAACTACAACAGAATGGTTAACTAAAACTGCCCACTGCTTATGATATCAGGATGACTCGTGCTATCTATATCTGACTAGTAAGTGCTGCAACTATAATTGAATGAATAAAACTGCCAACTGTGTGAGTTCCTCGGTTTGACTTCCTCGTTTGGTCTCGAGGGGGAATACCAGGATGGGTATGATTGGTGTTAGTATCAGGTTGGATTCGAATAGGTCTTTCTTATCTCTCTCTAATAGCTGACAGTTGAATCGAGTCTCTATAGATTGTTTAGTGCATGCTGCGCTGCCGCTTCAGCCCACCATACCTATGTAGGCGAGAGCCGCCAAATTCTAGCCTTACCGTGTACTGGCCTCAGTACTGACCGCTCCCTTTTTTCCTTTGCCTTTTGTTGGCACCTCTTTTGTTTGACAGGTATAAGTTCGCCGTCGTTAGCGGGGTTACCCTTCCGGCTTGGCCTGGGCAGGGTTATGGACGCCATTGGTTATTACTCTCCTGTACTTATGCCATGCTTTACTGCTTTATTTACGATTGTGCGTGGAGCACCTGTACTGTTCAGGAATTGCGGAGTGTTTTCACGGTATCGACAAACCTAGTCACACTTTTGGGTTCCCAGTCGTTTACATCCATTAGCGCAAACCTTGGGTCTGTCTCGGAGCCGGCCAACTTCGTTGCGGGTAGCTTAATGGGGTACCCCCCTGAAATGATTTATGAGTCCTATGAATGCTTTGTCGTGAGGCCTCGTTGCGTTTTATTTGGTTCTTCCCGACGTTGATCGTGTGTGTGTTGCTATTTGTGCACCCCTGTAGGGTAAATCTTTCTGAAAGTCGTGTCCGCGATTATGGATGACTTGGAGCACAGTATCTCGATCATAGACAACTATAACTAAAGTAGTGCTATAATTTGGCTTTGACATGTCTAGTAATTAGATTCACTACAACGGAATGAGTAAATAAAAGTGCCAACAACTGCTGGTTTTGGGAGGTCTCATGCTATTTGTATCTGACTAGTAAGTATTGCAACTACAACGGAATGGTTAACTAAAACTTCCCACTGCTTATGATATCAGGATGACTCGTGCTATCTATATCTGACTACTAAGTGCTGCAACTATAATGGAATGAATAAAACTGCCAACCATGTGAGTTCCTCGGTTTGACTTCCTCGTTTGGTCTCGAGGGGGAATACCAGGATGGGTATGATTGGTGTTAGTATCAGGTTGGATTCGAATAGGTCTTTCTTATCCCTCTCTAATAGCCGACAGTTGAATCGAGTCTCTATAGATTGTTTAGTGCATGCTGCACTGCCGCTTCAGCCCACCATACCTATGTAGGAGAGAGCCGCCGAATTCTAGCCTCGCCGTGTACTGGCCTCAGTACTGACCGCTCCCTTTTTCCTTTGCCCTTTGTCGGCACCCCTTTTGTTTGACAGGTATAAGTTCGCCGTCATTAGCGGGGTTACCCTTCCGGCTTGGCCTGGGCAGGGTCATGGATGCCATTGGTTATTCTTCAGGGCTCTTAGCCCTATTTGCATCTTATCCGTACACGGATGTTGTATCGCTTTGAAGGTGATTTGGATCTTTGTACTGTATATCTGTATTTTGACTCATGGAGTCATTGTTGTATATATATGTTTTTGTAGGTTCCACAATGTTTTGGCTAATTTTCATATTGATCAGTTCAAAGGCATGCACACAACCATTAGTTCAACACAAAGCATGCAACACAGACATGCACATAACCATTAGTTCAAGCATGTAACACAAAACATGCACACACGATCATTAATTCAACATAAGCATGCACGCAACCATTAGTTCAAGCATGCAACACAAATCATACACACGCGATCATCAGTTCAACGCAAGCATGCACATAGGCATGCATACATCCACCAGTTCAAGCATGCAACATAAAACATCCAAACGATCACTAGTTCAACACTCCACCACCATTAGCTGGAACTAATCTTTGTTAGTATCATCTTGTACTTCATCTTCTTTGTCACTGCAATACTCCTCAATGGTGTCGTCAACTTCAGGGTCACTTTCAACTTCCTCCTCTTCAACAACTTTCATTTTACCTCTGATACGCTTGAACACTGATGCATCTATGATGCAGCCTCTATTGATAGAGGGTTGACATTTTCTGAAAGGCAGAGCCTCAGATACAGTCTCATCGTTAGAGCCTAGAAACTCTTGGTATGCTACATTAGTATGCACCACCTCCTCCTCCTCTCCTTCGGCAACATCAAACTTATGTCTTTGAACTAATTTTTGAACCACCCGCTAGTTTTTGCCCTTGGCTGTGTCTGGCACATAGAACACTTTTGTAGTCTAGGTGGCCAAGATGTAACTATCATCTTTGTACCAAAAAATGGTAATGTTAACACTCTGGAAGAGTTTATCATACACCATATCTATATCCTTGTGGCCCTCAAGGTGATACCAATCACAGTGGAATAACATAACTGATCATTGGTGTTTCAAATCAGAGTTAAAATGCAGCACCTTGATATATCCAAGGACACCATAAAAATGGATATCCTTCTCCAAGTGATAACCTTCAGTCATTACTCCACTGTTTTGTGTTCTCTTTCAATTCTCACGGTCAGCGGTGAGGAACCGAACACCATCCACAATACAAGCTAAATAAGTTCTTACTCGGAAGTCTCGGCCACACGCCAATGCAATAAGATCTTCATCCACAGCTTCTGGATTCTCACGTCGCTTATTCATGGTCTGTATGTACAGTAGAAGAAATACAATATGGTCAAATCATGCATTGAAATGCTATATATGAAGGACAGAGATAAATGCAAAAGGAAACTAACATGGTCCTTGAACCATCTTTGAAACCCCTGCTCAAGCCTTCTTTCCACATTGGGTATCCCATAATTCACCAACTATTCTCGACAAAGACTACAATCTATAAAGTAACTCAGAATTAAAATATTTAGGTGTATGGCAATATTGAATTCATAAGTATGGGAGATCAGAACATACATGATATATGGCTTAACCTCCTCACAGTTGTTTAGGACATACCAAGTCATCTTGTTTAGCTCCCTTTGGAGGGTCAAATTAGTATCATCGCTTCCTCCAATCAAATTCACACTCTGGCCAAACACATCACAAGATGATTCATGTTGGTCACCTACATTTGTTGCTGCCGATTGAATCTTGTGACAATATCATCAAGGTATCTAGAGAAAAAAGTCACGCACTCAGTAGCAATGTAGGCCTCTGCCACTGAACCTTCTGGATATGACATGTTCCTGACATATCTCTTCAGAGTACACAACAACCTCTCTATTGGATACATCCACCCGTAATTCACATGGACTCGGAGCATCGCCTCATCAGGTAAATGCACAGCCAGGTGGATCACCACATCAAAGAATGCCGACGGAAAGATGTGTTCAAGTTTGCACAGAATTACTGGGATTTCATCTTTGAGCCTTTCCAACACCAACATTTTCAAATTTTTACTGCACAATTTCCTGAAAAATCTTCCCAGCTCTCCAAGTGATGTGTAGATATCAGGATGCAAATACTCCCGCATGCTAGCGGCCAATATTCCCTGCAACAGGATGTGGCAGTCATGGGTCTTAAGTCCCGTGATCTTGTGTGTAGGAATGCTAACACATTTTCCCATGTTTGAACCAAACCCATAAGGAAAAGTGAAGTCCCACAAATATTGACAGAAACCCGTCTTCTGCTCCTTATTCTGGTAATATGGTGCATATGGACAGAGAAGGTCCTTATCTATGTCTATTGGTTGCACCTGTAGATCTCTCCTAATGCCTAGGGATTCATAATCATACCTAGCCTTCAAGGTGTCCTTATTCTTCCCATTAAGTTCAAGTAGTGTGCCAATCAAGTTGTTGCAGATTTCTCTCTCGATGTGCATCACGTCTAGATTGTGCCAAAGTTTCAATGATGCCTAGTAAGGCAAGTCCCAGAAACCATGCCGCCGGTTCTAGATCAGTGAAGGATCTGCTTGCTTCCTCTTTTTGCTCCTAGGATCACCTCCAACTCTTGGTTTAAGATACATAACCTTCTCCAGCTCAACTTGTAATTCAATTGTAGTAAATTTGCCTGGCTTCAAGTGGTCATCATGAATACTGACAAGCTCTGTCTCTCGCTGCAAGCGGTGGTGCTTCAGGAGAAAATGATGGTGCCCAATGTAGCATATTTTTCTCTTTATGGATTTGGACAGAGGATTTTTTTTCACAATGCAGGCATGCTTGATATACTTTTGTTGTATGCCCAAACATAGTGCTGCAAGATGGGTAGTCATAGGTACACCAAAGAATCGTTGCACGAAGATCAAACATTTTGTTTTGAAATGCATCATAAGAATGCATGCCCTTCCAAAGCTGTTGCAAATTGTCCAGCAGAGGCTCCATAAAGATATCAAAGTCCTTTCTAGGACTTGATTTGCCAGGGATTAGAAGGCAAAGCATGTAGTTTGATGCATCCATATAATCCCATGGTGGAAGGTTGTACGGTGATGGGGATATACCAATCGGTGTATGCCTAGGAAGGAGATTCGACTAGCCTTGGCCCATAGCGATTGGGCCTGTAGGTACGGCGACCGGAAGGAGACTTCGAAGAAGGCTCGACGACTGGAAGCTGAAGGCCCAAGACTTTATCTAGGCCTAGTCAGATTAGGTCAAATCCTCCGAAACCTAAACTGATTCGGGGGTAATCCTGTAAACCCTAGCGAGGTGACCCTATATAACCTCCATAGGCCTCTCATTGTACTTACCATGGGGCTTGGCCAGTCAAGCCTGAGATATGTGGCAGGACCCTACATTCTGATCTACTGGCCGATCGCCACTAGCCGCATGGTTGCTAGCGGCGGATTCCTCTAGGTCCTGCCAAGCAGCTACATCCCAACCGCTACAACACCATCCTTGGTCTCTTCGACTTCGATTCCGGATCGGAGTCCCCTGACGAGGCACAGGCCAGATCCAACCGCTACAACACCATCTACATGGCGGGAAGCACCAACGTGCCACGAGATCCCTTCTCCACGCTCCTCCCACCAACGACGATGGTGGCGGAAATCGAGGAGTACCTTCAGCAGCTGGAGGTGGCCAAGATCAAGGAACAAGACGAGTGCGACAAGTTTCACCTCGAGCAGTAAACGGCGTAGGATCTATCGCTCTACCATCAGCACCGCATCAGGAGTCACCTGAACCCTACCATTCAGGGCCGCTCCATGAACTTCGACGATGAACTCAACCCCATAGGCGCGACCGAGCGGGAACTCTGCCGCAACTCGCCATCGGGCGGTATTCACCCAACAGCTAGGGCACCCGCGCATGGAGCTCCACCACCACCCCGTCGCTCGCCTCCTCTGGAGCAACCATCGATCCTGATATCCCTTAGGTGCGCAAATCCAACGGGCTCCCACTCTACTTGGCCCCGATGGACAACGTCATCGCAGGATAGACCGTAGCCGCCAACCTCAACCTCACAGGAGAGGGCGTGCTACAGGTCAAATACGCTCAGGCCCTACTCGCTAGGGGCATCGAGCAACGAGTCACGGGGATTGAACCGCGGGGGCGGATGTACTCCCGCTCGACCGGTAGTCGCGTGGCTTCGAGGGTCCACCCGACTATCACCAACGGTGTCAACTGCCCCCACCCGAGCCCCGGCAGCTCCAACCGTGGGCATCAAACCCCACACTCTGCACCAACGAGCCGAGACCTATGCACAACACAGTCGCCGCCAATGGTCAACCGATCGATGCATGGACCCACATTGTCAACAACCAAGCCTGGCGAGCTCGCTAGCAACATGACCTGAGGAACACCCTCTCCAACCATGGTGACCGCGAGCCCGAGCCCAGGGGCTCACTCAGTCAAATTGGCCTACAGTGCTTCAGACTAATGATCCGAGGCGAGAAGTACCCCTCAACCTTCAAAGCACTAAAGGACATCGATAAGTATGACCCCACATACAATCCAGTTGTGTGGATCGACACATACCTCATGGCAATGGGGATCGCCGGCCACACGGACCTACTCACCGCTCGCTACCTCCCCCTGATGATGGAGGGAGCGACTCGCCAATGGATCAACACTCTTCCGTAGAACAACATCGACTCGTGGGAAGACATGAGAGACGCCTTCGTCAGGCACCTTGACGGATCCTACACCCTCACCACCACCATTGAGGACCTAGAGCGCTGTATCTAGGGACTGTGCGAGTCGACTCGCCACTAGGTCCAACAGTGGCAGGACATATGGATCAACGCCTCTGGCATCCACCCGCACACATCCACTACTTCAAGAATGCATGCCGGTATGAACCTCTGGTCGCCAAGATAAAGAGGGTCTACCGGACGCTCGATAACATCCCCGGCCTCCTCGAGATAGACAAGTGCTACGTGGAAGAGGTCCCAAACCAAGACTCAGACGACGAGTCGGGTGGGAGATGCCGCTCAGGTGTCCACGACAATGGCATGCACTGCGAGCTGCGCTACAGCAACTCCCGCCTCACGGGCAAGCGTCGTGGTGATAGACGAGTCAACTTTGTCACCAATGCCAACTATGGCAGCGCGACCCCAAGAACTACCGCCGCGATGGTGGCAACTACCGCGACAGAGGAAACTACCGCACCAACAACGCAGCGAGGCCAAAATTTGACCCTGCTGCTCTGCTTAACCAGCCCTGTGTATATCACAGCAGGGAGGGGAAGCCCGCCACTCACACCACCGCCATCTGCCACTCTCTCAAAGAGATCGAGAAGGCAAGGTGAGCCAAGGAAGGAGCCAATGATGACCCGCCAAGGGACAACGACAATACTGGCGGATTCGGCCACATGGCTAGCTTGCTGCATACATTCACCGAGCTCGGCACCAAGTGTGAGAATAAGGTGCTCGCCCGCGAAGTCACCGTAAACGTGGTGATACAAGTGAACATTCCGTGCTTCCTCAATTGGTCCGAGCAAACCATCACCTGGAGCCGCGAGGATCACGCTCCTAGGATCGAGTACCCTAGGCGAGTCGCTCTGGTGGTCAAGCCCAAAGTGGCTGACTACTGGCTCCCCAAGACACCGATGGATGGCGGGAGCTCCATCAACATCCTATACCTAGACACCTTTAGGAGACTGCAGATCCCGCAATCGATGGTCGAATCGACCCTCACAACCTTCCGTGGCATCGTCCCCGGTGGGAAGGTATATCCAATTGGCAAGGTGATGCTGCCAGTCACATTCGGCACGCCATCCAACTTCCGCACCAAGCGGATTGTCTTCGAGATAGTGAACTTCTGCAGCCCCTATCACTGCGTCCTGGGGCGATAGGCATTCGCCAAGTTCATGGCGCCCCCCCACTACGCTTATAATATGATGAAGATCCCTGGGCCGTGGGGAATCATCACCGTCCACGGCGACCCTGACATAGCCGTGGAATGTGAAGACAATGTCGCCAAGATCGTTGACACCGTCATCACCAAGGAAACAAACCATGCGAACAAGCTCAAAAAATTCGCAAGTGTCATCGACAAGGACGACCCAACGATCCTGAAAAATCCCACCATGGCTAGCTCAACGCATGCAACCTTCAAGGCCTCCATGCAACGTCGAGCTCGTCCCAGGCGACTCAAGCCAGAAGGTCACTATGGGAACCAACATGAGCCCCATAGAGGAAAGCATGCTCATCGAGTTCCTACGTGAGAATCATGACATCTTTGCATGGAAGCCATCTAACATGCCTGGTGTACCGAGGGAACTCGCTGATAACAAATTAAACACTGACCAGAAGGCGCAACCCATCAAGCATTCGCTATGGCCCTTCAATGAAGAACGCCATCGTGCAATCGCCGAAGAAGTGCAGTGGCTACTCGCCACAGGATTCATTCGGCCCATCAAGTACTCCAAGTGGCTGGCCAATCCAGTCCTGGTTTAGAAGAAGAACAACACCTAGAGGATGTGCATCGACTATACCAACCTTAATAGCGCCTGCCCAAAGGAGGAGTTCATGCTCCCACGCATCGACCAGATCATCGATTTGACCACGGGGTCCGAATCACCATGCTTCCTCGACACATACTCCGGCTACAATCACATCAAAATGGCCGTCGAGGATGAGGAGAAGACGGCCTTCATCACGCTGTTTAGAGCCTTCTGCTACACCGCAATAATGTTCGGCCTCAAGAACGCTGGCGTGACCTACCAACGATGCTTGCAGGAGTGCCTAGCGAGCCAAATTGGCGGCAAGATGCACGTCTACATCAAAGACAGAGCGACCTACTCGTTGACCTGGCGGAAACTTTCACGAATCTGCAAAAGTACAAAATCAACGTCAATCCGGAAAAGTGCACATTCGGCGTGCCCACCAGTTAGCTGCTGGGGTACATGGTGTCCAAACAAGGCATCGAGGCCAATCCCTCCAAGATCAACACCATCACATGACTCGGGAAGCCCGAGTGCCTGCGAGACATCCAGAAGCTAGCAGGCTGAGTCGCGGCCCTCAGTCGCTTCTTCCCCTGGCTCGGTGAGAAGGCAATTCCCCTCTACCGATTGATGCGGAAGAACCCCATATTTGTATGGTACAGCGAGGCCGACAGTGCGCTCACATCACTCAAGGAGGTGCAACTCGCGACCCTAGTACTCGCCGCTCCCATGGACAAGGAGGCAATGCTTGTCTACGTTGAGGCCTCTAGTTGAGTCGTCAACACCGTGATGGTCGTCGAATGACCTTAAGAGGGGAAGGAGCGTCCCGTGCAGCTCCCCGTCTACTACATCAGCGAGGACCTCATCGATTCAAGGCAACGCTACCCGTAGTACCAGAAACTGGTCTATGCGGTCTTCCGAGCCCAACGGAGGCTCCCTCACTACTTCCAGGAGCATCCCATTATGGTTGTTTCCTCCACCCCACTACAGGACATCATTCGCAATTGCGACGCGACTAGGTGAGTCACCAAGTGGGCAGTCGAAATCGGCATCCACAATATCAAGTATGAGCCACACAAGGCCATCAAGTTGCAACCCTAGCTAACTTCCTTGCCGATTGGGAAGAAGCACAATATCCCACGGCCCTGCCATACCTCCACTACTAGTCCCTCCACTTTGACGGATCCAAGAACTCAGATGGCGCCAGGGCCGAGATAAATCTCATGTCCCCCAAAGGTGACAAACTCCGATACGTGCTACAACTCAACTTCACGCCCTGCACCAACAACATGGCTGAGTACGAGGCTCTCCTCCACGGCATGCAGACCGCCAAGGAGATGAACATCAATTGCCTCAAGTGCTACGGCGACTCCGACCTCGTCGACGCACAAGTCGCTGGCACCTGCGATGTAGTCGCCCCCAACATGATAGCACACTTCCACGCGGTGGACTAGCTGGGGGCTACTTCGCTGGCTACTCCGTCAAATGGATCGATCAACGAAAGAATGAAGAGGCCAACGCGCTCTCACGCATCGGATCGGCTCGCCAAACACCACTACTGGGCATCTTCCTCGACATCATCGACAAGCCATGGATCTCCCCTCCAAAGGAGATCGACATCGGGATACCGCTGTAGCCCGAGTCCGCTCTAGTCGCCGTGGTCACAGAGCCCAGCGACTAGACTGCACCCTACGTCGCCTACCTCAAACACAAGGTCCTACCTAAGGACGAGACTCAGGCATAGATGATTGTGCGCCGCGGCAAGTCTTTCATCATCATCAACGACGAGCTCCACAAGCGCAGTGTAACAAGCGTGTACCAACATTGTGTACAACTAGAAGAGGGTAGCAAGATCTTACAAGACATACGCCAACCAGATGCACATCCCTGGTTCGGGGCTCAAGACCATCCCCATCGCTTGGCCATTCACCATTTGGGGAATAGACATGGTGGGTCGGTTCAAAACCGCCCCATCAGGCTACACCCACCTCCTGGTCGCAGTCGGGAAGTTTACAAAGTGGGTAGATGCGAAGCCCATCAAGAAATGCGATGGCAAGACCACCACCAAGTTCCTTTGCGAGCTGATCTACCGGTATGGCTATCCGCACAACATCATCACTGACAATGGCACTAATTTCTCCAAGGGCGCCATGGCTGATTTCTGTGAGGAGCACGTCATCCGACTCGACCTCACCTCAGTCGCCCACCCCGAGCTGAACAGCCAAGCCGAGCATGCCAATCAGAGCGTCCTCCACGACCTCAAGCTAAGATTGTAGAACCCCTCGAGCGGACGCCAGGATGATGGGTTGAAGAGCTCCCCTCCGTACTATGGGGCATTCACACCTCCATCAACCGGTCTATAGGGTTCACCCCCTTCTTCATGGTGCACGGCACAGAGGTCGTCATGTCGACTGACCTAGAGCATGACTCGCCCCGAGTCGTCTACTATGCGGAAGACGACAATGAAGTTGCCGTCAAAATGAGGTTGACCTGTTTGATGAAGCACGCAACCTGGCTCGCTCCTGCACCACATCTATCATCAAGGTCTCTTCCTCTACCACAACTGCCGAGTCCGGAATCGTACCTTCCAGGAGGGCGACCTCGTCCTACGACTCATCCAGGACAAGAAGGGATGCACAATCTCTCTCCCCATGCGAGGGGCCATTCGCCATAGGGTGAGTTCTAGGAAACAACGCCTACTACCTCATCGACATCCGAGGTGACGGCCAACTCGACGTCGAGCGGCCATGGAACGTGAATATCCTCCGAAAGTTCTATACATAGAACTAAAACTTGTACTAAGTTGTACCAATGATGAATAAAATGTTGTCCGTACAAATTGTGTCCACTCGCCATTTCTTGTGCCAATCGCACTCGTACATTCAACAATACGCTAACTGTGATAGTCGACCCTTGGTTGAGTGACCGACACGGCTGAGTAGTGTGGTCCAAGGGCACAGAAAATCAGACGGGCCTTGCACCATCCAGGAAAACGCCAACCCAGAGCCACCATCGGAGTCACCTAGCTCGACTAGCTCTTCGAGCCAAGACAACTGGTCGTGCTTCTCACAACACCCTGTCCTCCTCATCCTCGCTCACAGTGACTCGAACGGTTAAGTATCACACTCGGGGACTTGTTCCAAAACGAACCCACACGTGGCTCAGGAACACACCAAGTAGGAGAGCGTGTTGTGGATTCGCCAAGCGATTGGTTCTCCGAGCCAGGAGGAGAGACACGCTAAATGATAAACATGGCCTCTGTCCTTCCCTACCTTGGGCTTACGACTCGAACGGCTAAGTACCACGCTTGGGGACTCGCCAACCCGAACGCGAATGCGTCCAGGGAAAACGCCATGTACAGAGTACCCCTTAGGGTCACCACCTGAGTCACTCCAGGAGTCACGGGAAATCTACCCAAGCTACTAAAATAGCTTCCAAACATAAACACCCATATTGTCCATGCTAACCACGCGCCTGCGACTAACTCTGTTAGGAAAACATGCTCGGGGACTCGCACCGTACCCTCGACTGCGTCACGCACAATACATTAGAAACCAACACGTCACATTAATACGAACCGACAAGAATTTTAGCAAAAGACTTGCACTTCGATTAGCTATCAAAATATTTTACAAGTACTTTTCTCTCGGCCGCACCGGCCATTACACAATTTTTTTTACATGATACTGTAGGGGTTCCGCATATGAAAACAATAAATTTTTACCCTATGCTCTTGAACCCCTGATGTTGCCAGGACCTATCTATTAGTAATGCAGTAACAGGAGGGGCTTTTCACGAACTTTCCCTTGAAGACCGAAAAGGGTTGTCAACGTTCAGGAGAGCGTGGTTAATGTAGACGAGCCGAAGCCGACCTCAAGGTCTTGATGAAGTACTTGCTCTCCTGCGGCTCCAACGACTTGAGTGCATCAAGTATGACACCTCGTGGGGAGTTACACATGTCCGATGCCTGACGATTACTCCCGCTTCCTGGATCCGAATCCCGCAGCACGACGGCGCTCCGCGGTGAAGATGTCTCTCGTTCGCGCAGTCTGAACTTGGGACCACGGTCATGAGACAGAGACATAATATAAATTGGAGGTCTCCCCAAAAGTGAGGAAACCTTTAATGAATATTGTGTGTATTTTCTGGCCAAATACCCCCACTATATATAGGGGGATGGGAGGTACTACCTCCCTCAAAGTCCCGGGATGGGACTAAAGGAGAGGAGAGGGGGAGGGGGTGGCGCCACCAGCCACCCCATGGGCCATGCACGGGGAGGGGGGGTGGCTGGCCCACTAGGGCGCCGGCCACCCCCTTTGGCCCTTCTCCCTCTTGCCTTTCCCTAATGGGCCCTCTTCCCTCCGGAATTGGCCCATTAAGCCGTTTGACATTTAAATTGATTTTCTCTTTTATTAAATAATTATGAATAAATGATTAAATCAATATTTAACATCCATTAACATATTATTCAATCTCCGTGGCTATGGAACACCTTCCACCTCCACTCCGGACATCCTCCGGACTTACCAAAACCCTTGCGGTTTTCTCTCTACTATTCTTTGGCGATTCTTCCGATCCTATAAACACTCTCTAAGCATCATAAAACCCTTAAGAGTGATACCCTATGGTTCGGGAACACTCCAGACATGGTCGGGCCACTCCCGGACCAATGATCAACAGAGGGACCTGGATGGCCATGTGACCCCTGTGCATTCCACGAAGATCTTTTGTCGTTTGAACCGGGACAGACATGTCTAATTCCCTTTGTCTCTCGACACTCGCATTGCCCAAGATCTGATCAATGACATCACCATGTCATGTTCGATCTTGTTACCGAACAAGGCTACTTGACTCGTTCGACAAGTGATATCCCTGTGATCAAATCCCACGTTGCGCAGCTATTGGATATAACTTCTCCGAGTGGGCCCTTGAGTATCTTTCCGTCACGTGGACGGACAAATCCTGCTCTTGACATATATTGCCTATACGGCTCCTCCGAGTACCTGAACACACCTTTATAATCACTGTATTACCAAGTGATGCTTGATGCTATCTAAGCACTCTCGGGAGACAGTGATTGATATAGCCTCACGGTCTAAGGAATAGTCTACAAGGATCCATTTCTAATCATCGTAACTTGAACTTCGTGACATGATCGGGTCACAATGTTTAGGTTGGGTATTGGTTCATCATCTCATTCTCAGAATGAGTTGACTCCATTTCCAACTGGCATAAATGCCACATGATCAGTAAACTTGATCATCTGTTGACCAATGAACCAGTGACTAGAGTTTCACTGGGAACCCGTGGTTGTTTATATATCACACATGTATTGATGTTTCCACTCAATACAGTTATAGCATGATATAAAACTTAATCATAAACTTTATGAAATATGATAATAGTCCTTATTACTATTTGTCTCTAGGGCATATTTCCAACAGTCTCCCACTTGCACTAGAGTACAAATAAACTAGCTGCATTTGTTCTTAATCGTTGGCACCATATATCTGGTACCCTGAACATGCTTGCTCATGGAAGAGGTTGAGTCTTGGGCCTATACTTTATAGTCCCAAATCCTTTGCAACTTACTAATGTCATCTTGATTGACATTAATACTTTATCATCACATGATAACATCTGTGTGTATGCATCGTTGCTATGGCAGCAGAACGAGGCCTGATTCCAGGAGCCTACAGTGACTTTAGATGAACCTAGAGGGCTTTCTCATGGGCACTGTGCCCTGGGACACATCATTCTACGTTAAAAGCGAACTAGCCCCGCCATAACATTATACAGCACTTTAGATGGTACCGTTATATATTATTATAAATGTAACCATCGAAACACGAGTGCACCATGTGCAACTTTCGATCTTTTTGTTCACCTCGCTTCCTACTTGACTTTAATCGGTATTTACAGGAGTTTCCAACATATTCCCTTATAACATAACCCTTTGTGCTTTAATATATGTCATCCTTTATGGATCTGGTAGACACCGCGGACAAACTTAGCTCAACATTCTGTGATTCAAACTTAATCACTTTTAAACGTTTCTTGTTGGATCATATATTATGTTAAGTTAATATCATGGTTTTCTAAGATAGAACCTATGTCTCAACATAGTGGATGATGATCATCCTTTTCTTTCTTTCAACCATTGATGTTAAACTTAATACTATTCCTAACTTGAGTTATTAAAGACCAGTTCCTTAATTAACTTCTATTCTAAAACCCTTTTCAGAATCCCTCAAGGAATACTACATAATATCACAATACACTTATTATCAACTTCTACACCTTATAAATCATTATTTATCGGTACTTGCGCTTTTATTCTTAACACACTTAAGAATCACTCTATAAGCTCCCACTCAAAATAAGTTCCTAACATATTTGGGTATGAGTCACTACTCTTACTCAAACTATGTTCCTACATATTTGAATTTGAGACTTATATTGCTCCCACTCAAAAATATGTCATTCAATTATTGTTTTAGGAAGACTTTTATAGCTCCCACTCAATTTCATGCAAATTGCATATCCACTCACTTAGTTTGGAACAACTTCAAAATCCTTTGATAGAATATAAAACTTGGAGATTCACTATTAGACACTAGTACTTTACCAGTTTTAAATCTACCAGACTTTCAGCACACTTGAATCAAATTCATTTGAATTCATCCAATACTTGAAAAATTGTGCTTTTGTCATTTAACCCCTTTTCCACTATGTCTTTGCAATCATTTGGGAAAATTCCAAGTAACTCCTTTACTTTGTAAGATTCAGCAATGAATTGCTTTCTAATCTCAAGGGAATTTTGCTTTGGGATTTCTCATAATTCTAGTTTACCATTATTTCCGTAGTAGTTCGTAGGTATGTCATATTCCGAGAATCATGACAAATTATTCACAAATGTCTCCGTACAAGATATGGGGTACATTTTGAATCCTACTTTCTGTAGTGAAAACACCAGTGGGGAAAACACAATGATCATTATCATTGATTCTTTCCTTTTGTGAAGAGAATCATTCAGGAACGTTTTCCGTTGCGCTTCTCAACACTCTGATGCAGGGTTTTGAATCCTCATCATGTTTTTCACAATATTCCATTTGCTCCATAATCGAGAAATATCACTAAATGCGAACTTTCTCAAAAATGTACCAAAATCCAAGCAATACTAATTTTGCTTCCCTTTTGGTTTTAGCTATGGATTTCGTATTCAAAGTTTCTAATGAATACTCTACAAGGACTTATTCTCTATTGTTTTGGTTATATCGAATAGCCCCAAAACTTTTACGACGATCCATACTAGATATGGCGCCGATCTCACGAATCCAGATGGTTCACTATATGTTCTAATTGAGTGCTAACTATTTCTAACTAATGGTCTCTACGTCTACACTACAAAGATTTATTTGGCGCCATCTATTCACCCACTTTGATATCTAATATCACATTGTGATGCTTTGCATTTTGACGTTTCAAAACGCTTTGCATTCCACAATTTCTTCTATGCCAATCTTATAAAGTTGAATTTCATTACTATTGATCAAATCGTAGTAATTAGATTCTCTTTTATATTCATACCCTTTATTGATGAAACAATTTGATCATATCAAATAGTTTCATACTCATGTTTCCTTTGGTAAACTTCTTTACGTATTTAAACAATCATATAATGATAATTACCATTTTTGTTAAAACATAATACATCAAATTTGTATTTACTTTTAACAATTCATTAAAACACTTTGTATTTAAGTAATACACGGTGTTCAAGTTATTTTGCCAAACTTAGGCATGATTTATATGTGACAAGAAATCGAATGACTTTCACAAATTATCATATAACTTTGACTTCAAACAATGGTTTCATTCATTAATGAACATATCATTAAGTTGGGTATTTTAAGGCATTTCAATATTTTAAAAATGTTCATGCATTATCAATTTGTTTCAAACAACAAGGATAATTCATATGTAATCAAACAATATATGAACATGAATAGAAATCATGCATAAAAGTGGAACAACTGTTTGTTAAACTGATATGAATAACCGTCTAACAAAGTGTGAGACACACTAAAGAAGTTCACAATCATTTGATTACAATAATCATACTAAAACATAAACTAAGTGATAAATGTTGAGGGAGAGTGTCATTGGCCCTCATCATTATGCTCGCCATCAACATGCAACGTCACCTCCTGTCCAGCAAGCACCTCTCATGCAGAAGGACCTGTTATCAGTAAAACAGAACAAGTATCCAATATACTTAACACTGCAAATGTGTTTGCAAGATTATAACATTTATAAAATTGTATATCAAATATATACCTTTGTCATTGATGACATCAGTGACAACGGGTTCAACCATCACATCTCTGAAATGCGATATGAACTCGTGGAAATCCTGTGTTTCTGTGTCGCCTCTCATAATGTAAGTCCTGACTTGTGCTTGGTAGATTGGTGGCAGCGACCGCAACATAACGCCTATTGCAAAAGATCTTGCGAACCAGTTGTCCAGGAAGTATGCCAGACTCATGTATGCATCATATATGCTCAACAAGTGATCATCGAGTGAGGAGCCCTCCTCCATCTTTATGGAGAGGAAATCCCCCATCAGCTCATACTCCCATATGCGCACTTGTTCCACGAAATGTGATCTCAGATGTGCCAAAACCGTTTGGGGATTAAGACTTCCCACAATCAGCCATAACCCATCTTGCATCCCGAGGCCCATCATTACTGATATGAATGTGGCCATCACACGACGATGGCAGCAGAGATCCCGCTGCTCCTGGGTCTCATGAAGATAGGGTGGCTCCAAGTACATCTCGTAGATCATGTAGTCAGCCACTTTGTTCTTGCTAAGGAGATCATGAAGGCGCATGACCCATGCAGAAAAGTTGGATCCATCTAACTTGAGCTTTTCTCCTTTTAACCAATTGTCAATAGGGAAGGTAATCTTGGGGAGAACCATTTTCTACATTTATAATTGCAAAAGGAATTTAGACTAAGTTTATAATGAAATGATTAATAATAAATCCACTCAGAAACACCTATCCCCTGAAGGGTTCCTAGTGATAACACGACCCTTTTCCCCACATTTCCCCCGATCATCATGGCCATCAATGTGGGTTCTAGGGTGGACACTAAACATCGGTCACATCATTCATGCAACTCGTGCTTGATCTTTCGACCATCCGTGTTCCGAGGCCACGTCTTTGTAACGTGCTAGGCTCACCAACTCAATCTTAGTGTATTCGCTGTGCAACATGGGTTACACCCACTATATGCGAACGTAGATATGTCTGATACCCGATCATCACAACCCGCCTCATACTGAAGAACTTTCTTGGTGGTGCACACTAAGGGGAACACAATCATTGGTAATTTTAACAAGGACCATCTTATTAGGCTACTGTCGAGTATATAATACTAGCACACAATAAGATATACAAACAATAACATTGAATGTAAATGCGATGTGATATGGTCCTTCACGTCATGATCTGCATCCGTCGTCATCGGATTCCAGCGCCGTAGACACCACGGTACCGGTGTCTTTTCGGCGTGGTAGTCCGTCACCTCCGTGACTATCTACTACTACATACCGTAAGGTAATCACTTTACCTTTGCCACAACCATATCACAAAGCAACGCCCCCTGCAAAACAAAGTTAGATGCCTCTACTTTATCTTTGCATGTTTTACGTGGCTGAATGGGCTTTCGCACAAGGACCGTTCTTACCTACGAACTGTCACCACAATGTTGATCAAGTAGTTGTCTATACTACACCCCTTTCGGGGCCCTCCATTGCAAATGGCATACCAACTAATGCGAGAGAGACAGACACCCACTAAGCCACTTTATACGGTACAAGCCGTATGTCAAGCGTGGACCAGTCTCGCGAATGAACGCGTAAAGTCGGTTGGGGGCCGCTTCATCAAGCATTACTACGGTATACACAAGTACACGTGGGAGGGTAACAACTAAAAGATCAATGCCCACAGGCTACATCTCGTGTGTTCTTCCCATAATAGCAATACTACGCATAGAGCTAGATCTGATACCACTGTAGGGGTTCCGCGTATGAAAATAATAAAATTTTACCCTACGCCTCTGAACCCCTGATGTTTCTAGGATCTATCTATTAGTAATGCAGTAATGGGAGGGGCTTTTTGCGAACTTACCTGCGGTGACCCAACATACCACTGCATGATGTAGTACACTATAGTCGTTGACATAACACCAATGAAACACCGTTCACTAGTATTACATCCCTCAGAGTGGTACAACAGAAACACATCAGGTCTAAGATATGACTATAGATTACAACTTGACTCTTTACAAAAGATCCAGAGAACACTCTAGGTTAAAGAGGAGGAAAATAACTTCTTACAAAGAAGAACCAGAAATAATAACTCCGAACTATCTGGCTAAAAGGACTAATATCTAAACCATAAGGCTTGCAATTGCTACTAATGCAATGCTCTACAGAAGTAGGTTTTATGGCTAGAGTATCTACTCTTATCTAAATAGAAACTTTGTCTTCACTTCGGTTGATGAATATGTTGACTTCATTGACTTTATTGAAGATCTTGAGCCATCGATGATGGTTTCTTGAGCATAATTGATGTTGACATGGTCTTCAACGGCTTAGAACCTAGCAAGGGTTATGAAGGTACGGTTGAGTACGAGCGTACTCAACAAGTTCACTAAAAAGGAGTGTATGATGCACTATCTCTACAGCCACAGATCATAGGTCATAGGCAATGCAGGTTTTCGTAATCATTTCTTCAAAGGTTGCTTTTATTCTGAAAACTATGTCCGACAACCTTCATAGGTTGACCAGAACCTTCGTGGGGTTCCTTTCCTGCCGTGTTCGTAGCTCCTTCCCGGAACAGGGAGTAACATGTCACAGCTCTTACACTCTGCAGAGGTGTGTTACTTTACCCATGAGAGACCTTAGCTTTGTTGCACATCTGAGTTATAGGCTCATCCATACTTCCTTGGTATGGGGCCTAGTCTAAGATCCAAGCCAATCACTGCCCCCTTCGCGACCCCACATGTCCCCTTGGTGTACGCCATGCCCACATCTTGAATAACGACAATGGTTAGTACAGACCGTCAGATGCCAGAACTATCATGGGACATTGAGGGCTCCCACCCATATGCTGCATATCCTCTACGAATTACCAATAAATGAACGCTACGAGGATAACAACCACGACCTGGCCATCCAGATGCATGCGAGAGGAAGAAGATACAACTGACTTCTCCGTCCCATTCCAAATCTCATGGTTAACACGTAATATATGGCGCTAGAATCACTGGCGACATTGGTTGTTAAGTCCTATATATTATGTTCCTTTACCACTGGAACTGTATCAATAGATTATTACCATTTGGTAAATAATCCATAATCATATTATGATGAAAATAGTGTTTTTTGACCTTTTTGAAATGCAGGTGATGACAACATTTGAGTTACAAGCATTTGATATAAAATAATCAAAGGACATGAGCAAGTTGCGAACTTGCCTTTTGTGATTGCAAGATTATGCACTCATAGTCTTCAAGACAATAGAAGATCCAAATTCTGAAAGTAGCATCATTGGTCTGGTAAGGACAAATGTTTAAAGAAGCAAGATGCAATTATGCATAAGTAATGTAATGCAATTTGATAAACGCAAATCCCCGAACTAATTGTCTATGATTTGGGTTTTGGGGCTTGTGATGACTTCTTTGGAATGTTTTGCACTTTTAGATTAATTTCACACTTGTGCTTCTTCTTAAGGCTTGTGAGAGTGTGTGAAATAACATGTAAGTATAATAAGTAGCATACAAGAGTAAAGCACTCAAATGGGGCATGGTATCTAAAAGATTTCTTAAGCAAGATTATTAATCAATTAGAACCTTTATAGAAATGCTGAAGGATTACTTTTAATATTTCTTAAAAGAATAACCTTTTAGGAAAAGATTATTTCAAGGTAAAAGCATTTAAGTGTTTAACATGCAAAGTATAAAAGTGAAGTATAATAATATTCTAAGATTGAGGGGAATTGCTATTTAGTAATTATGATGGGATTTATTACGTTAAGTTGTTAAGGGTTAAGGGACTTCTTATAAAATTGTTGTTTGAAATGACAAAACGACTAACTTTTGAACAAGAGAGTTCTTTGTTAAAGTTTAAACATTCTTTGTGGTTAATCGAATGTGATTGATGTCGCTTGTGCTTATTCAGTAAGTTTGGACTTGAAATGCTTTACGACTTAATTTGGGCATCATGCATGACTTGGTGTACCAAAGTTAACTTTAAAATATAAGTAGACCTAGGGTGTGATGTTTTAACGTATTAATAACTTTTAAGTGTTGTAACAAGTATGTTTAAGACTATGAGATCATTCACTTTCTATATAAGTGAATGATGAGTTTAAATCTGATTTGTTATTATGAGATAGATTTAACTTATTAAAGAAGGTAACTTTGGCTAATATCACTTAATGTGTTGAGTTTTCAAAGTCATGTTAAGCATGGTTGAGTTAAGAGGTAAATATCATTTACTTTGATCATAAATGATTGATGTTTAAAACTTAGGTGAACTTGTTGGTTTACTTGGATTTAAGGTTTTAAAAGAGTTCTTATTGGGTTAATAGTTTTCATTTTAAGTTTTGCATAGATCCAAGTTATGGTCTTGAAACTAGTATTTGAACATAAAAGATTGAAGGTTTTATATCAAATTATGATTATTTTTTATTTAAGAAATGTTTCTAAAGAATTTATGAATTAGGTATTTTATAAAATAAATAAAGATTTATTACTTTAAAATCTTAAAAGCTTTTGGGCTAACCTATGTAGTATTTTTCTAGTAAAATATATTTATTCAACATCTTAAAAATGAATTTTACTTATTTTTAGGTAATAATCCTTATTTTTATAAAATTCAACAAAGGATTAAATGCTTTTAAATAGTTGTTTCAAGTTTTATTTATAAAAATTAATTTAGTATTTTTATCAAATATTAGTTTTATTTTCATATGCAAAAATGATTTTTATTCATTTTTAGGACTTTTTCTTGATTTATGAAATTTCACTTAGGATTTAAGGGTGTTAATATTTATTTGCATTTTATTAAACTTAAATAAGTAAAATTATATTTTTCTTAGGTAGATAATATTTTTGTTGTCTTTTTGATATATTATATATTTTTATATATTTATGTACAGTTTTTTAGAGTTTAGTGTGTTTATTAGTTCATTTGGTAATTTACTTAATATTATTTTATTTTTTAATAAATTTTTAGTTCATTTCTTTCTTTTTAACTGTGCCTGGCCCATAGACCAGCCCAGCCCGCACAGGAACCCACCGGTTGGGCTTAACCCAACCGCGTGATCTCTGGCCTGACTACCCCATCCCACACCATTCTCTTTCTCTCGTACGCGACCCTCACTCCTTTTCCCCTCAAGCGAATCCGTGACACTGTCGTGCTGTCTCTCACCACCGTTAGCTCATGGCCATCTCTGTTGCTAGCGATATGGGGCTTTGGTATGCCTCGCTAGGATCTACTGCCTACTCCTGTTCGATTTGACCCTCACGGTTTCTCGTGAACGCCCCCACACTAAGAACCCTAGCCCTGCCGTTTGCGGTTCGGCGTTGCCATCTTCGACTCTCCGGCATCACCACACACCAGCGAGGCACCACTCTAGTCTTCTTCGTCATCTCTACACCACCGCCAAACCAGCGCCGCCCCTGAGGCTCACCCACATGGTAAACCCTAGTTGTGAGGGTCGGCGGGGTCTCCGGCATGACTCTGAGCCGTTGTAGCTGCGGCTGCTCCCCCTCATCGCCTACGTCTCCGTGCTGCCGGCTTAGCTTGAACGACGCCCTCAATCTTCTATTATCTATGTCCCTATGGTGAAGTGGTACTGCAGCTGCTATGGCGGCTTACTCCCATCTCTGTCGTTGGAGGGAAGGTGTGACGGCGCAACCCCGTCGCCGACTTCTTTGCCTATTACATCAACCACGTGTCTGTTCCAGGTAAAGCTCCTATGACTAGCCTTTAGATGATGGACTACTAGGTAGGTTTTAGATTATATTGTGGTGTTTCTAAGATTGAGCTGTGGTGTTTATTTATGACTAAGTGTGATGCTAGAGAGCTCCTAGACATGTTCTGGTGGTGGTGATAATATGGTAATTTACTAGGATATAGAGGTGGTGCTGGTTATTGTGCCCAAGAGATCTTGATGATCTACTAGCAATTTCAACTTGTCAATTGTCTGGTTACTAGCTGATAGACAGCTTAACTACTTGTATTGTTAATTGTTTAAGTTTGTAACTAGGCTGAACTTGGTTAATTACATCGAAGACCTTGTGTGTGTGAAGTGTACGAGGGCATCTGATAGATTTCTTGTGTTCATAGATGAGTTCTAGAGCAGGTTCTTGATGAGTACTTATGCTGGAATTGCTTCTTAGTCTCCTACTCGATTACTTGGTCAATTCCTTGGTCAAGTTCATAGAACTACTTGGTGTGCTATAGATTCACTTACTATTTTAGATGTAACTGTGAGTTCTTGATGATCCTATGATCAACAAAAATGATATGGAAATATTTCCTTAGGTCTCCTAGTTGATTCTCTATATTATACTCGCTTCCTATCTTTTCTCTCCACTGTTATAGGATCAAATGGTAATGTTCTTACTGCTGGTTGCTTTACCCTATAGTTTCTCTCTTGTTTACTTAATTGATTTGGTAAGAACAAATTCTAACTTACTTTCTTGATTCTATCCAATTATGCATTGAATAAGGCCCATGTTTTCTCTTGATAAGAATGGATACTAATTGGTGGCTTTAGTTCTCTGTTTGTCAGGGCTTGATATTTCTCCTACGATTCTAGTTAAGTTAGTGGCTTCTGCTGTCATTAGATCTAATGCCGTGGTGCCCCTGGAGGTGAGTGCACAATAGTGGATCTAATAAGCATGACCTGTAGCTATGACCCTGCCAATGATGCATAGGCTAAGGATGCTGTTGGATAAGAACAGATGCTTTATGCTGCCTAAGTATCCCTATGATGATCTTTGTATACCACTGTATGCATATCTGAGGATATCTTTTCACCACACATTATTTTCCGAATGCATCTGGTAAGAACATATGCTATGAACATGGATAATTACCTATTACCGTGAAGGTTTCTTGGATCTTGTTGGGGATGGCTGAGTGGTTGATCCTAACCAGCTTTTATGAATGTTTGTGGCTGGTTCCTCTGTCTCCTTCTAGTGCAGCTGCTGCTTCTGTTTTCTTCACATGAACCTCCTCTTCCTCGAGATCCTGATGTGAATCTTGATCACATCTTTCCTTACTACTACTGCTTGTGTTGCTTCTTTGAACATGGCAAGAATATGTGTGGATGAGCTTGTGGAAATGGAATAGTTTATGGTGGGTGTGTAGAAATGGATTTGAGGAGAGATATGGATCAGCTTCTAGCCGAGCTGCTACGGTTGGTTCCTTTTCGAATACTACCTGGTGCTGCCCTGAGGTGTTGACAGCACAGCAGCTGCATGTTGTAGTGTAAGCTGCTAGCCTGTCTATTGCTAGGTGTGGATCAGATCAAGTACATCCTGATATTTCTTAGGGTTTTTACCTTTTGCCTTTTACTAATCTGGTGAAACTTCCCCCTGCCTGTGATGTTGGACTGAGGCAAAAGTTGTTGGAATTATGCCCTAGAGGCAATAATAAAGATGTTATTATTATAATTCTTGTTCATGATAAAGTTTATATTCCATGCTAGAATTGTATTAAGCGGAAACATTAATACTTGTGTGGTTTGTGAACAACACCGTGTCCCTAGTACGCCTCTATGGACTAGCTCATTGATCAATGATGGTTAAGGTTTCCTAACCATAGACATGAGTTGTCAATTGATAATGAGACCATATCATTAGGAGAATGATATGGTGGACAGACCCAAACTAAGCGAAGCAATTAGATCGTGTCTTTGTGTTCATCTTTGCGAAGCTTTTCCTATGTCAAATATTGTATTCCTTAGACCATGAGATAATACAACTCCCTAGTATCGGAAGAAAGCTTTGAGGTCATCAAACGTCATCCTATGAGAGGGTGATCATAAAGGTGTCTCGTGTGATCGGAAAGTATCATTGGGTTGTATGTATCGAGATGGGATTTGTCCTCCCAAGTCGGAGAGATATACTTGGGCCCACTTTCGGTGTCGATATCAACACCGCTTGCAAGCATGTGGTTAAGGAGTTAATCACAAAGTGATATCGGATTACGGAACGAGTAAAGTACTTGCTGTGAACGAGATTGAACTAGGTATGGCGAAGCATACCGATGATCGAATCTCGCAAGTAAAATATCGCGACGAAGGGAATATGTATATGGGATTGATTGAATCCTGGCATCTTGGTTCATCCGATATGATCATCGATGAATGTGTGGAGTCAATATGGGTGCCTGCACCCGCTGTTGATTATTGATAGAAGATCATGTCTGCATATTCTCGAACCCGCAGGGTCACACACTTAACGTGTCTCGACGCTAGGATAGATTGGATACTTGGTTTATGAATTTTTGTTCGGAGTCTCGGATGGGTTCCGGGACATCACGAGAGGTTCCGGAGTGGTCCGGAGAATAAGATTCATATAAGGCAGTGCAGTTTTTGGAGTTCGGAATTGTTCCGGATTAATCGCTATTGTACCGGAAGCTTCTAGGACCTTCCGGAAGGGGACCAACGTGGCCCCACCTTCCGGGAGGGGGCATGGGCCTATGAGGGAGTGTCCTGGCCGCATTGGGCCAGGGGCACAAGGCCCCATAGGGCCCAGCCGATCCTAGATAAGTTTAAACTCGTTTAAACTAGAGATAGGGTTTCTAGATAAGGGAAAGTTTAAATCGTTTAAACTAGAGATAGGCTTGGAGGATGGGCAAGGGTTGGCCGCACCCCCCCTCTATATATATAGGGCTGGTGCGCCCCCTTCCCCACACATACACACCTTCCTCCAAACCCTAGTAGCCCTGCTGCCTTCCTCTCTCCCTCCCGACTATTTGTAGGCGAAGCCCTGCTGCAGAAATTCTCCACCATATACACCGCGCCGTCGCGTTGTAGATCCAATCTATCTCTCCACCATACTTGCTGGTCCGAGGAAGGAGGAGACGTCGAGGTGCCGCACGTGTGCATCTCACGGAGGCACCGCCACTTGTGGTGCTGGATCGGATCGGATCGCGAGGAGGAGAAGCGAGTACGACTACATCACCCACGTTCCGACGAACGTTCCGCTGTGCGAATCTTCAAGGGTATGAAGATCCAATCTAATCTCTCTCGTTGTTTGCATCTCCTAGATTAGATCTTGGCTTTCCCTCTATTCGCTCCATAGAATTTTTTTGATTTACTATGCTGCGAAACCCTTCAGTGGTATCAGAGCTAGATCTATGCGTAGATGTGATTCACGAGTAGAACACAACATGGTTGTTGCGGGCTTTGATGTTTTCTGTTGCAAGCCTCTTGTTTGTGTTCTTCTTATGACGCGGGATAGTGATATTGAAGCGGTCCAGGCCAACCTTACGCGACGTCGTTCGCAAGACCGGCTCCGCACTCGACGTGTGGCTTGTACCACACATGCGGCTGGTGGATGTCAGTTTCTCTCACTATAGTTGTCATGGGATTAACACCGGAGTTTGGCAACCATAATATCACCGTTGTGGCTTTCCGTAGGTAAGAATCGTTCTTAGCATCTACTCCCATGAGCCACGTAAAACATGCAACAACAAAGTAGAGGCGTCTAACTTGTTTTTGCAGGGAGTGTTTTCTGTGATATGGTATGGCCCAAGATGTGATGTGTATATTGTATGCGATGATAATGTTTTGTAATGTTTCACGACTTGCATGTCGATGAGTACACAACCGGCAGGAGCCATATGGTTGTCTTTATAATTGTGTATGACCTGCGAGTCAACTTCTTATACGCCATGTAATAGCTTTACTTTATCGCTAAGTAGTTAGCAATAGTTGTAGTTGCTATTCGTGGTGGAGGCAATCATGGTGGAGTGATGGAGATCATGCCGGAACGCACAAGATGGAGATCATTGCGCGAAGATTGGCTATACCATGTCACATAAAGTTATATGCATGTGATGTTTATCCTTTTATGTATCTTATTATGCTTAGATCGCGACGGTAGCATTATAAGATGATTCCTCACTTAAAGATCAAGATAAAAGCTGTGTTCTCCCCAAGTATGCACCATTGCGAAAGTTCGTCGTGTCCAAGCATCACGTGATGATCGGGTGCTATAGACTCTACGCTCACATACAATGGGTGCAAGCCAGTTTTGCACACGCGAAAATACTTGGGTCTAACTTGACGAGCCTAGCATGTACAGACATGGCCTCGGAACACATGAACCGAAAGGTTAAGCATGAGTCATATGAATGATATGATCGACACTTCGTTGTCCACCATTGAAACCACATCTCTTCTCGTGAAGCTCGGATTAGGTGTGGTGAATTTGGATCGTGTTCACTAAACAACTTGAGGGATGTTGAATTTAGTGGGAGTTCATCTAGTAATTTGATTAAAAGTTGAACTATTTATCATGAACATAGTCTAAATTGTACTTGCAAATACTGTAGATCACATGGCCAAATCCAAATTCAACTTCAACATTTTTGCTGAGAAAGAAAAGCTTAGAAACAATGGGTCTAACTTCACCAACTGGTTCCGCAATCTAAGAATCATTCTGTCTGGCGTACAAAAGGACTATGTCCTTGAGAAAGCGTTAGGTAACCCCCTGCTGAAGCTACGGCCGATGAGAAAGCTGTCTATCAGGCATAAAGATGATTATGGTGTGATTAAGAGCACCATGTTGTTTGCTATGGAACCGAACTTCAAAATCGTTTTGAAAACTATCCGGCCCTTTGAGATTCTCAAGAGAGTTGAAAACTATGTTCCACTCAGCCCGCTCGAGAGATATGAGATCTCTGAGAAGTTCTTTAACTGCAAGATGGAGGAAGGGAGTTCCGTTAATGAGCACGCCATAAAGATGTCGGGCTACACTCAACGCCTTGAGCAACTGGACTGCAAGATTCCAGAGGAGCTCAAGATTGACAGGGTTCTGCAATCACTCCCTCCCAGCTACAAAAGTTTTGTAGTGACTCATAATCAGATTGGTTCCATCGACACGATCACCGAGCTCTTCGCAAAGCTGAAGGCTGCGGAGGTGGACATCAAGAAGGATAATCATGTGTTGATGGTCAACAAGCCCTCCTTTAAGAAAGGTAAGGGTGCAAAGAAGCCCTTCAAGAAAGGAGGCGGCAAACGCGTTGCCCCTGCTGAGAAGAAGCTCAAGTCTGGACCCAAGCCAGAAACTGAGTGCTTCTATTGCAAGGACAAGGGTCACTGGAAGCGCAACTGTCCGAAGTACTTAGCGGACAAGAAGGTTGGCACCATCAAAGGTATATTTGATATACATGTTATTGATGTTTTCCTTACTAGCCCTCATTGTGTGACTGGGTATTTGATACTGGTTCGGTTGCTAATATGTGTAACTCAAACAGAGCTACGGAATAGACGGCGCTTATGAGGGATGAGGTGACGATGCGCTGGCAACGGATCAAGAGTTGATGTGATGGCCGGACACGCCTCTCCTTAGTTTTACCTTCGGGATTAGTTTTAAACCTTAATAAATGTTATTATGTGCCTGCGTTGAGCATGAACATTATTTCTGGATCGTGTTTATTGCAAGACGGTTATTCATTTAAATCGGAGAATAATGGTTGTTCTATTTATATGAGTAACATCTTTTATGGTCATGCACCTCTTGTGAATGGTTTATTTCTTCTAAATCTCGAAAGGGATGAAACACACATCCATAACATTGAGGCTAAGAGATGCAAAGTAGATAGTGATAATACTACTTATTTGTGGCACTTGCTCAGGTCATATTGGTGTAAAGCGCATGAAGAAACTCCATTCTGATGGACTTTTGGAGTCTCTTGATTTTGAATCATTTGACACATGTGAACCATGCCTCATGGGCAAGATGATCAAAACCCCGTTCTCCGGTATGATGGAGCGAGCAACGGACTTGTTGGAAATCATACATACCGATGTATGCGGACCGATGAGTGTTTCGACGCGCGGTGGATATCGCTATTTTCTCACTTTTACTGATGACTTAAGTAGATATGGGTATATCTATTTAATGAAACATAAATCTGAAACGTTTGAAAAGTTCAAAGAATTTCAGAATAAAGTGGAGAACCATCGTAACAGAAAGATTAAGTTTCTACGATTCGATCGTGGGGGCGAATATTTAAGTTATGATTTTCTCACGCATCTCAAAGCAAGTGGAATCGTTTCACAACTCACGCCACCCGGAACACCACAGCGCAATGGTGTGTCTGAACGCCGGAATCGAACCCTATTAGATATGGTCCGATCGATGATGTCTCTTATTGATTTGCCGTTATCTTTTTGGGGTTATGCATTAGAAACCGCTGTATTCACTTTAAATAGGGCTCCATCTAAATCCGTTGAGACGACACCGTATGAACTGTGGTTTGGTGCTAAACCTAAGTTGTCATTTCTTAAAGTTTGGGGATGCGAAGCTTACGTCAAGAAGTTGATGCCCGACAAGCTCGAACCCAAAGCGGAGAAATGCATCTTCATAGGATACCCTAAGGAAACTATTGGGTATACCTTCTATCACAGAACCGAAGGCAAAGTGTTTGTCGCAAAGAACGGTTCCTTTCTTAAGAAGGAGTTTCTCTCGAAAGAAGTGAGTGGGAGGAAAGTAGAGCTAGACGAGGTTATTGAACCTTCTCTTGTATTGGAGAGTAGCGCAGCACCTGAAATTGTTCCAGGTCACTTTGCACCAACAATAGAGGAAGCTAATGACAAGGATCATGAATCTTCTGACGATGTCGCATCGAACGTCGCAGTCGACAAGGTCGCGGCTCCCCGAGTGGTACGGCAACCCTGTCTTGACAGTCTTGTTAGTAGAAGACAGTGAACCTACGAACTATGAGGAAGCGATGATGAGCCCAGACTCCGAGAAATGGCTAGAAGCCATGAAATTCGAATTGGGATCCATGAGCGAAAACCAAGTATGGACTTTGGTGGACCCTCCTAGCAACCGAAAGGCCGTTGAGTGCAAATGGATCTTCAAGAAGAAAACGGACGCGGATGGTAATGTTACCGTCTATAAAGCACGGCTTGTCGCGAAAGGTTTTCGACAAGTTCAAGGTGTTGACTACGATGAGACTTTCTCTCCCGTAGCGATGTTTAAGTCTATTCGGATTTTATTAGCAATTGCTGCGTTTCATGATTATGAAATATGGCAGATGGATGTCAAGACTGCTTTCCTCAATGGCAACATTGATGAAGAGTTGTATATGATGCAACCCGAAGGTTTTGTCGATCCTAAGGATGCTGATAAAGTATGCAAACTTCAGCGTTCCATTTATGTACTGAAGCAAGCATCTCGGAGTTGGAACCTTCTAATTGATCAATTGATCAAGAGCTTTGATTTGTTCCAAATTGCTACAAGCTTGCATCTACAAGAAAGTGAGTGGAGCTCGACGCTTCTGGTACTATATGTGGATGACATATTGATTATTGGAAATGACATCAACATGCTTAACGATGTGAAGAGTTATTTGAACAAGTGTTTTTCAATGAAAGACCTAGGTGAAGCTGCTTATATATTGGGCATAAAAATCTATAGAGATAGACAAAGACGCCTGATAGCTTTAAGCCAGAGTGCATACCTAGACAAAGTTCTGAAAAGGTTCAGAATGGATAAGGCATTGAAAGGTTCAGTGCCTATGTTGTCGTAAGATATTGAGCAAGGCTCGTGTCCAGCCACGGTAAATGATAGGGAAGCTATGAGCAAAGTGCCTTATGCCTCGTCCATAGGTTCCATCATGTATGCCATGCTGTGTACTAGACCGGATGTGTCCAATGCTCTTAGTTTGACGAGCAGATATCAAAGTGATCCAGGAGTGGAACACTGGACAGCCGTGAAGAACATCCTAAGGTACCTAAATAGGACTAAAGAAATGTTCTTAGTCTATAGGGTGATGAACAAATGTCAGAAAAGGTTACGTCGATGCTAGTTTCGACACCGACAAGGATGATTGTAAATCTCATGTGATACGTGTATATTTTGAATGGAGGAGCTGTGAGCTGGAGAAGCTGCAAGCAAAGCGTGATCGCTGGGATCTCAAAAGAGAAGCGGAATACATGGTTGCCGCAGCGTCAAGTGAAGGAGTTTGGATCGAAACTTCATCATCGAGCTTGGCGTGGTTCCAAGTGCATTGGACCCACTGGAGATATTGTGTGACAACACTGGCGCCATAGCACTCGCTAAGGAACCAAGATATCATCCAAAGACCAAGCATATCAACTGCAAGTTTCATATAATCCGAGATTATATAGCAGATGGAGATCTGAAGATCAGCAAAGTACATACAAATCTGAATGTCGCAGATCCATTGACTAAACCTCTTCCACGTGTAAAACATGATCAGCACCTCAGTGCCATGGGTGTGAGATTGTTGCCAAATGTAAACTAGGTTATTGACTCTAGTGCAAGTGGGAGACTGTTGGAATTATGCCCTAGAGGCAATAATAAAGATGTTATTATTATAATTCTTGTTCATGATAAAGTTTATATTCCATGCTAGAATTGTATTAAGCGGAAACATTAATACTTGTGTGGTTTGTGAACAACACCGTGTCCCTAGTACGCCTCTATGGACTAGCTCATTGATCAATGATGGTTAAGGTTTCCTAACCATAGACATGAGTTGTCAATTGATAATGAGACCATATCATTAGGAGAATGATATGGTGGACAGACCCAAACTAAGCGAAGCAATTAGATCGTGTCTTTGTGTTCATCTTTGCGAAGCTTTTCCTATGTCAAATATTGTATTCCTTAGACCATGATATAATACAACTCCCTGGTATCGGAAGAAAGCTTTGAGGTCATCAAACGTCATCCTATGAGAGGGTGATCATAAAGGTGTCTCTCAAGTGATCGGAAAGTATCTGTTGGGTTGTATGTATCGAGATGGGATTTGTCCCTCCCAAGTCGGAGAGATATACTTCGGGCCCACTCGGTAATCGATATCAACACCGCTTGCAAGCATGTGGTTAAGGAGTTAATCACAAAGTGATATCGGATTACGGAACGAGTAAAGTACTTGCTGTGAACGAGATTGAACTAGGTATGACAGTACCGATGATCGAATCTCGGGCAAGTAAAATATCGCGAGACGAAGGGAATATGTATATGGGATTGATTGAATCCTGGCATCGTGGTTCATCCAATATGATCATCGATGAATGTGTGGGAGTCAATATGGGTGCCCAGACCCCGCTGTTGATTATTGATAGAAGATCATGTCTGCATATTCTCGAACCCGCAGGGTCACACACTTAACGTGTCTCGACGCTAGGATAGATTGGATACTTGGTTTATGAATTTTTGTTCGGAGTCTCGGATGGGATCCGGGACATCACGAGAGGTTCCGGAGTGGTCCGTAGAATAAGATTCATATAAGGCAGTGCAGGTTTTGGAGTTCGGAATTGTTCCGGATTAATCGGTATTGTACCGGAAGATTCTAGAACCTTCCGGAAGGGGACCAACGTGGCCCCACCTTCCGGGAGGGGGAATGGGCCTATGAGGGAGTGTCCTGGCCGCATTGGGCCAAGGGCACAAGGCCCCATAGGGCCCAGCCGATCCTAGATAAGTTTAAACTCGTTTAAACTAGAGATAGGGTTTCTAGATAAGGGAAAGTTTAAATCGTTTAAACTAGAGATAGGCTTGGAGGATGGGCAAGGGCTGGCCGCACCCCCCCTCTATATATAGAGGGCTGGTGCGCCGCCTTCCCCACACATACACACCTTCCTCCAAACCCTAGTAGCCCTGCTGCCTTCCTCTCTCCCTCACGACTGTTTGTAGGTGAAGCCCTGCTGCAGAAATTCTCCACCATATACACCGCGCCGTCGCGTTGTAGATACAATCTATCTCTCCACCATACTTGCTGGTCCGAGGAAGGAGGAGACGTCGAGGTGCCGCACATGTGCATCTCACGGAGGCACCGCCACTTGTGGTGCTGGATCGGATCGGATCGCGAGGAGGAGAAGAGAGTACGACTACATCACCCACGTTCAAATGAGCGTTCACAGGCGAATCTTCAAGGGTATGAAGATCCAATCTAATCTCTCTCGTTGTTTGCATCTCCAAGATTAGATCTTGGCTTTCCCTCTGTTCGCTCCGTAGAATTTTTTTGATTTACTATGCTGCGAAACCCTTCAAAAGTCTGATAAGAACAGATACAAAATGGCCCCTTTTTAAATACATACTCGATGATGAAGTCAGGATCTAGCATCTCTAGGCCAATTATGAGAGTATAACTAATAAACTAACCCCCTGTTTAGCATTTATCTTGTTTGTCTATTTCTTTTGCAGGGACAAGGATATTGAAGATATAAAAGATGAAGGAAATAGATAGGAAATTTAGTCTATCTTTTATTCTGTGTGCTTGTAATTTTCTTTATCCCAGATGTAAACTTTGTATTATTCTTATTGTAATTTATTTATTCATTATTATATGTAAAGACAATGTAATATTTGATTATTTTAAATAATAAAGTTAATGTTTCCTTCAATTGCAAATTTTGCACATTGAATCTTTACTAAATGTTGTTTAACATTCTTTGGAGAATAAGTACTAGTGATATTTAATTCATATGGTGGGGTCTCTCATGTATGAGCATTATTAAACATTATGGGATTTTGATATTCTTTTTTTTGATTAAAAATTCCAATGTCTTGTTTAAATCCAACATAATCTGGTGATCTATTATTACTTCCTAGGCCTTACTTTATTTCAACTTCACTTTTATTTTTGGTACAATCAATCTTGTAATATTTATGTAACATTAATGAATTCAATAACTCACTTCTTTATTTTTGAAACCAATTTCAAATTTCTTTTGCATTCAAATAAATCATTTGAATCTTTAAATTTAAAATGATTCCCCCCAAAACTGAAAGATACAGCAGATGTCATGTCGGAATCTGTCGCACTCGCCCAGATGTTTCCATCGGAACAAGAGAGATCCCATGCTTCTTTAGTCTGCGCAAAAATTCCTCGGATTTTCTTATGCATGAATGCAATGCACACACCTCATCTCATATTATTTCTAAGCTCTAATACTGGGATGTTATAGACTCTCCTCCTTAAAATAAACTTTGTCCCTGAAGTTCGTACTCTCTTACGTTATGGAATAAGATGTTGACTTGTATTGATCAAAACATTTCTTAACTCCATTGTTATCATAATTGGGGATAATTGTGGTATCCCGTCTCCAAATCTTTTTCCTTGAATTCTCTTCATAGATGACAACATCCAGTATTGCTTCTAATTTATCCTATGATTTCTTTTACTATAATATCTTGGATCATGTCCTTATAGTCCTATTTAGGATTGTTTTGGGACACATTTAGTTCATTGCAATCAGGCTTTCCTATTACTCTACATTGGCATGTATTGGAATACTCTCTTTACTCTCAAGGACAACTTACGAGTTGTTTCCTTCTTAAACTAGTCCACTGGGTTTAAGCTGTTATGTTTACTTCGATCATTCATCCAGACATACTCTAGGAAATACTTTATAGTGATGACTTCATATAACCTTATGAGAATAAGGCTTAACCTCACCATAACTTTAGTACTTCCCTTTCCGACCTTTTGTCAGAAAGTCAGATAACAACACTTCAGTGTTTATTATTTACTCTCCCCCTTAGGGTTTCCTAATGGTCTCTAAACTACATGTATAACCCATTAACTCAATAGTTAGGATATCGGTCTCTATCTAGCTTATATGTTACCTATATAAGGTCTAGTGAAAGAATCTGCGGTACATCCACACAATTGTGGATCTCTGAAACGAATCTACCAACATTATTTGTCTTACTTTTAACATTGTGGACATTCTCTCTTTGGTACGCCCGATTTCACGAAGCGTCTCGACAGCCGTTCATTTTAATTGTATACTTATTTAGATCTAAACTAACTTAGGTGAAGTTTTATGCTCTTTAAGTCATACACAGATGACCTGATTAGCGAAACTGCTAGGATACCAGCTACGGATACCAACTATGGATACCAGCTGCGGATCCTCCTAGGTGTATGGATTACCCTACGGATTTTCTACTTCTTACTGGCATTCTCTCTGAGTTATCAGAGATTGAATACCACTTCCGTTCCAAGACTTCTTCTTTGCACCCTTCCAAGCTACTTCCATGAACTTGGTACAACTACTTCATTAGCTTATAAGCAACATCACCTATCTTGAATGAACCAAAGTTCACTCCTTCATGTTGCTCTATGCCTTTTCTGCATTAACATTCCTTCTTATTGCCAGCTCATAGTGAGTTGGGATTGATCCATCCTTCAAAATAGTATTGATACTTCTTATGTTTGGCTTCCTTCATCCTGCAACCCTTCATATTGGTCTCCGGAACCCATCAATCCCTTACACGAATTCCCTTTTATATCTAGGTCTATAACATCAAGTAGTAACTTGATGATGCAACATGCATTTGCACATCCGGTCAAACTTCATGCACAGATCTAGTCAATCAAGAAGATCCAAGAAAAACCAAGAAATCCAAATGTGGTACATATAACACACATCATTCTAAGCCCGAAATATAGTAGTTGAGTATAATAACTGTAGAATTCAGGCTTAGCTGTGTAGTATATGACACATCCTAGTATAGGTTTACTTCGTGATACTTAGCACTTAGGGGTTAAACTACTCTTTGTCTCATTATTTACCCAAACTACCCAATTGCAACAGGATATTTTTTGAGAAAGGTGGTCTCACTTTGGTTCTAACTAACCTCTTACTTTTCTTTTGGTACTACTAAGGACTACCAATTTTCCATTCTATCGTAAACTATCCTCACATGATCTCTCCAAACTACTCACAAAATTGTAGTTACTACCTTAATCCAAAAATTATCATAATGTTATGACACCTATGACTTTGATAATAGACCAGTATTGTTCTTAACATACTGTTATTACAAGATTTGTTACTGCGTACTTGTCCTGATTACAAACTTATCATGGTCTCGAAGCTAATCCCACCATGATAACTCTGCTTATTATCTTAATATTGTTGATTCTAAACCAAATCCTACTTCATCACGTAGAATTCTCAAGTGAACCCCACATGATTCTTCCCACTACATCTATACCTGTTCTAATGGTCTTCATCATGTAGCCTATCATTACCATCTAATGATAAGATTTTTGCTACCCTACATGGATTCTATGGATAAACTACACCATTTAAACTACTCCATAAGATATCCTAATCTTAGTACTAATCTTCTTTGATATTTTATCTTACTGAAGATATCGTAATGGTGTTATACCAATTTAGAGCTACACTCAAATGACATTTCTCTAGAGAATACATATGGCTAATCCTTAAGTAAGATTAAAAGACGTCCAACTTAAGTGTGACAAGGTTTATCCTCAAGTGGATATCCATCACAAGTCTTGGTTTAGATAAGATGGCTCCTATAGTCACTATCCTACCTACATATCTTCCTAAAAGGGTTTTAATCCTAAGGTCAAAGAATATGCTCTGATACCAGCTACGGTGACCCAGCATACCACTGCATGATGTAGTACACTATAGTGGTTGACATAACACCAATGAAACACCGTTCACTAGTATTACATCCCTCAGAGTGGTACAACAGAAACACAGCAGGTCCAAGACATGACTATAGATTACAACTCAACTCTTTACAAAAGATCTAGAGAACACTCTAGGTTAAAGAGGAGGAAAATAACTTCTTATAAAGAAGAACCAGAAATAATAACTCCGAACTATCTGGATAAAAGGACTAATATCTAAACCATAAGGCTTGCAATTACTACTAATGCAATGCTCTACATAAGTAGGTTTTATGGCTAGAGTATCTACTCTTATCTAAACAGAGACTTCGTCTTCACTTCGGTTAATGAATATGTTGACTTCATTGACTTTATTGAAGATCTTGAGCTATCGATGATGGTTTCTTGAGCAGAATTGATATTGACGTCGTCTTCAATGGCTTAGAACCTAGCAAGGGTTAAGAAGGTACGGTTGAGTACGGGCGTACTCAGCAAGTTCACTAAAAAGGAGTGTATGATGCACTATCTCTAAAGCCACAGACCATAGGTCGTAGGCAATGTAGGTTTTCGTAAACGATTCTTCAAAGGTTGCTTTTATTCTAAAAACTATGTCCGACAGCCTTCATAGGTTGACCAGAACCTTCGTGAGGTTCCTTTCCTGGCGCGTTCGTAGCTCCTTCTCGGAACAGGGAGTAACATGTCACAGTTCTTACACTCTACAGAGGTGCGTTACTTTACCCATGAGAGACCTTAGCTTTGTTGCACACCCGAGTTATAGGCTTGTCCATACTTCCTTAGTATGGGGCCCAGTCTAAGATCCAAGCTAATCACTGCCCCCTTCGTGACCCCGCATGTCCCCTTGGTGTACGCTTGATGTCTACGCACTTCTATTCTTGTAGACAGTTGTTGGTCCTCCAAGTGCAGAGGTTTATAGAACAGCAGCAAGTTTTCCCTTAAGTGGATCACCCAAGGTTTATCGAACTCAGGGAGAAAGTGGTCAAAGGTATACCTCTCAAGCAACCCTGCAACCAAGATACAAGAAGTCTCTTGTGTCCCCAACACACCCAATACACTTGTCAGGTGTATAGGTGCACTAGTTCGGCAAAGAGATAGTAAAATACAAGTGGTATGGATATAAGATAATGATGCCAGAAAATAGCTTGATGGCGTGGAAGAGACTAAAGGCAAACTGAAATAAAGATGGAAGCAAGCAAACATGTAACAGATCTAATTGCAAACGGTGTTTCAATGCTTAGAAACAAGGCCTAGGGATCATACTTTCGCTAGTGAACACTCTCATATAAATATCTTCTCTTTATGATACTACTCTGAACTACTCTTCGGTTGGACACTCTAATCCATGGTAGGGCTATAATAGCACACCTCAAAGTTCGCTTTCCCCATCTAGATAACCCCACACTGTCACCTTGGGCTCTAGAAGGTTTGAACAAACACCAAAATTTCATAGAAACATCCAACTCCAAATATAACTCATAACAAGTAATTGTAATCTCTAGCCTAAGTGCCACCATGGTGTGCACGCTGTCACTTTCACACACATGGGGAGAGGGGAGATCTATTAAAGCACTTGCGTAGCAAGGTAGATCTACTTGATTACAAAGCTCATGATCACAATATGATCATGCATAGAGAGAGAGATGAACACATAGCTACCGGTAGAACCCTTAGCCTCGAGGAAGAACTACTCCCTCCTTATCATGGGAATCAGCAATGGCGATGAAGATGGTGGTGGAGATCGATGGAGATAACTTCGGGGGAACTTCCCCATCCCGGCAGGGTGCCGGAATAGAGACTTTTTGTCCCCCGAATCTCCTCTTCGGTGGCGGCGATGCTGGAGAACTTTTCGTGGATTTCTGATTGACCCCTTAGGGTTTTTGCATTAGGAGGATTTTATAGTCGAAGGGGCAAGGTCGGTGGCTAGCCAGGGGGCCCACACCATGCCCTGGCGCAGGCTAGGGCTGCCCGCACCAAGGGGGGGTGTGGCCGCCCTGTGGCCCCTCTCCGTCTAGTCTTCTGGCTCCGTGAGTCTTCCAGGAAAATAACGACTTTGGCTTTTGTCCGGTCCAATTCCGAGAATATGCATTTTCTGATTTTTTGGAACCAAAAACAGCAGAAAACAGGCAACTGGCACTATGTCATCTTGTTAATAGCTTGGTTCCAAAAAATGCATAAAAGTATCTCAAAATGTAGACGAAACATAAGAAAGTAGATATAAAACAAGCATGGAACATCAAAAATTATGGATATGTTAGCAACGTATCAAGATCCCCAAGCTTAACTCCTGCTCGTCCTCGAGTAGGTAAGTGATAAAAAGAAAGAATAATTTTTGAGGTGACATGCACCATCATAAACTTGATCAAAGTATTTAGAAAACATTGATAGCTGGGATCATAGTACTTCAACATAGCATGAAACATAAAGTTCTAACAATAAGACATAGTTACTATGTTGCAAGATGAAAAGGCACAAACAAAAGTTTCATGAATAACAATGCTTTGCAAGACGTTTGTTTGTTTCACATAAAGAAAACATAACATAGTGGCATTCAGCTTGTCCCTCATAGAGTAGCAAACATAAATGCATAGGACACCTTCAAAGTTCATAAGAGTGACTAGATACAAATAGTTTAAGAACAAGCGATATCAAAATTATGCATCAATCAACAAGTCTTGGGACAATGCACATAGAACTAAGAGTGGCCACTATGCTCTCTCAATAAGTGCATAAAGATAGAAGGTGGAGACTCAACATAAAAGTAAAAGAAAGGCCTTCATAGAAGGAAGCAGGGATTCAAGTTTCATAAAGAGCTTCCAAAAATTATGGTACTTATTAGCTTTCAGCTCTCATTGCCCTTATCATTAGCATCTTGAAGTGATTAAGGTTAAAGTGAACAAACTATGGAGTATATGCTTGACAAAGTATAAGTTGGAAATCTCATGTCCCTTGAATACGAGGGCCGCTCCTCATGCTACTCAAGTTTAGTTAACGGTAAGTTCTTGTCATAGTAAGTACATGTGTATCATAGAGAACTGCCAACGGGGTACCCCTTGCCCGATGATACGGAAGAATCCCCATATCAAAATGACAAGGCAAGCAGACAACGAGCATCTCAGCAATCTTCTTATTTACCATGGGAAAATGGTGCTTTTTTCTCTTTCCTCTTTTCTCATATCTATTTTTTATTTTTCTCTTTTTTTTCTCAATATCTGACTCTTTTTTATAAGAAAATGCTTCATAGACAGCTCATTATGGTTACGCTGTAGGTTTCCACCATGACAGCATGGATTAGACCGGCTGCCCAGGCGTTTCTCTAAAACACATACATAACTCCATGGACTTACAAGCTCCCCCTTCATTTCACACCAACGACATCCATATACAAAAGAGCATGATATCAACTAGGTACAAAGTACAAGTGCAATGTTGAAAGCGTTCCTCATGACATCATGGTTCTGCTAATCCCCAACATATAAGTGCAAGCATATACAACATAGACGACACAATGGTTCAAGTTTATTAAGGGCAAGAAAAGTAAAGTGTGCCATCAAGTTCGTGAGAGCTTTAATCACTAGTTTTATCATAACAAGTTTAATTCGGAAGGTAGATAAAAACATGAATATACTTGGAATAGGAAATGCTAATAGGTAGGTATGGTGGACTCTTTGGAATAACTTGGTTTTATTTGGAGTTGGATGCATGAGTGGAACTCATACTTGGTTATGGAGGCTAGCAAAAGACTGGGAGCGACCAACTAAGAGAGCAATAATGGCCATAATCATGCAAAGCGACAAAACATTATTAATTAAAGCATAAAGTGATATTACAAGTCGAAAACTAAAAGGATCGTAGAGGCTATGGTGACCTGGTATAGTCTTAACATGGTGTGAGCATGCGCCAAGTCAACCCAAATAAAGCATTTAGAGGAGAATACCACAATACTATGCTTTACTATGCTAAAATAACACATGATTCTTTCAAGGCACATTAAGCAATATCAATTGTTTATAACATGTCATGCTACAGAAAAAATCACTAAGCATAAAGACAAAACAATACCAAGCATGACATGACAAAGCATAGGCCACAGTCAAAAACAAGCTCTCTTTACCACTTAAGCATGAACTTTTCCTACTCTTTTCCAAACCAAACCAAACTTATTTGAAAACTAATGTATGAAAGAGGGGGTTCAACCAATTTATTCAAGCAAACTAAGCAAACCAAGAAAACGAAAACCAAAAATAAAAATGAAGACGCTCCAAGAACAACACAACTGTGCATGAAACAATAAAAATGAAGTGTTTGGAAGAAACCTGGGATTTTTATTGATGAAGAAGGGGATGCCTTAGGCATCCCCAAGCTTTGACGCTAGTACTTCTTGGATATTTCTGGGGTGACACGGGTGGCATCCCCAAGCTTGAGCTTTAGTCCATTCTTCATCTCATTACATCATTCTTTCCATACACCTGAAATTCTTCCTTCATACAAAACTTCACACAATCTTTATCAGCAACATTATTGCACTCAAGATAATAAGTCTTTGGGTTCAGTTTCAACACCAATAAAACTTACACTAAAACACAAGATACTGTAGCACTTCCCTCAAAAATCTCAATTCCCCAAAAAGAACGCAAAAAGGAATCAACAAGAAGCAAATGCAAATAATGGCAGAAATCTGTCAAAACAGACCAGCAGGTAAAAAGCAATTTTTTCGAAGACCTTCTGTTGCTCAAGTCGAAAAGTGGTGAACTAACGGAAGATAGATAACAAACTGGGGCAGAAGCACAAAAAATCACAGATCAAACCGACGTACAGAGATTGTACACGAAGTTTTATGGTGAAGCACAAAAATCTGTTTCGGGACATCAACTTTCCCAAACATTACTTCTCTCTCATTAGAGGTTACTCTTGGCACAAAAAGCAAATAAAAAGGATAAAGAGTGGTTATTACTAAAGAAATAACTTCCAAGACTCAACTAAAACTTTTGAGTTATCTCCCAATAAGTACTTTTCTTTAACGCCTTTAAGTTAGGCATGATAGTTTGAGAAGATGCTCACATAAGAAATATGAATTGAAGTAGAAGAGAGCATCAAGAAGCAAATTCAAAGCACATTTAAGTCTAAACCACTTCCTATGCATAGGAATCTTGTAAATAAACAAGTCATGAAAGCACAAATCAACAAGCATAAGAAAGCAAAATAAGTGTAATTTCAAGACTTTCAACATAAAGAGGGGAAACTTAATATTATTGAGATGCATAAAACCATGTTTCCCTCTCTCATAATAACTTTCAGTAGCATCATGCATAAAATTAACAATATAACTATCACATAAAACATTCTTATCATGAGCCACATGCATATAATAATTATTACTCTCCACATAAGCATAGTCATTCTTATTAATTGTAGTGGGAGCAAATTCAACAAAATAGCTATCATTATTATTCTCATCACCATAATCATCAAATATAGGAGGCATATTGTAATCATTAATTTTCTCCTCAATATTAGGTGGACTGAAAATATCATATTCATCATTGTAATCATCATATATTAGAGGTTTGGTATCATCATAAGCAATAGAATAGCTATCTTCCAAAGCTGGGGAACTAAAAAGATCATTTTCATAAAAAATACCTTCCCCAAGCTTAGACTTTCCCATAGCATTAGCAATAATGGTGTCCAAAGAATTCATACTAAAAAAATTCTATTAGCTTGCAAATAAAGTTCCATAGGTATTTTAATTTTCTCTTCAAACACTTCATGTCCTAACTCAAGATAAATACTATAAAGCTCTCCATTTTTGTTGTTGTTTTCCATTACGCCTAACTAGTGAAAATAAAAACAAGAAACAAAAAGATATAATTGTAGAATCTAAAGGAAATAACTTTGAGCACTCACACCGGAGGATGTGAGTACCTTTTACCTTACCTCCCCGGCAACAGCGCCAGAAAATAGCTTGATGTCTATGCACTTATATTCTTGTAGATAGTTGTTGGGCCTCCAAGTGCAGTGGTTTGTAGAACAGCAGCAAGTTTTCCCTTAAGTGGATCACCCAAGGTTTATCGAACTCAGGGAGGAAGTGGTCAAAGGTATCCCTCTCAAGCAACCCTGCAATCAAGATACAAGAAGTCTGTTGTGTCCCCAACACACCCAATACACTAGTCAGGTGTATAGGTGCACTAGTTCGGCGAAGAGATAGTAAAATACAAGTGGTATGGATATAAGACAACGATGCCAGAAAATAGCTTGATGGCATGGAAGAGACTAAAGGCAAACTGAAATAAAGATGGAAGCAAGCAAAGATATAACAGATCTAATTGCAAATGGTGTTTCAATGCTTAGAAACAAGGCATAGAGATCATAGTTTCGCTAGTGAACACTTTGATATAAATATCTTCTCTTTATGATACTACTCTGAACTACTCTTTGGTTGGACACTCTAATCCATGGTAGGGCTATAACAGCACACCTCAAAGTTCGCTTTCCCCATCTAGATAACCCCACACTGTCACCTTGAGCTCTAGATGGTTCCAACAAACACCACAATTTCATAGAAACATCCAACTCCAAATGTAACTCATAACAAGTAATTGTAATCTCTAGCCTAAGTGCCACCATGGTGTGCACGCTGTCACATTCACACACATGGGGAGAGCAGAGATCTATTAAAAGCACTTGAGTAGCAAGGTAGATCTACTTGATTACAAAGCTCATGATCACAATATGATTGTGCATAGAGAGAGATGAACACATAGCTACCGGTAGAACCCTTAGCCTCGAGGAAGAACTACTCCCTCCTCATCATGTGAATCAGCAATGGCGATGGAGATGGTGGTGGAGATCATGGAGATAACTTCGGGTGCACTTCCCCGTCCCGGCAGGGTGCCGAAACAGAGACTTTCTGTCCCCCGAATCTCCTCTTCGGTGGCGGCGGTGCTACGGAACTTTTCGTGGATTTCTAATTGACCCCTTAGGGTTTTTGCACCAGGAGGATTTTATAGGCAAAGGGGCAAGGTCGGTGGCCGGCCAGGGGGCCCACACCATGCCCTGGCGTGGCCTAGGGCTGCCCGCGCCAAGGGGGGGTGTGGCCGCCCTGTGGCCCCTCTCCGTCTCGTCTTCTGGCTCCGTGAGTCTTCCGGGAAAATAACGACTTTGGCTTTTGTCCGGTCCAATTCCGAGAATATGCATTTTCTGACTTTTTGGAACCAAAAACAGCAGAAAACAGGCAACTGGCACTGTGTCATCTTGTTAATAGCTTAGTTCCAGAAAATGCATAAAAGTATCTCCAAATGTAGATAAAACATAAGAAAGTAGATATAAAACAAGCATGGAACATCAAAAATTATGGATACGTTAGCAACATATCAACGCCATGCCCACATCTTGAATTATGGTAATGGTTAGTACAGACCGTCAGATTCCAGAACTATCGTGGGATGTTGAGGGCTCCCACCCATATGCTGCATATCCTCTACGAATTACCAATAAATGCATGCTACGAGGATAACAACCACGACCTGGCCATCCTGATGCATGCGAGAGGAAGAAGATACAACTGACTTCTCTGTCCCATTCCAAATCTCATGGTTAACACGTAATATATGGCGCTAGAATCACTGGCGACATTGGCTGTTAAGTCCTAGATATTATGTTCCTTTACCACTAGAACTGTATTAATAGATTATTATCATTTGGTAAATAATCCATAATCATATTATTATGAAAATAGTGTTTTCTGACCTTTTTGAAATGCAGGTGATGACAATATTTGAGTTACAAGCATTTGATATAAAATAATCAAAGGACATGAGCAAGTTGTGAACTTGCCTTTTGTGATTGCAAGATTCTGCACTCACGGTCTTCAAGACAATATAAGATCCAAATTCTGAAAGTAGCATCATTGGTCCGGTAAGGACAAATTTTTAGAGAAGCAAGATGCAATTATGCATAAGTAATGTAATGCAATATGATAAACGCGAATACCCAGACTAATTGTCTATGATTTGGGTTTTGGGGCTTGTGATGACTTCTTTGGAATTTGTTGCACTTTTAGATTAATTTCACACTTGTGCTTCTTCTTAAGGCTTGTGAGAGTGTGTGAAATAACATGTAAGTATAATAAGTAGCATACAAGAGTAAAACGCTCAAATGGGGCATGGTATCTAAAATATTTCTTAAGCAAGATTATTAATCAATTAGAACCTTTATAGAAATGCTGAAGGATTACTTTTAATGTTTCTTAAAAGAATAACCTTTTAGGAAAAGATTATTTTCAAGGTAAAAGCATTTAAGTGTTTAACATGCAAAGTATAAAAGTGAAGTATAATAATATTCTAAGATTGAGGGGAATTTCTATTTAATAATTATGATGGGATTTATTACGTTAAGTTGTTAAGGGTTAAGGGACTTATTATAAGATTGTTGTTTGAAATGATAAAACGACTAACTTTTGAAGAAGAGAGTTCTTTGTTGAAGTTTAAACATTCTTTGTGGTTAATCGAATGTGATTGATGTCGCTTGTGCTTATTCAGTAAGTTTGGACTTGAAATGCTTTACGACTTAATTTGGGCATTATACATGACTTGGTGTACCAAAGTTAACTTTAAAATATAAGTAGACCTAGGGTGTGATGTTTTAAAGTATTAATAACTTTTAAGTGTTGTAACAAGTATGTTTAAGACTGTGAGTTCATTCACTTTCTATATAAGTGAATGATGAGTTTAAATCTTATTTGTTATTATGAGATAGATTTGACTTATTAAAGAAAGTAACTTTGACTAATATCACATAATGTGTTGAGTTTTTAAAGTCATGTTAAGCATGGTTGAGTTAAGAGGTAAAGATCATTTACTTTTATCATAAATGATTGATGTTTAAAACTTAGTTAAACTTATTGGTTTACTTGGATTTAAGGTTTTAAAAGAGTTCTTTTTGGGTCTATAGTTTTCATTTTAAGTTTTGCATAGATCCAAGTTATGGTCTTGAAACTAGTATTTGAACATAAAAGATTTAAGGTTTTACATCAAATTATGATTATTTTGTTATTTAAGAAATGTTTCTAAAGAGTTTATGAAATAGGTATTTTATAAAATAAATAACGATTTATTACTTTAAAATCATAAAAACTTTTGGGCTAACCTATGTAGTAATTTTCTAGTAAAATATATTTATTCAAAATCTTAAAAATGATTTTTATTTATTTTTAGGTAATATCCTTATTTTTTGAAAATTCAATAAAGTATTAAATGTTTTTAAATATTTGTTTCAAGTTTTATTTATAAAAATTAATTTAGTATTTTTATCAAATATTAGTTTTATTTTCATATGCAAAAATGATTTTTATTCATTTTTAGGACTTTTTCTTGATTTATGAAATTTCACTTAGGATTTAAGGGTGTTAATATTTATTTGTATTTTATTAAACTTAAATAAGTAAAATTATATTTTTCCTAGGTAGATATTATTTTTGTTGTCTTTTAGATATACTATATATTTTTATATATTTTTGTACAATTTTCTAGAGCTTAGTGTGTTCATTTGACCCTCACGGTTTCTCGTGAACGCCCCCACACCGAGAACCCTAGCCCTGCAGTTTGCGGTTCTACGTTAACATCTTCGACTCTCCGGCGTCACCAGACATCGGCGAGGCACCACTCCAGTCCTCTTTGTCATCTCTACACCACGGCGAGACTAGCGCCTCCCCTGAGATTCACCCACGTGGTAAACCCTAGTTGTGAGGGTCGGCAGGGTCTCCGGCACGACTCTGAGCCATTGCAGCTGCGGCTGCTTCCCCTCGTCGCCTACGTCTTTGTGCCGCCAGCTTAGCCTGAACGACGACCTCAATCTTCTATTGTTGCTTTCCCTATGGTGAAGTGGTACTATAGCTGTTGTAGCGGCTTACTCCCATCTTTGCCGCCGGAGGGAAGGTGTGACGGCGCAACCCCGGCGCCGGCTTCTTTTCCTATTACATCAACCACGTGTCTGTTCTAGGTAAAGCTCCTGTGACTAGCCTTTAGCTGATGAACTACTATAGGTAGGTTTTAGATTATATTGTGGTGTTTCTAAGATTGAGCTGTGATGTTTATTTATAACTAAGTGTGATGCGAGAGAGCTCCTAGACATGTTCTGGTGGTGGTGATAATATGGTAATTTTTTAGGATATAAAGGTGGTGCTAGTTATTGTACCCAGGATATCTTGGTGATCTACTAGCAATTTCAACTTGTCAATTGACTGGTTACTAGCTAATAGACAACTTAACTACTTGTATTGTTAATTGTTTAAGTTTGTAACCAGGCTGAACTTGGTTAATTACATCGAAGACCTTGTGTGTGTGAAGTATACGAGGGAATCTGATAGATTTCTTGTGTTCATACATGAGTTCTAGAGAAGGTTCTTGATGAGTACTTATGCTGGAATTGCTTCTTAGTCTCCTACTCGATTACTTGGTCAATTCCTTGGTCAAGTTCATAGAACTACTTGGTGTGCTATATATTCACTTACTATTTTAGATGTAACTGTGAGTTCTTGATGATCCTATGATCAACAAAAATAATATGGAAATATTTCCTTAGGTCTCCTAGTTGATTCTCTATCTTATACTCACTTCCTATCTTTTCTCTCCACTGTTATAGGTTCAAATGGTAATGTTCTTACTGCTAGTTGCTTTACCCTATAGTTTCTCCCTTGTTTACTTAATTGATTTGGTAAGAACAAATTCTAACTTACTTTCTTGAGTCTATCCAATTATGCATTGAATAAGGCCCATGTTTTCTCTTGATAAGAATGGATACTAATTGGTGGCTTTAGTTCTCTGTTTGTCAGGGCTTGATATTTCTCCTACGATTCTAGTTAAGTTAGTGGCTTCTGCTGTCATTAGATCTACTGCTATGGTGCCCCCTTGAGGTGAGTGCACAACTATGGATCTAATAAGCATGACCTGTAGCTATGACCCTGCCAATGATGCATAGGCTAAGGATGCTGTTGGATAAGAACAGATGCTTTATGCTGCCTAAGTATCCCTATGATGATCTTTGTATACCACTGTATGCATATCTGAGGATATCTTTTCACCACACATTATTTTCCGAATGCATCTGGTAAGAACATATGCTATGAAGATGGATAATTACCTATTACCGTGAAGGTTTCTTGGATCTTGTTGGGGATGGCTGAGTGGTTGATCCTAACCAGCTTTTATGAATGTTTGTGGCTGGCTCCTCTGTCTCCTTCTAGTGCAGCTGCTGCTTCTGTTTTCTTCACATGAACCTCCTCTTCCTCAAGTTCCTGATGTGAATCTTGATCACATCTTTCTTTACTACTACTGCTTGTGTTGCTTCTTTGAACATGGAAAGAATATGTGTGGATGAGCTTGTGGAAATGGAATAGTTTATGGTGGGTGTGGAGAAATGGATCTGAGGAGAGATATGGACCAGCTTCTAGCTGATCTGCTATAGTTGGTTCCTCTTTGAATACTACCTGGTGCTGCCCTAAGGTGTTGACAACACAACACCTGCATGTTGTAGTGTAAGCTTCCTGCCTGTCTATTGCTAGGTGTGGATCATATCAAGTACATCCTAATATTTCTTGGGGGTTTTAGCTTTTGCCTTTTACTAATCTCGTGAAACTTGCCCCTGCATGTGATGTTGGACTGAGGCAAAAGTCTGATAAGAATAGATACGAAATGGCCCCTTTTTAAATACATACTCGATGATGAAGTCAGGATCTAGCATCTCTAGGCCAAATCTGAGAGTATAACTAATAAACTAACCCCCTGTTTATCATTTATCTTGTTTGTCTATTTCTTTTGCAGGGACAAGGATATTGAGATATAAAAGATGAAGGAAATAGATAGGAAATTTAGTCTATCTTTTATTCTGTGTGCTTGTAATTTTCTTTATCCCTGATGTAAACATTGTATTATTCTTATTGTCATTTGTTTATTCATTATTATCTATAAAGACAATGTAATATTGTTTATTTTAAATAATAAAGTTAATGTTTCTTTCAATTGCAAATTTTGCACATTGTAATCTTTACTAAATGTTGTTTAACATTCTTTGGAGAATAAGTACTAGTGATATTTAATTGATATGGTGGGGTCTCTCATGTATGAGCATTATTAAACATTATGGGATTGTGATATTCTTTTTTTTCTGAATAAAAAATCCCATGTCTTGTTTAAATCCAACATAGTCTGTTGATCTATTATTACTTCCTAGGCCTTACTTTATTTCAACTTCACTTTTCTTGTTGGTACAATCAATCTTGTAATATTTATCTAACATTAATGAATTCAATAACTCACTTCTTTATTTTTGAAACCAATTTAAAATATCTTTTGAATTCAAATAAATCATTTGAATCTTTAAATTTAAAATGATTCCCCCAAAACTGAAAGATACAGTAGAGGTCATGTCAGAATCTGTCGCACTCGCCCGGATGTTTCCATCGGAACAAGAGAGATCCCGATCCCTCACTAGCTTCTTTAGTTTGCGCGAAAATTCCTCAGATTTTCTTATGCATGAATGCAATGCACACACCTCATCTCAGCTTATTTCTAAGCTCTAATGCTGGGATGTTACCTTACCCTTGAAGACCGAAAAGTGTTGTCAACGCTCAGGAGAGCATGGTTGATGTAGATGAGCCGAAGCCGACCTCAAGGTCGTGATGAAGTCCTTGTGCTCCTGCGGCTCCAACGACTTGAGTGCCTCAAGTGTGACACCTCGCTGGGAGTTACACATGTCCGGTGCCTAACGATGACTCCCGCTTCCCCGATCCAGCAGCAGTTGCAGAAGTAGAGCTCCTAGATCCAAATCACGCAGCGCGACGGCGCTCCGTGGTGAAGATGTCTCTCATTCGCGCAGTCCAAACTTGGGACCACGATCATGAGAAAGAGAGAATATCAATTGGAGGTCTCCCCAAAAGTGAGGAAACCTTTATTGAATATTGTGTGCATTTATCTGGCCAAATACCCCCACTATAAATAGGGCGAGGGGAGGTACTGCCTCCCTCAAAGTCCTGGGGTGGGACTAAAGGAGAGGAGAGGGGGAGGGGGTGGCTCCGCCGGCCACCCCAAGGGCCCCGCGCTCAAGGGGTGTGTGTGTGGGGGGGGGGGGGGCTGGCCCACTAGGGCGTTGGCCACCCCCTTTGGCCCTTCTCCCTCTTGCCTTTCCCTAATGGGCCCTCTTCCCTCCGGAATTAGCCCATTAGGCCTTTTGACCTTTAAATTGATTTTCTCTTTTATTAAATAATTATGAATAAATGATTAATTCAATATTTAACATTCATTCACATATTATTCAATATCCATGGCTATGGAACACCTTCCACCTCCACTCCGGACATCCTCTAGACTTACCGAAACCCTTCCGGTTTTCTCTCTACTATTCTTCGGCGATTCTTCCGATACTCTAAACACTCTCTAAGCATCATCAAACCCTTAAGCGTGATACCCTATGGTTCGGGAACACTCCAGACATGGTCGGGACACTCCCGGACCAATGATCGACAGAGGGACCTGAATGGCCATGTGACCCCTGTGCATTCCATGAAGATCTTTCGTTGTTTGAACCGGGATAGTCGTGTCTTATTCCCATTGTCTCTCGACAATCGCATTGCCCGAGATCTGATCAATGACATCACCATGTCGTGTTCGATCTCGTTACCGAACAATGCTACTTGACTCGTTCGACAAGTGATATCCCTGTGATCAAATCACACGCTTCGTAGCTATTGGATATAACTTCTCCGAGTGGGCCCTTGAGTATCTTTCCGTCACGTGGACGGACAAATCCCGCTCTTGACATATATTGCCTCTACGGTTCCTCCGAGTACCTGAACACACCTTTATAATCACTGTATTACCAAGTGACGCTTGATGTTATCTAAGAACTCTCGGGAGACAGTGATTGATATAGCCTCACGGTCTAAGGAATAGTCTACAAGGATCCATTTCTAATCATCATAACTTGAACTTCGTGACATGATCGGGTCACAATGTTTAGGTTGGGTATTGGTTCATCATCTCATTCTCAGAATGAGTTGACTCCATTTCCAACTGGCATAAATGCCACATGATCAGGAAACTTGATCATCTGTTGACCAATGAACCAGTGACTAGAGTTTCACTGGGAACCCCTGGTTGTTTATATATCACACGTGTATTGATGTTTCCACTCAATACAGTTATAGCATGATATAAAACTTAATCATAAAGAAGCGGCCCTCTCCATGCCCTTGGCCCTGACGAAGGGCTTCCACCGGTTGACGGGATACGTCGTCAATGACCTGCTAATCGCCGACTAAAAAGGACGATCAAACTTCAAGTCATGGTGCTCCGGCAGCTTGTCTCCAGTGGCAACCAGACTCTCCTGATAGGGGAGGAGGTCACTCATCGCCAAGACACGCTCCGCGTGAGGGGTGGCCTTAGCGTTCAGCGCCAACATATTGGAAATCTGGAAAACTCTGGTCGCCAAGGGATACCTGCTGGTGACATCGTCGAGCTCGAAGTCCTCAGGGAAGTGCACCAGCCCAAGGCTCAACGTAGCAGTTGCCCTGCGACAAAACACGGAGCGCATCATCCACCCGACGACGGTGGGAACCTCCTCCAAGTACCTCCATGCCTTAGTGAATCCCTCGTGGATCACTTTGATGGGCGAGATATCTTGAAGGATATCTCACATGCACATCGTCGATGCTGACGCGTTCTCCAGCACCACCTTGACGCAGTCCTTGGCCCCGTACCGATGCATCGCCGGATTCGTGGCACCTATCATATCGGCAAAACATCAGTACAAACGGTCGATTTAGAAACTCAGTCTCTTAGGGACTCTGTCAACCAGATCTTATATCAAAGAAAGAACGAAAACAACTCACCAAGGAGCCGGTGGTAGTTGTCGATGACATACTTCTCCAAATTAGAGAACTTCGTCTGTAACTCCATGATGATGGAGTTGGACGCCTTGCAGTCCTTATCCGACTCCTCCCGTGCGGACTTGACCTTCTCCGCCTCCACCAACGCCACCATGGCCTTCTCCTCCGCCAAGGCAGCGGCCACCTGCATGACCTCTAGGTCGTACACCAGCACATAACCCTCGCAGGCCTTGGCGAGGGCGGAGGCATGATTACCTGTGCACCAGAAGCAGTCCATTAATGTAACACCCCAAGTTTTATTAAATAGTAATTAGATTATGTTTGTGCATTCTTGAGCATCATCATCTTTGCTAAAGAAAAATTCATGAAAGAAATAATCACAAAACCCTAATTTTGCCCCCTCTTGTAAACCCTTTCAAATGTTTTGAATTTCGAAAAGTACCAAAATTATGGAACCCAAATTGTTATAAAGGGTTCCTGCAATATGTTAAATGCTTGCAAAAGTTCTTGTATGTTTGAAATGTCGAAAACATATTTGAAAATGAAAACTAAAACAAATAAAAAAAATAGAAAAGAGAAATCTTTTTATAGGAAAAATAGAACCCTAAGCTATTCTGGCACGTAGCCCATCTTCCTCTCTCTCACTCCCTGCCACCTGTGCTGCAAACCCCGACCCTCTCTCTTGCTTTGGTGCAGCCCACCTCAGCTAGCGTGCGGCCCAGTCTACCCCATATCGCTTTGGCCCTCTTCTTTCTCCTTCGTTCTTGTTGATGACGACACGAAGAAGTTGCCTGGCAGCTCCTTCACCACTTGCGAGCACAGTGGTGCGCGCTGAGCGCCAAGATCAACGTCGCCTCCTGTTGGTGCCTATAGGGACCCCGACTCTCCCTGGAGAACCCTAGGCGAAACTCTGCCCTCTCATTCTTTCTCTTCCACCGTGGCCACCAAACCCTAGCCGCAGCAACCATTCACTATTGCCGTTTCCGGCCACCTCGGGCGAATCTAAAGCCACCATTGAGCTGCCCGTGCTGTCCTCGGTGCCTCACGGAAGCAATTGAAGTTGTGCGCCCTTAATAGAGCCCTTCGACCGCCCTTCTCTGACACCAGCCACCGTCGATTTGCCAGACTCTGACGTTCCCCGGCCTCACCGACCCCTCCATCACGACCCTGGTGAGCCACCAGTGCTCAGGCACCTCTCCGTTTCCTCCCTCTCGCTCTCTGTCGTCCTCCCCATGAGCACTTGCCGACGCCATCGCTTTCCGCCGTCGTATCTTCTGCTTCGGCGACCTCCAGGAAGTGGCGCCGCCAGATTCTGCTTGCCCATGAAGAGACGCATCCAGCATGCCCCTCGGCACATCCCCACGAGCTCAGGATGTCGATCGACAATCTGCAAGGATTGGCCATGTACGACGTTAGCATGACGTCATGCCTATGTCATAATCCCTTTTCTTTTTTAATTCCTGTAATTATTTTCTATAAACAAGAAATATCTGACAGGCGGGTCCCTAATTTCAGGTTTTTTATATTTTTGGAAATGTTTTCTGAAATTAATAAAAGTCTAACATGTGGGTCTAAGTTCAAAAAATATTTTAAATATTCCAAAAATGTTTAATTGTTTTAAAAATGATTTAAAATGGAATAAAATTGGGGAAATCATAACTAATTCATTTTAAATCATAAAAATATGTATAATATATCAAAATGTTTAGAAAAATGAGATCTACATAATAGACTCATAATCATGCATTGTTAAGAAACTTATATGACAATTTTAATTAGAAGAAAAAACAAACCCTCTCATATGCATCCGGGGTTTCTCTGAATTAGGGTATGCACCCCTCGGACCCTGGTCAAATTGATATGCCTGCTTTAGGGTTTCATTTCAGTACAATTTAACTTGTAATATCATCATCCTTGCTTAAGAATTGCATCGATGCCCTATGTTGATTGTTGCTTTCCTGTCCAGCGTTTTTGCTTCTTCTTGGTAGACCTCGGAGTTGATGCGAGCAACGAGATCAAGTCCAATATTGAAGATCGAGATTAACACCATCGAAGGTTATCGATGTACAAGTTTATCTGATGAACCCTGAAGATCTATATCCGAGTATCAACTGGCAAAGGCAAGCAAAAACCCACACATGATATAATCCTATGATTTCAATGTACTTTAATTCTTGCCATGTGCAGACGATTCCAAAGTCTTTCATCGATAGATAGAGTAATCCTATTTGATGAATGGTCCCTTTGTAGCCTATATTCCTTGATCCACTGCTCCTAGCATAACTAGGGTTTGGATTACGAGCTTCTCTAGAGCTATTTATACCTGTTGTGCTTAGCCAAACTTAGTTATTACCACTGGTCCATCCATTTGATGAATGAGAGCTACGGATGAACCTAGTATGACACAATGACATTGTATGATCGGAGATGAAAGTTAAATATGCTAAAGCTTGTATCGGGGGCCACCTTGGGTTGTGGTTTTTGCCGTCTCATACTTGCCACCACTAGGACCTGAGTTCTTGCCTCTTGAACCAAGACGAGTGTACAACCACACGGGGTCGTAGAAACCCCCTCGACCAACTAACTTTCCTAGTAGATTCCATGAGTCACATAGTTCAGGCGTTCCATTCGATAGATGCATTTTGGTTGTTCTCGAAGGCGGTGAAGGAGGTGCATTCATACAGGTAGTTAAGTGTGGCCGAGAACAAGAGAGTCATGGCCTCTATAATTGCACACATATCTAGGGATCGACTTCGGGACTTCACCCGTTACGGTGGCATGTCCTTAGGGCGTGACTCATGGTCTCGGCGAAAGCACGGTAAAGGTCATGTCCAACCTCGCTCTTCCAGCCTTCCAAGGTACAGAGCTAACGATATCTGGCATTAAGAGGAGGTTGGTACGTGTGGGTAAAGTTGTACACCCCTACAGGGTATTAATCTTTTCGAAAAGCCGTGTCCACGGTTATGGATGAATTGGGAACAGACGTGATGATCATAGAGAACTATAACCTAATCGTAAAACTTGGCAAGTAAGTAAAGTATGCTCTAAGGATGCTTCCTCAGGGACCGAGGGGGTGATCCTAGTTGCTAGGTTGAGCTGATAAAGATTCAGTGGATATCAAAGATGATCAAAGATAGAGACATCGCTCTCTTATCCCCTTTCAAATGTTCTACTTAGTCAAGCTTCTCCTCTCTCTTTTACAAAGAAAGTTAGCTTTATGCAAAACAACCCCACCAGCCATAATGCGGAGTACACCATGTACTCACCCTTTCTTTGTTGATACTTTTGCAGCAGGTAAGTGTCACATAGAAGAAGAGTTCTTTACAGCATCGACATCGACGAGTATCTTGGACTTCTCGGTCGGTAGCCTAGGATCTATGGATTGGGATGTCATCGTTATGATTCAGGCCTCTTAGGCCACTTGTTAAGTTTGCTATACTTAATAGCACAATTTGCCTTGCGTTGTTTGATGTTTGTGGTCAGTGACCTCTACTTGTAATATTTTGGATCTTTGCTCAATTATGAGTTTGCTGTAACAACTTTTGAGTCGTAGGGTCACTGTAATGTTACTGATTCTTTCTCTGTATGCTTTTGAGATTTGGGTTAGGCTTATTTTGGACAGAGGTCTGGGATTTGTCTAGCCCTAATCCCGAGGGTGTCACAGGTTTTGGTATTAGAGTAGTACCGATTATAGGAAAACCTTTCTATTGGCCGATGTTGAGTCTAGTGCTTGTGAAAACTATTTGAAAGTTGAAAATTATTTGCGAAAACTCTAGTATGCTTCTTTTTCTCCTTATCTAGCTTCGCTCTAACTCTGGGTTATCTCATCTTCTGTTGACTTTCAAAAAAAATTCTACCTCGTATCGTATTTCAAAGCTTAGGTGCCTTTTTGAGGCATGTCGTTTCTCAACCAGTTGACCTAGTGCCCATTTCTCTAGAGTTAGATGTGTGTGTGTGTTCCTTGTTTCCCTTTGCTCTTCTTCAGCTGAGAGATTCCTTTCCATCATGATCTCTCTATCTTATGGACCACAACATCATGTTGATGGTTCCACAGTGATCTATTCTAGGCCTCGAAGTTTCCTTTCGTCTCGTGGCCTCCTTTTCATTTGTTTAGGTATTTCATAAGTTGTTTCTTCTTCTGGAAGCTACCTTGTGATTACTATCTTGTAGTACCCTTTGTGCTACTAATATAGTAGTTATTCCTTTCTTTAGGTTTTAACCCTTGGACTGGAACCAAAGATCCTTGATCGTGCTAGATTTTGGTGTTGTGAATCTTATACATGAAGCTGACCTTTAACTTAAGATCCATTTTATTGATCTCTGTTGTTAATGTTTACACATTACCTCAGGATGACTAACTTCTAGTATAGCCTTAAAGTTGTGGTTATTGTCATGATTAAATTACGACAAACAAAGGACTTCCCCTACCACCAGCTATGGCAGATGTTCCTTAATGGAACCAAATACATCACGACAAGAGTACTCCTTGTGAGTCTCACTTGTATACTCGTGACTCTGCCACACCTCCCTTTCCTACATCGGTCCATGGAAGATTGTTGACTTATGCATCCACATCTCGGGATTCTGTCCTGAGCATGCTCTTCCTTCTCCTTGTTGTTTTCCGACCATTGTCTACCAGTTGGTAGCCAAGAAGTAAATGTGCATCGATGTCTTTCAATGCAAGATACTCTTGTGGTTTGTCAATACAAACCATTTTGGGATGTCTGGAGAAACAAACTCCAGTACCTCAACATATCTAGGACTAGGTCAAAGTGTTATAATCCGCGGATCAAGGGCAATGATTAGCTTCTACTTGTTCTACCTTAAAGTATCACACTCCTTTGTACTAAGAGGTCGCGCTGAGTTTCATCACCCTCTTAATGAAGTGATACTCTTATACATCCTTAACCACCCTTCCTTCGAGCTTTCGTGCTCGTGATTGATGCGCGTGCATAATGATGTGGCTACCCAAGATTCGTGGTAATTATTAATGCTTTGGACTCTAAGGATAATTTTGTCATTCTTAGTGTGATGGTTGATGACCCACAAGTATAGGGGGTGTATCGCAGTATTGTCGATAAGTAAGAGTGTCGAAGCCAACGAGGAGCAGAAGGTGCTGGCTAGTGGTATGGGTCAGGAATTCTCTGCAAATACTTAGCAAACATATTTTTAGGGGTTTTAGATAAAGCAAGTAAACAAAGTACGAGTAAATAAAAGACTGTAGGAATAAATGCAGCAAGTGGCCCAATCCTTTATGCAGCAAAGGACAAGCCGATTGTATTACTTAAGATGACCAAACGTTCTCGAGGACACATGGGAAGACTGTCAAGTGCTTTCGCTTCATATAGTTGATTAATCTTCTTTATCTTGCTAAGTGTTCTGTGGGTGAACTTGTGCTAATGTACCGCCCCATCAAAAACTAATACATACTTGTGATTAAACCCCTTGCAAACATCCATAAGTACAAGAAAGTAATTAAGGTAGAAACCTAACCATAGCTTTAAACTCTAAGACCCTTACGTCCCTTGTGCAATGGCTTCCTAACAGGGGTTCATGTTTCTGTCACTCTGGCAACCCCTACGATTAGTAGGCAAATACACAATGCATTCCCCTAGGCCCATATAGGTGAAGTGTCATGTAGTAGACGTTCACATGACACCACTAGAAGTACACCACAACTTAAATAACATTCTTTGAATCTTTCTCAACACAACTCCACTACTAACAACAAGACTTCTCCCATGTCCTCAAGAACAAAACGAACTACTCACAAGACATCATATGGATCATGATCAGAGATGGAATAATGATGTATAACAATCTGAACATAAACAATAATTCAATGGTTCTCTCAATAGCATCAACTACAAAGAGTAATCAACACCGGGAAAGTTTCCCCTATGAACTATGCAAGATTCAACCCAATTGTTACAGCAATATGGAGATGGTGATGAGGGTGCTGATGGTGATGATGGTGGTGATGATGATGATGATCCCGATGAAGTCCAGCTTGATGGTGGTGTTGATGGCGACGATCTCCCCTCTCCGGGAAGGAATTCCCCTAGCAGAAATCTGTCTGTCGGAGAGATCTTTCTCTCTCGGTGTTTTCTGCCCCGCAGAGGCAGCGAAATCTTTCTGTGGTCGCCCCCACCGAGTCTTAGGGTTTCGTGGGGATGATATACGCCAGAGGAGAGAGGCTGGAGTGGGCCAGGGTGGCCACACCACTCCTGGCGGCCTAGGCCTGCTCGCCATGTGGTGTGGGCCCCCTGTGGCCCACCTCCACTCCATCTTCTGGCATCCTGAGTGTTCTGGAAAAATAGGATTTTCTGTATATTTTCCCGGATTTTCTGATCTTCGCGAATTTTGCCTCCAAACATCACCTTTTCCATCAGAATCCTGACTACAGCGGTCCATGCTCCAAAAGTCATCAACCATGCAAAAATAGGTGAAATAACATAAGTATCACCTCTCAATACGAAATATATCAATGAATAATAGTGAATTAAGACATAGAATAGTGATGCAAAATGGACGTATCAACTCCCCCAAGCTTAGACTTCACTTGTCCCCAAGCGAAAGTGAGCTCAATAAACATGACCTCAGGTTTATGGAGTGAAGAGTCGATAAAAGAATACGGACAAGGAGCATCACATTCATCAATACATAGATCATAATAGAAGATAACTCACTATTATATAACTGAACTTGCAATGAGTAAAGGAAACACAATAAAGATACACAAAGTGAATCATAATTGGTAATGGCAAACTTAGCTCTTGGTCGAAGAATAGTTGATAATTTGCTGGAGTTCACAAATAGCTGGTTTTTCAAAGAAAGCTTTCAAAGTAGTAAACATCAAGATAAGAGCAATGTGCAAAACAAGGAACATAATAAACATGAATGCATAAATCATCATATGAATGAATGAAACACATCAACTCAAAATACTTGCCGAGATAGAAGGGAATAGGTTTACTGACTCAACTACAAAGTAAAAGAAAGGGCCCTTCAAAGAGGGAAGCAGGGATTGCAAGTCTCATAAAGAGCTCCCAAAAATTATGATACTTACTAGCTTTCAGCTCTCATTGCCCCTATCTTAAGAATCTTTAGGTGATTAAGGTTAAAGTGAGGTCCAATCTGAGTTATATGCTTGACAGACTATAAACTGAAAATCCCAAGTCCCTTGAGTACAAGGGCCGCTCCTCATGCTACTCAACTTTAGTTACCGGTAAGTTCTTGTCATCGTAAGTATGTGCGTATCATTGAGAACCGCCAACGGGTACCTTTGCCCGATGATACGGAAGAATCCCCATATCAAAATGACAAGGCAAGCAGACAATGAGTATCTCAGCAATCTTCTTATTTACCATGGGAAAATGGTGCTTTTTTCTCTCTTTCCTCTTTTCATAGTATCTCTTTTTTCTTTTCTTTTTCTCAATAGCTATCACTCTCTTTTTTTATAAGAAGAATGCTCCATAGATATCATTATGGTTACGCTACAGGTTTCCACCATGTCAGCATGGATTAGACCAGCGGCCTAGGCGTTTCTCTAACACACATACATAACTCCATGGACTTACAAGCTCCCCTTTTATTTCACATGCATTTACATCCGCAAACAAAAGAGCAAGGTATCAACTGGGTATATATTTACAAGTGTTGAAAGCGTTCCCCATGACAGCACGGTTTTGCTAATCCCCGGCCTATAATTTGCAAGCATATAACTTTCATGGAGAGTTCACAATGGTTCAAGTTTATTAAATGCAAGAAAGTAAAGTGTGCCATCAAGTTTGTGAGAGCTTTAATCACTAATTTTCGCATAACAAGTTTAATTTGGGAGGTGGACAAAACAGGAATTTACTTGGAATAGCAATAATGCTAATAGGTAGGTATGGTGGACACAAATGGCAAAGGTTTTGGTTTAAAGGAGGTGGATGCACGAGAAGAATACCCTCTCAGCTTTTGACTAGCAAGGCTGGGTAGCAAGTACAAGAGTTGAAGGAAACAAACAAACATACAAGTGATAAAGACAAACATGCAATCTTTCTTGGAAGCACAAAAGATCTTAACTACAGAATACTAGACTTATGGGCAAATCAAGAAAGAAAGATGATGAAATTATTTTCCTCTAGAGTACTTCTATCCTTTTCTTTTCAACTCTCAAAAAGGTGTTACTACTGACCGAGCCAGGTTTGCCAAAACCAACTAAATTAACTCAATGATCCCAGAGTGCTACCAATACTAACAACAAGATCAATCATATAACCACGAATTGAAAACTAATATAAGCTATGCAAAAGAGTGAATGATAGAACTTCTCATTAATATTCCATAACGGAAACTCACACCAAGGGATACATATCTAACGAGAGAGGGGACACTTCCATAATGCAAACAATACTACATAATAACTCCTATATTCATGATATGACTCTACTAATAAGGTAAAAAATAGAAGATAGTGATGTGATACCGCGGCACTCCCCCAAGCTTGGAACAAACCAAGGGGATGCCAAACCTGATGACGAGTTACTCCTTCGGTGGTGGTGGTATTATTTCCTTAGTTGACATGAGGAAATCTTCCAGCATCTTGCAAAGTCTATTATTCTCCCATTGAATCATGTCCACCTTCCTCCGCAAGTCTCGGTACTTATCACATAACTCCTTAGTGACTCGTAGGGCTTCCGTTGATGCAGGGCAAGAGACTAAAGGTACCAGCCCCTGCTTGGGGTCTTGGAGATCTTCCTCCATGGGATCCTTCCCTTTATCCTTGGCGGACACCATTGTGCTTCTAAGCTTTCAAGGAGTATGTCCTGACAGAAACAGATCGAAACAAAAACATGACAAAAACATAATATATGAACCTCGGAAGATCCGGGCGTTATATATTACGAAGTTTCATATCAAAAGGAAGGTACTGGGAGAAAACGAGTCGGAGGCGGAGTCCTGGGTGGCCTCACCACCTCGTGGCGTGGCCAGGGGAGGGCCCGTGGCATGGGGTGGTGGGGGCCACCCTGGCTCCGTTTCCGTCCCTTTTTCGTTTTGTAGCTTTCCTTATTGACTGAAAACTGCAAAAATATAGTTGGATTATATTTTCGCGGAACTTTTCTTACCAGAACTGTTACCTATTTGGAAACAGACTCTGCAGGTCTCTGAGTTTGGTATATAGTAGATTCTTCCGGAGTCATCACTTGAATATCATTGATATCTTCATCTTCATACACTTATTACTTGAGTCATAAAACCCTTCTCTTCCTTATTACACCATTATCTCCACTTCCTGGAATTTTTTTCACACAAAACTTCACACAGTTCTCATTAGCAACATTAGTATAAGTGAAGTGATAAAACCTTTTGAGTCCAACTTCAACTGAAAACCATCAAAACAAAAGCTACTATAGCAACTCCTTCCGAAAACCAAAAAATAATTCAAAAAGGAAATCGAATAAAGAAGCAAATGCAAGATCGGCAAAATCTGTCAAAACAGACCAGCAGGTAAAGATCAATATTTTTGAAAATCTTATGTTGCTCAAATCAAAAAGTGCAAAACTAACTAAAGTTAAATAACAACCTGGGGAAGAAGCAAAAAAAATAAAGCTCAATCCGACATACAGAGATCTCTCACGAATTTTTACGGTGAAGCACAAAAATCTGTTTCGGGAAACAACTTCCCCAAATCTTACTTCTCTCTCATTAGAGGTTGATCTTGACACAAAAACCAAACAAAATGGATAAGGAGCGGTTATTACCGAAGTAATAACTTCCAAGACTCCAAGAAACAAAAACAAACTGAAAGCAAAAACAAAATTGGGTTGTCTCCCATAAAGCTCTTTCTTTATAGCCATTAAGATGGGCATGATAATTTTGAAGAAGCTCTCATAGGGATATGATTTGAAGTGAAAGAGAGCATTAAGAAGCAAAAACACACACATTTAAGTCTAACCCACTTCCTATGCAAGGGTATTTTGTAAACAAATAAGTTGTTGAAACCATAGGAAACTTGCATAAGAAGGCAAAAGAAGTGCAACATAAAAACTTTCAGCATAAAACGAGGAAACTTGAGATTATTGAGATGCATAAGAACACTTTTCCCTCTCTCATAGTAGCTTTCAGTATGATGCATAAACTTAACAATATAGCTATCACAAGGACTATCATAGCAATGATCACTTATTGTAACAGAAAACACGGGAATACTAGCTCTCATAACACTACTTTGTGAAACAATATTAGAGGTATCCTTACAAAGGATAGTGTGTCCCTCTTTTTCATATTTAGCAACAAAGTCTTTCACATTTGCTACTATAGGTTCATCAACCATTTGTTTATCAGGTTCAACAGCTTCATTCGTACTTTCATCAACCATACTAGCTATCATAGAATGTTCCTTTATCTTACATGGGAAAGGGATTTTCTCAATGTAAGGTTTAGGTAAGACATGATTAGTAGTATAAACTTCAGTATTTCTTGCAGGAACACTCTTAGAAACATCTTTATAAGGTTCATGATACTTATTCCACTTCTTTTTAGGCACTTCAATATAGGAACCAAAAGCCTTAAAATAAGAAGCAATAGCTTGAGAGTCTAGACCATAAGAGTTTTTAATATTTTGAAAGTCATCAGTTCCCATAAAAGATTCAATGCATTCATAATCATAATTTATACCTGACTTTCTACCTTTGTCATTCTCCCAAGCTTCAGCATTGTCTTGAATACGGTCCAGAAGATCCCATTTAGCTTCTTCTTCCATGCGAGTGAATGATCCAGCACAATAAGCATCCAATAAATCTTTGTCATGTAGAGGGAGCCTTGCATAAAAGTTATTGATAATAATATTGTTGGGGAGCTCATGAATGGGACATTTGAGCATTAGTAACTTCAATCTCCCCCAAGCTTGAGTTGTACTCTCTCCATTAAGAGGACAAAAGTTGTATATTTGATTCCGATCTTTATGAATCTCACTAGGAGGATAAAACTTTGAATAAAAGAGAGGCACTATTTCCTCCCATTCCAGATCTTGACCATTCTTCAGCAGCTTATACCATTCCTCAGCTCTTCCTTTTAGTGATAATGAGAATAACTTCTTCTTAACTTGATCTGTAGTAATACCTGCACACTTGAACAACCCGCATAATTCGTGTATAAAGAGTAAATGATCACCAGGATGGACAGTTCCATCCCCAACATAGTAGTTATCCATACCACGATCAATAATTCTTGTAGGTATTTTGAAAACACCATTCTCAGCAGGTGGTGGCTTATCAACTACCTTAGCAATGGTAGTAGCATTACCAAATAAGAAACTCAGCAAATTATCCATAACGAAAATAAAGCAACTTGCAGAAGTAAAAAATACTCATATTAGAAGTTTCCTTTACCAGTTCCACTCTCCAATAGCGCTTCACTCCCCGGCCACGGCGCCAGAAAATAGTCTTGATGACCCACAAGTATAGGGGGTGTATCGCAGTATTTTCGATAAGTAAGAGTGTCGAACCCAACAAGGAGCAGAAGGTGCTGGCTAGTGGTATGGGTCAGGAATTCTCTGCAAATACTACAGAGTTTTAGGGGTTTTTGATAAAGCAAATAAACAAAGTACGAGTAAATAAAAGACTGTAGGAATAAATGCAGCAAGTGGCCCAATCCTTTATGCAGCAAAGGACAAGCCGGTTGTATTACTTAAGATGATCAAACGTTCTCGAGGACACATGGGAAGACTGTCCAGTGCTTTCGCTTCATATAGTTGATTAATATTCTTTAGCTTGCTAAGTGTTGTGTGGGTGAACCCGTGCTAATGTACCGCCCAATCCAAGACTAATACATACTTGTGATTAAACCCCTTGCAAACATCCGTAAGTACAAGAAAGTAATTAAGGTAGAAACCTAACCACAACTTTAAACTCTAAGACCCTTACGTCCCTTGTGCAATGGTTTCCTAACGGGGGTTTAGGTTTCTGTCATCACCCGCAACCCCTATGATTAGTAGCCAAATACACAATGCATTCCCCTAGGCCCATATAGGTGAAGTGTCATGTAGTCGACGTTCACATGACACCACTAGAAGAAGTACACCACAACTTAAATAACAATCTACTGAATCTTTCTCAACACAACTCCACTACTAACAACAAGACTTCTCCCATGTCCTTAAGAACAAAAGGAACTACTCATAAGACATCATATGGATCATGATCAGAGATGGAATAATGATGTATAACAATCTGAACATAAACAATAATTCAATGGTTCACTCAATAGCATCAACTACAAAGAGTAATCAACACCGGGAAAGTTTCCCCTATGAACTATGCAAGATTCAACCCAATTGTTATGGCAATATGGAGATGGTGATGAGGGTGCTGATGGTGATGATGGTGGTGATGTTGATGATCCTGATGAAGTCCAGCTTGATGGTGGTGTTGATGGCGATGATCTCCCATCTCCGGGAAGGAATTCCCCCGGCAGAAATCTGTCTGCCAGAGAGATCTTTCTCTCTCGGTGTTTTCCGCCCCGCAGAGGCGGCGGAATCTTTCTGTGGTCGCCCCCCGAGTCTTAGGGTTTCGTGGGGATGATATACGCCAGAGGAGAGAGGCTGGAGTGGGCCAGGGTGGCCACACTACTCCTAGGCGTGGCCTAGGCCTGCCCGCGCCATGGGGTGGTGTGGGCCCCCTGTGGCCTACCTCCATTCCATCTTCTGGCATCCTAAGTCTTCTGGAAAAATAGGATTTTCCGTATATTTTCCCGGATTTTCTGATCTTCGTGAATTTTGCCTCCAAACAACACTTTTTCCATCAGAATCCTGACTGCAGCGGTCCATGCTCCAAAATTCATCAACCATGCAAAAATAGGTGAAATAACATAAGTATCACCTCTCAATACGAAATATATCAATGAATAATAGTAAATTAGGACATAGAATAGTGATGCAAAATGCACGTATCAATGGTTAACCTATCACTAAGTGACATACGTATGATTACTCAGGTCCCTATGATTTACTACCTAGGTCTTGCGGAAATGCTTATGGACCATGAAGAGTCCAGATGAAGAATCAAAGAAGCAATCGAGAAAGAGTATAGTTGTATTAAGAAAGAGGAACAAAGATCGACATAGAGTTGGCATTGTAATCACGTAACCTCTCCGCATATAGCTTTGAGACCTGGCCTATTATATATAGGACGGGAGAGCATAGGCAAGCCTACCGATCAATCCCCAAGCGATTTGTAACCAAGCAATCTCTCAATATTCAGGCAACTTTGATCTCATTGTTTCCTGACTTCCGACAAAATCCCCAACATTCTCTTTTCCGCAAAACCCTAAGTCCTTCTTTATGGACATTGCCGAGATCTCCCCTCATCAATTGGCACCGTCTGTGGGAAACTTGAACGTTGGAACCATGCATTCGGCATAATTCTTTTCACCAAGCAGCAACCCCACAAAAGCAGATCCACACCCGCCCACCCCTGTGACAGTACCCGCCGATTTCAATGGAGGATCCGGTATGATCATCGGAAGTTTCCACTTCATAGTCGAAAACCCTCAGGAGCCACGCCCTTTGGCCCTGATAACATCAGAATAGTCGTTGGAACAAACTACGCTTACAGCGATTCTAGCATCATCTATCGGATCCTCCATGAATATCACGGTGGAAATCAAAGCACCCGACGTGAACAAGCAAGATGAGACGGATCTGGGGTACCTTGATGGTCTTTATGGCAATCTCTCCTTCGGATCAGACTCCCCACCAACTGCACCACGCGGAACAAGTCCAGCAAACTCCGAACGCAAAGAAAGCAGCGAGAACATCGACTTTGGAATAAGGATTGTAGAAATATACCCAGAGAAGAAGTTCATGGACTTCACTGATCAACCCAGTGCCTCCACAAATTCGGATGACGACGCCACAAGACCATATATGACACGTCACCAAGTGTGCATGATCAATGGAGCCACCTCGACACCATGCGACTCTAACGGTAACCCTATCCTCGACCCTAATGATATTTTATCGGATGACAATACAGGAAATCACGGCAACTAAGGAAATCCTGAGAATGAAGGAAATCATGGAAACAAAGGAGGTGTAGCGGATAACTGCATAGTCCGAGGAGGAAGAGTGGAACCAGATAGGAAAGAGAGACAGACCCTTCGGCTACCAGCAACGGCATGGCAAAAGGCCAGAGAAGCAATTTCGGGTGCAGTCCCAATGACAGTGGACGCCTCACACGAAGATTTATTAGCATATCAATGTTGGAGATATGCCCAAGAGGCAATAATAAATTGGTTATTATTATATCTTTATGTTTATGATAAATGTTAACATCCCATGCTATAATTGTATTAACCGGAAACATTAATACTTGTGTGTTTTGTAAACATAAAAGAGTCCCTAGTAAGCCTCTTGTTAAACTAGCTTGTTGATTAAATGATGATCATGGTTTCCTGATCATGGACATTGGATGTCATTAATAACAAGGTTATATCATTAGGAGAATGATGTGATGGACACACACCCATAGTAAGCGTAGCATAAGATCAAGTCATTAAGTTCGTATTGCTATAAGCTTTCAAATGCATAGTAACCCAATCCTTCGACCATGAGGTTATGTTAATCACCATCACCGGATGGGTTCTTTGATGTGTATTCTGAAAGTATGTGTTGAAGCGCATGGACCAAGATTGGGATTTGTCCATCCATATGACAAATAGATATGCTCTGGGCCCTCTCGGTGGAATGTCATCTAGTTAGCTTGCAAGCATGTGACTGGGTCACAAGGGATGACATAACATGGAACGAGTAAAGAGTACTTATCAGTAACGAGGAAGAACTAGGTATGGAGATACCGACGATCAAACCACGGATAAGTAGAATATCGCGTGACAAAGGGAATTGGTTTCGTATGTTAATGGTTCTATCGATCACGAAGTCATCGTTGAGTATGTGGGAGCCGTTATGGATCTCCAGATCCCGCTGATGGTTATTGATCGGAGAGGTGTCTTCATCATGTCTGCATATTCACGAACCGTAGGGTGACACACTTAAGGTTCGAAGTTGTTTTAAGTAGATATGGAATATGCGTTGGAGACCGAATGTTGTTCGGAGTCTCGGATTGGATTTGGGACATCACGAGGTGATCCGGAATTGTCCGAAAAATAAGATTCATATATTGGGGATAATTTTCTAAGTTAGGAAATGTTCCGGAGTGTTTGTATGGAGATTCTAGAAGGTTTCAGAATGTTCTGGAAGGTTCTAGAAGATTTCTTGGAGTTTGCTTGAAAACCAAGAAAGGATCAAGGAGTCTTTGTGGGGCAAGACACGGATTCGTGGGGGAGGAGGATTCCTCCCCCCTCCCAATCCGCCGGCCAAGGAGGGAGGGGAGTCCTACTAGGACTCCCCCTCCCATGGCGCCTCCCTCCTTTAAATAGAGGGGAGGGGGCGCCAACCCCGAGACCTCTCCCATAACAAACCCTAGCCGCCGCCTCTCTCCTCCTCCTTCGCTCTGCTCCGGCTTAGGTGAAGCCCTGCAGAAATCTCTACTCCACCACCACCACCACACCGTCGTGCTGCTGGGATTCTGTGGAGAAGATCTACTACCTCCGCTTTCATTGAACAGGAGAGGAAGGTCTGCCGACTTCGACGCAGTGACCGATCATGAAGCACTGCCGGAACGTGGCGCCGGAAGGATCGTCCACACGATCTTGAGATCGGCAAGTGAGCGACTACATCAACCCCGAGATCTAATCTCGTAACGCTTTCGGATCTATGAGGGTTAGTACAGATCTATCTCGTTGCACATATCTAATAGATTAGATCTTGGCTTTTATCTAGATTAGATCTGGGTTTTGTTCGTTCTTGCGGTAGAAATTTTTTGTTTTCCATGCTACGAACCCATCAATCAATTCTTGCATCACCACAAAAAGAGAGACCTACTAATGATGTAGAGGCAACCAGACAAAATAAAAAAAGCAAGTCGACGAATCCATCCAATGACAAGCACAACTCAGCTCGACCCGAAGGTCCAGAAGCATAATAGGAGGAGTACCACCAGGAAGGGGAACATCTCGGCTGCAGAACATCCCCGAAGCAGAAATAAACGAATTGATCATAAACCTCGATCTATCATTCATGTCAGTAGATCAATTAGGAAATATCAAAGCAAAAATGACCCAAGCAGCAATTGTGGCCACACAAACATACCTGAGCACAACACAGCCTGCATCTGACGATCCTCGTGTAGCTCTTCACCGCTATGCCCTAATGAACCTCAACATGGTGGGAGCAGCTCTCACATAAGGAGAACAAGGACCTACACATCAACTCAATAGATCACCATGCCGGCGCAGCAGCCTTGGACACACGGGCCACATTAGGCAATCACAATCACCACATTAGGAGGGTCCTTCAGGATTAGATGCACAAAGCAATACAAGAAACGAAAACCGCAACCGAAGAGAGCACGATGATGACAATGAAGATGACTATGAATTATGAGGTGCTAGCTATTTTACTCAGCGGATTCGAAAAGCCTCAGTACCCAAGGATTTTAAACTTCCAAACGACCGTCCAAAATACAAAGGACTCCAAGAACCTGAAGCTTGGCTAGCAGATTACCTAGCCACTGTCAAGCTAACGGGTGGCTGAACAGCCACAATAATGCAAAGCTTACAATTGCACCTCACTGGCACCACAAGGTCATGGCTCAGACAGCTACCTGAAGATTCTATTCGCAGCTGGAATGACCTCGAAGACAAGTTCATCCGACACTTTCATTCCACATTCAAACAACCCACGTCATTAGAGAATTTACGGGCATGCAAATAGAAGCCCGAAGAGTCAATAAGAGCGTTCATCCAGCGATGGAACATCATGAAAAATACAGCAGAATCCATCTCCGATGAAAGAGCAATTGATGCCTTCAATGACGGCCTCCGTCGCCGAGAATTCATAGAAGAACTAGGGCAAGTCAAAACGAAGACAATCTCACAATTAATGGACATAGCAAATCGATGGGTTGATGGAGAAGATGCGCTACATAACAAGCGAGCGCGGTCACCCAAAGAAGACATGGATAAACGTAGCAATGATAGGAGGCGACGAAACAATGATGGAAACAGAGGACCATGATACGTTGCGGCTAGTTTTTTGGGTGAAGGCAACAACAGGGATGATGACTACAATGGTGGGTACCGCTGCAAAAGGGACAAAGGCGGAGGAGGTTAATCAACACAATGATACATGCCAAGAACTCAGGACCCACCCATGTCTGCAATGCAAATACTGGAAGGGCCCTGTAATATGCACTTTTACATCGATTCAGCAGGAAGAAGACAATCTAACCACCTCATGAAAGATTGCCGAACGTTCTTAAAGATGCAAGAGTTGTGCAATGCAAAAGCAACCGAAGCAACAAGAAGATGATACACATCCACGCTTAGCACGTTAGCCATCGGTGCGCCGCCCCCGCCAGCAGGCAACCACAAAGCACAACCAATCGAAATGACGATTACCCTAGGTCAAAATGGGCAATGTCGATGATTCAAAAAGGACATCCAACCAACAAAATTCAGAAGCTAATTACAAGACAAGTCAATATGGCGGAAATGGAGCCACCAACCACACCCGAATATCTCCACTGGTCAGAACAGGAAATCACCTTCAGTAGAGCTGATCACCCTCATCGCGTTCCAAGACTAGGCCATTCGGCCTTGATAGTAGAAGCACAAATTAGCGGATTCAACATGAGTAAGGTCTTCATGGACACAGGAAGCATCATAAACTTGATTTACGCCAAAACTCTTAGGGAAATGAATTACCCCTTGGCAAATTTGGCACCAATAGAAACATCCTTCCACGACATCATACCAGGTAAAGCCAAAATTCCTTTAGGTAAAGTTTTCCTTGACGTTGTCTTTGGATGCAAAGAAAATTTCAGGCAGGAAAAGCTCGAATTTGAAGTCATGGACTGGCCATCACAGTATCAAGCGATCCTGGGATGCCTGGCTTTCGCACGATTCATGGAAGTTCCTCACTATGCATACCTAGTTATGAAAATTCCAGCACCAAAGGTAATCATATCAATAAAAGGGAGCTTCACATGTTCCAATAATTGTGATCAGGAATTCAACAAAATTTCTGAATCTTTTAGGATGGCAACCGAGTTTGAGCAGCTCAAGTCGACAACAACCGAAGAACCTCTCGCAGTAACACGGGTCAACTCCGACCAGGCCTTCGCACTGCAAAGGACACTATTGAAGTACAGATCCACCCCACCGATCCGAAGAAAACAACATTTGTGGTCTCCAAACTTAGTCCCACATAGGAAAGCGCTCTCATCGAGTTCCTCCGTGAGCACTAGGAAATCTTTGCATGGCTACCTTCTGACATGCCAGGAATTCCAAGGGAACTCGCTGAGCATGCATTAAATTTGGATCCAAAAGAAAAACCAGTCAAGCAATCACTTCGCCGTTTTGCAGAACCAAAGTGCAAAGCTAATGGAAAAGAGCTACATCGCCTCACATATGCTAATTTTACAAAGGAACTAAAGAAAGAAGAGTGGGTCGCAAACCCAGTATGCGTCCTAAAGAAGAACACCCAAGAATTACGGATGTGCATCGACTTCACAACATTAAATAAACACTGTCCAAATGATCACTTTCTGCTACCGCGAATCGATCAAATAATCAATGCAACTACAAGATGTGAACGTCTTTCCTTTCTAGATGCATACTCAGGATACCACCAGATTCAGATGAAGGAGGAAGATCAGGTGAAAACAACATTCATCACACCTTATGGAGTATTTTGTTACACAACAATGCCGTTTAGCCTAAAAAACGCAGGGGCAACATATCAACGGATGATGAAAGTTACCTGGGAAACCAAATTGGCACAAATGTACAAGTGTATATTGATGATGTCATAGTTACATCAAAACATAGCTCGTAACTTATCAAGGATCTCAAAGAAACATTCAACAACCTCGACAAATTCTGCATCAAGTTAAACCCGACAAAGTGTTCCTTTGGAGTCCTAGCGGGGTAACTCCTCGGGTACCTAGTATCAGCAAGAGGAATTGAAGCCAATCCCGAGAAAATACAAGAAATATTAACAATGAAAAAACCAACAAATTTACGAGAAGTGCAATAGCTAGCCGGGCGAGTAGCAGCGCTTAGCCACTTCATTGCTCAATTAGGAGAAAAAGCATTACTGTTCTATGCCCTTATGAGAAAATCAGATAAGTTTGAATGGACCGAAGAAGTTCAGCATGCCTTTGAAGACCTCAATAAGACACCCTCGATGCCCCCCTCCATCGTGTCTCCACGAGAAAAAGAGCCATTACTTCTTTACATCGCCGCCACAAATCGGGTGGTCAGTACGGTCCTAGTTGTGGAGCGACCCGAAGAAGGAAAAACTCATGGTATTCAGAGGCCCGTTTATTTTTTGAGCGGGGTCCTCTCGCCATCCAAACAAAGGTACCCACATTACCAAAAACTAGCATATTGACTATTCATGGAAGCACGAAAACTATGCCATTATTTTTCGGAACATTCGATCATAGTGGTCAATGAGGCACCTCTATCGAATGTTCTTAATAACCCAGAAGCAACTGGGCGTGTCTCCTATGGGGCATCGAATTATCTTCTCAGGACATCACATATGAGAAACAAGAAGCTATTAAATCGCAAGTTCTAGCAGATTTCATCATGGAATGGACCAAGTTACAATGTGCGGGTCCACCTGATCTTTCCAGTGCCTAGAAAATGTACTTCGATGGATCAAAAAGAACAAAAGGAGCAGGTGTAGGGGTCATATTAATATCACCACAAGGTGACAAGATGCAACATATACTTCGGATGAGCTTTGCGAACGCATCCAACAATGAAGCTGAGTACGAGGACCTATTGCACAGCATGCGAATGGCAAAGGCTTGCGGTGCAACTCGTCTCAAAATCTTCGGTGACTCTAACCTCATATCACAACAAACAATGAACAAATGTGATGTTGTCAGTGACAATATGATTGCTTACCGAGATCTCTACAACATCATGGAAGCTCGGTTCGATGGATGTGAAGTATCACACATAGGAAGAGGAAGTAATGAAGAAGCTGAAAATTTGGCAAACATTAGGTCCTTGTGCTTACCACTGCCACCTGGGGGTTTTTGGAAGAAATATCCGAGTGTTCTATCAATACAAAAAGTGTCTCTGAGATCATAGCTCCTAACACGGGAAAAAAGAACAAATTGAAAACAGATTCGGGGGCTTCATCAACCAGTACAAGGATAGAGGAAACCTTCGAAGAAGAACTAGAAATTGATGAAGTGATGATAATTGAACCTACATGGATGCAACCATACATAGCCTGTATGTCTCAGGGCGAACTCCCCAAAGATGTGACAGAAGCCCGATGAATTGCTCGGAGATCGAAAGCCTTCAGGATAATCAAAGAAGAATTATACAAAAGAAGTATCTCGGGTGTGTTACAACAATGTGTTACACCCACTCAAATATATACATGAAGGAGTTTGCGTTCATCATGCCAGTAGCCGAGCAATTGCCACCAAGGCATTCAGGGAAGGATTTTATTATTTTACGGCAGTTCAAGATGCAAAGGATATAGTCAGAACATGTGAATCATGTCAATGATTAGCAACAAAACTAGGAGCACCAGCAGCCGAATTAAACCCTATACCTCTAGCTTAGCCTTTCGCTCAGTGGGGTCTTGATATGGTGGGTTAACTTCACAAGTCATCTCCAGGAGGACATGTCTTTCTGCTTGTAGTGGTGAAAAATTTACTAAATGGATTGAGGCAATGCCGGTCACCACTCAAGATGGAACTTCGGCGGTAAATTTCATAAAATCCATAGTATTTCGGTTTGCCGTACCAAACAACATCATCACGGACAATGGAACCAACTTCACTTCCAATGAATTTAAAGAATACCGTGAGGAGATGGGAATCAAAGTAAGCTACGCTTTAGTGGCTCATCCGCAAACCAATGGACAAGTGGAAAAAGCCAATGGCTTAGTTACTGCTGGCCTTAAGAAAAGATTGCTTGCACCACTCAATAGAGTGAAAGGAGCATGGGTTGATGAGTTACCTTCTGTTTTATGGAGTTTGCGAACCACCCCTAATACTTGAACACAAGAAACACCTTTCTTTCTGGTCCACGACGCTGAAGCGGTCCTTCCAGTTGAAGTTTCACATGAATCTCCCAGGGTAGCTGCATATGATGAAGAAGAATCAAGAGAAGCATGCGAAGATGACATTGATGCACTCGATGAAGCTCAAGATGAATCCCTGCAAAGAGCTACTATATACTAGCAAAACTTGCACAATTATCATTGGCGACGATTACATCCAAGATCCTTCATAGTAGGAGATATAGTTCTTCGACTCAAGCAAGAATGGTCACCGAAAGCTAGAATCACCTTGGGAAGGACCATACATCATTACAGAAGTTATTCTTGGAGGAGTGTATCATCTAAAAGAGAAGAAGACAAGAGTGCAGTATTCCAATCCATGGAACGTTGTACAACTACGACGCTTTTATGCTTAGAAGATCCTATGTTTACTTATAAATTCAATAAAGCCCATGGCCTGGCTTTTTAAAGACAAAATACTTCGGCCTACAGCCAGATAGCAATCCGCCAGAATAATGTATCCACGGTTACACCATATATGTATAAAGATAAGTGCTCCATACCTTTCAATTTCGTTCATATAAACTCGAAAGGATGATTTATATGTTTACATGATTTAACATCAGTTATGAGCGTATGTCTAGATACAGGCATCCGAACATAGCCTCAGAGGCCATTCCCATCGGGAGCGCTGTCGCGCACCTGATGGAAAAATAATGCATGCCAAAAAAGAAGGGCAATCATCGCCTAAAAATAATTGTTATTTTTACATTTATGTATCCTCCGAAGGTTACTCCCATCAGGAGAATTCATGGAATATCAAAATATACTGCAAAAATTCAGAAAAATTAGCAGCCTAGCAGGACAGCCGACAAAAAATATATAAATCTCGGATCGCAGCTAAATGCGATAAAACTCCGAATGCTGTGTTCATAAACATGAAGGTAAGACCCTGGGATTCGTCCTGTGTGGCCTGGTAACTGCACAATAATGTGCTCTTCCAGTATTTTATCCATATCTATGATATGATGAAAAATCCGGACACACGTGTTGGGTACCCGATAAAATAAAATTGGAACTGAGTATTTTATAAGACCTCAACGGCTCAAACTAAGTTACACTAGTAATAAATTCCGAGTTCAGGCATGGGGACTTGAATTTGATGCAGGACAACTTTGCTTTTTCCTAGGAGAAATTAACTGATTCCCGATCCGTCGAATGCATCAGGCTTGTTGTACCAAATCCCTACAAAGCTTAAAAACTAGTGAAAGCAAAAGAAAAAGAACTAAAACATTTTCTTGAGACTCAACCCGAATCTATGATTCAGGCAGAGTCTCGGGGGCTACTGACATAGGTATGATTACTTAGGTCCCTATGATTTACTACCTAGGGCTTGAGGAAAGGCTTATGTCCCATGAAGAGTTAAGATGAAGATTCAAAGAAGAAACCGACAAAGAGCATAGTTGTATTAGGAAAGAGGAACAAAGACCGACATAGAGTTGGCATTGTAATCATGTAACCTATCCACATACAGCTTTGAGACCCGACCTATTATATAGGATAGGAGAAGCATAGGCAAGGCTACCGAGAAATCCCCAAGAGATTTGTAACCAACCAATCTCTCAATATTCAGGCGACTTTGATCTCATTGTTTCCTGACTTCTGACAAAATCCCCAACATTCTCTTTTCCACAAAACCCTAAGTCCTTCTTTATGGACATTGCCGAGATCTCCCCTTGTCACTAAGCAAAGGATGATTATGTTGCCAAGTCCGTTATTCTCGTGCACTCTTTTTCGGTTAAAGAGTTAGGTTTGCGCCAAAGCTCTGAGACTATATTGTCTTGCCTTACCAAGCAAATTTCCTCTCAAACTAAGTGACATATCAGTGGTTCGTGATATTCTGGATGTCTTTCTAGAACTATCGCCATGTTGCCACATGACCGTTTTGTCCAGTTCCTGAGCAAGCAAGTTCTCTAAATTGCTCCTTTCTCCAAGGATCCGTACTGGATACTCCTGAATTAGTTGGTTGAGCTTAAAAAACAACTTGGAGAGTTGTAAGACAAAAGTTCTATAGACTTGTTCCACCTAAAGGGATGTCTAGTTTTGTTCGTGCTGAAGAAAGGTAGTTTTTCCTTCGTGGAAATGTTATCATCCCCACCTTTGATTTGATACGGGCTATCATGAAATCAAACTCGGTCCCACAGACTATCCTGATGGTGTATTCACTCGTGATGTTTCACTTGGGTATATTTTCATGTCCTTCAGTCTCACCAGTATCGATGTCTAGTTCATACAATATATGAGTCCATCTTTTTGGAGTATGTTGATAAAGCATTAATGTTGGAAACTTTTTGAGAACCATCTTCGTGTTATCTCGAATCATGTGTTCTGGATGTTAGAAGTGACCTTCTCTGGTTCACGTGTAATTGTTGAACGATGTTGCCATGAATTCGAGAAGAATTATCTTTATTTCCTAGAGAATCGTTTCAAGTCAGTCAAGCATGTGCGAAGTTTTCTTGATATGGTAGGTTGATACCTTCCCATCTCGAGAACATTCTCTGAGCATGTTAAGCTACTGATGACTTATGATGGAAGAGAAGAAGTTCTTGAAACACTTCAATGTCTTCCTAAATGTTTTCCAATAAGGATGCATTTGTGTTTTGTTGCAATTAATTCATATAGGAGCAATCATCTTTTGATAATTTGCTAACAAATGGGTTTTGTACCCTAGCTCATTTTTTGGAGCTTAACAATGTAGTTCATGTCTTGAGAATCTAGTAAATTTACCTTCCTAGTAAATGTTGCGAACTTTCTGTTTGGACATGCATGCTAGGCCTGAAGTATCATTCCACCTAACCAGAGTTGAATCTCAAGCAGACACGATGGTTGGTGTTATTCAAGGTTTTTGAGGTAGGTCTCTTCGAAAATTCGACAAGATTGATGTGATGGTTGATAGAATTATCCAGAAGACTTATAGCCATAATACCTTGATTCAGCAATAACAACCACTCTTCATGAGATTTCTTCTATGACCTGTTATAGGAGTTGCGCTTATGGTTTCCTTTGTATGAAGTTCGACCTTTACTTTATTTCAACTTTCTCGAACATTAAGGAGAACATGTAAAAAAGTGTTGCTAAATGTCTCTCGGTCGATCCTCTGAACCCTTTTATGTTGGCAAGCGTCTTGTTGTGCCAAGTAATTGAAGTCTGAGAATGAAGTTTCTTTTTCCTCGCGTCATCAGGAATCTTCTTATATATCCATCTTAGTGGTGTGAAGTGATATCATGATTGCTGGCCAAGATTTTGATAGACCTAGATGAATAAAGAGTTTTCTTCCGTTCCTCTAACGTGTTCGAAGAGCGACTATGATTTCGATAATCAGAAGTTCCTCTTGTGACATGTTCTTTGTGACTCTTATGAGTCCTCTCCACCAAAACAACCTTTCTGTCTTGACCTTATGTTGAATGAAGAGTGAACCTTCTGTATCTAAAGTAGTTCAACAGTTGGGTTATTCATATCCGTGTACCTTGGAAGCTCTACTTAAGACGTTAGTAGAGGTTCATCTTCTGAAGTCTGTGGTTGTGTTCTTTCTGTTGTATGTTCTCCTTTTTAGAAGCTCAAACTCTTCTTAAGTTCCATGGTCTCAATCATTATGAAGACCAGTTATCTACCACCTTGAAACCATCTCCTTTTGTTTCCTCCGTTACTTTGGCATGTTTTATGCTCGTTAGCTCCAAATATGTTATGAAACATCTCTCCATGAGTCGGCCATGAAATACTTTGTTTGTGGTTTTGTGTCTTTCCCTCTCTTCCTTAGTGTGTGCAGCTACCTCAAAGAAATGAAGTGCTTCATTCATTCAATAATGCTGGCATGGATCAACCTCGTCGAAAAGATCGTCCAAGTCTAGTATAACCCTGTTCCTTCTATCTTCCTACCTAGGACTCTCGGGTAGAGATTCTGTTAAGGGGGATAGAACTCTAACACCCCTAGATTTATTAAATAGTAATTAGATTATGTTTGTGCATTCATGAGCACCATCATCTTTGCTAAAGAAAAAAATCATTAAATAAATAATCACAAAACCCTAATTTTTCCCCCTCTTGTAAACCCTTTGAAAGTTTTGAATTTCTAAAAGTACCAAAATTATGGAAACCAAATTGTTATAAGGGTTCCTACAATATGTTAAATGATTGCAAAAGTTCTTGTATTTTGGAAATGTCTAAAACAGATTTGAAAATGAAAACTCAAACAAATAAAAAGAAAACAGAAAAGGGAAATCCTTTTATAGGAAAAAATAGAACCCTAAGCTATTCTGGCCCATAGCCCATCTTCCTTTCTCTCACTCTATGCTGCCTCCGCTGCAAACCCCGGCCCTATCTCTTTCTTTGGTGTAGCCCACCTCGGCCCATGTGTAGCCCAGTTTGGCCCGTACCGCTTTGGCCCCCTTCTTTCTCCTTCCTCCTTATCGATGATGACACGAAGCAGCTGCCTGGCAGCTCCTCCGCCGCTCGCCGGTGCAGCGATGCACGCTGGGCGCCAAGATAAACGCCGCCACCTGCTGATGCCTATAAGGACCCCGCCTCGCCCTGGAGAACCCTAGGCGCAACTTTGCCCTCTCCTTCTTTCTCGTCTGCCACAACAACCAAACCCTAGCCGTAGCAGCCATTCGCCATTGCTATTTCTGGCCACCTTAGGCCAAGCCGAGGCCACCATTGTCGTGCTTTCCTTGGTTGCCTCACGGAATCAACTGAAGGCATGCGCCCTCAATCGATCCCTTCGATCGCCCCTTTTCCGATGCCAGCCACCGATGATTTGCTGGACTCCAACATTCCCTAGCCTCACCGACCCCTCCATCGCGGCCCTGGTGAGCCGCCAGTGCTCAGGAACCTCTCCGTTTCTCCCTCTCGCTCTCTATTGTCCTCCCCATGAGCACCTGCCGACGCTGCCACTTTCCACCGTCGAATCTTATGCTCCAGCGAACACGAGGAAGCGGCGCCGCCTGATTCTAGTTGCCCATGAAGAGAGACATCCAGCGTGCCCCTCAGCACATCCTCGCGAGCTCAGGATCGACCGATAGATTGACAATCTGCAAGGATTGGTCATGTATGACGTCAGCATGACGTCATGCCTATGTCATAATCCCTTTTCTTTTTTTAATTCCGGTAATTATTTTCTGTAAATAAGAAATATCTGATAAGTGGGTCCCTAATGTCAGGTTTTTAATCTTTTTGGAAATGTTTTCTGAAATTAATAAAAGTCTAACATGTGTGTCCAAGTTCAAAAAATAATTTAAATATTCCAAAAACATTTATTTGTTTTAAAAATGATTTAAAATGGATTAAAATTGGGAAAAATCATAACTAATTCATTTTAGATCAGTAAAATATGTATAATATACCAAAATGTTCAGAAAAAATGAGATCTACACAATAGACTCATAATCATGTGTTGTTAAGCAACTTAGATGACAAGTTTAATTAGAAGAACAAACTAACCCTTCTCATATGCACCCGGGGTTTCTCCGAATTAGGGTTTGCACCCCTCGGATCCCGTTCAAATTGCTATGCCTACTTTAGGGTTTCATTTCAATACAATTTAACTTGTCATATCATCATCCTTGCTTGAGCATTGCATCGATGCCTTGTGTTGACCATTGTTTTCCTTTCCGGTGTTTCTGCTTCTTCTCGGTGGACCTCGAAGTGGATGTGAGCAACGAGATCGAGTCCAATATTGAAGATTGAGATTAACACCATCGAAGGTTATTGACGAACAAGTCCATCCGATGAACCCTAAAGATCTATATCCGAGTATCAACTGGCAAAGGCAAGCAAAACCCCACACATGATATAATCCTATGATTTCAAAGTACTTTAATTCTTGCCATGTGCATAGGATTCCAAAGTCTTTTATCGATAGATAGAGTAATCCTATCTGATGCATGGTCCCTTTGTAGCCTATATTCCCCGATCCACTGCTCCTAGCATAACTAGGGTTTGGCTTACGAGCTTCGCTAGAGCTATTTATACCTGTTGTGCTTATCCAATCTTAGTTGTTATCACTGGTCCATCCGATTGGTGAATCAGAGCTGCAAATGAACTTAGTATGATAGGATAATGTGGTATGATCGGAGATGAAAGTTAAACATTCTAAGGATTGTAAGGGAGGCCACATTGGGTTGTGGTTTTTGCAGTCCCATACTTGTGACCACTAGGACCCGAGTTCTTGCCTCTTGAACCAAGACAAGCATACAACCACACGGGGGACTGGAAACCCCCTCGACCAACTAACTTGCCTAGTAGATTCCATGAGTCACATAGTTCGGGAGTTCCATTCGACATATGCATTTTGGTTGTTATCGAAGGCGGTGAAGGAGGTGCATTCATACAAGTAGGTAAGTGTGGCCAGGAATAAGAGAGGCACGACCTCCGTAAGCTTGAACCCTGCGCACATATCTAGGGACCAACTTTGGGACTTGACCCGTTACGGTGGCATCTCCGTAGGGCATGACTCATGGTCTCGGTGAATGCAGTGTCAAGGTCATGTCCAATGCTCTTTGCCCGCCTTCCAAGGTAGAGGGCTAATGATATCTGGCATTAAGAGGAGGTTGTTATGTGTAGGTAAAGTTGTACACCCCTGCAGGGTATTAATCTTTTCGAAAAGCCGTGTTTGCGGTTATGGACGACTTGGGAACTGACGTGATGATCATAGAAAACTATAACCTAATCGTAAAACTTGGTAAGTAAAGTGTGCTCTAAGGATGCCTCCTCAGGGACCGAGGGGGTGATCCTAGTTTGTAGGTTTAGCTGATAAAGATTCGGTGGATATCAAAGATGATCAAAGCTAGAGATATTGCTTTCTTATCCCCTTTCAAATGTTCTACTTAGTCGAGCTTCTCCTCTCTCTTTTACAAAGAAAGTTAGATTTATGCAAAATAACCCCACCATCCATAAGTCTTGCGGAGTACACCCTATACTTAGCCTTGCTTTGTTGATTCTTTTGCACCAGGTAAGTGTTACCATAGAAGAAGACTTCTTTACAACATCGACATTGACGAGTAGCTTGGGGGTTCCTGGTGGGAAGCCTGGAATCTATGGATTGGGACGTCATCGTTATGCTTTAGGCCTCTTGTTAAGTTGCTATAATTAATAGCATAATTTGCCTTTCGTTCTTTGATGTTTGTGGTCACTTGACCTCTGCTTGTAATATTTTGGATCTTTGCTCAGTTATGATGTTGCTCTAATAACTTTTGAGTCATAGGGTCACTATAATGTTACTGATTCTTTCTCTATATGGTTCTGAGATTTAGGTTAGGCTTATTTCAGACAAAGTTCTGGGAGTTATCTATCCCTAATCCCGGGGGTGTCACAATTAAACACCAAATCAAAAAACAAAGACCGACGACAATTCCAGATATGAACACGACTTACTGCAGAAGATCGCGGCTGGTTGATCTTCTGGGTTGCCACCTGGTAGTCATGCTGGAGCTGTTAAAACTCCATTCTCCGGTCATCTGACTCCCGCTGCTTACAATCAGCAAGAGCACACAAGTGTCAAATCACCGCTAACCAGCGATCCGACCCTCAGGGACTGGGGACTCGTGAAATTCGCAAGTGCCGACTTGCTGCTAACCAGCGACCGGACCCTCGGGGACTTGCACTAAAAGGTGAAGATAAAAGCCTCTAGTTGCTACTACCTAACCACTAGTGCCTTAGGGAATAGGATTACATGGAGTGATTGGCATAGCAAGCGGTGGAGTTTGATAGCCCCCATCGGCGCTGCTCCTTGAGTCCCCTGTGCCATCAGACCAATATTTCCGTCGACGATTTCGGCCACTAACGATGATTGCGCCTAGGCGATCGTGGGTGCTCCCTTCGCAAGGAAGTGTGGAAACATCACAGACTTGGCTGCTGTAGACGGGGATCCCACCCCATCCATTGTCACGTCTGCTCCCTCCGCTTCAACCTCAGGAACCACGGCCTCCTCTCCATGAACGACAATGTCGCCCGTGGTACCTTCCACGGGCACCTCGCCTTTCAGGTCAGGGTCGACCGCCTTCTGCTTCTTGATAGTGAGCTCCGACGCCTCGCTGATGTTGGCCTTACTCTTCTTGGATGGCTCTTCCACCTCCTCGACGCGGCTCGAGGGGATTTTCGACACAGTCGCTCGAGTAATCCTCTCTAGTTTGCTTCTACGAGTTTAAACCAATCAGATTTGGAAATTCTGGCAATTGAGATAACTGATCTAAAGGATATGATGATGGTGCTCACTTGGTGATTGCAATGACTCATAGTCCGGTAGCGATATGCGCCAGTTTCTTCAGCTCTCGGCCGATTGCGCGTGATATCCCCGCCTCCAATAGGCTAACTTGGCACCGCGGCTTGGTCGGTCCTACCGGCTTCTTCACCAACTCCGGGGCCGGAGATAGTGCCTCCGACGTCTTCTTTGCCACTGACATGTCCGGTGCCTTTGCCGCTGTCGAGGCAGCCGACTCCTCCACCACTGGTGGGGTCTTTGCCCCAACCGCTGGTGTTGGGTCCTCTGTCCCCTTCACCATCCTAAGTATGGTGGTTCCTTCCTCAGCATCCTCGTCGAAGTCGAGCACTGATACGTCCATTTTGCATCACTATTCTATGTCTTAATTCACTATTATTCATTGATATATTTCATATTGAGAGGTGATACTTATGTTATTTCATCTATTTTTGCATGGTTGGTGACTTTTGGAGCATGGACCGCTGCAGTCAGGATTCTGATGGAAAAGGTGCTGTTTGGAGGCAAAATTCGCGAAGATCAGAAAATCCGGGAAAATATACGGAAAATCCTATTTTTCCAGAAGACTCAGGATGCCAGAAGATAGAGTGGAGGTGGGACACAGGGGGCCCACACCACCCCATGGTGCGGGCAGGCCTAGGCCGCGCCTGGGAGTGGTGTGGCCACCCTGGCCCACTCTAGCCTCTCTCCTCTGGCATATATCATCCCCACGAAACCCTAAGACTCGGGGAGCGACCACATAAAGATTCCGCCGCCTCTGCGGGGCGGAAAACACTGAGAGAGAAAGTTCTCTCCGGCAGACAGATTTCTGCCGGGGGAATTCCTTCCCGGAGAGGGGAGATCGTCGCCATCAACACCACCATCAAGCTGGACTTCATCGGGATCATCATCATCATCATCACCACCATCATCATCATTAACACCCTCATCACCATCTCCATATTGCTGTAACAATTGCGTTGAATCTTGCATAGTTCATAGGGGAAACTTTCCCGGTGTTGATTACTCTTTGTAGTTGATGCTATTGAGTGAACCATTGAATCATTGTTTATGTTCATATTGTTATACATCATTATTTCATCTCCGATCATGATCCGTATGATGTCTTGTGAGTAGTTCATTTTGTTCTTGAGGAAATGGGAGAAGTCTTGTTGTTAGTAGTGGAGTTGCGTTGAGAAAGATTCAATAGATTGTTATTTAAGTTGTGGTGTACTTCTTCTAGTGGTGTCATGTGAACGTCCACTACATGAAACTTCACCTATATGGGCCTAGGGGAATGCATTGTGTATTTGGCTACTAATCGTAGGGGTTGCCGGAGTGACAGAAACCTAAACCCCCGTTAGGAAACCATTGCACAAGGACATAAGGGTCTTAGAGTTTAAAGCTGTGGTTAGGTTTCTACCTTAAATACTTTCTTGTACTTACGGATGTTTGCAAGGGGTTTAATCACAAGTATGTATTAGTATTGGATGGGGAAGTACATTAGCACAGGTTCACCCACACAACACTTAGCAAGCTAGATTAATCGACTATATGAAGCGAAAGCACTTGACAGTCTTCCCATGTGTCCTTCAAAACGTTTGGTCATCTATAGAAATACAACCGGCTTGTCCTTTGCTGCATAAACGATTGGGCCACTTGCTGCATTTATTCTTACTGTCTTTTATTTACTCATACGTTGTTTACTTGCTTTATCGAAAACCCCTAAAAATCCGTTTGCTAAGTATTTGCAGAGAATTCCTGATCCATACCACTAGCCAGCACCTTCTGCTCCTCGTTGGGTTCGACACTCTTACTTATCAAAAATACTGCGATACACCCCCTATACTTGTGGGTCATCAAGACTATTTTAAGGCGCTGTCGGGAGTGAAGCGCTATTGGAGAGTGGAATTGGTAAAGGAAACTTCTCTTGTGAGTATTGTTTACTTCTGCTAGTTGCTTTATTTTCGTTATGGATAATTCGCTGAGTTTCTTATTTGGTAATGCTACTACCACTGCTAAGGTAGTAGATAAGCCACCACCTGCTGAGAATGATGTTTTCAAAATACCTACAAGAATTATTGATCGTGTTATGGATAACTACTATGTTGGGGATGGAACTGTCCATCCCGATGATCATTTACTCTTTATACACGAATTATGCGGGTTGTTCAAGTGTGCAGGTATTACTACAAATCAAGTTAAGAAGAAGCTATTCTCATTATCACTGAAAGGAAGAGCTGAGGACTGGTATAAGCTACTGAAGAATGGTCAAGCTCTGGAATGGGAGGAATAGTGCCTCTCTTTTATTCAAAGTTTTGTCCTCCTAGTGAGATTCATAAAGATCGGAATCAAATATACAACTTTTGGCCTCTTGATGGAGAGAGTACAACTCAATCTTGGGGGAGATTGAAGTTACTAATGCTCAAATGTCCCATTCATGAGCTCCCCAACAATATTATTATCAATAACTTTTATGCAAGGCTCCCTCTACATGATAAGGGTTTATTGGATGCTTCTTGTGCTGGATTATTCACTCGCATGGAAGAAGAAGCTAAATGGGACCTTCTAGACCGTATTCAAGACAATGCTAAAGCTTGGGAGAATGACAAAGGTAGAAAGTCAGGTATAAATTATGATTATGAATGCATTGAATCTTTTATGGGAACTGATGACTTTCAAAATATTAAAAATGCTTATGGTCTAGACTCTCAAGCTATTGCTTCTTATTTTAAGGCTTTTGCTTCTTACATTGAAGTGCCTAAAAAGAAGTGGGATAAGTATCATGAACCTTATAAAGATATTGCTAAGAGTGTTCCTTCAAGAAATACTGAAGTTTATACTGCTAATCATGTTTTACCTGAAACTTATATTGAGAAAATGCCTTTCCCAGTTAGGATTAAGGAACATTCTATGATAGCTAGTATGGTTAATGAAAGTACAAGAAAAGCTGCTGAACCTGATAAACAAATGGTTGATGAACCTATAATAGAAAATGTGAAAGACTTTGTTACTAAATATGAAAAAGAGGGGCACCCTATCCTTTGGAAGGATACCTCTAATATTGTTTCACAAAGTAGTGTTATGAGAGCTAGTATTCCCGTGTTTTCTGTTAGAATAAGTGATCATTGCTATGATGGTCCTTGTGATAGTTATATTGTTAAGTTTATGCATGATACTGAAAGCTACTATGAGAGAGGGAAAAGTGTTCTTATGTATCTCAATAATATCAAGTTTCCTCGTTTTATGCTGCACTTCTTTTGCCCTCTTATGCAAGTTGCCTCTGGTTTTAGAAACTTGTTTGTTTACAAAATTCCCTTGCTTAGGAAGTGGGCTAGACTTAAATGTGTGTGTGTTTTTGCTTCTTAATGCTCTCTTTCACTTCAATTCATATCCCTATGAGAGCTTCTTTAAAATTATCATGCCCATCTTAATGGGTATAAAGAAAGAGCTTTCTGGGAGACAACCCAATTTATTTTGGCTTTCAGGTTTTTTTTTGTTTCTTTGAGTCCTGGAAGTTATTACTTTGGTAATAGCCTCTCCTTATCTGTTTTCTTTAGTTTTTGTGTCAAGATCAACCTCTAATGAGAGAGAAGTAAGATTTGGGGAAGTTGTTGTCCCGAAACAGATTTTTGTGCTTCACCGTAAAAATTCGTGAGAGATCTCTGTATGTCGGATTGAGCTGTAATTTGTTTTTCTTCTGCCGCAGGTTGTTATTTAACTTTCGTTAGTTTTGCACTTTTTGATTTGAGCAACAGAAGATTTTCGAAAAATATGATCTTTCCCTGCTGGTCTGTTTTGGCAGATTTTGCCAATCTTGCATCTGCTTCTTTATTCGATTTCCTTTTTGAATTCTTTTTTGGGTTTTCGGAAGGAGTTGCTACAGTAGCTTTTGGTTTGTTGGTTTTCAGTTGAAGTTGGACTCAAAAGGTTTTATCACTTCATATATACCAATGTTGCTAATGAGAACTGTGTGAAGTTTTGTGTGAAAGAAATTTCCAGGAAGTGGAGATAATGGTGTAATAAGGAAGAGAAGGGTTTTATGACTCAAGTAATAAGTGTATGAAGATGAAGATATCGATGATATTCAAGAGATGACTCCGGAAGAATCTAATAGATACCAAATTCAGAGACCTACAGAGTCTGTTTTCAAATAGGTAACAGTTCTGGTAAGAAAAGTTCCGCGAAAATACTATCCAACTATATTTTTGCAGTTTTCAGTCAATAAGGAAAGTTACGAAGTGAATAAGGGACGGAACCGGAGCCAGGGTTGCTCACACCACCCTGTGCTATGGGCCCACCCCTGGTCGTGCCACCAGGTGGTGAGTCCACCCCGGACTCCGCCTCCGACTCGTTTTCTCCCAGTACCTTCCTTTTGATGTGAAACTTCATAATATATAACCCCCCCCGGATCCCCCGAGGTCCGTATGTCATGTTTTCATCGTGTTTTTGTTTCGATTTGTTTCTGTCAGGACATACTCTTTGAAAGCTTAGAAGCACAATGGTGTCCGCCAAGGATAAAGGGAAGGAGCCCACGGAGGAAGACCTCCAAGACCCTGGGAAGGAGAAGGAGATCAAGAGTGCAGGTGAACAGGAGCAAGGCCAACACCTGCACACCGGCACTACCATTGCAAGCATTGGAGTGGTGGAAAATCCAGCCATTGGAGGGAAGCCTCCTCATCACTGTTTAGATCCCTGGACACTTCCTCCACACACCAAGAATCCTTTCCATACCCTTATCCATGAGCATCAATACCAGAATATTCCCAAGGGGAGATTACCCTCCAATTGGGATTTGCCTCGTTCTAGCCATGCAAGAAAAGAAGACTTCAAGGAGGAAGAGTGGGGAAAGAATAGGAAGAGCTGGAATTCTCAACACGACATGATCATGAGCCGCATTGAGCAAAACTCACAGCTGATTCGTAATCTCACCTTCGAGATTGAGTACTTGGGGAAACTGATCAAGGAGCTCATCAAGAGGATACCACCACCACCGAAGGAGTAATTCGTCATCAGGTTTGGCATCCCCTTGGTTTGGTCCAGGCTTGGGGGAGTGCCGCGGTATCACATCACTATCTTCTATCTTTTTACCTTATTAGTAGAGTCATATCATGAATAGAGGAGTTATTTTGTAGTATGGTTTGCATTATGGAAGTGTCCCCTCTCTCGTTAGATATGTATCCCTTGGTGTGAGTTTCCGTTATGGAATATTAATGAGAAGTTCTATCATTCACTCTTTTGCATAGCTTATATTAGTTTTCAATTCGTGGTTATATGATTGATCTTGTTGTTAGTATTGGTATCACTTTGGGATCATTGAGTTAATTTAGTTGGGTTTGGCAAACCTGGCTCGTTCAGTAGCAACACCATTTTGAGAGTTGAAAGAAAAGGATAGAAGCACTCTAGAGAAGAAAAATAATTTCATCATCTTTCTTTCTTGATTTGCTCATAAGTCTAGTATTCTCTAGTTAAGATCTTCTGTGCTTCCAAGGAAGATTGCATGTTTGTCTTTATCATTTGTATGCTTGTTTGTTTCCTTCAACTCTTATACTTCCTACCCAGCCTTGCTAGCCAAAAACCTGTACTAAGAGGGTATTCTTCTCGTGCATCCACCTCCTTTAAACCAAAACATTTGCCATTTGTGTCCACCATACCTACCTATTAGCATTATTGCTATTCCAAGTAAATTCTTGTTTTGTCTACCTCCCAAATTAAACTTGTTATGTGAAAATTAGTGATTAAAGCTCTCACGAACTTGATGGCACACTTTACTTTCTTGCATTTAATAAACTTGAACCATTGGGTCCTTCTTTGTTGCGTATATGCTTGCGCTTTATGAGTTGAAGTTAGCCGAACCACGTATCATGGGGACCACTTTCAACACTTCGTTGGTACTTGTACCTAGTTGATATCATGTTCTTTTGCTTATGGATCCCGGTGGTGTGAAATAAAAGTGGAACTTGTAAGATCATGGAGTTTATATGTGTGTTAGAGAAACGCCTGGGCCGCTAGCCTAAGCCATGCCTAATCATGGTGGAAACTTGCAGCATAACTATAGTGAGCATTCTATGAAGCATCCTCAATAAAAACCTATGCAAATAGCAAATGAAAAGATCGCTGAGATGCTCATTGTCTTCTTACCTTGTCATTTTGATTATGGGATAACTCCTGTGTCATGTGCAAGGGGTACCCCGTTGGCAGTTCTCAATGATACGCATGTATTTACAATGACAAGAGCTTGCTCGTGACTGAAGTTGAGTAGCATGAGGATCAGTACTCGTAAGTAAGGGGCATGAGATTTCAACTTATAACTTGTCAAGCATATCCTCTTAGTTGTGTCACTTTAACCTTAATCACCTAAAGATGCCTATGATAGGGGCAATGAGAGCTGAAAGCTAGTAAGTATCATAATTTTTGGGAGCTCTTTATGAGACTTGCAATCCCTGCTTCCCTCTGTGAAGGGCCTTTCTTTTACTTTGTAGTTGAGTCATTAAACCTACTCCCTTCTACCTCAGCAAGTATTTTGAGTTGTTGTGTTTCATTCATTCATATGATGATTTATTCAATCATGTCTTATGTTCCTTGCTTTGCACATTCCTCTTATCTTGATGTTTACTACTTTGAAAGCTATCATTGAAAAAGCCAGCTATTTGTGAACTCCAGCAAATTATCAACTATTCTTCGACCAAGAGCTAAGTTTGCCATTACCAATTATGATTCACTTTATGTATCTTTATTGTGTTTCCTTTACTCATTGCAAGTTGAGTTGTATAATAGTGAGTTGTCTTCTATTACGATCTATGTATTTGATGAATGTGATGCTTCTTGTCCGTATTCTTTTATCGACTCTTCACTCCATAAACTTGAGGCCATGTTTATTGAGCTTAGTTTCGCTTGGGTACAAGCGAAGTCTAAGCTTGGGGGGAGTTGATACGTCCATTTTGCATCACTATTCTATGTCTTAATTCACTATTATTCATTGATATATTTCATATTGAGAGGTGATACTTATGTTATTTCATCTATTTTTGCATGGTTGATGACTTTTGGAGCATGGACCGCTGCAGTCAGGATTCTGATGGAAAAGGTGCTGTTTGGAGGCAAAATTCGCGAAGATCAGAAAATCCGGGAAAATATATGGAAAATCCTATTTTTCCAGAAGACTCAGGATGCCATAAGATGGAGTGGAGGTGGGCCACAGGGGCCCACACCACCCCATGGCGCGGGCAGGCCTAGGCCGCGCCTGGGAGTGGTGTGGCCACCCTGGCCCACTCCAGCCTCTCTCCTCTGGCGTATATCATCCCCACGAAACCCTAAGACTCGGGGAGCGACCACAAAAAGATTTCGCCGCCTCTGCGGGGCGGAAAACACCGAGAGAAAGATCTCTCCGTGGGCATGATTTCTGCCGGGGGAATTCCTTCCCTGAGAGGGGAGATCGTCGCCATCAACACCACCATCAAGCTGGACTTCATCGGGATCATCATCATCATCATGACCACCATCATCATCATCAACACCCTCATCACCATCTCCATATTGCTGTAACAATTGCGTTGAATCTTGCATAGTTCATAGGGGAAACTTTCCCGGTGTTGATTACTCTTTGTAGTTGATGCTATTGAGTGAACCATTGAATTATTGTTTATGTTCAGATTGTTATACATCATTATTCCATCTCTTATCATGATCTGTATGATGTCTTGTGAGTAGTTCGTTTTGTTCTTGAGGACATGGGAGAAGTCTTGTTGTTAGTAGTGGAGTTGCGTTGAGAAAGATTCAATAGATTGTTATTTAAGTTGTGGTGTACTTCTTCTAGTGGTGTCATGTGAACGTCGACTACATGAAACTTCACCTATATGGGCCTAGGGGAATGCATTGTGTATTTGGCTACTAATCGTAGGGGTCGCCGGAGTGACAGAAACCTGAACCCCCGTTAGGAAACCATTGCACAAGGGACGTAAGGGTCTTAGAGTTTAAAGTTGTGGTTAGGTTTCTACCTTAAATACTTTCTTGTACTTATAGATGTTTGCAAGGGGTTTAATCACAAGTAACTATTAGTCTTGGATGGGGCGGTACATTAGCACAGGTTCACCCACACAACACTTAGCAAGCTAGAGAAGATTAATCGACTATATGAAGCGAAAGCACTTGACAGTCTTCCCATGTGTCCTCGAGAACGTTTGGTCATCTATAGAAATACAACCGGCTTGTCCTTTGCTGCATAAAGGATTGGGCCCCTTGCTGCATTTATTCTTACTGTCTTTTATTTACTCGTACTTTGTTTACTTGCTTTATCGAAAACCCCTAAAAATCCGTTTGCTAAGTATTTGTAGAGAATTCCTGATCCATACCACTAGCCAGCACCTTCTGCTCCTCGTTGGGTTCGACACTCTTACTTATCGAAAATATTGCGATACACCCCCTATACTTGTGGGTCATCAAGCACGACCGCTGGCTCGGTCACTGCCTTCGCTGGCGGCTTCGTCTTCAGGGAAGCCTTGACCGGAGTGGCCACCCGTTTGGATCTCTGCTCATCGACAATCTCGGGTCACCGTCGAGCTCCTCGAGGCTGCTGCTGGCCTTTATCTCTCGGTGCTTTTGGCCACAAATCCTTTGAGGCACAGAGACGGGCTCCTCTTCCTCCGATTTCTTGGATTCGTTCTCCTCGAAAGTTCCTCTGGCGCCTCCTCGTCTAGCGGAGGTAGCCAGTGATCCAGAGCCTGAAATGTCTGCAAAGGGAGGCAATGCGCGAGTTAGATAAGCGACTTAAAAGTATGATGGACATAGAAAAGCAACTTCGAAATAAAAAAAGGAAAACTTACTGGGGCAGCTGGCATGCCGTTCGGCTTGTACGGGGCCAGGCCCTCCTATAGGTTGGTGAAGGTCGCGTCCATGATCTTCTTTAGAGCTGCAGAGTAATCCTCCGCAACCCAGGAATCTGGGCTCGACCTAGAAAGGTCGGATCGCCCGCCGTGGTCATACATCCAGTTGGACCGAGTAGCGAGTGGAACCAGTCATCGTCTGAGCCAATAATTGAAGAGGTTGATCATATTCAACCCCTCTTCCTCGATCTTGGACATGCGGGCCTGCATCTCATCCATGACCATCTTCTGGATTCTGGGAAGCTTATGCACCGACAACCACCGTGGATTTATCCGCTCCGTGGTGTACGCCGGGATCGATACCTCCCTGGCCGGGGTGGTCTCCTTCATGTAGAACCACCATTTCTTCCATTGGCCACCTTCTTTGGCAATAATAGTTTGAAGAAGCTGGCACCAGGTTTCACCTGGAAGGTGACACCGCCAGCAACCAACAGACAACCGCCCTTCCCCTCATGACTGGCTCGGCCGTGGAACAGCTTGAGCCAAAGCGGGAAGTAGGGGCGGTAGCCGAGATAGCTCTCGCAGAAGGTGACGAAGACCGCTGGCTGCTCTATATAATGTGGCCCTAGATCTAAGTGCGTTAGTTGGTAAAAATGGAGGAATCACCTGAATAAGACATAAGTGGGGAATCCCAACCCACGCTCTAGGTGACTCGTGAAGGAGATGAATTCCCCGACTCACGGTTTGGGCTTCCTCTCGCCCGTGGGCGGGACTTGCAACTGCTCCTTCACGAGGATACTTGTGTTCTGGAAGGACTGCAGGAGGGCCGTGGAGCACTTGGACTTGGACATCAACACGAACTCATGTGAGGTTGGGATCTGGATGCTCGCGCAAAGAGAAAGAAGAAGAATGGGAATGTAGGGGAAAGATCCACACTTCCCTCTGTGGCTTGCCTTTTATAGCAGCATTGCCTGTTGATCGCGGACTCGATGTTACCTCGCGGTAATTCTGCCAGGTTACCTTTGGGAGGTGCCCAACGACTAGTTTGACCAAAAGTTGATGGTCCAACTTCTGCCAAGAGCTGCCACTCGACTCACACACTACATTCGCTCATCCATTCCAATCGTCTGGGTATAGTGACTTGAAGATCAATCGATTGGCCAAAGATGCGACTGAAGACTTACGTGGATGCTTCTCCCTTCATTGGAGAAGTTCGCCACTGATTCGACTAGGCGTCCACATGGACTCGCTTACTCCGACTGCCAAGTTGACACCTCCGCTGAACCCCTATTGCACTCAGGGACAACTGATGGGGGTATACCAATCATGGTATGTGTAGGAAGGATATTTGACTAGCCTTGGCCCACAGCGATTGGTCCTGCAGGTACGGCGACCCGAAGGAGACCTTGAAGAAGCCCCGACGACTAGAAGCTGAAGGCCCAAGACTTAAGCTAGGCCCAGTCGGATTAGGTCAAATCCTCCAAAACCTAACCTGATTCGGTGGTAATCCTGTAAACCCTAGCAAGGTGACCCTATATAAACCTCCCAAGGCCTCTCATTGTACTTATATCTTATTAGCTACCCTTCCAAGCGACTCGCTGCCTAGCCGCCGAGCTCGCCAATCTTGTAATACACTCACTGATAATACAATCTAGCACGAAGTAGGTCTTTACCCTACAGGGGGCCGAACCTAGGTAAACCCTCGTGTTTGCTCCCAATCTCGCACCATAGATGGCGACTCGCTCTTGCCCCCAATCGTATCAATTGCTACCCCTGGTAGCGACTGCCGTGGTCATTCCCACGACATACGGTATGGCAAATACAGGCCACATATTGTAGCTCGTTCTCATGGTTCCATAAGGATTGAAGCCATCGGTGTCAAGGCCAAGACTTATGTTTATCGGGTCAGCTGAAAAGTCCTGCCATGTTCTATCAAAATCCTACCATGCTTCGCCATCATCCGGATGACTAAGCATACCATTTCTTGACATTCTCTTTAACTTGTGCCACTACATGTTCTCCGTTGTTTTCCTCGAAGAGAACAATCGCTACAACCGTGGTGCCAAAGGAAAATGATGCAATACTTTGATAGCCGACGACCTTCTTTCCGGATATTTCCACCTTTAAGCGCCAGACTTAACACAGTTGTCCAGCTTGTCATTGTCCTTCTAGAAAAGCATGCAGTTGTTCTTGCACATGTGTATGCTATCATAGGAAAGTCGAAGCTCCTCCAGATAAGTTTTTGCTTCATAGTATGTGATGAGTACAAAATTTAAGCATCTTTAAGTCTACAAATTATTCATATTATCACTCATTACATGCTATATCAAGAAACAACTATGCCTATTATGTATGATTACTTGTTCTCATTCATTTTCACATGGACTTTACACAACTAGTAGTTTTATTAGGATTTTATTACTTTTTATTGTCTTTGACTTGTGTGTAGGTGTTGTGTTGGATTATGGATAAAGAAAGGCAAAAGAAACCAAGAAGATGCAAGATGGAGGAGCTGCAAGCACCAGACTTAGACATTTGAGAGGTGGAAACAGTGGATTTTTCATAAACTCCAAATTAAGATCCAAGTCCATGCTGTTGTAGCCCTTGTCCATATTGTTCCAACAAGCCGAAGAACACCCAAATTGGAGTTCGTATGAAGAAATAGATGCAAAATCATACTAAAGGTTTAACGACCACTCGTACGGGCAAGTACGGTCGTACCGTCTTCCGGTACCATGGGTCTGGACGCACGGAATAGAATTCTCCCCATTTGTTCCTAGACCTTCCTTAGGTCAGAAGGAACATATTGGGGGCTCTTCTAGGTCTATATAAATAGGGAAGGAGCCAAGGGATAAGGAGCCCTCTCCATATACCTCCCCGGCGGAGCCTTGCCGCCTTGCAAACTCCATAGCCGCCTCCTCCACAAGATCTCCACCATCACCATTTCTGAAGAGGAGAAGGGGACTTGGATCTTGAAGGACACAACACCGATCTACATCACCATCATCATCACCAACATCTCCAATACTGATCCCCTTCATCTACTTAGTTGAAATCCAAACCCTAGTATGGATCTTCACTTGTATTCGATTGTACTCTCATATCCCATCCATATTATTGCCATGATTTTGATTGGCTTTATATGTGAGTAGTTCCTTTATTCTTGGGGAGATGGAGAAACCCTAGCATTATTATGAAATGAAATAAATATGATCTATTACTTGTGTCCATGATCTATTGACCGTTGATGTGTGTTTGATCTCTCTCTTTAGATGGTAAGTGTAGTCGGCCACATATTATTTTCCTTCGGGTCTAGAGAAAATGGTGAAATCCTTTGGACGTGTTTAGAAGTATGCCCAGAACTATTTGTGACTATAAGCACTAGCTTAAAACATGCACGGTCAAATGAGGAATAAAGAGAGAGATTCACTAAGCTAATTATGATATCCACGAGGAGACCCTTAATTGTGGTGGTCTCTATGGGTAACTGCTCTCATACATCGTGGTCGTTATTTAGAGATGACATCATTCCTTGACTCAACAAAGTGACTGCCTACGAGCCTTGTGGTGAACATCTTATAACGAAGCTCTCTCCACACATGTCATGACGAAAGAAATATGTTATCCTAATTATGAGTAATTGTCCCACGGTATTGGCGTACGTAAACTCCCCGAGAACTCCTTAACCATATTTCTACCACCACAACCACACTCGCATCTTCTCGTTTACTTCAACAATTTCCTTTGTTCTTGTTTACTTTAGCACTTATTCAAACACACTCTTTATACACCATTACTTGGAATTAGAGATAACCTACAAGTACTCTCTAGTGAATAGTAACGAGGGGCATAAATACCTCTACTAATAGGTCTCTATGGGATCAATACTCTTATTTCGAAACTAGCTACAATTGATCTGTGCACTTGCAGTCATCAAGCTATTTTCTGGCACTGTTGCCGGGGAGCTAAGAGCTTTTGGTCTTTGTTCTTAGTTGCTAATTTATTGTTGTTGTACTAAATTTTTTTACGAGTTTCAAGTTATTTTTGTTTATTTCTTTTTATATTTTTTCTTTTACTTATTTGAAAAGTACAAAAAAATTATAAAAACAAAATTTTATAAAAACTATTGTTACTAATCATGTCTTCCAAGATGACTATCTTTCAACAGATGAAATTTGTAATGAAGGAGTCAAAGGGAGAGATTGTGGGAAATGTGATGAGAGGCGTCTAATGAAGGAGTCAAAGGGAGATATTGTGGGAAATGTGATGAGAGGTGGACAAGTATTCATCCATACTATGTGCCTATTATCAATTTATATTGTGATTGCTGCGAACCTCCATATCACCTCAATTATCAATGTGAGTATAAGTTCTATACCAAACTAGCAAACTATAATAGTGATGAGTTTAAATGCCATGCTAGAGAGGATAGATTACAACTTGTGCTTTTTACCGATTCCCAAGAGTTGTTATTTCGTTTGAGAAATATACAGTTAGAATGTAAACCACTTGATATGATATATAAAGAAGTTCACCCTATATTCTGCTATTGCCAAGACAACTTCCTTAATAATGCATTTATTGTTGAGCATATTAAAGACACCATGCAAGATCTAAACTATTGCAGGGTGCTCCAAAGGATGATGTTGAGGGAACTCCACTGAAAGAACCTCCACCTAAACCACAAGAATATATTGTTAATAAAGAGGTGACACTTGACGTTGCACCCTCTCAACTAGTGGAAGGTAAGACTATCACTAAGCTACTCGCAAATTATCTTAGTAAGAATGAAGAGGAGCAACTTGATCAAACACTTAAATGTACTACTTCTAAAAATAACTTTCCATGCACAAATAGTATGCATGCAAATGATATCTCATTATCCAATAATGATTCTAATGATGATTGGCCTGAGGAGGACATGTACCTAGCCAATTATCCTAGGAACTTTGGTGAGGAACTAGAGAAGGAATCTTTCTATAAATATGGCGATGCAGCTTTGCAACTAGAATCCTCAATAGAAGAGAATGAAGAATGGTATGAAGAATATATTACCGATGGTGAGATGATGGAGGTACGAGATGAATTGAAGGAAAAGGACCATTTTGGAATTGAAGTTAATCAAGAGGATCCTATAGAATATGATTGCTTAAGAAAATTGCTAGCATCTAGTAGAGTAGAGAAACTACATGGAAATTTTAATCTCGACCCTTGTATACTTGTTTGAATTTTCAAAACCTATGCTAAGCGTTTGCAGATTCCAAAGGAGTGGGAACATTACACATAGCCTTGTAATGTTAAACCCCCTAAGGCTGATCCCAAGAAACAAGTTATGTCTTTATAGTTTGGAGAAGAAGATTTCAAGGTAAATTGCATCCAATTCAAAAAGTTGCCATATGAAAATAAGATTGAAATCAAGGAAGAAAAAACCATTGAAGAGTTGGCAGTAGTTTATTTTAGCAACCCACAAACTGAACTGGAAAGAAGCCTGGTGAATAATGACTCACCCCCAAATGACTTTGCAAAGGAACATTTGGATAATATCCTCGACACCACACTCGAAGGTGAGGAACAAGAAGAGGAGGATGATCTAAGTGATCACTCACCTATACCCTCTACTCCAAATCCCATTCACATATTTGATATTCATGAGCAGAAACCAATATGGCATATTAAAAATGACAAATCTGTTTATGATGCCTATATCTCTAGTAATGATTCTTATTATGTTGAAACTGAAGATAATTTATCCATGGAGCCCTTGTGCCTAGATACTCATTTGGGGAACATAAATAATGATGAATTGGGGATAGAATCTTGTAGTACTAATGTGTAGGGACAAGAAGATCACATTGCGAATGAAATATTTGTTGATGATGCTTCCTTTTGTGAGTGGCTTGATATCTCTAGAACTGATGAACTTGCTAGCAAGTGTGATGAAATAGGGGAGAAAGACACCTTTGAATTTTCCCTGTTACCAAATAAAGGTTCTATGAAGTGTTTCCCCATGATAGTGTAACCAAGGAGGAGTATTATGAATTATATCCTTATGATGCCAACTAAGGTAAAACATTTGAATTCATATGTAAGTCTCTAATACTTTTGATAAAGCTATCTATGGAGGCATGCTCATCATACATGACATGTCCATCATCACTTGGAAGCAAGAATTTATTCATCTACCAAACTCCTATGCACCGTAAGCGGGTGCGACTTTGACCGAACTATGAGAGTAAGTTCTCCACACCTCTACGTAAGGTAAGAATAAATAATCCTCTAGTTGTTATCTACTGAAATAATATAGGTTCATCTAATATCGGATTTATTGCTTTAAAGGAAGTGCTTCCCGGGAGGCAACTCGGAAGTTTTTAGGTTTCTTTCTTAATTTTGTGTCTTGAGTCTAGTTGCATTCATGTTGCATTGGCACTTGTATTTATCTGCATGATTTTCTATTAGAGTTGGCTTGGGACTATGTTCGAAATGTAGAATTGTTTGGTGCTCTAATCATGTGTTGGTTATCTTGGTTAAAATCTTCTCCACAAAAATATACGTTTGCTTTGTTTGGATGTAGACTAACGTTTTAGGTCTATAATAAAATTTTCAGAGAAAATAACTCGTTCCGGAGCTCATAGTGAGCATAACGAGCAGCAGTACAGGTGGAACCGTCCATACCTCGTGCACGTACCGCTCATGGGACGCGTCGGAAGAAGTAGAAAATTTTCCAAAAAAGTTACTGCAAGCTTAACGAGCATCAGTACGGTGGGACGCGTCCGCACCATCCGCTTGTACTGACCTTGTTACCAGGCAATGAAAATATGAAGATAATCCAGAGGGTGTAATGACCACCCGTACGGGCACATCAGCCGATACCACCTGGTTGTACCAACTTTGATAGAACCCTATTAAAAAACAAAGGGGAGAAGGTGAGGTGTAGTACCGGTAGAGTCCATCTGTACCACGCACCCGTACGAAGGAGCAGCACCACACAATAAGGGAAGGGACGAGTACAAAAAGGTTACAGCCCCTCCAATATTTTTAATTTGACAATATCAGGTCAATGGGTTACCCTCTACATATTCCATTGTACTTCATTTTCTTTTACCAAACTTTTGAAACTCCCTAGCCTATGATTCTCTGTAGTGTTTCATGTTTCTTTTATTTTTATTATCGTGGTTGGGTGAACAAACTCCGTTCGTACACCGAATCATTAGCTTTTATTCGTTTGTTATTTTCATAGGGACTTGAACCTTGTGTGATGATGTTCATGGTTTGTGCCAACCGTGTAAATACTTGCATAAGCCACTTGGTTGTTTCAATTCAACGCTTCAACAAGGAAGTATTTGTTGAACCAAAGGTCCATGTCCATCAAAAGTGAGGTTATTCATACCTCAACAGTAAAGTGTATCACCCTTTCTTTGTTCAAGCTTGGGGAGGTAACCACTTCTCAGACTCTCTTTTGATAACATCATTTTCTCTTTTCTTATGGTAATCTACTCAAGTATGGTTCTTGCAAAAGTTCTAGCTTGGGGAAGTTACTTCTCCATGTGTGGAGTCTCGTGCAATGTTCTTGTTTGATGAAACCTTTTGTGCAATCATGTATCTAGCTATTTTTGAATGCTTGCTTAGGTAAGTTGTGTTTCATGTTTATATAATGGATGCACTTTATTTTGTTAGGATTCATAAGAGTCGAGTTAGAGCTTTGATTCACTATGTTAAAATCTTTATCCAGCTTGAGTAGAACTTTGTGATCCTATAGAATACATTTACAAGATTTCTACACTTAAAATGAATAAAAGTATATTGATGAAGCTCCTAAATAATTTCTCAAGTGATGTTTAATTGTTTTAAGAGTGTATCCTTACAGATACTGAACCCCATAGATTGATTGATAGAGACTTGAGGACAGTCTTGAAAAGAGTTGTTTGATAGAGATGAAGTCTAGCGGTGTGATTCATGCCAAAGCTAACCTTGTGGACAAAACTATGATACTATTCAAAAGTTCTATGTTCTTGATGCACACCTTTGGATGCCAATAACTCCTCTAGCCTACGAATGATCAATGGTATAACCCCTAATTTTTTCTATGAGTTGACGACATGGGTGGCACTTGTCATCGTAATGGGCAAAAGTATTGGTAATATTGAAGGTTGTGGAAACCATTGTTTAATAGAATCACTCAATGATCCTTGTTGAGAATTATCCTTGAAAGGAGAAAAATGATGAATATCCATATAACAAGTTCTTGGTATGATCTCATTACTACTTTATGAAATTTCTTGAAATACAATGAATGGAATAGTAGTGTTTGATAGTCTTCATCTATTGATATGGGTGTTCTAATGAGACACTCTAATGATAAGCTTCTTATCACATGACCTCCCACTCTTAATTTCAAAATCCCTTACTTTACAAAAGTGAGGAAATATAAAACACAAAAGGCGCAATAGAAGGATCACAAGATTTCTTTCAAAGCTAGATTCACTTTCAAAACATGGAGCATGAAGTTTTAATTGATCTTTTATGGATTGACATAACTGATCTAGTGTTGCCTTGTGTGAATATGTTCTTTCTTTATTTGAGCTTGCATGAAAATAAGGATACAAGGCATCGATCTTCTACATCCGGTATTGTACTTTTGTTTCAATTTTTGCCTCATTTATGGTATCAAATTGTGCCTCGTGAACACGACCACCTTGTCCATAAGCCACCATCTTGCTCGGGGATGAGCAAGAGTATAGCTTGGGGAAGTTGATGAGTCCAAAATTAAAGCATATTTAAGTATACAAATTATTCATATTGTCACTCATTACATCCTATATCTAGCTACCACTATGTCTATTATGTATGATTACTAGTTCTCATTAATTTTCACATGGACTTTGCACAACTAGTAGTTTTATTAGGATTTTATTACTTTTTCTTGTCTTTGACTTGTGTGTAGGTGTTGTGTTGTATTATGGATAAAGCAAGGTAAAAGAAACCAAGAAGATGCAATATGGAGGAGGTGTAGGCACCAAAATTAGCCATTTGAGAGGTGGAAAAATTGAATGTTTCAATAAACTCCAAATGAATATCCAAGGCCATAGTGTTGTAGCCCTCGTCCATACAATTACAACAGGCTGAATAACACCCAAATCTCAATTCGTATGAGGAAATAGCGGCCAAAATACGAAATCATATTGAAGGTTTAACAACCACTGCAGTACGAATGCGTTATGCCGTCATTACCGGGTCCTGGATGCACGAATGACTATTCTGGACGCGTTTCTTCACAAAATCCGTCCCTGTTTGTTTCTAGACCTTTCTTAGGTCATAAGGAACATATTGGGGGCTATTAGGGGCTCTCCTAGTCCTATATAAAGAGGAAAGGAGTCAAGGGAGAAGGACCCATCTCCATATACCTCCCCGGCGGAGCCCTGCAACCTTGGAAACGCCATAGTTGTCTCCTCCACAAGATCACCACCATCACCATTGCTCAAGAGGAGAAGAGGACTTGGATCTTGAAGGCCTCAACACCGATCTACATCACCAACGTCTCCAACACTAATCCCCTTTGTCTACTTGGTTGAAATCCAAACCCTAGTGTCGATCTTCACTTGTATTCGATTGTACTCTCATATCCCATCCATATTATTGCCATTATGTTGATTGCCTTTATATGTGAGTAGTTCCCTTATTATTGGGGAGATGGAGAAACCCTAGAATTATTATGAAATGAAATAAAGATGATATATTACTTGTGTCCAAGATCTATTGATCGATGATGTGTGTTTGATCTCTCTATTTAGATGGTATGTGTAGTCGGCCACATATGATTTGCCTTCGGGTATAAAGAAAAGGGTGAAATCCTTTGGACGTGTTTGGAAGTATGCCCAGAGCTATTTGTGACTAGAAGCACTGGCTTATAACCTACATGGTTAAAGGAGGAATAAAGAGAGATTCACTAAGCTAATTACATTATCCACAGGGAGACCCTTAATTATGGTGGATGTATGGGTGACTGCTCTTAGACATCATGATGGTTAATTGGAGGAGATTTTAATTTAGCGGCCCCAAAGTTGAGATGCCAAGGCAAAGCGGGGGCCGAATTGCTTGTAATCGGATCGTGTTACCCACAGTTGGTGTGCCAAATGCTCAGAGGGTCTTTTTCGGCACGAATTCAACATAATGTTTGAATACAAAATATCAGGCTAACGCCCATAAAGTTGGGGTCCCTGTCAGTTTTGACCGTCATGTTGCTGCCGTCGTGGCTACCATGTAGACTTGCAACATTGGCACCGACATCCATTTCTCATTACACCGTCTTATTCTTCCTCGGAGCAGGACATCTCTGGTCATGGCCATGATGTGGAGCTGGGACGCCATTTCCTTCGGTGGTGAGCTCCGGAACATGGACGAACCTGCTCGGCCCCACTCTCCTCCCCATCATGCCGTCATGGCTGCCATGTAGACTTGTAGCATTGGCGCCTGCATCCATTCCTCATTACATCATTTTCTTCTTTCCCGGAGCGGTGATCCATGGACACGGCGATGTCGCAGAGCTGGGACGCCATTTCATTAAGTGGTGAGATCCGGAATATGGACGAACCAGCTCGGCCCCTCTCTCCTTCCCATCCCGAATCGGAGCTCGCACTCACCATGCTGCACCCATGGCATGTCGCGGGGACGAGAATTCATTCCCGGGGGAGATCTATCACCATGCCGAACATGCTAGGTCTGAGATCCGGAACATGGCCAAACCTGCTCGGCCCCTCTCTCCTCCTCATTCCGAATCGGATCTTGCCCTCACCATGGCTGCACCCATGGCATGGCCCAAGGACGAGAATTCATTCCCGGAGGAGATCTATCACCATGCCGAACCTGGCCGGTCCTGTTGTCCTCCCGAATCCGAGCCCACCGTCGCTGTGGTTGCACCCGCATCAACCACCGCGTTTGGTAGTGTGCAAGAGTGGGTTTTGTCTCTTCTCCCCTAAATTGGTAGTTTTTTTTATTGTTAATTAGCAGTTTTCAGAGAACCTTTTTCCTCTCTCACTAGCAATTATGTTTCTTTTTGCCCAAATTGGTAGTAAATCTAGAGTAGCTTCTCTCTTCAATCATTCATTCCTTTTGGCCCTCGTTTTTGCCCGATCTAGTAGCAAATCTAGAGCAACAAATAACACCAGCAAAATACATACATTCAGAAAACAAAAACACATGTAGATAAAGTTGTGTGCATCTAATATAGGATATGGCAATAGATAGTAGGTACTTAACGAGGTTCGATACATTCACTGCTCAGTAGCTAACACGCAGCATAGAAAAACAAAAGAAGCTGCTTTACAACAACAGTATCACACACGTTCAGCCCCTCCCGGCCAGCTCGAGCCCACTGCATGCATCACAAGGCAGCTGAAGTCGGTTGCGGCGAGTCCCTTCCTATAGAAGGGGCATCTGTAGACGCCGCCAACTAAGTAGGCGTCGTACTGGACGGTCTGCAGCCTCCGTAGTACCTGACAAGTCTTGGTGTGCTTGGCCTCGTCGTCATTGTAGACATCGCTACTATGCACCTGTTAGAAAAAAATAGTAGATTGCATGATAATAAGGACATGATTGAGATCCCTTGATTGTCGGGATTGATTGTTTGCATAAATTAACTGATTGAGATCCGTTGACACAAGATCAAACAAAATAAAATAGGATTGAATGCGAATAGGCGTGTTCATCGAAACACAAGATCAATATAGCATCCAACACAAGAGGATTAGATAATGTAGGAAGCTCGATCTAGCATCCAAGGATTGAAATGCAAACAAGCGAACCCTAATAACCCAAGATCTAGCATCCAAAAGTGGGAATGGGAGAAGAACCGGGGAAGGGGAGTAAACCCTAGTTACCTCCGACCATGGGTCGATGATGCTGGTGTCGTAGGGGTTCACCAGACATATGTACTTCTCTAGATGGTAGGGGTCCCAGTCGAGCAGGATCTGCCCACGACCAATGGGGGCCTCCTCGCCGGCGGCTACATCGGAAGCTAAGACGGGGGCCTAGATGGGGATGGCGGCTACCATCGATGCCTCGACAGGGTCCTGGACAGGGATGATGGCTACTTTCAATGCCTTGAGGGGGGCCTATATGGAGACAGGGGCCTCCTCGCTGGTGGCCTTGGAGGCGGCGATGGCCACCACATCCTGCTTCTCCATCACCAATGCGGTTGGGGTTTTCTCGGTATTTTGCAGAAGGTGATGGGACAGTGTGGAGACGGTTGCGTGAGGAGAGTGAGCGAGAGTGAGAGTGGGTACGCGGAGAGGGAAAGGGGCTCTATAATAAAGGTGAAGGGAGGGGACATTTCGTTGCACCACCGTGCACTGTGTACTAACCATGTACGCTAATGCACCATGCACCGTGACACATAGACAAGTCATGTTTTTCCTAGGCCATGCATGGTAGTACTAGATTCTACCGCATGCAAAGGACAAAGACACAATTTCTAAGTACGAAGGTTGACACGGCCATAAAATTGGCGATACAAATAAATAAAAGGGGAAATGAAATGGAGAAAGTAGGTGGTTTTATGACAACGACCAAAAATATTTTCCCTAGTATACATAACTACCGAAAATATTTTCTAGACTGACAATGACCATTTGGCTGAGACCCTGAAGGGCGGGATGGCTCTGATACCAATTGTAACTACCTCGGTGAATTACGCTCCTAGTTACAAGCCTGGATGAGCGGAAGTGGTTAAAATAGTACGGTGGGGCCCAAATGCCACTCACAGGTAGACCTTTCGGCCGTCCTAACCATTTCGAAACATCGGGACAAGAACGGGCAGCGTAATCGGCAGGCGAAGGGATCAACTACATACACAAATGAGTATGTATGCAAGCCACCATACAATGGTTCTCAGAGTCATTCCATCTAAAAAGAAAGAACGCCATACGGCAAGATCCAAATATCCTAGATAGATATAATAGTTTAGGATATCTCCTCATACATCAAACACCAGAGTAGCAGGCGGAAGCGGAAAACAAAATCCGAGTACGGATAAGAAGCAAATCGGCATAAGATGCCCCATAAATAAACACATCCCGCCCACAGATCTCGCGGATCCCCGTTCCCGGAATCTCTACACCGAATGATCGTTGCCCACATCGCCCGTCTCCTCCACCCAGTATCCATCTTGCGAGTTTACCTGTTCAGCTGAATCAAATAATTTATCGTGTGAGACCCTAGGGGTACGCAGCAAGTCTTTATGCCTCTAAAGGGGACACAACCTGGGGTGGCACAATTGCAGCAAAAGATAAACTCTAACAATTTTATAGATACTCGCTAACCATCCGCCTAACCAGAGATAGACGGATGTCCGTGAATTAATAACAACAGTTATAATGGTAATATTAACAGATCCATCCTCCTCCTCGCCACCCGAGGAAGCGGACGAACACAACCCCCATCCGTTGGCAGTTTTATTATCCATTCCATGAGTGTTGCTCTATTTACTAGTCGGTACTTAGTCAAATTAATGCGGTACTTTAGTTGTACTTGTCTATGATCGAAAGCTGTGCTCCAAGTCGTCCATAACGCGGACACGGCTTTGAGAAAGTTTTACCTTGCAGGGTGCACAAATAGCAACACACACTCGATCAACCTCGGAAAAACCAAAACAAAACCAACGAGCGATCACGACAAAGCGATCACAGATTCAGAAATATTTCAGAGGCCACCCCATTAAGCTACCATAGCGATCTTTGGCCGGCTCTGAGACGGACTCAAGGTTTGTGTGGCGGTAAGCACTTGGGAACCCGAAAGTGTGACGGGCTTGTCGACATAAAACGGGTCACGGACCCTAACAACAAAGTCTGATACCTCGCACAATTTAAATAAAGCAGTAAAGCATGGCATAAGTATAGGATAGTAAATAAAACCTCAAACTAGTTTGTGGCCCCAAGAAATAAGAATGAATCAAGCTCTGGCTCAGGGGGGTTCATAAGCCTCCCGGATGTGGATAGCGCGAATATTCAAGGAACAGGAATCAAGTACTCGGGGTCCTACGGGACACAAGTGAGCCTGAAAAACCAAATAGCAAATATGGCTCACCGATGCCACTTTTATTAGTTATCCCATTACTACTCAGGTTAAGTTGTTTAGGTACCTCGTTATCCATCAGACACTCACATACCCTACACATGCTGTTCTATGACTCGCATGGCTCAAACAACTCCTGTAGTAATGGCTCATGGGATGGAGGAACACGCTTCGGTGGGGTTTAAAAATAAAGGCTATGCAATACTTGGGATTCAATTTAATGCAATCGCGACTCAATGATGCAAGAATAAGATAGAGGCAATAGGTACTATATGTATGCGAGCATGTGGTAGTGCTTGCCTGGCAGCTTAGTTGAAGCGAGAGAAGGATCTGGGTAGTGCTCCTGGTTCTCTTGGTATATCCCCTGCTCAGCGTCTATTCGAAGAAGAACCAAACAAACAAGGGCCAACATAAATAAAGTGCACAATCATATGAATAAAATCACGACAAACAGTCATGCCATGATGAATGATGCACAATTTGCATGGTAATAATGTAGCATGGCATGGGTGAGGTGTGGAGTACAAGAAATAATCATTTTGTGGAGTTTTAATCACATTTTAGCCTCATATTAGTTGCTGTACACATTATATTTATATGATGCATGCTGCAAAACAGAACACGGAATGCATAAACAGAAAGGTCTCGTCGAGCTAATCATTTTAGACATATCATTTGTTAAATTTGGAGTTGTAAAACAAAAGTTATTAATTAATTAAGGAAAAAGGGCATTTTATTGTAATTTTAATCAACTTGGAATTTAATGTGTTCAAAATATATTTTGAAGGCCATATTTGAATTCCTCACATTTTTCTGATTTCAAAACATATATTATTTGTATTATTTGAAATTATAATTTAAAAGTTATTTGAAAACAGATTTAAATTTGAATTTGAATTAATTTGAAAAAGATTTAAATTAAACAGAAATAAGTAAACTTTTTCTACTCAGGTTAAGTTAGCCACAGACAATGACCAGTGGGTCCAGCGCTGACTCAAAGACAACGTGTAGAAAAGGTTTTACACATGGGTTGAGCTAGCCTCGGCCGAGCCAGGGGCCGGGAACACGCGGACCCACACGTGCGCCAATGAGCGCGACACGTGGGGCATCCGTGGGAGTGAGTTGAGATTTAAAAAGGCTAGGGGTGTTACGTGAAAGCGTGCAGAGAGGCTGACGGTGGGCTCGGTGGACCGCGGGTTAAGCAGAAAACAAAACGGAGGGGGTATTTGCAAAAGCAGCGCCGTACTGTTCCTCTTCTCCGGTGACGTGATCGGTCTTGGTGGTATGTGAAGCGCCTTGGCGTGGGGGTTCGATCCTGGACCTAGGGCTCGCATGTGGCGAACCACCGCGTGGCCTGGTGTTGTTCTTGAGGGAACGTCTGCGCGGCCAGAAAACCTTACCGCGGCACTCTGGCGAGAGGCGAACGCGAGCGCCAGAGTGCTCGACATAAAGGCTAAGCGTCTGCAGGTGGATCAGCAGGAGGGGTTGTCTAGGAGGTGGGTCAGCTCACCGTGAGGGCGTCGGTGGAGGTGGTTCGGGCTGGGAAGCAGGGGATCGTCGACGTGGCTCGCGGACGGCGGCTAGGGTTTGGCGTCGGGCTCGGCGGGTGCAACGGTCCTAGGGCACCTTCTGCTCGGCTCCGTGTCTGAGGTGGTGAGGGGAGCTCCACGGCCTTCCTCGACAACCAGAGCTCCGCGCCCGCCGCCGGATCCGAAGAGTTGGTGATCGGCAGCCTCGGTGGCCGACGTAGCGTCTGTGTGGTAGGAGGGGGAGGGAGAGGGTTAGGGCACGGCCCCGGGGGATCTGTGGTGGGTACAAAAAGAGAGGCAGGGTGGAGATAAGGTCGAGAGAGAGCGGGGTGCCGTGGAGGAGTGGTTAGGGGTAGAGGTGGCTTCAGCCAGCTTTTCCTCCTCCCTTCACGTGCTCGGGTCGGGCGGGGCAGGCGAGGTGGTCTGGGGGTGCCGGTGGGGGACATGGTGCAGTGGGAGGCTCGGCTGGAGGGGCCCTCATGGCAGAGAGAGAAGGAGAAAGGAGGAGAGGGGAAGAGGGAGCTCGGGTTAGGTTAGATGGGGCTGAAGAGAGAGGAGGGGTAAGGTGGCTAGGGTTTGTTTTTGTCAAGATCAAGCCAAGATCGAACAAAGCTAGCCAAAAAAGAGAGAAGGAGATCAAAGGTGGTAAGGGATAGAGAGAGATGTTAGGTTTGGAGAAAGAATAAGGGAGAGGGGTATAGATATATGGGGATGATCCACTCAAGATTCAAATAAAAACTCAAAAGAGAAAGAAAGGTGACGCTTTGCATGGCCCATGCATAATATTAATGCTAGGTTTCATCTTGTGAAAACAACATAAATAACCATAGCATTTATACATATGCATTCCAAAAATATGGAATAAGCCAAACTAGAAGAAGTGGAAGGATGCCCCATGTGGAGTAGTGGGAGATGCCCATATTTGAATAAAATGGAACATGCTAGTGTGTATGTGCCACTAGATGCTTAATAGTCCCAAAAATATCCCAACATGAGCATAATTCCATAATAATCCATATGTAAGCTAGGAAAAAGGGTTCCACTAACAAGGCATGCAAAGGTGGCCATGTGGCTCTCATATCAATAATGTGAAAACAACATGATGCTAAGATGAGAGCATGTGGAACAAGAGAATTGGATCCATCCCCACCCATATGAGCTAGAGGTAAAACCCAATAAAGTGCAAAACTCATATTTGGTTGGATGGTGGAATTATAAGGTGGTGACAGAGAAAGGTGATGGAGTTGAATAAAAGATATGCCCCCAACTCAACTTGGGCATGAAACAATATATCAAGAACCAAATACAATATCAAGAGGCAAATACAATTTACAATGCATATGAGAGAAAAACCAACACAAAAAGGGTTTTATATGATGCTCAAATGCAAGGAGGCATGATGACATGAGCATGGTATAATGATGATGCAACAATTATATATTTGAAGTAGCCATTATATTACTAGACCAAGTAGCATTACAATTGTTAGACAATTGGGATGCTACAACTCTCCCCCACTAAACAGGAATCTCGCCCCGAGATTCTAGGAAGAAGAAGACACAAAGATGGTAGGATACTTGGCACGGAGCTCATCTTCACGTTCCCAAGTGGCTTCATCAACGGAATGGTGCGACCACTGCACCTTGCAGAATTTGATGGACTTGTTGTGAGTCCTTCTTTCTGCGACTTCAAGGATTTTAGTGGGGTGTTCTTGATAAGACAGGTCTTCTTGGAGATTGATAAGCTCATGGTCCACGGTCCTGCCGGGATCCTTGAAGCACTTCTTGAGCTGAGAGATGTGGAAAACATCATGGACCTTGAGTTTTTCTGGGAGCTCAAGAGCATAAGCAACTTCTCCTCTTCTTCCACGAATTTTGAATGGACCGATGTATCTAGGAGCCAGCTTTCCTTTGATACCAAAGCGGTGCGTGCCTCTCATGGGAGTGACATGAAGGTACTTGAGATCACAGGACATACTCCATGTCCGTGTGCTACTGTCATAATTGCTCTTCCGACTTTGAGCAATCCTCAGATTTTCAAGAATGATGTGCACCTTCTCCTCCGCTTGAGTTACAATGTCAGGGCCAAACAATGTTCTTTCTCCACCGACCAACCAATCGGAGTTCTGCATTTGCGGCCATAGAGAGCCTCAAATGGTGCCATCTTCAGACTTTTCTGGAAGTTGTTGTTGTAAGAGAATTCAGCATAAGGAAGACATTCTTCCCACTTCATGCCGAACGAGATGACGCAAGCACGAAGCATATCCTCCAGAATCTGATTGATCCTTTCAACTTGTCCTTGCGGTGAGGGTGGTATCTGTCTGAAGTTCAACTTTGTTCCCAAAGCATTTTGGAAACTCTCCCGAACTTGGAAGTGAAGATGCTTCCACGGTCTGAACGATCTCAAGCGGAACCCCATACGAGAGACAATTACTTGATATAGAGCTCAGCCAAGAATTGCGAAATGGTTTCCTTTGAGGAAGAAGTGAGCCACTTTAGAAATCCTGTCAATGACAACAAAGATTGCATTGTTGCCCTTGCGACCTTGGAAAACCAGTGATGAAGTCCATCTCTACTTTCTCCCATTTCCATTCGGGGTTTCAATGGCTGTAGAAGAGGAAGGTTTCGATGGACAGCTTTCACTCTGCGGCGGACATCACACTCCGAGACATACTTGGCACAATATCTTTTCAAACCCGCCACCAATATTGTGTTTTCAAGTCCATGTACATCTTTGTCTGCTGTGGTGGATAGAAAGAACAGAATCATGCGCCTCCTTGAGAACTTGCTCTCTCAAACCCGGGTAGTTCGGAACAAACATCCGGTGTTCAAAGAAAAGCGTGCCTTGGTCATCGACGTGGAAGGACTCATACTTCGGAAGCTGTATGTTGGAGATGACCTTTCTTGTGTACGGATCACCAAGCTGAAAGGAGCGAACCTTTTCTTCCAAGAGAGGAGTTGCTAGAAGGTTCAGAAGATACCCTTATTCCACAATTTCAAGGTTGAGCTGACGGAATTCCTCGCACAAGAGAGGGTGTTGTTCTTCCATCATGAGGTTGTTGACATAAGCTTTGCGGCTGAGAGCATCGGCCATGACATTAGCTTTGCCCGGAGTGTAGTTGATGGTCAAATCAAAATCATTGATTGCTTCAATCCATATCCTCTGCCGAAGGTTGAGATTAGGCTGAGTGAAGATATACTTCAAACTCTTGTGATCAGAAAAGATTTCACAACGGTTGCCAAGCAAGTAGTGCCTCCATACCTTCAAAGCAAAGACAACTGCTGCGAGCTCGAGGTCATGTGTAGGATAGTTGACCTCATGCGTCTTCAACTGTCGAGAGGCATAAGCAACAACTTGTTTTTCTTGCATAAGGACCGCACCCAATCCTTGCAAAGAGGCATCACAGAATATCTGGAAAGGCTTGGATGTATCCGGAGGAACCAAGACTGGTGTGGAAGTGAGCTTCTCTTTGAGTGTCTCAAATCTTGCTTGACATGCAGGAGTCCAAAGGTATTTCTTGCCTTTCTTGAGGAGATCGGTAAGAGGCTTCGCTATCTTCGAAAAGTTCTGAGCAAGCGGCGCAATAACTAGCCAAACCAAGGAAACTCCGCACTTCTTTGACATTTAGGAGGAAGCCATTCAACAATTGTCCTTACGGTTTCGGGTTGTGGCAATGCCCTTGGCAGAGATAGCGTGACCGGATAGGTTACTTGAGGCAGCCAAAACTCACACTTGGAGAACTTTGCATACAGCGGTTCTCACGAAGCTTGTTTAGGACACAGAAGGTGTTCTTCATGTTCTTCTGTGACTTAGAATAGACTAGGATGTCATCCGGATAGACCACAACGAACTTGTCAAGATACTCCATGAAAACCGAGTTCATGAGCCTCGAGAAGGTGGCAGGTGCGTTGGTGAGACGAAAGACATGACCGTGTACTCGTGACAGCCATAGCGGTGGTGAAAGCTGTTTTAGGAACATCTTCCTTGCGAATCTTGATTTGGTGATAACCACTTCTCAAGTCGAGCTTAGAGAATACCATAGCTCCACTAGCTGATCGAAGAGATCATTAATCCATGGAAGGGATATTTATTCTTGATGGTTTTAGCGGTGAGAGCGATAGTCAACACAAAGTCTATCAGTCTTGTCTCGCTTCTTCATAAAGATTGTTGGGCTACCCCAAGAAGAAATCTTGTGTTGAATGAAACCCAACTTCTCGTGTTCATCAAGTGACCTTTGAGTTCAGCCAACTCAGCGAGACCCATTTTATAAGGCCGCTTGGAGATAGGAGCCGTTCAGTTCAAGCTCAATTACAAACTCAACCTCACGATCCGGAGGCATACACAGCAACTCTTGAAAGACATCCGGGAACTCACGGACCACGGAACACTCTGAATAGCTTCCATAGCATCATCATTGAGCCGCCAAAGAAAAAGCTGGATAGCGAGGTCGGACTTGGAGAATAGACTATATGGCCTTGAGAATCTTGGAGAAACCGCGTTCAGCACAATCAATCACAGCTGCATTTCTGTCAACCAATCCATGCCCAAGATGACATCAATGTCGAATTGCCCGAGAATGATTAAGGGCCGAGAGCGAAGAGCCACCAATCTCAATTTGATTGCCATGGCTGATATGAGCAGCCTTCATGTTTGAACCGGAGATTGTACCACCGAGACGATGTGATAAGGAACCATATCAGATCCTGCTCATGCGCAAACTTATGCGAAACAAAAGAATGCGAGGCACCGAATCAAACAAAACTCTTGCAGGCTGAGTTAGCAGGAAGCATACCCATCACAACTCGTGTGCATGCTCAGCTTGAGCGGCGTTGACACAGTTAGCACGAGCAACGATGAACCGGGCTTGGTGTTGATGTTGAGAGCCCGAGGTGGTGGTGCACGAACCATAGGAGAGCTTCGCGGATCTTGGAGGTGGTGGAGGAAGAGCTTTGTTTTCAGCAGACAGTTCGATCACGATGCCTAGTGTCTCCACAAGTGTAACAAGCACCGGATGGACGTGGAGCAACGTGGCAGGGGACTCCGTCGAGCGCTCAGGGTAGTGGTGGTTGTAGCCCACAGGAGCAGCAGTGAGGAAGTTTGGTGGCCTTGCCGTGAAGCTTGAAGGTCTTGGTGTAGCCGGGAGCGACGGTGGGGTGTTAGGAACCCAGACACGACGCTTAGAAGGAGTTGACATAGCTGAAGGGCTTGCTGCATCACGGTTGTGTTTCTTTGACTCCTCAAACACTTGCCTACTTGCCTCTTCCTGCAGAGCTGTATGCTGAAGTTACAGAAAAGACTTGCCTTGAATGTGTGATTGCATATTTAATCGATGCATTGAGCCCTTGCCGGAACCTCTTTTGCTTCTTCTTGTCATCAGAGATCTCATCGCCACCATAACGAGAAAGGTTCATGAAGTTTCTGATGTAGGTATTGACATTATCATTGCCACCTTGAGGTTGAGAAACACTTCCTTCATCCTCTCCATGACAATTTCGGCGAATCTTGCTCTTTGAAAGCTCCAGTGAACTGTCCCCAAGTAGGCTGAAAACCAGTGCAGTTTGCCTTCAGGTAATTCTCCCACCAGAGAGCCCCATCTCCCTTCAGAAGGTGAGTTGCACACTTTACCCATTCTTGCTCAGGAACATCAGCAGTTGCCAGTAACCTTGACATCTCACGCAACCAATCATCAGCATCAAGTGGTTGATCAGAAACATCAAATTGGCGTGGGTTGAACTTCAGGAAGATTTTGATGTCTCCTCGCTTGGGAGGTGGAGGTAGCGGAACAAACTCATTCCTCCTGACACTTTCTTCAAAACGCTGCTGGTTCTGCTGCATTGCTGCCAAGACATTGGCGATGCTTGACAACGCTGCCCCCAGTCCAGGTTGTATGTCCTCCTCAGAACGGCATGGTGGTGCCATCCTGTGATTGATATAAAACTCAAGTTAGTACTATAATGGAGAATAATAATAATCCAAAATAGTACCAAAATGGAATTAACCAAGATTAAAGGATACAATTTACTAAGATGATATTAAAATATCAACGAAGTTCAAAGCACCTAGAAGATATTAAGCATATCGCACACGACTGAAAAGGAGTGTGGTACACAAATATATCAAAGAAAAAAATTCCGCAAATTTCGGCATTAAAATACCAATAGATGCGCAAAAACACTTAATGAATCCAGATTAGTGACTCTACCAATTCAATATACAAGAGCGAATGATAAGAGTAGTGGTATGGTCGCGACTCCATCCCGCACTTAAATCATTACTTCGCACATGAATAAGTAGAACACATATCCCAACACCTTCTTCTCACGATGAACCTAAAGATTAGAGACTACGGAAACGAACACCCCAAACAAGATGACGTCGGATAACAAAGAGTAAGACAGATCGCGTCGGTATACAACGAATCAGATAGATCGCGTCAGTTTGCAAAAGCCTGTCGGTATGGAATGTACCAACAGTTGATAACCAAAAGGCCGATAAAGATAACAACTTGGATGCAACAGATAGACAAGGAATTACACACACACACACAACCTATGGTACTACGGAAACCCAGAACACGTGAATCCTAGTTTGAATTTTGAGAAGAGGATTGAAAACGTTACACTTCCTTACCAAAAAAGGGTGGGTGGGTGGGTAAGAAAAGAAAAAGCAGTCCTACTCTCGTTTTGTTTTTCCCTAGTATACATAACTACCAAAAATATTTTCTAGATGACAATGACCATTTGGCTGAGACCACGAAGGCGGGATGGCTCGATACCAATTGTAACTACCTCGGTGAATTACGCTCCTAGTTACAAGCCCGGATGAGCGGAAGTGGTTAAAATAATGCAGTGGGGCCCAAATGCCACTCACGGTGAACCTTTGGCCGTCCTAACCATTTGAAACATCGAGACAAGAGCAGGCGGCGTAATCGGCGTGAAGGGATCAACTACATACACAAATGAGTATGTATGCAAGCCACCATACAATGGTTCTCGAGTCATTCCATCTAAAAGAAAGGAAATATTACAGCATACATACGGCAAGATCCAAATATCCTAGATAGATATAATAGTTTAGGATATCTCCTCATACATCAAACACCAGTAGCGGTGAGCGAAAACAAAATCGATGCGGATAAGAAGCAAATCGGCATAAGATGCCCCATAAATAAACACATCCATACACAGATCTCGCGGATCCCCGTTCCCGGAATCTCTACACCGAATGATCGTTGCCCACATCGCCCGTCTCCTCCACCCAGTATCCATCTTGCGAGTTTACCTGTTCAGCTGAATCAAACAATTTATCGTGTGAGACCCTAGGGGTACTCAGCAAGTCTTTATGCCTCTAAAGGGGACACAACCTGGGGTGGCGCAATTGCAGCAAAAGATAAACTCTAACAATTCTGTAGATACTCGCTAACCATCCGTCTAACCAGAGATAGACGGATGTCCGTGAATTAATAACAACAGTTATAATGGTAATATTAACAGATCCATCCTCCTCCTCGCTTACCGACGAGGAAGCGGACGAACAAACCCCCCATCCATTGGCAGTTTTATTTTCCATTCCATGAGTGTTTCTCTACTTACTAGTCAGGTACTTAGTCAAATTAACAACGGTACTTTAGTTGTATTGTCTATGATCGAGAAACTGTGCTCCAAGTCGTCCATAACCGCGGACACGGCTTTCAGAAAGTTTTACCCTGCAGGGGTGCACAAATAGCAACACACACTCGATCAACCTCGGAAAAACCAAAACAAAACCAACGAGGCAGTCACGACAAAGCGATCACAGGATTCAGAAATATTTCAGGGGGCCACCCCATTAAGCTACCCGCAACGAAGCTGGCTGGCTACGAGACGGACTCAAGGTTTGTGTGGCCGGTATGCTTATTTGGGAACCGAAAGTGTGGTGGGCTTGTCGATATCTGACGGTCACGACCCTAAAGATACAGTGCGATACCTCGCACAATTTAAATAAAGCGATAAAGCATGGCATAAACAGGATAGTAAATAAAACCTCAAACTAGTTTGTGGCCCCAAGAAATAAGAATGAATCAAGCTCGGCTCGGGGTTCATAAGCCTCCGGATGTGGATAGCGAATATTCAAGGAACAGGAATCAAGTACTCGGGGTCCCTGGGACACAAGTGAGCCTGAAAAACCAAATAGCAAATATGGCTCACCGATGCCACTTTCATTAGTTATCCCATTACTACTCAGGTTAAGTTGTTTAGGTACCTCGTTATCCATCAGACACTCACATACCCTACACATGCTGTTCTATGACTCGCATGGCTCAAACAACTCCTGTAGTAATGGCTCATGGGATGGAGGAACAAGCTTCAGTGGGGTTTAAAAATAAAGGCTATGCAATACTTGGGATTCAATTTAATGCAATCGCGACTCAATGATGCAAGAATAAGATAGAGGCAATAGGTACTATATGTATGCGAGCATGTGGTAGTGCTTGCCTGGCAGCTTAGTTGAAGCGAGAGAAGAATCTGGGTAGTGCTCCTGGTTCTCTTGGTATATCCCCTACTCAGCGTCTATTCGAAGAAGAACCAAACAAACAAGGGCCAACATAAATAAAGTGCACAATCATATGAATAAAATGCGACAAGCAAACAGTCATGCCATGATGAATGATGCACAATTTGCATGGTAATAATGTAGCATGGCATGGGTGAGGTGTGGAGTACAAGAAATAATCATTTTATGGAGTTTTAATCACATTTTAGCCTCATATTAGTTGCTGTACACATTATATTTATATGATGCATGCTGCAAAACAGAACACAGAATGCATAAACAGAAAGGTCTCGTCGAGCTAATCATTTTAGACATATCATTTGTTAAATTTGGAGTTGTAAAACAAAAGTTATTAATTAATTAAGGAAAAAGGGCATTTTATTGTAATTTTAATCAACTTGGAATTTAATGTGTTCAAAATATATTTTGAAGGCCATATTTGAATTCCTCACATTTTTCTGATTTCAAAACATATATTATTTGTATTATTTGAAATTATAATTTAAAAGTTATTTGAAAACAGATTTAAATTTGAATTTGAATTAATTTGAAAAAGATTTAAATTAAAACAGAAATAAACAGAAACTTTTTCTACTCAGGTTAAGTTAGCCACAGACAATGACCAGTGGGTCCAGCGCTGACTCAGCAACTGTAGCTTGAGAAAAGGTTTTACACATGGTTGAGCTAGCCTCGGCCGACCGGTGGGGCAGGGAACAGCGGACCCACACGGAGGTCGCCAATGACGCGACACGTGGGGCATCCGTGGGAGTGCGGGTTGAGATTTAAAAAGGCTAGGGGGTGTTCTGTGAAACGTGCAGAGAGGCTGACGGTGGGCTCGATGGACCGCGGGTTAAGCAGAAAACAAAACGGAGGGGGTATTTGCAAAACAGCGCCCATACTGTTCCTCTTCTCCGCGTTGGTGACCGATCGGTCTTGGTGGCCTTGGCGCGCGTGGGGTTTGATCCTGGGACCTAGGGCTCATGTGGCGGAGCCACTTGGTGGCCTGGGGTTATTCTTGAGGAAACGTCTGCTGGCAGAAAACCTTACCATGCACTCTGGCGAGGATCTGAACGCTTGGCCTTGTGCGAAGTGCTCGACAAAAGGCTAAGCGTCTGAGAGGTGGATCGGCCAGAGGGGGTTGTCTAGGAGGTGGGTCAGCTCACCGTGAGGGCGTCGGTGGAGGTGGTTCGGGCTGGGAAGCAGGGGATCGTCGACGTGGCTCGCGGACGGCGGCTAGGGTTTGGCGTCGGGCTCGGCGGGTGCAACGGTCCTGGGGCTCCTTCTGCTCGGCTCCATGTACAGGGTGACGTAGGGGAGCTCCACGGCCTTCCTCGACAACCAGAGCTCCGCGCCCGCCGCCGGATCCGAAGAGTTGGTGATCGGCAGCCTCGGTGGCGGCCTTGGCAAGTGTGTGGTAGGAGGGGGAGGGAGAGGGTTAGGGCACGGCCCCGGGGGATCTATGGTGGGTACGAAAAGAGAGGGAGGGTGGAGTTAAGGTCGAGAGAGAGCGGGGTGCCGTGGAGGAGTGGTTAGGGGTAGAGGTGGCTTCGGCCACCTTTTCCTCCTCCCTTCACGTGCTCGGGTCAGGCAGAGGCAGGCGAGGTGGTCTTTGGGGGCCAGTGGGGAATGGCGGTGCAGTGGGAGGCTCGGCTGGAGGGGCCCTCATGGCAGAGAGAGAAGGAGAAAGGAGGAGAGGGGAAGAGGGAGCTCGGGTTAGGTTAGATGGGGGTGAAGAGAGAGGAGGGGTAAGGTGGCTAGGGTTTGTTTTTGTCAAGATCAAGCCAAGATCAAACAAAGCTAGCCAAAAAAGAGAGAAGGAGATCAAAGGTGGTAAGGGATAGAGAGAGAGGTTAGGTTTGGAGAAAGAATAAGGGAGAGGGGTATAGATATATGGGGATGATCCACTCAAGATTCAAATAAAAACTCAAAAGAGAAAGTAAGGTGATGCTTTGCATGGCCCATGCAAAATATTAATGCTAGGTTTCATCTTGTGAAAACAACATAAATAACCATAACATTTATACATATGCATTCCAAAAATATGGAATAAGCCAAACTAGAAGAAGTGGAAGGATGCCCCATGTGGAGTAGTGGGAGATGCCCATATTTGAATAAAATGGAACATGCTAGTGTGTATGTGCCACTAGATGCTTAATAGTCCCAAAAATATCCCAACATGAGCATAATTCCATAATAATCCATATGTAAGCTAGGAAAAAGGGTTCCACTAACAAGGCATGCAAAGGTGGCCATGTGGCTCTCATATCAATAATGTGAAAACAACATGATGCTAAGATGAGAGCATGTGGAACAAGAGAATTGGATCCATCCCCACCCATATGAGCTAGAGGTAAAACCCAATAAAGTGCAAAACTCATATTTGGTTGGATGGTGGAATTATAAGGTGGTGACAGAGAAAGGTGATGGAGTTGAATAAAAGATATGCCCCCAACTCAACTTGGGCATGAAACAATATATCAACAACCAAATACAATATCAAGAGGCAAATACAATTTACAATGCATATGAGAGAAAAACCAACACAAAAAGGGTTTTATATGATGCTCAAATGCAAGGAGGCATGATGACATGAGCATGATATAATGATGATGCAACAATTATATATTTGAAGTAGCCATTATATTACTAGACCAAGTAGCATTACAATTGTTAGACAATTGGGATGCTACATATGGTGAGACTTGTGGGGTTTTGCTAGATCAGGCAGAGGGAGGTGTGGATGAGTGCGAGGGACACGATGAAGGGGGGACATTAGGTATCCTCGAGGGGCCCCCTCCTCAAGGCACATTTGGTGGCGCCACAGGCAACTCTTCGGCCTCCAGCTAACGCGTTCTTGTGGTGGGGCCCAGTTGGAAGTGAGATTGAAAGCGAGCTGTGTAAAAATGGGATATGCCTTAGTAAAATCAAGTGAGAATAAATTGCAGCGCCCGTGGATGATCATGCACTCGATGACCCCGTTTTCCTGTGCATGTGTTGTGGCATAGTAGTAGTAGTAGGCTTTAAGACGAGATTAAACGTGACATGACCACTCGACGAATTATTTAATGTATGGCTTCGTGTTCCTTCATGTAGAAATGTCTCTAAGAGAGACGTCCATTCGTTCTCACGTTGTAGTGTGAACGGGACGCCGCGTGCAACAACCCGTGTTGGATCACAGAGGATCAACGGTTGGTACGCACGATCTGCGTGACAATTGTGTCAACCAATCAGGACGTAGAAGCCATAGTGAGCACACATTTGGGCTTTTATGTGAGTTTGTGACTGAGAGAGAGGGCAAAAGTGAGTAGAATCAGAAAACCAAGGGAAAAACAGACTAAGGGATTCAAATAGAAAATAGAAAATAGAAAGAGATTTATAAAATGGAAAATGAGTGCTTTATACAATGAAATACATCTTGGCATACATCAAATTATTTGCAATTGATAACAATATAAAGAACTACAATATTATATAGATATCATGTGAAAATATGAATCATGATGTATCATGGGGTATATATTTCATAAAGAACTATGATATTATATAGATATCATGGAATGTTGCACCAGTGTGACAGAAGTTGCATCACAGAATCCACTAGAGTGTGTGTGGTCATATGGATCAATGTGGTTTTGGAAAAGAACACATGAAATGTGGTCATGTGGATCAATGTGATTTAGGAAAATAACACATGCAATGACTCTAGGGACTCCATGTGTCAAACCATGGTCATAGAGACCAAAAACACTTAGGAAAGCACCTTCCATATTGCATGTTGCCCCAATGTGGCAGAAGTTGCATCACATGTTGCACAATGTGTTAGGCCATGGTTAGAAAGCCCAGGAACATGTTGGAATGCAGCTGCCACATGCAATGGAACATTAGTACGGTAGAGAGGTTGCATCACCACACCCACCTAAGTGTGTGTGGTCATGTGGATCATTGTGGTTTGGATAAAACAAATGCAATGACATTCCATGTGTCAGTCCATGGTCAGAAAGCCTAGGAACATGTTGGAATGCATCTGCGACATGCAATGGAGCACTAGTGTGGCAGAGAGGTTGCATCACCACACCCGCCTGAGTGTGTGTGGTCATGTAGATCATTGTGGTTTGGAAATGAACACATGCAATGACACTCCATGTGTTGGAAAGCCCGAGAACATGTTGGAATGTAGCTGCCACATGCAATGGAGCACCAGTGTGGCAGAGAGGTTGCATAACCACATCCACCTGAGTGTGTGTGGTCATGTGGTTCATTATGGGTTGGAAAAGAACACATGCAATGACACTTGATTTCTGGAAGTGCACATATCGTTTGTAGCTAGTTTCGAAATAAAGATATCGATCCCACATGGAGCAGCAGTCTGAAGTCTAATAACTCTTTGAACTAAATACTGAAATAGTAATGCTAAATAACGTTCTAAGTAACAAGATAAAATGCGAGTTTTGTATAAGATATTTTTTTGGGTTTTCAAATAAGAGCATGTAAACTGTAAATAAACAAGAGCATGCAAGTATGATTACGAAAGTCTGCAAGATGATGGAAAGAGTTCTCAGGGAGTAGTGGATCCACCGGTAGTAATTAGAAAGAGTGACCAAAATTATTATAATGAATAAGACCATTTATGATATGTGTGGGAGGAGCTCCATATATGGATGAATATCCAGCAACCGCTGCACACATCATCCTCATAACCACATCAGACAATAACCGACAACCATCGAGTTACTGCGCTATTAAGGGATTTCTCCCATGGCATGGACATGGCTTGATGAGTTCTCCTTTATTCCCCAAGTTAGTATGTAAAGAATGACAACTACTTTATATTCACAATAAGTGCTATCATAAGTCCGTCTACCAACAAGTAATCCCCTTCATCAAGTCCCTGCAAGAGGCAAATATTAAGGAGGTGCACAACTCTTAACATCAAGATGAAGACAATTAACACAGACACATAATGAACAATATCACATAATAATCTTTATCTCAATTCAATCGCATACTAGGTTTTCTCCATCTCCCCAACAACAAAGGAAACTACTCACACATGAAGGCAATCAACATCATGGATAGAATATGGATGAAGTATGATGATACAATTGAAGACAAGGGCAAATCAAAGATTCAATCTAGAATTACAACAAGTAACCAAAGGGGATCGGTGATGGAGACGTTGTTGATGAAGATGACGATGTAGATCAATGTGGAGGCCTTCAAGATCCTAGTACCTTCTCCTATTGCGATGGTGATGGTGTAGATCTGTTTGGAGGCAGCTATGGCAGAGGCACGGCGATAGGGCTCTGCTGTGGTGGAGGATATGGCTTGGTGGCTCTCTCTTGGGTCCTCCCTCCTTTATATAGGCCTTGGGTGTGCCCTAGGGTTCCCCCAATACCGTCATATGACTTAGGGAAGGTTCTAGAGCTTTTCTAGGGGAAAAATCCAGTCGTTTCCGACCTTTTTGGTAACTATACAGGCGGAGGTATACGACCAAAAATATAGCTCTGGTCGTATAGTTGCTCGTTAAATTGTTTGTCCCCTTTTGTATTTTGGCTGCCATTTCTTCATACGAACTCTGTTCTGGGTGTTCTTGGGCTCGTTGAGTTCGTATCATCGAGGGATATAACCCTTTTGTCTTGGATCTTTATTTTGAGAAGTTGGAAAAATTGACTTTTTCAACCTCTCAAATGGCTAAGTCTGGTCCTGCAGCTCCTCCATACTATGCTCTCTTTGTTCCTTTTGCCTTTGTTTTATCCATAATCATAATCAACAACTACACACATGTCATAGACAAGGAAAAGTGATAAAAGTCTACCTAAACTACTAAATGTGCAAAGCTCATATGAAAGTAAATGAGAAATAGAAATCATGCATATAAGGCATAGCTATAGCTGCAAGAAACATGATATGAGAGATAAATGCAAAATTTATATGGATAAAAGAGGTGATATTTCACAGCCATCAACTTCCCGAAGCTAGACCTTGCTCGTCCTCGACCAGGAAGGGTCGGTAATAAATTAATGGTTGTGAAATAGCTTATCATTGGAAATCAATGCCTTGCATCCTTATTTCTTCTACAAGCTTGAAGAGAGAAAACATGTATTCATACAAGGCAACACAAGCTCAGTTATAAAGACCACTAAAAATTCATCAAAACTTATATGCTCCATGTCAACAGTGAATATACTTGCAGACAAACTTGTGATTCTCTTATTGCACCTTTTGTATAACTTTTCATATCATTATTTTTTTATGAGGCAAAACTTACTCACAAATAGATGTCAAGCATAAATAGGAATAAAGCTACCCAGCCATGTCATGTAGTTAAGGCTCTCAAGTGCAAACATCAGTTATTGAACTTTCAGAAAGTTTATCTCTTAGTAACGAGATTTATGCCAAAAGGAAATGCGAGCTCATGTCAAAAGAAGCATAGCATTAGAGTGTCTCTTTTTGGTCATCCACATCAATGAATCATGGCTATTAAACACTCATTTTCTATTCTTTGTCTTTCCAAAACTTCAGTTCATCAGTAATGAGATCATGCCAAAACTTAGTGTGTTTAGTCAGACTGTGTAGGCTAAGAACGGATACTCGTGACCATTACCAAGGTTTCCCTTTTTAGTATAATGATTTCTCATAACGGGCAGAGGAGTATTCCCTCTTTCGCTTTGAATGCAGGCCCATGAGAATACCAAGGCATACCCAAATATAGCATTTCTGCTACATATGTTGGGAATTCATAGCCAAACTCTAAGAGTTTCCTCTTTCTGGACTATTCGAAGGCCAGCGGAGTTGTTAGCATCCCATGTTGTGTGACAGTGGTGCAGACACGCATAAAGAAATATCATAATTTAATCAACAGGTCAAGATTTTCCATGCATCTCAATTACCGCTAAATATTAGTTTCTTCAAATAAATCCTTTCAAAGAGTACTATCAAGTCGATCATCACATCTATGGTGCTGAGTATCTTTAAGGGTAAACTCTTAAGACAATTAAACAACACCTTATTTAGCATAGAACTCAAAACTTTGAAATATCATTTCCAATTGAGAACTTCTTCCGTAAGCAAACTATCAAGTCTATTGCTTTGACATTATGGGGTCAAGCATAACCTATTCATTTAAGACAAGGCTATTTAGTGACAACCAACAAATTTCAAAAGATCTTGATCAAGTATTCATTCTTTCCAAGTGTAGGTATTGTGGCAATGTTTTCTAGAGGATCACAAATAGTGTCACAAGCTTGATAAACTATTTGGCAAGATGCATACAAGCTCTAAGTAAACTCCTATGGTGCCTATCAAGAGCAAGTGTATCCCCATATGTATACAAAACTAGAGTCACTTAAAAAAGCATTAAAAAACAGTGGGATACATGATTGCATTAAACCTTCATCGAATACGAACATTGCAGAAGACTCTACACATGCAGAAGTAACCTCCCCAAGCTTAGAACTTTGCAAGAACCAAACTTGAGTATATCACCAAAAGAAAAGTGAAAATACAGTTTCCAAAAGAGAGTGTAATAAGTGGTTACCTCCCCAAGCTTAGTTGAAAACAAGGGTGACACACTTTACCATTGAGGTATAAGTAACCTCTCCTTTTATGGACAAGGAACCTTTGCTTCAACATATATTTCTTGATATGGCCCGGTGTGCCTTCCTTGAGGACCTGCTTAAAAACTAAAAAGAAAATGAAATATTTTTGTGTTTCTATAGACATGGGTTTAGCTCACAAGTGATAAAAATACAAGTCCCACTGAGTCGGTTCATCAACCTAAGAACCACACTTAAGTCAACAAACTAAGTCCAAGATTTGTACATACTCCCAGATTTAGATGAAGTTCAAGTGAGACAAAATATGAAACACGAGTGTGCAGCCCCTATGTGCTTAATAAAAGAGGTTCGAGTTGGAAGATTTTACCAGACACTGAATGTTGAAGCGTTGAATTGAAGCAAACAAGTGGCTCATGTGAGTGTTTGCACGGTCGGCACTACCGTACATGTCATCACACAAGGTTCAAGTCCCTGCGAAAATAATACAGAAAATAAAATGCATCGGTTTGGTATACGAACATAGTTTGTTTACCCCACCGATAAAAGGAAAGTAAAAATAAAACATGAACTTCTATAGAGAATTAGAGTCTAGGAGGTTTCTTAGGTAGAAATTTATTGCTTACATATGCTCGGCTTCTCTAGATCACGGGAGAAACTCCCAGGTGGTGTTTCAAGGTTTTTAGAAGAAGAAATAAGAAGAAAGAATAAAATTTTGAGAAATGGTTACCTTCTAGTTGGCATTTGAGGGGTTTTCCCGACTATACGTCGCAACTATACGGCTGGAACAATGCATCCCCGCCGCATAGTTGGCCTTCTGTCAAAATTTTAGGGTTTCCCCCTGACGGCGCAGCTATACGGCCGGAATTTTTATTCCCGCCGTATAGTTGGTTGTTAAACTCTCTGTATGTACGAAATAAAAATTGTCAATGGCAAATATATCAATACGAACGGAACTATACGACCAAATTTTTTATTCCCGCCATATAGTTGGTCATTAAACTCTCTGTGTGCATCAAAAAGATTCTATTTGTTCGAGAATTCTTTCTTAACCTGAAACGTAGTGATATATCTTGTTTTGACAGTAAAATAACAACTTTAATTTTCGACCAACAATAACATGTAGTAACAATAAATTATACCTTTTCAAAACTACAACAAGATAAATCTAATAGCAAATCATGCAAAGAATAAAAATGCCAATGCAACATGAATGCATCAAGACTCAAGAAAAAATTAAGAAAGACACCTAATGACTTCTGGGTTGCCTCCCAGGTAGCGCTTTCTTATAACCAAGAAGCCAGGCTTTTCTCCAATATGATTTCAATATATAGGAGCTAGAGAATTATTTATTCTTACCTCCAAAAGAGGTTTGGAGCACTTACTATTATAGCCTGGTCGAAGTGTCATCCGCTTGCGGTGCATCGGAGTCTTGTAGATAAATGTGTTATTTCTCACAAATGATGATTGATGCACCATGTGTGGTGAGAATACCTCCCTAGAGAGATTCAACAAAAGGATTAGATATTTACATGTAAAGTCAAACATTTTACCTTTGATAGCATCATCGGGATACAATTCATAGTACTCTTCTTGGGCTACACTATCACGAGGAAACACTTGATAATACTCATCTTTAGCAGTAGGGAAAAATTCAAAAGTGTCTCTATTCTCTAGTTAATCACCCTTGCTAACAAGTTCATTAGTTCTAGAGTTATCAATCCAATCACAAAAAGAAGCATCATCAACAAATGTTTCATAAAAAATGTGCTCTCCCAAACCTGCTCATTAATACTACAAGGATTTATCTCCAGTTCATCATTATTAGTGTTCTCCAAATGAGTATCTAGGCATAAAGCCTCCACACATAAATTATCTTTAGTTTCAACACAATAAGAATCATTACTAGAGATTAAGGCACCATAAACAAACTTATTACTAGTAGAATGATGTTTGTCTTCAACCTCACCTTTTTGGTGTTCCTCCTTGTTATCTAGTGGTTCCTGCAAAATGTTAGTTTCGGGAACTATTGTTTTACATAGCTCCTTACTCTTTATCACAAGTGCATTCCCACTAAAATGTTATTGACAATAATTGACAATAAAATCCATAATATTATGATACCTTGCTAAATCCTCATTATCGCTACTTTTCATAATAATACCAATTTTCCTAAGCAGCTCATGAGACCCTTCATAAACTATGTATTCCAAGAGTTTTACATTATTACCGTTTATGTGAGTATTGGTTGATAAACTTCTTTAAAGAGAGGAATGCATTCATAATCATAAAGCTTGTTAGGCTTACTATTATATTGCCTCATCCCTTCAAATAAATTTAACAAATTACCAGAACAGTAATCCACCTGCTTCCACATGTTCATTAGTTGCATATCCTCAAGTATTAGTGGTTCTTATTCGTGTTCATCCTCTTCTTATGAAGGAACTTCATCCTCCTCCAATGGGATTTGCAGTTCTTCTTCTTGTTCATCCTCTTCTTGGGAACACCAAGGAACACTACTTTTGATTTCCTGCAAACAAGTAACTTTGTGCGCTACAGGTTTTTGTCGTGCCTTGCTCCTTGTAATAAGTGTATTCTCACTAAAACGTTCATGAGAATACCAAGAAATACATTGCAGGATTTCATAAGCTTTTTTATGAGAGCATTATCTTCACTATTAATACATGATATGACATGTATTATCAACTCATGGGCACCTTCAAAGATGATATACTCTAATACTTCACTAGTAACATCACCATTATTATAAGATACTGAAGATTGATTAAAGGTATCAGAGCATTGAAAACGAAAGTAGTGCCCAAGTTTCATATATTGAGGACATATTATTGGATCATCTATCGTATCCGAAAAATTAACTTTTTAGCATATTCCAATATATTTGGGAATACATTTCTCTTACCGTCATATTGCTCACTTGTTCTCCAAAATACTCATCCTTCTCTTCCAATGAGGATTCATGTCCCATGTTAATAGCATCACAATATTCATAGAAAGATTCATCTTTTAGTCCCTCACCAAAGTCCCCAAAATCACTGTCTAGGCATGAATCCTCCTCAGAACAATCATCATAAGTTTGGGACTTATAGAAATCATTACTAGGTAATGAGATATCGTTTGCATGCATACTATTTGTGTGTGGAAAGTTATTTTCAGAAGTAGGAGATTCAAGTGGTTGATCAAGTTTCTCCTCTTCATTCTTATTAAGATAATTTGCGAGTAGCTCAGCGATAGTCTTACCTTCGGGCTTACCTTCCACTAGTTGAGAGGGTGCAACATCAAGTGCCACCTCTTTATTAACAACATGTTCTGGTGGTTTAGGTGGAGGCTTTTTGAGTGGAGTTCCCTCCACATTATCTTTTGGAGCACCCTGCAAAAGGTTAGATTCTTCCATGGCGGCTTTAATCTGCCCAACAATAAATTCATTATCATGGAGGTTATCTTGGAAATAGCAGAATATAGGGTGAACTTCTTTATAGATCATATCAAGTGGTTTACTTTCTACCTGTATATTTCTTAAACGAAATAACAACTCTTTGCAACCAGTAAAAAGCACAAATTGTAATGTGTCCTCCCAAGCAAGGCATTTAAACTCATCTCTATTATAGTTTGCTAGTTTGGTATCAAAATAATTATGCTTACATTGATAAGAGAGGTGATCTGAAGATCCGCAACAATCACAACATAATTGGTAAGAGGCACATAGTGTGGATGAATACTTGTCCACCCAAGTTAACCATTTGTAACACCTCAGTTTTAGTTAAATCATAATTAGGACTTTGTTTGTGCATTCATGAGCATCATCCCTTAAAATGGATGTAAAGAAAATAATGGAAACCCTAAACCCTAGTTTCCTTCTTCCTCTTAAACACATCCAAAATAGTTTGAATTTCAAAAAAACTACAAAATAAGTGGATCCCAAATGGACTAAAAGGGCCCCACAATATTTCTCTAGTTTTACAAAAGGCTCTAGTATTTTTAAATTGTACAAAACAGAAAAGAAATTGAAATACAATTGGAAAAGAGGAAAATAGAAAAAGATTTCTGGAGATAAAAAAACCTAATCCTAACCTAACCTGGGCCGCAACCCAACTTCTCTCTCTCCCCTCTACCTTTCGACGTAAAGAAGACCAAGAATCACGCCCTTGCTTATTGCGTACCGAGCAACAACTACAGCTGGCCCATCCAGCCCATCTTGGCCCGATACCGCTTCGCACCGCGTCGTCTTCGTCGACGATGATGTTTTGCTTCGCTGTCACCGGCGATGCCGTCCGCCACGGCGGCCACGCCAAGATTCCCGACCCCGCCCTCAGACGCCTACAAGACCCCTTGAGCTGCCACTAGAGAAGCCCTAGCACGCCTCTGCCCTCCTCTTCCTCGTTTCCCTACGCCAGGCCGAACCCTAGCTCAGACCTCGCCGGCGCCCCTCTGTTCCCGACCACCCCTCGCCCCTCTGAGTCCATAGGCATGACCGCCGTCGTCTCATCATTCTTCCTCGCCAAGCCACACAAGCCGGAGGATCCCTAGTCAAACGAATCGCGACCTCGTTCTGCCACTGGCCGCTGCTCTTTGACGCGAATTTTGGCGCCGCCCGAACTCACCTCGCCTTGCCGTCACCACCGCCGTGCTCAGGGTGAGACACCGGTCCTCCTCGAACCTCCCTCTCTCTCTCTCCCTCTCGCCCTGGTTCAAGCTAGCGCCGAGCAACACCTCCTGCCGCCACAGTCACCCTCGCCGTCGTCGCTCCGGCGACCATCCGCAAGCGGCGCCGCCACTTCCTAGCTCAGCATGCAAGCCCGCTTCCAGCATGCTACGCCTCGCAGTCCTGCGTGCCCGCAATCGCCCAGTCCACCGTCGATCTGGGGGCAAGATCCATTGCGACGTCAGCATGACGTCAGCATGGCATCATATCCCCTTTTCTTTTTAATTTAAATGTTTTATATAATTGTTTTATTAATTGAAAATGCTGATAGGTGGGTCTAGTATGTCAGGTTTTTATTCATTTTGGAATTAATTTTTGAAATTAATAAAAATCTGACATGTGGGTCTAGGTGGAAAATAATATAATAATTCCAAAAATGTTTAATTGTTTCAAAATGATTTAAAATGAATTAAAATTGGGAAAATCATAACTAAGTTAGAAAAATACAAATAATATATCAAAATGTTCAGAAAAATGAGATCTATCTCATAGCATCAAAGTCATGCATCATTGTAACAACTAAAATGATTTCCTTAGTGAAACCCTAATGAACCCCTCTCATATGCCTCCGGAGTTTATCAGAAGTGTTATCTAGGGCATTTTGACTCTGCTTAAAATGGTTAATATATCTTTAGGGTTTGAGATACCTCCTTTAAATATGTCATAGCACCATCCTTGCTTGAGCATTGCATTGATGCCATGTGTTGATTGTTGCTTTCCTTTCCGGTGTTTCTGCTTCTTCTCGGTAGACCTTGGAGTTAATGTGAGCAACAAGATCGAGTCCAAGATTGAAGATCGAGATCAACACCATCGAAGGATATCGATGAACGATGTCAAGCAGATCAACCTGAAGATCTATAGTTCGGTATCAATAGGCAAAGGCAAGCAAAACCCCACACATGATAAAATCCTATGTTTTCAAAGTACTTTAATTCTTGCCATGTGCATATGATTCCAAAGTCTTTTATCGATAGATATAGTAATCCTATCCGATGCATGTTACCTTTGCAGCCTATATTCCCTGATCCACTGCTCCTAGCATAACTAGGGTTTGGCTTGTGAGCTTCGCTAGAGCTTTTTATATTTGTTGTGCTTAGCCATGCTTAGCTGTTACTGCTGGTCCATCCGTTTAATGAATTAGAGCTGCGAATGAACCTAGTTGGACATGATGACGTGGTATGCTCAGAGATAGAAGTTAAATATGCTAAGTCTTGTATGGGAGGCCATGTTGGGTTGTGGTTTTTGCAGTCCCATACTTGCCACCACTAGGATACGAGTTCTTCCCTCTTAAACCAAGACGAGCGTACAACCACACGGGGGCCTGGAAACCCCCTCGACCAACTAACTTGCCTAGTAGATTCCATGAGTCACATAGTTCGGGCGTTCCATTTGACATATGCATTCTGGTTGTTCTCAAAGGCGGTGAAGGAGGTGCATTCATACAGGTAGGTAAGCGTGGCCGGGAACAAGAGAGGCACGGCCTCCGTAATCTATTCCCCGCACACATCTCCAGGGACCGGCTTTGGGACTTGACCCGTTACGGCGGCATCTCCTTAGGGTGTGACTCATGGTCTCGGTGAAAGCAAGGTAAAGGTTGTGGTCAACCACTCTCTCCCGGCCTTCCAAGGAAGAGGGCTAATCTTAACTAGCACTAAGAATCGGTTGGTACGTATGGGTAAGTTGTGCACCCCTGTAGTGTTAATAATCTTTTCGACAAGCCGTGTCCACGGTTATGGATGACTTGGGAACAGACGTGATGATCATAGAGAACTATAACCTAATCGTAAAACTTGACAAGAGATGTGAGGTGTACTTAAGGATGCTTCCTCAGGGATCGAGGGGGTGATCATAGTTGGTAGGTTCAGCTGATAAAGGTTCGGTGGATATCAACTAAGATCGAAGCTAGTGATATCGCTTTCTTATCCCCTTTTAAATGTTCTACTTACTCGAGCTTCTCCATTCTCTTTTACAAAGAAAGTTAGCCTCATGCAAAGTAACCCCACCATCCATAAGTCTTGCAGAGTTCACCCTGTACTCAGCCTTGCTTTGTTGATACTTTTGCAGCAGGTAATTGTTACCACAGAAGGTGAGTTTGTTACGCTTCGACATCGATGAGTAGTTTGAGGTTCCCGTTCGGCAGCCTGGAATCTATGGATTGGGACATCATGATTATGCTTCAGGCCTCTTAGACCATTTGTTAAGTTTGCTATACTTAATAGCATAATTTGCCTTCCGTTGTTTGATGTTTGTGGTTAGTGACCTCTGCTTGTAATATTTTGGTTCTTTGCTCAGCTATGAGCTTGCTGTAATAATTTTTGTGTCGTAGGGTCACTGTAATGTTACCGATTCTTTCTCTGTACGCTTCTGAGATTTTGGTTAGGCTTATATCAGACAGAGGTCTGGGATTTGTCTAGCCCTAATCCCGAGGGTGTCATAGGTTTTTGTATCAGAGCCGTACCGTCCGTAAGAAAACCTTTCTACTAGTCGATGTTGAGTCTAGTGTTTGAGAAAACTATTTGAAAGATGAAAATTATTTGCGAAAACTCTAGTATGCTTCTTTTTCTCCTTATCCAGTTTTGATCTAACTCTGGGTTATCTTATCTTACGTTGACTTTGAAAAGTTTTGCTATCTCGTCTCGTCTTTCAAAGATTAGGTGCCTGTTTGACCTAGTGTTGAGTTCTCCAGAGTTAGTTGTGTGTGTGTTCCTTGTTTCCCATTGCTCTTCTTCAGTTGAGAGATTCCTTTCCATCATGATTTCTCTATCTTATGGGTCCACAGTATTATATTGTATGGCTCTATAGTGTTCTGTTCTAGGCATCAAAGTTTCCTTTCGCCTCGTGTGCCTCCTTTTTATTGGTTCGGGTACTTCAGAAGTTATTTCTTCAATTGGAAGCTACCTCGTGGGTACTACCTTGTAGTACCCTCTATATTACTAAGATAGTAGTTACTCCTTTCTTCGGGTTTTAACCCTTGGACTTGAACCGAAGATCCCTGATTGTGCTGGATTCTGGTGTTGTGAATCTTCTACATGAAGCCGACCTTTAACCCAAGATCCATTTTGTTGATCCCTGTTGTTAATGTTCAAACATTACCTCAGGATGGCTAATACCTTCTAGTACAGCCTTCAAGCTTGTGGTTATTGTTGTGATTAAATTACGACAAACAAAGGACTTCCCCTACCACGTGCCATGGCAGATGTTCTTTAATGGAACCAAATAGATCATGACAAGATTACTCCTCGTGAGTCTCACATCTATAATCTTGACTCTACCACACCTTCCCTTTTCGGCATCGGTCCTCAGAAGATTGTTGACTTATGCATCCACATCTCGGGATTCCATCCTAAGCATGTTCCTTTTTCCTTTGTTATTTCCGACCTTTGTCTACCAATTGGTAGCCAAGTAGTAAATGTGCATTGGTGTCTTCTAGTGCAAGGTATTCTTGTGGTCCGTCAAGACAAACCATTTCGGGATGTCAGGAGAAAAAAACTCCAGTACGTCGTCATATCTAGGACCATGTCAAAGTGATGTAATCCGCAGATCAATAAGCATTGATTAGCTTATGTTCTATTCTACATTAAAGCATCACACTCCTTTATACTAAGAGGTCGTGTCGAGTTTCATGACCTCCTAATGAAGTGATACTCTTATACATCTTTACCCACCCTTTCTTCGAGGTTTCGTGCTCAAGAATGATGCATGTGCGTAATAATGTGGCCATCTGAGATTCTTAGCAATCATTATTGATTTGGACCTCAACAAGGACATTTGTGTCATTCTTAGCGTGATGGTTAACCTATGACTAAGAGAAGTTTTATTGTGATACCAAGTCTATTACTCTGGTACACTCTCTTCGGTCAAAGAGTTAGACTGGTGCTGAAGCTGTGAGACTATGTGTCTTCTTGCATTACCAAGCAAGTTTCCTCTTGAACTAAGTAACATATCGATGGTCGTGAAATTCTAGATGTCTTTCTAGAAGTATTACCTTGTTACCACATGGCCGTGATGTCAAAGTTCTTGAGAAAGCAAGTTCTCCGAACTGCTCCTTTCTCCAAGGATCCATACTAGATACCCTGAACTAGTTGGTTGAGCTTAAAAACAACTTGCAGAGTTGTAAGACAAAAGTTCTATTAGACTTGTTCCTCCTAAAGGGATGTCTAGTTTTGTTCGATGAAGAAAGATAGCGTTCTCCTCGTGGAAATGTTATCATCCCCACCTTTGATTTGATTCGGCCTATCGTCAAATCAAACTCAGTCCTAGGGATTATCCTGATGATGTATTTACTCGTGATGTTTCACCTAGGTACATCTTATGTTCTTTGGTCTGACTAGTATCGATGTCTTGTTCATACAATATATGAGTCCATCTTCTTGGAGTATGTTGATAAGTTTGTTATTGAGCCCGTCGATGACATTCTTATCTTCTCCATGCTAGATTAGATTCATATGGAACAGTTGTCATTAATGTTGGAATCTTTGAGAACCATCTTCGTGTCATCTTGAAGTATGTGTTCTGGATGTTAGAAGTAACCTTCTCTGGTTCACGTGCAATGGTTGAAAATTGTCGCCGTGAATTCGAGAAGAGTTATCTTTGTTTCCTCGGGAATCATTTCAAGTCAGTTAAGCACGTGCGAAGTATTCTTGATATGGTAGGTCAATACCTTTCCATCTCAAGAGCATGCTCTAATCACGCAAATCCACTGGCTGATTTGTCATGGAAGAGAAGAAGTTCTACAAACTTCAGTATCCTCATAAATATTTCCCAACAAGGATGCAATTGTCTTTCGTTGCAAACAAATTATGTAGGGGAAATTATCTTTTGATAACTTGCTAATGCATGGGTGTCGCAACCTAGCTCAATCATTTGGAGCTTGACAATGTAATCCATGACTTGAGAATCTAGTAACTTTACCTTCGTGGTAAATGTTGCAACCTTTCTATTCGGACATGCTAAGTCTGAAGTATCTTTCCGCTTAACCAAATCTGAATCTCAAGCAGATATGATGGTTACTATTCATCTAGGTTTTTGACGTAGGTCTCTTTGAAAATCTGGCAAGATTGATGTAATGGTTGGCACAATTAGCCGCAAGACCTATTGCCACATTCTCTTGAATCAGCAATAACAACCACTCTTCATGAGGCTTCTTCTATGATTTATTATAGGAGTTGTGCTCATGGTTTCCTTTGTACCGAGGTTTGACCTTCACTTGATGTATAGTGTCTCGAACATCAAGGAGAACATTTAAAGAAGTGTTTCTAAATGTCTCTCGATTGATCCTCCAGACCCTTTTATGTTGGCAAGCATCTTGTTGTGCCAAGTATTTGAAGTTTGAGAATGAAGTTTCTTTTTCCTAGTGTCATCAGGAATCTTCTATAGATTCATCTTAGTGGTGTAAAGTGATATCATGGTCCTTGGTGAAGATTTTGATAAAGCTGGATGGATAAATAGTTTCCATCGGTTCCTCTAACATGTTCGAAGAGCGACTATGATTTTGATAATCAGAAGTTCCTCTTGTTACATGTTCTTTGTAACTCTTATGAGTCCTCTCCACTAAAACAACCTTTCTGTCTTGACCTTCTGCTGAACGAAGAGTGATCCTTCTGTATCAAAAGTAGATTAATAAGTTGGTTATCCATGTCTCTATATCCCTGGAAGCTCTACTTAAGCCGCCTAGTAGAGTTTCATCCTCCGAAGCATGTGGTCATGTTCTTTCTGTTGTACGCTCTCCTTTTCAGAAGCTCAAACTCTTCTGAAGCTCCATGGTCTCAATCCTTATGAATACTAGCTATCTAACACCTTGAAACCATCTTCTCATGTTTGCTCTATTACCTTGGAGTATTTCATGCTCGTTGGCTCTAGAGATGTTCGTGAAACATCTATCCACGAGTTGACCATGAGATACTCAGTTATCGTTTGTGTCATTCCCTCTTTTCCTTAGTGTGTGTAGCTACCTCGAAGAAAATGAAGTGCTTCATTCATTCAATAATGGTGGCATGGATCAACCTCTTCGAAGAGATTGCCGAAGTCTAGTGTAACCTTGTTCTTTCCAATCCACCGTCGATCTGGGGGCAAGCTCCATTGCTAGCGTCAGCATGGCGTCATATCCCCTTTTATTTTTAATTTAAATGTTTTTTATAATTGTTTTATTAATTGAAAATGATGACAGGTGGGTCCAGTATGTCAGGTTTTTATTCATTTTGGAATTAATTTCTGAAATTAATAAAAGTCTGACAAGTGGGTCCAGGTGGAAAATAATTTAATAATTCCAAAAATGTTTAATTGTTTTAAAAATGATTTAAATTGTACTAAAATTGGGAAAAATCATAACTAATTCATTTTAAGTCAGAAAAATACAAATAATATATCAAAATGTTCAGAAAAATGAGATCTATCTCATAACATCAAAGTCATGCATCATTGTAACAACTAAAATGATTTCCTTAGTGAAACCCTAATGAACCCCTCTCATATGCCTCCGGAGTTTATCAGAAGTGTTATCTAGGGCATTTCGATTGCTTAAAATGGTTCATATATCTTTAGGGTTTGATGTACCTCCTTTAAATATGTCATAGCATCATACTTGCTTGAGCATTGCATCAATGCCATGTGTTGATTGTTGCTTTCCTTTCCGGTGTTTCTGCTTCTTCTCGGTAGACCTCGGAGTTGATGTGAGCAATGAGATCGAGTCCAAGATTGAAGATCGAGATCAACACCATCGAAGGATATCGATGAACGATGTCAAGCAGATGAACCTGAAGATCTATAGTTGGGTATCAACAGGCAAAGGCAAGCAGAACCCCACACAAGATAAAACCCTATGTTTTCAAAGTACTTTAATTCTTGCCATGTGCATACAATTCCAAAGTCTTTCATCGATAGATACAGTAATCCTATCTGATGCATGTTACCGTTGTAGCCTATATTCCCTGATCCACTACTCCTAGCATAACTAGGGTTTGGCTTATGAGCTTCGCTAGAGCTGTTTACATCTGTTGTGCTTAGCCATGCTTAGCTGTTACCACTGGTCCATCCGGTTAATGAATTAGAGCTCCGGATAAATGTGATCATGATGTCCTCGCTGTGCAGCTTCATCTTGACCAGCTCCTTGATCCGGCGATCAACTTGATTCGCTAGGGAAGTAGGCCGCTTCGGGATATTTTCCCATAGAGAGGTGTCCAGGACACCCATCTTGAAGGTCAGGAGCCGGATCAAGTCTACATCCGAGTTGTTCCAGACATCGAAGAATGCTCGGGCCCATCCTTTGCAGGATTCAAGGCCGGTAACCCGGGGAAAAGTGGAGTTCTTGCAGGGTGAGATTGAAGCTCCACCACACTGGGTCAGATGCTTATTTGCGGGGGCAGGATGCTTATCTGGGACAACATTTTTCTTGAGACCAAAGAACTTGATCCAAAGTTCTTTGGTAGGCCAGAGGCCAACGTAACCCTAAATGCCGGAGGAAAAAGAGGAAAGAGATGTAATGGCGTTGGCAGGGATATGGTGCGACTGAAGTTGATAGGTGGAGATGAAATCATGGAAGAAATCAGAGACGAGGAGGCTGAATCCGCACTAGAAGGTGGGAGAGGAAGACGACGAACTCGCTGGGATTTGGTGAAGGTGCTATCTCATGGGCGGCGAGGCGGGAGGAGACGCCCGCAGGGATGCGGCGGGTCGCATACAACCAATCAATGTCATCCTGGCACACGAACGCGCCCGCCCAGGCGCCGCGCTCATGAGCCTCGTCTTCTTCCTCCTCTTGAGTGACAACGGTGGCCTCCTCCTCGGTCATGGCTAAGTCAAGCTCTTCGAAGAAGTAGTCGGAGAAGGAATAGCCGGCGGTGGGGAACATGGAGGTGCAAGGCCCCGTGGCGGAAGGTTTGAGCAGAAGAGATGGCGCGGTCGTGAGGAGCGACTGGGCACAACAGTGGCGGCACAACGCTAAGGCAGAAGCAACGACGGCGGTCGTGTCGCTATGGAGAAGAAAGGGGAAAAGGGCAGGGGAGCATGCGAAGTGGGGGAACTTCCCCAAGAGCCGCCCATGCCCCCTATTTAACCGAGGATCAAGTGCACGTAGTGGGATCGAGCGCTATGGTAACCGCACGGTGTGGTCGTGTATTTTCCAAGCGCACCAATCAGCGTCACGCCACAGCCAGGGCCACAAGGAGCAAATGATCCCACAATGTGATGTTATGATATAGCTAACGAGGGGCTTCCATGACGTGACGTGCACAACAGTTATTCCTGACAATCAATACAGTAACCGACACAGTATACTGGCATGGCCCTTAAAATGAGGCAAAGTGATGATTACCCTCCACGTAAGAGATGGGGAAGCATATGAGAGAAGGAAGAATTACTCGGTTATGGATAATGACCCGGCCAACGAGAAATAACTCGGATTGAGTCAAGGGAATGTCACATCAAAGAGACCGGTTTATAGAATAACTCGGCAAAGGAAGTGCAAATCTTGGTAATTGGAACCTGCTGTGGCCTTACCAGCTGAAGTTGCTAAGACCGCACTAGCTTTGGGGACTAATGTTGGGGGGATACCCCCGGGTAGGGTCACACCGGGGTATAAAGGCCGAATTAGCCGAGGTACGACACGGTCAAAGCAAATGCTAGCCGGATCTCCACAAGGCAAGCCAACTTATGGGGTAACCCGGCCTGGTGGGTATACGCCTAACACTAACCCGGCCGACATAAAATGTATGTCAACCATACTTAATTTATCATGTGTGCAGGTATCCTCATAGCCGGGTTAGCCAAGCCCTGGTCGGGCTACCACTTGGCTTACAAGAGAAGGAAGGAATCTCCCGCTGGTCAAAAGGTGGCCTCTGTCCACTATAGCATGAGCGAAGCGAGCAGAGGGAAGGACCAGCAGGGTGTGACTGACAAAGGTGAGGCAGGCAATATCGACTAACGTAGCCCGTGTCTGCTGACGCTAAAAGACAAGGGGCTCACAAGGGTTACGTCCATAGTCCGGACTAGCCGTTTAAAGTGAATAAAGAGGTATCTAGCTTTAACCAAAGGGCATATTCAAGGAATATGCCTCCACGTATGCCCTAACATTGTAACCTGGGCTCCCCTATATAAGGAGCACCAGGACCTCCATAGTAGGGGATCTATCATTCTGTCTTGGAAACACTCTAGAGCATTGTAGTGGGAGGGGGGAGAACTAGTCTCCTTCTCACGAACAACTCATGGAGACTTTGTAATCCACCATCGATAGAGTGAAATACAAACATCAGTGTGTGGAATCACCACACTATCCCTTACTAGATTCCTCTAGTGCTCATTGGCCCCATCTTTAGCTATCCATGGCATCTATCGTGCCACCACCACGACATTGTGGTTTGCAAAAAACACATGGGATGAAACTCCATGTGTCAGGCCATGGTCATAAAGCCTATGAATATGTTGGAATGCAGCTGCCACATTCATTGGAGCACCAGCGTGGCCGAGAGGTTGCATCACCACACCCACCTGAGTGTGTGTGGTCATGGATCATTGTGGTTTGGAAAATAACACATACAATGACACTCCATGTGTTAGGCCATGGTTAGAAAGCCTAGGAACATGTTGGATTGCAGCTATGACATGCTATAGAGCACTAGTGTAGCAGAGAGGTTGCATCACCACACCCACCTGAGTGTGTGTGATAATGTGGCTCATTGTGGTTTGGAAAACAACACATGCAATGACACAGCATATGTCAGGCCATGGTTAGAAAGCCCAGGAACATGTTGGAATTTAGCTGCCACATGCAATGGAGCACCAGTGTGGCAGGGAGGTTGCATCACCACACCCACCTAAGTGTGTGTGGTCATGTGGATCATTGTGGTTTGGAAAAGAACACATGCCGTGACACACCGTATGTCAGGCTATGCTAAAAAATCCCAGGAACATGTTGGAATTCAGCTGCCACATGGAATGGAGCACCAGTATGGTAGAGAGGTTACACCCACCTGAGTGTGTGTGGTCATGTGGATCATTGTGGTTTGGAAAAGAACACACATGCAATGACACTCCATGTGTCAGGCGATGGTCAGAAAGCCCAAGAACATGTTGGAATGCAGCTGCCACATGCAATGGAGCACCAGTGTGGCAGAGAGGCTGCATCACCACACCGACCTGAGTGTGTGTGGTCATGTGGATCATTGTGGTTTGGAAAAGAACACATGAATGACACACCATATGTTAGGCCATGGTCAGAAAGCCCATGAATATGTTGGAATACAGATACCACATGCAATGGAGCACCAGTGTGGCAAAGAGGTTGCATCACCACACCCACCTGAGTGTGTGTGGTCATGTGGATCATTGTGGTTTGGAAAAGAACACATGCAATAACACACCATATGTCAGGCCATGGTCAGAAAGCCCAGGAACATGTTGGAATTCAGCTGCCACATGCAATGGAGCACCAGTGTGGTAGAGAGGTTGTATCACCACACCCACTAAGTGCGTGTGGTCATGTAGTTCATTATGGTTTGGAAAATAACAAATGCAATGACACTCCATGTGTTAGGCTAAGGTCAGAAAGCCCAAGAACATGTTGGAATGCAGTCGCCACATGCAATGGAGCACCAGTGTGGCAGAGAGGTTACATCACCACTCCCACCTGAGTGTGTGTGGTCATGTGGATCATTATGGTTAAGAAAAGAACACATGCAATGACACTCCATGTGTCAGGCCATGGTCAGAAAGCCCAGGAACATATTGGAATGCAGCTGCCACATGCAACGGAGCACCAGTGTGGGAGAGAGGTTGCATCACCACACCGACCTGAGTGTGTGTGGTCATGTGGATCATTGTGATTTGGAAAGAACACATGCAATGACACTCCATGTGTTAGGCCATGGTGATACGTTGCTAACGTATCTACAATTTTTGATGTTCCATGCTTGTTTTATATCTAATTTCTTATGTTTTGTCCACACTTTGGATTATTTTTATACACTTTCTTGGACTAACCTATTAACAAGATGCCACAGTGTCAGCTGCCTGTTTTCTGCTATTTTTGGTTCCAGGAAAGTCAGAAAATGAATATTCTCGGAATTGGACGGGACAAATGCCAAAGTAAATATTTCACCGAGGGGGACCCGGAGCCATAAGACGATACAAAGAGGGGCCAGGGGCCAGCCACACCACCTGGCCGCGCGGTGATGTCTACGCACTTCTATTCTTGTAGACAGTTGTTGGGCCTCCAAGTGTAGAGGTTTGTAGAACAGCAGCAAGTTTTCCCTTAAGTGGATCACCCAAGGTTTATCGAACTCAGGGAGGAAGTGGTCAAAGGTATCCCTCTCAAGCAACCCTGCAATAAAGATACAAGAATTCTCTTGTGTCCCCAACACACCCAATACACTTGTCAGGTGTATAGGTGCACTAGTTCGGCGAAGAGATAGTGAAATACAAGTGGTATGGATAATTATAAGTGGTAATGGTGATAGAAAATAGCTTTATGGCGTGGAAGAAACGAAAGGCAAACTGAAATAAAGATGGAAGCAAGCAAACATGTAAGAGACCTAGTTGCAAACGGCGTTTCATTGCTTAGAAACAAGGCCTAGGGATCATACTTTCACTAGTGAACACTCTCATATAAATATCTTCTCTTTATGATACTACTCTTAACTACTCTCCGGTTGAACACTCTAATCAATGGTAGGGCTACAACAGCACACCTCAAAGTTCATCTTTCCCATCTAGAAAACCCCACACTGTCACCTTGAGTACTAGATGAGTCCAACAAACACCACAATTTCATAAAGACATTCAACTCCAAATATAACTCATAACAAGTATTTGTAAACTCTAGACTAAGTGCCACCATGGTGTGCACGCTGTCACTTTCACACACATGGGGAGAGCAGAGATCTATTAAAGCACTTGAATAGCAAGGTAGATCTATAGATTACAAGATCATGATCTCAATAAGATCATGCATAGAGAGAGAGATTAACACATAGCTACCGGTAGAACCCTTAGCCTCGAGAGAGAACTACTCCCTCCTCATCATGGGAATCAGCAATGGTGATGGAGATGGTGGTGGAGATCGATGGAGATGGCTCCGGGGGCACTTCCCCGTCCCGGCAGGGTGCCAGAACAGAGACTTTCTGTCCCCCGAATCTCCCCATCGGTGGCGGCGGCGCTGCGGAACTTTTCGTGGATTTCTGGTTGGCTATTTAGGGTTTTGGTATCGGGAGGCTCTTATAGGCGAAGGAGGCAAGGTCGGTGGCTAGCCAGGGGGCCCACACCATGCCCTGGCATGGCCTAGGCTGTCCCATGCCAAGGGGGGGTGTGGCCACCCTGTGGCCCCTCTCCGACTCTCCTTCTGGCTCCGTGAGTGTTTCGGGAAAATAGTAACTTTGGCTTTTGTCCCGTCCAATTTCGAGAATATTCATTTTCTGACTTCCTGGATCCAAAAACAGCAGAAAACAAGCAACTGGCACTGTGGCATCTTGTTAATAGGTTAGTCCAAGAAATCATATAAAAAGTACTCCAAAGTTGGAACAATACACAAGAAAGTAGATAAAACCAAGCATGGAACATCAAAAATTATAGATACATTTGCAATGTATCAACATCCCCGAGCTTAACTCATGCTCGTCCTCGAGTAGGTAAGTGATAAAAAGAAAGAATAATTTTTTAGGTGACATGCACCATCAAAGGCTTGATCAATGTACTTGTAAAACATTCAAAGCTGGGATCATAGTACTTCAATCATAACATGAAAGACAAAGTTCTAGCAATAAGACAAATAAACTATGTTGCAACATGAAAAGGCACAAACAAAAGATTCATGAATAACAATGCTTTGCAAGACGTTTGTTTGTTTCACATAAAGAAAACGTAGCATAATAGTATTCAGCTTGTACCTCAATAGAGTAGCAAATATAAATGCATAGGACACCTTCAAAGTTCATAAGAGTGACTAGATACAAATAGTTTAAAACAAGTAATATCAAGTTATGCATCAATCAACTAGTCTTGGGACAATGCACATAGAACTAAGAATGGCCACTATGCTCTCAAAGTATGTGCATAAAGGTAGAAGGTGGAGACTCAATATAATGGTGGAAGAAAGGCCTTTTTTAAAAGGAAGTACGGAATCAAGTCTCATAAAGAGCTTCCAAAAATTATGGTACTTAATAGCTTTCAGCTCTCATTGCCCCTATCATAAGCATCTTGAAGTGATTAAGGTTAAAGTGAACAAACTATGGTGTACATGCTTGACGAAGTATAAGTTAGAAATCTCATGTCCCTTGAATACGAGGGCCGCTCCTCATGCTACTCAAGTTTAGTGACCGGTAAGTTCTTGTCATCGTAAGTACATGTGTATCATAGAGAACCGCCAACGGGGTACCCCTTGCTCGATGATACGGAAGAATCCCCATATCAAAATGACAAGGCAAGCAGACAACGAGCATCTCAGCAATCTTCTTAATTACCATGGGAATATGGTGCTTTTTTCTCTCTTTCCTCTTTTCATAATCTTTTTTTTCTTTTTCTCAATATAGGACTCCTTTTTTATAAGAAGAATGCTTCATAGACAGCTCATTATGGTTACGCTTGCAGGTTTCCACCATGTCAAGCATGGATTAGACCAATGCCCAGCGCTTCTCTAACACATATACATAACTCCATGGACTTACAAGCTCCCCTTTCATTTCACACCGACGACATCCATATACAAAAGAGCATGATATCAACTAGGTACAAGTACCAAGTGCAATGTTGAAAGCGTTCCCATGAAAGCGTGGTTCTGCTAATCCCCAACAAATAAGTGCAAGCATATACAACATACACGACACAATGGTTCAAGTTTATTAAGGGCAAGAAAAGTAAAGTGTGCCATCAAGTTTGTGAGAGCTTTTAATCACTAGTTTTCTCATAACAAGTTTAATTCGGAAGGTAAACAAAAACATGAATATACTTGGAATAGCATAAGCTAGTAGATAGGTATGGTGGACTATTTGGAATAACTTGGTTTAGGGAGTTGGATGCATGAGTGGAACTCATACTTGGTTGTGGAGGCTAGCAAAAGACTGGGAGCGACAAACTAAGAGAGCAATAATGTCCATAATCCTGCAGAGCGACAAAACATCATTGATCAAAGCATAAAGTGATACTACAAGTTGAAAACTAAAGGATCGTAAAGGCTATGGTGACTTGAGATAGTCATAACATGGTGTGAGCATGCGCCAAGTCAACCCAAATAAAGCATCAAAGGAGAATACCACTATACTATGCTTTAATATGCTAAAACAACGCATGATTCTTCAAAGGCACATTAAGAAATCTCAATTGTTTATAACAAGTCATACTACAACAAAGAATACTAAGCATAAAGCCAAAACAATATCAAGCATGGCATGACAAAGCATAGGCCACAGTCAAAAACAAACTCTGTTTACCACTTAAGTATGAACTTTCCTACTCTTTTCCAATCCAAACCAAAATATTTAAAAACCAATGCATGAAAGAGGGGGGTCCAACCAATTTATTCAACAAACTAAGAAAACAAAGGAAACGAAAAAGAAGACGCTCCAGGAACAACACAACTGTGCATGGAACAATAAAAATGAAGTGTTTGAAAGAAACCTGGGATTTTTATTGATGAAGAAGGGGATGCCTTGGGCATCCCCAAGCTTTGACGCTTGTACTTCTTGGCTATTTCTTGGGGTGACACGCGTGGCATCCCCAAGCTTGAGCTTTAGTCCATCCTTCATCTCATTACTCATTCCTTCCATACACCTGAAATTTTTCCTTCGTACAAAACATCACACAATCTTTATTAGCAACATTAGGGCACTCAAGATAATAGGTCTTAAAGTTCAGTTCTAACACCAAATAAACTTCAAATAGAACACTAGCTACTGTATCACTTCCCTCAAAAAGCTTAATTTCCCAAAAGAACTCAAAAAGGAACCCACAAGAAGCAAATGCAGAAAATGACAGAAATCTGTCAAAACAGGCCAGCAGGTAAAGACGAATTTTTTCGAAGACATTCTGTTGCTCAAATCAAAAAGTGTTGAACTAACGAAAGTTATATAACAACCTGGGGCAGAAGCACAAACAATTACAGCTCAATCCGACATAGAGAGCTCTCTCACGAATTTTTATGGTGAAGCACAAAAATCTGTTTCGGGACAACAACTTTCCCAATCATTACTTCTCTCTCATTAGAGGTTACTCTTGGCAAAAACGCAAATAAAAATAATAAGGAGAGGTTATTACTGAAGTAATAACTCCAAGACTAATCTAAAACTTTTGGGTTATCTCCCAATAAGTACTTTTCTTTAACGCCTTTAAGTTAGGCATGATAGTTTGAAAAGATGCTCACATAAGAAATATGAATTGAAGTAAGAGAGAGCATCAAGAAGCAAATTCAAAGCACATTTAAGTCTAACCCACTTCCTATGCATAGGAATATTGGAAAGAAACAAGTCATGAAAACACAAAGCAACAAGCATAGGAAAGCAAAACAAGTGCAACTTCAAGACTTTCAACATCAAGAGGGGAAACTTAATATTATTGAGATGCATAAAACCATGTTTCCCTCTCTCATAATAACTTTCAGTAGCATCATGAATAAAATTAACAATAAAAATATCACATAAAACATTCTTATCATGAGCCACATGCATAAAAGAATTAATACTCCCCACATAAACAAAGTCATTCTTGTTAATTGTAGCGGGAGCAAATTCAACAAAATAGCTATCATTATTATTCTCATCACCATAATCATCAAATATAGGAGGCATATTCTAATCATAATTAACTTCCTCCTCAATAGTAGGTGGACTGAAAATATCATACTCATCATTGTAATCATCATATATTGGAGGTATAGTATCATCATAAGCAATAGAATAGTTATCTTCCAAAGTGTGTTCATCATCATTCGAAGGATCATGGATAGCACTAATAGTATAGCAATTATTAATATCATCATTTTCAGGATTGGTACCAAAGAGATTTTCAATATCAAAAGTAGTGTGCTTTTCCCAATCATGATCACTACTATAGGTAACAGGCATAGGAACATCATCGAGTTCAGACTCATCAAAAACTATAATAGGAGCAACATGCTTAGAGGAAAATACCGTTTCCTCTCTCCTTTTACTCCTCCTTTTCTGCTTTTTCTTCTTCTCTTTAGGAGGGAGAGGCTTGAAAGGAAGCTTCTCCATATACCCTGGTTCATTGTCAGAGACAATAGAAGAAACTTTGGAGGATTCCTCCTTTTCATTAATAAGACCAAAACACATATTAGTCATGTCATATTCTGGTAAGATCTCATCTTTTATAATATTTTGTATGTTAGTATTTGTGTGGCAATTATCAACACAATAAAGATGACAACCATGCATGACACTATTCATATCAAAAGCACCCATATCTACCAAAGAGGTTTTTCTTGATAACTCTTCACATCCCAAAAATAATGTAAGTTCATCATGCTGATTAGGAGTGATCATGTCATCACAATACAAACTTGCAGTACTCATTGGATTAGAAGGGCTATTATTATGGCCTGAGCATTGAAAATTGAAATGACCCACTTCAAAGCAAAGTTCACAAATAAAAGGATAAAGGGCACAAACTTTTTTACCAAGATCATTTAAAGCCCTATACCACATTCTAGTTTTTTCATTCCTGTGGGTGATACAATATTCTTCTTCAATTTGATTATTCTCCCAAGGTCTATGTATTCCACAAAAATTAACATGCTTATAAGAAATAGTACTTTCAGAGGTTTGAGCATGTTTATTGCTATCATTAACAACAATTTCATTTTTCATGCAAGTGTGTTTAAAAGGCTCATGATACATGTCCCAATTTTCTTTAGGAGCATTAATATGAGAAGCAAAGGTTCTATAACAATCAACAAGAATTTGAGGATCAAGACCATATTTAGCACTAAGCTCTTGAAAATCAATAGTTTCAGCAAAAGGCTTAATGCAATCATACTCATAGTTTATACCTGGTTCTTTACCTTTGTTGCTATCCTAATCTTCGGTATTGCTTTGAATTGTTTCAAGAAGATCCCACTTAGCTTTGACCTCCTTACTTGTGAAGGATCCCTCTAAACAAGTATCTAGATAGTCCTTGTAATGTCCTGAAAGCCTTGCATAGAAATTATTAATAGTAATATTACTGGGGAGCTCATGAATGGGACATTTGAGCATTAGTGACTTCAATCTCCCCCATTCTTGGGCAATACTTTCTCCATCATGAGGATGAAAATTATAAATATAACTCCTATCTTTATGAATTTCATGAGGAGGATAAAATTTAGAATAAAAGAGAGATTCAAGTTCCTTCCACTCCAAATGATGAGGATCATCTAGTAGCTCATACCACTCCCTTGCTTTGCCCTTAAGTGAAATAGGGAATAGCTTCCTCTTAACTTGGTTCATTGAAATACCTGCACACTTGAACAACTCGCATAATTCATGTATAAAGAGCAAATGATCAACAGGATGGACAGTTCCATCTCCAAAATAGCAGTTATTCATAACACGTTCAACAATTTTTATAGGTATTTTAAAAGGGATGCTTTCAGTATGTGGATTTAAGATATCACAAGTATCATTAGAATTACCACATATGGGAGAAAAAGTATCATCAGAGCAAATTTTCTTCTTTAAAGTTGGGGAATTAAAAAGATCATTTTCATAAAAACCAACTTCCCCAAGCTTAGACGTTTCCATAGCATTAGTAACAAAGGTGTTCAAAAGATTCATACTAATAACATTGCTATTAGCACGCAAAGAAAGCTCCATGGGTTTTTTAATTTTCTTTTCCGACAATTCAAGTTCTATCTTAGGAAAAATACTAAAAAGCTCTCTATTTTTTTGTTGTTTTCCATTAAGCCTAACTAGTGAAAACAAGAAACAAAAAGACAAAATTGCAAAATCTAAAGGAAATAACTTCGAGCACTCACACCGGAGGATGTGAGTATCTTTTACCTTACCTCCCCGGCAACGCGGCGCCAGAAAATAGCTTGATGTCTATGCATTTCTATTCTTGTAGATAGTTGTTGGGCCTCCAAGTGCAGAGGTTTGTAGAACAGCAGAAAGTTTTCCCTTAAGTGGATCACCCAAGGTTTATCAAACTCTAGGAGGAAGTGGTCAAAGGTATCCCTCTCAAGCAACCCTGCAATTAAGATACAAGAAGTCTCTTGTGTCCCCAACACACCCAATACACTTGTCAGGTGTATAGGTGCACTAGTTCGGTGAAGAGATAGTGAAATACAAGTGGTATGGATAATTATAAGTGGTAATGGTGATATAAAATAGCTTAATGGCGTGGAAGAAACGAAAGGCAAACTGAAATAAAGATGGAAGCAAGCAAACATGTAAGAGACCTAGTTGCAAACGATGTTTCAATGCTTAGAAACAAGGCCTAGGGATCATACTTTCACTAGTGAACACTCTCATATAAATATCTTCTCTTTATGATACTACTCTTAACTACTCTCCGGTTGAACACTCTAATCGATGGTAGGGCTATAACAACACACCTCAAAGTTCATCTTTCCCATCTAGAAAACCCCACACTGTCACCTTGAGTACTAGATGAGTCCAACAAACACCACAATTTCATAAAGACATTCAACTCCAAATATAACTCATAACAAGTATTTGGAAACTCTAGCCTAAGTGCCACCATGGTGTCCACGCCGTCACTTTCACACACATGGGGAGAGCAGAGATCTATTAAAGCACTTGAGTAGCAAGATAGATCTATAGATTACAAGCTCATGATCTCAATAAGATCATGCATAGAGAGAGATGAACACATATCTACCGGTAGAACCCTTAGCGTCGAGAGAGAACTACTCCCTCCTCATCATGGGAATTAGCAATGGTGATGGAGATGGTGGTGGAGATCGATGGGGATGGCTCCGGGGGCACTTCCCCATCCCGGCAGGGTGCCGGAACAGAGACTTTCTGTCCCCCGAATCTCCCCTTCAGTGGCGGTGGTGCTGCGGAACTTTTCATGGATTTCTGCTTGACTATTTAGGGTTTTGGTATCGGGAGGCTCTTATAGGCGAAGGAGGCAAGGTCGGTGGGCAGCCAGGGGGCCCACACCATGCCCTGGCGTGGCCTAAGCTGGCCCGCGCCAAGTGGGGGGGGGGGGTGGACACCCTGTGGCCCCTCTCCGACTCTCCATCTGGCTCCATGAGTCTTCCGGGAAAATAGTAACTTTGGCTTTTGTCCCGTCCAATTCCGAGAATATTCATTTTCTGACTTCCTGGAACCAAAAACAGCAGAAAACAGTAACCGCACTGCGTGGCATCTTGTTAATAGGTTAGTCCAAGAAATCATATGAAAAGTACTCCAAAGTTGGAACAAAACACAAGAAAGTAGATAAAACCAAGCATGGAACATCAAAAATTATAGATACATTTGCAATGTATCTGGCGGCTAGGCTTGGCTCGCGCCAGGGGATGGTGCGGCCGCCTAGGGCACCCTCTCGGCCGCCCCTTTCATCTATATATTGCCTCCAATATAGAAACCCTAAGAACCCGATCAAAATTCCACGAAAGAGTCTGTAGCCGCCGTCATCTCCATCCTTAGATCGGGAGGGATCTGAAGCTCTTCCCGGCACCCTGCCAGAGAGGGGAATTCACGCTGGAGGCCTTCTTCATCACCATGCAAGCCTCCGGTGTGATGCGTGAGTAGTTCATCTCTAGACTATGAGACCATGTAGTAGCTAGATGGTTGATTCTTCTCCTTTGTGCTACCATGTCTAGATCTTGTGAGCTCCGTTCATGATCAAGATCATCTATTTGTAATCATACATGTCGTGTTTGCGGGGATCCAATGGATATTGAGATGCTATTTCAGATTGATTATTGATTCTATCATGTCTTTGTTATTTGTCATCTTGCATGCTCTTCGTTGTTAGTAGCTATCTTGGCCGAGTAGATGTTAGGAACTCCAAGAGGGAGTATTTATGCTCGATAGTGGGTTCATGCCTCTAGTAATCTGGGGAAGTGACAGAAATCTCTAAGGTACTAGATGTGTTGTTTTTACTAGGGAGAAAACAACAATCCTTTGTTCATAGAACAATCGTATTGTTTACTTTACACGCAATGCTTAATGCAATTATCTATTGCTTGCAACTTAATACTAGAGGGGGTTCGAATGATAACCTCAAGGTGGATTATTAGTCTTAGATGCAGTTGGATTACAGTCCATGTATAATGTTGTAATGCCCAATCAAATCTCATAGGAATCAAGATGATTAGTATATGCATATATGCTTTCTCGATGTTTGTCAATTGCCCCGTTGTAATTTGTTCACCCAACATGTCATCTATCTTAAGGAGAATCACCACTAGTGAACTATGGACCCCGGTCCTTTCTTTTACCATCACTCTACAACTGTTTACTATTTTCTGTTTACTTTCTGCAAGCTATTACTTTCTTCCACACAATACGTTTAATCCTTTGTTTTCAGCAAAACCGGTGATATTGACAACCTCACTGTAAGTTGGGGACAAAGTTCTGTGGTTGTGTTGTGTAGGATTCCAAGTTGGAAACAACACCTTGGAGGTGTTTCCTTGCTCCTATTGGTTTGATAACCTTGGTTTCACAACTGAGGGAAAATTTGCTGTTGTGCTCATCATACCTTCCTCTTGGGGTTCCCAACGAGCTCATCGTATCTTGAGCCAACAAGCATCTTTCTGGCGATGTTGCCGTGGATTGAAGGAAAAAGCACCCATGTCAACCACGCGCCAGCAAGTATTTTTCTTGCGCTGTTGCCAGCGAGTCAAGGACATCTTCACCAGGGGAGTCCCTCATAACCAATCTCTTTACTTTGTTTTATTTGTTTTCCTTAGTTTATTTCTGCTTTGTTTGCTTGTTTCTTTATCGAAAACACAAAAAAATTATTTGTACTAGTTTGCTTTATTTATTAAAAACACAAAAAAATTTAAGTCTTTCTATAGTTGCTACCTCTTTCTTAGCTCACCATGTTGATCCCTAAGTTTACCCTGAAAGACCTTTCAATAGGTAGTGGCTCTATAATTGGAAAAGATAATATTGAAGAACTATTTAATCATGTTAGTAAGCATGAAGTTATTGAGGATAGATCCCTTGTAGAACTTGCTCCGAATTATAAAATTGTTGTAACTTCTTTAGTTCACATGTTGGAAGCTAGGTTTGTTAACCTTAACCCCTTAATGCAAGTAATGCTTCTTAAACTTAAAAAAATTGAGGACCCTGAAAAGAGAGTTTTTATTCTGGAAACTTTGCTAAAAGAATTCTATGATGTCGCCAAGGAAGCTAGAAAAGTCTTTGAACATTTTAATATGCTAGGATCATGTGTAGATGTTATTGGTACACAAGAAAAGATGGACAAAACCGAACCTAATGGGGAGGAAATTAAGATACCAATACCTTTTAAACTTGTAGCAATGCATGAAGCCATAAAAAAGAATCTTGATTGGATTGTTCCCGAAAACCCATTTGATGAAAATAGTGAACCCAAGAGCACTAAGAGAGGATCCTCTAGAACTTATTTGTATGAGATACCTTGCCTTGTTGAAGATATTTCTGGTATCAATCTTAATTCTTCTTCATTTGAGAATACTTGATTCTTTTCTTGCTTCTTATGCCTAACTTAAAGGCGTTAAAGAAAAGAACTTATTGGGAGATAACCCAAAAGTTTTAGATGAGTCTTGGAAGTTATTACCTCTGTAATAACCGCTCTATCCTTTTTATTTGCTTTTTGTGCCAAGAGTAACCTCTAATGAGAGATAAGTAATGCTTGGGAAAGTTGTTGTCCCGAAACAGAATTTTGTGCTTCGTTGTAAACGTTCATGTAAAATCTCTGTACGTCGGTTTAAGCTGTGATTTTTTGTGCTTCTACCCCAGGTTGTTATCCAACTTTCATTAGTTCAACACTTTTTGATTTGATCAACAAAAGGTCTTTGAAAAAATTGGTGTTTACCTGCTGGTCTGTTTTGATAGAGATCTGCCATTGTTTGCATTTGCTTCTTGTTGATTCCTTTTTGAGTTCTTTTTCAGGAATTGAGCTTTTTGAGGGAAGTTCTACAGTATCTTGTGTTTTAATGGAATTTTTATTGGTGTTGAAACTGAACCCAAATACTTATTATCTTGAGTACACTAATGTTGCTAATAAAGATTGTGTGAAGTTTTGTATGAAGGTAAAATCTGAGTTGTATGGAGAGAATGATGTAATGAGATGAAGAATGGACTAAAGCTCAAGATTGGGGATGCCATGCGTGTCACCCCAAGAAATATCCAAGAAGTACAAGCATCAAAGCTTGGGGATTCCCAAGCCATCCCCTTCTTCATCAATAAAAATCTCAGGTTTCTTCCAAACACTTCATTTTTACTGTTTCATGCACAGTTGTGTTGTTCTTGGAGCGTCTTCATTTTTGTTTTGTTTTCATTTGCTTGGTTTTCTTAGTTTGCTTGAATAAATTGGTTGGACCCCATCTTTCATACATTAGTTTTCAAATAGTTTGGTTTGGATTGGAAAAGAGTAGGAAAAGTTCATGCTTAAGTGGTAAAGAGAGATTGTTTTTGACTGTGGCTTATGCTTTGTCATGTCATGCTTGCTATTGTTATGGCTTTATGCTTAGTGATTTTTTCTGTAGCATGAAATGTTATAAACAATTGAGATTGCTTAATGTGCCTTGAAAGAATCATGCGTTGTTTTAGCATATTAAAACATAGTATTGTGGTATTCTCCTTTGATGCTTTATTTGGGTTGACTTGGCGCATGCTCACACCATGTTATGACTATCCCAAGTCACCATAGCCTTTATGATCCTTTAGTTTTCGACTTGTAATATCACTTTATGCTTTAATTAATGATGTTTTGTCGATTTGCATGATTATGGCCATTATTGCTCTCTTAGTTGGTCGCTCCCAGTCTTTTGCTAACCTCCATAACCAAGTATGAGTTCCACTCATGCATCCAACTCCAAATAAAACCAAGTTATTCCAAAGAGTCCACCATACCTACCTATTAGCATTTGCTATTCCAAGTATATTCATGTTTTTTTCTACCTTCTGAATTAAACTTGTTATGTAAAAATTAGTGATTAAAGCTCTCACGAACTTGATGGCACATTTTACTTTCTTGCACTTAATAAACTTGAACCATTATGTCCATCTTTGTTGCGTATATGCTTGCGCTTTATAAGTTGAAGTTAGCAGAACCATGTATCATGGGGAATGCTTTCAACATTGCACTTATATTCCGTTGATATCATGATTCTTTTGCTTATGGATCTCGGTGGTGTGAAATAAAAGGGGAACTTGTAAGATCATGGAGTTTGTATGTGTGTTAGAGAAACGCCTGGGCCGCTAGCCTAAGCCATGCCTAATCATGGTGGATACTTGCAACATAACCATAATGAGCACTCTATGAAGCATCCTCAATAAATACCTATGCAAATAGCAAATAAAAAGATCGCTGAGATGCTCATTGTCTGCTTCTCTTGTCATTTTGATTATGGGATAGCTCCTGTATCATGTGCAAGGGGTACCCCATTGGCGATTCTCTATGATACATATGTACTTACAATGACAAGATCTTACTTGTGACTGAAGTTGAGTAGCATGAGGTTCGGTACTCGTAAGCAAGGGGCATGAGATTTCATCTAATAACTTGTCAAGCATATCCTCTTAGTTGTGTCACTTTAACCTTAATCACTTAAAGATGCATATGATAGGGGCAATGAGAGATGAAAGCTAATAAGTACCATAATTTTTGGAAGCTCTTTATGAGACTTGAATCCCTACTTCCTTCCATGAAGGCCTTTCTTTTACTTTTATGTTGAGTCTCCATCTTCTATCTTGATGCACCTATTGAGAGAGCATAGTGGCCATTCTTAGTTTAATGTGCATTGTCCCAAGACTTGTTGATGGATGCATAACTTTGATATTGCTTGTTCTTAAACTATTTGTATCTAGCCACCCTTATGAACTTTGAAGGTTTCCTATGCATTTATGTTTTGCTACTCTATGAGGGACAAGCTGAATACCATTCTCATTATGCTTTCTTTATGTGAAACAAACAAACGTCTTGCAAAGCATTGTTATTCATGAATATTTTGTTTGTGCCTTTTCATGTTACAACATAGTTGCTGTGTCTTATTGTTAGAATTATATCTTTGATGCTATGTTGAAGTACTATGATCCCATCTATCAATGTTTTACAAATACTTTGATCAAGTCTATGATGGTGCATGTCACCTCAAAAATTATTCTTTCTTTCTATCACTTACCTACTCGAGGACGAGTAGGAGTTAAGCTTGGGGATGTTGATACATGGCTAACGTATCTATAATTTTTGATGTTCCATGCTTGTTTTATATCTGCTTTCTTATGTTTTGTCCAGACTTTGGAGTATTTTTATACACTATATTGGACTAACCTATTAACAAGATGCCATAGTGCCAGCTGCCTATTTTCTGCTAATTTTGGTTCCAGGAAAGTCAGAAAATGAATATTCTCGAAATTGGACGGGACAAAAGACAAAGTCAATACTTCACTAAGGGGGAGACAAAGCCAGAAGACAAGACGGAGAGGGGCCAGAGGCCGACCACACCACCTGGCCACGCAGCCAGGCCTGGCCCGCGCCAGGGGTGGTGCGGACGCCTAGGGCACCCCCTCGGCCTCCCCTTTTGCCTATATATTTCATTCGTTACATAAATCCTAAGAACCCGATCAAAATTCCACGAAAGAGTTTGTAGCCGCCGTCATCTCCATCCCTTGATCGGGAGGGATCTGAAGCTCTTCCCGGCACCATACTGGAGAGGGGAATTCACCTTGGAGGCCTTCTTCATCACCATGCAATCCTCCAGTGTGATGCGTGAGTAGTTCATCTCTAGACTATGAGTCCATGTAGTAGCTAGATGGTTGGTTCTTGTCCTTATTTCTACCATGTCTAGATCTTGTGAGCTCCGTTCATGATCAAGATCATCTATTTGTAATCATACATGTTGTGTTTGTGGGGATCCGATGGATATTGAGATGCTATTTCAGATTGATTATTGATTCTATCATGTCTTTGTTATTTGTGATCTTGCATGCTCTCCATTGTTAGTAGATATCTTGGCTGAGTAGATGCTAGCAACTCCAAGAGGGAGTATTTATGCTCGATAGTGAGTTCATGCCTCTAGTAATCTGGGGAAGAGACATAAATCTCTAAGGTACTAGATGTGTTGTTGCTACTAGGGAGAAAACAACAATCCTTAGTTCATAGAATAATCGTATTGTTTACTTTACGCGCAATGCTTAATGCAATTATCTGTTGCTTGTAGCTTAATACTGGAGGGGGTTCGGAAGATAACCTGAAGGTGGATTATTAGTCATAGATGTAGTTGGATTACGGTCTATGTATAATGTTGTAATGCCCAATCAAATCTCATAGGAATCAAGATGATTAGTATATGCATGTATGCTTTCTCGATTTTTTTCAATTGCCCCGCTCTAATTTGTTCACCCAACATGTCATCTATTTTAAGGAGAATCACCACTAGTGAACTATGGACCCCGGTCCTTTCTTTTACCATCAATCTACAACTATTTACTGTTTTCTGTTTATTTTCTGCAAGTTATTACTTTCTTCCACACAATACGTTTAATCCTTTGTTTTCAGCAAAACCGGTGAGATTGACAACCTCACTGTAGGTTGGGGACAAAGTTATGTGGTTGTGTTGTGCAGGATTCCAAGTTGGAAACAACACCTTGGAGGTGTTTCCTTGCTCCTACTAGTTCGATAACCTTGGCTTCACAACTGAGGGACAAAATTGCTGCTGTGCTCATCATACCTTCCTCTTGGGGTTCCCAATGAGCTCATCCTATCTTGAGCCAACAAGCATCTTTCTGGCGTTGTTGCCGTGGATTGAAGGAAAAAGCACCCACGTCAACCACACGCCAGCACATGGTCATAAAGCCCATGAATATGTTGCATGACAGATACCACATACAATGGAGCACCAGTGTGGCAGAGAGGTTGCTTCACCACACCCACCTGAGTGTGTGTGGTCATGTGGATCATTGTGGTTTGGAAAAGAACACATCCCATGACACACCATATGTTAGGCCATGGTCAGAAAGCCCAGGAACATGTTGGAATTCAACTGCCACATGTAATGGAGCACCAATGTGGTAGAGAGGTTGCATCACCACACCCACCTAAGTTCGTGTGGTCATGTAGATCATTGTGGTTTGGAAAAGAACAAATGCAACGACACTCCATGTGTTAGGCCAAGGTCAGAAAGCCCATGAACATGTTGGAATGCAGCCGCCACATGCAATGGATCACTAGTGTGGCATAGAGGTTACATCACCACTCCCACTTGAGTGTGTGTGGTCATGTGGATCATTATGGTTAAGAAAAGAACACATGCAATGAAACTCCATGTGTCAGCCATGGTCAGAAAGCCCAGGAACATATTGGAATGCAACTGTCACATGCAATGGAGCACCAGTGTGGCAGAGAGGTTGCATCCCCACACCGACCTGAGTGTGTGTGGTCATGTGGATCATTGTGGCTTGGAAAAGAACACATGAAATGACACTCCATGAGTTAGTCCATGGTCAAAAAGCCCATGAATATGTTGGAATACAGATACCACATGCAAAGGAGCACCAGTGTGACAGAGAGGTTGCATCACCACACCCACCTGAGTGTGTGTGGTCATGTGGATCATTGTGGTTTGGAAAAGAACACATCCAATGACACACCATATGTTTGGCCATGGTCAGAAAGCTAGGGAACATGTTGGAATTCGGCTGCCACATGCAATGGAGCACCAGTGTGGTAGAGAGGTTGCATCACCACACCCACCTAAGTGTGTGTGGTCATGTAGATCATTGTGGTTTGGAAAAGAACAAATGCAATGACACTCCATGTGTTAGGCCAAGGTCATAAAGCCCATGAACATGTTGGAATGAAGTCGCCACATGCAATCGAGCACTAGTGTGGCAGAGAGGTTACATCACCACACCCACCTGAGTGTGTGGTCATGCGGATCATTATGGTTAAGAAAAGAACACATGCAATGACACTCCATGTGTCAGGCCATGGTCAGAAAGCCTAGGAACATATTGGAATGCAGCTGCCACATGCAATGGAACACCAGTGTGGCAGAGAGATTGCATCACCACACCGATCTGAGTGTGTGTGGTCATGTGGATCATTGTGGTTTGGAAAAGTACACATGCAATGACACTCCATGTGTTAGGCCATTGTCATAAAGCCCATGAATATGTTGGAATATAGATACCACATGCAATGGAGCACTAGTGTGGTATAGAGGTTGCATCAACACACCCAACTGAGTATGTGTGGTCATGTAGATAATTGTGGTTTGGAAAATAACACATGCAATGACACTCCATATGTCATGACATGGTCATAAAGCCCAGGAACATGTTGGACTGGAGCTGCCACATGCATTGGAGCATTAGTGTGTTAGAGAGGTTGCATCACCACACCCACCTGAGTGTGTGTGGACATGTGGATCATTATGGTTTGGAAAAGAACACATGAAATGACACTCCATGTGTCAGGCCATGTTCAGAAAACCCAAGAATATGTTGGAATGCAGCTGCCAGATGAAATGGAGCACTAGTGTGGTAGAGAGGTTGCATCACCATACCCTCCTAAGTGTGTGTGGTGATGTGGATCATTCTGGTTTGGAAAAGAAGACATGCAATGACACTCCATGTGTCAGGCCATGGTCAGAAAGCCCAGGAACATGTTGGAATGTAGCTTCCACATGCAATGAAGCACCAGTGTGGCAGAGATGTTGCATTACAACACCCACCTGAGTGTGTGTGGTCATGTGGATCATTGTGGTTTAGAAAAGAACACATGTAATGACAGTCCATGTGTCAGTTCATGGTTAGAAATCCTAGGAACATGCTGTAATGCAGCTGCCAGATGCATTGGAGCACCATTGTGGTAGAGAGGTTGCATCACCATACCCACCTAAGTGTGTGTGGTCATGTGGATCATTGTTGTTTGGAAAATAACACATGCAATGACACTCCACGTGTCAGGCAGTGGTCAGAAAGCCCATGAACATGTTGGAATGCAGCTGGCACATGCAATGGAGCACCAGTGTGGCAGAGTGGTTGCATCACCACACCCACCCGAGTAGGTGTGGTCATGTGGATCATTATGGTTTGGAAAAGAACACATGCAATGACACACCATATGTCAGGACATGGTCAGAAAGATCAGGAACATGTTGGAATTCAGCTGCCACATGCAATGGAGCCCCAGTGTGGCAGAGAGGTTGCATCACCACACCGACCTAAGTTCATGTGGTCATGTACATCATTGTGGTTTGGAAAAGAACAAATGCAATGACAATCCATGTGTTAGGACAAGGTCAGCAAGCCCATGAACATGTTGGAATATAGATACCACATGCAATGGTGCACGAGTGGGCAGAGAGGTCACATCACAACACCTACCTGAGTGTGTGTGGTCATGTGGATCATTATGGTTAAGAAAATAACACATGCAATAACACTCCATGTGTCAGGCCATGGTCAAACAAGCCCATGAACATATTGGAATGGAGTTGTCATATGCAAAGGAGCACCAGTGTGGCCGAGAGATTGCATCACCACACCAACCTCAGTGTGTGTGGTCATGTGGATCATTGCGGTTTGGAAAAGAACACATGCAATGACACTCCATGTGTTAGGCCATGGTCATAAAACCCATGAATATGTCAGAATACAGATACCACATGCAATGGAGCACTAGTGTGGCAAAGAGGTTACATCACCACCCCCACCTGAGTGTGTTTGGTCATGTGGATCATTGTGGTTTGGAAAAAACACATGCAATGACATTCCATGTGTCAAGACATGGTCATAAATCCCAGGAACATGTTGGAATGCAGCTGCCACATGCAATGGAGCACTAGTGTGGCAGAGAGGTTGCATCACCACACCCTCCTGAGTGTGTGTGGTCATGTGGATCATTGTGGTTTGGAAAAGAACACATGCAATGACACACCATATGTCAGGACATGGTCAGAAAGATCAGGAACATGTTGGAATTCAGCTGCCACATGCAATGGAGCGCTAGTGGGGCAGAGAGGTTGCATCACCACACCGACCTAAGTTCGTGTGGTCATGTACATCATTGTGGTTTGGAAAAGAACAAATGCAATGACACTCCATGTTTTAGGACAAGGTCAGAAAGCCCATGAACATGTTGGAATATAGATACCACATGCAATGGTGCACGAGTGGGCAGAGAGGTCACATCACAACACCTACTTGAGTGTGTGTGGTCATGTGGATCATTATGGTTAAGAAAATAACACATGCAATAACACTCCATGTGTCAGGCCATGGTCAGAAAAGCCCATGAACATATTGGAATGGAGTTGCCATATGCAAAGGAGCACCAGTGTGGCCGAGAGATTGCATCACCACACCAACCTCAGTGTGTGTGGTCATGTGGATCATTACGGTTTGGAAAAGAACACGTGCAATGACACTCCATGTGTTAGGCCATGGTCAAAAAACCCATGAATATGTCAGAATACAGATACCACATGCAATGGAGCACTAGTGTGGCAAAGAGGTTACATCACCACCCCCACCTGAGTGTGTTTGGTCATGTGGATCATTGTGGTTTGGAAAAAAACACATGCAATGACATTCCATGTGTCAAGACATGGACATAAATCCCAGGAACATGTTGGAATGCAGCTGCTACATGCAATGGAGCACTAGTGTGGCAGAGAGGTTGCATCAACACACCCTCCTGAGTGTGTGTGGTCATGTGGATCATTGTGGTTTGGAGAAGAACACATGCAATGACACTCCATATGCCAGGCCATGGTCAGAAAGCCCAAGAACATGTTGGAATGCAGCTTCCACATTCAATGGAGCACCAGTGTGGCAGAGAGGTTGCATCACCACACCCACCTAAGTGTGTGTGGTCATGTGGATCATTTTGGTTTGGAAAACAACACATGCAACGACACTCCATGTGTCAGGCCATGGTCAGAAAGCCGAGGAACATTGTTGGAATGCAGCTGCCACATGCCATGGAGCACCATTGTGGCAGAGAGGTTGCATCACCACACCCACCAAAGTGTGTGTGGTCATGTGGATCATTGTGGTTTAGAAAAGAACACATGCAATGTCACTCCATGTGTCAGTCCATGGTTAGAAATCCCAGGAACATGTTGGAATGCAACTGCCACATGCATTGGAGCACTAGTGTGGCAGAGAGACTGCATCACCACACCCACCTGAATATTTTGGAATACAGATACCACATGCAATGGAGCACCAGTGTGGCAGAGAGGTTGCATCACCACACCCATCTAAGTGTGTGTGGTCATGTGGATCATTGTGGTTTGGAAAATAACACATGCAATGACACTCCATGTGTCAGGACATGGTCATAATGCCAGGAGCATGATGGAATGGAGCTGCCACATGCATTGGAGCATTAGTGTTTCAGATAGGTTGCATCACCACACCCACCTGAGACTATGTGGTCATGTGGATCATTCTGGTTTGGAAAAGAACACATGAAATGACACTCCATGTGTCAGGCCATGGTCAAAAAGCCTAAGAATATGTTGGAACATTTGCTGCCACATGAAAAGGATAACTAGTGTGGTAGAGAGGTTGCATCACCACACCCTCCTGGGTGTGTGTGTGGTGATATGGATCATTCTGGTTTGGAAAAGAACACATGCAATGATACTCCATGTGTTAGGCCATGGTCAGAACGCCCAGGAACATGTTGGAATGCAGCTTCCACATGCAATGAAGCACTAGTGTGGCGGAGATGTTGCATTACGACACCCACCTGAGTGTGTGTGTGGTCATGTGGGTCATTGTGGTTTAGAAAAGAACACATGTAATGACAATCCATGTGTTAGTTCATGGTTAGAAAGCCCAGGAACATGCTGTAATGCAGCTGCCAGATGCATTGGAGCACCAGTGTGGTAGAGTGGTTGCATCACCATACCCACCTAAGTGTGTGTGGTCATGTGGATCATTGTTGTTTGGAAAAGAACACATGCAATGACACTCCATGTGTCAGGCAATGGTCAGAAAGCCCATGAACATGTTGGAATGCAGCTGCCACATGCAATGGAGCACCAGTGTGGTAGAGTGGTTGCATCACCACACCCACCTGAGTATGTGTGGTCATGTGGATCATTGTGGTTTGGAAAAGAACACATGCAATGACACTCCATGTGTCAGGACATGGTCATAAAGCCCAGGAACATGTTGGAATGGAGGTGCCACATGCATTGGAGCATTAGTGTGGTAGAGAGGTTGCATCAACACACCGACCTAAGTCCGTGTGGTCATGCACATCATTGTGGTTTGGAAAAGAACAAATGCAATGACACTCCATGTGTTAGGACAAGGTCCGAAAGCCCATGAACATGTTGGAATACAGATACCACATGCAATGGTGCACGAGTGGGCAGAGAGTTTACGTCACAACACCTACCTGAGTGTGTGTGGTCATGTGGATCATTATAGTTAAGAAAATAACACATGCAATAACACTCCATGTGTCAGGCCATGGTCAGAAAGGCCATGAACATATTGGAATGCAGCTGCCACATGCAATGGAGCACCAGTGTGGCCGAGAGATTTCATCACCACACCAACTAGAGTGTGTGTGGTCATGTGGATCATTGCGGTTTGGAAAAGAACACATGCAATGACACTCCATGTGTTAGTCCATGGTCATAAAACCTATGAATATATTAGGATACAGATACCACATGCAATGGAGCACCAGTGTGGCAGAGAGGTTACACCACCACCCCCACCTGAGTGTGTCTAGTCATGTGGATCATTGTGGTGTGGAAAAGAACACATGCAATGACATTCCATGTGTCACGGCATGGTCTTAAATCCGAGGAACATGTTGGAATGCAGCTGCCACATGCAATGGAGCACTAGTGTGGCAGAGAGGTTGCATCACCACACCCTCCTGAGTGTGTGTGGTCATGTGGATCATTGTGGTTTGGAAAAGAACACATGCAATGACACTCCATGTGCCAGGCCATGGTCAGAAAGGCTAGGAACAAGTTGGAATGCAGCTTCCACATTCAATGGAGCACCAACGTGGCAGAGAGGTTGCATCACCACACCCACCTGAGTGTGTGTGGTCATGTGGATCATTGTAGTTTAGAAAAGAACACATGCAATGTCACTCCATGTGTCAGTCCATGGTTAGAAAGCCCAGGAACATGTTGGAATGAAGCTACCACATGCATTGGAGCACCCGTGTGGCAGAGAGGTTGCATCACCACACCCACCTGAATATGTTGGAATACAGATACCGCATGCAATGGATCACCAGTGTGGCAGAGAGGTTGCATCACCACACCCACCTGAGTGTGTGTGGTCATGTGGATCATTGTGGTTTGGAAAAGAACACATGCAATGACACTCCATGTGTCAGGACATGGTCATAAAGCCCAGGAACATGTTGGAATGGAGGTGCCACATGCATTGGAGCATTAGTGTGGTAGAGAGGTTGCATCACCACACCGACCTATGTGCGTGTGGTCATGTACATCATTGTGGTTTGGAAAAGAACAAATGCAATGACACTCCATGTGTTAGGACAAGGTCAGAAAGCCCATGAACTTGTTGGAATACAGATACCACATGCAATGGTGCACGAGTGGGTAGAGAGTTTACATCACAACACCTACCTGAGTGTGTGTGGTCATGTGGATCATTATGGTTAAGAAAATAACACATGCAATAACACTCCATGTGTCAGGACATGGTCATAAAGGCCATGAACATGTTGGAATGCAGCTGCCACATGCAATGGAGCACCAGTGTGGCCGAGAGATTGCATCACCACACCAACCCGAGTGTGTGTGGTCATGTGGATCATTGCGGTTCGGAAAAGAACACATGCAATGACACTCCATATGTTAGCCCATGGTCATAAAACCTATGAATATGTTAGGATACAGATACCACATGCAATGGAGCACCAGTGTGGCAGAGAGGTTACACCACCACCCCCACCTGAGTGTGTCTAGTCATGTGGATCATTGTGGTGTGGAAAAGAACACATGCAATGACATTCCATGTGTCAAGACATGGTCATAAATCCCAGGAACATGTTGGAATGCAGCTGCCACATGCAATGGAGCACTAGTGTGGCAGAGAGGTTGCATCACCACACCCTCCTGAGTGTGTGTGGTGATGTGGATCATTGTGGTTTGGAAAATAACACATGCAATGACACTCCATGTGTCAGAAAGCCCAGGAACATGTTGGAATGCAGCTTCGACATGCAATGGAGCACCAGTGTGACAGAGAGGTTGCATCATGTAACACCCCGTCCACTCCTGGGCCTGGGGGGTGTCACTCGTAGCAGCCTAATAGGATATCTAGGCTAGCCCCATAGACCAACACTAGTCTTTTCTGCGCACTTTGTCCTCACTCGTGCGCACCCGGTTACCCACTTCCCGGTCGGTCACCCATCCTAGAATTGCTCTAGGCCAAGCACGCTTAACCTTAGAGTTCTTTTCGAATGAGCTTCCGGAAAATAAGTTGCAACTTGTTTATATGAGTATCCTATCAATCCTACTAAGCCATGTGCCGGATCTCACATACACCCACCCTTTAGAAGATCGATGCCCTCATCGATCAAGCACACCCCAGGAACATTCCCTCTTGGCATGCGTCTGTGCGTCCAGTGCCGGCACATCTGCCATGCCGTGTCCACTCTGGGCCACACGCGCCGTGCTCCACATGTCCCGCCACTGACCCGCACACACCCGTTTAACCGCGAGGTCAGCTCTGATACCACTTGTAACACCCCGTCCACTCCTGGGCCTGGGGGGTGTCACTCCTAGCAGCCTAATAGGATATCTAGGCTAGCCCCACAGACCAACACTAGTCTTTTCTGCGCACTTTGTCCTCACTGCGCTTTGCTACCCACTTTCCGGTCGGTCACCCATCCTAGAATTGCTCTAGGCCAAGCACGCTTAACCTTAGAGTTCCTTTCGAATGACCTTCTGGAAAAGAAGTTGCAACTTGTATATATGAGTATCCTATCAAACCTACTAAGCCATGTGCCGGATCTCACACATCACCACACCCACCTGAGTGTGTGTGGTCATGTGGATCATTTTAGTTTGGAAAAGAACACATGCGATGACACTCCATGTGTTAGGCCATGGTCAGAAAACCCAGGAACATGTTGGAATGCAACTTCCACATGCAATGGAGCACCAGTGTGGCAGAGAGGTTGCATCACCACACCCACCTGAGTGTGTGTGGTCATGTGGATCATTTTGGTTTGCAAAAGAACACATGCAATGACACTCCATGTGTCAGGCCATGGTCAGAAAGCCTAGGAACATGTTGGAATGCAGCTGCCACATGCAAATGGAGCACCAGTGTCGCAGAGAGGTTGCATCACCACACCCACCTGAGTGTGTGTGGTCATCTGGATCGTTGTGGTTTAGAAAAGAACACACTCAATGTCACTCCATGTGTCAGTCCATGGTCAGAAAGCCCAGGAACATGTTGGAATGCGACTGCCACATGCAATGGAGCACCAGTGTGGCAGAGAAGCTGCATCACCACACCCACCTGAGTGTGTGTGGTCATGTGGATCATTGTGGTTTAGAAAAGAAGACATGCAATGACACTCCATGTGTCAGGACATGGTCATAAAGCTGAGGAACATGTTGGAATGGAGCTGCCACATGCATTGGAGCATTAGTGTGTCAGAGAGGTTGCATCACCACACCCACCGGAGTGTGTGTGGTCATGTGGATCATTATGGTTTGGCAAAGAACACATGAAATGACACTCCATGTGTCAGGCCATGGTAAAAAAACCTAGTAATATGTTGGAATGAAGCTACCACATGCAATGGAGCACTAGTGTGGCAGAGAGGTTACATCAGCACACCCTCCTGAGTGTGCATGGTCATGTGGATCATTATGGTTAAGAAAATAACACATGCAATAACACTCCATGTGTCAGGCCATGGTCAGAAAGCCCATGAACATATTGGAATATAGATGCCACATGCAATGGAGCACCAGTGTGGCCGAGAGATTGCATCGCCACACTGACCTGAGTGTGTCTGGTCATGTGGATCATTGTGGTATGGAAAATAACACATGCAATGACATTCCATGTGTTAGGACATGGTCATAAATCCCAGGAACATGTTGGAATGCAGCTACCACATGCAATGGAGCACTAGTGTGGTAGAGAGGTTACATCACCACACCCACCTGAGTGTGTCTGGTCATGTAGATCACTGTGGTTTGGAAAAGAACACATGCAATGAAACTCCATGTGTTAGGACATGGTCATAAATCCCATACATGTTGGAATGCAGCTTCCACATGCAATGGAGCACTAGTGTGGCAGAGAGGTTGCATCACCACACCCTCCTGACTGTGTGTGGTGATGTGGATCACTGTGGTTTGGAAAAATACACATGCAATGACATTCCATGTGTCAGGCCATGGTTAGAAATCCCAGGAACATGTTGGAATGCAGTTTCCACATGCAATGGAGCATAGGTGTGGCAGAGAGGTTACATCACCACACCCCACCTGAATGTGTGTGGTCATGTGGATCATTGTGGTTTAGAAAAGAACACATGCAATGTCACTCCATGTGTCAGTCCATGGTCAGAAAGCCCAGGAACAAGTTGGAATGCAGCTGCCACATGCATTGGAGCACCAGTGTGGCAGATAGGTTGCATCACCACACCCTCCTGAATATGTTGGAATACAGATACCACATGCAATGGAGCACCAGTGTGGAAGAGAGGTTTCATCACCACACCCACCTGAGTGTGTGTGGTCATGTGGATCATTGTGTTTTGGAAAAGAACACATGCAATGACACTCCATGTGTCAGGACATGGTTATAAAGCCCAGGAACATGTTGGAATGGAGCTGCCACATGCATTGGAGAATTAGTGTGTCAGAGAGGTTGCATTACCACACCCACCTGAGTGTGTGTGGTCATGTGGATCATTACGGTTTGGAAAAGAACACATGAAATGACACTCCATGTGTCAGGCCATGGTCAAAAACCCAGTAATATGTTGGAATGCAGCTACCAATGCAATGGAGCACTAGTGTGGCAGAGAGGTTGCATCACCACACCCTCCTGAGTGTGCGTTGTCATGTGGATCATTATGGTTAAGAAAATAACACATGCAATAACACTCCATGTGTCAGGCCATGGTCAGAAAGCCCATGAACATATTGGAATGCAGATGCCACATGCAATGGAGCACCAGTGTGGCCGAGAGGTTGCATCGCCACACCGACCTAAGTGTGTGTGGTCATGTGGATCATTCTGGATTGGAAAAGAACACATGCAATGACACTCCATGTGTCAGGCCATGGTCAGAAAGCCCAAGAACATGTTGGAATGCAGCTGCCACATGCAATGGAGCACCAGTGTGGCAGAGAGGTTGCATCACCACACCCACCTAAGTGTGTGTGGTCATGTGGATCATTGTGGTTTAGAAAAGAACATATGCAATGTCACTCCATGTGTTAGTCCATGGTCAGAAAGCTCAGGATAATGTTGGAATGTAGTTGCCACATGCATTGGAGAACTAGTGTGGCAGAGAGGTTGCATCGCCACACCCACCTGAGTGTGTGTGGTCATGTGGATCATTATGGTTTGGAAAAAAACATATGAAATGACACTCCATGTGTTAGGCCATGGTCAGAAACACAGTAATATGTTGGAATGCAGCTGTCACATGCAATGGAGCACTAGTGTTGCAGAGATGTTGCATCACCACACCCTCCTAAGTGTGTGTGGTGATGTGTATCATTCTGGTTTGGAAAAGAACACATGCAATGACACTCAATATGTGAGGCCATGGTCAGAATGCCCAGGAACATGTTGGAATGCAGCTTCACATGCAATGAAGCACAAGCGTGGCAGAGATGTTGCATCACCACACCCACCTGAGTGTGTGTGGTCATGTGGATCATTGTGGTTTAGAACAGAACACATGTAATGACAGTCCATGTGTCAGTCCATGGTCAAAAAGCCTAGGAACATGTTGGAATGCATCTACCACATGCATTGGAGCACCAGTGTAGCAGAGAGGTTGCATCACCTCACCCTCATGAATATGTTGGAATACAGATACCACATGCAATGGAGCACCAATGTGGCAGAGAGGTTGCATCACCACACCCACCTGAGTTTGTGTGGTCATGTGGATCATTGTGGTTTGGAAAAGAACACATGCAATGGCACTCCATGTGTCAGGATATGGTCATAATGCCCAGAAACATGTTGGAATGGAGATTTCACATGCATTGGAGCATTAGTTTGTCAGAGAGGTTGCATCACCACACCCACCTAAGTGTGTGTGGTCATATGGATCATTATGGTTTGGAAAAGAACACATGAAATGACACCATGTGTTAGGCCATGGTCAGAAAGCCTAGTAATATGTTGGAATGCAACTGCCACATGCAATGGAGCACTAGTGTGGCAGAGAGGTTGCATCACCACACCCTCCTGAGTGTGTGTGGTGATGTGGATCATTCTGGTTTGGAAAAGAACACATGCAATGACAGTCCATGTGTCAAGCGATGGTCAGAAAGCCCAGGAACATGTTAGAATGCAACTTCCACATGTAATGAAGCACCAGTGTGGTAGAGAGGTTGCATCACCATACCCACCTGAGTGTGTGTGGTCATGTGGATCATTTTGGTTTAGAAAAGAACACATGCAATGACACTCCATGTGTCAGGCCATGGTCATAAAGCCCATGAATATGTTGGAATACAGATACCACATGCAATGGAGCACCAGTGTGGTCGAGAGGTTGCATCACCACACCCATCTGAGTGTGTGTGGTCATGTGGATCATTGTGGTTTGGAAAAGAACACATGCAATGACACTCCATGTGTCGGGCAATTGTCAGAAAGCCCAGGAACATGTTGGAATGCAGCTTCCACATGCAATGAAGCACCAACATGGTAGAGAGGTTTCATCACCACGCCCACCTGAGTGTGTGTGGTCATGTGGATCATTGTGGTTTAGAAAAGAACACATGTAATGATAGTCCATGTGTCAGTCCATGGTCAAAAAGCCTAGGAACATGTTGGAATGCAGTAGCCAGATGCATTGGAGCACCAGTGTGGCAGAGAGGTTGTATCACCACACCCACATGAATATGTTGGAATACAGATACCACATGCAATGGAGCACAAATGTGGTACAGAGTGTAACATCCCAATTTCAGCAACCCTGATTAGTTGTCTAGAATGCAAAAATCAGGGGGAACAAAAACCAGGGTTTGCTTGTTGATTGGATATGCTTATGCATATGAAAGTGTATTAGATGATATACTCCTTACCTTAACACCAATTGACAAAAGTTACTTCCCAAAACTGTCTTGGCTTATTTTCCATATTCTCAAATGTTATGGCATTTCAAAATGTGAGCCAAGAAGCATTTGCAAACCAACTATTTTAGTAGCTTCTATTGATCAAACTATGGAGAGCTACATACTATAATCTCCTTATGTTTTCAAGACAGAACCTTCAACTACTCTTACCTTTAGGATCTCCAAAACCTTTTAGTAAGCTCTTGAATTCTACTCTTGGTAGAGATACCAAGGACTCTCATCTTATTCAAAATCTAACCTTTTCAAAATACCCATCCTTACCTCAAGCTAAGATTGATGGTAACCCTAGTAGTAGGTTTTCTTAGTTTATAAGATGAGTTGCCTTGATCTGCTGTCTGATGAATTGCCTTGATCTGCTGCTTGAATTGTCTGCTTAGGAGATAGTATGAGCTACTCTAGGAGCTCATCACTAGGATCGAGAGGTTTCAAAATCACCACACCCTAAGCAAGAGTACAAAGCAGGATCTAATCTCTAGATACTAGGTGATCATCTAAAACCCTTAACCAGATCAATTCTGCAGTGATCCATTCTAGAATTTCCCAAGTCAATGAAGACCAATATCAAGCATGGATCCCTTCTACTCAATCTACACTTCAACATCATCCACTTGATGATGCTTGGGTACCTTGCAACCCATCAAAATCATCCCCACCCACATTCTAGTCAAAACCCCTAAATCTGCCAAGTTAACCATCCTAAGGACTACAAATGCCCACTATTTCCCTTGGATAGATCATCCTCCAACCCACTTGTTCTTGATGGTTTTGCAGGCCCACTATTCCTGCAAATCTAATCAACATGCCTACTTTGATAGAAGCTCACACCAGCATCCAACATTCTATGGACCAACTCTTTGCATGGTTGTGTTCTACTCATATAGGTCTATCAACATCTACTTCACTTGTTCCAAGTGGATCTCTGTGCTTCTTAAACCCACATGGTTTATAAGGCATCATGACTCATCTGGTATGGCAGCCTTATTTTCAACAAAGTTTACCATCACATCCAGACCACCTAAAATGTAACCAATCCAAACTCCTTCTTCCATGATCATATATATGACTTGTTCTAGCTCTCCACCTATGCCTTGCATCAAGGTGAGCTCTGAGCTCAAAGATCCAACAAGGTTTTGGTGGTATAAAAATAACATCACCCTAGATCCTCAATTCCTTGCTTTTCCATCTAATTCAAGTTGGATTTCCAATTCCCAAGGTTGCAAATGATTGCTACACCTTGTCTATATCATCTACCTTGATCATCAAGATTTATAAAATATTATCCATATTATTTTGGCTCCAAATCTATTTAATCTCTCTAATAGTCAAAATCTCCAAAACTCCTCTCACAAAGGAAAGTTTGGTTCTTGACAAAACACTTCTCTAACTTTAAGCACAATTGAGTCTTATATATCATACCCTATCATCCTACTTCAAAAATAAATATTTTTGAAGTGCTTTATTATTTCTTTTTGCCCATTTTCTTAAATTGCTGAATTGGAATAATAATTGTTTTAAATAATTCTATCTTCCAATAAATCTTGGGAAAATTCCCCTAAGTGTGTATTCACATTTGGGACCATCTCAAACCAAAAACCAACCTTGTCCAACGTAAAATAATCAAATAACCTTCTAGAAACTACTTCTATACTTTTTGAATAACTGGTTTTTAAGTGGACTTAAAGTCCTCTGAAAAACCCCAAATAATTCCTAGAGTTATGCCTTGACCTCATCTACCTACCAGTATCATCTCCCTACCTTGTCCAATACAAATTTTGGAACTTCCTTCACGAGCACTCTTGTGATCAAACTATACAAAACAATCAAAACTTGAACTAAACAAAAACCAAATCATCACCAAGGCTAGCATCACACTTCTCCACAGCACTAACACCCCCTCCTGGTCGTGCTACACTGTAGCCCACTACTGTAGCATCTTCCCTCCCCTTGTCTTTTACTCGTGGATAGAGAGAAAGAGAGATATGCATATCTTGCAAATCTTGGAAATAATTGTGCTGCAACAACCACCATCCTCCCACCACTCACTGGTCGACTCCAGTATCCCACCACACCCCTACCCTATCCCCTCACCCCTCTCGAGCTCCGGATCCAGATCCCGAGCTCCCCTTTCCCATGGAGGAGAATAAGCTCTCCTCTCGGTCTCCTCCGGCTAGTGGAGTGCTCGGTCGACTCCGACCTTCCCCCATCCCCTCATTCTACCCCCAAACCTTCTCTGAGCCACCCCAGATCCCCCTCTCCCTCTCCCTGGCTTCCCCTGCCCAGGAACCTGAAGCCTTGGCCCATGGAGCTGCGAGGAAGAAGAAGGCCATACTAGGGCTACCCTACTCCGTTCCTCCCCATTTCTTCTCTGGTGTGATCCTCCCGGCGAGCCTAAGCTAAAACAGCTCTTTTATCCAACATGCAGGCACCCCTAGAAGCATCTCTGACGAGGTCCGCCGCGTGTGTCACTGTGGCTCCCACGCGAGCTTCATCCCGACATCAAAACCGCCACTACCGCCCATCGCCGGGACCGTCGTCGACCGCCGATCCTCCTCCGCCGTTCCCCGGTCGCCGGAGAGGCACTGGTAAGACTCCCCAGCGTGTCCCCAACACCTCATAGGGTTTCTTCGCTAGCGCCCTAACTGCGAGGTGGAAGACGGTCGGGAGGCGTCGATCTCGATCTAATCGAGCGGCTCCCCGCTCCATACCCCTTTGCTCCATGGCCTCGCTGACCAGCGGGACCTGCCCCGCGGGACTTTGAATCCTCCACCCGCATGCGTCGGCGTGCGAGTGGGCCGGATCCGCGCAGCGCGGCCCAGCTCCCTCTAGATCTAGCCCGCCACCCCCTTGTCTTCCTTTTCTTTTTTCTGTAATTTTTCTAGAGCTGCAAGTTGCTGTTTAGTTTAAAGAGATCCAAAAATTGTAAAATTCCTAGTTTTGGCCAGATGCAAATTTGTACATGTTCTGAACTGTTTGGTACAACCTTCAGAACTTGTACCTGGCTGAAAACAATATCCCTCTTTTTCTATGATTTAACCTAGTAAATAGTACCTTTTGTAGTCATTAAATCCCTTAGGAGATTATGATCGTCCAATTGGACTGAAAGAATAATTACCTGGTAGGTATTCCCCATACCTTCTATCTAGCATTGGCCCCATGCCAGCTTGAGGTATGGTCCACCAGTTGCAAAAATAACAAAAACAAGGCATTTCTGCCTTTAAGATTTTCTCTGGGCCAATTTATAATAGGTACTAACCTAAATCCAACTCTCCTAGTTCCTAAAGCATAAGATCTATCAAAATCCAGGAGCCCATTATTTTCTAAGCCTCAGTTGATTTATTGTGAATTAATCTGTTTTGGGCTTAGACAATTCACTAGATAAATCACTACAGTAGCTCTGCATCTCCAAAATGAGTGAATCCAATTTCTACATAAAGGTATTGGTAATACCTAGCAGGTTTCCTTGGTTTCATATCACTATCTACTGTGGATTTAATCTGGTGAAAAAGTCAAGTTACCTACAGAACTGCCTTTGGGAATTTCCTGAGAGTATTCTGGTAAATATTTTGACATGATTCTAACTCTCAGTGAACAAGTACATAAAAACCTACTGAACCATCCAAGGAAATAGTTTTTGGAGCTCCAGAACTTTTCTGGTGAATTATTTCCTTAAACTAGAATCTTATTCACTATAAAAATCACTATAAATCTTTGGTAATGGATAAAATAGTGAAACCACTTTTGTTGGTTTCATTTTATCAAAATCCTATCTATTGGTATCATTTTTATCCAATGGTATCTTACAGAGTATGTCCTTGGTCCAAAAACCCCTCTTAGGTAGTTCCTCGACAATAAACCCTAAAGGGTGTTCATCCCCTTCTCCAAGGCCATCTCAACCTCCTAAATCAAATCCTCACTAAAACTACTGAACCTTAATTGAAGATTATTCAATTTCTTGTTTGCTGAATGGTATTGGTGATTGTATGACTTGTATTGATTGTGCCATTTTGTTTGTTTGCATGTGTTCCCTATCGACGATAGTTACAATGAAATCGGAGAGCAGAAGAAGTGGTATTTATTATTGGTATTGGTGTTCTTGATTATATAAAGAAGAAGTCCAGGGACATATTGCCATATTGCTGATCCTCAGGCAAGCCACCTTCTTTCTCATAAGCCTTGTCCTACTATTTTACTTATGCATGTTTTATCTACTATTTATGAAACTTCATTGTTTTATTATATGTTGATGTATATATGGCAGTGGTTTGTGACGAGGTTTAATCTCGTCAATGCCCATTGTTATGGACTTGGGTTTTGGAGAAGATGGGGATGCTGGAGATCGTGGAACGGTTAACAAACAAGCAACCAGGGGACACGAGATTTACCCAGGTTCAGGCCCCCGGAGGGAAAACCCTACTCCTGCTTGTCTGCTCTTTGATTATGGCGGAACCGAAAGTTACAGGATGCGCAGATTCGATCTGGCGTGGAGGCGTGTATGAAAAGTATGGATCTGCTTTCGTTGGCCCTCCTAGCCTTTATATATGAGGAGGCTAGGTCTCGTGTACCGATACGGTAGGTTACAAGTTGTATTCGAACTCTAGTCTTGCTCTCCAAGGATCCGAAGGCCATGGGCCTTGGCACCCAAAAATCTTCATGGGCCAGATGTCCGGCTGTGGGCCTTCCTTGGGCTGGACCAGGTATGCTGAAGTTATGTACCCGTGGTATAACCATGTCAAGAGTTCTAGTGTTCACGAATCGTGGATTCGGTGAGGACTCTTCAATCCTTCGGTGTAACTCGTCTTTCAAGAGAATGTGTAGGGATTGTTGATGCATGTGCTCGACTCACCCGACGGATCAAGGTCGCTTAATCGTCTTAGGACAAAATAACACGATCTTCTTCAGTAAGTAGTCCCTCGACCGAACCCGAACATATGTCTGGCGTCGACTCAGGCCGCGGAGGACTTACAGGAGTGGAATTTCAGTGATTTTAAATGATGTACCCAACGCGTCCGTCGGGATTTTTCATCACGCCTGTTGGCATGGATTTATACTAGCAGAGCGCAGTCAGGTGCGTTGCCAGGCCATCAGATGGTATCTGTAGGTCTTATCTTTGCGTCGCAGACGCAGCATCCGAATGTTTATCACCGCGGAGGTGTTTCGGTACAAGGAGGATGTTACTCACTTAGCATTAATTGGGGCAGAGTTGCTGAAAAGTTTTGCATGCGGATCCGGAAGATCGCAATGAAGATTTCATAGGGTGCGCGACCAGCGCCCTATGGAGTAGCCCGAGTCTGTTCGAGTCGTAGACTCGAGCGGAGACTTTTAGTGCAAGCATTGCTCAGTTGTTTAGTCCGTAGGACTCGAAAATTTTCGGATGCTGAAATCCTTCCTCCCTATGGGAGTAGCCCCCGAGTCCGTAGTGGAGTCGCAGACTCGTCGTCGTACTCGAAGAATTGTTCCATGGCGTAGTTCATTGGCGTGCCACTCGAAGATCTGGCGGAGTCGTAGACTCAGGCAGAGACTCGAGTCTTGTATCTTCTTGACCGAGTACATCGGTGCGCGACAGCGCCTGATAGGAGTAGCCTCGAGTATTTAGTCGAATCGTAGATTCGGTGAGTACTCTTACTGTAGCCGAAGTTTGGTGCTAGTATAGCTTTTGATGACGCTGTGACGATCAATGACCTCAGCCGCCCGCCGCGCCAGAGATGACTTGACTTGACGGGTGTGGGTCCCACTTCGACTTTGAATTGACCGTCACGGCGGGCGTGGGATGATTACGGCGTTTCCTCGATTTGGTAGAGTGGACGTCGTGGGAACGACGGTTCGTTTTGGTGCTGACACGTGTACGGCCGGATCTTCCGTTGGCGTTAGGTCTTCTCGATGGACGGCCAGCGTGCGTCGTCTTTGCTGTTATAATCCGTGGTGAAATCGTGGTATGTCTTTTACCGCAGCAATTCATCATCTGCTTGCTTCTTTGCGCCGAGCGATTCTTGCTGCGCGTGCTAAGATTTCCTTTGCATTTCCTTTGTTCGCTGCTGGCAACGCCACCACCGCCGTAGCGCCATGGGGAAGAAGAAACCCTCATCTGCAGTTGGGACCAGCGCTGCCGGAGGCAAGAAGGGCGCCGCCGCTGCTCGTGTCACCGATGGTGGCTGGCAGCGATCAGAGACACGGGAGAGCGATCTTCGCAAGCTGCGTGAGCGGAGCCTAATCCCGCAGGACGCGACGGCCGTGAAACTCCCCGGCAATGAGGTAATCCCCCGTCCCCCATCTGGGTACCGGGTTATGTTCGTCGCCTTTGTTTTGCATGGGTTTTCGTATCCACTCCATGACTTCCTTCGTGGACTGCTCTTCTTCTATGGGGTTCAACTCCATCATCTGTCTCCCAACTCCCTTCTCCACATTGCGTGTTTTATCACTCTTTGCGAGTGTTGGCTTGGCATTGAGCCGCACTTTGGCCTCTTCCAGAAGCTGTATTCTGTGAGGAGGCAGTCTGGTTCGGATGGTGTGTATCCCATTGGGGGTTTCATCATCTCTCTTAGTCCTGATGTCCAATTCTTTTCCTTCTCCATGTCCGAATCTGTCCAGTACTGGCGGAGGAAATGGTTTTACATCCGTGACTCCGTGCTGCCTGGGCAAGATTTTGGTCTCGTTCCTTTTGACCCCTCCCAGTTGATTGTGAAGAAGAGGTCCTGGAAAAATCAGATCTTAGACGGTGAGGTGGCGGAGATAGAGGCCTTGTACCGTCGGGTGGAGGAGCTCCAATTTATTCCTGAGAAGGAGGTGAACGGTGTCGACATTATCCGGGTGTTTCTTGAGCGTCGGGTGCATCCGCTCCAGGCGAGGGCGCATCCGATGTTCCTTTACTCTGGGCGCCGTGATCCGACGAGGGTTTCGAGTGAGAAAATCTCTGAGGTGGAACTTGACAGGGCTCTTCGCGTGCTGTTGATGTTCAAGGCCGACGAGGAAATCCCGGGGAAGTCGTTGACTCCGCCCTTTTCGTCGACGTTGGCCATGCCAAAGGTGTAGATTTGCGCATGTAGTGCTTCCCTTATGTTTTGTCAGTTGTGTACTTGTGCCCTTTGTTTGCTAACAAAGTTTCTTCTCATCTTGTAGAGCTTCAAAGTGCCAGGCATGGCTCCACCATTGCCCGAAAGGTATCCGAATGCCCCGGATAATGAAGTGGTGGATTCCGTGTCCGAGCTTCCTTCGGCGCGATCTCCGGCGGAGGATGCCGACGAATCGAGTGAAGATCATTCGAGTAAGCGATCACGGAGCTCGAGCGAGTCTTCGGATGCCTCGACTCGATCCCGAAATCCTCGGGTCTTGAGCGTCATGATGATGTTCGGGGGTTCGTCTTCTCCCATTCCTCGCTTCTGTGCGAGCTGTTGCTCCGCACCCGCCAGCAAAGCGGAAGAAGGAAGAGAAGAAGGAGGAGAAGAGGGCCCGGAGGGCTTCTCCTATCTTCGACCTGAGCGCGTTGGGCTCGTAAGTGTTCTTGTTGCCACTGTTGTCTGTTGTTCACTTGTTATTTTTGCGCCTGTGTTGATTGGCTTCGTATTCAGCAATCCTCCGGCTTTCGAGTGATGGAGCGCGCGAGATGATGGGGGAGTCGAACATTGCGTCGCCCCCTCCGCAGGCGGTGGCATCTTCGGGTGGTGCTGCGCCTGTTCCTCTTGTGCAAGAGAGGCTGGTGGTTGCGCCTCAGGATGTCGCAGGCGGGCCTGCGGGTTCGTCTTCGGAGCACGTAAGTTTGTCTGCTTCATGTCACGGGGGGAGCCCCCGAGCGTCTTTGTGTGCTGATGTTGTGTTTGCTTCTGTGTTTTGGGCGTAGCCCCCAAGTCCTGCCTCATCGCTATTGTTTTTCCTCGCAGCCTTTTGTCCAAGAGGCCAAGCTGGTGGAGGAGCTCGACGCTGGAGGCGAAACTTCGGCAGCTTCAAGGTATTCGTATGCCTTGTATTACATTTCTTGCTTATCCTGGTGCTTTGCTTTGACACTTGCCTGTTGTAAATGTAGAGGAGCATAATGACTCTCTTCGTGAGGTTGATGCTCTGAAGAAGAGCCTTGGCCAATTGGAGCAGAATCGAAGCACCGAGGCTAAAGAGCGCTTTGAGCTGGAGCCGAAAAAACAGCCAAACGAAGAGTCGCAGCGGAAGCCGCAGTCGTGAAAGGGAGGCGCGAGAAGCTCATGGCTGCTGCCAAGGCAATTTCGGGTGAGTGCTAGCTTTTGCACTTGCTCCTTTTTCTTCGGGTCTTCTTCTATGTTGCTTTTCTTCATGTTTTTTTTTCTGTTTTGTCTCAGATGCCGCAGGCATCGAGTTCGACCGCAGTGCTCTGGATGATGCCACTGTGGCGGTCAAAGACCGCTGCAGTACCGTCGTCAACTCCCTTGCCAAGGCGAAGGAGGTCCTTGGTCGCTTCTACCAGGAGTTCTTCCCGAAGGGCGCAACCCTTGAAGATGTGGGTGCTCGGCAGAGGCTCGGTTACCGCGCCGCAGCGCATAAGCGCAGCGTATGGGCATCGGCGGTCCGTCGGCCGGGCGATGGCCATGGAGGCTGGGCGGAGCTGGACTTGCCCCAGATCACTTCGGATGCCGACGGCTGCGGATGGATCGAGGTAGCCTTCGCTGCTTACTCCGCAGCGATTTATGGGCCCAAGCTCATTGACTTGTTGTTCCGAGTACGCCGCAGCAGGCGAGGCCAAAGCTAGGCGCCTGCTCGAGGCGATTCGGTCCTACGCCTTTAGGCATAGGAGATGTAGGGTAGTATGTAGTTTATTTTGCTGTAAATATCTTTTGTAGCACCATTCTTGAGCCACGCAGCGGCCTTATTTAATGAATTCCTCGAGTTGGGCTTTTATCTTTGGCTGAGTATCGGTGTGCCTTCTTTTTTCTCGCTTAGGTTCCTTCGGTGTTGACCCAATTGGTACTTCATCCGAAAGGCCCTTGCGAGCATCGTTGATGATACCGCAGCTCGCTTTTCTTCGGGATCGTACGCAGCTTGGAGAGGGATTTGCTTGGGCTACGCGGTCGCGGCCGACGCTTAAAGTCCAAGGCGCACCGTAGTGCAGCCAGAGAGGAATACTTGATGGCGGAGCTGGGTCGGCTGTCCGAGCAGCTGCAGGTAAGTTGGTCCTTCTTCGGTCGTAGCTTAGTTCTTCGGGTGAGCCCGCTGGCCTTACTCTTGTTCTGCGGCTGTTGTCGCAAAGCGAATCTTGTTCAAGGAAGAAAAGGAGCGATTGCTGTTCGAGTCAATTGCTTGACTCAACAGGACATGGAAGCCGGTGGCTTCTTTTGGATGGATCGCGATCGTGCCATGGTTCGCGACGGTGCAGGATCGCGTCTTCCGTGTTTCGCGGGTGCTCCGCCAGTGTGCATATCATCGTCCTCGGTGTTGCACGCCATGTTTCCGTTGATGGCGTGTCGACCCTTGCAGGTCTTGGCGAAGTTTCGAGTGCCAGAATGTCAAGGAGCTGAGCGGCAGCACTTGTCGCAGGGGTGAAGGCTGCCTTGTCTCTTGTGAGGGTGCATCGCCTCGATGTAGATTTGGCTGCTGTGGCGATCGGGCCACCTCCTCGGCCAGATGGTGGCGAGTAGAATATGCGCGTCAGAACGGCAAGAGTATGCGACAGATTGTAGATTTGTTTGAGCAGCGTGCTCAGGCTATTCTTCAGAATAGGTAGAACCTGAAAATAAACAGAGATGTAAAGTTTGTATATTGCGCTGGCGGTATGTGCCCTTTGTTGTAAAGGTTCGCTTGTTAGCGAGCACGCAGCGCTTTGAGTTAGCACGCGCCTTTTCGCTTGCTCGACGTGGTCAGCTACTGTGTGTACATGTTTTGTCCTCGATGAAATCGTGAGGTGGGGAGCCCCGAGCATGCGTGCTTTTGATTTAGTACGTGCCCTTTTCATTTGCTCGACGTGGTCGCCTACTCAGTATACACGCTTTTGTCCTCAACGATGAAATCGTGAGGTGGGGGAGCCCCAGTGCGTTAGTAGCATGTAATCAAAGTTGCAGAGAAATAGTCACTCGAAGGTTGGGAGCGAGACACTTAGCTTTATTTGTAGCGTAATGGAGAAGGTACATGGTTCGGCTGAGTAGCCTAGGCTGTAAGCCTTATAAAAAAGGGGTACATTGCCCATTGCTATGGGTAGAATCGTCGCAGGTGCGAGATGTTCCCTGGGTTGGAGTATGCGACTCCAGACTCCACGTGCTTGAGGCGATAGGCGCCACCTGGGATGACCTCGGTGATGGCGTAGGGTCCTTCCTATGGCGACTCGAGTTTGTTCGGTCGCTTTTGCTTGAGTCGCAAGACGAGGTCTCCTTCGACGGCGATTCGGGCAGCCGGTGGCTGTGATAGTTGCGGAGACTTTGCTGGTACACCGCGGATCTAGCTGCTGCTATATCCCGTGCTTCGTCGAGTGTGTCGACGGCATCTTCGAGTGGGGCCGTGGATTCGGCATTGTGACGACTGTGGAGCCTGGTGACGATTGGCTGGTAGCACCGCCTCAGCTCGTGGTACCATGAAGAACGGTGTGTAACCGTGGAGCTGTTTACGAGTTCGTAAGCTCCACAGGACGGTAGCGCTTTCGGCCCAGCTTGCCGCCTTTGTGCTCGAGTGAGCTCGTGAGGCGCTTCGATGCCAGCGCCGATTAGGCCGTTGGCCTTTTCCACTTGCCCGCTTATTTGCGGGTGCGCCATCGAGGCGACGTGATATTGATCCGAGGCCTTCGCAGAAGTCCCGGAATTCTTCGGAGATGAAGTTTGATCCGTTATCGGTGATGATGCTGCGATGCGCCGAATCAGTAGATTATGGATTCAAGAACTTGACGGCGGTTTTGCCCTTACGTTGGTGATCGCATGGCCTCGATCCACTTGGTGAATTTGTCGATCGCGACCAAGAGGAAGACGTGTCCTCCTTCGAGGATTTTGGCGGTTTGCCGATCATGTCAAGGCCCCATTGAGCGAAGGCTGCTATGGGTATGGGTCAAGTTCGGACCCAGTGCGTGGTTTGTCGGCGAACCGCTGGCACCGTTGCATCTTCGGACGATGTCCTTTGCTGCTCATTGCCGTTAATAGAATCCTGCTCAGAGAGCTTTGGCGACAAGGGAGCGGCCGCATGGTGGCCGCAGATGCCCTCGTGGATATCTTGGAGTATGGCCTTGCCGCCGCCGATGGTGACGCACCGTTGTAGGACGCCTGTAATGCTGCGTTTGTACAGCTCGCCGTTGATGATGGTGAAGGCTTTTGACCGACGATATGCGCCGGCATCCGCCGTGCCGTTCGGGCAATTCTCCGCTTATCGTGTAATCGGAGGTATGGACGTGTCCAAGTTTCTTCGATCGCCATGACCTGCGCCAGTTGACCATGGCGACTTCGGTATCCAACTTTTCGGTCCTTCCTGTCCTTCGGGTAGCGAGCCCCGAGTGTTCTGCTTCTTCCGTGATCCTTGGGGAATTTCCGCTGATGGATGGCACGCAGATCTATTCGAGGAACACACCTGGTGGTACTTTTGCACAAGTCGAGCCGATGTTGGCGAAGTCCGGCCTCCTCGCTGCTCTCTCTTCCAACATGCCAAGTTCGCAGCCGCCGAATTCTCCTTCGAGTGCGTTGTATAGCGCGTGTACGCTATCATGTTTTCGGCAGCGTCGCACTCATTCATCGCCCGCTGGACGACAAGGTTGAGTCACCAGATGACCAGCGCTGCTGCGCGCATATTTTGCCATCCGCATGCCATGGATGAGGGCCTCAGATTCGTCCTCATTGTTGGATGCTCAATTTCATCCAAGGAAGTACTTCATCGTGTCACCTTGGGGAGGTCAATATGACTCCTGCCCTGCTCGCTTCGCTTGGAGCCATCAAAATGCATTGTCCAGATCTGCGACATGTCCAGGGTGTCGTGCAGCTGTAGCTCCATCCAAGGCACCGAAAGTCCGGAAGGACTTGAGATTTGATTATGCGGTCGCTTCGTAGGTGATGTCCAGCAGTGATAGCTCGATGCCCCACAGTACACGCCGGCCCTATGGCCTCTGGATTGTTTAGGATGCTGTTTAGGGTGCCTCGCTGACGACCATCACCGATGCTCTGGAAGTAGTAGCTTAGTCGAGCCGTCATGAACACGCCGTAGGCCAGCTTCGGTAAAAGGGAACCGCTGTTTTGTTGGAGTGAGAACTCCGAGGTAGTAAATTGGGCGTTGTACCCCATGGGTCTTGCCTTTCTTCGGGTCGATTCGACCACAAGTATCTTGACCACTGCGTGGCTGCTATGTACAGCAACAGGGCTCGCGCTTTTGGCGTGACCAAACGGGCGAGGTGGAGAGGAGCCGCTTGAGGTTTTCGAATGCGTCGTTGGCTTCGTGTCCATCAACTTGTCTCGCTGGCGCAGTTGGTAAAATGGTAGGGCCTTCGCCCATGCGGCCGATGAACACGCTTAGTGCCGCTACTTCCGCGAGCTGCTGAACGCCTTGAGGTTTTTCGCTTCCATTGTCATGATAGCTTTGATTTTCTTCGGTTTGCTTCGATCCCTCATTGAGAGATGAAGTATCCGAGCAGATTGACTGAGGGACGCCAAGGCGCATTTTCTCGATTGAGCTTGATCCTCAGAGTGATCAAGGTTGTCGAACGCCTCGTGGAGATCGCCGATAAGTGTTCTTGCCTCCTTGGTTTTGATGACTATGTCGCCGACATGGACTTGGACGCTATGACCGATCTGGTCCTTGAGGCAGGCTGCATGCATCGCTGGTACGTGGCACCCGCGTTCTTTAGCCGAAGGCCATTGTGTTGTAGCAGTATACTCCGAACGGTGTGATGAACGCCGCTTTTCTTGATCTTCGACCTTGAGTCGAATCTGATTATAACCTGAGTAGGCGCCGAGGAAGGAGAGTTTCACAACCCGCAGAATCGATGATCCGGTCGATCCGAGGGAGAGGGAAGTGGTCCTTAGGGCAGTTTTGTTCATGACGTGAAGTCCACGCACATCCGCAGGATGTCCGTGTCCTTCTTCGACCATCATCGTTTGCCAGCCACTCGCTTTCCTTCATTTCCGGATGAAGTCTGCCAGTAATCTGTTGATCTCTTTGCCGATAGCTTCACTGGCTCTGGCGTCTTCGGATGGACCGCTTGACTGGTTTGGTGTCCGGAAGACATTGAGTGCGTGTTTCGGCGAATTCGGAACTCCCGGCATGTCCGCAGGACACCAGCGAAGATTTCCAGTGCTCACGGAGGAATTCGACGAGCGCTTTCCTATGCGGTGTTGAGGTCGGCGATTAGCGCCGTCTTGGAGGCATCCGTTGGATGGACCTGTACTTTTTTGGTGTTGATGGTGGAGTCGAAAGACATATCAGGTGCGTTCTGCTTGGTGACTGGGGGTAGCCCATTGTCTCCGCCACCATGGAGCCTTACGAGCTCGTCTTGCATGCCGAAAGACTGGGAGATTTTGTTGAAATCCCTGTCGCATTGGTCTGATCGGGTGAAACTCCCGTGGACTGTGATGACGCCCCTTGGTCCTGGCATTTTGAGTAGTAGGTATGCATAGTGTGGGACGGCCAGGAATCTTGCGAATGCTACGCGTACCAGGATGGCGTGGTATTGCGACGGCCAGTCCACCACTTCGAATTCTAGGCGCTCCTGTCGAAAGTTGTCCGGTGTCCCGAAGATGACGTCGAGCCCTATTTTGCCTGTGGGGAAGATGCCTTCCTCGACAATGCCGTGGAACGTTGTGTCTGATTGTTCCAGGCTGTATTGCGGGATCCGCATAGCTGCTAGAGTGCTTGCGAATATTAGGTTGATGCCGCTGCCGCCGTCCATGAAGACGCGACTCATCTCGAAGCCTACGATCTGCGCCTCCAGCACCAGGGCAGAATGACCTGGGCGAGGGATCTGAATAGGGTGATCCGCGCGAGTGAATGTGATGCAGGACTCCGATCCGCTGAGGTACTCAGGGATGGCAGGTGGAGTTGTCACGACCATATTGATTTGGCGGGTGATCTTCTTTTGTACCCTGTTGGTTGGGCGTCCTTTCTGTATCATATTGAGTGCTCCTTTTGGTGGGGGGTATGCGACTCCGGCGTTGTTTTGCGCTGGTGCGGCTGGTTGATGTGGGCCTCCGATAGGCGGCGGTGGAGGAGCTCCGTGTGCTATTTCGCCTGGCGCAAGTGCGTTTCCGAACGCAGGAATTGGAGCTTGTTGCCTCATCTATACCATGCTTTCACTGAGTTTCTGGAACTCGCAGCAGTCCTTGAGCATCTGTCTAGCTTTCTTTTTGCCGTCTTGTTTGTCGATGTAGAAGTGGATGGTGCATGGACCCGAAAGTTTGTCGAATGCTAAAGGTCCGTTGTCGCGGTCACGGGCGCTACGATCGCGTTGGTCGTCCGCTGTCGCGAAGTTTCCGCCGCGATATCCTCCGCCGCTGCTTGTTGTCGTTACGGCGGTCGGCGAGCCGGCTGCGACCATGTCGGGTCCGTCGCGTCCTCGTGATACGCGGTCTCCTCTTGCTGCGGCATTCGCTTTCGCCGTAGTCGTCTTCTTCATCTCGATAGCGCCATTGGATGCAATCTTTCGCCATCCGCCCAACTGCTGGCATTTCCATGAGCTGGTCGAGTGTCTTGGGCTTTACGCATCCAAGTTTCTCCTTGAAGTCTGGGCGCCACGCCGCCCCGAAAGGCGCCGATGGCCCGTTCTTCGAGATGTGTGCTGCGGAGTTCTTGGTCGTGGACCAGCGTAGTATGTACGAGTAATAGATTCACCCGTTCTCCGAGTGCAGGCTCGCAACTCTTTGATTGAGGCGGCCTTTGCTGGTGCCTTTGAAGTTTTGATGAAGCTATAAGCGAGCTCCTCCCAGCTTCGGATGGATCCCGATAGGCTGCTGAGCGGACCTGCGTCGCTCGTCACCTGCGGTGAAGGCATTGCATGGAGGTTTCTTTGTTGCCTCCGTGAAGTTTAACGGATGATAGATGGTCACTGAGCCAGGACTTTGGATCTTATGTGCCATTGAACTTCGGAGTATCCGAAGGAAGCTTGAAGTTGCGTGGCATCTATGTTCGCCGGACGGGTCTGCTGAAGCATCGAGCCCCGCAGAGTTCTCCTTCGTCTTCATCCATCTCAGATTCGGATGAGCATGCGCGTTTGGCACGTGCTTTGTCGATTTTGCGCTGTGTAAGCTTGTACCTGGCATCGTAGTCGTGCTTATGGCGGTGCGAGCTCTTCTTTCTTCGAGGAAGATCGTGCTCTTCTTCATCTTCGGATGAGGGAGTGGGCTCCGCCATACCGGCTGGAGCTTTCTTCTTTGGCCCGTAGGAGCATCTTCGTGAGCGCAGCTCCGATTAGTCCTAGTCCGTGAGTGCGGACCTATGCATGGCCCTTTTCGGGTCCCTCCGGAGGTGGGTGAGCCGCAAGATACGCATGGCTGCCATGATCGCGGCTTGTGGCGCCTTCGGGTGATGTTGCTGCCGGGCGCCCATATCCATGAACGATGTGTGGAGGGTTCGGGTCACGCCACGCCGCTCCTTCGGGTCCATGTTTTCCACCCGAGTGATGCTTGTTTCTGATTTCCGCTTGTGCCGGAGCCGGGTCCCATGGCGGAGAGCGCAACTCGTCGCAAGACCGGACTCGAGGCTGCTTTCTTGCGCTTATCGAGCGCCTCCTGCATCTTGACTTGCTTCTTGTGCTCCTCGATGAGGAGGTAGTGGTATGCCATCAGGTCACGGGGAGTCCAGAGGTAGGACTATTTCCGCGACGGCACGGCGTGCTTCGCCCATCCTTCTTGCTAAGTTGGATGAGGTGGCCCTGTTTTCCCTGCTGCCGCTTTTGGCCTTGCGGGTTGGGGTTGGGCGGTGGGTTAGGCGTGTCTTCGTAGGTTTGATGATTGCGCGCATAGATAGCGCTGCAGATTGGTTGGTTGCCGCAGCTTTGGATTCGAATCGTAGGTCCCTTCATCCGAAGGTGGATCGCATGATCGGAGTTGCAGTGCTGTCGAAAAACTCATCTGTTGATGGTGACGGCGTGTACGGGTGTGGAGCCCATGAAGCGGGCCTGATTGACGGTGACGGCACCCGCCAGGAGGCGAGGGTACCAGCTTGTCCCACCGGAAGCGAAGCTCTAACAGAATTTCGAGTCCGTCGCCACGGGCTCGAAATCCTTCATGGTGGCCGCAGTGGGCGGTGAAGTCGAAAGTGCCAAGAGGAGGTGATTCTCCGCCGAGGAGTTGTAGATCGATCGGGTCGGAACCGTCACGACTTTAATCAGCAGCCCCAATTCCCACAGACGGCACCAATTGACGAGGTTTAATCTCGCCAATGCCCATTGTTATGGACTTGGGTTTTGGAGAAGATGGGGATGTTGGAGATCGTGGCACGCTAATGCATAAGCAACCAGGGGACACGATATTTACCCAGGTTCAGGCCCCCGGAGGGAAAACCCTACTCCTGCTTGTCTGCTCTTTGATTACGGCGGAACCGAAAGTTACAGGATGCGCAGATTCGATCTGGCATGGAGGCGGGTATGAAAAGTATGGATCTGTCCTGCTCGTTGGCCCCTTCTAGCCTTTATATATGAGGAGGCTAGGTCTCATGTACCGATACGAGTAGGTTACAAGTTGTATTCGAACTCTAGTCTTGCTCTCCAAGGATCCGAAGGCGTCATGGGCCTTGGCCACCCGAAAATCTTCATGGGCCAGCGTATGTCGGCTGTGGGCCTTCCTTGGGCTGGACCAGGTATGCTGAAGTTATGTACCCGTCGGGTATAACCATGTCAGTTTGGCTCCTCCGAACTATTACACTTTTGTACTATTAAGTACAACCCCCTTGACAACACCTACTTGTTACTAGTATGGTAGATGGTGTAATGCACCATACCCCTCTTGGAGACCCCGTTTTAGCCGAAGCAAAAACTAGAGGATGGGAAGACCCGGAAAAAGGTTTTACCAAATGTTTTATGAGCAAACCTTGGTGAGGTGGGACCTCCCAAGAGATGTTGAGAAAGAGAAAGGTTTTGTTTTACAAAATGCTGAAGGAAAGATGGAGGAAAAAGGTTTACGAAAATGGGACAGGGCTGGATTTGATGGTTGTCTATTCTGGTATAAGCTTCCTCGTAACTACTACAGGGGATTGTGATCCCTGGAGGGTAGGCCTTCTCTGGATAAATGGTCCATGCGGGACATCGACGGGGAGAAGGAACGAAGGGTTTGCGGACATCCACGCGTTACTATGAGCCCCTCATTAAAAGTGCACACTCAATAAGTGGAAAAAGTGCTCCGGTTGGTCCTCGGTACCTGATGTCCTGGTTTTGAGGGGAACAACACTCGTAGGGTAGGCACTTATATTGGAGTGGGCATCCGGAGAGTCTTGATCGGTTACTCGACCCACGATCGGTGTAGATCAGGGTAGTGTACCCGGATGGTGTGGGTAAAGTGTACAACCTCTGCAGGGTGTAAATCTATTCGAATAGCCGTGTCCGTGGTCATTGACGGGTTGGACAAACTTCTGTAGAGCGGTGCTGGTTTTGTTTTCAAAAGGATTTCAGAAAGAAATGGTTTTGGAAGAGTTTTGACCATGGGATGGTCGTAAAGGAGAAAGGTTTTGACCATCGGATGGTCAGAAGGAGGAGAAAGGAGTTTGGTCGTGGGACGACCTGAAGACGGGAACAAATGGGTGACCTAGTCCTAAGGTGTTCCAAAACTTTTCAAAATAGTTTCCAAAATGGTTTACAAAAGTTTTCAACAAAGATATGTAGATGCTATATCTGCAAGAGAAACTATTTGAGAAAAGAACCTCTCTTGGAGCCCTCCTACTACCACAGCCATAATGCATACCCTCTTGTTTTTATTGTTACTTTAAGGTCGTTTGCGAGTACATTCAAAGTACTCACTAGCATTGTCCCTGGCTATTAACTTGGTCAGATATCAAGAAGAAGGTGACGTTGACGACTATGCGAGCTAGGACGTTCTCCCAGTCAGTTGCCTGTAGGTTAAGGCATGGATCGAGATCTACGCTGGATGAAGTTCCGCTAATGATTATTGATGTAGCCATAATGGCATATATGTAAGTCTTGTAATTCGATATGTCTCGGATGTTGTAATGATACTTGTCGGTTATGTTCCACGGCTCACTGATCATGGGAACATGGTGTATGCATAATAGGGATTTCTCAGATGATTAAATCCGGGGTCCGCACTGATACATTGCAAATGTATCTATAATTTTTGATGTTCCATGCTTGGTTTTATCCACTTTCTTGTGTTTTGTCCGCACTTTGGAGTACTTTTCATATGATTTCTTGGACTAACCTATTAACAAGAGCCACAGTTACTGCCTGTTTTCTCGCTGTTTTGGTTCCGTGAAAGTCAAGATGAATACTCGAATTGGACGGACAAAAGCCAAAGTGCCTATTTTCGGAAGTCATCGACGCTGAATCACGAGACAGAGAAGGGCTATGGGTCCACACCACCTGGTCAAGGGCCAGCCTGCCCACTGTGGGTGGTCTGGGCCGACCCCCTCGGCCTCTCCTTCCGCCTATAAGATACCCTCGGGACGAAAACCCTAAGGACCCGATCAAAAATCCATGAAAGAGTTCAGAGTCAGCCATCTCCATCCCTAGATCAGAGGGATCTGAAGCTCTTCCGGCACCGCCGAGAGGGGAATTCACCTTGGAGGCCTTCTTCATCACCATGCAAGCCTCCGATGTGATGCGTGAGTAGTTCATCCTTGGACTGCAGATCCATGTAGTAGCTAGATGGCTGGTTCTCCTCCTTTGTGCTTTCATGTTTAGATCTTGTGAGCTCCGTTCATGATCAAGATCTTCTATTTGTAATTCTGCATGTTGTGTTTGCGGGGATCCGATGGATATTGAAATGCTATTTCAGATTGATTATTGATTCTATCATGTCTTTGTTATTTGTGATCTTGCATGCTTTCCGTTGTTAGTAGCTATCTTGGCCAAGTAGATGCTAGCAACTCCAAGACTTAGTATTTATGCTCGATAGTGGGTTCATGCCTCTGGTAATCTGGGGAAGTGACAGAAATCTCTAAGGTACTAGATGTGCTGTTGCTACTAGGGAGAAAACAACAATCCTTTGTTCATAGAACAATCGTATTGTTTACTTTACACGCAATTCGTAAAGCAATAATCTGTTGCATGCAACTTAATACTAGAGGGGGTTCGGATGATAACCTGAAGGTGGATTCTTAGTCATAGATGCAGTTGGATGGCGGTCTATGTATAATGTTGTAATGCCCAATCGAATCTCAAAGGAGTCAAGATGATTAGTATATGCATGTATTGCTTTCTCGATGTTTGTCAATTGCCCCGCTATAATTTGTTCACCCAGCATGTTATCTATCTTAAGGAGCGCCACCTCTAGTGAACGATGGATCCCGGTCCTTTTCTTTTACATAAAATCTACAAACTGTTTACTGCTTTGTGTTTACTTTCTGCAAACTTTTACTTCATTCCATTTGATACGCTTAATCCTTTGTTTTCAGCAAAACACAGTGAGATTGACAACCTCATCGCAAGTTGGGGATAGAGTTCTGTGGTTGTGTTGTGCAGGTCTCCACATTGCTACTAGCACCGACAGTGCGCCCTGCCAAGGCTCAGCTAGCAACACCTTTGGGGTGTTTCCTTGCACCTACTGGTTCGATTAAACCTTGGTTTTCATAACTGAGGGAAACTTGCTGTTGTGCTCATCATACCTTCCTCTTGGGGTTCCCAACGAGCTCTACATCAACACCGAGCTATCAAGCATTTTTCTAGCACCATTGCCGGGGAGTCAAGGACATCTTCACAAGGGCAGTCCTTCATAACCAATCTCTTTACTTTGTTATTTTTGTTTTGCTTAGTTTATTTTTTCTTCGTTTGCTTGTTTCTTTATCAAAAACACAAAATAAATTAGTTTTACTAGTTTGCTTTCTTATTTGAAAACCCAAAAAAATGACTACTCTTGAAAACACTAAGTTATGTGACTTCACTAGCACCAACAACAATGATTTTATGAGCACACCGATTGCTCCACGTGTGCCTAAAGATACTTTCTTTGAGATAAAACCTGCTTTACTCAATCTTGTTATGAGAGAACAATTTTCTGGTATTGGTAATGAAGATGCTGCTGCCCTTCTAAATAACTTTGTTGATCTTTGTGAGATGCAAAAGCATAGGGATATAGATGGTGATATTAATAAGCTGAAATTGTTTCCTTTCTCTTTGAGAGGAAAAGCTAAAGAATGGTTGAATTCCTTAACTAGGAATAGTATTGATTCTTGGACTAAATGCAAAGATGCTTTCATTGGAAATACTATCCTTCTGCTATGATTATATCTATGAGAAGTGAAATAATGAAGTTTAAACAATCTGATAACGAACATGTTGCTCAAGCTTGGGAAAGAATGAAATCTTTGGTTAAGAATTGTCCCACTCATGGACTGGCTGCTTGGATGATCATCCAAACTTTTTATGCAGGATTGAACTATTCTTCAAGGAACCTATTGAACTTTGCTGTTGGAGGTACCTTTATGACCATTACTTTGGGTGCTGCAACGAAGCTTTTGGATAATATGATGGTTAACTATTCTGAATGGCATACTGAAAGAGCTTCACAAGGTAAGAAGGTAAATTCTGTTGAGGAAACTTCCTCCTTGAGTGATACGATTGATATTATTATGTCTATGCTTGTGAATGGGAAAGCCCATATTGATCCAAATAATGTTCCTTTAGCCTCTTTGGTTGCTCAAGAAGAGCAAGTTGATGTGAACTTCATAAGAAATAACAATTTTGGCAACAATGCTTATGGTAATAACAATTATAGGCCCTACCCTCCTAATAATACTTATGGCTATAATGGTAAACCTGGATTACCTAGTGAAGGAAGAATTTTAGAAGTTGAAAGAGCCACTAAAAACATCATGCAAATGCAATATGAGCAAAATAAACTATTCCCTAAAACTATGGAGGAACAATCTACCATTTTGAAGAACATTAGCCATCAACTTGAGAGTCTAAATAGGGAAATTCCTAGTTTACAATTGAAACTCTCTAATGCTAAAAGAAACATATCATCTTTATCTAAAGCTCAATCCTCTTTGATCAATAAAATGGCTGCTAAACCTGAAACTAATGATAATCCCTTTGCAGATACTAATGCTATACAAGTAAGAATTGACGAAAATGTTAGACTATTAGCTGAATTACATGCTAAGTGGGAAAGAGAAGATGAAATTGCTAGAAACATTAGTGTTTCTACTATTACCACCACTAGTGTTGAGGCTAGTAATAGTTCCACTACTTTAGATGATAAATTTTATTTTGATCTTGATGGTTGCAATATCTCTTAAGTTATTAAGTTCCTACAAAAGCTTGCTAAAAGTCCTAATGCTAGTGCTATGAACATGGCCTTTACAAAACACATTACTGATGCTCTCATAAATATTAAAGAAGAAAAGATGAAACATAAAGCTTCTATTCCTATAAAACAACAAGATGGTTGGGAACCCATCATTAATATGAAAGAGAATGACTTTGATTTCAAAGCTTTATGTGATCTTGATAGTAGTGTTTCTATTATGCCTAGAAGGATTTATGATATGCTTGATTTGCCTCCACTTGAACATTGTTATTTGAATGTCCTGCTTGATGATAATGCTAAAAAGAAACTCATGGGGAGTCTTAATGATGTTCTTATTATAGTTAACAATGCCTATGTCCCCATAGATTTCTATGCTTTGGATGTTGAATGCAATGCTTCTTGTCCTATTACTTTGGGAAGACCTTTTCTTGGAAATGTTGGTGCCATTATTGATATGAAAGAAGGCACCATTAAATATCAACTCCCACTCAAGAAAGGTATAGAACACTTCCCTAAGAAGAGAGAGAAGATTTTTTTTGCTTCTCCTATGAAAACAAAATTTGGTCTTAATGCTTCTTCATTTGAGAACACTTGATTCTTTTGCTTGCTTCTTATGCCTAACTTAAAGGCGTTAAAGAAAAGTACTTATTGGGAGATAACCCAAAAGTTTTAGATGAGTCTTAGAAGTTATTACTTCAGTAATAACCTCTCCTTATCCTTTTTATTTTCTTTTTGTGCCAAGAGTAACCTCTAATGAGACATAAGTAATGATTGGGAAAGTTGCTGTCCCGAAACAGATTTCTGTGCTTCACCGTAAATATTCGTGTAAAATCTCTGAATGTCTTTTTGAGGTGTGAATGTTTGTGCTTATGCCCCAGGTTGTTATCTAACTTTCGCTAGTTCAAAACGTTTTGATTTGAGCAACAGAAGGTCTTCGAAAAAATTCGTCTTTACCTGCTAGTCTGTTTTGACAGATTTCTACCATTTTCTGCATTTGCTTCTTGTTGGTTCCTTTTTAAGTTCTTTTGGGGAATTGAGCTTTTTGAGGGAAGTGCTACAGTATCTAGTGTTCTAATGGAAGTTTATTTGGTGTTAGAACTGAACCTTAAGACTTATTTATCTTGAGTGCACTAATGTTGCTAATGAAGATTGTGTGAAGTTTAGTATGAAGGAAAAATTTCAGGTGTATGGAAGGAATGAGTAATGAGATGAAGGGTGGACTAAAGCTCAAGCTTGGGGATGGCACGCGTGTCACCCCAATAAATATCCAAGAAGTACAAGCGTCAGAGCTTGGGGATGCCAAAGGCATCCCCTTCTTCATCAATAAAAATCCCAGGTTTCTTCCAAACGCTTTATCTTTATTGTTTCATGCACAGTTGTGTTGTTCTTGGAGCGTCTTCTTTTTCGTTTTCGTTTTGGTTTTTCATTTGCTTGGTTTTCTTAGTTTTCTGAATAAATTGGTTGGACCCCCTCTTTCATACATTGGTTTGCAAATAGTTTGGTTTGGGTTGGAAAAGAGTAGGAAAGTTCATGCTTAAGTGGTAAAGAGAGCTTGTTTTTGACTGTGGCCTATGCTCTGTCATGCCATGCTTGATATTGTTTTAGCTTTATGCTTAGTATTCTTTGCTGTAGCATGACTTGTTATAAACAATTGAGATTGATTAATGTGCCTTGAATGAATCATGTGTTGTTTTAGCATATTAAAGCATAGTATAGTGGTATTCTCCTTTGATGCTTTATTTGGGTTGACTTGGCGCATGCTCACACCATGTTATGACTATCTCAAGTCACCATAGCCTTTATGATCCTTTAGTTTTCAACTTCTAGTATCACTTTATGCTTTGATCAATGATGTTTTGTCGCTCTGCATGATTATGGCCATTATTGCTCTCTTAGTTTGTCGCTCCCAATCTTTTGCTAGCCTCCACAACCAAGTATGAGTTCCACTCACGCATCCAACTCCCTAAACCAAGTTTTCCAAAGAGTCCGCCATACCTACCTACTAGCTTATGCTATTCCAAGTATATTCATGTTTTTGTTTACCTTCCAAATAAAACTTGTTATGAGAAAACTAGTGATTAAAGCTCTCACGAATTTGATGGCACACTTTACTTTTCTTGCCCTTAATAAACTTGAACCATTGTGTCGTCTATGTTGTATATGCTTGCACTTATTTGTTGGGAATTAGCAGAACCATGCTTTCATGGGGAGCGCTTTCAACATTGCACTTGGTACTTGTACCTAGTTGATATCATGCTCTTTTGTATATGGATGTCGTCGGTGTGAAATGCAAGGGGAGCTTGTAAGTCCATGGAGTTATGTATATGTGTTAGAGAAACGCCTGGGCCGTTGGTCTAATCCATGCTGACATGGTGGAAACCTGCAGCGTAACCATAATGAGCTGTCTATGAAGCATTCTTCTTATAAAAAAAGAGTCCTATATTGAGAAAAAAAAAGAGAAAAAGAAAAAAGAGATTTTGAAAAGAGAGAAAAAAGCACCATATTCCCATGGTAAATAAGAAGATTGCTGAGATGCTCGTTGTCTGCTTGCCTTGTCATTTTGATATGGGGATTCTTCCAGATCATCAGTAAGCGGGTACCTGCTGGTTCTCTATGATACACATGTACTTACGATGACAAGAACTTACCGGTGACTTAACTTGAGTAGCATGAGGAGCGGCCCTCGTATACAAGGGACATGAGATTTCTAACTTATACTTTGTCAAGCATGTACACCATAGTTTGTTCACTTTAATCTTAATCACTTCAAGATGCTTATGATAGGGGCAATGAGAGCTGAAAGCTATAAGTACCATAATTTTTGGAAGCTCTTTATGAGACTTGAATCCCTACTTCCTTTTATGAGGGCCTTTCTTCCCCCATTATATATTGAGTCTCCACCTTCTATCTTTATGCACTTACTTTGAGAGCATAGTGGACATTCTTAGTTCTATGTGCATTGTCCCAAGACTAGTTGATTGATGCATAACTTGATATTGCTTGTTTTAAAATATCTGTATCTAGTCACTCTTATGAACTTTGAAGGTGTCCTATGCATTTATATTTGCTACTCTATGAGGGACAAGCTGAATGCTATTGTCGTGGAAATGGCCACGGCAGTCGCTACCATTGGCAGCGATTGAGTGTTTTGTGAGGAAGAGTTGGCGGCCATCTGCGGTGCGAGATGGGGACGGATGCACATGGGTTTACCCAGGTTCGTCCCCCAAGAGGGTAAAGACCTACTCCTTCTAGATTAGATTATTGGAGAGCGAGTTACAAGGGTGGTGAGCTCGGCGGCTAGGCAGCGAGTCGCTTGAGGGGGTGTATGATGGAACTTAAGTCTCTAGGATACCCTAGGGAGGTTTATATATGAGGCACCTCGCTAGGGTTTACAAGTTATCACCGAACAAGATAAGGATCTCGAGGCTTTGACCTAGTCCGACTGGGCTTCTGTTACGCTCCTGGGCTTCGAGTCGCCAGTCGCTGGGCCTTTCCTTCCTTCGTAGCCTAGTTGCTGTCTTTCAGATCCACTCGCAGGCCCTTCGGCCCAATTGGAATGTCCTGCTGGGCATACCCCCTTAGACATATCCCCATCAGTAGTCCCCGAGGTCATCGTTGATGTAGGCGCAGGTGTCCTTTTGGCGTTCGCAGTAAGCGAGCCAATTTGGGCGTCCATTCGAGTCGGCGATGGACTCCATTAAAACCAAGGAGAATTTCCCCATGTTTCCACTCGTCGTCTCAATGAGTGTTGCTGCCGCCCAGTCGTCGTCTTGGCGAATGGACAGACTCGGCGGCTGGCGGGTGAAATAAGGGAGTTGGACCGTCAAATCTGGTCAAACTATCCGTTTGAATTTCCAACGGTAGCTTCGGCGCAATTACCGTGAGTAACGGCTACCCCAATTAGTGCGGGTGGCACTTCCCTTATAAGGGGAGTGATGGTTCAGCTCTGCAGACCTTCTTCGCATTCTTCATTCCTCCTCATTCGTTCTTCCTACCTCGAATTTTCCTGCCTACGTCCTTCTGACCTGTCCTTCCCGCATCGTGCGATTCCACATCCTACCCGATGGCGCCTCCCAAAGGCTCATGGGGGAAATCCATATGTACCACAGCCTAGCTTAGGTCTTTCGAGGACGCCGGAGTGCTTCGCAAGGGGAATTGGCGGGTTCCCCGCTCCTCCGAGACCGAGCCGAAGCCGCGATCCGGCGAGTTCATCTGCTTCCCCAGTCATCTTGAAAGGGGTCTGGGATTCTCCACCTCACTCTTTTTCCGCCACTTCTGCGTGTATTACACGATCAAGCCATCGGATCTGGGTCCGCATAGCATCGAGCAGCTGGCGATCTTCATCGCCTTTTGCGAATGTTACCTCGGCTACAGGCCGTATTTCTCGCTATGGCTGGAGCTCTTCCATGGCCGGATCAGGCGTGAGGCGTCCAGCGGCTTGATACTAGCCGCAGGTGGAGTCACATTTCAACTGAAGCCGAAGGCCAACTTTTTCAAGCTCCTCCTGCCGAAGAAGGCCGCCAGCGAGTGGAAGAAGAGATGGTTCTTTGTCAAAGAAGCCACTCCCACTGGCGAGGTGGCTCTTCCCGAGTTTGTCGCTGAGAGGAGCGAGCCCCGTCGGCTGGCGCCTAAGAAGCTTCCCGAAGACCAGCGGATGGCCGTCATGGAGATGATGGATTAGATCCAGAAGCTGAATGTCCAGGGGTTGATTCTGATCAACCTCTACAACTGCTGGCTCGGGCGGCGCCTGGTTCTGCTGGTGGCTCGGCCGCACGGGATGTATGAGTACAGCAGGAAACATGACCCATCCCGAACTAGCAAGGACTCATGGGAGGCCGAGGACTACAAGGCCACTCTGAAGAAGATCACTGACGCGGAGTCCACCAGTGTGGCGTTCGGGGTCGCCCCGTACACTCCTATGAAAAACGAAGCCCCCACAGTAAGTTCTCTTTCCAATCGCTACGTCTGTGTTTCAGTTTTCAGTCTCCTTGTTTGGTGTTTTACTCGTGGTGGTTCTCAGCTTTTTTAGGTGTTGGAGGGCTGGCTCCCTCCGCTCGATGAAGAGGTTGCCCAGCAACTGGAGGAAGACTCCGAGGCGATCCGCAGCCTGGACGAGCATGACGGAGGTGACGAGGTCGCGCAGGAGCACACGTCCCGACGTACTGCCATGCCGTCGAAGCCCGCACGCAGGCCCAAGTTGCCAGCGAGAAGGCCCACGTCGCCGTCCAAGTTGGCGGTGGTGTTCGAGTTGGATGATGATTCCGATGATGAAGGTTCTCCCAAAGTCTCGCACAAGGCTCCAAAGAATGCAGTCCCGACGAAGGGGTTGGAGGGCGAGGACATAGAGGTAGTGGTTGAGGTTCCCCTGGCGGCGATTGCACCGACGAGCTCGGGGGTTCCAACCCAAGAAGTGGCTGAGGCGATGGCATCCAAGTCGCCACAGCCGTCGAGGGCGGCCGCGTCGGAGTCGGAGATCCCGGCGACTGCAGCTTCATCGTCGAGGAAGCCCGCGGTTTCCTGGGCTTCAGACGCCTTCGAGAGGGGGCTCACCCGTAAGATGGGTCCCGAGTTGGACAAGCCCGCTCACATCAGCACCGGGCTTCACGTCGTCCCAGTCGCTAAGTAAGTACAGCTCCTTCATCCCGATTCGCCTTGCTCTTCTGTGTTGTCGTTATATTGGTTGTGGGGACCCGTGCAGGTCGGGGGCCAAAAAGATTGGCCGTCCTTCGGTGGCTAAGATTCCACCGGCCGCCCCCATGGGAGAGGGCGACCTCCCTAAGAAGAGAAAGGCCACCGAAGATGTGGCGACCGCCGAAGACGCGAAGAAGCAGAAGGGGGTGCCGATGACGCTGCGACCAAGGGCAGCGCCATGGAGTCGGCTGATGCGCCAGTCGCCGAAGAGCTGGTGGCGACGCGATCAGAACCGGCCTTGGGTGCATCCATGCCGGAAGCGCCGGTCCCGACAACCAGCACCGCCGCTAGGGCGTCGGCGACGTTCCCGCATTTCATGGCGAGGGGGTTTCCAGGTGTGGTGGACATGCAGTCTCCGCAGAGTCCAGAAATCGTGGATGTGGACATTGGGTCCCGATGCGGGCGCACTCCCTTCACGATCCCGTCGAATGACGCCGGAGAACTCCACAAGTTGCTCGGCGCTACTATCCAGGTATGTCCAGTCCCCGAGTTCCTGGTCGCTGAATTTCAGCGTCTGGGAACTAAACCTCTTTTTCCTTCTCAAGTCCCCGAATTCCTAGTCGCTGAATTTTGGCGGCTAGGAATTGAGTTTCTTTTTCCTTCTCTAGTCCCCGAGTTCCTGGTCGCTGAATTTCAGCGGCTAGGAACTGGGTGTAGTTTTGCCAAATGCTGAGGCGAGTTGTTGTTTGCAGGGATTGCAAAGGGAGTCGACCGATCGGCAAGCCGCGAGGGAGCACTTGGAGCATGACTTGCGCGAAGCACAAGAGGTGAACCAGCGGCTTCAGGAAACTGTTGGTGAGTATCTATTTTTCTTTATTCTCCTTTTTCGGGTGTGAGCTAGTCGTGTACAGTACACTAATGGCTTCTTGCAGATCGTTTCCCGACTGAGATCTCTAAGGCCCGTGAGGGGTATGTTCCGGTCGCCGAGCTGGACGCGGCGAATGGGCGAATAGTCTCCTTGGTCAAGGACTTGGAGGAGGCGAAGGCGGCCTCAATTTCTTCGGAGGAGCGAGCGAAGGCTACCGTTGCTGCGGCTGAAGAAGAACGCAAAGCCACGGATTCCATCATCATGGGACTGCACAACGAGCAATATGCCTTGGAGAAGCACGTCAAGGAGAACTGCCACAAACTCCTTGGTAAGTCCCTGTCTTCGCCTGACCCGTTTTCCGACTCCCCACTTTGGGGGTTTCATAGTTTTGCTGACACCTGACTTTGCAGCTGTGGTAGGCCAAAGCGACCCGGTGGTGCAAACATACAATGCCTCGCAATGCGTGACTACCGTGGTGAATGCGGCCACGGCCTCGGCGTTGTGCGTCCAAGCGGCTCTTCAGGGCATGTCCCCCACTGAAGTTATTCCTGGGGGGCTTACGGAGGTGTGGCGCTATCTGGAAGAGGTACCCGCCGTTGTGGAGTGGATGACGCGCTCAGCGTTCAGGCGCGGGGCCGCCACAACGTTGAGCTTGGGTCTCACCCATTTCCCCGACGACTTCGACCTTGATGATGTGACGAGTGGCTATCCATCGGCGACCGGCATGGTGGAGATGTCAGAGGTGCTGAAGCTGACCGCGAAGGCCGCCCCTTACGCCGGTCGTGTTTTGGCGATGGGGGATCTGTTGCCGTACCAGGAGAAGGTGTTGTTGCCTGGTGACCCCGAGCCAGAGCATCGCGACATGAAGTCGGAGCAGCCTTTCCGGTCGTTGTTGTCAAAGTCGCTGACGACATACCTGACGAACCTGTGGCGGCCTTTTGTTCACGTCAAGGGGGGTGGCGCTGCTTCTTCAACAGGGCCTGTGGAGTAAACAATGTAACTGTCCAAGCTGTGATGTATGCCAAGTGGCAAATGCTGTAAGGTATTTTTGCAATATATGCCAAGGGGAGTCAATCGACTCGTATTGCGACTAGAAATGTGTGGTGTGTTTTGTTTATGCATTATTTTGATTGAGCGAGTCCCCGAGCGCGTCCGCCCTTTATTGGGGTATAACTCGATTGTATGCTTTTGTGTATACTTTTGTTTATGCATTGTTTTTGTCCCTCGTGTCTTCTGAGTGGTGAGTCCCCGAGCGCGAGTAGGACTGACTTATAAGCTAGTCCCCGAGCATGGTGCCCGCCATATTGGTCATGCTCCTGTTGCAGGTTGTGGGTTCGTTGTTTGTAACGCGTCTCCTCCCCTGGCTCGGAGAGCCAGTCGCTTAGCGAGCCCTAGGCAGCTCTCTTAGTTGGTGTATTCCCGAGCCGTGTGGGGGTTCCCGTTTTGCGGAGTCCCCGTGCGTGGTACTTAACCGTTCGAGTCGCTTTGCACGAGGGTGGGAGGGACAGGTCGCTGTGAGAAGCGTGTACCGATTGTCTTGGCCCGGTGGGCCAGTCGGGCTAGGCGACTCCAATGGCGGCTCCGGGTTGGCGTTTTTCGTGGACGACCCAAGGACCGAATATTTCCGGTGCCCTTGTGCCGCACTACTTAGCCGTGTCGGTCGCTCGACCAGAGGTTGACTTCCATAAGTAGCGCATTGCTAGTTTGTACGAGTGCGAGTGGCACAGGAGTATGGCGAGTGGACACAATTTGTGCGATCCGTATGGATTTAATTATATATTCTGATGGAGTACAATGTGAGGTTCAAGTATAGAACTTTATGAGGAGGTTTACATTCCATGGCCTCCTGACCTCCAGTTGGCCGTCACCCCGTATGTCGATGAGGTAATAGGCATCATTGCCAAGGACTCGGCCTATGGCGAACAGCCGCTCCCATGGGGGGAGAGTTTGTGCATGCCCTTCTTGTCTTGGGCTAGTCATAGGACCAGGTCGCCTTCCTGGAAGGTGCGAGTTCGCACTCGGCGGCTATGGTAGCGGCAGAGTCCTTGCTGGTATATGGTGGTGCGGGAGCGAGCCAGGTCACATGCCTCGTCGAGTTGATCGATGTTGTCCTGGCGGGCGACCTCGTTGGCCGCCTCGACATAGTTGGCGACTCGAGGTGAGTCATGCTCCAGGTCGGTTGGCATTACGCCCTCGGCGCCATACACCATGAAGAAGGGCTTGAACCCAGTTGAGCGGTTGACGGAGGTGTGAATCCCCCATATCACAGAAGGGAGCTCATCGACCCAGCATCCTGGGTGCGCTCGAGGGGCACCTAGAGTCGCGACTTGAGCCCATGGAGGATGCTCTGGTTGGTGCGTTCCGCTTGGCCATTTGACTCCGGGTGAGCGACTGATGCGAGGTCGAGTCGGATGCCGTGTTCTTCACAGAATTCCGCCATGGCCCCCTTGGCAAAGCTGGTGCCGTTGTCTGTTATGATGCTCTGCGGGTAGCCGTACCGATAGATAAGTTCGTGTAGGAACTTGGTGGCCGTCTTGCCGTCGCACTTTTTTATCGGCTTGGCCTCGACCCATTGGTGAACTTGTCAACAGCGACTAGAAGGTGAGTGAAGCCAGACGGGGCCTTCTTGAACGGGCCTACCATGTCCATGCCCCATACGGCGAATGGCCACGTGATGGGGATGGTCTTGAGTGCCGAGCCAGGGAGGTGTGTCTGGTTGACGTACTTCTGGCATCCGACGAATCGTTGGACGATGTTGGTGGCGTCGGCGTGTGCGGTGAGCCAGTAGAAACCATGCCGCATGGCCTTGGCGACTAGCGACTTGGCACCGGCGTGATGGACGCAGTCGCCGGCGAGAATGTCTTGGAGGATCTTGTGGCCTTCTTCTGGCTGCACGCAGCGCTGGAACACGCCGGTCACGCTGCGCTTGTGGAGCTCGCCATTGATGATGACGAAGGATCTGCAACGGTGCATGATCGTTCACGCCTCTATCTCATTGCTCGGTAGGAGTTTGTGTTCCAGGAAGGTGACGTATGGTGTTGTCCAGTCGCTAGGTTCTGCATCCATGGCGACTAAGGCCGGTTCTAGCTGTAGTGAGATCTCGACATTGATCTCTTTTGGCGGGCTGATGGATGGTTTATGGATGATGTCGAGGAAGACACCTACTGGTGGCGCTTGTCGTGTCGATCCGATGCGGGAGAGGGCGTCTGCCTCCTCATTTTTGTGCCCGTCGATCCATTCGACGGAGTAGCCATCGAAGTGTCCTCCCAACTGGTCGACAGCTTGGCGGTACGCGATCATTGTTGGGGAGACGGCGTCGCATGTCCCGGCGACTTGGCCGGCGACTAGGTCGGAGTCACCATAGCATCGTAGGTGGTTGACATTCATCTCCTTGGCGGCTCTCATGCCGTGAAGAGGGCCTCATATTCTGCCATGTTGTTGGTGCAGGGCTTGAAGTTGAGGTGGAGCACGTAGCGGATCCTGTCTCCTTTGGGTGAGGTCAGGATGACCCCAGCCCCTGCGCCGTCGGCGTTCTTGGAGCCGTCAAAATGGAGCGACCAGTAGTGGAGGTACGGGAGCTTCTCTGGCTACTGTGCTTCTTCCCAGTCCGCAAGGAAATCAGCCAGGGCTTATGACTTGATCGCTTTGCGGGGCTCGTATTTGATGTTGTGGACGTCGATTTCGACTGCTCACTTGGCGACTCGCCCGGTCGCCTCGCGATTGCGTATGATGTCGTGCAGGGGCGCGGAGGAGACCACCGTGATTGGGTGCTCCTGGAAGTAGTGTGGGAGTCGTCGCTGTGCTCGGAATACGGCGTACACCAGTTTTTGGTATTGCGGGTAGCGCTGTCGTGAGTCTGTTAGGACTTCGCTGATGTAGTAGACGGGGCGCTGTATGGGGTGCTCCTTGCCCTCTTATGGTCGTTCGACGACCATCAAGGTGCTGACGACTCGAGTAGAGGCCGCGACGTAAACGAGCATTGGCTCTTTGTCAAGTGGTGTGGGGAGTAGTGGTGCCGCGAGTAGCACTTCTTTGAGTGCTTTGAGTGCATCGTCGGCCTCCGTGTCCCATTGGAACGTGGGGTTCTTGCACATCAGGCGGTAGAGGGGCATTGCCTTCTCGCCTAGTCGGGGTATGAAGCGACTGAGGGCCGCGACTCGTCCTGCCAACTTCTGGACGTCGCACAGGCACTCTGATTTCCTGAGTCGCGCGATGGTGTTGATCTTGGTGGGGTTGGATTCGATGCCTTGCTTGGAGACTACATAACCCAACAGTTGTCTGGTGGGGACACCGAAGGTGCATTTTCCGGGGTTCAGCTTGATGTTGTACCTCCGCAAGTTTGCGAAGGTTTCGGCTAGGTAGGCGAGCAGGTCGTCCTGGCGGGTGGATTTTACCACCACGTCGTCGATGTAGACGTGAATGTTGCGGCCAATTTGGCTCGCTAGACATTCCTGCATGCACCTCTGGTATGTGGCGCCTGCGTTCTTGAGGCCGAACATCATGGCCCAGTAGCAGAATGCACTGAATTGCGTAATGAACATTGTCTTCTCCTCATCCTCGACCACCATCTTGATCTGTTTATAACCAGAGTAAGCGTCGAGAAAGCACAGAGACTCCGATCCCACGGTCGAGTCGATGATCTGATCGATGCGCGGTAGGACAAACTCCTCCTTCGGGCAGGCGCTGTTGAGGTTGGTGTAGTCAATGCACATTCTCCATGTGTTAGAACCAGGACTGGATTTGCCAGCCACTTGGAGTACTTGATTGGCCGGATGAAGCCTGCGGCTAGCAGGCACTGAACTTCTTCGGCGATTGCTCGACGTCGCTCTTCGTTGAAGGGCCGTAGCGACTGCTTTACTGGTCGCACTTTGGGGTCGGCGTTGAGTTTGTGCTCAGCAAGTTCCCTCGGGACACCTGGCATGTCAGATCGTTTCCATGCGAAGATGTCATGGTTCTCACGGAGGAACCCGATGAGCGTGCTTTCCTATCCGGGTCTCATGTGCGCCCCAATGGTGATCGTCTGGCTGGAGTCTCCTGGGACGAGCTCGATGGTGTGGGTGTGCGTGGTTGCCTCGAACATGGAGTTCACGGCGGTTGGTTTCTTCAGGATGGTGGGGTCGTCCTTGTTGATGTTGCCAGCGTATTTCGCGAGCTCCTCCGCGTGGTCGCTCTCTGCGGCGATGACGGCGTCGGCGAGCTCGGCGCCCTTGTCCTCGCATTCCACGGCCATGTCGGGGTCGCCGTGGACGGTAATGATGCCGCTTGGCCCGGGTAGCTTCATCATGTTGTAGGCGTAGTGTAGGGTCGCCATAAACTTTGCGAATGCCTGGCGGCCCAGGACAGAGTGGTAGGGGCTGCGGAAGTTCACCAGCTCGAACATGATCCTCTCCATGCGGTAGTTTGCTGGAGTGCCGAAGGTGACTGGCAGCGTTAGTTTCCCGATCGGGTACGCCTTCCGACCGGGGACGATGCCGTGGAAGGTCGTCAGTGTTGGCTCAATGGCTGCTTCTGGGAGATGGAGCCTCTTGAACGTGTCGAGGTACAAGATGTTGATGGATCTCCCACCATCCATTAGTGTCTTGGGCAGCCAGTAGTCGGTCACCTTGGGCCTGACCACCAGGGCGACTCGCCCTGGGTATTCGATCCTTGGTGCGTGGTCCTGGCGACTCCAGGTGATACTCTGCTCGGACCAGTTTAGGAAGCGAGGGATATCGACTTGTGTCACCGCATTGACGGTGACCGTGCGGGCAAGCACCTTCTTCTCGCGCTTGGTGCCGAGTCCGGTGAAGGTATGTAGCGAGACGACGGTGGTGCCGTAGCCTCCGCCGTTCCCGTTGTCCCGAGGTGGGTTGTTGTTGGGGTCCTCCCTTGCTCGTCTCGCCTTCTCAATCTCTTTGAGAGGGTGGCAGTCGGCGGTGGTGTGGGTGCCCAGTTTTCCCTCCCTACTATGGTAGATACAGGGCTGATTGAGCAGGGCGGCGGGGTCGAATTTCGGCCTCGTCGTGTTGTTGGTGCGGTAGTTTCTGCTGTCGCGGTAGTTTCCTCCGTCACGGCGGTAGTTCTTGGAGTCGCGCTGGCCGTAGCCGGTGTTGGCGACGAAGTCGACTCGCCCGTCCGTGCGGCGCTTGCCGTTGATGCGGGTGTTGCTGTAGCGCATGTCGCGTAGGCGCCCGCTGTTGTGGATGCTAGTGCGGCGTCTTCCTCCCGACTCGTCGTCGGAGTCTTGGTTGGGGTCCTCCTCCGCATAGCGCTTGGCGATCTCGAGGAGGTCAGGGATGTTGTCGAGCGTCCGGTAGACCCTCTTGATCTTGGCGACCAGGGGTTCATACCGACACGCATTCTTGAAGCAGTGTATCACCGTGTCTGGGTGGATCTTTGGATCCACCGGCGAGTCGACTCGCGTTGTCCCTGGATGCATCGCTCCAGGTCCTGTATGGTGGTGGCGCGGGTGTAGGAGCCCTCGAAGTGCCTGACGAAGGCGTCCCGCATTTCTTCCTAGGAGTCAATGCTATCGACGGGGAGCATGTTGATCCACTGCCGGGTCGCACCCTCCATCATCAGGGGGAGGTAGCGAGCGGCGAGTAGGTCTGTGTGGCCTACGATCCCCATTGCCATGAGGTATGTCTCCAGCCAGACAGCGGGGTCATACGTCGGGTCGTACTTCTCGATCTCCTTGGGGGCCTTGAAGTTGGCGGGGTATTTTTCCCCGCGAATCATTGGTCCAAAGCATTGCGGCCCGACTCGGCTGAGCGAGCCTCTTGGTTCCGGGTCACCGCGGTTGGTGAGGGTGTGCCGCAGGTCATAGGGCTGGCGTGACCGCCACACCTGATTATTGATGATGTTCGTTCGGGCATCAAGAGGCTGCCCGTTGGCAGCGACCGTGTTGTTCGCCGGTCGCGGCTCGTTGGTTGATAGCACGGGATTGGCGGCCCGTGGTTGATTCGCCAGGGGCTGCGGTGGTGGGCAAACTAATGCTACGGTGGGGTGGCCGCTTGATGCCGCCCTGCTTGCTGATGAGCGGGAGTACATCCTCCCCCGTGGGTCGACTCCCACGGCTTGTTGCTCGATGGCCCTGATGAGTAGCGCCCATCGCCTTGGACGTCGAGTTTAGTGATCGCGGCGTCGGCTGCGACGACGTTGTCCATCGGGGTGGAGTATAATGGTAGCCCGTTGGCGTCGCGGGCTTGGGGTGAGATGATGATCCGTGGTTGGTCTGGCGGGGGCGCACGGCCCATGGGTGGTGGAGGGGCCCCGGTCGCCGGTGCGCCGGGCGGTGGTCTCGGCGGCGCGTGCGGGGTCACCTTCATCGTTGAAGTTCAGGACGCGGCCCTGAACGTTGGAGTTTAGACGGGTCCTGATGCGGTGCTGGTGATAGAGCGACACCTCCCGCGCCGTCTCTTGTTCGAGGCGGTACTTCTCACGCTCGGCGAGTTCGTTGTGTTGCGCCTCCGTGAGCCGCAGGCGGTCTTGTTCCACCTCCGTGGCTGTCGCAGTCGGCGGGATCGGCGTGGCAAACGGATCTGGCGGGGCGGTCATGCTGCCCGCCATGTAGATTGTGTTGAAGCGATTGGATCTGGCACGAAAATCCTCGGGGGAATCGGAGTCGAAGATCCCCAGGATGGAGGGGTCCTCGAAGTCCTCGGGGTTGGAGACTCGCGTGATGGAGTCCTCCCGTGATGCGGCGGTGATGGATCCGTCGACCGTTGCAGGGCTCGCGGAGTCGGCGTCGTCGTTTAGGGCGTCGTCGTTGGTGGCGGCGTTAGCCTCGACCGCGTCGCTGGCGGCCGAGTCGTACTCGGTGACGAGGCTCCTGATGGAGCGGACCTGCTCCTCCGAATGCAAATCGCGGTGTGGCGGCGATCCGCGGACGATCACCGTCACAGCCGGGTCGATCGCGCCGGTGAAGCCGACGAAGAGGTTGATGGAGCCGACCGGCATCATCACGCCGTGAGTGACCGGGCGTGACGCTGGGATGTAGCTACTGGGCAGGATCTGTAAGATCCCACCGATGGCGATCATGCGACCGGTGGCAAGCGGTCGATCGATCGACGAGTAGGGTCTCGCCGCAGAACTCAGGCCAGTCCTGCTATGCCCCACAGTAGGCGCCACTATCGTGGAAATGGCCACGGCAGTCGCTACCATTGGCAGCGATTGAGTGTTTCGTGAGGAAGAGTTGATGACCATCTACGGTGCGAGATGTGGGCGGATGCACAAGGGTTTACCCAGGTTCGGCCCCTCGGAGGGTAAAGACCTACTCCTGCTAGATTAGATTATTGAAGAGCGAGTTACAAGGGTGGCGAGCTCGGCGGCTAGGCAGCGAGTCGCTTGAGGGGGTGTATGATGGAACATAAGTCTCTAGGATACCCTAGGGAGGTTTATATATGAGGCACCTTGCTAGGGTTTACAAGTTATCACCGAACAAGATAAGGATCCGGAGGCTTTGACCTAGTCTGACTGGGCTTCTGTTATGTTCCTGGGCTTCCAGTTGCCAGTCGCTGGGTCTCTCCTTCCTTCGTAGCCCAGTCGCCGTCTTTCGGACCCACTCGCAGGCCCTTCAGCCCAATCGGAACGTCCTGCTGGGCATACCCCCTTCGACATATCCCCATCATATGCTATGTTTTCTTTATGTGAAACAAACAAACGTCTTGCAAAGCATTGTTATTCATGAATCTTTTGTTTGTGCCTTTTCATGTTGCATCATAGTTTATTTGTTTTATTGCTAGAACTTTTTCTCTCATTTATGATTGAAGTACTATGATCCCAGCTTTGAATGTTTTGCAAATACTTTGATCAAGTCTTTGATGGTGCTTGTCACCTCAAAAATTATTCTTTCTTTTTATCACTTACCTACTCGAGGACAAGCAGGAGTTAAGCTTGTGGATGTTGATACATTGCAAATGTATCTATAATCTTTGATGTTCCATGCTTGGTTTTATCCACTTTCTTGTGTTTTGTCCACACTTTGGAGTACTTTTCATATGATTTCTTGGACTAACCTATTAACAAGAGCCATAGTGCCAGCTGCCTGTTTTCTGCTGTTTTTGGTTCCAAGAAAGTCAGAAAATGAATATTCTTAGAATTGGACGGGACAAAAGCCAAAGTGCCTATTTTTTCGGAAGTCATCAGATGCCAGAATACGAGATGGAGAAGGGCTGGGCGCCGGCCACACCACCTGGCCGCGTGGCCAGGCCTGGCCCACACCAGGGGGTGGTCTAGCCTCTCCTTCCGTCTATAAGATGCCCTCGGGACGAAAACCCTAAGGACCCGATCAAAAATCCACGAAAGAGTCTGTAGCCGCCGTCATCTATCCCTAGATCAAGAGGGATCTGAAGCTCTTCCCAGCACCCTGCTGGAGAGGGGAATTCACCCTAGAGGCCTTCTTCATCACCATGCAAGCCTCCGGTGTGATGCGTGAGTAGTTCATCCTTGGACTACGGATCCATGTAGTAGCTAGATGGCTGGTTCTCCTCTTTTGTGCTTTCATGTTTAGATCTTGTGAGCTGCGTTAATGATCAAGATCATCTATTTGTAATTCTGCATGTTGTGTTTGTGGTTATCCAATGGATATTGAAATGCTATTTCAGATTGAGTATTGATTCTATCATGTCTTTGTTATTTGTGATCTTGCATGCTTTCCGTTGTTAGTAGCTATCTTGGCCAAGTAGATGCTAGCAACTCCAAGAGTTGGTATTTATGCTCGATAGTGGGTTTATGCCTCTGGTAATCTGGGGAAGTGACAGAAATCTCTAAGGTACTAGATGTGCTGTTGCTACTAGGGAGAAAACAACAATCCTTTGTTCATAGAACAATCGTATTGTTTACTTTACACGCAATTCGTAAAGCAATAATCTATTGCTTGCAACTTAATACTGGAGGGGGTTCGGATGATAACCTGAAGGTGGATTATTAGTCATAGATGCAGTTGGATGGCGGTCTATGTATAATGTTGTAATGCCCAATCGAATCTCAAAGGAGTCAAGATGATTAGTATATGCATGTATTGCTTTCTCGATGTTTGTCAATTGCCCCGCTGTAATTTGTTCACCCAGCATGTTATCCATATTAAGGAGAGCCACCTCTAGTGAACTATGGATCCCTTTTCTTTTACATACAATCTACAAACTGTTTACTGCTTTGTGTTTACTTTCTGCAAACATTTACTTCTTTCCATTCGATACGCTTAATCCTTTGTTTTCAGCAAAACACGGTGAGATTGACAACCTCATCGCAAGTTGGGGACAGTGTTCTGTGGTTGTGTTGTGCAGGTCTCCACATTGCTACTAGCACCGGTAGTGCGCCCTGCCAAGGCTCAGCTAGCAACACCTTTGGGGTGTTTCCTTGCTCCTACTGGTTCGATTAAACCTTGGTTTCATAACTGAGGGAAACTTGCTGCTGTGCTCATCATACCTTCCTCTTGGGGTTCCCAACGAGCCCTACATCAACACCGAGCCATCACCCACATAGAGAGGTTGCATCACCACACCCACCTGAGTGTGTGTGGTCATGTGGATCATTGTGGTTTGGCAAACAACACATGAATTGACACTCCATGTGTCAGGCCATGGTCAAAAAACCTAGTAATATGTTGGAATGCAGCTACCATATGCAATGGATCACTAGTGTGGTAGAGAGGTTGCATCACCACACCCTCCTAAGTGTCCGTGGTCATGTGGATCATTATGGTTAAGAAAATAACACATGCAATAACACTCCATGTGTCAGGCCATGGTCGGAAAGCCCATGAACATATTGGAATGTAGATGCCACATGCAATGGAGCACCAGTGTGGCCGAGATATTGCATCACCAAACCGACCTGAGTGTGTGTGGTCATGTGGATCATTGTGGTTTTGAAAAGAACACATGCAATGACACTCCATGTGTTAGGCCATGGTCATAAACCCCATGAATATGTTGGAATACAGATACCACATGCAATGGAGCACCAGTGTGGCAGAGAGGTTACATCACCACACCCACCTAAGTGTGTCTAGTCATGTAGATCATTGTGGTTTGGAAAAGAACACATGCAATGACACTCCATCTATCAGGACATGGTCATAAATAGCAGGAACATGTTGGAATGCAGCTGCCACATGCAATGGAGTACTAGTGTGGCAGAGAGGTTGCATCACCACACCGACCTAAGTGCGTGTGGTGATGTGGATCACTCTTGTTTGGAAAAGAACACATGCAATGACACTCCATGTGTTAGGCCATGGTCAGAAATCTCAGGAACATGTTGGAATGCACTTTCCACATGTAATGGAGCACCAGTGTGGCAGAGAGATTGCATCACCACACCCACATGAGTGTGTGTGGTCATGTGGATCATTCTAGTTTGGAAAAGAACACATGCAATGACACTCCATGTGTCAGGCCATGGTCAGAAAGCCCAGGAACATGTTGGAATGCAGCTGCCACATGCAATGGTGCACCGGTGTGGCAGAGAGGTTGCATCACCACACCCACCTTGGTGTTTGTGGTCATGTGGATCATTGTGGTTTAGAAAAGAACATATGCAATGTCACTCCATGTGTCAGTCCATGGTCAGAAAGCCTAGGAACATGTTGCAATGCAGTTGCCACATGCATTGGAGCACCAGTGTGGCAGAGAGGTTGCATCACCACACCCACCTGAGTGTGTGTGGTCATGTGGATCATTATGGTTTGGAAAAGAACATATGAAATGACACTCCATGTGTTAGGCCATGGTTAGAAACCCAGTAGTATGTTGGAATGCAGCTGCCACATGCAATGGAGCACTAGTGTGGCAGAGAGGTTGCATCACCACACCCTCCCGAGTGTGTGTGGTGATGTGTATCATTCTGGTTTGGAAAAGAACACATGCAATGACACCCCATGTGTCAGGCCATGGTCAGAAAGCCCAGGGACATGTTGGAATGCAGCTTCCACATGCAATGAAGCACCAGCGTGGCAGAGAGGTTGAATCACCACACCTACCTAAGTGTGTGTGGTCATGTGGATCATTATGGTTTAGAAAAGAACACATGTAATGACAGTCCATGTGTCAAACCATGGTCAAAAAGCCCAGGAACATGTTGGAATGCAGCTGCCACATGCATTGGAGCACCAGTGTGGCAGAGAGGTTGCATCACCACACCCACATGAATATGTTGGAATACAGATACCACATGCAAGGGAGTACAAATGTGGCAGAGAGGTTGCATCACCACACCCACCTGAGTTTGTGTGGTCATGTGGATCATTGTGGTTTGGAAAAGAACACATGCAATGACACTCCATATGTTAGGACATGGTCATAAAGCCAAGGAACATGTTGGAATGGCGCTGCCACATGCATTGGAGCATTAGTGTGGCAGAGAGGTTGCATCACCACACCCACATGAATATGTTGGAATACAGATACCACATGCAATGGACCACCAGTGTGGCAGAGAGGTTCCGTCACCACACCCACCTGAGTGTGTGTGGTCATGTGGATCATTGTGGTTTGGAAAAGAACACAAGCAATGACACTCCATGTTTTAGGACAAGGTCATAAAGCCCAGAAACATGTTGGAATGGAGCTGCCACATGCACTAGAGCATTAGTTTGTCAGAGAGGTTGCATCACCACACCCACTTGAGTGTGTGCGATCATGTGGATCATGATAGTTTGGAAAAGAACACATGGAATGACACTCCATGTGTTAGGCCATGGTCAGAAAGCCTAGTAATATGTTGGAATGCAGCTGCCAGATGCAATGGAGCACTAGTGTGGCAGAGAGGTTGCATCACCAAACCCTCTTGAGTGTGTGTGTGGTGATGTGGATCATTCTGGTTTTGAAAAGAACACATGCAATGACACTCCATGTGTCAAGCAATGGTCAGAAAGCCCAGGAACATGTTAGAATGCATCTTCCACATGCAATGAAGCACCAGTGTGGCAGAGAGGTTGCATGACCACATGTGGATAATTCTAGTTTAGAAAAGAACACATGTAATGACACTCCATGTGTCAGGCCATGGTCATAAAGCCCATGAATATGTTGGAATACAGATACCACATGCAATGGAGCACCAGTGTGGCAGAGAGGTTGCATCACCACACCAACCTGAGTGTGTGTGGTCATGTGGATCACTGTGGTTTGGAAAAGAACACATGCAATGACACTCCATGTGTCAGGACAAGGTCATAAAGCCTAGGAACATGTTGGAATGGAGCTGCCACATGCATTGGAGCATTAGTGTGTCAAAGAGGTTGCATCACCACACACACTTGAGTGTGTGTGGTCATGTGGATCATTATGGTTTGCAAAATAACACATGAAATAACACTCCATGTGTCAGGCCATGGTCAGAAAACCTAGTAATATGTTGGAATGCAGCTGTCACAGGCAATGGAGCACTAGTGTGGCAGAGAGGTTGCATCACCACACCCTCCTGAGTGTGTGTGGTGATGTGTATCATTCTGGTTTGGAAAAGAACACATGCAATGACACTCCATGTGTTAGGCCATGGTCAGATAGCCTAGGAACATGTTGGAATGTAGCTTCCACATGCAATGAAGCACCAGCATGGCAGAGAGGTTGCATCACCACACCCACATGAGTGTGTTATGTCATGTGGATCATTGTGGTTTAGAAAAGAACACATGTAATTACAGTCCATGGTCAAAAAGCCTAGGAACATGTTGGAATGCAGCTGCCACATGCATTGGAGCACCAGTGTGGCAGATAGGTTGCATTACCACACCCTCATGAATATGTTGGAATACAGATACCACAAGCAATGGAGCACCAATGTGGCAGAGAGGTTGCATCACCACACCCACCTGAGTTTGTGTGGTCATGTGGATCATTGTGGTTTGGAAAAGAACACATGCAATGACACTCCATGTGCGAGGACATGGTCATAAAGCCCAGAAACATGTTGGAATGGGGCTTTGACATGCACTGGAGCATTAGTTTGTCAGAGAGGTTGCATCACCACACCCACTTGAGTGTGTGTGGTCATATGGATCATTATGGTTTGGAAAAGAACACATGAAATGACTCCATGTGTTAGGTCATGGTCAGAAAGTCGAGTAATATGTTGGAATGCAGCTGCCACATGCAATGGAGCACTAGTGTGGCAGAGAGGTTGCATCACCACACCCTCCTGAGTGTGTGTGGTGATGTGGATCATTCTGGTTTGGAAAAGAACACATTCAATGACACTCCATGTGTCAAGCGATGGTTAGAAACCCAGGAACATGTTAGAATGCAGCTTCCACATGCAACGAAGCACCAGTGTGGTAGAGAGGTTGCATTACCATACCCACCTGAGTGTGTGTGGTCATGTGGATCATTCTGGTTTAGAAAAGAACACATGCAATGACACTCCATGTGTCAGGCCATGGTCATAAAGCCCATGAATATGTTGGAATACAGATACCACATGCAATGGAGCACCAGTGTGTTAGAGAGGTTGCATCACCACACCCACCTGAGTGTGTGGGGTCATGTGGAACATTGTGGTTTGGAAAAGAACACATGCAATGACACTCCATGTGTCAGGACATGGTCATAAAGCCCAGGAACATGTTGGAATGGAGCTGCCACATGCATTGGAGCATTAGTGTGTCAGAGAGGTTGCACCACCACACCTAGCTGAGTGTGTGTGGTCATGTGGATTATTATGGTTTGGAAAAGAACACATGAAATGACACTCCATGTGTCAGGCCATGGTTAGAAAACCCAGTAATATGTTGGAATGGAGCTGCCACATGCAATGGAGCACTAGTGTGGTAGAGAGGTTGCATCACCACACCCTCCTGAGTGTGTGTGGTGATGTGTATCATTCTGGTTTGGAAAACAACACATGCAATGAAACTCCATGTGTTAGGCCATGGTCAGAAAGCCCATGAACATGTTGGAATGCAGCTTCCACATGCAATGAAGCACCAGCGTGGCAGAGAGGTTGCATCACCACACCCACCTGAGTGTGTGTGGTCATGTGGATCATTGTGGTTTAGAAAAGAACACATGTAATGACAGTCCATGTGTCAGTCTATATAGTGTACGAATAACTTCAAACATCGGCAGTTGGATATAGATTGGCAAAACCCGACATTGTTGACCATTGGTTCTCTTTTAGTACATTTGATTATGTCATGTCTAGCATATAGAAGATCCAATTATTGTTGGCCTCTAGCACCATGAATATACTATGCACATAAAGTACAGAGAACATGGTTTTGTATCCCACAAGCCAAGTTTCCAGATATAGTAGACAATGTTTTATGTATGATTCCCAAGTTTTATGACTTTTTAAAGCTTCCGAGCTAACTCGGCCCACTCAAATGACTTCAAGTCTCTATTAACAAAATCATGTCATATTTGAACTAGAGGCTCTAGAAAGTGGTAGATATCTATCGAAGTTGTAACAAAAGCTTTTAGTGGTTCGCATCAGGTAGTTAATATATTGAAAAAAACTGAGAGTTTTGACAAATTCAACTTCCTGCTAAGAATTTGTATCTTCAAAATTTGAACCTATTTTGAAACAATCACATGTAATAAAGAAAAACAGAAAACAAATATTTACGCATGACATCCTATCACGTCACGTGTACAGCCTTCCAAGAAACATCTGGAAACTAGTCCCGTGATATTTTCCCCCCATGTATGAATATTATTAGGTTTCAACCCTGATGACCAAAAAAGGTTATGGCCATATCGACATCATAGTTAATGTAATGTTCCCACATTAATTTGGTATATGGGTGCATCTTGGCATAGTAGGAAATGTTGCCCGTGGGAGTCTCAACATTGGGCCTGTTTGATTCGCGGGATAGGAAAAACAACGGAATAGGGAAAACACAATATTATTAGAATATCATGTCCAATTGAATCCTACAAGATTTTGATCCTACAGGAATTTTTCTTAAAGAAGCGTTATATTCATAGGAAAGTAAAGGAATTCTAACATGAAGCTGAGGTGGATTGTTCTTACAATTTTACGGAAGACATGTGCATTGTGTCCTTTTGCATGTATCACATGCCATGCAAAATGATAAACTTGAGTTTTGACAACTTTTCAAAAACCAGGTTCACAAAATTGTCCTATAATGCGTATGAATAGGTTTCGGGTCGGACAACCAAGGTCAATGCCATATCATGTGATCCACATCATAGTTTATGGTAATTTCCCCATATTATGTAGATTGGTGCATCTTGGCATTATTATAAACAATATTTTGCCAAGGGGAGTTTCCAAGAAGTATTATGAAAAGAGATGATCTCAATTTTCCAAGTGACAGGATTTTTTTGTGAAAAATAGAATGTTATTTTCCGTAAAGCAAATAGTAGTACTAGGAAAAAGAAGGATTGAAATGGAGGGGGGAAACGAAGAGCTACTATAGAAAAGATTATGGGGTTAGAGAAGGTAGCTCGAGAGGGCTGCAGTGAAGAGGTGTTAAACGCGGTTTGATGTCAGAGAAAAGTTATGAAAAAAGAGAAAGAAACAGAGCCGTCGTAGTACCATGGCACATGTGCGCAGCGCCACACTATGGACGGGGAGATATCAGCTAGAGGATGGGCGTGATGCAGCAAAGGAGAGAGTAGTATACAATTTATTTTCCTTGCATAGAGGAGGAGTAGGACATTGTAAGGCTGCAGGAGTGAGCACCACGGTGATTTCCTTTGTTAAGAAAGTACAAGTGGACCTCATGAAAATGAAAATTGCATCCAAGTCCATGCATTTAGCACAAGGACCTAAAACTTAGCGATGAAGTGCGTGTTTTGAGTTTTTCCCATACTAGCGTTCATCGTGCTAAAGACTATCAGTAGAATATTTCTAGATGCTAAGAATGGAAAAGAAGATCCAGTGGTTAGCAATGTTTGGATTTGGCAGTCTTGATCAAACATTCATTGTTCCATAAACTATGAAGTGGTATGGTATGATGAGAGATAAGACAAGATAAAGATAAGATAAGAAGTACTGTGAATGGCCAATCTAACTTTAGGTCTTGTAGGAGCGAGGTGCATGAGAGTTAACACGGTCGATGGAAGTACAGGTTACATCAAGGACCTCGTAAAAAATAAAAAATTGCATTGAATTCCATGCATTTAGCACAAGGACCCTAAAACTGAGCAATGAAGTGTGTGTTTTGAGGTTTGCGCATACTAGCGTTCATTGTGCTAAAGACTTTCAGTAGAACTTTCTAGATGCTAAGAATGGAAAAGAAGATCCAATGGTTGTTAGCAATGTTTGGATTTGCCAATCTTGATCAAATGGTCAATGTTTCGTACACTACATAGTGATGGTATGGTATGGTAAGAGATAAGAGAAGATAAATATAAGATTAGAAGTATTACAAATCGCCGATCTAATGGTATGTCAAGTAGGATTGAGGGGCTTGAGAGTTAACACGGTCGGTGGAAGTACAAGTTACATCAAGGACCTCATAAAAATGATAATTGCATCCAAGTCCATGCATTTAGCACAAGGAACCTAAAACTGAGAGAAATCAAGTGTGTGTTTTGCACATATACTAGCATTCATGGTGCTAAAAATTGTTAGTATGATCTTTCTAGATGCTAAGAGTGGAAAAGAAGATCCAACAGTTGGCAATGCTTGGATTTGCAAGTCTTGATCCAACGGTCAATGTTCAAAGTTAATCCGTACACTATGAAGTGATTTATTGTATTGTATTGTATTATAAGAGATAAGACACGATAAAGAGAAGATAAGAAGTACTACGAATGGCCTATCAAATGGTAGGTATCATAGGAGAGAGGTGCTTGAGAGTTAACATGGTCGGTGGAAAAATACAGGTTACATCAAGGACCTCATAGAAATGAAAATTGCATCCAAGTCCATGAATTTATTAGCACAAGGACCCCGAAAACTGAGCAATGGAGTTTGTGTTTTGAGGTTTACGCATACTAGCGTTCATCGTGCTAAATTAGAATATTTATAGATGCTAAGAATGGAAAATAAGATCCAGCGATTGGTAATGATTGGATTTGCTAGTCTTGATCCAACGGTCAATGTTCAAAGTTAATCCGTACACTATATATGGAGTGGTTTATTGTATTATATTGTAATACATAAGACACGATAACCAGAAGATAATAAGTACTACGAATGGCCTATCAAATAGTAGGTCTCGTAGCATAGAGGTGCTTGAGAGTTAACACGGTCAGTGGAAGTACAAGTTACATCAAGGACCTCATAAAAATTAAAATTGCATCCAAGCCCATGCATTTATTAGCACAAGGACCCTGAAAACTGAGCAATGGAGTTTGTGTTTTGAGATTTGCGCATACTAGCGTTCATCATGCTAAAGTAGAATCTTTATAGATGATAAGAATGGAAAAGAAGATCCAGCGGTTGGCAATGTTTGGATTTGCTAGTCTTGATCCAACGGTCAATGTTAAAAGTTAATCCGTACACTATGCATTGGTTTATTGTGTTGTAAGAGACAAGGAACAAAAAAGAGAAGATAAGACATACTGTGAATGGCCTATCAAATGGTAGGTCTCGTTGGAGAGAGGAGCTTGAGAGTTAACACGGTCGGTCGAAGTACACGTTACATCAAGGACCTCATAAAAATGAAAATTACGTCCAAGTCCACGCATTTATTAGAACAAGGACCCTGAAAAACTGAGCAATGGAGTTTGTGTTTTGATGTTTGCGCATACTAGCATTCATCATGCTAAAGTAGAATCTTTCTATATGCTAAGAATGGAAAAGAAGATCCAACGGTTGGCAATGTTTGGATTTGCTAGTCTGGATCCAACAGTCCATGTTCAAAGTTAAGCCGTACACTATGCAATGGTTTATTGTATTGTAAGAGATAAGACACGATAAAAATAAGATAAGAAGTATTGTGAATGGCCTATCAAATGGTACGTCTCGTAGGAGACATGTGCTTGAGAGTTAACACGGTCGGTGGAAGTACAAGTTACATCAAGGACCTCATAAAAATGAAAATTGCGTCCAAGTCCACTCATTTATTAGAACAAGGACCCTGAAAACTAAGCAATGGAGATTGTGTTTGATGTTTACGCATACTAGCGTTCATCGTGCTAAAGTAGAATCTTTTTATATGCTAAGAATGGAAAAGAAGATCCAACGGTTGGCAATGTTTGGATTTGCTAGTCTTGATCCAACGGTTAATGTTCAAAGTTAAGCCGTACACTATGCAGTGGTTTATTGTATTGTAAGAGATAAGACACGATAAAGAGAAGATAAGAAGTACTGCGAATGGCCTATCAAATGGTAGGTCTCATAGAGAGAGGTGCATGTGTGTTAATACGGTCGGTGGAAGTACATGTTACATCAAGGACCTCATAAAAATGAAAATTGCATCCAAGTCCACCCATTTATTAAAACAAGGACCCTGAAAACTGAGCAATGAAGTTTGTGTTTTGAGGTTTGCACATACTAGCATTCATCATGCTAAAGTAGAATCTTTCTAGTTGCTAAGAATGGAAAACAAGATCTAGCGGTTGGCAATGTTTGGATTTGCTAGTCTTGATCCAACAGTCAATGTTCAAAGTTAATTCGTACACTATGTAGTGGTTTATTGTATTGTAAGAGATATGACACGATAAAGAGAAGATAAGAAGTACTACGAATGGCCTACCAAATGGTAGGTCTCGTTGGAGAGAGGAGCTTGAGAGTTAACACGGTCAGTCGAAGTACAAGTTACATCAAGGACCTCATAAAAATGAAAATTGCGTCCAAGTCCACGCATTTATTAGAACAAGGACCCTGAAAAACTGAGCAATGGAGTTTGTGTTTTGATGTTTGCGCATCCTAGCATTCATCGTGCTAAAGTAGAATCTTTCTATATGCTAAGAATGGAAAAGAAGATCCAACGGTTGGCAATGTTTGGATTTGCTAGTCTGGATCCAACGGTCAATGTTCAAAGTTAAGTCGTACACTATTCAATGGTTAATTGTATTGTAAGAGATAAGACACGATAAAGATAAGATAAGAAGTATTGTGAATGGCCTATCAAATGGTAGGTCTCGTAGGAGAGATGTGCTTGAGAGTTAACACGGTCGGTGGAAGTACAAGTTACATCAAGGACCTCATAAAAATGAAAATTGCGTCCAAGTCCACTCATTTATTAGAACAAGGACCCTGAAAACTAAGCAATGGAGTTTGTGTTTGATGTTTGCGCATACTAGCGTTCATCGTGCTAAAGTAGAATCTTTCTATATGCTAAGAATGGAAAAGAAGATCCAACGGTTGGCAATGTTTGGATTTGCTAGTCTTGATCCAACGGTTAATGTTCAAAGTTAAGCCGTACACTATGCAGTGGTTTATTGTATTGTAAGAGATAAGACACGATAAAGAGAAGATAAGAAGTACTGCGAATGGCCTATCAAATGGTAGGTCTCGCTGTAGAGAGGTGCATGTGTGTTAATACGGTCGGTGGAAGTACATGTTACATCAAGGACCTCATAAAAATGAAAATTGCATCCAAGTCCACCCATTTATTAAAACAAGGACCCTGAAAACTGAGCAATGATGTTTGTGTTTTGAGGTTTGCACATACTAGCATTCATCATGCTAAAGTAGAATCTTTCTAGTTGCTAAGAATGGAAAACAAGATCTAGCGGTTGGCAATGTTTGGATTTGCTAGTCTTGATCCAACAGTCAATGTTCAAAGTTAATTCGTACACTATGTAGTGGTTTATTGTATTGTAAGAGATATGACACGATAAAGAGAAGATAAGAAGTACTACGAATGGCCTACCAAATGGTAGGTCTTGTTGGAGAGAGGAGCTTGAGAGTTAACACGGTCAGTCGAAGTACAAGTTACATCAAGGACCTCATAAAAATGAAAATTGCGTCCAAGTCCACGCATTTATTAGAACAAGGACCCTGAAAAACTGAGCAATGGAGTTTGTGTTTTGATGTTTGCGCATCCTAGCATTCATCGTGCTAAAGTAGAATCTTTCTATATGCTAAGAATGGAAAAGAAGATCCAACGGTTGGCAATGTTTGGATTTGCTAGTCTGGATCCAACGGTCAATGTTCAAAGTTAAGCCGTACACTATTCAATGGTTAATTGTATTGTAAGAGATAAGACACGATAAAGATAAGATAAGAAGTATTGTGAATGGCCTATCAAATGGTAGGTCTCGTAGGAGAGATGTGCTTGAGAGTTAACACGGTCGGTGGAAGTACAAGTTACATCAAGGACCTCATAAAAATGAAAATTGCGTCCAAGTCCAATCATTTATTAGAACAAGGACCCTGAAAACTAAGCAATGGAGTTTGTGTTTGATGTTTGCGCATACTAGCGTTCATCGTGCTAAAGTAGAATCTTTCTATATGCTAAGAATGGAAAAGAAGATCCAACGGTTGGCAATGTTTGGATTTGCTAGTCTTGATCCAACGGTTAATGTTCAAAGTTAAGCCATACACTATGCAGTGGTTTATTGTATTGTAAGAGATAAGACACGATAAAGAGAAGATAAGAAGTACTGCGAATGGCCTATCAAATGGTAGGTCTCGCTGTAGAGAGGTGCCTGTGTGTTAATACGGTCGGTGGAAGTACATGTTACATCAAGGACCTCATAAAAATGAAAATTGCATCCAAGTCCACCCATTTATTAGAACAAGGACCCTGAAAACTGAGCAATGAAGTTTGTGTTTTGAGGTTTGCACATACTAGCATTCATCATGCTAAAGTAGAATCTTTCTAGTTGCTAAGAATGGATAAGAAGATCTAGCGGTTGGCAATGTTTGGATTTGCTAGTCTTGATCCAACAGTCAATGTTCAAAGTTAATTCGTACACTATGTAGTGGTTTATTGTATTGTAAGAGACAAGACATGATAAAGAGAAGGTAAGAAGTAATGCGAACGGCCTACCAAATGGCAGGTCTCATAGGAGAGAGGTTCTTTAGAGTTAACACTATCGATGGAAGTACAAGTTACATCAAGGACCTCATAAAAATAAAAAAAATGTCCAAGTTGACGCATTTATTAGAACGAGGACACTAGAAACTGAGCAATAGAGTTTGTGATTTGAGGTTTGCGCATACTAGCATTCATCGTGCTAAAGTAGAATCTTTCTAGATGCTAAGAATGGAAAAGAAGATCCAGCAGTTGGCAATGTTTGGATTTGATAGTCTTGCTGCAACGGTCAAAGTTAATTCATACACTATGAAGTGGTTTATTGTATTGTAAGAGATAACACACGATAAAGATAGGATAAGAAGTACTGCGAATGGCCTACCAAATGGTAGGTCTCGTAGGAGAGAGGTGTTTGAGAGTTAACACGGTCGGTGGAAGTATAAGTTACATGAAAGACCTCATAAAAATGAAAATTGTGTCCAAGTCCATGCATTTATTAGAACAAGGACCCTGAAAACTGAGCAATGGAGTTTGTGTTTTGAGGTTTGCGCATAGTAGCGTTAATTGTGCTAAAGTAGAATCTTTCTAGATGCTAAGAATGGAAAAGAAGATCTAGTGGTTGGCAATGTTTGGATTTGATAGTCTTGATCCAATGGTCAATGTTCAAAGATAATCCGTACACTATGCAGTGGTTTATTGTATTGTATTGCATTGCAAGAGATAAGACAGGATAAAGAGAAGATAAGAAGTATAGTACTGCGAATGGATGATCTTTTGAATAACCTTTCCTCCTAATGTTTGTGAAGAAAGTGAAAATTTCGAAAACCTAAAAACTTTGATTTTTTGTGCTACCAAGGACCAGAGTGGTTTCCTTCCTATGTACACCTTGTCCCTACTCCACACCAACACGCGGTTGCCGAACACGCTAGAGAAATAGAGCCGCCGTACCAAGGCAGACGTGCGTAGCGCCATGCTATGGATGAGGGAGAGATCAGACGGGCCGGTGCACGAGGGGAAAGGGGTGGAGAGAGGGAGGATAGCGAAAGGAGAGAGAAAACACACATTTGTGTGTGTGTGCATAGGTCCTAAAATTTACTACTAGTTGAGTGTAGTACACTATAAGGCTGCAGGAGTACCTCGTGTCAGAAACCCGTCATAACTTTGCTCTGACATGGAACCGCCTTCAACTTCTCTTTGCTGCTACCTTGTTCCCCTGCCAACATTTTATTCTCTCAGCATTTACAATGCGTGGATAGAGGTGACCATATTTCTAAGCAAAGAAATATACTACTCCCGCATTGTGAAAAAAGCACACCTTAATAAGGCCTACTATGCGGCATACGGTAAGGTTCACCTTATACATAGTGGAAAAAATAAAGTTATCTTTAAGCCTAAGGTGCACCTCAAGCTTGTGGGTTGCCCATAGAGAATAGAAAAATGATTTCCCCTCTCTCCCTATTTCATGCGATCGTTTTCAAAAGTGGTTCAAAATTTTCAAGATGCAAAATCATGTTTTTTGAGGAAGATGCAAAATCTTAGCTAGAGGTCAAACCAGTCATCATCAATTGAGAATGTTCTTTCCTAGTAGTTGGACACTCACACCGATGACACTGCTTTTACAAGAAGACATCTAGCTTGCTTGCTTCGAAAGGACAATTAATTTAAGAGAAATCTATCATGCTTGCTTGTAGCTCAAGTTTGACCTAATTTTGTTAAACTGTCAAGATGCAAAATCTTAGCAAGAAGGTGAACCTATTGTGGACGAGGAAGAGACAAGCCAGACTGTGCACCAATGGATGCAGAGAACAAATCGATGGAGCATGGATTGTGAGAGCTAGCGAAGCAGAGAGAAAACGCAACTTGTTTTGCGTGCATATAATAGTAGTAGGTCCATACATTTACTACTAGTGGAGTGTACCATGTACCTCGTGTTAGCAGCACATCATAGCTTTGCTCTGACATCGCACTGCCTTCGAGTCCTCTTCTACGCTGATTTTGTGCTGCCTCTTTTTTTTTGAAAGTCTCGCGCTGCCTCCCTCTTGTTCTCTTACTTGTCTAGCTCAGGTTTGACCAAATTTCCTTAAATTGTTATGACGAAAAATCTTATCAAGAATTTAAACATGTTGTCCAAACTCTCAGTGGTTTCCGATATACTCCTAATTAACCCCTGATGGGTACCACCAAAATCTTTTTCGTAAAACTTTCATAGAAACCTACAATTTACTTGTAGTTCAAATTTGAATGATTCAACGGTACATAATAAGACAGGAAAATATCACAGATTCATTTTCAGCAGCACTAGACATATTCAGTAGCGTTTCAAAGGGACCGATTCAGCAATACAGACACTGAAATTTAATAGTAGTACAGAGAGAATCAGTTCATGTTTCAGCTCTCAAAAACTTGGCATGGTATGAGTTTTCCCTTTTTATCCGAACACAATCCATCATTGGAGCAAGCAAAACTGACGATTAAGTCAGCATTTGTGTGCATACCACGTGCTTACATCAATGCATGTGTGACCAACATATATACAACCCAAGAAGCCCAGGCCTCATCTAGATCGAGAAGGCCATGTTTCAAAAGAAAAGGAAAACAATCTACTGCCATTGATCAAAACAAGTACCAGTACAAGAGTATTAGTTCTACAAAATACTTTAATAATAGCAACATCAACACATTTGAGAGATTTGGTAGCTTTTGACAGATTTAGCAGTACAGGCCATATTGTGCACTCGATGTGAACAATTCCCACTACATAGGAATTATTACAACATGTATTAGCAGTTGCATAACTCCATACAAAATACTCGGTATAAGTATAAAACTACTCATTGTAGTACCTTAATCTAGCTAGGAACAATTACATGTCCCATCATATACTCCAAACATGCATGAGAGAAAGAGGGAGGTCAGAATCACCACAAGATCTATATGCCAACGATTCAGCGTGTCCAGGTCGTGGCCAGGTAGCGCTTGCTTTCCCGCCTGGCATGGTTCTCTCGTTTTACCGTCGTCTGTGGATCCTCATAGTAGGCTTTCGGCTGTTCAGCCTCAAGATAGATATAAAATTCATGGACCTTTCCAGCCATTTCCACCACTCTGATTGCGAAGGTAATCTTCCACTAAAATAAATAAAGTAATTAATAATAGAACAGAGGGACTAGAAAATTACATAGTACATTCATATTAGGATCATCAGGAGAATTTTAAGATGTGATATCTCACAATGGGTTGATGCCGTCGTCGATCCAACATTGGAATTCCATGAGGAACTCTGACCAACGATTGAGGAGCTTGAAAATAAGTCCTCGACACCATCAGGAGTATTAGCGCCGCTTGGGCCGGTGGCTCCACAATCTTTGGCTCAAAATGACAAAACTCGAGCGGATAGTACGCACGAAAAGATATCAATGATGACATCCTCACCTCGTAGTCCTCCAATTCCCACACCGCTGACCTTACGTGGATGACGCACAGGACAATCTCCGTGTTGTGCCCGTCAATCTGGACGATGAACAGCGTGCCAGTCTTCCCGATGTCGATGACATTTGTTTTCCGTGAGCACCCTGCAGGCACCGGCTTAGAAAGGTCCCATTGTTTCATGCTGTAGAGGATTGTGGGCACCTCGATATAGTGGGTGGATTTGAGGTGCAGATACAATGTTAATTTGTTGCCGACCCAGTTGCATCCTGGCTCCATGCAGAGAAACGTGTGACCGACTGCGGAAGCGCTGCCGGAACACGGCGCCGGAAGGATCGTCCACACGATCTTGAGATCGGCAAGTGATCGACTACATCAACCCCGAGATCTAATCTCGTAACTCTTTCGGTTCTACGAGGGTTAGTACAGATCTATCTCGTTGCTCATGTCTAATAGATTAGATCTTGGCTTTTATCTAGATTAGATCTGGGTTTTGTTCGTTCTTGCGGTAGAAGTTTTTTGTTTTCCATGCTACGAACCCATCAGTGGTATCAGAGCCTTGTCTATGCGTAGATCTGTTGCACGAGTAGAACACAATGATGTTGTGGGCGTTGGTGCTCGTGCCGTCTTTTTCTTTGTGTACTTTGCATCTTGCGGTATGGTGGGATGAAGCGGCTCGGGCTAACCTTACATGTCATCGCACATGAGACTTGATCCACGCTTGACGTGTAACTTGCTTTGCACAAGTGGCTTTGCGGGTGTCTGTCTCTCCCATCATAGTATAGATCCAGTCTACACTTTGCACTTGATAGCACTTGTATCAACGTTGTGGTTCAGTTTCATAGGTAAGATCCGTTCCTATTCGAAAGCCCCAAACCACGTAAGACTTGCAAAGAAAATTAGAGGCGTCTAACTTGTTTTTGCAGGGGTTTTGTGATGTGATATGGCCATCATGTGATTGTGATTATATTTCATGTATGCAATGATCCTTGTTGTAATATGGCAACCGGCAAGAGCCAAATGGTTGTCTTTAATTCTGTTAAGACCTGCGTGTCTATTCATCTTGGAATAGCTTCATTCCAAGTAGTTGTAATAGTTGCTGGTGATGATGGACAACCATGAAGCGGCGCCACCGACCTTGGCGCAATGCTGGTGATGATGGAGATCATGTCCGTGCTTTGGAGATGGAGATCAAAGGCATAAGAAGAAACGGCCATATCATATCACACTAATTATGAATTGCCTCTGATGTTAATCCTTTGTGCATCTTGTATTGCTTAGATCGCGACGGTAGCATTATAAGATGATCCCTCTCACTAAATATCAAGTAATAAAGTGTTCGTCCTTAGTTGGCACCGTTGCTAAGACTCGTCGTCTCGAAGCATCTCGTGATGATCGGATGTGATAGATTCTACGTGTGCATACAACGGGTGCAAGCCAGATTTGCACATGCGGAAACTAAGGTTAATCTTGATGAGCCTAGCATGTACAGACATGGTCTCGGAACACGGAATACCGAAAGGTAGAGCACGAGTCATATAAGTGATATGATGAACATGAAGATTGTTTGCCGATGAAACTACATCTTCTCTCGTGAAGATCGGACTTGGTGTAGTGGACTTGGTTCGTGTAATCACTAAGACAATGTGAGGGATGTTGTTTTGAGTGGGAGTTCACCTAGTTAATTTAAGAATTAAAGTAGAACTCAATTTATCATAAACTTAGTCTAAACTACTTGCAAATTTGTTGTAGATTATGGCGAATCTCTCCATCAATTTCAATGCGTTCCTAGAGAAAGAAAAACTTAAGAACAATGGAAGCAACTTCACGGACTGGCTCCGTGGTCTGAAGATTGTCCTCAGGGCTGGTCAGATGACCTATGTGCTCGAAGCACCGCTAGGTGACCCACCTGCAGATGATGCCACTGATGACGTAAAGAATGTTTACGCCACTCGGAACAATCATTACTCCACAGTTCAGTGTGCCATCCTATACGGTTTAGAAACGGAGTTCCAGAAGCGTTTTGAGAACCACGACCCGTTCGAGATCATTAAGGAGCTCAAGCTCATTTTTGAGACTCACGTGGTCGTGGAGAGCTATGAGGCCTCCGAGAAGTTCTTTACCTGCAAGATGGAAGAGGGAAGCTCTGTTAGCGAGCACGTGCTCACCATATCTGGGCACGCAAAAAAACTCCAAGAGTTGGGGATAACGATTCCTAATGAGTTAGGGATTCACCGTGTCCTCCAATCACTGCCACCAAGTTATAAGAACTTTGTGATGAACTACAATATGCACTGCATGAACAAGACGTTGCCTGAACTATCATCCATGCTGAAAACTGCTGAAGTGGAGATCAAGAAGGAGCACCAAGTGTTGATGGTCAATAAGACCACCAATTTCAAGAAACAGGGCAAGCCTAAGAAAAAGGGCAACATCAAGAAGGACGGCAAGAAAGTTGCCGCACCTGCTAAGAAGCCCAAGGCTAGTCCTAAGCCTGAAACTGAGTGCTTCTCTCGCAAGGGTCTGGTCATTTGGGCGTAATCGCCCAAGTACTTGGCAGATCTAAAGAACGGCAACATCAAGAAGAAAGGTATATTCGATATACATGTTATTGATGTGTATCTTACTAGTAGTCGTAGTAGTGCACGGTATTTGATCTGGTTCGGTTGCTCATATATGTAACTCAAAGCAGAGCTGCGGAATAAACGAAGACCGGCAAGAGACGAGGTGACGATGCGCGTTGGAAATGGCTCCAAGGTTGATGTGATCGTGCCAAGACGCTCCTCTACATCTACCTTCAGGATTAGTTTTAAATTTAAATAATTGTTATTTGGTGATTGCGTTAAGCATGAACATTATATCTGGATCTTGTTTATTGCGAGACGGTTACTCTTTTAAGTCTGAGAATAAAGGTTGTTCGATTTATATGAGTAATATCTTTTATGGTAATGCACCTGAGATAAATGGTTTATTCTTATTGAATCTCGATAGTAGTGATACACATGTTCACAACATAGATGCTAAACGAATAAAATTGAATGATAATTCTACATACATGTGGCAATCGCTGCCTTGGTCACATTGGAGTGAAGCGTATGAAGAAACTCCATTCTGAAGGACTTCTTGAATCACTTGAATGATGCGAAGCATGTCTAATGGGAAAAATGACTAAGACTCCATTCTCTGGAATAATGGAGCGAGCTATAGACTTATTGGAAATAATACATACCGATGTGTGCGGTCCAATGAGTGTAGCATCGCGTGGTGGATATCGTTATGTTCTCACTTTCACGGATGACTTAAGTAGATATGGGTATGTCTACTTTATGAAACATAAGTCCGAAACTTTCGAGAAGTTTAAGGAATTTCAAAGTGAAGTGGAAAATCATCGTAACAAGAAGATTAAGTTTCTGCGTTCTGACCGCGGAGGTGAATATCTGAGTTATGAGTTTGGCATGCATTTAAAGAAATGTGGAATACTTTCACAGTTGACACCGCCGAACACCACAGTAATAATGGTGTGTCCGAACATCGTAATCAAACTCTCTTAGATATGGTTCGGTCCATGATGTCTCTTACAGATTTACCGCTATCATTTTGGGGCTATGCATTAGAGACAGCCGCATTCACTTTAAATAGGGCACCATCTAAATCCGTTGAAACGACACCGCATTTAATTGTGGTTTGGTAAGAAACCTAAGTTGTCGTTCCTTAAAGTTTGGGGTTGCGAAGCGTATGTAAAAAGGTTACAACCTGATAAGCTTGAACCCAAAGCGGAGAAATGCGTCTTCATAGGATACCCTAAAGAAACAATTGGGTATACCTTCTATCATAGATCCGAAGGCAAAGTTTTCGTTGCTAAGAATGGATCCTTTCTTGAGAAGGAATTTCTCTCGAAAGAAGTGACTGGAAGGAAAGTAGAACTCGACGAGGTTATTGAACCTTCTCTCGGAGTTGAGAGTAGCGCAACACCGGAAGATGTTTTTGTGCCGCCTGCACCAACTAGAGAGGAAGCTAATGATGTTGATCATGAAACTTGAACGGTTCTTGCTGAACCTCGCAGGTCAACGAGGGTTCGTACCACTCCTGAGTGGTATGACTCTGCCTTGAACGTCATGTTGGTGGACAACACTGATGACCCTGCGATGTATGAAGAAGCTATGGTGAGCCCAGATTCTGACAAATGGCTAGAAGCCATGAAATCCGAAATGGGATCCATGTACGAAAACCAAGTATGGACTTTGGTGGACTTACCGGATGGCCGTAAGGCTGTCGAGAACAAATGGATATTCAAAAGAAAAACAGATGCTGATGGTAATGTTACCGTCTATAAAGCTCGACTTGTCGTGAAAGGGTTCAGACAAATTCAAGGAGTTGACTACGATGAGACTTTCTCACCAGTAGCGAAGCTAAAATCTGTGAGGATTTTGTTAGCAATCGCTGCATATTTCGATTTTGAAATTTGGCAGATGGATGTCAAAACGGCGTTCCTTAATGGTGACATTGAGGAAGAGTTGTATATGGTACAACCCAAGGGTTTTGTCGATCCTAGTGATGCTGACAAGGTATGCAAACTTCAGCGCTCCATTTATGGACTGAAGCAAGCATCCCGGAGTTGGAATCAACGTTTTGATAAAGTAATCAAAAACTTTGGATTTATACAAACTTATGGAGAAGCTTGTATTTACAAGAAAGTGAGTGGGAGCTCTGTAGCATTCCTAGTACTATATGTAGATGACATATTGTTGATTGGGAATGATATAGAACTTCTTAATAGCGTCAAAACCTATTTGAATAATAGTTTTTCAATGAAGGATCTTGGCGAAGCGGCATATATTCTAGGCATCAAGATTTATAGAGATAGATCAAGATGCCTAATAGCGCTTTCACAAAGTACATACTTAGACAAAGTTCTAAAGAAGTTTAGAATGGAAGAGAGCAAGAAAGGGTTCGTGCCCATGTTGTCAGGTAAGACCTTGAGTAAGACTCAAAGTCCGGCTACGGCAGAAGATAGAGAAAAGATGAATAATATTCCCTATGCCTCGGCCATAGGTTCTATCATGTATGCCATGCTGTGTACAAGACCGGATATAGCACACGCTGTTAGTTTGACTAGCAGATATCAAAGTGATCCTGGAATGGAACACTGGACAGCGGTCAAAAATATCCTAAAGTACCTGAATAGGACTAAGGATATGGTTCTTTCTTATGGAGGTGATGAACAACTTGTTGTAAACGGTTACACTGATGCTAGTTGGAACACCGATCCAGATGACTCGAAGTCACAGTCTAGATACGTATTTATTTTGAATGGTGCTGCAGTGAGCTGGAGGAGTGCCTAGAAAAGCGTTGTGGCGAAATCTTCAACTGAATCAGAATACATAGCTGCTTCGGAGGCTGCACAAGAAGCCATATGGATGAAGGAGTTCATTACTGAACTTGGCGTGGTTCCCAGTGCGTTAGACCCGATGGCCATCTACTGTGACAACACAGGTGCCATAGCTAATGCACAGGAGCCAAGGTCACATGGCAAGCTAAAGCACATCAAGCTACGTTTCCATGCTATTCGCGAGTATGTCCGAGATGGTGACATAAAGATTTGCAAAGTACACACTGGCAGATCCGTTGACTAAACCTCTCCCTAGAGCAAAGAATGACCAACACCAGAACGCCATGGGTGTTAGGTATATTACCATGTAATCTAGATTATTGACTCTAGTGCAAGTGTGAGACTGTTGGAGATATGCCCAAGAGGCAATAATAAAAGTGGTTATTATCATATCTTTGTGTTTATGGTGAATGTTTACATCCCATGCTATAATTGTATTATAAGGAAACACTGATACATGTGTGTTTTGTAAACATAAAAGAGTCCATAGTAAGCCTCTTGTGGAACTAGCTTGTTGATTAAATGATGATCATGGTTTCCTGATCATGGACATTGGATGTCATTAATAACAAGGTTATATCATTAGGAGAATGATGTGATAGACACACACCCATAGTAAGCGTAGCATAAGATCAAGTCATTAAGTTCGTATTGCTGTAAGCTTTCAAATGCATAGTAACCTAATCCTTCGACCATGAGGTTATGTTAATTACCATCACCGGATGGGTACTTTGATGACATCAAACACCGCTTCATAATTGGGTGGTTATAAAGGTGGCATTGGGTATTCTGAAAGTATGTGTTGAAGCGCATGAACCAAGATTGGGATTTGTCCATCCATATGACGGATAGATATGCTCTTGGCCCTCTCGGTGGAATGTCATCTAGTTAGCTTGCAAGCATGTGACTAGGTCACAAGGGATGACATAACATGGAACGAGTAAAGAGTACTTATCGATGTGAGGTAGAACTAGGTATGGAGATACCGACGATCAAACCTCGGATAAGTAGAATATCGTGTGACAAAGGGAATTGGTTTCGTATGTTAATGGTTCTATCGATCACAAAGTCATCGTTGAGTATGCGGGAGCCGTTATGGATCTCTAGATCCTGCTGATGGTTATTGATCGGAGAGGTGTCTTCATCATGTCTGCATATTCACGAACCGTAGGGTGACACACTTAAGGTTCGAAGTTGTTTTAAGTAGATATGGAATGTGCGTTGGAGACCGAATGTTGTTCGGAGTCTCGGATTGGATCCGGGACATCACGAGGAGATCCAGAATGGTCCGGAGAATAAGATTCATATATTGGGGATCATTTTCTAAGTTAGGAGGGGAGTCCTACTAGGACTCCCCCTCCCCTAGCGCGCCTCCCTCCTTTAAATAGAAGGGAGGGGCGCCCCCTCCTACCTCTCTCTCATAACAAGCTCTAGCCGCCGTCTCTCTCCTCTTCCTTCGCTCTGCTCCGGCTTAGGCAAAGCCCTGCAGAATTCTCTCCTCCACCACCACCACCACACCGTCGTGCTGCTGGGATTTCGTGGAGAAGATCTACTACCTCCGCTGCTCGCTAGAACGGGGAGAGGAAGGTCTGCTTCGACTCCGCACGTGTGACCGACTGCAGAAGCGCTGCCGAAATGCGGCGCCGGAAGGATCTTCCACACGATCTTGAGATCGCCAAGTAATCGACTACATCAACCCCGAGATCTAATCTCGTAATGCTTTCGGTTCTACGAGGGTTAGTACAGATCTATCTTGTTGCTCATGTCTAATAGATTAGATCTTGGCTTTTATCTAGATTAGATCTGAGTTTTGTTCGTTCTTGCGGTAGTAAATTTTTGTTTTCCATGCTACGAACCCATCAAGTAGACACAATAATAGCGAGACGAGGCCGCGCGATGAGAGAGTGTGGACAAATAGATCTACAGTGCAAGTTGGTGGAGAGGAAATTAGTAAACAAATAGAGAGATGTGAGAGAGAAAAGTAAGGAACTTTTAGATCTAGAAGTTGGAGCGAAGCTTCCACTTACCAATCTATGGATTAAAGTAGGTTTAGATATAAGAAAATGGAGAAACTATGGGCAAGATGGGGTGTGAGGGAGGAGGAAGACGAGTTGGGTGGAGGTAGAGATATGAAATGGGTAGTGGTGGATAGATAGATAAGAAAGCTAGCTCTTGTCACCTTTTTAACATGGATCTGGACGCCCTCATATGTGGCGCATATGGAGGAAATGCGCCACAGATGCTGAAACTTTTGTGGCGCATAAGTCCATATGCGCCACAAAAGTGGGTGAATAAGATTCCCTGTGTGGGGCCCGCCTCCAAGTTCTATGGCGCATGTTGGACTTATGCGCCACAAAACTAAAACACATCTGTGGCGCATATATCAACATGCGCCACAGAACTTGGGTGAATTAGATTCCGTGGTGGGCCCCCCTCCATGTTCTATGGCGCATGAGGAAATATGCGCCACGTGTTGCCTCTTCTGGCGCATATTTCAGAATCGCCACGCTGGATCATCCTCTCGCCGGGTCCCACCAATCTTCCGTGGCGCATGTTCTGGACAATGGGCCACAGAACTTCCAATCTTCTGTGGCGCATGCTTTCTGGTGTGCCACTGATGTTTTCCTGTGGCGCATAGTTTGGCATATGCGCCACTGAACATCTTGTCTATCTATAGGCTGTTTCCTAGTAGTGTGTCTATCTTGTCCTCGACTCCCGTGATGTTTCTTTTCCTTGAAAGAACTATGTGACTCCTAGGCTCATCGTCTGATGTATTCGTTTCCTTATTTTTTCTTTTTGCGGTCTAGAGGACATGTCCTTCACATAAAAAACCTGAGCCACATCATTGGCTAGGATGAATGGTTCGTCTCTGTAACAAAGATTCTTGAGATCCACTGTTGTCATTCCGTACAGCTGGTCTACCTTTACCCCTTCTCCATTCATGTTGATCCAACTGCACCGAAATAATGGGACCTTAAAAGTAGGTCCATAGTCAAGTTCCCATATCTCTTCTATGTAACCATAGTATGTGTCCTTTTTCCCATTCTCGCATGTTGCATCAAAGTGGACACCACTGTTTTGGTTGGTGCTCTTTTTATCTTGGGCAATCGTGTAAAATGTATTCCCAGTTATCTCGTACCGTTGGAAAGTCAATACAGTCGCAGATGGTGTCGCGGCCAACAAGTAGAGCTGATCTCCAATAGTGGTGTCATTCATGAGATGTAATTGCCACCAAGTGCCGAAAGTCTCCATGTGATTTTTTTTAATCCAGTAGTCATCCTTCCCCAGGAACTTGGAGCGTACAACATTCATGTGTTCCTCGATATACGGAGCCACGAAGGTAGAACTTTGGAGAACTATGTAGTGTGCTTGATTCAAAGAATGTCCGTCCCTAAATATCATTGCTTTCTTTCCTAGCGTGCCTTTTCCACTCAGTCTCCCCACATACCGTGATTCAGGAACACCAATCGGCTTAAGGTCAGGAAGAAAGTCTACACAGAACCCAATGATCTCCTCTGTTCCATAGCCCTTGGAGATGCTTCCTTCTGGCCTAGCACGGTTACGAACATATTTCTTTAAGACTCCCATGAACCTCTCGAAGGGGAACATATTGTGCAGAAATACAGGACCGAGAATGTAAATCTCATCGACTAGGTGAACTAAGAGATGCGTCATAATATTGAAGAAGGACAGGGGAACACCAACTCAAAACTGACAAGACATTGGACCACATCCTTCTGTAGCCTTTCCAGACTTTCTCGATCGATTACCTTCTGAGATATTGCATTAAGGAATGCACATAGCTTCATAATGGCTAATCGAACATTTTCCGGTAGAAGCCCTCTCAATGCAACCGGAAGCAACTGTGTCATAATCACGTGGAAATCATGAGACTTCAGGTTCTGAAATTTTTTCTCTGCCATATTTATTATTCCCTTTATATTTGACGAGATGCCAGCCGGGACCTTGATACTGTAAAGGACTTCAAAAAAGATTTCCTTCTCTGCTTTGGTAAGAGCGTAGCTACTTAAGTATTTACATCCTTTATCAGTATGCTTGTTGTGTGGGTCTTTGATACGTTGCTGGTCCTCCCGTGCTTCTGATGTATCTTTTGTCTTCCCATACACGCCCAGGAAGCCTAGCAGGTTCACGCAAAGATTCTTCGTCACGTGCATCACGTCGATTGAAGAACGGACCTCTAGGTCTTTCCAATACTCAAGCTCCCAAAATATAGATTTCTTTTTCCACATGGCCGTGTGTCCGGTAATGGGGTCTTTAGGAACAGATTGACTGCCAGGACCCTTTCCAAAGATTACTTCTAGGTCCTTCACCATACCAAATACATCAGCACCTTTAGGGAGCTTAGGCTTCTTCCGGTAATCTGCCTCACCGTTGAAATTCTTGCCTTTCTTTCTTACTTGATGATTGGTCGGAAGAAATTTACGACACCCCAGGTACACAAACTTCTTACATTTATCCAAATATGTACCTTTAGTATTATCTAAACAGTGCGTGCAAGCATTGTATCCCTTGTTTGACTGTCTTGAAATGTTACTAAGTGCAGGCCAATCATTGATGGTTATGAACAACAACGCTCGTAGGTCAAATGGCTCCTGTTTGTGCTCATCCCACACCTTTACACCTGGTTACGCCCTGCGCAAAAAGTTCATCGACTAATGGCCTTAGGTACACATCAATGTCGTTGCCGGGTTGGTTCGGTCCTTGGATGAGCACTGGCATCATAATGAACTTCTGCTTCATGCACAACCAAGGAGTAAGGTTGTAGATACATAGAGTCACTGGCCAGGTGCTGTGACTATAGCTCTGCTCCCCAAAAGGATTCATGTCGTCTGTACATAGACCAAACCATAAGTTCCTCGCGTTACCTGCAAAGTTCGAGTACTTTCTCTTGATGTTTCTCCACTGCGATCCATCGGCAGGGTGTCTCAGTTTCCCGTCTTTCTTACGTTCTTCTTTGTGCCATCGCAACAACCTAGCATGCTCTTTATTTCTGAACAGACGTTTCAACCATGGTATTATAGGAGCATACCACATAACCTTAGTAGGAACCCTCTTCCTAGAGGGCTCGTCATCGCCCTCAACATCACCAGGGTCATCTTGTCTGATCTTGTATCAACATGCATTGCATACCGGGCATTTATCCATATTCTCGTACTTCTCACCGCGGTACAGGATGCAGTCATTAATGCATGCATGTATCTTCTCGACATCTAATCCTAGAGGGCAGATAGTCTTCTTTGCTTCATACGTTGTCTCGAGCAGCTCGTTATCCTTTTGAAGCTTCAACTTCATTATTTTCAGTAACTTCTCAAATCCCTTGTCAGATAATCCAGTCTCTGCCTTCCATTTCAGCAGTTCAAGTGTGGTACCGAGCTTTGTGCTGCCATCTTCGCAATTTGGGTACAACAACATTTTGTGATCCTTTTGCATGGCCTCCAACTTAAGCTTCTCCCTTTCTGTATCCCAAGACCATCAGCGGGCTCATCTGATGCCCATTGTTCTTCTTCATTGCCGCCTCCCTCTTCTTCATTGTCTTCCATTGCAGTACCACCGTATTCTTCAGGGGACATAGGATAGCTGTCATCATCCTCCTCTTCTTCATTTTCTTCCAGCCTAACCCCTCTTTCTCCATGCATGGATCAACAATAATATCCGGGCATGAAACCTCTCCGAAGCAGATGGCTTTGAAGGATTCTCGGGGCAGAGTGCTCCGCCACATTCCGACAGTCAACGCAGGGACAAGGCATAAAATTATCCACTTTGTTTGCCTTAGCCAAATCGATAAATTTATGGAGGCCTGCAATAAAATCGGAATGGCATCGGTCGCCATACATCCATCGCATCCGTGCATCGATTTGCGTCATAATAATTAACCATTACAATAACATCGTCAATAGTAAAATGACCACCCTACATGGACAGATGCAATATTTTTGTATCAGTTACAGATAAAGAAGATAAGGTTTCTAACCTCAGCCGAGGATACTGTGTTGTGTTAACTAAAGTGTGGCTCAGACATTTCGTCGAACACCTTGTGTGCAATCAAAGAAAAAAAAGCTAGCACCCACTCCTCACACACAATCTAGCAAAATTTGGTGGGCAAAGGGCTGGGCTTATATATAGCCAGGGGAGGGTTTTTGGTCCCGGTTATTGCCACGAACCAGGACCAAAGCCCCTCCCGCACGACACGTGGCCGCCCAGCAGCTCGCACCCCACCCAGGTCATTGGTCCCGGTTAATGGCACGACCCGGGACCAATGACTTCGGTGGGGGGCGCACTGCTGGGCCGCCACGTGTCGCGCGGGAGGGGCTTTGGTCCCGGTTCTTGGCAATAACCGGGACCAATGCCTCCGTCGCTTCGTCGTCCCCGTGCATAAATATGCTGCCTCTCTGCAGTCCCTCTCCACCTCACCACTTTGCCTCTCCACCGCGTCGTTGTTTCGCCTCCCCTCCCTCTCCAATCTCCACCGCGCCGTCATGGAGGTGCCCACGCTCAACCACTATGAGGCGGCTGCGTTTGCGATCTACGGCATCCTCTTGTCGCCGCGCGCGACCCTTCCCGCCGGATTTCGCATCAGCGAGGGGGGTGTGCTGGTGGCTCCTCTCCTCAACCCCCACGGATACGAGATGGAGTACGTCATCGCAGCGATTATTGGCCCCGACTGTTCAAGAAGGAGCGGAAGGCCAAGCTTGGCAACCGTTTCGTTGACGGGCGCCTGGTGCACCCGGATCGCCGCAACCAAGAAGGGCGAGAGTTGTTCTGGGCCGTCCCTGGATGGACCATCTACACCGCCATCGACGGCGCTATGCAGACGAGCTCCATCTCCCGAACAATGCCGAAATCGTGCAGATTTCGTCCGACGACGACGAGGAAGCCGGCGGCACGGAGGACAACGGCTCGGAGGACAGCGGCAGCGGAAGTGTTGTCGACTAGAAATTTATAAAGTCGCATCTTTATTTGTATGGAAAAATTTGTGGTCGAATAATAAAATGTCTCAATTTAGACCTTTATCTCGATTAATTCGTGAAATATTTGTTCAAAAGTAGTGAACAATTCAATTTCTACCTCAAATTAGTTTCTTCCTCGAATTAATTTCTGCGCCGAATTAAATTACATTAATTCCTGGATTGCTGACCGCCGCGGGGTTTTTGGTCCCGGTTGTTGGCATGAACCGGGACCAATGCCTCGCAGAGAGCCACATGTGCATCGCGGGGTCATTGGTCCCGGTTCGTGCCATAAACCGGGACCAATGCTTACATATGAACCGGAACCAATGCCCTGGCTGCATGAACCGGGACCGGTGCCTGGCATTGGTCCCGATTACGGAAACGAACCGGGACCAATGGAATTTGGGTGCTGGACCAAAGGCCCTCTTTCTACTAGTGCATGCAATCACTCTAATGGATCCATATGTGGTTTTTGGAAGAGAACACACATGCAATGACCACTGGTTGATCCATGTGTGGTTTGTGGAAAGAACACACATGCAATAACACTGGTGGATCCATGTGTGGTTTGTGACACGAACACACATGCAATGACTCTAGTGGGTCCATATGTGGTTCATGTCAAGAACACACATGCAATGCCATTGGTGGATCCATGTGTGGTTTGTGGAAATAACACACATGCAATGACTCTAGTGGGTCCATATGTGGTTTGTGAAAAGAACACACATGCAAGTAACACTAGTTGATCCATAAGTGGTTTGTGGAAAGAACACACATGCAATGACTCTAGTGGGTCCCTATGTGGTTTGTGAAAAGCACACATGCAATGACTCTAGTGGATCCATATGTGGTTTGTGAAAAGAACACACATGCAATGAGTCTAGTGCTACTTTTAGTATAAGAACACACATGCAATGACTCTAGTGGATCCATATGTGGTTTGTGGAAAAGAACACACAAGCAATGACTCTAGTGGGTCCATATGTGATTTGGGGAAAGAACAGACATGCAATGAACATGGTGGATCCATAAGTGGTTTGTGGAAAGAACACACATGCAATGACTCTAGTGGGTCCATATGTGGTTTGTGAAAAGAACGGACATGCAATGACTCTAGTGGATCCATATGTGGTTTGTGGAAAAGAACACACATACAATGACCACTAGCTGATCCATGTTTGGTTTGTGGACAGAACACACATGTAATGACATTGGTGGATTCATGTGTGGTTTGTGAAAAGAACACACATGAAATGACTCTAGTGAGTCCATATGTGGTTCATGTCAAGAACACACATGCAATGCCATTGGTGGATCCATGTGTGGTTTGTGGAAAGAACACACATGCAATGACTCTAGTGGGTCCATATGTGGTTTGTGAAAAGAACACACATGCAATTAACACTAGTTAATCCATAAGTGTTTTGTGGAAAGAACACACATGCAATGGCTCTAGTGGGTCCATATGTGGTTTGTGAAAAGAACACACATGTAATGACTCTAGTGGATCCGTATGTGGTTTGTGAAAAGAACACACATGCAATGAGTCTAGTGCTGGTTTTAGTATAAGAACACACATGCAATGACTTTAGTGGATCCATATGTGGTTTGTGGAAAAGAACACATAAGCAATGACTCTAGTGGGTCCATATCTGATTTGTGGAAAGAACACACATGCAATGACACTGGTTGATCCATGTGTGGTTTGTGGAAAGAACACACATGCAATGCCATTGGTTGATCCATGTGTGGTTTGTGGCAAGAACACTCATGCAATGACTCTAATGGATCCATATGTGGTTTGTGGAAAAGAGCATACATGCAATGACCACTGGTTGATCCGTGTGTGGTTTGTGGAAAGAACACACATGAAATGACACCGGTGGATCCATGTGTGGTTTGTGAAAGGAACACACATGCAATGACTCTAGTAGGTCCATATGTGGTTCATGTCAAGAACACACATGCAATGCCATTGGTGGATCCATGTGTGGGTTGTTGAAAGAACCCACATGCAATGACTCTAGTGGGTCCATATGTGGTTTGTCAAAAGAACACACATGCAATGAACACTAGTTGATCCATAAGTGGTTTGTGGAAAGAACACACATGCAATGACTCTAGTGGGTCCATATGTGGTTTGTGAAAAGAACAAACATGCAATGACACTAGTTGATCCTTGTGTGCTTTGTGGAAAGAGCACACATGCAATGACTCTAATGGATCCATATGTGGTTTATGGAAAAGAACACACATGCAATGACCACTTGTTGATCCATGTGTGGTTTGTGGAAAGAACACACATGCAATGACACTGGTGGATCTATGTGCGGTTTGTGAAAAGAACACACATGCAATGACTCTAGTGGTTCCATATGTGGTTCATGTAAAGAACACACATGCAATGCCATTGGTGGATCCATGTGTGGTTTGTGGAAAGAACACACATGCAATGACTCTAGTGGATCCATATGTGGTTTGTGAAAAGAACACACATGCAATGAGTCTAGTGCCGGTTTTAGTATAAGAACACACATGCAATGACTCTAGTGTATCCATATGTGGTTTGTGGAAAAGAACACACAAGCAATGACTCTAGTGGGTCCATATGTGATTTGTGGAAAGAACACACATGCAATGACACTAGTTGATCCTTGTGTGGTTTGTGGAAAGAACACACATGCAATGCCATTGGTTGATCCATGTGTGGTTTGTGGAAAGAACACACATGCAATGACTCTAATGGATCCATATGTGGTTTGTGGAAAAGAACACACATGCAATGAACACTGGTGGATCCATATGTGGTTTGTGGAAAGAACACACATGCAATGGCCCTGGTTGATCCATGTGTGGTTTGTGGAAAGAACACACATGCAATGCCACTGGTTGATCCATGTGTGGTTTGTGGAAAGAACACACATTCAATGACACTGGTTGATCCATGTGTGGTTTGTGGAAAGAAAACACATGCAATGACTCTAGTGCATCCATATGTGGTTTGCGAAAAGAACACACATGCAATGACTCTAGTGGATCCATATGTGGTTTGTGGAAAACAACACACATGCAATGAACACTAGTGGATCCATAAGTGGTTTGTGGAAAGAACACACGTGTAGTGGACACTGGTGGATCCATATGTGATTTGTGAAAAGAACACACGTGCCATGCCACTGGTTGATCCATATGTGGTTTGTGGAAAGAACACACAAGCAATGAGTCTAGTGCTGGTTTTAGTATAAGAACACACATGCAATGACTCCAGTGGATACATATGTGGTTTGTGGAAAAGAACACACATGCAATGACCACTGGTGGATCCATATGTGGTTTGTGGAAAGAACACACATGCAATGACACTAGTTGATCCATGTGTGGTTTGTGGAAAGAGCACACATGCAATGACTCTAATGGATCCATATGTGGTTTATGGAAAAGAACACACATGCAATGACCACTTGTTGATCCATGTGTGGTTTGTGGAAAGAACACACATGCAATGACACTGGTGGATCCATGTGTGGTTTGTGAAAAGAACACACATGCAATGACTCTAGTGGTTCCATATGTGGTTCATGTAAAGAACACACATGCAATGCCATTGGTGGATCCATGTGTGGTTTGTGGAAAGAACACACATGCAATGACTCTAGTGGATCCATATGTGGTTTGTGAAAAGAACACACATGCAATGAGTCTAGTGCCGGTTTTAGTATAAGAACACACATGCAATGACTCTAGTGTATCCATATGTGGTTTGTGGAAAAGAACACACAAGCAATGACTCTAGTGGGTCCATATGTGATTTGTGGAAAGAACACACATGCAATGACACTAGTTGATCCTTGTGTGGTTTGTGGAAAGAACACACATGCAATGCCATTGGTTGATCCATGTGTGGTTTGTGGAAAGAACACACGTGCAATGACTCTAATGGATCCATATGTGGTTTGTGGAAAAGAACACACATGCAATGAACACTGGTGGATCCATATGTGGTTTGTGGAAAGAACACACATGCAATGGCACTGGTTGATCCATGTGTGGTTTGTGGAAAGAACACACATGCAATGCCACTGGTTGATCCATGTGTGGTTTGTGGAAAGAACACACATTCAATGACACTGGTTGATCCATGTGTGGTTTGTGGAAAGAACACACGTTCAATGACTCTAGTGGATCCATATGTGGTTTGCGAAAAGAACACACATGCAATGACTCTAGTGGATCCATATGTGGTTTGTGGAAAACAACACACATGCAATGAACACTAGTGGATCCATAAGTGGTTTGTGGAAAGAACACACGTGTAGTGGACACTGGTGGATCCATATGTGATTTGTGAAAAGAACACACGTGCCATGCCACTGGTTGATCCATATGTGGTTTGTGGAAAGAACACACAAGCAATGAGTCTATTGCTGGTTTTAGTATAAGAACACACATGCAATGACTCCAGTGGATACATATGTGGTTTGTGGAAAAGAACACACATGCAATGACCACTGGTGGATCCATATGTGGTTTGTGGAAAGAACACGCATGCAATGACACTAGTTGATCCATGTGTGGTTTGTGGAAAGAGCACACATGCAATGACTCTAATGGATCCATATGTGGTTTATGGAAAAGAACACACATGCAATGACCACTTGTTGATCCATGTGTGGTTTGTGGAAAGAACACACATGCAATGACACTGGTGGATCCATGTGTGGTTTGTGAAAAGAACACACATGCAATGACTCTAGTGGTTCCATATGTGGTTCATGTAAAGAACACACATGCAATGCCATTGGTGGATCCATGTGTGGTTTGTGGAAAGAACACACATGCAATGACTCTAGTGGATCCATATGTGGTTTGTGAAAAGAACACACATGCAATGAGTCTAGTGCCGGTTTTCGTATAAGAACACACATGCAATGACTCTAGTGTATCCATATGTGGTTTGTGGAAAAGAACACACAAGCAATGACTCTAGTGGGTCCATATGTGATTTGTGGAAAGAACACACATGCAATGACACTTGTTGATCCTTGTGTGGTTTGTGGAAAGAACACACATGCAATGCCATTGGTTGATACATGTGTGGTTTGTGGAAAGAACACACATGCAATGACTCTAATGGATCCATATGTGGTTTGTGGAAAAGAACACACATGCAATGAACACTGGTGGATCCATATGTGGTTTGTGGAAAGAACACACATGCAATGGCAGTGGTTGATCCATGTGTGGTTTGTGGAAAGAACACACATGCAATGCCACTGGTTGATCCATGTGTGGTTTGTGGAAAGAACACACATGCAATGCCACTGGTTGATCCATATGTGGTTTGTGTAAATAACACACATTCAATGACACTGGTTGATCCATGTGTGGTTTGTGGAAAGAACACACATGCAATGACTCTAGTGGATCCATATGTTGTTTGCGAAAAGAACACACATGCAATGACTCTAGTGGATCCATATGTGGTTTGTGGAAAAACACACATGCAATGACCACTGGTGGATCCATAAGTGGTTTGTGGAAAGAACACACGTGTAGTGGACACTGGTGGATCCATAAGTGGTTTGTGGAAAGAACACACGTGTAGTGGACACTGGTGGATCCATATGTGATTTCTGAAAAGAACACACGTGCCATGCCACTGGTTGATCCATATGTGGTTTGTGGAAAGAACACACAAGCAATGAGTCTAGTGCTGGTTTTAGTATAAGAACACACATGCAATGACTCCAGTGGATACATATGTGGTTTGTGGAAAAGAACACACATGCAATGACCCCTGGTGGATCCATATGTGGTTTGTGGAAAGAACACACATGCAATGACACTAGTTGATCCATGTGTGGTTTGTGGAAAGAGCACACATGCAATGACTCTAATGGATCCATATGTGGTTTATGGAAAAGAACACACATGCAATGACCACTTGTTGATCCATGTGTGGTTTGTGGAAAGAACACACATGCAATGACACTGGTGGATCCATGTGTGGTTTGTGAAAAGAACACACATGCAATGACTCTAGTGGTTCCATATGTGGTTCATGTAAAGAACACACATGCAATGCCATTGGTGGATCCATGTGTGGTTTGTGGAAAGAATACACATGCAATGACTCTAGTGGATCCATATGTGGTTTGTGAAAAGAACACACATGCAATGAGTCTAGTGCCGGTTTTAGTATAAGAACACACATGCAATGACTCTAGTGTATCCATATGTGGTTTGTGGAAAAGAACACACAAGCAATGACTCTAGTGGGTCCATATGTGATTTGTGGAAAGAACACACATGCAATGACACTAGTTGATCCTTGTGTGGTTTGTGGAAAGAACACACATGCAATGCCATTGGTTGATACATTTGTGGTTTGTGGAAAGAACACACATGCAATGACTCTAATGGATCCATATGTGGTTTGTGGAAAAGAACACACATGCAATGAACACTGGTGGATCCATATGTGGTTTGTGGAAAGAACACACATGCAATGGCACTGGTTGATCCATGTGTGGTTTGTGGAAAGAACACACATGCAATGCCACTGGTTGATCCATGTGTGGTTTGTGGAAAGAACACACATGCAATGCCACTGGTTGATCCATATGTGGTTTGTGGAAAGAACACACATTCAATGACACTGGTTGATCCATGTGTGGTTTGTGGAAAGATACCACATGCAATGACTCTAGTGGATCCATATGTTGTTTGCGAAAAGAACACACATGCAATGACTCTAGTGGATCCATATGTGGTTTGTGGAAAACAACACACATGCAATGACCACTGGTGGATCCATAAGTGGTTTGTGGAAAGAACACACGTGTAGTGGACACTGGTGGATCCATATGTGATTTGTGAAAAGAACACACGTGCCATGCCACTGGTTGATCCATATGTGGTTTGTGGAAAGAACACACAAGCAATGAGTCTAGTGCTGGTTTTAGTATAAGAACACACATGCAATGACTCCAGTGGATACATATGTGGTTTGTGGAAAAGAACACACATGCAATGACCACTGGTGGATCCATATGTGGTTTGTGGAAAGAACACACATGCAATGACACTAGTTGATCCATGTGTGGTTTGTGGAAAGAGCATACATGCAATGACTCTAAAAGATCCATATGTGGTTTATGGAAAAGAACACACATGCAATGACCACTTGTTGATCCATGTGTGGTTTGTGGAAAGAACACACATGCAATGACACTGGTGGATCCATGTGTGGTTTGTGAAAAGAACACACATGCAATGACTCTAGTGGTTCCATATGTGGTTCATGTAAAGAACACACATGCAATGCCATTGGTGGATCCATGTGTGGTTTGTGGAAAGAACACACATGCAATGACTCTAGTGGATCCATATGTGGTTTGTGAAAAGAACACACATGCAATGACTCTAGTGGATCCATAAGTGGTTTGTGGAAAGAACACACATGCAATGACACTGGTGGGTCCATGTGTGGTTTGTGGAAAGAACACATGCAATGACACTGGTTGATCCATGTGTGGTTTGTGGAAAGAACACACATGCAATGCCACTGGTTGATCCATATCTGGTTTGTGGAAAGAACACACATTCAATGACACTGGTTGATCCATGTGTGGTTTGTGGAAAGAAAACACATGCAATGACTCTAGTGCATCCATATGTGGTTTGCGAAAAGAACACACATGCAATGACTCTAGTGGATCCATATGTGGTTTGTGGAAAACAACACACATGCAATGAACACTGGTGGATCCATAAGTGGTTTGTGGAAAGAACACACGTGTAGTGGACACTGGTGGATCCATATGTGATTTGTGAAAAGAACACATGTGCCATGCCACTGGTTGATCCATATGTGGTTTGTGGAAAGAACACACAAGCAATGAGTCTAGTGCTGGTTTTAGTATAAGAACACACATGCAATGACTCCAGTGGATCCATATGTGGTTTGTGGAAAACAACACACATGCAATGACCACTGGTGGATCCATATGTGGTTTGTGGAAAGAACACACATGCAATGACACTAGTTGATCCATGTGTGGTTTGTGGAAAGAGCACACATGCAATGACTCTAATGGATCGATATGTGGTTTATGGAAAAGAACACACATGCAATGACCACTTGTTGATCCATGTGTGGTTTGTGGAAAGAACACACATGCAATGACACTGGTGGATCCATGTGTGGTTTGTGAAAAGAACACACATGCAATGACTCTAGTGGTTCCATATGTGGTTCATGTAAAGAAGACACATGCAATGCCATTGGTGCATCCATGTGTTGTTTGTGGAAATAACACACATGCAATGACTCTAGTGGATCCATATGTGGTTTGTGAAAAGAACACACATGCAATGAGTCTAGTGCTGGTTTTAGTATAAGAACACACATACAATGACTCTAGTGTATCCATATGTGGTTTGTGGAAAAGAACACACAAGAAATGACTCTAGTGGGTCCATATGTGATTTGTGGAAAGAACACACATGCAATGACACTAGTTGATCCTTGTGTGGTTTGTGGAAAGAACACACATGCAATGCCATTGGTTGATCCATCTGTGGTTTGTGGAAAGAACACACATGCAATGACTCTAATGGATCCATATGTGGTTTGTGGAAAAGAACACACATGCAATGAACACTGATGGATCCATATGTGGCTTGTGGAAAGAACACACATGCAATGGCACTGGTTGATCCATGTGTGCTTGGTGGAAAGAACACACATGCAATGCCACTGGTTGATCCATGTGTGGTTTGTGGAAAGAACACACATGCAATGCCACTAGTTGATCCATATGTGGTTTGTGGAAAGAACACACATTCAATGACCCTGGTTGATCAATATGTGGTTTGCCAAAAGAACACACATGCAATGACTCTAGTGGATCCATATGTGCTTTGCCAAAAGAACACACATGCAATGACTCTAGTGGATCCATAGGTGGTTTGTGGAAAACAACACACATGCAATGAACACTGGTGGATCCATAAGTGGTTTGTGGAAAGAACACACGTGTAGTGGACACTGGCGGATCCATATGTGATTTGTGAAAAGAACACACGTGCCATGCCACTGGTTGATCCATATGTGGTTTGTGGAAAGAACACACAAGCAATGAGTCTAGTGCTGGTTTTTGTATAAGAACACACATGCAATGACTCCAGTGGATACATATGTGGTTTGTGGAAAAGAACACACATGCAATGACCACTGGTGGATCCATATGTGGTTTGTGGAAAGAACACACATGCAATGACACTAGTTGATCCATTTGTGGTTTGTGGAAAGAGCACACATGCAATGACTCTAATGGATCCATATGTGGTTTATGGAAAAGAACGCACATGCAATGACCACTTGTTGATCCATGTGTGGTTTGTGGAAAGAACACACATGCAATGACACTGGTGGATCCATGTGTGGTTTGTGAAAAGAACACACATGCAATGACTCTAGTGGTTCCATATGTGGTTCATGTAAAGAACACACATGCAATGCCATTGGTGGATCCATGTGTGGTTTGTGGAAAGAACACACATGCAATGACTCTAGTGGGTCCATATGTGGTTTGTAAAAAGAACACAGATGCAATGAACACTAGTTGATCCATAAGTGGTTTGTGGAAAGAACACACATGCAGTGACTCTTGTGGGTCCATATGTGGTTTTTGAAAAGAACACACATGCAATTACTCTAGTGGATCCATATGTGGTTTGTGAAAAGAACACACATGCAATGAGTCTAGTGCTGGTTTTAGTATAAGAACACACATGCAATGACTCTAGTGGATCCATATGTGGTTTGTGCAAAAGAACACACAAGCAATGACTGTAGTGGGTACATATGTGATTTGTGGAAAGAACACACATGCAATGACACTCTTTGATCCTTGTGTGGTTTGTGGAAACAACACACATGCAATGCCATTTGTTGATCCATGTGTGGTTTGTGGAAAGAACACACATGCAAAGACTCTAATGGATCCATATGTAGTTTGTGGAAAAGAACACACATGCAATGAACACTGTTGGATCCATATGTGGTTTGTGGAAAGAACACACATGCATTGACACTGGTTGATCCATGTGTGGTTTGTGGAAAGCACACACATGCAATGCCACTGGTTGATCCATATGTGGTTTGTGGAAAGAACACACATTCAATAACATTGGTTTATCCATGTGTGGTTTGTGGAAAGAACACACATGGAATGACTCTAGTGGATCCATATGTGGTTTGTGGAAAACAACACACATGCAATGAACACTGGTGGATCCATAAGTGGTTTGTGGAAAGAACGCACGTGTAGTGGACACTGGTGGATCCATATGTGATTTGTGAAAAGAACACACGTGCCATGCCATTGGTTGATCCATATGTGGTTTGTGGAAAGAACACACAAGCAATGAGTCTAGTGCTGGTTTTAGTATAAGAACACACATGCAATGACTCTAGTGGATACATCTGTGGTTTGTGGAAAAGAACACACATGCAATGACCACTTGTGGATCCATATGTGGTTTGTGGAAAGAACACACATGCAATGACACTAGTTGATCCATGTGTGGTTTGTGGAAAGAGCACACATGCAATGACTCTAATGGATCCATATGTGGTCTATGGAAAAGAACACACATGCAATGACCACTTGTTGATCCATGTGTGGTTTGTGGAAAGAACACACATGCAATGACACTGGTGGATCCATGTGTGGTTTGTGAAAAGAACACACATGCAATGACTCTGGTGGTTCCATATGTGGTTCATGTAAAGAACACACATGCAATGCCATTGGTGGATCCATGTGTGGTTTGTGGAAATAACACACGTGCAATGACTCTAGTGGATCCATATGTGGTTTGTGAAAAGAACACACATGCAATGAGTCTAGTGCTGGTTTTAGTATAAGAACACACATGCAATGACTCTAGTGTATCCATATGTGGTTTGTGGAAAAGAACACACAAGAAATGACTCTAGTGGGTCCATATGTGATTTGTGGAAAGAACACACATGCAATGACACTAGTTGATCCTTGTGTGGTTTGTGGAAAGAACACACATGCAATGACATTGGTTGATCCATCTGTGGTTTGTGGAAATAACACACATGCAATGACTCTAATGGATCCATATGTGGTTTGTGGAAAAGAACACACATGCAATGAACACTGGTGGATCCATATGTGGTTTGTGGAAAGAACACACATGCAATGGCACTGGTTGATCCATGTGTGGTTTGTGGAAAGAACACACATGCAATGCCACTGGTTGATCCATGTGTGGTTTGTGGAAAGAACACACATGCAATGCCACTGGTTGATCCATATGTGGTTTGTGTAAAGAACACACATTCAATGACACTGGTTGATCCATGTGTGGTTTGTGGAAAGAACACACATGCAATGACTCTAGTGGATCCATATGTTGTTTGCGAAAAGAACACACATGCAATGACTCTAGTGGATCCATATGTGGTTTGTGGAAAACAACACACATGCAATGACCACTGGTGGATCCATAAGTGGTTTGTGGAAAGAACACACGTGTAGTGGACACTGGTGGATCCATAAGTGGTTTGTGGAAAGAACACACGTGTAGTGGACACTGGTGGATCCATATGTGATTTGTGAAAAGAACACACGTGCCATGCCACTGGTTGATCCATATGTGGTTTGTGGAAAGAACACACAAGCAATGAGTCTAGTGTTGGTTTTAGTATAAGAACACACATGCAATGACTCCAGTGGATACATATGTGGTTTGTGGAAAACAACACACATGCAATGACCACTGGTGGATCCATATGTGGTTTGTGGAAAGAACACACATGCAATGACACTAGTTGATCCATGTGTGGTTTGTGGAAAGAGCACACATGCAATGACTCTAATGGATCCATATGTGGTTTATGGAAAAGAACACACATGCAATGACCACTTGTTGATCCATATGTGGTTTGTGGAAAGAACACACATGCAATGACACTGGTGGATCCATGTGTGGTTTGTGAAAAGGACACACATGCAATGACTCTAGTCGTTCCATATGTGGTTCATGTAAAGAAGACACACGCAATGCCATTGGTGGATCCATGTGTGGTTTGTGGAAATAACACACATGCAATGACTCTAGTGGATCCATATGTGGTTTGTGAAAAGAACACACATGCAATGAGTCTAGTGCTGGTTTTAGTATAAGAACACACATGCAATGACTCTAGTGTATCCATATGTGGTTTGTGGAAAAGAACACACAAGAAATGACTCTAGTGGGTCCATATGTGATTTGTGGAAAGAACACACATGCAATGACACTAGTTGATCCTTGTGTGGTTTGTGGAAAGAACACACATGCAATGCCATTGGTTGATCCATCTGTGGTTTGTGGAAAGAACACACATGCAATGACTCTAATGGATCCATATGTGGTTTGTGGAAAAGAACACACATGCAATGAACACTGATGGATCCATATGTGGTTTGTGGAAAGAACACACATGCAATGGCACTGGTTGATCCATGTGTGCTTTGTGGAAAGAACACACATGCAATGCCACTGGTTGATCCATGTGTGGTTTGTGGAAAGAACACACATGAAATGCCACTAGTTGATCCATATGTGGTTTGTGGAAAGAACACACATTCAATGACCCTGGTTGATCCATATGTGGTTTCCCAAAAGAACACACATGCAATGACTCTAGTGGATCCATATGTGGTTTGCCAAAAGAACACACATGCAATGACTCTAGTGGATCCATATGTGGTTTGTGGAAAACAAAACACATGCAATGAACACTGGTGGATCCATAAGTGGTTTGTGGAAAGAACACACGTGTAGTGGACACTGGCGGATCCATATGTGATTTGTGAAAAGAGCACACGTGCCATGCCACTGGTTGATCCATATGTGGTTTGTGGAAAGAACACACAAGCAATGAGTCTAGTGCTGGTTTTTGTATAAGAACACACATGCAATGACTCCAGTGGATACATATGTGGTTTGTGGAAAAGAACACACATGCAATGACCATTGGTGGATCCATATGTGGTTTGTGGAAAGAACACACATGCAATGACACTAGTTGATCCATTTGTGGTTTGTGGAAAGAGCACACATGCAATGACTCTAATGGATCCATATGTGGTTTATGGAAAAGAACACACATGCAATGACCACTTGTTGATCCATGTGTGGTTTGTGGAAAGAACACACATGCAATGACACTGGTGGATCCATGTGTGGTTTGTGAAAAGAACACACATGCAATGACTCTAGTGGTTCCATATGTGGTTCATGTAAAGAACACACATGCAATGCCATTGGTGGATCCATGTGTGGTTTGTGGAAAGAACACACATGCAATGACTCTAGTGGGTCCATATGTGGTTTGTAAAAAGAACACAGATGCAATGAACACTAGTTGATCCATAAGTGGTTTGTGGAAAGAACACACATGCAGTGACTCTTGTGGGTCCATATGTGGTTTTTGAAAAGAACACACATGCAATTACTCTAGTGGATCCATATGTGGTTTGTGAAAAGAACACACATGCAATGAGTCTAGTGCTGGTTTTAGTATAAGAACACACATGCAATGACTCTAGTGGATCCATATGTGGTTTGTGCAAAAGAAGACACAAGCAATGACTGTAGTGGGTACATATGTGATTTGTGGAAAGAACACACATGCAATGACACTGGTTGATCCTTGTGTGGTTTGTGGAAACAACACACATGCAATGCCATTGGTTGATCCATGTGTGGTTTGTGGAAAGAACACACATGCAAAGACTCTAATGGATCCATATGTAGTTTGTGGAAAAGAACACACATGCAATGAACACTGGTGGATCCATATGTGGTTTGTGGAAAGAACACACATGCATTGACACTGGTTGATCCATGTGTGGTTTATGGAAAGAACACACATGCAATGCCACTGGTTGATCCATATGTGGTTTGTGGAAAGAACACACATTCAATAACATTGGTTTATCCATGTGTGGTTTGTGGAAAGAACACACATGGAATGACTCTAGTGGATCCATATGTGGTTTGTGGAAAACAACACACATGCAATGAACACTGGTGGATCCATAAGTGGTTTGTGGAAAGAACACACATGTAGTGGACACTAGTGGATCCATATGTGATTTGTGAAAAGAACACACGTGCCATGCCATTGGTTGATCCATATGTGGTTTGTGGAAAGAACACACAAGCAATGAGTCTAGTGCTGGTTTTAGTATAAGAACACACATGCAATGACTCCAGTGGATACATCTGTGGTTTGTGGAAAAGAACACACATGCAATGACCACTGGTGGATCCATATGTGGTTTGTGGAAAGAACACACATGCAATGACACTAGTTGATCCATGTGTGGTTTGTGGAAAGAGCACACATGCAATGACTCTAATGGATCCATATGTGGTTTATGGAAAAGAACACACATGCAATGACCACTTGTTGATCCATGTGTGGTTTGTGGAAAGAACACACATGCAATGACACTGGTGGATCCATGTGTGGTTTGTGAAAAGAACACACATGCAATGACTCTAGTGGTTCCATATGTGGTTCATGTAAAGAACACACATGCAATGCCATTGGTGGATCCATGTGTGGTTTGTGGAAATAACACACGTGCAATGACTCTAGTGTATCCATATGTGGTTTGTGAAAAGAACACACATGCAATGAGTCTAGTGCTGGTTTTAGTATAAGAACACACATGCAATGACTCTAGTGCATCCAGATGTGGTTTGTGGAAAAGAACACACAAGAAATGACTCTAGTGGGTCCATATGTGATTTGTGGAAAGAACACACATGCAATGACACTAGTTGATCCTTGTGTGGTTTGTGGAAAGAACACACATGCAATGACATTGGTTGATCCATCTGTGGTTTGTGGAAAGAACACACATGCAATGACTCTAATGGATCCATATGTGGTTTGTGGAAAAGAACACACATGCAATGAACACTGGTGGATCCATATGTGGTTTGTGGAAAGAACACACATGCAATGGCACTGGTTGATCCATGTGTGGTTTGTGGAAAGAACACACATGCAATGCCACTGGTTGATCCATGTGTGGTTTGTGGAAAGAACACACATGCAATGCCACTAGTTGATCCATATGTGGTTTGTGGAAAGAACACACATTCAATGACCCTGGTTGATCCATATGTGGTTTGCCAAAAGAACACACATGCAATGATTCTAGTGGATCCATATGTGGTTTGCGAAAAGAACACACATGCAATGACTCTAGTGGATCCATATGTGGTTTGTGGAAAACAACACACATGCAATGAACACTGGTGGATCCATAAGTGGTTTGTGGAAAGAACACACGTGTAGTGGACACTGGTGGATCCATATGTCATTTGTGAAAAGAACACACGTGCCATTCCACTGGTTGATCCATATGTGGTTTGTGGAAAGAACACACAAGAAATGAGTCTAGTGCTGTTTTTAGTATAAGAACACACATGCAATGACTCCAGCGGATACATATGTGGTTTGTGGAAAAGAACACACATGCAATGACCACTGGTGGATCCATATGTGGTTTGTGGAAAGAACACACATGCAATGACACTAGTTGATCCATTTGTGGTTTGTGGAAAGAGCACACATGCAATGACTCTAATGGATCCATATGTGGTTTATGGAAAAGAACACACATGCAATGACCACTTGTTGATCCATGTGTGGTTTGTGGAAAGAACACACATGCAATGACACTGGTGGATCCATGTGTGGTTTGTGAAAAGAACACACATGCAATGACTCTAGTGGTTCCATATGTGGTTCATGTAAAGAACACACATGCAATGCCATTGGTGGATCCATGTGTGGTTTGTGGAAAGAACACACATGCAATGACTCTAGTGGGTCCATATGTGGTTTGTGAAAAGAACCCACATGCAATGAACACTAGTTGATCCATAAGTGGTTTGTGGAAAGAACACACATGCAGTGACTCTTGTGGGTCCATATGTGGTTTTTGAAAAGAACACACATGCAATTACTCTAGTGGATCCATATGTGGTTTGTGAAAAGGACACACATGCAATGAGTCTAGTGCTGGTTTTAGTATAAGAACACACATGCAATGACTCTAGTGGATCCATATGTGGTTTGTGCAAAAGAACACACAAGCAATGACTCTAGTGGGTACATATGTGATTTGTGGAAAGAACACACATGCAATGACACTGGTTGATCCTTGTGTGGTTTGTGGAAAGAACACACATGCAATGCCATTAGTTGATCCATGTGTGGTTTGTGGAAAGAACACACATGCAATGACTCTAATGGATCCATATGTAGTTTGTGGAAAAGAACACACATGCAATGAACACTGGTGGATCCATATGTGGTTTGTGGAAAGAACACACATGCAATGACACTGGTTGATCCATGTGTGGTTTGTGGAAAGAACACACATTTAATGCCACTTGTTGATCCATATGTGGTTTGTGGAAAGAACACACATTCAATAATATTGGTTGATCCATGTGTGGTTTGTGGAAAGAACACACATGCAATGACTCTAGTGGGTCAATATGTGGTTTGTGAAAAGAACACAAATGCAATGACTCTAGTGGATCCATATGTGGTTTGTGGAAAAGAACACACATGCAATGAACACTGGTGGATCCATAAGTGGTTTGTGGAAAGAACAGACATGTAGTGGACACTGGTGGATCCATATGTGATTTGTGAAAAAAACACACATGCAATGCCACTGGTTGATCCATATGTGGTTTGTGGAAAGAACACACATGCAATGTGTCTAGTGCTGGTTTTAGTATAAGAACACGCATGCAATGACTCCAGTGGATCCATATGTGATTTGTGGAAAAGAACACACATGCAATGACCACTGGTGGATCCATATGTGGTTTGTGGAAAGAACGCACATGTAGTGACACTAGTTGATCCATGTGTGGTTTGTGGAAAGAGCACAAATGCAATGACTCTAATGGATCCATATGTGGTTTGTGGAAAAGAACACACATGCAATGACCACTGGTTGATCCATGTGTGGTTTGTGGAAAGAACACACATGCAATGACACTGGTGGATCCATGTGTGGTTTGTGAAAATAACACACATGAAATGACTCTAGTGGGTCCAGATGTGGTTAATGTCAAGAACACACATGCAATGCCATTGGTGGATCCATGTGTGGTTTGTGGAAAGAACACACATGCAATGACTCTAGTGGGTCCATATGTGGTTTGTGAAAAGAACACACATGCAATGAACACTAGTTGATCCATAAGTGGTTTGTGGAAAGAACACACATGCAATGACTCTAGTGGGTCCATATGTGGTTTGTGAAAAGAACACACATGCAATGACTCTAGTGTATCCATATGTGGTTTGTGAAAAGAACACACATGCAATGAGTCTAGTGCTGGTTTTAGTATAAGAACACACACGCAATGACTCTAGTGGATCCATATGTGGTTTGTGGAAAAGAACACACAAGCAATGACTCTAGTGGGTCCATATGTGATTTGTGGAAAGAACACACATGCAATGACACTGGTTAATCCATGTGTGGTTTGTGGAAATAACACACATTCAATGTCATTGGTTGATCCATGTGTGGTTTGTGGAAAGAACACACATGCAATGACTCTAATGGATCCATATGTGGTTTGTGGAAAAGAACACACATGCAATGACCACTGGTTGATCCATGTGTGGTTTGTGGAAAGAACACACATGCAATGACACTGGTGGATCCATGTGTGGTTTGTGAAAAGAACAAACATGCAATGACTCTAGTTGTGGTTAATGAAAAGAACACCCATGCAATGACTCAGGTGGATCCATGTGGTTTGTGAAAAGAACACACATGCAATGACTCTAGCTATGGTTAATCAAAATAACACACATGAAATCACACTGGTGGATCCATATGTGGTTTGCAAGAAGAACACACATCCAATGACACTAGTGGATCCATGTGTGGTTTGTGAGAAGAACACACATGCAAAACACACATGCAATGACACTGGTGGATCCATATGTGGTACGTGGAAAGAACAGACATGCAATGACACTAGCTGTGGTTAATGAAAAGAACTGACATGCAATGACTCTAACGGGTCCATATGTGGTTTGTGAAAAGAACACACATGCAATGACTCTAGTTGTGGGTAATAAAAAGAACACACATGCAATGACTCCGGTGGATCCATGTGGTTTGTGAAAAGAACACACATGCAATGACTCTAGCTATGGTTAATGAAAATAACACACATGAAGTGACACTGTTGGATCCATATGTGGTTTGTGAAAAGAAGAGACATGCAATGAACTCTGCTAGATTCATATGTCATTTGTGAGAAGAACACACATGTAATGACACTGGTTGTGGTTCATGACACGGGTGGATCCTTATGTGGTTTGTGAAAAGAACACACATTGAATGACTCTGGTGGATCCACATGTGTTTTGTGAAAATAACACACATGCAATGACATTGGAGGATCAATGTGGTTTGTGAGATAACAGACATGCAATGAACTCTGGTGGATCCATATGTGGTTCATCAAAAGAACACACATGCAATGACACTGGGTGTGGTTCATGAAAAGAACACACATACGATGACACTGTTGGATCCTTATGTGGTTTGTGAAAAGAACACACATGCAATGATTCTAGATGTGGTTTGTGAGAAGAACACACATGCAATGACACTGGTGGATCTATATGTGGTTTGTGAAAAGAATAGACATGCAACAAACTCTGGTGGATCCATATGTGGTTTGTGAGAAGAATACGCATGCAATGACACTGGTTGTGGTTCATGAAAAGAACACACATGCAATGACACTGGTAGATCGTTATGTGGTTTGTGAAAAGAACACACATGCAATGACACTAGCTGTGGTTTTGAGAAGAACACACATGCAATCACACTGGTGGATCCATATGTGGTTTGTGAGAAGAACGCACATCCAATGACACTGGTAGATCCATGTGTGGTTTGTGAGAAGAACACACATGCAAAACACACATGCAATGACACTGGTGGATCCACATGTGGTATGTGGAAAGAACAGACATGCAATGACACTAGCTGTGGTTAATGAAAAGAACAAACATGCAATGACTCTGATGGATCCATATCAGGTCTGTGAAAAGAACACACATGCAATGACTCTAGTTGTGGTTAATGAAAAGAACACACATGCAATGACTCTAGTGGATCCATGTGGTTTGTGAAAAGAACACACATGCAATGAATCTATCTATGGTTAATGAAAATAACACACATGCAATGACAATGTTGGATCCATATGTGGTTTGTGAAAAGAACAGACATGCAATGAACTCTAGTGGATCCATATGTGGTTTGTGAGAAGAACACACATTCAATGACACTGGTTGTGGTTCCTGAAAAGAACACACATGCAATGACAGTGGTGGATACTTACGTGGTTTGTGAAAAGAACACAGATGCAATGACTTTGGTGGATCCACATCTGGTTTGTGAAAAGAACATAGATGCATTGACATTGGTGGATCAATGTGGTTTGTGAGAATAACAGACATGCAATGAACTCTGGTGGATCCATATGTGGTTCATGAAAAGAACACACATGAAATGACACTGGGTGTGGTTTATGAAAAGAACACACATCCTATGACACTGGTGGATCCTTATGTGGTTTGTGAAAAGAACACACATGCAATGACTCTAGATGTAGTTTGTGAGAAGAACACACATGCAATGACACTTGTGGATCTATATGTGGTTTTTGAAAAGAACATACATGCAATGAACTCTGGTGGATCCATATGTGGTTTGTGAGAAGAACACACATCCAATGACACTGGTTGTGGTTCATGAAAAGAACACACATATAATTACACTAGTGGATCCTTATGTGGTTTGTGAAAAGAACACACATGCAATGGCTCTGGCTGTGGTTTGTGAGAAGAACACACATGCAATCACACTGGTGGATCCAAATGTGGTTTGTGAGAAGAACACACATGCGAAACACACATGCAATGACACTGGTGGATCCACATGTGGTATGTGGAAAGAACAGACATGAAATGACACTAGCTGTGGTTAATGAAAAGAATAGACATGCAATGACTCTGATGGATCCATATGTGGTTTGTGAAAAGAACACACATGCAATGACTCTAGTTGTGGTTAATGAAAATAACACACATGCAATGACTCTGGTGGATCCATGTGGTTTGTGAAAAAACACAAATGCAATGACTCTAGATATGGTTAATTAAAAGAACACACATGCAATGACATTGTTCGATCCATATGTGGTTTGTGAAAAGAACAGACACGCAATGAACTCTGGTTGATCCATATGTGGTTTGTGAAAAGAACATACCTGCAATGAACTCTGGTGGATCCATGTGTGGTTTGCGAGAAGAACACACATGCAATGACACTGGTTGCGATTCATGAAAAGACCACACATGCAATGACACTGGTGGATCCTTATGTGGTTTGTGAAAATAACACACATGCAATGTCTCTGGTGGATCCAAATGTGGTTTGTGAAAAGAACACACATGCAATGACACTGGTGGATCAATGTGGTTTGTGAGAATAACAGACATGCAATGAAATCTGGTGGATCCATGTGTAGTTCATGAAAAAAACACACATGCAATCACACTGGGTGTGGTTCATGAAAAGAACAGACATACAATGACACTGGTGGATCCTTATGTGGTTTGTGAAAAGAACACAAATGCAATGACTCTAGATGTGGTTTGTGAGAAGAACACACATGCAATGATACTGGTGGATCTATATGTGGTTTGTGAAAAGAACATACATCTAATGATCTCTGGTGGATCCGTATGTAGTTTGTGAGAAGAACACACAAGCAATGACACTGGTTGTGGATCATGAAAAGAACACACATGCAATGACACTGGTGGATCCTTATGTAGTTTGTGAAAAGAACACACATGCAATGACTCTGGCTGTGGTTTCTGAGAAGAACACACATGCAACCACACAGGTGGATCCATATGTGGTTTGTGAGAAGAACACACATACAATGACACTAGTAGATCCAAGTTTGGTTTGTGAGAAGAACACACATGCAAAACACACATGCAATGACACTCGTGGATCCACATGTGGTATGTGGAAAGAACAGACATGCAATGCCACTAGGTGTGGTTAATGAAAAGAAGAGATATGCAATGACTCTGATGGATCCATATGAGGTTTGTGAAAATAACACACATGCAATGACTCTAGTTGTGGTTAATGAAAAGAACACACATGCAATGAATCTGGTGGATCCATGTGGTTTGTGAAAACAACACACATGCAATGACTATAGCTATGGTTCATGAAAATAACACACATGCAATAACACTATTGGATCCATATGTGGTTTGTGAAAAGAACAGACATGCAATGAACTCTGATGGATCCATATGTGGTTGGTGAGAAGAACACACATGCAATGACACTGGTTGTGGTTCATGAAAAGAACACACATGCAATGAAAGTGGTGGATCCTTATGTGGTTTGTGAAAAGAACACACATGCAATGACTTTGGTGGATCCATATGTGGTTTGTGAAAATAACACACATGGAATGACATTGGGGATCAATGTGGTTTGTGAGAATAACAGACATGCAATGAACTCTGGTGGATCCATATGTGGTTCATGAAAAGAACACACATGCAATGACACTAGGTGTGGTTCATGAAAAGAACACACATCCAATGACACTAGTGGATCCTTATGTGGTTTGTGAAAAGAACACATATGCAATGACTCTAGAAGTGGTTTGTGAGAAGAACACACATGGAATGACGCTGGTGGATCTATATGTGGTTTGTGAAAAGAATAGACATGCAACAAACTCTGGTGGATCCATATGTGGTTTGTGAGAAGAACACACATCCAATGACAATAGTTGTGGTTCATGAAAAGAACACACATGCAATGACACTGGTGGATCCTTATGTGGTTTGTGAAAAGAACACGTGCAATGACTCTGGCTGTGGTTTGTGAGAAGAACACACATGCAATCACACTAGTGGATCCATATGTTGTTTGTGAGAAGAACACACATCCAATGACACTGGTGGATCCATGTGTGGTTTGTGAGAAGAACACACATGCAAAACACACATGCATTGACACTGGTGGAAGCACATGTGGTATGTGGAAAGAACCGACATGAAATGACACTAGCTGTGGTTAATGAAAAGGATAGACATGCAATGACTCTGATGGATCCATATGTGGTTTGTGAAAAGAACACACATGCAATGACTCTAGTTGTGGTTAATGAAAATAACACACATGCAATGACTCTGGTGGATCCATGTGGTTTGTGAAAAAACACAAATGCAATGACTCTAGCTATGGTTAATTAAAAGAACACACATGCAATAACATTGTTGGATCCATATGTGGTTTTTGAAAAGAACAGATGTGCAATGAACTCTAGTTGATCCATATGTGGTTTGTGAGAAGAACACACATGCAATGACACTATTGGATCTATATGTGGTTTGTGAAAAGAATAGACATGCAATGAACTCTAGTGGATCCATATGTGGTTTGTGAGACGAACACACATGCAATGACACTGGTTGCGGTTCATGAAAAGAATACACATGCAATGACACTGGTGGATCCTTATGTGGTTTATGAAAAGAACACACATGCAATGTCTCTGGTGGATCCACATGTGGTTTTGTGAAAAGAACACACATGCAATGACACTAGTGGATCAATGTGGTTTGTGAGAATAACAGACATGCAATGAACTCTGGTGGATCCATGTGTGGTTCATGAAAAGAACACACATGCAATCACACTGGTTGTGGTTCATGAAAAGAACACACATACAATGACACTGGTGGATCCTTATGTGGTTTGTGAAAAGAACGCAGATGCAATGACTCTAGATGTGGTTTGTGATATGAACACACATGCAATGATACTGGTGGATCTATATGTGGTTTGTGAAAAGAACATACATGCAATGAACTCTGGTGGACCCATATGTGGTTTGTGAGAAGAACACACATGCAATGACACTGGTTGTGGTTCATGAAAAGAACACAAATGCAATGACACTAGTGGATCCTTATGTAGTTTGTGAAAAGAACACACATGTAATGACTCTGGTTGTGGTTTCTGAGAAGAACACACATGCAATCACACTGGTGGATCCATATGTGGTTTGTGAGAAGAACACACATACAATGACACTGGTAGATCCAAGTTTGGTTTGTGAGAAGAACACACATGCAAAACACACATGCAATGACACTGGTGGATCCACATGTGGTATGTGGAAAGAACAGACATGCAATGCCACTAGCTGTGGTTAATGAAAAGAACAGACATGTAAGGACTTTGATGGATCCATATGTGGTTTGTGAAAAGAACACACATGCAATGACTCTAGTTGTGGCTAATGAAAAGAACACACATGCAATGACTCTGGTGGATCCATGTGGTTTGTGAAAACAACACACATGCAATGACTCTAGCTATGGTTAATGAAAATAACACACATGCAATGACATTGTTGGATCCAGATGTGGTTTGTGAAAAGAATATACATGCAATGAACTCTTATGGATCCATATGTGGTTTGTGAGAAGAACAGACATGCAATGACACTGGTTGTGGTTCATGAAAATAACACACATGCAATGAAAGTGGTGGATCCTTATGTGGTTTGTGAAAAGAACACACATGCAATGACTCTGGTGGATCCATATGTGGTTTGTGAAAATAACACACATGCAATGGCATTGGTGGATCAATGTGGTTTGTGAGAATAACAGACATGTAATGAACTCTGGTGGATCCATATGTGGTTCATGAAAAGAACACACATGCAATGACACTAGGTGTGGTTCATGAAAAGAACACACATCCAATGACACTGGTGGATCCTTATGTGGTTTGTGAAAAGAACACACATGCAATGACTCTAGATGTGGTTTGTGAGAAGAACACACATGGAATGACACTGGTGGATCTATATGTGGTTTGTGAAAAGAATAGACATGCAACGAACTCTGGTGGATCCATATGTGGTTTGTGAGAAGAATACACATGCAATGACAATAGTTGTGGTTCATGAAAAGAACACACATGCAATGACAGTAGTGGATCCTTATGTGGTTTGGGAAAAGAACACACATGCAATGACTCTGGCTGCGGTTTGTGAGAAGAACAAACATGCAATCACACTGGTGGATCCATATGTTGTTTGTGAGAAGAACACACATCCAATGACACTGGTGGATCCATGTGTGGTTTGTGAGAAGAACACACATGCAAAACACACATGCAATGACACTGGTGGATCCACATGTGGTATCTGGAAAGAACAGACATGAAATGACACTAGTTGTGGTTAATGAAAAGAATAGACATGCAATGACTCTGATGGATCCATATGTGGTTAATGAAAATAACACACATGCAATGACTATGGTGGATCCATGTGGTTTGTGAAAAAACACAAATGCAATGACTCTAGCTATGGTTAATTAAAAGAACAGACATGCAATAACATTGTTCGATCCATATGTGGTTTGTGAAAAGAATAGACGTGCAATGAACTCTGGTTGATCCATATGTGGTTTGTGGGAAGAACACACATGCAATGACACTATTGGATCCATATGTGGTTTGTGAAAAGAACAGACATGCAATGAACTCTAGTGGATCCATATGTGGTTTGTGAGAAGAACACACATGCAATGAGATTGGTTGCGGTTCATGAAAGGAACACACATGCAATGACACTGGTGGATCCTTATGTGGTTTGTGAAAAGAACACACATGCAATGTTGCTGGTGGATCCACATGTGGTTTGTGAAAAGAACACACATGCAATGACACTGCTGGATCAATGTGGTTTGTGAGAATAATAGACATGCAAAGAACTCTGGTGGATCCATGTGTGGTTCATGAAAAGAACACACATGCAATCACACTGGGTGTGGTTCATTAAAAGAACACACATACAATCACACTGGTGGATCGTTATGTGGTTTGTGAAAAGTACACAGATGCAATGACTCTAGATGTGGTTTGTGATAAGAACACACATGCAATGATACTGGTGGATCTATATGTGGTTTGTGAAAAGAACAGACATGCAATGAACTCGAGTGGATCCATATGTGGTTTGTGAGAAGAACACACATGCAATGACACTGGTTGTGGTTCATGAAAAGAACACACATGTAATGACACTGGTGGATCCTTATGTGGTTTGTGAAAATAAGACATATGCAATGACTCTAGTGGATCCACATATGGTTTGTGAAAAGAACACACATGCACTGACACTGGTGGATCAATGTGGTTTGTGAGAATAACAGACATGCAATGAACTCTGGTGGATCCATGTGTGGTTCATGTAAAGAACACACATGCAATGACACTGGTGTAGTTCATGAAAAGAACACACATCCAATGACTCTGGTGGATCCTTATGTGGTTTGTTAAAAGAACACCATGCAATAACTCTAGATGTGGTCTATGAGAAGAACACACATGCAATGACACTAGTGGATCCATATGTGGTTTGTGAAAATAACACACATTTCAATGACATTGGTGGATCCATATGTGGATTGTGAAAATAACACACATTTCAATGACTCTAGTGGATCCGTATGTGGTTTGTGAGAATAACATACATGCAATGACTCTAGCTATGGTTAATGAAAAGAACAGAGATGGAATGACTCTAGTGGTGGTTTATTGAAAGAATACACATGTAATGACTCTGGTGGATCCATATCTTGTTTGTGAAAAGAACACACAATCAATGACACTAGTGGATCCATATGTGGTTCATGAAAAGAACACACATGCTATGACACTGGTGGATCAACATGTGGTTTATGAAAAGAACACACATGCAATGACCCTGGTGGATCCATTTGGTTTATGAGAAGAACACTCATCCAATGAACTCTAGTGGAACTATCTTGGCATAATTTGATGTATTCCACCATGTATTTCATTGTATAAGACACTCACTTCCCATTTTTATAATACTCAGTTTTGCCCTTTGTTGTTTGATACTACTCAGTTTTGTCCCGCCCACCCCTCTCTCTTCCCTTCGTAGAAGCCCAAACCTGTGCTTACTTTGTCTGCTACGCCCTGATTGGTTATGACAGTTGTCACGCTGATCGTGCGCACCAACCGTTGATTCTTTGTGATCCAACGAGGATCGTTGCACACGTCGTGCGCTTCATAGTACAGCGTGAGACAACATGGACGTCTCCCTCAACGAGACTTCTACAAGAAGGAACACGAAGCCGTCCATGGAAAAAGTCGTCGACTAGTCATGTCATGTTTAATCTAGTCTTAAAAGCCTACTACTTTTACTACTGCGCCACAACTCATGCGTCATTGAGTGCACGGTCGTTGAAGCGCAGCCTTAATTTATTGCCACTTGATTTTCATAAGACATATCCATTTTTTATGCAGCGGCTCTCAATCTCACTTTCAACTGGGCCCCACCGTAAGAAACTTCCACGCGCTAGCCGGAGGCCGAAGATCTGAGCTCGACGAGACCTAACGTCTCCGGCTTCATCGAGTCACTCACAGTCATCAACACATCCGTCTACCCGATCTAGCACAACCCCACAAATCGCGCCGTACAGCCATCTACCTTCCCGTCTACATTTCCCCTTTTAATTATCGCCAATTTTATGGCCGTGTCAAACTTCGTACATAGAAATTGTGTATGCGCCCTTTGCATGCGGCTCAATACATGACTGCCATGCATGGCCGGGGAAAAAACGTGACGCATCGCATGCTGCGCATGTGCATGGTGCAAGAACTGCGTGGTGCTGGACGTGGTGCGGTTTAAACATGCCTTGCTTCCATTCACCTTAACTATAGAGCCCCTCTCCGCACACCCACTCCCTCTCTTGCTCACTCTCCTCACACAACCCTCTCCACTGTCCCACCAGCATCTACAAACTCCCAAGAAAACCCCATCCGTGCCAGCGATGGCGGAGGAGGATACGGTGGCCATCATAGCCTCCGAGGCCGCTGGCGTGGAGGCCCTCGTATCCTCGCCGGTCCCCCTCGATGCATTGAAAGCAGCTGCCGTCCCCGTCCAGGCCCCCGTCGAGGCATCAATGGCAGCCGCCATTCCCGTCCAGGCCCCCGTCCCCCTACCGATGTAGCCGCCACCGATGAGCCCCCCGCCAGCGAGGAGGCTCCCACCGGTCACGGAAGATCCAGCTCTTCAGGGACCCCTATGATCCAGATGAGTACATCGCTCCGGTGAACCCCTATGACACCGGCATCGACGACCCATGGTTGGAGGTAACTAGGGTTTTCTCCCCTTCCCTAGTTCTTCTCCCATTCCCATCGTTGGATGCTAGATCTTGGTTTATTAGGATTCACTTGTTCGCATTTAGATTGCTCGATCTTCTTACATCATCTACTCCCCCATTTTACTTTTTTCCCATAGGTTTACGGCTGCGACGTCTGAAGCGATGACGAGTCCAGGCACACCAAGACTCGTCAGATGCTGAGGAGGCTGCAGGCTGGCCAGTACGACGCCTTCTTCACTGGTGGCGTCTACAGTTGCCCCTTCTGCAGGACGAGTCTCGCCGGCACCGACTTCAACTGCCTTCTGATGCATGCAGAGGGCCCGAGCTCCGGCACGCCCAATGGAGGCTAGACCATGAATGTCAATGCCTACATCACTGAACACCAGGCTCTCGACATTCACCTCTGAAACCTCTAGCGGGTGGCCATCGAAGAGGGTCGCATGTCTCCAATCAAGCCCAAGACCCCCAAGATCAAGGGAAATGGGTAGGAAGAAGAGCCAGAGGGAGGAGGCGGAGGCCCAGGCGCCTGCAAGGAGGGATTGAACGTGTCTGTTGTTGCTAAGCAGCTTCTTTTGATTTTCTATATTTTGCTTGCATCCTATATCTGCACACAAGGAAGGGGTTGAATGCATCGAACCTCGTTAAGCAACCTACTTTCTATCGCTATATCCTATTTAGCTGCGCACAGCTATATCTACATTTGTTTTGTTTTCTGAATGAATGTATTCTACCTGGTGTGATTTGCTGCTCTATATTGCTACCAGATCGGAGGCAAAAAGAGGTCCAAAAGGGAACAAATTATCAAAGAGAGAATCTTCTCTAGATTTGCTACCAATTTGGGCAAAATGAAACATATCTGTTTAGCGAGAGAGGAAAAATGTACTCTTTCAAACTGCTAGTTAACAAACTACCATCTTGACAAGCTACAAGACACATACAGAAATATAACACAAAGAAGTAAAATTTATTTTACTACTCTCACTTGAGGTGCTAGACATCTTGACAAGATAACCGAGTTCCACAAAATAGAAACATAACACAAAGGAGTAAAATTTAAATCACTTATCATCAGACCACTTGAAGCGCTTGCCATCGTTCCTAGGCGACCAACTACAATCATTCTAGGTGGATCGTACATTATTGGCACTCCACAGCTCACGAAATGCTTCGTCCCACCTGGGATCTGACTTGGCTTCCCTATCTTCAGCGTCCTGCGGTACAATTAGTGGTGCATCACATGCCTAATTGCTGCCGCTAGAAGATGCTGCCTCTCTGTTTGCTGCTTCAGCTATGGCCTCTCTGTCAGCTTCTTCTTCTTCAGCTGCAAGCTCTCTTTTAGCTGCTTCTGCAGCCTCTTTGTCAGCTGCTTCAGATGCCATTTTCTTTGCATATGTAGCTTCAAACTCGCTATTATGCATTTTCTACAAAGGGCTCCCATAAGCTCGTCTTCCCTCTTGCAAATAGGGAAAAACACGAGGTAACGTAGAAAGAAATGGATCTTCTTGTATAGCTGGTAGGTCACATAAGCATATATGGCTGCATACTTCAGGTTTATATTAGACAACGGCCACTCCTCCCAGAAATCGTGCCTATCCATAGGGAAATCTTCTTTCATTCTGTCGTACGACTCATCGAGGATTCTAGTTGCGAGTGATGCCATTCCATCCTTCCTCGAGCCCCCTAGGATCTTGACAAGACTCTGAATATCGATCCAGTTGTGTGTAGGAATTATAATTCCCTCTCGATGAAATTTCAAAAAATCGGTTGTATTCTCGACAATGCAGAAAACAATTCCTTTTTCTACAAGGAACTGGCGCAGCGCCGGACAATTCCTGTCAGTCCTGAAAGTATGTAGTTTGTCATCACCAAAATTTGTAACTACAAATATTTTGTCAATGCAAGATCATCATCTGAATATAATTTTAAAAAGTTTAGTAAATGCAAGATCAAGACTCTCAACATTGTCTTGTCATAATTTATTTAGTTCTAAATAAAATCCAGTAGTTGCAGGATGAGCAAATGGATAAAGAATAGGAGGAGAAAACCCTAAAAGCGGTTAACTACAGAGAGCAGATCTACAAACCGGGAGAAGTTGTAGACGAGGACGTGTTTCCTCATGGCCAGTTGAACGACGACGACTTCACTCCCTTCATATGGGTCCTCCAGGGTGTACTCGAGGTCCAATCCCACAAACTTGTCCTCGTCTTTCTCAAGCCAACCCTCGTACATCCTCAGGACTCGCACCACTGTCTCCTCCTCGTTGGTGTAGACGAATCTATCTTCTTATTGTCATGGGTAGTGAAGCTTGTCTCTAGAGTGCGACGACCTTCCATGGTGGCAAGGAGAAGACGGGAAGAAGATAGATGACAAAATGAAGAAGAGTGGTTTCTGCGAGACAGGGGAACGGTGGAACCGTCAATGCACTTTTAAGGTAGTGGTTAACGACGGGGATGGAAGTCCAAAGGAGAGACGCGTGGCGGTGGCCATTCCAGCTTCTGAGTAAACAAAAAATAATTATAACGATGATATATGTGCCCTATTTTGTCACGTCAATACACTAGGCCGGTTGTGTTTCCCTATCCACTCCGCTAGCGCTACAAGCCTACGTGACAGCCACCAGGCCTAAGTGACGGGAGCGACATAACAGCAAAAACTGATAGGGGGACAACTTGACAGCCGTTAGCCTGATATTTTGTATTGAAACATAAAGTTGAATTCATGCCAAAAAAGACCCTCTGAGTATTTGGCACACCAATTGTAGTCATCACGGCTGATTATAGGCAACTTGGGTACCGCGTTGCCTGGGCGCCCCAACTTTCGGGTCGCAAAATGATATTCTCCAGCTTCTGGTAGTGCGGGTACTGCTACTTTGTTGGTGTGAGCACCTCGCTGAGGTAGTATACTGGGCGCTGGACCCCGTGGACCATATTTTATTCGGCTCGTTCCACCACGAGCACAATGCTGACCACCTGGTTGGTGGCGGAGATGTAGAGCAGTAGTGGTTCTTTTTCGCGAGGCGTCACCAGTACTGGCGAGGTGGATAGTAGACGCTTGAGGTCTTCGAATACTTCTTGCGCCTCGTCTGTCCACTCGAACTTGTCATCTTTGCGGAGGAGTTGGTAGAAGGGTAGTGCCTTTTCACCCATTCGACTGATGAATCGACTGAGTTCCGCGATTCGCCCCAGCCAGCTGCTGGACGCCTTTTATGTTCTTCGGCTTCTCCATGGCCAGTATGGCCTTTATTTTCTTCGGGTTAGCTCGATCCCCCTCGCAGAGATGAGATACCCGAGTAGTTGCCCAAATGGCACGCCGAAGGCGCATTTGTCCGGATTGAGCTTGATCCGGTAGCGGTCGAGGTTAGCGAAGGTCTCGCGGAGATCGTCGATTAACATAGCTTCCTATTTGGTTTTGATGATGATGTCGTCAACATAGACTTGGATATTGCGACCAAGTTGGTTCTTTAGGCAAGCCTGCATGCACCGCTGATAGGTGGCTCCTGCGTTTTTTAGCCTGAAAGGCATCGTGTTGTAGCATAACACACCAAAGGGCGTTGTAAACGCTGTTTTCTCCTGGTCTTCCTCCCTCATTCAAATCTGATTGTAGCCTGAGTAGGTGTCGAGGAAGCAGAGGCGCTCGCATCTCGCGGTGGAGTCGATGATTTGATCGATCCGTGGCAACGGGAAGTGATCCTTTGGGCAGTGCTTATTCAAGGAGGTGAAGTCCACGCAGATCCACAGGATATCCGTGTGTTGTTTAGGCACAAGCACTATGTTAGCGAGCCAGGTGCTTTTCTTGATCTCGCGTATGAAGTTTGCGTCAAGGAGTCTGTTGATCTCCATATCGACTGCTTTTGCTCTTGGTTTAGACAGTGGTCGTATTGTCTGCTTGACTGGCCTTGCGTCTGGATTTACGTTGAGTGAGTGCTCGGCGAATTCCCTGGGAACCCATGGCATGTCCGCTGGATACCAGGCGAAGATTTCCCAGTGCTCACGCAGGAATTCGATGAGCGCGAGTTCTTATGCAGAACTCAAGTTATTGGCGATGAGGGCCGTCTTGGTCGGATCTGTTCGGTGGACCTAGACTTTCTTTGTGTGCACCGACGAGTCGAAGTACAGGTCGAGTGAATTTGGCCTGCTCAGGGGAGGCAGACTGTTGTCTATCGACTCCTTCAGTTTTGCGAGTTCCTCTTGCATGCCAAAGGACTGGGAGATTCTATTGAATTCCCTGTCAGAGCTGTCGGACCTCTCGAAGCTTCCGTTGATTGTGATGATGCCGTTTGGGCCTGGCATCTTCATCTACAGATAGGCGTAGTGTGGTACTGCCATGAACCTTGTGAACGCGACACATCCGACGATGCAGTGGTATTGTGAGGGCCAGTCGACGACTTCAAAGTCGATGCGCTCTCGCCGAAAGTTTTGCGGCGTGCCAAAGATGACGTCGAGGTTGATTTTGCCTAGGGGTACACGCCCTTCCCTGGGACGATGCCATGGAACATCGTGTCCGAAACTTCTAGACAAGTCAGGGGGATCCTCATCGCGCACAAGGTACTTGCGAACATGAGGTTGATGCCACTCCCGCCATCCAAGAAGACGCGACTCAGATCAAAGCCCCCGATCTGTGCCTCGAGTACGAGGGGACAATGGCCTAGACAAGGAACTTGGCGCGGATGGTCGCGCTTGTCGAAGGTGATGCAGGAGTCGCTTCCAATGAGGTACTCAGTGGTGGAAGGTGGAGAGTTTATCGCCAATTTGACTTGGCGAGTGATTGCCTTCTACATTCGATTGGAGGGGCGCCTTTTTTGGATCATCCCCATGTTTCCCACAGCCCGCGGGTATGGCTCACCTCCGTGATGCTGGATAGGTGCAGTCGTAGGTGGTGGTGGCCCAAGCGGTGGTGTTGGAGCTCCATGTGCCACAGCGCCTAGGGCAGCTCCATAGCGCCGGTTGATTGCATCGCGATTCATCTGGGCCAGGCCCTCATGGAGTTTGAGGAACTCGCGGCAATCCTTCAGAAGGTGGCTGGATTTTTTCTTGCCGTCGTGCTTGTCGATGTAGAAGTGCACGTTGCATGGTATGGACAGTTTGTCCTGGATGGATGTTGTGGGTGCCTCTTTGCGAGTGCGGTGTTGCCACACTTGCGTGGTTTTCCCAGCGTCTCGGCATCCTCCGCTGCGATATCCGCTGTTGTGGTTGTCGTCGCGTTTGTCAGCGTAGCCAGCCGCGACCATGTTTACTTCATCGTGGCCCTCGTAGACGCGCATTCGACGTTTCCTCGGTGGTCGCGTCTGTGCCTGAGGTCGTCATCATTGTCGGAGTAGGTACAATTTTTTATCGAATCTTCTCCACCCACCCACCGATTCGCGATTTCCATCAGGTAGTCGATCGTTTTGGGCTTCGAGCGGCCCAGCTCCTCCCTGAGCTCTATGCGACGAACGCCACCATTGAACGCGTCGATTGCGCGGTCCTCCGAGATGTTTTCTGTAGAGTTCTTGATGATGGACCACCTCTAGATGTACGAGCGCAGGGACTCACCGGACATTTGGTGGCAGCCTCTTAGTTCTTCGATTGACGCGGTCCTTTTGTAAGTACCCTTGAAGTTGCGCATGAAGCTGTAGACTAGCTCTTCCCAACTGCAAATTGATCCGCGCTTGAGGTTGTTGAGCCATGCACGGGCGGCGCCTTGCAGCTGCAGGCATTGCATTCCGGTGCTCGAGCTTCCGCCGTGTAGCGTAACAGAGGAAATGTGATCCTCCAGCCAGATTTTCGGGTCCTGCAGGCCATCGGATTTTGGGTTCTCTAGCGGAAGTTTGAACCCCTTAGGCATTCGCTTTTGCCTGATGGCCCTACTGAAGCATCAAGCATTGCAGAGCTCTGTTTCATCTTCTTTCGAATCAGTCGAGCGAGCGCGCCTTACCCGCATCTTGTTGACCTTGCGCCGTGTGATGTCATCATGCACGTCGTAGTCGTGGTCATGCCACTGTGAGCAACGTCGCTGTGACAGATCGTGGTTGTCGTTGCTGGAGGAGTCCGAGTAGTAGTATTTGGCCAGAGCCTTGCTTTTCTTCGGCTCTAGTGTTGGCTCATTGTCGAGGGAGGCCTCGATTAGCCCTAGGCATGCAATTGTAGATCGGTGCATGGTAGCTCGAGGATCTCCAACTGGTGGCTCGTTGTTAAGGAGGTATATGGTGGCCACTGTCACCGCAGCCTGTGGAGTCTTTGGGAGCACGTTGCCCCATGTATCCACCATCATAGAGCCGAAGTCGAGGACTTTCGCGGCTTCTACGCGCTCCCGGTCGGCGAGGTGGGCCAGTCGAGATCGCCTTTTTTGGCCAGGTACTCGTTGCCTATGGAGGAGGATCCTCCATGGGAGGAGAGTCCAGCTCGCCGAAGGCTCGACTCATCCGCTGCCTTTCTACGCGCCTTGATTTGCGCGATTACCTGCTGCTCGCGCTTGAATTCTTCCTTCAGTAGCCAATGGTAGCCCATCAGCATGTCCTGTGATGTGTTAGGTGGTAGAGGATTGCCCCATAGAGCTTCTCGACAACTGGCCCATTCGTTGTCTTTGAGCTTGATCAGCATGCATTCTCCAGTGTTCTCATTCGCCGTGAGCAACGGTTCTCCTCCTGTCCCGTTATTGGTGGGCGCGCCGTTGGTGGGGCCACCGTTTGCGACTGGTATACCGCCGTTGGTCGATCTAGTGCTGGTGCCGGTGTTTTCGCGATTGACGTTGGTGTCACCCGTGTTGATGAAGACACACATGAAGTGATTGGGGAAGCTACTGCTCCCACAACTTTCAGATCTGGAGCCATAGACTCCATCTTCTGTGGCTAGGTCACCTAGATCAGATCCGCGACTGTTGTTGCTATCGTGCTCCCAGCTATTGCCGGGGTGTTGAGCTCGCTGAGGGTGCCGATTGCTGGCGGGAACCACGATGCTGGAGCAATCGCGGGTGCCGTCGGCTGGTCTGGCATGCGAAGCGTGCCCAGTTGACCGACTTGGAAGTGGAAGCTCCCGATTGCCAGGCTGATCCCATCGCCCACGGACTCGACAGCCGGGCGAGTGGCCGACGTGTGGACGATGAAGTCGAAAGCGCCGAAGAGCTGGAGAATCTCCGCTGTTGCAGAGTTGTAGAGCACGTTTGATGGGGTCGAAGAAGCCACGACATTAACACTCCCAATTCCCACAGACGGCGTCAATTGATGAGGGTTTAACTCGTCAATTCCCATTGTTATGGACTTGATTTTTGGATAAGGAGGGAGCGCTGGAGGCATCAATCCGCTAACAAACAAGAACACAAGGACGCAAGGTTTAGCCAGGTTCATGCCTCGTAGAGGTCCCTACTCCTTCTTGTCTTCTCTAGGAATTATCAAGGGAGTTGAAACTTACAGGGGTGCGCAGATGCAATCTGGCGATGGTTGTGGAAACTAGGGTTGTGATTTTTCTCCTTGCCGCCCCCTCCTAGCATTTTTCTCAGGTAGCAGGTCGATTCGGTTACAGATTAGGGTTCGCCCTTTGAACTTTCTATATTGAGCTTCTTCTTGCACCGCAAGCAATCGGAGAGTCCGTGGGTCACTCGAATTCTGCATTGGGCCTTGGAAACACCGTGGACTTCTACCGTATATGCCAAACTCGAGTACCTGTATGGTATACTCATGTCACGTATTCAAGGGGCATGAGGCATTCAACTCATATTTTGTCAAGCATATACCTCATACTTGCCATCACATTAACCTTGACCATTCAAGATGCTAATGATAGGTGGCAATGATAGCTCAAAGCTAATGAATACCATAGTTCACACATAATCATAAGAGGAAGTGTTTGGAAGCTATATGAAACTTATTAATGACTAATATTTGCTTATTATCTATCTTTCCAGAGTGTCCACTTTAATATACAAAATTTAGAAGAAAGCTATATGACCACTATAGGATGTTTTTACTTTACTTTTGCTTTTGCATTTTGCATTCATTTGGTTCATAGCTCTTTCTTCTATGTTACACTTTGTGAATTACTATTGATCATCCTTCCATTGTATATGAAATATCACTTCATTATGTATCTTGCATATTGCTATTCCTTTGAAGAATGAATCATTTGACTTTGTGTAGAAATAGTAATCAGTTTTGATATCTAAAATAGTACTAAAATACAAAGTCCATGTTAGTTTTATCACCTTCATACTCGAGGACGAGTATAGGTTAAACTTGGGGATGTTGATGCATGTAAAATGCATACAAGAACTTTGCACTTTATTACTTGATATTCAAACATATTTGCATCATATATGGGTTATATTCCTGTTTTATAATGATTATTGGGAATAATTCACACTTCCCATATTGCTTTGGAATTAACCCTGCTGAGGAAGAAAATCCCTATTCCAAATGACATCCAATTGACCGGAAACTTCATAGCCCCAAGATTTATCAGAATGAAGAACAATGGGCCAAAGATCCGCGAGACAAAAAGACCGAGGAGGGAACAGGCACATCAGCCGCGGCCCACCCCCTAGCCGCCGCTGGTATGCTCTTTCCTTCCTCCAGTCTCCGATGTCGTCCATTCTTTCGCCAAAAGACTTGTCTTGACCTAAAACCTACTATATATACCCCCTTTCAGCGATCCTCGACAGAGATGGAGGCGGAGATCGAAAACACATACACATAGTGTCAGGAGGCTGCCGCCGGAGAAGATCGAAGGGGGAAACGCTGCTGGAATCGCCTCCGGAGGGCTCCACCCCCCTCCCGCATGTTCATCATCAACACCTATAGCAAGATCCTCTCCATCTCCCTACTGTAATCTCTTGGCAAATATGATGTGTGAAGCAATATATTATTTTCCCTTGGTTTATTGTGTATCCATGTCTTTGTTTGAGTAGTGAATTGTTATGGAAAAAGTGAAATAGTTCATTTATTGGGTTCATACAGTGTTGTTCTCTTTTATGATTGTCTTCTTGTATAATATATGAGTGCATGCATATGTTGGGGAATGCATGTAAGGTCATCACCGTAGTGTAATGGCATGGGGAGGACCATGGAGGACAAAAAAACCATGGTCTATTCCATAAAGTTACATTATGGGGAATATATTGGGGACCCTAGAGTTTATAGCTATGGTGGGGGAATTATGTCTTAGTAATTCCTATGTTTTCTCAGTAACATGGCCTTAGGATGCATCATAAGAGTTGTGTATGCACATTTATTTGGCAGGACCTAATTAATGCTCCGTCCTAGAAGAAACAATAAACAACCAAACAAACGAATGAAATAACAATTGCCTAAACATTTACTCCCTTAGAGAAACTTGCTACTTGAGAAAACTTGCCACCACTCCAGTCCACTTCATTAGATCAATTTAACTTGCACTAGTTTACTTGTAGTTTCGACTAACACATACTTTATTTATTTTCTACCTAGTACCAAAACAAAACACACACTTAGACCCTAGCTTTGCATAGAAGAGGGTTATAGGGATTTAGACAATAGAGAGTTTACCTTCAGCTCCTCGTGGGTTCGACACTGAAATACTTATCAAATTGTACTACGGTGATCGCCTACACTTGGGGGTTATCATCTACGGACCGAGTAGGTCAACTCGACCCGCTCGATCTCCTCTCTTTCCCCTCGTGACAAACCTCTCCCTCCCTCCAGTGTTAGCTCACCATCGTTGTTGCTCGATTCCGGTGAGCTCATACTGTTGCGGCTGTCATCGTCAATCGTCGTCGAATCGTTGTTTTCCGCTACTTCTATCTACCCTGCTCGATCTGGAATTTGATCTTAGAATTTCTCACCCCTTTGGATGTCTGGTGTTAGGGTTCGGATGTGGTGGTATCGTTATGCTCTGGCGACCATGTGGTGGTGGTGATGGCTGAACGATGGGGAGTTGGGGTATGCTAGAGATGCTGCAGTGGTTGGTGGTTGTCATTGTATATACTTGTCGGGATGCTGCTGTCCGGCGCGTGTTGGCACAGGCGCAGCACCGCCGTGCTCTCTATGCCTCCATGTCATGGCCCCCATCACTGTTTCTTCGGCCGCCTCTCTTCTTCATCTCCAGCAAGCTTAGACTTGCCAAAGGTAGGTACCTCTTTTCTACATCTCATCTTCTACTCCTCTTTGATCTTCCTTCAGTAGTCAACCCTAGGTAGGGTTCCTCCATTCTAGTTCTGTCAATAGTTTCTCTGGCTTAATTGATGATGCTACTGCGCTTGTTTGGCTCAATATGATACAACCATAAAGTTTTCTGGTGGTGTGATTGATTCCTTGTTATCAGCTTCTCTTGTCCTGGTACTGCTCTATGTCTATCTTAGACTTTTCTGGTAGATATGATTCTATGGTTATATTTTAATTCAAACCATTTGTTTGAATTCAACACAATGTACACTTGGTACCTTGTGAGAGGTTAATACTCTGATCATAACCTGCCGAAGATTTACATCAATGGGTTGTTCTTTGAATTCACTATAAGTGTCAACTATGAATGTGAATGTTACCGAGGCATTGTGCTTGGCCCATAGCAAGGATTAAACTTATAGCTTGTCTAAATTATAAAGGAATTAACTTGGAAAAAACAATTTCCAAATATCTAATTGGGAAATTGATTTATGTCATATGCAGATATGCTTTACAAGCATGGCTTGCTTGTACTCGTATTACTATCAATATGGCAGGAAACCATATAGTTGATTCCAAGGTAAAATTCTTAGGGAAATGATTTGTAACCATTTCATCGGCTTACAGATATATTCATAATCTGTTGCTTAAAAAGGCTCATCTTTTGGGTTAAACCACATGTGGCTTATGTTGTACTGGATTGGCCATTTTATTATTGGGATTGATGAAAATTATGATTCCTGGCATTTTGACAGTGAAGCTCTTATAACTATTTGTTTCCTAGAATCCTATCTAGGAAGATGATATAATGACCTGACTGATGCTTAGCATAGTTGTGGTCGACTCTCTCTGGTCTTGTTTTTCCTTTACTCGCATTTGCTGCCCTGACTACTGTTGTGGTGCCTCCAACCTTGGAGTGTGCACAACAACAGTTAGGTGGCATGACCTGCTGCTCCAGGATATTGGGTGATAATTGTCTTGGCCCATGATGCAAAAGACTAAGGCTCTGGCTTGATAGCAACAGTTACTATGATGTGATTTTGAAAAGAAATAGATCTTAGCTTATGATGAAAAATGGCTGAAGCTAATTTGGTAGCTTAAATACAAAGTTTTATTATTGTTGGCTTTTCTTAGCTCTAGGATGATATTGGTGTACTACTTATACACTATTCTGAGAGCTCCATTTTACCCTCGAATCTACGCCCTAAAAGGATAGAACTTGTGTTACATATGTGGTAACAACCTGCTATTGTTGCTGGCTTTTACCTTGTGTTGGCTGGTTGCTGATCTTAATCCACATCTTCTTGAGCTGCCGACCCTCCCTTCCTGGTGTTACTGGCTTGCACCTCCTATGGCTACAACATGTCCCTTCAGTTGCCCAATCTAGTTCTTACTACCTTCAGAGTAACCTTGATGATTTTTGTGGTGGAATCTAGTGATAATCTAGCAACATTCAGTGGTAGCCTAGAGGTGGTGTTCTAGTGTGGAACAAAGGTTATGGTTCTGGCTAGCAGCTTTCCTACGACTATGGCACCCTTATCTACTCTGATCACTTCTTCGGGTGGCTTGACAAAACACACACATGCAAGTGTGTGTGAGTTGCTTGTGTGCCTGGTTGATGAATTCCGAAGGGATCAAGTCAAAACTTGATCTTTTCTCAAACTCTTACTATTTACTTCTACCTGTCCTGGTGAAATTTGCCCCGTATGGACAATTTTGTTGCTTTGAGGCCCACACCGATACAAGAACATATACTCTACTTTGGTGAAACTTGCCCCTTTTATAATTAGCTCAATGAGGTGGAAAAATAGTGCATTACACTATTAACACCGAGAGCAATTCTACTAACACTAACCCCCTTTGTTTTCCTTTGTGTTTTCTTTTTTTGATTACAGGTACAGAATGTTACAAGTACACCTGAAGACACAAATCTTAGCTCGGGGAAAAGTAGTATAGGTTTTCTTTTATTAATCTGTAATTTTCTTTTATTCCTTTGTAACAACATTGTAATGTATATGGTTCAATAAAGCATTTCTTTTTTATTTACTTGTAATTATTATTTTTTGTAATAACTTCTTATTTGTAATACCTCGGACCCTACGCTCTAAGCAACAGGTCAGGATGAACCCAAAAGTGGATAAGGGATTCTACCGCGGAGGCCCAAGGCCACCCACGCGTAGCCCCGTAGAAGCGGAGTAGGGCATGGTACCAGCCAACCACCCTACCCACTTTCAAGAACATCATGCCAAGGGAGAGCGGTGTAGTCGATAGGTATGTCAACAAAACATACACAAGTGTGTATGCCAACAACATACAACAGTACATCAGAGACAAACCATCAAAAAGAAATAGAAACATTCAATGCCATATGGCAAGGTCCAAATATCCCAGATAGAGATAATAGTTTAGGATACATCCTCATACATAACACATCATAGTATCAAGCGGAAGCGGAAAAAAGATCCAAGTACAGACAAGAAGCAAATTGGCATAAGATGCCCTGAAAATAAGCACATCCCTCCCACAGATCTCCATCCCCAGAATCTCTACACATGATGATCGTTACCACTGTCATCGGTCTCCTCGACCCAGTAACCTTCATGTGAGTAAATCTGTACATCTGAACGAAAATATTTATCATGTGAGACCCTAGGGGTACTTAGCATGTCTTAATGCATCTAAAGGGAACAACCTAGGGTGACGCAATTGCAGTGAACGATAATATCTAAACAAGTCTATAGAGACATGCAACCACATCCGCCCATCCAGATATTGATGAACGCTCGTTAATTAGAAACAATAGTTATATAGGTAACATAAATAAACATCGCTCGCCCACCTTCTCGCTTACCGACAAGAAGGCAGAAGAACATCCCATCTGTTGGCAGTTTTATTAACCATTACATGCATGTTGAGCTATTTACTAGTCATGTTTTAGTCAAATTAACCACAATACTTTAGTTATAGTTATAATTAACCCAAAAGTGTGACTAGGCTTTTCTATACCGCGTAAACACTCTGCATTCCTAAATAGTACAGGTTCTCCACACGCAATTGTATATAAAGTAGTAAAGCATGACATAAGTACAAGATAATAATAAAGCCCCAAACTAGTTTGTGGCCCCGAGAAATAAAGTGTGAATGAAGCTCAGGCAAAGGGGGATCCGTAGAGTCTCCCACATGTGGATAGTGCGAAACAGGTATCAAGTACTCGGGGCCTACGGTACACAAGTGAGCATGGAAGAACCAAATAACAGATATTGCCTACCGGTGCCTCTTTCTTTAGTTATCTCATTACTACTCAGATTAAGTTGTTTAGGTAACTAGTTATCCAAATACTTGCACAAACCCTACACATGCAATTCTATGACTCGCATGGCTCAAACAACTCATGTGGTAATGTTCATAGGATTGAGGTACATGTTTTGGTGGGGTTTAAAAGTAAAGGCTATGCAGTACTTGGGATTCCAATTTAATGCAATCGTGACTCAATGATGTAAGAATAAGATAGAGGCATAGGTTCTATATGTATGCAAGCATGGGGAAATTCTTGCCTGTCGGATCAGCAGTCGGGTAACCGGGATCTGGGTAGTACTCTTGGTTCTCCTGATACTTCCCTTGCTTAGCATCTGTCTAGAATAAAAGCCAAACACAAAAGGGCCATAATAAATAAAGTGCGCAATCATATGAATATATGCAACAAGCAAACAAGGTATGACATGATGGAATGATGCACAATTGCATGGTATAACATAGCATGGCATGGGTGAGTGTGAGAACAATAATAAGGCACTTTATTTATTTATTTAGTATGTCTTGCTCCCCAAACATTGTTATTTTCTTAATATTTATATTATGCGTGATTCAATTGATATCACAGAATGCAGAAATAGAACGGGCTCATCGTGCTAATCAATTCAGACATATTATTTGGCGAATTTGGAATTAAGGAATTAAAGTTAGATATTTATTAAGACAAAGGCATATTAATGGTAATTATTAGTTCAAAAAAATTAATTGCGTAGAAATTTTTTTAAATAGCATATTCATATTCCTGGCATTTTTCAGATTCACAAATATATATATTATATGTATTATTAGGAAATATGAATTTAAAATATTATTTAAATTCAAATGGGGTCAAAAGTCAAAGGTTTGACTAGTTAGAGTTGACTCTGGTAAAATTTGAATTTAGGTTTGAATTCACATTTTATTTTGATTCATATTTCATTTTTGAAAGTTTGTGCAAATTCAAATTATTTAAAAAGATATGATTTAATTAGATTTAAGCTTTTTCTGAATTTTATTTGTATTAGAAAAGGTTTCCAGGTTTTTCCTACTCACGGGTCTCCTACCCTCAGTCACTGATGAGTGGGCTAGAGAAGCAAACGGGTCCACTCACCTACGGGCCAGCCAAGGTGTGACAGGTGGACTGGTGGAGGACTGTTGTTTGAGAGGAAGAAACACCCAGTTTTTTTTACCAAAAGGTTCCTAGACATCTGAAAAAACTAAAGACGGACCTCGCAAAAACAGCTAGCTATCTCGATTTTTGAAGGATGTTGGCGAGCGATCGATTAGTGATGTAGCCCGTCCTATGGATGCCTCTACATCTACACCACTAAGTCCCCCAAGTAAACCGATGACTCATGGCTGAGCTAAACTCCTACAAGCTAAGGTGAATTCGCTCCTTGTCTCATGTGATTTCGATACGTCATTGGATGGCTTCCTACTTCATGCAAATACTTTATGCATCATCAGTTAAGAAATGCCAAGATAAGGAGCCAAGCCACTGCAAGACGGAGATTCAGCTCAAACCGGCGCCAGACCTGGTAGACTGGTTCCTGCGCCGGAATTACTGGCGACCACCAAAACCGTCCGAAGAAGAACAAAGTGAACTTCTGTATGTGTTTCCTGCGGTTGACCGAAACAACCAGTGGTGACCGGAATTTCTGGCGCACATTCCGATCACGCCGGACTTATCGTCGGAACACTCCAGTCTCAAAGTCAACAAGGGTTTGATGCCCGAGCATATACCTATTTCGTCCAGTTTTTACCCTTTTGTGCCCAAACTACCCTTGTTTAAGTGGATGGCCTATATATAGCCCCCACACCTCCTTGTATTACTCAGACTTCCATAATTTAAAATGGAAGACACCCTTGTGGATTTCCCTAATTTCTAGTCTCATGCTCCTTGAGAAAGGGGCACCAATTATACCCACCTCGTTGGAGTTTGCATCGTGCCTCACTCATTGTACAAGGACTTGGCATCGGAGCCTCTTGCCAAGACGTCAAGATCTCACCAAGACTCCACACTCACTGTGCCGGTTCGAGAGAGAGATCTTCGCCCGACGTTGATCCTAGGGATTGCGAAGGACCGGTCACCGCGGGTGACGAGGGTTTAACTCATCAATGCCCATTGTTATGGACTTGGGTTTTGGAGAAGGAGGGAGCACTGGAAGCATCAATCGGCTAACAAACAAGCACACAGGGGAACTCGAAGATTTACCCAGGTTCAAGCCTCGTAGAGGTCCCTACTCCTGCTTGTCTGCTCGTGGAATTAACAGAAGAATCGAAGATTACAATGGTGTGCATATGCAATCTGGCGAGGGTTGTGGAAACTAGGGTTGCGTGTGTCCTCCTCGTCGCCCCCTCCTAGCCTTTATGTAGATAAGCTAGGTCTCGGGTAGCAGGTCAAGTCGGTTACAGGTTAGGGTTTTCCCCTTTACACTTTCTATCTTTAGCTTCTTCTTGTTCTGCAAGCGATCGAGAGTCCGTAGGTTACTCGAGTTCTCCATTTGGGCCTTGGCAACTCCGTGGGCTCCCGCTGTATTCATGCCGTTTATACCAAGCTCGAATACCTGTAGGGTATACCCATGTCAGTAGCCCCCGAGTGTCCAGTGGAATAACAGATTCGACTAGAGACTTTATGAAGCCTTTCGAGTGTATGACCGAGTATTTTTTTCGACTGCTCTGTTTGTGCCATAGGGATTGTTGATATGCGTGCCTGATTTAACATTGGTATCAGTTAACTACCTTAGGGTAAAACAACGCAATCTACTCGAACTCGAGTCCCTGGACTCGAATTCAGAAAAGTGCTGGTGTAATTCGACTCAAGCCGTGGAGGTCTTACAGGAGTCGAATTCCAGTATATGGGTGTGAGCACTCGACGCGTACTTCGAGCCATGTTCATCGTACCTGTAGGTACGGATATATTTCTGGTAGTGCATAGCAAATGCGTTTCCAGGCCTTATTCAGGTCTTATCTTCATGCTGCAAGCGCGGGATTAGAATTTTGTCATCGCGGAAATGATTCGGGTGACCCAGGAGATGTACTCTCTTTGTAGGGAAAAATCATCAGGCGGTGTCACCATAAACTTCGAGTGTGGATGTTATCGACACACAGTACGATGTACAAATAATCATAGGGTGCATGACCAACGCTCCCTATGGGAGTAGCCCCCGAGTGCCTGGTTGAGTCGAAGACTCAAGCAGGGACTGAAGAACTTTTGCGACTGCTGTCGTCTTTTTGTTTGCTGGTTTTAGTCAAATTTATTTCCGGCGCTCCCTATGGGAGTAACCCATGTCCATAGTCGAATTGCGAATTCGAGGGATTGGGTATGCTTTGAATGTCCATATTCCTGCAGGAGAGAAAAAGAAAAAGAAAAATCGTAGGGTGCACGACCAACGCTACCCATGGGAGTAACCCCCGAGTGCTTGGTGGAGTCGAAGACTCGAGCAAGGACTAAAGTAGTCGAAGTATTCTGCTCCTCAATTTTTGATGACATCAGTCCTGACGATGTGACGATATCAGTTGCCCGCGTGAGCGGGTTTGACGGGACGTGACGAGCGGGTGGGTCCCATTTTCTGACCCTGACTTGACCAGGCGTGCGTAATCTTTGTTTTAACTACGCCTCCTCGATTTCCGCGCGTAATGGGGGTAGTGGGGGACGGTTCGTGCTTCGGGTCCTCCATGTGTCGATCACGATGGGCGCCACACGTCTGATAGGGTTTTTGCTGGATGTTGGATTACATCTTCCAGGGGTTTAAGTAGCAGTGATGTGATGGTAATTTTTCTCATCTGCTCTTTTCTCTGCCTTTGCCTCCGTCGCCATTGCTGCTGCTCCTCTGCTTCCTAGAGTTCACCTTCCTCGCGGCACTGGACAAGCTCCACGTATTCCCTAGTTACTTCCTCCGGTCGCATCGCCCCCACAAGATGGGGAAGAAGAAAGGAGGTGCCGCTGCTGAATCCGCCGCCGCCACTATCACTGCTAAGAAGAAGGGCGGTGACATGGTTATACCCGACGGGTACATAACTTCAGCATACCTGGTCCAGCCCAAGGAAGGCCCACAGCAGACATACGCTGGCCCATGAAGATTTTCGGGTGGTCAAGGCCCATGACGCCTTCGGATCCTTGGAGAGCAAGACTAGAGTTCGAATACAACTTGTAACCTACTCGTATTGGTACCTGATACCTAGCCTCCTCATATATAAAGGCTAGGAGGGGCCAACGAGCAGGACAGATCCATACTTTCGTACACGCCTCCATGCCAGATCGAATCTGCGCACCCTGTAACTTTCGGTTCCGCCGTAATCAAAGAGCAGACAAGCAGGAGTAGGGTTTTCCCTCCGGGGGCCTGAACCTGGGTAAATCTCGTGTCCTTTGGTTGCTTTTCTGTTAACCGTGCCACGCTCTCCAGCATCCCCATCTTCTCCAAAACCCAAGTCCATAACAATGGGCATTGACGAGATTAAACCTCGTCAATTGGCGCCGTCTGTGGGAATCGGGGGTGCTGATTGTGCGGTCGTGATGGTTCCGACCCAATCGATCTACAACTCCTCGGCGATGGAGAATCACCTCCTCTTCGGCGCTTTCGACTTCACCGCCCACCCGCCGGCCACAATGAAGGATTTCGAGCCCGTAGGCGACGGACTCGAAATTCTGTTCGGGAGCTTCTGCTTCCAGGTGGGACAAGCTGGTACCCTCCGCCTCCCTGAGCGGGTGCCCGTGCCGTCAATCAGGCCCGCTTCGTGGGCTCCACACCCTGTGCTACGCACGTCACCATCAACAGATGAGTTTTTCGACAGCAGCAGCTGCAACTCCGATCTGTGCGATCCACCTTCGGATGAAGGGACCTACGGTTCCGGATCCGAAAGCTGCGGCAGCAGTCAACCAATCTGCAGGCGCTATCTGTGCGCCGCAATCATCCAAATCGACGAGGAAACGCCCAAACCGCCACCCAACCCCAACCCGCAGGACAGAAACGGTGACAACGGGGACAAAGGGGGCCACCTCATCCAACTTAGCAAAGAAGGATGGGCCGAAGCACGCCGCGCCGTCGCAGGCGAAATAGTCCTACCTCTGGACTCCCCACGTGATCTGCTGATGGCATACCACTACCTCCTCATCGAGGAGCACAAGAAGCAAGTCAAGATGCAGGAGACGCTCGATAAACGCAAGAAAGCGGCCTCTGAATCCAGTGCGCGACGAGCTGCGCTCTCCGCCATGGGACCCGGCTCCAGCACAAACGGAAATCAGGGAAACAAGCACCACTCTCGGGTGGAAAACATGGACCCGAAGGAGCGGCGTGACGTGACCCGAACCCTCCACACATCGTTCATGGATATGGACGCCGACGGTAATATCACCCCGAAGACGCCACAAGCCGCGATCATGGCAGCCATTGCGTATCTTGCGGCTCACCCACCTCCGGAGGGGGACCCGAAAAGGGCCATGCATAGGTCCGCACTCACCGGACAAGGACTAATCGGAGCTGCGCTCCACGAAGATGCTCCTACGGAGCCGAAGAAGAAAGCTCCGGCCAGCGGCCGAGCCCCACTCCCTCATCCGAAGATGAAGAAGAGCACGACCTTCCTCGAAGGAAGAAGAGCTCGCACCGCCACAAACACGACTACGACGCCAGAGATAAGATTACACAGCGCAAGATCGACAAAGCACGTGCCAAGCACGCATGCTCATCCGAATCTGAGATGGATGAAGACGAAGGAGAACTCTGCGGGGCTCGATGCTTCAGCAGATCCGTCCGGCGAACACAGATGCCACGCAACTTTAAGCTTCCTTCGGATACTCCGAAGTTCAACGGCACACAAGATCCAAAGTCCTGGCTCAGCGACCATCTGTCATCCGTCAAGCTTCACGGAGGCAACAAAGAAACCGCCATGCAATGCCTTCAGCTGCGGTGACAGCGCGGCTGGTATGGCTCAGCAGCCTATCATCAGGATCCATCCGAAGCTGGGAGGAGCTCGCTTATAGCTTCATCCGAAACTTCAAAGGCACCAGCAAAAGGCCCGCCTCAATCGAAGAGCTGCGAGCCTGCACTCAGAGAACGGGTGAATCTATTCGCTCGTACATACTACGCTGGTCTACGACCAAGAACTCCGCAGCACACATCTCCGAAGAGCGGGCCATCGACGCCTTCAGGGACGGCGTCAAACGCCCAGACTTCAAGGAGAAACTTGGACGCGTAAAGCCCAAGACACTCGACCAACTCATGGAAATCGCCAGTTGGCGACGGCGAAGATTGCATCCGGGGCGCAATCAGATGAAGAGGACGAATACGGCCGAAGACGCGAACGCCGCAGCAAGAGGAGACCGCGCGTCTACGAGGACCGCGACGGACCCGACATGGTCGCAGCCGGCTACGCCGACCGCCGTAACGACATCAGCCGCAGCAGCGGAGGATACCGCAGCGGAAACTTCCGCGACGACCGACGACCAACGCAGTGGGTAACGCCAGCATCGCGACAACGGACCTTCAGCACTCGACAAACTTTCGGGTCCATGCACCATCCACTTCTACATCGACAAACAAGATGGCAAAAAGAAAGCTAGCCACATGCTCAAGGACTGCCGCGAGTTCCAGAAACTCAGCGAAAGCATGGTACAGATGAGGCAACAAGCTCCAATTCCTGCGTTCGGAAATGCACTTGCGCCAGGCGAAATAGCAGATGGAGCTCCTCCACCGCCGCCTATTGGAGGCCCACATCAACCAGTCGCAACAGCGCAAAACAACGCCGGGGTCACATACCCCCCACCAAAAGGAGCACTCAATATGATACAGAAGGGACGTCCCACAAACATGGTGCAGAAGAAAATCACCCGACAAATCAACATGGCCGTGACAACTCCGCCTGCAATCCCTGAGTACCTCAGCGGATCAGAGTCCTGCATCACATTCACCCGCGCGGATCACCCTTGCCAGATCCCTCGCCCAGGTCATGCTGCCCTGGTGCTGGAGGCGCAGATCGGATGCTTCGAGATGAGTCGCGTCTTCATGGACGGCGGCAGCGGCATCAACTTAATATTCGCAAGCACTCTAGCAGCTATGCGGATCCCGCAATGCAGCCTGGAACAATCAGACACAACGTTCCACGGCATTGTCCCAAGGAAGGGCATCTTTGTAGCATCCCAATTGTCTAACAATTGCAATGCTACTAGCCTAGTCTACATAGATACTACTTCCTATATATAATTGTTGCATCATAATTATATCATGCTCATGTCATCATGCCTCCTTGCATTTGAGCATCATATAAAACCCTTTTTGTTTTGGTTCTTATCTCATATGCATTGTAAATTGTATTTGCCTCTTGATATTGTATTTGGTTCTTGATATATTGTTTAATGCCCAAGTTGAGTTGGGGGCATATCTTTCATTAACTCCACCACCTTTTCTTTCACCACCTTGTAATTCCACCATCCAACTAAATATGAGCTTTGCACTTTATTTGAGTTTACCTCTAGCTCATGTGGGTTGGGATGGATCCAATTCTTTTCCACATGCTCTCATCTTAGCTTCATGTTGTTTTCACATTATTGATATATGAGAGCCACTTGGCCACCTTTGCATGCCTTGTGAGTGGAACCCTTTTTCCTAGCTTCCATATGGATTATTATGGATTTATGCTCATGTGGGAATATTTTTGGGACTATTAAACATCTAGTGGAATATACACACTAGTAATTCCCAATTATAATCCAATGTGATCATCTTCATTTACTCCACTTGGAATTCCTTCTAAATTCTTTTGCTTAGGCCTTACTCCAATTTTGGGAATGCATAATAATAATGCCATGTACTATTCACAAGAATCAACATGGCAATAAATATTTTGCACGGGCCATGCAAGTGCCACCTTTTCTAGCATTGGGTTTTTATTTGAATTTTGAGTGGATCTTTATAAAACCACATCCCTCTCTCTCTCTTTTCCTCATGATCTTGCTTGATCTAGGTTTGGAGCATGCATGCTTCTAAAACCCTAGCTCTTACCCTCTCTCTCCTATCCTCTAGCTAAGCTCCTCTCTAATCACCAACATCTCTACCACTATCTATACCTAATCTAAAACCTCCCTCTCTCCCTAACCCTAGCATACCACACCTTCCCCTCTCTCGGTCTCCCTCTTCTCTCTACCAGCTGGTCCCACCTGGCCCCCTCTCTCCTCAAGCCCCAACCCTAGCTACCCCAAACCCTAACCGAGCCACCACCCTAGCTCCAAACCTAGCTCCAACCCGAGCTCCTCCCTCCCTCTCTTTTCTCTCTCTGCCTGAGGACCCCACCACCCGAGCCTGGCCTGCCCTGCCCCACCTGCCAGCTCCCTACCCCTTCACCACCTCGCCCTGCTCCTGCCCCTGCCCGAGCACGTGAGTAGGAGAGGAGGAAAAAGGTGCCCGAGCCACCTTTCCCCTCCACCACGCCATCTACCCACTCCCTCTCTCCGTTCCTATCCTCTCCCACCTCTCTGCCTCGCCTCTGCTTCGCCAGATCCGCCCCAAACCGGCCCCTCTCCTCCCTTCTTCTCCACCGCCACCAGCTACCCCATAGCCGCCCACCGTCGGCCTCTACTCCGTTCCGTTGATCCAGTCGAGCCGCGCGTCCGTGAAGTGGCCTGGAAGATCGAGGAGGCTCCCCTGCATCGTCCGGTACTCGCCGTCGAGGAGGAGGAGCCCCAGGAGCGCTGGACCACCACCGACCCGACGCGAAACCCTAGTCCTCGGTCCGTCTGCGTCGTCGCCGTTCCCCTGCGCCTCGAGCCGATCCGACCACACCGACACACTCTCGGTGAGCTCCCCGACCTCCCTGACATGGTCCCCTTCGCCGTGCCGCCTTAGATTCGCCGGAACAACCGCCGAGCACCCTCTGTGCGCCGGCGTCGCGATCTTTCTCCTCGCCGTAGCGTCGCGTAAGCCCTATCTAGGCCCCGTCCGCATCCCTGACACCAACCCCCACCCCATCAAGACTGTTGCGCCCAGCCAGACTCCCGTCCCCAGGTGAATCCCCACCTCGTGCGCGATCGATCACCGTCCAAGGCTAACCGCAGCGGGGAAGATCCACAGTAGCCGCTGTTTTTGCAAATACCCCCCTCGTTTTTTTGCATCAACCCGCGATCCTAGCGGTCCCACTAGTCAGCCGCGCCAGCGTTTTGCAGAGAACCCCCTGCCCTCTAGTAGTCTCAACCTGCACTCCATCTTGACCCCATCTGTCAGTGCCTGCCTTGCCCATCGACACGTGGGCTCTTGGCCGTTGGTCCCACCTGCGCCTCTGGGCTAGCTATCTCTGTGATGAGAAAAGCCCCAGCGCTCAGAGTCGCCCAGTCGACAGGTCCCACCCGTCGGTGACTTGGGTTAGCTCTGCCTGAGTGCAAAAAGTCTCTGCTTATTTCTGTTTTTAATTCAAATCTTTTCAAATTTATTTCAAATTCAAATTTATTTCTGTTTTTAAATATCTTTTAAAATATAAATCCAATTTAAACAAATAATATATGTTTTGAAATCAGAAAAATATGAGGAATTCAAATATGGCCTTCAAAATATATTTTGAACACTTTATTTTCCAAGATGATTAAAATTACAATAAAATGCCCTTTTGTCTTAAATAATTAATAACTTTTGTTTTATAACTCCAAATTTAATAAATAATATGTCTAAAATGATTAGCTCGACGAGACCTTTCTGTTTATGCATTCCATGGGTTGTTTTGTAGCATGCATCATATAAATATAATGTGAACAGCAACTAAAATGGGAATAAAATGTGGCCAAAACCCAATAAAATGTTTATTACTTGTATTCCACACCTCACCCATGCCATGCTACCTTAATGCCCTGCAAATTGTGCATCACTCATCATGGAATGATTGTTTGCTTGTTGCATTTTATTCATATGCTTGTGCACTTTATTTATGTTTGCCCTTGTTTGTTTGGTTCTTCTTCGAATAGACGCCGAGCAGGGGATATACCAAGAGAACCAGGAGCACTACCCAGATCCTTCTCTCGCTTCAACTGAGCTGCCAAGCAAGCACTACCACATGCTTGCATACATATAGTACCTATTGCCTCTATCTTATTATTGCATCATTGAGTCGTGATTGCATTAAATTGAATCCCAAGTACTGCATAGCCTTTACTTTTAAACCCCACCGAAGCTTGTTCCTCCATCCCATGAGCCATTACTACAGGAGTTGTTTGAGCCATGCGAGTCGTAGAACAACATGTGTAGGGTATGTGAGTGCCTGATGGAGAACGAGGTACCTATACAACTTAATCTGAGTAGTAATGGGATAACTAATGAAAGTGGCATCGGTGAGCCATATTCGCTATTTGGTTTTTCAGGCTCACTTGTGTCCCGTAGGACCCCGAGTACTTGATTCCTGTTCCTTGAATATTCGCGCTATCCACATGCGGGAGGCTTATGAACCCCCCTGAGCCAGAGCTTGATTCATTCTTATTTCTTGGTGCCACAAACTAGTTTGAGGTTTTATTTACTATCCTGTACTTATGCCATGCTTTACTGCTTTATTTAAGTTGTGCGAGGTACTGCACACTATACTGTTTAGGAAAGGGGAGTGTTTTCGCGGTGTCGACAAGCCCAGTCACATTTTCGGGTTCCCAGTCGTTCACAGCCATTGACGCAAACCTTGAGGCCGTCTCGGAGTCAGCTAACTTCGTTGCGGGTAGCTCAATGGGGTGGCCCCCTGAAATATTTCTGAATCCTGTGATCGCTTTGTCGTGACTGCCTCGTTGGGTTTTGATTTGGTTTTCCGAGGCATATAGAGTGTGTGTTGCTATTTGTGCACCCCTGCAGGGTAAAACTTTCTGAAAGCCGTGTCCACGGTTATGGACGACTTGGAGCACAGTTTCTCGATCATAGACAAGCATAACTAAAGTACCGTTTTTAACTTGACTAGACTAGGTACCTGACTAGTAAATAGTGCAACACTCATGGAATGGTTAATAAAACTGCCAACGGATGGGGGGGTTGTTCGTCCGCTTCCTCGTCGGTAAGCGAGGAGGAGGATGGATCTGTTAAGATTACCGTTATAACTGTTATAATTGTTGTTATTAATTCACGGACATCCGTCTATCTCTGGTTAGGCGGATGGTTAGCGAGTTTCTATAGAATTGTTAGGGTTTATCTTTTGTTGCAATTGCGTCACCCCAGGTTGTGTCCCCGTTAGCGGCATAAAGACTTGCTGAGTACCCCTAGGGTCTCACACGATAAATTATTGGTTCAGATGAACAGGTACACTCGCAAGATGGATACTGGGTGGAAGAGATGGACGATGTGGGCAACGATCATTCGGTGTAGAGATTCCGGGAACGGGGATCCGTGAGATCTGTGGGCGGGATTTGCTTATTTATGGGGCATCTTATGCCGATTTGCTTCTTATCCGTACTCGGATTTTGTCTTCCGCTTCCGCCTGATACTCTGATGTTTGATGTATGAGGAGATATCCTAAACTATTATATCTATCTAGGATATTTGGATCTTGCCGTATGGCGTTGCTATATTTCCTTTCTTTTTAGATGGAATGGCTCTGATGTACTGTTGTATGGTGGCTTGCATACATACTCATGTGTGTATGTAGTTGATCCCGTCGCCTGCCGATTACGCGTTCTTGTCCCGATGTTTAGAAATGGTTGGGACGGCCGAAAGGTCTACCTGTGAGTGGCATTTGGGCCCCACCATACTATTTCAACCATTTCTGCTCATCCAGGCTTGTAACTAGGAGCGTAATTCACCGAGGTAGTTACAATTGGTATCAGAGCCATCCCGACGTTCAGGGTCTCAGCCAAATGATCGTTGTCTGTCTAGCAAATATTTTTGGTAGTTATGTATACTAGGGAAAAACAAAACGCGAGAGTAGGACTGCTTCCATTTTTCTTCTTACCCAACCAACCACCCTTTTCTGGTAAGGAAGTGTAACGTTTTCAATCCTCTTCTTAAAATTCAAACTAGGATTCACGTGTTCTGGGTTTCCGTAGTACCATAGAAAGTGTGTGTGTGTGTGTGTGTAATTCCTTGTCTATCTGTTGCATCCAATTTGTTATCTCTATCTGCCTTTTGGTTATCAACTGTTGGTACATTCCATACTGACAGGCTTTTGGGAAACCGGCGCGATCTGTCTGACTCCTTGTTAACCGGTGCCATCTTCTTAAGGGTGTCCTTCCCTTCTAGCAACTCCACCTTCTGTGCAAGCAGCAGTTGCTAATCGCTACCTGATAAGTGATTTTGCGCATCTATTGGTATTTTAATGCCGAAAAATGCGGAAATTTTTTCTTTGATACATCTTTGTTTCCACACTCCTTTTCAGTCGTGTGTGAAACATTATTTATTTCCTTTTATCAGCATGTCCATGCTAACTCATTCTTTTGACACCGGCGCTTAATCCTGGAGTTTCGTTTCATCAACAATTCTCTTGGGCTAATTACATAACATGTGTCGATCCGATGCTGATGATTGTAATTTGGCTCTCGGCATAGCTATATTCCACTCATGATAAGTGTCGATTGGAATATGGAAAAATGCTATCAACCGTCACTATCTGGAGGATAAGGTTATCTCCTGTGATTTTGAGTACACCATGATCATATCTGTGCATATTCAAGCATCTTTGGCAATCCGGAGTTTCTTAAAGCACTACGGCGGTCTATCATCTGTCCATCATGCTGCACATCTTTTTGAACTCCATGTCTGCAAAATTCTCCTGGATACGAGGGAATTGCATCTTTTCGCTTCTGATAGCTTTGCTTAAGGTATGAGCTATCATCTTTTCTTTATCCAAGATCTCTTTATCTTTGTAACCGGCGATCCGATCGACAATGTGAACCAGGTGACATCTCTTTTTCTTCCGAAGGACCAGATAATCTATTCTTCCAGTGCCTCTTCTCCAACACGAACCCGTGCTCTTAATATTGATCTTTCTAAGAGCGTTGAGCTCAGAAAGTGTTTCGAGCATTTGTTCGTTTCTCCCGCCTCTTCAACTTGATATTCTGGGAATATCCTGTTAATCCATGGTGGTATATGTTGATAATATGCTTACCTATTCGATATCAATGGAAGAACATGGAAGATCATCTGTGTCTCTTTCTCTCGAGCTTCGTGAGCAATGCCTGTGTGCAAAGTTCTCAAAGCGTGAATTCTGGCTTCTTGAAGTCACCTATCTCAGCCATGTCCTTCTGCCAAATAGATCGCTCAATTCTGGAATCAGCAAGTCCAATTGTTAATTCCATCTCCATCTTCAACCAATCCGGAGTTGTTCCTTGTTGGCAAGTTATCATCGTCGTTCCGCTAAAGTCTTCCTCAAGACTGCTAAATCTCTCTCAATATTTTCAAGGAGAACATGGAGTTCTTTCACCTCTATCTCGTTAAGTAATCTCTTGAAACCCTCTCGCTCTATCGTCTATGCTCAATCCACCGGAGGCCATGAAGACCTTCCAGATCTTGTTTTCCTTCTGTTCAAGTTGGTGCTATCTTTTCTGTAGTTGTTGAATCTTGCAGTTCTCCTCCGTAATCTTCTTTCATATCTTTCCGGTGGCTTGGTACTTCCGACATGACGACAACATCATCCTCTTTATCTATCTGCGAACCCGGCAAATCGTTTGCATCTATCCTTGTTTTCTAGCGGAGTTCCATGAGCTCTTCTTGTCAAAACCTTCAGTCTGTTTCGGTAGTTGGATTGCATGGTTTTCTTATTCATGTGCGGAGTAATGCTTTGAGTGCGGGATGGAGTAGCTACCATACCACTACTCTTATCATTCGCTCTTGTACATCGAATTGGTAAACTAATGTGATTTCACTCATTCCACGGAAGTTAGAAGTGGCCTTTATCCCTCGATACTTTTACTTCCGTCCTTGTTTTTCCGGAGTGCTCTCTCGAAGAAAGTAATCAATAATCTCTTGTTGGTCGTCTGTCTATTCTAGGTGGAGCAAAATCTTCAATTATCTGGTGGAAACAAACGCAAATGCCTTTCGGTCCTCGTCTTTCTACCGGTGCTTGACATCCCCAAACAAGATGGAAGGAATCTATCTCTCTCTTTGTTTCATCAATTCTTTTGCTGTGGTAAAGCCAATTATGGTTGATGCCATCAGCCGCAAATCTATTGCGTTAGCCTCAAGGCTAAAGAAAGCAATAAGTATCTCTACAATAAACTCCAGATCCTCCATATTCCTTGCTTCTCGGGATTCCACCATGATCTGGCATCACATCCGTCTCTGGAAGTTATATCCGCGCACCTCAATTGCGTGATACTTTGGTTCTTACCGGCGCAACAAGAATCTAATCCGACGATGTCTAACTAAATCTATCTGTTGATATCAAGGGACTCTATTGTTTGAAGGCAATATTGTTTCCGTACTTCATTTCTCAAATCCGAGAGGAGATACGATGCTATTGTCATAGTGGTTCAAAACCTCTCCAATCTAGCTCTTTTTCTTCCGGCGACACAAAGATCCATCCTCTCTAGTATCGGTAAATCTTTAATATTAACGGTGTCTTTCTTTATCCATGATACATCATCTTGTCCTTCCTTTCTCAAGTGGTTCTATTCTTTTATCATGTTTCTTCAGGAAATCGGAGCTATGTTCATCCTATCCTTCTTGTCTCACGACAATCCTTCAACTCTTCTAACCCGTTGTTTCTCAAGCAAAACGCAAGACTCACAACAAGTCTAGCAAGTTTTGCAAGGTGTAGTGGTCGCACCATTCCGTTGTTCATCAACTTGGGAACGTGAGGGTCACCTTCGTTCGAACACCCGCCTCTCCTTCTGTTGTTTTCTTTTTCCTAGGAATCTCGGGGCGAGATTCTTGTTTAGTGGGGGAGAGTTGTAGCATCCCAATTGTCTAACAATTGCAATGCTACTAGCCTAGTCTACATAGATGCTACTTCCTATATATAATTGTTGCATCATAATTATATCTTGCTCATGTCATCATGCCTCCTTGCATTTGAGCATCATATAAAACCCTTTTTGTTTTGGTTCTTATCTCATATGCATTGTAAATTGTATTTGCCTCTTGATATTGTATTTGGTTCTTGATATATTGTTTAATGCCCAAGTTGAGTTGGGGGCATATCTTTCATTAACTCCACCACCTTTTCTTTCACCACCTTGTAATTCCACCATCCAACTAAATATGAGCTTTGCACTTTATTTGAGTTTACCTCTAGCTCATGTGGGTTGGGATGGATCCAATTCTTTTCCACATGCTCTCATCTTAGCATCATGTTGTTTTCACATTATTGATATATGAGAGCCACTTGGCCACCTTTGCATGCCTTGTGAGTCGAACCCTTTTTCCTAGCTTCCATATGGATTACTATGGATTTATGCTCATGTGGGAATATTTTTGGGACTATTAAACATCTAGTGGAATATACACACTAGTAATTCCCAATTATAATCCAATGTGATCATCTTCATTTACTCCACTTGGAATTCCTTCTAAATTCTTTTGCTTAGGCCTTACTCCAATTTTGGGAATGCATAATAATAATGCCATGCACTATTCACAAGAATCAACATGGCAATAAATATTTTGCATGGGCCATGCAAGTGCCACCTTTTCTAGCATTGGGTTTTTATTTGAATTTTGAGTGGATCTTTATAAAACCACATACCTCTCTCTCTCTCTCTCTTTTCCTCATGATCTTGCTTGATCTAGGTTTGGAGCATGCATGCTTCTAAAACCTTAGCTCTTACCCTCTCTCTCCTATCCTCTAGCTAAGCTCCTCTCTAATCACCTACATCTCTACCACTATCTATACCTAATCTAAAACCTCCCTCTCTCCCTAACCCTAGCATACCACACCTTCCCCTCTCTCGGTCTCCCTCTTCTCTCTACCAGCTGGTCCCACCTGGCCCCCTCTCTCCTCAAGCCCCAACCCTAGCTACCCCAAACCCTAACCGAGCCACCACCCTAGCTCCAAACCTAGCTCCAACCCGAGCTCCTCCCTCCCTCTCTTTTCTCTCTCTGCTGAGGACCCCACCACCCGAGCTGGCCTGCCCCTGCCCCCACCAGACTCCCTACCCCTTCACCACCTCGCCTGCTCCCCTTTGCCCGAAAGCACGTGAGTAGGAGAGGAGGAAAAAGGTGCTCGAGCCACCTTTCGCCTCCACCACGCCATCTACCCACTCCCTCTCTCCGTTCCTATCCTCTCCCACCTCTCTGCCTTGCCTCTGCTTCGCCAGATCCGCCCCAGACCGGCCTCTCTCCTCCCTTCTTCTCCACCGCCACCAGCTACCCCATAGCCGCCCACCGTCGGCCTCTACTCCGTTCCATTGATCCAGTCGAGCCGCGCGTCCGTGAAGTGGCCTGGAAGATCGAGGAGGCTCCCCTGCATCGTCCGGTACTCGCCGTCGAGGAGGAGGAGCCCCAGGAGCGCTGGACCACCACCGACCTGACGCGAAACCCTAGTCCTCGGTCCGTCTGCGTCGTCGCCGTTCCCCTGCGCCTCGAGCCGATCCGACCACACCGACACACTCTCGGTGAGCTCCCCGACCTCCCTGACATGGTCCCCTTCGCCATGCCGCCTTAGATTCGCCGGACCAACCGCCGAGCACCCTCTGTGCGCCGGCGTCGCGATCTTTCTCCTCGCCGTAGCGTCGCGTAAGCCCTATCTAGGCCCCGTCCGCATCCCTGACACCAACCCCCACCCCACCGCACTGGTTGCGCCCCGCGGCGCGCACTCCCGCGTCCCAGGTTCGAATCCCCACCTCGTGCGGTCGATCACCGACCCGTCCGCGCGCCTGCAGGAAGATCCACAGTAGCCGCCGCTGTTTTTGCAAATACCCCCCTCGTTTTGTTTGCATCAACCCGCGATCCTAGCGGTCCCACTAGTCAGCCGCGCCAGCGTTTTGCAGAGAACCCCCTGCCCTCTAGTAGTCTCAACCCGCACTCCATCTTGACCCCATCTGTCAGTGCCTGCCCCTTCGCCCGCTGACACGTGGGCCTGCGAGGCCGTTGGTCCCACCTGTCTGCCTCCTGGGCTAGCTATCTGCGCAGTGAGAAAAGCCCCAGCGCGCTCCGAGTCGCCCAGTCAGCACGGGTCCCACCCGTCGGTGACTTGGGTTAGCTCTGCCTGAGTGCAAAAAGTCTCTGCTTATTTCTGTTTTTAATTCAAATCTTTTCAAATTTATTTCAAATTCAAATTTATTTCTGTTTTTAAATATCTTTTAAAATATAAATCCAATTTAAACAAATAATATATGTTTTGAGATCAGAAAAATATGAGGAATTTTAATATGGCCTTCAAAATATATTTTGAACACTTTATTTTCCAAGTTGATTAAAATTACAATAAAATGCCCTTTTGTCTGAAATAATTAATAACTTTTGTTTTATAACTCCAAATTTAATAAATAATATGTCTAAAATGATTAGCACGACGAGACCTTTCTGTTTATGCATTCCATGGGTTGTTTTGTAGCATGCATCATATAAATATAATGTGAACAGCAACTAAAATGGGAATAAAATGTGGCCAAAACCCAATAAAATGTTTATTACTTGTATTCCACACCTCACCCATGCCATGCTACCTTAATGCCATGCAAATTGTGCATCATTCATCATGGCATGATTGTTTGCTTGTTGCATTTTATTCATATGCTTGTGCACTTTATTTATGTTGGCCCTTGTTTGTTTGGTTCTTCTTCGAATAGGCCTTGGCGAGGATATACCAAGAGAACCAGGAGCACTACCAGATCCTTCTCTCGCTTCAATCGAGCTGTGCAAGCACTACCACATGCTTGCATACATATAGTACCTATTGCCTCTATCTTATTCTTGCATCATTGAGTCGCGATTGCATTAAATTGAATCCCAAGTCTTGCATAGCCTTTACTTTTAAACCCAAAGCTTGTTCCTCCATCCCATGAGCCATTACTACAGGAGTTGTTTGAGCCATGCAGTCGTAGAACAACATGTGTAGGGTATGTGAGTGTTTGATGGAACGAGGTACCTATACAACTTAATGAGTAGTAATGGGATAACTAATGAAAGTGGCATCGGTGAGCCATATTCACTATTTGGTTTTTCAGTATCACTTGTATCCCGTAGGACCCCGAGTACTTGATTCCTGTTCGTTGAATATTCGCGCAAGACACATCCGGGAGTCTTATGAACCCCTGAGCGAGCTTGATTCATTCTTATTTCTTGGGGCCACAAACTAGTTTGAGGTTTATTTACTATCTGTACTTATGCCATGCTTTCTTGCTTTATTTAAATTGTGCGAGGTCTTGCTGCTTTGTCTTGTTAGGAAGCGGAGTGTTTTCGTGGTGTCGACAAGCTCAGTCACATTTTCGGGTTCCCAGTCATTCACAACCATTGACGCAAACCTTGAGGCCGTCTCGGAGTCAGCTAACTTCGTTGCGGGTAGCTCAATGGGGTGGCCCCCTGAAATATTTCTGAATCGTGTGATCGCTTTGTCGTGACTGCCTCGTTGGGTTTTGATTTGGTTTTTCCGAGGCATATCGAGTGTGTGTTGCTATTTGTGCACCCCTGCAGGGTAAAACTTTATGAAAGCCGTGTCCGCGGTTATGGACGACTTGGAGCACAGTTTCTCGATCATAGACAAGCATAACTAAAGTACCGTTTTTAACTTGCCTAGACTAGGTACCTGACTAGTAAATAGTGCAACACTCATGGAATGGTTAATAAAACTTCCAACGGATGGGGGGGTTGTTCGTCCGCTTCCTCGTCGGTAAGCGAGGAGGAGGATGGATCTGTTAAGATTACCGTCATAACTGTTATAACTGTTGTTATTAATTCACGGACATCCGTCTATCTCTAGTTAGGAGGATGGTTAGCGAGTTTCTATAGAATTGTTAGGGTTTATCTTTTGCTGCAATTGCGTCACCCCAGGTTGTGTCCCCGTTAGCGGCATAAAGACTTGCTGAGTACCCCTAGGGTCTCACACGATAAATTATTGGTTCAGATGAACAATTACACTCATAAGATGGATCTTGGGTGGAAGAGAGACGATGTGGGCAACGATCATTGGTGTAGAGATTAGAAACGAGGATCCGTGAGATCTGTGGGCGGGATGTGCTTATTTATGGGGCATCTTATGCCGATTTGCTTCTTATCCGTACTCGGATTTTGTCTTCCGCTTCCGCTTGATACTCTGATGTTTGATGTATGAGGAGATATCCTAAACTATTATATCTATCTAGGATATTTGGATCTTGCCGTATGGCGTTGCTATATTTCCTTTCTTTTTAGATGGAATGGCTCTGATGTACTGTTGTATGGTGGCTTGCATACATACTCATTTGTGTATGTAGTTGATCCCTTCGCCTGCCGATTATGCCGCCCGTTCTTGTCCCGATGTTTAGAAATGGTTGGGACGGCCGAAAGGTCTACCTGTGAGTGGCATTTGGGCCCCACCGTACTATTTCAACCATTTCTGCTCATCCAGGCTTGTAACTAGGAGCGTAATTCACCGAGGTAGTTACAATCTTCCCCCTGGGCAAAATAGGGCTCGACGTCATCTTCGGGACACCGGATAACTTTCGGCAGGAGCGCCTAGAATTCGAAGTGGTGGACTGGCCGTCGCAATACCACGCCATCCTGGGACGCGTAGCATTCGCAAGATTCCTGGCCGTCCCACATTACGCATACCTACTACTCAAGATGCCAGGACCAAGGGGCGTCATCACAGTCCACGGGAGCTTCACCCGATCGGACCAATGCGACAGGGATTTCAACAAAATCTCCGGTCCTTGGCATGCAAGACGAGCTTGTAAGGCTCATGGCGCGGACAATGGGCTACCCCCAGTCACCAAGCAGAACGCACCTGATATGTCTTTCGACTCCACCATCAACACCAAAAAAGTACAGGTCCATCCAACGGATGCCTCCAAGACGGCGCTAATCGCCAACGACCTCAACACCGCATAGGAAAGCGCGCTCGTCGAATTCCTCCGTGGCTGAAATCTTACTGGTGTCCTGCGGACATGCCAGGAGTTCCCAGGGAATTCGCCGAGCACGCACTCAATGTCTTCCCAGACACCAAGCCAGTCAAACAGTCCATCCGAAGACTGTCGGAGCCACGAGCCGAAGCTATCGGCAAAGAGATCAACAGATTACTCGCAGCAGACTTCATCCGGGAAATCAAGGAAAGCGAGTGGCTGGCAAACACAGTGATGGTCCCGAAGAAGGACACGGACATCCTGCGGATGTGCGTAGACATCACGTCACTGAACAAACACTTCCCTAAGGACCACTTCCCTCTCCCTCGGATCGACCAGATCATCGATTCGACTGCAGGTTGTGAGAAACTCTCCTTCCTCGACGCCTACTCAGGCTATAACCAGATTCGACTCAAGGTCGAAGATCAAGAGAAAACGGTGTTCATCACACCGCTCGAGTATCTTGCTACAACATAATGCCGCCGGGCTAAAGAACGCGGGTGCCACGTACCAGCGATGCATGCAGCCTGCCTCAAGGACCAGATCGGTCTGGCGTCCAAGTCTATGTCGGCGACATAGTCATCAAAACCAAGGAGGCAAGAACACTTATCGGCGATCTCCGCGAGGCGTTCGACAACCTTGATCGCTACAGGATCAAGCTCAATCCAGAAAAAGTGCGCCTTGGCGTCCCTCGGTCATTGCCGGATACTTCATCTCTCAACAAGGGATCGAAGCGAACCCGAAGAAAATCAAAGCTATCATGACAACGGAGAAGCCGAAAAACCTCAAGGGCGTTCAGCAGCTCGCAGGGCGAGTAGCGGCACTAAGCAGGTTCATCAGCTGCATGGGCGAAAAGACCCTACCATTTTACCAAGCTAACTGCGCAAGGCGGACAAGTTGAGTGGACACGAAGCCAACGCGTTCGAAAACCTCAAGCGGCTCCTCTCCACCTCGCTGTTTTGGTCACGCCAAAGCGCGAGCCCCCTGCTGTACATAGCAGCCACACACCGGTGGTCGACAAGAGTACTTGTGGTCGAACGACCGAAGAAGGCAAGACCCATGGGTACAACGCCCAATTTACTACCTCAGCGAGGTTCTCACTAACAAAACAGCGGTACCCGCACTACCGAGCTGGCCTCTGGCGTGTTCATGACGGCTCGACGGTGAGCCACTACTTCCAGGAGCATCGGGTAATGGTCGTCAGCGAGGCACCCTAAACAGCATCTGAACAATCCGAGGCCACGGGGCGCGTGGCCTGTGGGGCATCGAACTATCACCCCGGACATCATCTACGAAGCGACACGCAATCAAATCTCAAGTCCTTCCGGACTTCCTGGTGCCTTGGATGGAGCTGCAGCTGCACGACACCCCGGACATGTCGCATCTGGACAATGCATTTTGACGGCTCCAAAGCGAAGCCGGGCGAAGCGGGCAGGAAGTCATCTTGACCTCCCGCAAGGTGACAATATGAAATCGTCCTTCGGATGAAATTCAGCCTCCAACAACGAGGCGAATACGAGTCCCTCATCCATGGCATGCGGATGGCAAAATATGCGGCCGCGCGCTGGTCATCGACGGTGACTCAACCTTGTCGTCCAGCGGGCGATGAATGAGTCACGGCACGCGCCGAAAACATGATCGCGCGCGCGCACTATACAACGCACTCGAAGGAGAATTCGACGGCTGCGAACTTCGGCACGTCAGAAGAGAGAGCAACGAGGAGGCCGATAGACTCGCCAACATCGGCTCCACTTGTGCAAAAGTACCACCAGGTGTGTTCCTCGAACAGATCTGCGTGCCATCCATCAAGCTGAAATTCCCCAAGGGATCACCCGAAGAAGCAGAACACTCGGGGGATACGCTACCCGAAGGTCAGGAAGGACCCAAAAAGTTGGATACCGAAATCGCCATGGTCAACCTGATGCAGGTCATGGCAGTCGAAGAAACCTGGACACGTCCATACCTCCAGTTCCTGCTAAACGGAAACTTACCAGACAACCCGACAGATGCCCGGCGCATATCTCGTCGGTCAAAAGCCTTCACCATCATCAACGGCGAACTGTACAAACGCAGCATTACAGGCGTCCTACAACGGTGCGTCACCATCAGCGATGGCAAGACCATACTCCAAGATATCCACGAGGGCATCTGCGGCCACCACGCAGGCAGCCGCTCCCTTGTCGCCAAAGCTCTACGAGCAGGATTCTATTGGCCAACGGCCATGAGCGACGCAAAGGACATCGTCCGAAGATGCAACGGGTGCCAACGGTTCACCGACAAACCGCACGCACCTGGGTCCGAACTTCGACCCATACCCATAGCTTGGCCTTTTGCTCAATGGGGCCTTGACATGATCGGCAAACTGCCAAAATCCTCGAAGGGAGGACACGTCTTCCTCTTGGTCGCAGTCGACAAATTCACCAAGTGGATCGAGGCCATGCCAGTCACCAACCAAAAGGGCAAAACCGCCGTCAAGTTCTTCGAATCCATAGTCTCGAGTTCGGCGTCGCCGCGGCATCATCACCGATAATGGATCGAACTTCATCTCCGAAGAATTCCAGGACTTCTGTGAAGGCCTCGGGATCAATATCACATACGCCTCAGTGGCGCACCCGCAAACAAACGGGCAAGTGGAAAAGGACAACGACCTAATCGGCGCTGGCATCAAGAAATGCCTCATGAGCTCACTCGAGCACAAAGCTGGCAACTGGACGAAAGAGCTACCGTCTGTCCTGTGGAGCTTACGAACTACGCCAAACAGCTCCACCGGCTACACACCGTTCTTCATGGTACACGGAGCTGAGGCTGTGCTACCAGCCGAAGTACGTCACCAGGCTCCACGAGTCGTCGCTTACAGCGAGGCCGAATCCACGGCTGCACTCGAAGACACCGTCGACACACTCGACGAAGCACGGGATATAGCAGCAGCTAGATCCGCGGTGTACCAGCAAAGTCTCCGCAACTATCACAGCCGCCGGCTGCGCCCAAGGTCCTTCGTCGAAGGAGACCTCGTCTTGCGACTCAAGCAAAAGCGACCGAATAAACTCGAGTCGCCATGGGAAGGACCCTATGCCATCACCGAGGTCATCCCAGGTGGCGCCTATCGCCTCAAGCACGTGGAGTCTGGAGTCGCATACTCCAACCCATGGAACGTCTCGCACCTGCGACAATTCTACCCATAGCAATGAGCAATGTACCCCTTTTACTTTCAATAAGGTTTACAGCCAAGGCTACTCAGCCGAACCATGAACCTCCTCCATTACGCTACAAATAAAGCTAAGTGTCTCGCTCCCAACCTTCGGTTGACTATTTCTCTGCAACTTTGATTACATGCTACTAACGCACTCGGGGGCTCCCCCCACCTCACGATTTCATCGACTGAGGACAAAACGTGTACACCTGAGTAGCTGACCACGTCAGGCTAACGAAAAGGGCACGTACCACATCAAAGCACTCGGGGGCTCCCCCCACCTCACGATTTCATCGACTGAGGACAACACGTGTACATTCGGTAGCGACCACGTCGAGCTAACGAAAGGGCACGATTAAATCAAAGCACTGCGTGCTCGCTAACAAGCAAACCTTTACAAACAAAGGGCACATACACGCCCAGCCGCAATATACAAATTTTACATCTATCTGTTTATTTTCAGGTTCTACCTATTCCGCGAATAGCACGCTGCTCAAACAAATCTACAATCTGTTCGCATCTTGCCTTACAGCGTAATGCGTCGCATATTCCACTCGCCACCATCTGGCGAGGAGGTGGCCCGATCGCCACAGCCAAATCTACATCAGGGCGATGCACCCTCACAAGAGACAAGGCAGCCTTCACCCCTGCGACAAGCTGCTGCCGCACCAGCTACTTGACATTGCTGGCACTCCGAAACTTCGCCAGAAGACCTGCAAGGGTCGTCGGCACGCCATCCAACGGAAACATGACGTGCAACACCGAGGACAGCGATATGCGCACCGCGAAACCTGGAAGACGCGATCCTGCACAGTCGCCAGAACCATGGCACGATCGCGATCCATCCAAAAGAAGCCACCGGCTTCCATGTCCTGTTGAGTCAAACAATTGACTCCAACAGCAATGCGCTCCTTTTCTTCCTTCGGAGCAAGATTCGCACCTGCGACAACAGCACAGAACAAGAGTAAGGCCAGCAGGCTCACCCGAAGAACTAAGCTACGGCCCAAAAGAAGGATCAACTTACACTGCAACTGATCGGACAGCCGACCCAGCTCCGCCATCAAGTATTCCTCTCTGGCTGCACTACGGTCTGCTTTGGGCCTCCAAACGTCAGAACGACCGCGTAGCCCAAGCAAATCCCTCTCCAAGCTGCGCGATCCCGAAAAGCTGCAAGGAATCATCCAACGATGCTCGCAAGGGCCTTTCGGATGAAGTACTAACTGGGTCAACACCCGAAGGAACCTAAAGCAGAAGAAAAAGAAGGCACACAGACACTCAGCCAAAGATAAAGCCCAACTCGGAGGAATTCATTAAATAAGGCCACTGCGTGGCTCAAGAATGGTGCTACAAAAGATATTTACAGCAAAAGTAAACTACATACTACCCTACATCTTCTATGCCTAAGGCGTAGGACACCGAGTCGCCTCAGAGCCAGACTGCCTAGCTTTGGCCTCGCCCTGCTACCGCAGCGCATACTCAGACAACAAGTCAATGAGCTTGGGCCCATATCGCCTGCAGCGAGCGGAGTAAGCAGCAAAGGCTACCTCTGATCCATCCGCAGCCGTCGGCATCCGAGAAGTGATCTGGGGCAAGTCCAGCTCCGCCCCAGCCGCCATGGCCATCGCCAGCCCGACGGACGCGCCGATGCCCTTACGCTGCGCTTATGCGCTGGTAGCGGTGACAGAGCCTCTGCCAGAGCACCCACATCTTCAAGGGTTGCGCCCTTCGGGAAGAGCTCCTGGTAGAAGCGACCAAGGACCTCCTTTGCCTTGGCAAGGGAGTTGACGACGATGCTGTAGCGGTCTTCGACCGCCACAGTGGCATCATCCAGAGCACTCCCATGCTCCAGAGCACCACGGTCAAACTCGATGCCTGCGGCATCTGAGACAAAACAGAAGAAAACATGAAGAAAAGCAACATAGAAGAGGACCCGAAGAAAAAGGAGCAAGTGCAATAGCTAGCACTCACCCGAAATTGCCTTGGCAGCAGCCATGAGCTTCTCCGCCGCCCCCCTCTCATGACCCGCGGCTTCCTGCTGTAGACGCTCTTTCGCTTCGGCTGCCTTTGACAGCTCCAGCTCAAGGCGCTCTTTCGCCTCAGCGGCTTGACCTATGCTCCAATTGGCCAAGGCTCTTCTTCAGAGCATCAACCTCACGGAGAGAGTCGTTATGCTCCTCTGCATTTACAACAAGCAAGTGTCAACAAACAGGACCAAGACATAGCAAGATGAGTACTCCAAGACAGATGAATACCTTGCAGCTGCCGCAGTTTCACCTCCAGCATCAGGTGCTCCTCCACCAGCCGCTTGGCCTCTCGGACACAAGGCTGCAGGAAAAAGCAATAGCAGTAAGAGCATGACTTGGGGGCTCCACCCAAAACAAAGAAGCAAACACAACATCAGCACACGAAGACGCCCGGGGGCTCCCCTCGTGACATGAAGCAGAAAAACTTACGTGCTCCGAAGGCGAACCCTAAACCTCTCCTGCGAAATTCTGAGGCGCAACCACCAGCCTCTCCTGCACAAGAGGAACTGGTGCAGCACCACCCGAAGTCGCCATCGTCTGCGGAGGCGGCGACGCAATGTTCGACTCCCCCATCATCTCGCGCGCTCCATCACTAGAGCCGTCGGAGGATTGCCTACATACGAATCAATCAACACAGGCACAAAAATAACAAGTGAGCAAAAGACAACAGTGGCAACAAGCACACTTACGAGCCCAACGCGCTCAGGTCAAAGATAGGAGAAGCCCTCCGGGCCGTCTTCTCCTCCTTCTTCTCCTCCTTCTTCTCTTCCTTCTTCCGCTTTGCTGGCGGGTGCGGAGCAACAGCTCGCACAGGAACGGCAGGAATAGGAGAAGACCCCGAGGATTCCTGGGAGTTGGAGGAGTCGAGGCATCTGAAGACTCGCTCGAACTCCGTGATCGCTTACTCGAATGGTCTTCACTCGATTCGTCGGCATCCTCCGCCGGAGATCGCGCCGATGGAAGCTCGGACACGGAATCCACCACTTCATTATCCGGGGCATTCGGATACCTTTCGGGCAATGGTGGCGCCATGCCTGGCACTTTGAAGCTCTACAAGAAGAGAAGAAACTTTGTTAGCAAACAAAGGACACAAGTACACAACTGACAAAAAACGTAAGGGAATCACTACGTGAACCTTTGGCACGGCCAACGTCGACGAAAAGGGAGGAGTCAGCGACTTCCCCGGAATTTTTTCGTCGGCCTTGAACTTCAACATCATGCGAAGATCCTTGTCAAGGTCCACCTCGGAGATCTTCTCACTTGAAACCCTCGTCGGATCACGGCGCCCAGAGTACAGGAACATCAGGTGCGCCCTCGCCTGGAGCAGCTGCACCCGACGCTCAAGAAACACCCGGATGATGTCGACACCGTTCACCTCCTTCTCAGGAATCAATTGGAGCTCCTCCACCCGACGGTACAAGGCCTCTATCTCCGCCACCTCACCATCTAAGATCTGGTTTTTCCAGGATCTTTTCTTCACAATCAACTGGGAGGGGTCAAAAGGCACAAGACCAAAATCTTGCCCAGGCAGAACGGAGTCACAGATGTAAAACCATTTCCTCCGCCAGTACTGGACAGATTCGGACATGGAGAAGGAAAATAATTGGACATCAGGACTAAGAGAGATGATGAAACCCCCAATGGGGTACACACCATCCGAACTAGACTGCCTCCTCACGGAATACAACTTCCGGAAGAGGCCAAAGTGCGGCTCAATGCCAAGCCAACACTCGCAAAGCGTGATAAAACACGTAATGTGGAGAAGGGAGTTGGGAGACAGATGATGGAGTTGAACCCCATAGAAAAAGAGCAGTCCACGAAGGAAGTCATGGACTGGATACGCAAACCCACGCAAAACGAAGGCGACAAACATAACCCGATACCCAGATGGGGACGGGGGATTACCTCACTACCGGGAGTCTCACGGCCGTCGTGTCCTGCGGAATCAGGCTCGCTTCGCGCAGCTGCGGAGATCGCTCTCCCGCGTCTCTGATCGCCGCCAGCCACCATCAGTGACACGAGCAGCGGCGGCGCTGGTTCCCACTGCAGGCGAAGACTTCTTTGGCTTCCCCATGGCGCTACGGCGGTGGTGTCATTGCCAACGACAAAGACAAAGGAAATGCGAAAGGAACTCTCAAAGCGCAGCAAGAATCGCTCGAGCACAAGGAGGCGATAAACGCAAGAACTGGTGCGGTGAAAACAAACCACGATTTTCACCATGGATTATAACAGCAAAAGGCGACGCCGACCGTCCATCAAGAAGACCTAACGCCAACGGCAGATCTGGCCGTGCGTGTCAGCACCAAAGCGAACCGTCGTTCCCACGGCGTCCACTACGCCGCTGAAATCGAGGAAACGCGTAATCATCTCTACGCCCTGCGTGACGGTCAATTCAAAGTCGGAAGTGGGACCCACGCTTCGTCGATCAAGTCATCTCTGGCGCAGATGCTTGAGGTCATCGATCGTCGACAGCGTCGCTATCAAAAGCTATACTAGCACCAACCCGGCTACAGCTAAGAGTACTCACTCGAATCTACGATTCGACTAAATACTCGGGGGCTACTCCTATCAGGAGCGCTGGTCGCGCACCCGATGTACTTCGGGTCAGATGCATACGAGATTTTCCTACTACCGTTGCATGATACAAGACTCGAGTCTCGCCCGAGTCACGACTCCGCCAGACACTCGGGGCTACTCCAAACTGGGCGATGGCCGTTCACACACAGAGCTTGAGTCCCACGTCGAGTCACGACTCCACTACGGACTCGGGGCTACTCCATAGGGAGGAAGGATTTCAGCATCCGAAAATTTTGAGTCCTACGGACTAAACAACTGAGCAATGCTTGCACTAAAGTCTCCGCCGAGTCTCGACTCGAGCAGACACTCGGGGCTACTCCCATAGGGCGCTGGTCGCGCACCCTATGAAATCTTCGACTGCGATCTTTCGGATCCGCATGCAAAAACTTTTCGGCAACTCTGCCCCAATTAATGCTAAGTGAGTAACATCCTCCTTGGCCACCCGAAACACCTCCGCGGTGATAAACATTCGGATGCTGCGTCTGCGACGCAAAGATAAGACCTCTGAGATATCATCGATGGCCTCGCAACGCACTTTTGCGCTACTCTGCTAGTATGAATCCGTACCAGCAGGTACGATGAAAAATCCCGATGGACGCGTTGGGTACATCATTTAAAACACTGGAATTCCACTCCTGTAAGTCCTCCGCGGCCTGAGTCGAATTACGCCAGCATATGTTCCGGGTTCGAGTCGAGGGACTCGCACCTGAAGAAGATCGTGTTGTTTTGTCCTAAGACGATTAACTGACCCTGATCCGTCGGGTGAGTCAGGCACACGCATCAACAATCCCTACACATTCTCTTGAAAGACAGAGTTACACCCGAAGGATTGAAGAGTCCTCAGCCGAATCTACGATTCGACTGAACACTCGAGACTCTTGACATGGTTATACCCGAATTTTACATAACTTCAGCATACCTGGTCCAGCCCAAGGAAGGCCCACAGCAGACATACGCTGGCCCATGAAGATTTTCGGGTGGCCAAGGCCCATGACGCCTTTGGATCCTTGGAGAGCAAGACTAGAGTTCGAATACAACTTGTAACCTACTCGTATCGGTACCTGAGACCTAGCCTCCTCATATATAAAGGCTAGGAGGGGCCAACGAGCAGGACAGATCCATACTTTCGTACATGCCTCCACGCCAGATCGAATCTGCGCACCCTGTAACTTTCGGTTCCGCCGTAATCAAAGAGCAGACAAGCAGGAGTAGGGTTTTCCCTCCGGGGGCCTGAACCTGGGTAAATCTCGTGTCCCCTGGTTGCTTGTCTGTTAACCGTGCCATGATCTCCAGCATCCCCATCTTCTCCAAACCCAAGTCCATAACAATGGGCATTGACGAGATTAAACCTCGTCAGGCGGCTCCGCCGTTGTGGGCACCAACACCGCCGTCGTCGGGAAATAAGAAGGGCGCGGGCACTAGCGTCACCAATGGCGCGTGGCTCGCGTCCATTATCAAGTCATCTGAGCTCCGTCTCCTGCGCTAGGACGAAGTTCTGTCTTCCGCGGTTGCTGACTCGTGAATCCCAGGTGGTGAGGTAACGCCTTGTCCTCTTGCTGGTTTCCGGGTGATGTTCCTAGCGTTCACCATCCGCGGTCTCTCCCTGTCCCAACTCCATCCTCCATGTAGCTTGCTACATTACACTTTGCGAGTGCTGGCTCAGAATCGAGCCACACTTTGGTCTCTTCAAACGTTTCTTCAAGCTGAAGCGCCAGCCGGCGTCTGGCTTCGTAGTCTACGATGTAGGAGGTTGCGGTATCTATGTCGACTCCTCCGTCACGTATTTTGACATCAAACTCATGGCGTCGGTCCAAGGGTGGAGGGACAAGTGGTTCTACATCCGCGACCAGAAGGTCAACAGAGACCACATCGGCCACGACGCCGTGCAAGAGGAGGCGCTCCTAGAAGAACGTGGTGATGCCCAGCGAGTCCGCGGAGACAGATGTGCTATACGAGCGCGCCTGCGACCTCGAGAATCGCATGGGTAAAGAAGAGGGAGGCTGCGCCGTCGCGTCCAGCCCCTGTAGGCTAGAGTCCACCCTATGTTCTAGTGGGCTGGCACAGACGATGTCACTCGCGTATCTGCCGATGGCATTTCCGCGAGTGAAGTAGATAAAAGGGTGCGACTGCTCACCAAGTACACCGCCAAGGATGTGCTCCGTAGTGAACCAGTCGTACCTCCATTCGATACTGCTAATCCTCCTCCTGAGGTATGGTTGTGCTACGAAGTAGCTTTGTTTGTCGAATGCTTCTTTTCCTTGACCAATGCTGACTTGTTGACTGTATGCAGGATTGGAAGGTGTCCCCCTGTATGCCCCCTCTTCCTGAGGGGGTTATTCCTTGTGAGGCTTTAGAAGAGGACGAGTCAGAGTTGACCATCCCATCTGATGTGGAGGAGGAAGCCCCCGAGTCTAGTAGTCCGGACACTCGCAAGCATTCGCGCAGCAAGGATTCAGATGCATCATCTCCTTCGACTCCAGAAGGCGCAGCTATTAGTGTAGAGTCTCTGATACCTGCCGTTCCTGTAAGTGCTTTGGCACCGTCTTCCCGCAAGAAGATGCGGCTACCGAAGGAGTCATCGTTGGAATCGGGGGGCCAAACCTTCGATTTTGACAAGTTTGATTGGTAAGTATACAATGCTTCTTTTTGGTTCTTCTTTGGATTTGCATTTTCTTGATGTTGGTTTTGTTCTGCAGTTGGCAGGCGTCGTCATCTTCTGGCGACGTCCAATTTTTGAAAGAATCTGGAGTTGTGACCTCCAAGGCCAAGAAAGTGGCTGAGTGGACTCCTTCTCATCCATTGGCGGCCCACTCCGGGCACAATTCATCGAGTTCTCCACACGATGTGGAGCATCAGATGGTTGTCCAGACGACTGCGCGTCAATCAACTTCGGAGTCACTGGAGGATCACGTATGTGTAATGTTGCTTCTTCTAATTTTTGCAGTCGAATGTATCATCCATACCATCTGCTGATCCTTTGTTGTTTCTTCTATCGCAGCTTATTGTGAAGGAAGCTGCTCGCTTGGCGGAGCAGGTGCTTGCGATGGGTCGCCAGCATGCAATGCTGGACAATCGCCATCACATGGTTGAAAGTGAGTGTTTTTTGTTTCTTCTTCTTCATCCTTGTGATATACTAGACTGACGGTCTATCTTTGTTTGTTTCACAGCTGAGCATAATGCTCTCCTTCACGACGCCGCTTCCCTCGAAAAGGTGCTCGCCACGGCGGTGAAGAGTCGCGATGAGGCAGTCGCAACACATGACGAATCATGAAAACGCGAAGAGGATTTGCATGCCTCCATCGTAGATAGGGAGAAGTTGTTCGAAGAACAGCTTTTCTCGATTGCCAAGGCTCTTTCAGGTATTCCCTCGTCTAGATTTTCGTCGTGTCCCTTGTTTTCGAATTTGTTGTTGTGCTGACTTTTGTGCCAATGCTTGATTCTTGCGTATATGCCAGCGGTCTGAGCTTTGATGCCCAGGCACTCTGTCGTGATGATGCCTTGGCAGGTCCCATCTCGGCAGTCGAAGATCACAGTGCTTCCATTTAGGGGATGCTCATCAAGGCCAAGGGCATTCTCAGTCACCTCCGTGAGGAGCTGCCACCAAAAGCTGAGTTAATCGAAAATGTAGATGATCTGGTGGAGTCCCTTGCTGGAGGCATTCCTGCAGGCTTCAAGAACTCACTCCGTGCGGCTAGCGCTTCGATGTCACTCGTGATGGTTCAAGCCCATGGAGTCGAGGTTGATTCTGTTGTAGTCTCCAAGGCAATGCCTGTCAGCGCGGATGGCCAACCGGTAGTTTTTGCTCCTTTCGCAACTGCCTATGGCAAGTACGGGCCGCAACTAATCAACACAGTTGCGAAGTACTCTGAGGAGTTGCAGCAAGCCAAGAAGGCGGCGAAGGCTGCGGCGTCAAGGGCCGGCAGGAAGTCTATGGCATCTGATACTGCCACAGACTTGATGAGGCCCCCAAAACCGAAGTCTAAGTCGAAGAAGCCAATTGCTCCCTAGTAGTCATGTGTGTAATAGTTAATAGCCTGTCTGTTTTGTCTGGAACATGCCTTTGGCGAATATATCTGTTGAGACTTTATTATGCTTGAATGCACTCGAGTCTTTTGTCCATGCATCGCCTTAGTCTTCTTATTATCTCTTGCTTGGCTTGTGATACGACACATCGAGTGGTCCTTCGAGTGAACCTCGGAATATACCATCCACTAATGATACTTTGGCGCAGTCGCGCTCAAGGGTGGATGAGGTGTCTCTGCTCTCGCGACTACATGACCGCGTGGAGCAGTTGGAGCACGACCTACCTATGCTCCATGGTAAAGTGGATGTATGGAAGTCGAGGGCGGAGAAGGCCGTCGCTCGAGAGCAATATCTGCTAGGGGAGGTGACGCAGCTGGGCGACCAATTCAAGTGTTAGCTTTCTTCTTCCTTATCTTTTCTTGTAGCCACTCGTAGTAGTTCGTTGTCTTCATACTTTTTCCTTTGCTTGGTACAGTTTTTAGTGCACTCCATCCACAAGATGAGAAGGACAAGATTGCCATCCGCATGAATGATCTGACCCAAGAGTAGCTTCAGGCGAGTGGGTACTTATAGGTAGATCATGATCGCGCAATTGCACTCGCGACTCTGCAGGATCGTGCTTCGTGAGTGCTTCACTTCCTGAAGAAGTCACAATCGTGCTTAAGGAATATATATCAGACGATGTTCTCGCTAGACGTCGTTCCATCGAGCCTGCTGGCCCTTCTTGCAAAATTTCAAGACTTGAGCGCAGTCCGCGAGTGTGTGAGGCAACAGTTAGTGGTTGGTGCCAAGGATGCTTTATCGCTGGTGCGACTGCACAGGCCTGATGTGGATGTTTCAGCGGTTGCTGCCGGTCCGCCGGCGCTTCCAGCAGGTTCGACCTGGAACATGGTTCCTCACTACCAGGCGGTGGATCGCCCAGCAGAGGAAATCATCGACTTCTTCGAAGAGCAGACAAACGTTCTTTTGTTGCAACAGTTGTTTAGTTTGTATCCTGCACATAGTTGGACCAGCGTTGTAAAGTTCATATATATATGATGTGTGTAATTGATTTACATTGGTGTATATAAAGAGCTTGTTAGCTTATATTGTTTGGAGTGTGTTGCACTATGTGATTCCTTTTCGTTAGCCTGACTTGTGATTATCTCAGCACCTTGCCAACCTGTCAGGTGCGGTGCAACTGGGTTGGTGTTGTTCAAGGGTTCGATTAGTGCGTCAGCTACTCAGGATATCGCGTTTTTTCGTAGAACAGATGTGTATAGGGTGGCGCAACCCCCGAGTGGATAATTTGCAAAAAGAAAAGAACACAGAGTTTGGGGCACTTAGCTTTATTTATTCATAGGATAGTACGAGGTACAATGTGTGGCTAAGTAGCCTTGGCTGAGTAGCCTTATTTGCAATGTAAAAAATAAAAGACGACTAAGGGTAGAAGCACCGCAGCTGCGCGACGTTCCAATGGTTGGAGTACACGACTCCTATCTCGAAATCTTTAAGGCGATATGCGCCACCTGGGATTACTTCTGTAATCACGTATGATCCCTCCCAGGTGAACTCGAGCTTGAGATGCCTGATACGTCCATTTTGCATCACTATTCTATGTCATAATTCACTGTTATTCATTGATATATTTCGTATTGAGAGGTGATACTTATGTTATTTCATCTGTTTTTGCATGGTTGATGACTTTTGGAGCATGGACCGCTGCAGTCAGGATTCTGATGGAAAAGGTGCTGCTTGGAGGCAAAATTCGCAAAGATCAGAAAATCTGGGAAAATACATGGAAAATCTTATTTTTCCAGAAGACGAAGGAAGCCAGAAGGGGTTGCTGGAGATGGGCCACAGGGGGCCCACACCACCCCCTGGTGCGGGCCAGCCTAGACCGTGCCACCATGTGGTGTGGTCGCCCTGGTCCACCCCTGGCACTCCCCTCCGGTGTATATTATCCTCCCGAAACCCTAAGTCTCGGGGAGCGACCACAGAAAGATTTCGCCGCCTCTGCAGGGCGGAAATCAACCGAGAGAGAAAGATCTCTCCGGCAGACAAATTTCTGCCGGGGGAATTCCTTCCCGGAGAGGGGAGATCATCGCCATCAACACCACCATCAAGCTGGACTTCATCGGGATCATCATCATCATCACCACCACCATCAGCACCCTCATCACCATCTCCATATTACTGTAACAATTGCGTTGAATCTTGCATAGTTCATAGGGGAAACTTTCCCGGTGTTGATTACTCTTTGTAGTTGATGCTATTGAGTGAACCATTGAATTATTTTTTATGTTCAGATTGTTATACATCATTATTCCATCTCTGATCATGATCCATATGATGTCTTGTGAGTAGTTCGTTTTGTTCTTGAGGACATGGGAGAAGTCATGTTGTTAGTAGTGGAATTGTGTTGAGAAAGATTCAATAGTTTGATATTTAAGTTGTGGTGTACTTCTTCTAGTGGTGTCATGTGAACATCGACTACATGACACTTCACCTATATGGGCCTAGGGGAATGCATTGTGTATTTGGCTACTAATCGTAGGGGTTGCCAGACTGACAGAAACCTAAATCCTCGTTAGGAAACCATTGCACAAGGGACGTAAGGGTCTTAGAGTTTAAAGCGGTGGTTAGGTTTCTACCTAAGCAAATAGGTCAAACAGCAGATCAAGGCAACTCATCAGACAAAAGATCAAGGCAACTCATCTTATAACTAAGCACATCCACTACTGGGGTTACCATCAAGCTTAGCTTGAGGTAAGGTTGGGGGCATTTTGAAGAGGTTGGATTTTTGACTAAGATGAGAGTCCTTGGTACCTCTACCAAGAGTAGAATTCAAATGCCTTGAAAAGAGGTTCTAGGAGAACGAGAGATAAGATTAGTTGATGGTTCTGTTTTGAAAACATAAGGAGGTTATATTATATATCTCTCCATACTTTTGTCAATAGAAGCCACAAAAATAGTTTTGGTTACATAAGCATCTTGGCCCATGTTTTGAAATGCCAGAACATTTGAGAATATGTAAAATGAGCCAGGATAGTTTTGGTAAATAGCTTTTGTCAATTGATGGTGAGGTAAGGAGTATCATTTGGTATACACTCACCAGCACAAGCACAAACAAACAACAAGCAAACACTTCACCAATGAACAAGAATTTTTTTTTGTTCCCCCTGATTTTTGCATTCTAGACAACTAATCAGGGTTACTGAATTTGGGATGTTACAGACCTTTCCCCCTTAAAAGAATCTTGTCCCGAGATTCAGGAGAGTAAGATTAGGGGTTCGTCCTTGAGTTGGTGCTACGTGTTTCCCTCGTACTAACTTGTCGGCTTTGTCTTTGGGTAGGGTCACTTCGATAGTGAGGTTGATCTTCAATTGCCTTGAAAGCACAAGTATTGAGATGGCTTCAACCATGATTGCGAGGAGGGATCTTCCTGCTGTAAGGATTTACGGCGTCTCTCCTAAGGGATTATTGTATCCTAGCTTGCGTCTTTGAGTCCAACTGTTGGATTGCTTCTGGCAGAGGGTTATTCTATTTTGCGAGAAAGACGTAGTCTTTCCCCCTTAGGATTAGACTAGGTTAGGTCGGGATAACCTATCCTTCTTGGGGTCGCAGATGGAGGTTTTGAAAGCTAACTTCTTGGTTTCTCCGGGAGTCGAGATCGTCAGAAGGCATTTCAATCTGGAGGTCTTCTGAAGTATTCTATGGTCGCTAGTCTTCTATGAATTGAGTGGAGAGATGCAATCTTTCCACCTTCGAGCTTACTTACGACGCCTTAGGAGTGGTGCAGATCTTCTATTTGGGAGTGTTGTCCTAGGGTTAGCGGAAGGTTGCATCTTCCTAGAATCTTGAGCTAAGGTCGTCAAGTGACACCCTAGTCTATGAACCCTGGGCGGGGGCTGTTTTCCTAACGAAGCCTTATGGAGTGAGCTTAGGGCAAGTTAGCGGTTTTATGACTCTCCTGCTAGTATTTAGTCAGGGTGGATGCGGTCAGCGTCGGTCGAGAGGTCTTTACTTGAATATCTTGCATTGCTTCTGCTTGAGGGCGGAGGGGACTCGTTGTCTTCTTGCCTCCTCGTCTTCGGGGAATTGAAGTGTTGGGGCCTTCTGGTGAGGAACTTCCCGTTGGCGGTGAGCGTTCCGGGTTGGGTCTGATGCAACTTCTTGGGTAAAACATGCAAGAAGGAAAACAATCAAGGCAGGCATAGCAATCCAAGAAAGTTATTACATAACCAACCAGTCTTCACACCATGGTCTCAATAGTACTTAAGCATTACAAAACACGTTCAGGGACGATTCATGACTCTACCCTATTGCTAAATGGGCGAGTACCGCAACGCGGGTGATTACTCAAAAGGTGCATCCTCGGCAGTGCTTATTCAGGGAGGTAAAATCCACGTACATCCGTAGGATATCCGTGTCCTTTTTTGGTACTAGCACCGTGTTGGCGAGCCAGGTGCTTTCCTTGATCTCGCGTATGAATTTGGCATAGAGGAGTCTGTTGATCCCCATTCTGACTGCTTTTGCTCTTGGCTCAGACAGTCGCCAAATTGTTTGTTTGACTGGCATTGCGTCTGGGTTGACATTACGTGCATGCTCGGCGAATTCCCTGGGAACTCCTGGCATGTCCGCTAGACACCAGGCGAAGATTTCCCAGTGCTCACGGAGGAATTCGACGAGCACGAGTTCCTATGCGGGACTCAAGTTGTTGGTGATGAGGGTTGTCTTGGCGGGATCCGATGGGTGGACCGGGACTTTCTTCGTGTGCACGGATGAGTCGAAGGATAGGTCGGGTGAAGTTGGCCGGCTCAGGGGAGGCAGACTGTTGTCTGTCGACTCCTTCAATCTTGTGAGTCCTTCCTGCATGCCGAAGGACTAGGAAATTCTGTTGAATTCCCTATCGCAACTATCGGACCTCTCGAAGCTCCCATTGATTGTGATGACGCTGTTGGGGCCTGGCATTTTCATCTACAAATAGGCATAGTGTGGCACTGCCATGAACCTGGCGAACACGAAACATCCAAGGATGCAGTGGTACTGTGAGGGCTAGTCGACGACTTCAGGGTCAATGCGTTCGCGTCAAAAAAAATTGGCGTGCCGAAGATGACGTCGAGGTTGATTTTGCCAAGAGGGTATACGCCCTTGCCTAGGACGATGCCGTGGAATGTGGTGTCTGAGGCCTCTAGGCAGGTCAGAGGGATCCTCATTGCTCGCAAGGTACCCGCAAACATAAGGTTAATGCCGCTTCCACTGTCCATGAAGACGCGACTCATGTCGAAGCCTCCAATTTGTGCCTCGAGTACGAGAGGACAATGGCCTAGACGAGGTACTTGGCACAGATGGTCGCGCTTGTCGAAGGTGATGCGGGACTCGCTGCCACTGAAGTACTTACTGGTGGATGGTGGTGAGTTTGTCGCCAAATTGACTTGGCGAGTGATGGCCTTTTGCACCCGATTTGAGGGGCTGTCCTTTTGGATCAGCATGGTGCCCATGGCCCGTGGGTACGGCTCGCCTCTGTGATGCTAGTCAGGCGCAACTACGTTTGGCGGTGGTCCGAGTGGTGGTGGAGAAGCTCAATGTGCCACAGCGCCTGGGGCGGCTCCATAGCCCCTGTTGACCACGTCGTGATTCATCCGGGCCACACCCTCGTGGAGTTTAAGGAACTCGCGGTAGTCCTTGAGGAGGTTGCTAGATTTCTTTTTGCAATCATGCTTGTCGATGTAGAAGTGTACAGTGCATATCTCGGACAGCTTGTCTCCCAGGGGCGATGTCAGTATGACACCTGAGCCAGCTCCGTCCTTTCGCTTGGATCTGTCGAAGTGCATTGTCCAGAGGTAGGACATATTTGGTTTTTCAGGGAGCTGGTTCTCCATCTAGTGCACGAGGAAGTCAAGGACAACTTGCGACTTGATTGCATCGCGTTTTTCATATGTAATGGCTCGTGGATACAGTTTGATCCCCGAAAGCGCGACTCGTCCGGTGGCGTCGGGATTGTTGAGGATATGTCCAACCGGGGCATCGTTAACCACCACGATTGGGTGTTCCTGGAAGTAGTGGCGCGGTTGCCGGGCTGTCATGAAGATGCCGTACGACAGCTTCTAGTAGTGCGGGTACCACTTCTTTGTTGGCGTGAGTACCTCGCTGAGGTAGTATACTGGGCGATGTATCCTCTGGACCTTGTTTTCCTCGGCTCATTCTACCACGACTACCATGCTGACCACCTGTTTGGTGGCGGAGATGTATAGCAACAGTTGTTCCCTTTCACGTGGGGTCACCACTACTGGCGAGGTGGACAGTAGGCGCTTGAGGTCTTCGAATGCTTCCTGTGCCTCGTTGGTCCACTCGAACTTGTCAGCTTTGCGGAGAAGTTGGTACAAGGGCAGTGCCTTTTCACCCATTCAACTTATGAATCGACTGAGCGCCACGATTCGCCCAGCCAGTTGCTAGACGCCTCTTATGTTCTTCGGCGTCTCCATGGCCAGTATGGCTTTTATTTGCTTCGGGTTCGCCTCGATCCCTCTCGCGGAGATGTGATACCCGAGTAGTTTCCCAGATGGTACGCAGAAGGCGCACTTGTCCGAATTGAGCTTGATCTGGTAGCGGTCAAGGTTGGCGAAGGTTTCGCGTAAATCGTCGATTAGCGAAGCTTCCTCTTTGGTCTTGATTACGATGTTGTCAACATAGACTTGGATGTTGCGACCCAGTTGGTTCTTGAGGCAGGCCTGCATACATCGCTGATAGGTTGCTCCTGCATTTTTTAGCCCGAAGGGCATTGTGTTATAGCAGAACACAGCAAAAGGCGTTGTAAACGCCGTTTTCTCCTGATCCTCCTCCTTCATTTGAATCTGGTTGTAGCCTGAGTAGGCGTCGAGGAAGCAGAGGCACTCACATTCCGCGGTGGAGTCGATGATCTGGTCGATTGGCGGTAGCGGGAAGTGATCCTTTGGGCAGTGCTTATTCAGGGAGGTAAAATCCACGCACATCCGTAGGATATCCGTGTCCTTTTTTGTTACTAGCACCGTGTTGGCGAGCCAAGTGCTTTCCTTGATCTCACGTATGAATTTGGGGTCGAGGAGTCTGTTGATCTCCATTCTGATTGCTTTTGCTCTTGGCTCACACAGTCGCCAAATTGTTTGTTTGACTGGCCTTGCATCTGGGTTGACATTAAGTGCATGCTCGACGAATTCTCTGGGAACTCCTGGCAAGTCTGCTGGACACCAGGCGAAGAATTCCTAGTGCTCACGGAGGAATTCGACCAGCACGAGTTCCTATGCGGGATTCAAGTTGTTGGCAATGAGGGCCGTCTTGGCGGGATCCGATGGGTGGACCTAGACTTTCTTCGTGTGCACCGATGAGTCGAAGGATAGGTCGGGTGAACTTGGCCGGCTCAGGGGAGGCAGACTATTATCTGTCGACTCCTTCACTCTTGCGAGTTCTTCCTGCATGCCGAAGGACTAGGAAATTCTGTTGAATTCCCTGTCGCAACTGTCGGACCTCTCGAAGCTCCTGTTGATTGTGATGACATCGTTGGGACCTAGCATTTTATCTGCAGATAGGCGTAGTTTGGCACTACCATGAACCTGCCGAACATGAGACGTCCAAGGATGCAGTGGTACTGTGAGGGCTAGTCGACGACTTCAAAGTCGATGCGTTCGCGTCAAAAAAAAATTGGCGTGCCGAAGATGACGTCGAGGTTGATTTTGCCAAGAGGGTATACGCCCTTGCCTGGGATGATGCCGTGGAATGTTGTGTCCGAGGCCTCTAGGCAGGTCAGAGGGATCCTCATTGCTCGCAAGGTACTCGCGAACATAAGGTTAATGCCACTTCCGCCATCCATGAAGATGGGACTCATGTCGAAGCCTCCAATTTGTGCCTCGAGTACAAGAGGAAAATGGCCTGGACGAGGTACTTGGCACGGATGGTCGCGCTTGTCGAAGGTGATGCAGGAGTCGCTTCCACTGAGGTACTCAGTGGTGGATGGTGGTGAGTTTTTCGCCAAATCGACTTGGCGAGTGATGGCCTTTTGCACCCGATTTGAGGGGCGGCCCTTTTGGATCATCATGGTGCCCATGGCCCGTGGGTACGGCTCACCTCCGTGATGCTGGTCAGGCGCAGCTGCGTTTGGCGGTGGTCCGGGTGGTGGTGGAGGAGCTCCATGTGCCACAGCGCCTGGGCCAGCTCCGTACCCCCTGTTGACCGTGTCGCGATTCACCTGGGCCAGATCCTCGTGGAGTTTGAGGAACTCGCGGCAGTCCTTGAGGAGGTGGCTGGATTTCATTTTGTCGTCGTGCTTGTGGCGGAGGAGGTGGGATTTGGATTTGTTTTAGTGTCAGGCAGCCGATGTAGAAGTGTACAGTGCATGGGCCGAACAACTTGTCTCCCCTTCATGATGTCAGTATGACACCCGCGCCGGGCCAGCTTCGTCGATCCCTTCGCTTGGATCCGTCCAGAGGTATTGTCGGTAGGACATATCTTGTTTTTCAAGGAGATAGTTCTCCATCCAGTGCACGAGGAAGTCAGGGACAACTTGCGACTTGATTGCATCGCGTTTTTCATATGTAATGTCTCGTGGAGATAGTTCGATCCCCCAAAGCGCGACTCGTCCGGTGGCGTCGGGATTGTTGAAGATATGTCCAAGCGGGGCGTCGTTGACCACCACGATTGGGTGTTCCTGGAAGTAGTGGTGCAGTCGCCGGGCTGTCATCAAGACGCCGTACGCCAGCTTCTGGTAGTGCGGGTACCACTGCTTTGTTGGCATGAGTACCTCGCTAAGGTAGTAGACTGGGCGCTGTACCCCGTGGACCTTGTTTTCGTCGGCTCGTTCTACCACGAGAACCGTGCTGACCACCTGGTTGGTGGAGAAGATGTATAGCAACATTGGTTCCCTTTCGCGTGGGGTCACCAGTACTGGCGAGGTGGACAGTAGGCGCTTGAGGTCTTCGAATGCTTCATGTGCCTCGTTGGTCCACTCGAACTTGTCAGCTTTGCAGAGAAGTTGGTAGAAGGGCAGTGCCTTTTTGCCCATTCGACTTATGAATCGACTGAGCGCCTTGATTCGCCCAGTCACTTGCTGGACGCCTCTTATGTTCTTCGGCTGATCCATGGCCAGTATGGCTTCTATTTTCTTCGGGTTCGCCTCGGTCCCTGTCGCAGAGATGTGATACCCGAGTAGTTGCCCAGATGGTACGCAGAAGGCGCACTTGTCCGGATTGAGCTTGATCCGGTAGCGGTCGAGGTTGGCGAAGGTTTCACGTAAATCGTCGATTAGCGAAGCTTCCTCTTTGGTCTTGATTATGATGTCGTCAATGTAGACTTGATGTTGCGACCCAGTTGGTTCTTGAGGCAGGCCTGCATGCATCGCTGATAGATTGCTCCTACGTTTATTTAGCCCAAAGGGCATTGTGTTATAGCAGAACACACCAAAAGGCGTTGTAAACGCTGTTTTCTCCTGATCCTCCTCCTTCATTCGAATCTTGTTGTAGCCTGAGTAGGCATTGAGGAAGCAGAGGCGCTCACATCCCGCGGTGGAGTCGATGATCTGGTCGATTTGCGGTAGCGGGAAGTGATCCTTTGGGCAGTGCTTATTCAGCGAGGTAAAATCCACGCACATCCGTATGATATCCGTGTCCTTTTTTGGTACAAGCACCGTGTTGGCGAGCCAAGTGCATTCCTTGATCTCGCGTATGAATTTGGCGTCGAGGAGTCTGTTGATCTCCATTCCGATTGCTTTTTCTCTTGGCTCAGACAGTCGCCGAATTGTTTGTTTGACTGGCCTTGCATCTGGGTTGACATTAAGTGCGTGCTCGGCGAATTCCCTGGGAACTCCTGGCATGTCCGCTGGACACCAAGCGAAGATTTCCCAGTGCTCACGGAGGAATTCGACGAGCGTGAGTTCCTATGCGGGACTCAAGTTGTTGGCAATGAGGGCCGTCTTGGCGGGATCCGATGGGTGGACCTGGACTTTCTTCGTGTGCACCGATGAGTCGAAGGACAGGTCGGGTGAACTTGGCCGGCTCAGGAGAGGCAGACTGTTGTATGTTGACTCCTTCAATCTTGCGAGTTCTTCCTGCATGCCGAAGGACTAGGAAATTCTGTTGAATTCCCTGTCACAACTGTCGGACCTCTCGAAGCTCCTATTGATTATGATGACGCTGTTGGCGCCTGGCATTTTTATCTGCAGATAGGTGTAGTGTGGCACTGTCATGATCCTGGCGAACGTGACACGTCCAAGGATGCAGTGGTACTGTGAGGGCTAGTCGACGACTTCAAAGTCGATGCGTTCGCGTCAAAAAAAATTGGCGTGCCGAAGATGACGTCGAGGTTGATTTTGTCAAGAGGGTATAAGCCCTTGCCTGGGACGATGTCGTGGAATGTTGTGTCCGAGGCCTCTAGGCAGGTCAGAGGGATCCTCATTGCTCGCAAGGTACTCGCGAACATAAGGTTAATGCCGCTTCCGCCGTCCATGAAGACGCGACTCATGTCGAAGCCTCCAATTTGTGCCTCGAGTACGAGAGGACAATGGCCTGGACGAGGTACTTGGCGCAGATCGTCGCGCTTGTCGAAGGTGATGCAGGAGTCACTTCCACTGAGGTACTCAGTGGTGGATGGTGGTGAGTTTGTCGCCAAATTGACTTGGCGAGTGATGGCCTTTTGCACCCGATTTGAGGGGCGGCCCTTTTGGATCATCATGGTGCCCATGGCCCGTGGGTACGGCTCGCCTCTGTGATGCTGGTCAGGCGCAGCTATATTTGGCGGTGGTCTGGGTGGTGGTGGAGGATATCCATATGCCACAGCGCCTAGGGCGGCTCCGTAGCCCCTGTTGACCGTGTCGCGATTCATCGGAGCTAGACCCTCATGGAGTTTGAGGAACTCACGGCGGTCCTTGAGGAGGTGGCTGGATTTCTTTTTGCCGTCGTGCTTGTCTATGTAGAAGTGTACAGTGTGTGGCCCGGACAGCTTGTCTCCCTGGGGCGATGTCAGTATGACACCTGCGCTAGCTCCGTCCTTTCGCTTAGATCCGTCGAAGTGCATTGTCCAGAGGTAGGAGATATCTAGTTTTTCGGGGAGCTGGTTCTCCATCCAGTGCAGGAGGAAGTTAGGGACAACTTGCGACTTGATTGCATCACGTTTTTCATATGTAATGTCTCGTGGAGACAGTTCGATCCCCCAAAGCGCGACTCGTCCGGTGGCATCGGGATTGTTGAGGATATCTCCAAGCAGGGCATCGTTGACCACCACGATTGGGTGTTCCTAGAAGTAGTGGTGCAGTCGCCGGGCTGTCATGAAGACGCCGTACACCAGCTTCTGGTAGTGCGGGTACCACTGCTTTGTTGGCGTGAGTACCTCGCTGAGTTAGTAGACTAGACGTTGTACCCCGTGGACCTTGTTTTCCTCGGCTCGTTCTACCACGAGTACCGTGTTGACCACCTGGTTGGTGGCGGAGATGTATAGCAACAGTGGTTCCCTTTCGCGTGGGGTCACCAGTACTGGCAAGGTGGACAGTAGGCGCTTGAGGTCTTCGAATGCTTCCTGTGCCTCGTTGGTCCACTCGAATTTGTCAGCTTTGCGGAGAAGTTGGTAGAAGGGCAGTGCCTTTTCGCCCATTCGACTTATGAATAGACTGAGCACCGCGATTCGTCCTGCCAGTTGCTGGACGCCTCTTATGTTCTTCGGCTTCTCCATGGCTAGTATGGCTTTTATTTTCTTCGGGTTCGCCTCGATCCCTCTCGCGGAGATGTGATACCCGAGTAGTTGCCCAGATGGTACGCAGAAGGCGCACTTGTCCGGATTGAGCTTGATCCGGTAGCGGTCGAGGTTGGCGAAGGTTTCACGTAAATCATCGGTTAGCGAAGCTTCCTCTTTGGTCTTGATTACGATGTCGTCAACATAGACTTGGATGTTGCGACCCAGTTGGTTCATGAGGCAGGCCTGCATGCATAACTGATAGGTTGCTCCTGTGTTTTTTAGCTCGAAGGGCATTGTGTTATAGCAAAACAGACCAAAAGGCGTTGTAAACGCCATTTTCTCCTAATCCTCCTCCTTCATTCGAATCTGGTTGTAGCCTGAGTAGGCGTCGAGGAAGCAGAGGCGCTCACATCCCGTGGTGGAGTCAATGATCTGGTCGATTTGTGGTAGCAGGAAATGATCCTTTGGGCAGTGCTTATTCAGGGAGGTAAAATCCACGAACATCTGTAGGAAATTATCCTTTGGGCAGTGCTTATTCAGGGAGGTAAAATCCACGCACATCTGTAGGAAATGATCCTTTGGGCAGTGCTTTTTTGGTACTAGCACCGTGTTGGTGAGACAAGTGCTTTCCTTGATCTCGCGTATGAATTTGGCGTCAAGGAGTCTGTTGATCTCCATTCCGATTGCTTTTGCTCTTGGCTCAGACAGTCGCTGAATTGTTTGTTTAACTGGCTTTGCATCTGGGTTGACATTAAGTGCGTGCTTGGCTAATTCCCTGGGAACTCCTGGCATGTCCGCTGGACACCAGGCGAAGATTTCCCAGAGCTCACAAAGGATTTAGAACAGCGCGAGTTCCTATGCGGTACTCAAGTTGTTGGTAATGAGGGTCGTCTTGGCGGGATCCGATGGGTGGACCTAGACTTTCTTCATGTGCACCGATGAGTCGAAGGACAGGTCGGGTGAACTTGGCCGGCTTAGGGGAGGCAGACTGTTGTCTATCGACTCCTTCAATCTTGCAAGTTCTTCCTGCATGCCGAAGGACTAGGAAATTCTGTGGAATTCCCTGTCGCTACTGTCGGACCTCTCGAAGCTCCTGTTGATTGTGATGACTCCGTTGGGGCCTAGCATTTTCATGTGCAGATAGGCATAGTGTGGCACTGTCATGAACCTGGCAAACGTGAGACGTCCAAGGATGCAGTGGTACTGTGAGGGCTAGTCGACGACTTCAAAGTCGATGCTTTCGCGTCAACATTTGGCGTGCCGAAGATGACATCGAGGTTGATTTTGCCAAGATGGTATACGCCCTTGCCTGGGACTATGCGGTGGAATGTTGTGTTCGAGGCCTCTAGGCATGTCAGAGGGATCCTCATTGCTCGCAAGGTACTCGCGAACATAAGGTTAATGCCACTTCCGCCGTCCATGAAGACGGGACTCATGTCGAAGCCTCCAATTTGTGCCTCGAGTACGAGAGGACAATGGCCTGGACGAGGTACTTGGCACGGATGGTCGCGCTTGTCGAAGGTGATGCAGGAGTCGCTTCCACTAAGGTACTCAGTGGTGGATGGTGGCGAGTTTTTCGCCAAATTGACTTGGTGAGTGGTGGCCTTTTGCACCCGATTTGAGGGGCGGACCTTTTGGATCATCATGGTGCCCATGGCCCGTGGGTACGGCTCGCCTCCTTGATGCTGGTCAGGCGCAGCTGCGTTTGGCGGTGGTCCGGGTGGTGGTGGAGGAGCTCCATGTGCCATAGTGCTTGGGGAAGCTCCGTATCCCTTGTTGACCGTGTCGCGATTCATCTGGGCTAGACCCTCGTGGAGTTTGAGGAACTCGCAGCAGTCCTTGAGGAGGTGGCTGGATTTCTTTTTGCCGTTGTGCTTGTCGATGTAGAAGTGTATAGTGCATGGCCCGGACAGCTTGTCTTAAATGGATGCGATGGGTGCCTCATCGCGAGTGCGGCGCTGCCATACCTGCGTGGTTTTCCCGGAGTCGTGGTGTCCACCGCTGCGGTAGCCACTATTGCGGTTGTCATCGCGTCTGTCGGCGTAGCCGGCTGCGACCATGTTGACATCGTCGCGGTCATCGTAGATGCACATTCGACGTTTTCTTCGGCGATCACGTCTGCGCTCGAGTTCTGCCTCATTGTTAGAGTGAACACGATTTTTCACCGAATCTTCTCCATCTGCCCACCAATTCACGATTTCCATCAGGTGGTTAATGGTTTTGGGCTTCGAGCAGCCCAGCTCCACCCTGAGCTCTATGCGACAGATGCCGCCATTGAATGCGTCAATTTCCCGGTCCTCCGAGATGTTTTCTGCGGAGTTCTTGATGATGGACCACCTCTGGATGTATGAGCGTAGCGATTCGCCCGACCTTTGCTAGCAGCATCTCAGCTCTTTGATTGATGTGGGCCTTTTGTAGGTGCCCTTGAATTTACGCACAAAGTTGTAGAACAGCTCTTCTTAGTAGTGAATGGATCCGCGTGGGAGGTTGTTGAGCCATGCTCGGGCGGCACCCTGTAGCTGTAGCTGCAGGCATTGCATGGCCGTGCTTCTACTCCCACCGTGGAGCCTCACGGAGGAGATGTGGTCCTCCAACCAGATTTTCGGGTCCTGGAGGCCCTCAAACTTTGGGCTCTCCGACGGGAGCTTGAACCCGTTGGGCATTCGCTTTTGCCTGATGGCCCTGCTGAAGCATTTGGCGCTGCAGAGCTCCACGTCTGCGTCTTCTAAGTCAGTCGATTGGGCACGTCGCGCCTTGACTTGTCAATTTTGCGCTGCGTGATGTCATCACGCGAGTCGTAGTCATGGTCGTGTCGGCGTGAGCGGCGGCGCCGAGATAGATTGTGACTATCGTCGCTGGATGAGGGCGAGGAATAGCGTTTTGCTAGAGCCTTGCTTTTCTTCGGCTCTGACGTCGGCTCCTTATCGAGAGCGGCCTCGATTATCCCCAAGCCTGCGATCATAGATCGGTGCATGGCAGCTCAAGGATCTCCAGTTGCCGGCTGGTTGTTGAGGAGGTACATGGTGGCCGTCGTTACCGCATCTTGCGGGGTTTTTGGAAGCACATTGCCACGCGTATCCACCGTCATGGAGCTGAAGTCGAGGTCCTTTGCACCTTCTACACGTTCTTGTTTGGTAAGGTGGGCCAGTCGAGATCGCCTCTTATTAGCGATGTATTCATTGTACTTGGAGGAGGATCCTCCGTGGGAGGAGAGCCCAGCTCGCTGAAGGCTCGACTCGTCTGCCGCCTTTTTACGCACCTCGAGTTGCGTGATTGTATGCAGTTGGCATTTGTATTCTTCCTTTAGGAGCCAATGGTAGCCCATCAGCAGTTCTTGCGGGGAGCCGAAGGGTAGAGGGTTGCCTCGTTGGGCTTCTTGGTAGCGGGCCCATTCGAGATCGTTGAGCCTGATCAAGACGCGCTCACCAGTCTGCTCATTCACCATAGTTGGAGGTTCGACTGCCCCTCCGTTGTTAATGGGGGCGCCGTTAGTGGGGCCGCCGTTGGGTGGTCCGCCATTAGGTATGCCACCGTTTGGTGGGTCGGTTCCATTGCCACCGTCGCCCATGTTGTCGCGATTAGCAGAGGAGTCGCCCGCGTTGATGACGGCGCACATGAAGTGGTTGGAGAAGCTGCTACTCCCGCAATTTTCAGATCCAGAACCGTAGGCTCCATAATCAGTTGCTAGATCGCCCAGATCGGATTAGCCACTGTTGTCGCTGGCTGTATTCTCGACTGTTGTCGAGGCATTGAGCTCACTAAGGGTGCCGATCGATGAAGGGAACCATGATGATGGAGCAATTGATGGTGTTGTCGGCTGGTCAGGCATGTGAAGCGTGCCCACGTGACCAACTTGGAAGCGGAAGCTCCCAATTGCTAGGCTGATTCCATCACCCATGGACTCGAAAGCCGGGCGAGTGGCCGGCGTGTGGACGATGAAGTCGAACGCGCCAAAGAGATAGCGAATCTCTGCTATTGCGGAGTTGTAGATCGCGGTTGATGGGGCCGAAGAAGCCACAACATCAGCACTACCAATTCCCACAAACGGTGCCAATTGACGAGGGTTTAACTCATCAATGCCCATTGTTATGGACTTGGGTTTTGGAGAAGGAGGGAGCTCTGGAAGCATCAATCGGCTAGCAAACAAGCACACCGGGGAACTCGAAGATTTACCTAGGTTCAGGCCTCGTAGAGGTCCCTACTCCTGCTTGTCTGCTAGTGGAATTAACAGAAGAATCAAAGATTACAATGGTGTGCAGATGCAATCTAGCGAGGGTTGTGGAAACTAGGGTTGCGTGTGTCCTCCTCGCCGCACCCTCCTAGCCTTTATATAGATAGGCTAGGTCTCGGGTAGCAGGTCGAGTCGGTTACAGGTTAGGGTTTTCCCCTTTAAACTTTCTATCTTTAGCTTCTTCTTGTTCTGCAAGCAATCGAGAGTCCGTAGGTTACTCGAGTTCTCCATTTGGGCCTTGGCAACGCCGTGGGCTCCTGCTGTATTCATGCCGTATATACCAAGCTCGAGTACCTGTAGGGTACACCCATGTCAGCGGGCGTGAGCTATAGGTGTATATTGTGTCTTCGTGTGTGCATGTGGTCATCGTGTTCTTCATGCATGAGTTCACGGATTTCCTCCTCTCCCTCATCCGCCTCTTCGATTTCAAGGGATTCGTGAAAGATCGATCCATCCCCGAGGTTTTCCCTCAACATATTGGTATCAGGAGCTCCGTTGCTCACGAATTCCCCCATCAATTTTTCTTCTATCCACCAAAAATTCGAAAATCCCCAAAAAAGAGCCCCAAATTGCCTTCGGATCGATCTCTAGATTTCGTGCATTTTTCATGGTTTTGTTCCATAGATTTGTTGCTTTGGGTGTCGATCTACCTTCCTAGAACCTTTCCCCAGCCCAATTTCGACAGATTTCTGAAATTTGTTGAGATTTGACTTTTGGAGTTCATCACGAACTCAAATCGGCTCTAGGCCTGGCGGACCGATCCAGCCACCGAAAATTCTGGCAAACCGGAATTGCCGCCGAAATTTCCGGCGCCGCCAGTTTGGCCGCCGAAAATGCTGTTTTGACCCAATTTTTTGCGTTTTCCTCTTGTGTTGTTCGTGCCTCGCGTGCGTGTCACCCCAATGAACTTCAAGCTTCCGCAAGTCATCACATACCGCGCTCCCCAACACTGTGACGCCCGAACATCATCCCAACACCGGTAGCAAGTCATCAATACCAAAGATACAACTTGCTCCACCTTGTTAACCCTTCTTCCTTGTATGTATCTATCCTATGAGAGCAACTCATCTTGTGTTTTCCTAAGCATTGTGTACTTGTCCTTAGAAAGTGGGAGTGTGTAAGCAAATTCAGGAGTTGAGATAGTAGTATAGAATGGGAGAAAAAGAATAAAAAAAGCAAAAGAAAAAATAGCAAGATACATAGTGTCCCAATACAAGGAGAGTCTCAAGCTTGTAAGAAAAGAGAGAAAAAGAGTGCGACCAAGGCAAGTGCACAAATCTGTTTCTTATCCTCTTTTGGCGAACGAGGTGTGGTCTCTCCTTGCGTTGGCATGACAACCGAGCTTAGTCTTTGTTAGGACATTTTGTGCTCATTTTCATAGTCGTGCTAACCACATCCGTATCCACGTGTGTGTATCTTTGTGTTTTTGTAGATCGTATCCTTTTTGCTTTGGATATTTGGTTCTCTACCACCTTTAACAATAACCTTTTCTTTGGATCGTTTCATTTGGTTTCCACCACCCTAACCTTCCACCAAAAGCTTTCAAGAGTTTAGTTCTTTCTTTAGTGTGAGATTCCTTTGCGTTTTCACTTTGCACACTTATAGTTCTCACATGTGGTTTCTAGCTCGGTGCAATCCCCAAGGTGAGGGAAAAGGCTAGCACTAATGACTGCAAGTGCACAGATCGTTTGTAGCTAGTTTCGAAATAAAGATATCGATCCCATAGGGAGCAGGAGTCTGATGTCTAATAACTCCTGAAATAAATTTTACAATAGAAATGCTAAATAAAGTTCTAAGTGACATGATAAAATGCGAGTATTGCATAAAAAGGTGTTTTGGGGGTTTTGGTATAAGAGCAGCAATAAGTAAAGTAAAACAACTGAACACAGAAAGTATGTATCGCATATGTAAGAGAGATTAGAACTGCAATAGGGAAAAAGGCGTTCTCAGGGAGTAGTGGATACACCTCTAGCATTATAAGGAACTAAGGTAAAGATTATTATCATGAACATTCTCAACTGTGTACGTGTGGGAGGAACTCCGTATTTGGATAAATAGGCAGTAACAACTGCTCACATCATCCTTATAACCACAATAGTGAGCAATCGATATCAATCGAATTACTATGCTATTAAGGGACTTAATCCCATTGGACGTATCCCATGGCATGGATAATGTTTCGTGAGTTTCCTCGGTTCCCAAGTTGATACGTAAGGGGTGCCAACAAATCTATAGTCATTGTAAGTGCTAACACACCTCCGTCTACCAACAAGTAGTTCCCTCCATCAAGTCCCCATAAGAGGCAACTATTGAGAGGTCGACTTCTCCCAACATCAAGATGAAGACAATCTAACACATGGTCACAGTGATGAATATCATAATAAACTTTATCTTATTTCAATCTCATACTAGGGTTTCTCCATCTCCCCATGAACTAAAGATCTACTTAGACATGGAGGCAATCAACATAATGACAATAACAATGGAATCTATCATAGATGAATCATACTTGTATAAATCCACAACGAGTATGGAAATTACAACAAGATCTAGACAAGATGTAGATGGGATGGATGGAGATGGTGGTGATGTAGTGGTTGATGATGAAGATCGATGCCTTAGCCTCCCGAATCTGCGCAGGGCAAAGATGGATCCCTGGTGGATGAGTTCCCCCTCCAGATGCCTTCCGGAGGTGAGGTTTCGGCGATTTCTTGTTGTTCTGTATGCCGTCTCTCTGATCCAGTTGCACGGGGTGAAACTATTTGAGGAGGCGGTGGCGGCGGGAACTATACGTTCGGAAATTTTATTCCCGCTATATAGTTGGTCGTTAAACCGTATGTATGCCTTTTCTTCTAGTATTATTGATATTTCCCAAATAAACGATTTACGTTTTTTTACTCCTTTTCTCCTCAGTACAACTGCTCCAAGAATTGTGTCCACTGTATCCATCATCTGTCCTGATCTTGGTGAAAATAGACCTAAAATGTGCGTGTGAACGCTGGAAAATACCAAGATCCTATATCTACAGTGCAAAATAATAATATAAAACATGATGCAAATATGCACTCATCAACTTCCCCAAGCTTAGACTCTTTCTCGTCTCGAGCAAGTTAGCTTTAATGGATGTGATCCTCATATTCATGAAGCTGAGTCGGTAAAATAAATGAGGCAGTTGCAGCATGTGTTTATCATATATGATACAAAGGAATAAGTTCATGAATAGTACCTTACTCGAACCGTCCAAATAATAATAGCAGGCTTCCACACCTTAGCATTTCACATTTCACAAAAGATCACTCTCAATATGATGTAAAAGTATTCAGTTCAACCGAATGAGTTAGCGAGGTAGTCCCAAGTGTTTTAGGATTAACATATTCTCTTGGGATTAAAAATCTCAAAATGTCTCTTTGTCATACTACAATATAGTGGTGTATGCCTATTTGCTCTTTGCACATTTGCTCTTTTTCTTCTTCTCTTTTTTTCTTCTTTATATATATATGCTCACGCTTTTGTTTAAGTGTTGTGCAAAGGATCTAGCCATACATTCCACTTCATGTAGGAAATCAAAGTTTAACGATCTCAATTAACAAATTCCAATTTTATATGAAGCAATCTTTATTGCTTGAATATTCTACCTCGTCTTGTTCTCACTCTAATTTGATAGCACTTTTTAATTTTACTCAAGGTTTCTTTTTCAACTTAACTGATTAGATATCTTTTCTTTCTTTGTAAATCAAACCATGTACTTACAACATATTGACCAGATTATCTTTGTATGTTCCATTAATACCAATGGTGTGGAAGACTCATATTGATATTATCAAGTGCAAGTAGAAGTATACTCAAGCCATTCATATATCCAATAGGACAAACACAAACTCAATATTGCTCCATATATGATAATAAACTCGGAATTTCATAAAAGGGATCGACTATTTCTAAAGGGAATTCTAATGACGCAAACTTTATTTCTAATTTGAACTAATGCAAAACTAAAATAGTAATGTAAAACTTATAAGATAGATTACAAGGTCTTAAAGATATCTCCAATCTTGGAATCAAGCCAGGCGGGATCAAATAATCCCTTGCGATTATTTGATACCGTGATTATTGTAGATAACTGTGGTGACATGGAACGCGGTAGCTTCTCTTCATGGGCCAGCCTAAGACGGAGGGATTGATTGACAGCTTCTAATTCTTTAACATAGAGCTTGTAGAAAAGATTATTCCTCTCCAGCACTTTCATTTGTTCTTTAATGAGATCATTGTTATCTTGAAGGGTTTGGTTCTCCTTAAGACTCATAGAAAAACCTGATTCGGTTGTCTGCTTAATATCTTCATCAATTTTATCAAGATAAAGTCGCAGCAATTGGAGATGCTTGGGTGTCCCTAGTGTCTCCTTTTCCATCCCTTCAATCTTCCGCTCGAGGGCTTTCAACTCCCTCTTTCGACGTTCATTGTCGGCATCGAGGAACTCCATAGGGACGATCTTGATCTCATTGCCTTGCTCGCAATTTCTCCCGATCTCCATAGGGACTTCTCTCCTTGGCTTCTATCCCTTGGTTTGTGTGTCCTTACATATGAATAAGATTGGTTCCTGGAGATTATGATTAGAGAGAGACAATGGAAGTATATAAGGGAGGTTAGAGGTCGGTAAAAGTCGCGAGAAACACCAAATTCACGCCCAAGAAAAGAATCTTAATGGAATAGGAAAATAAATCGCGGATTTGGAGGAGTCCTGCCACGTAACGACCAACTATACGGGCGCAACCCGTATAGCTCCGGCCGTATAGTTAGTTCCGGGTAGATATTTCCAAATATCTTGCGTCCAGGTCGGTTAAGTTACCGACTTGGAACCGAAAAAACATTTTTTTAGATGAATAGATGAAAAAGTAAACGAAAATGTTTGAGAGTTTAACGACCAACTATATGGCCGGAATATTTTCTCCGGGCGTATAGTTGCAACCGTATAGATACAGACATCAAAAATCAAAAATGTCTGAGAGTTTAACGACCAACTATACAGCCGGAATATTTTCTCTAGTCCTATAGTTGCGACCTTATAGATCCAGACATCGAAAACAATTTCGCAAAGAAGATACAGAGGGTTTAATGACCAACTATACGACCGAAGGTTTTTTCTCCGGTCATATAGTTGCACCCGTATAGTTGGTAAAAACCTTCAGAAACTTCATAAAAACAAAAGTAATTCAAACGCAAAAATTTCAGAAGTAAAATCTGTGAAAATAAATCACTTATTTGAGTAAGAACACTTACCTTGAACTTACCGTTTGTTTATTCGGGGGTGACAAGCTCGTCCAACAACAAAAACTTCTTCTCTTTTGGAGGAATTGACCTTAACTCATTGAATAATTCTCGTAAATGAATAACTCACCTGGACTAAAGTTCCTCTCAATAAGATTGGTGTCTTTCTGGGCAAATGTGCACTGCGTCCAACATCTTTATTTCTTGGCAACTCAAATTCTTGAAGTAAAGAATCCAACGGGTCAGTCTTGGGTTATGGTTTTTCCTCTCATGGAGTTCTTTTAACCCATCATGATCCGTATGAACTCTTACTTTTGCATCAATTATATAAGAACAAAATTTATCGCAAGAGAAAAATACAGCAAAAAGTTCCCTTTCTTCCTTAGGATAATTCTTTTGAGCACTACTGAGAGTTCTACTAGCATGATGTATAATATTAACTATGTGACATATGTGTTGTCCTAGAGTTAATCCTATAGCATCATCACTAGCTTCACATATTAAGTGAAAAGTCATATCCCAGATAGGTGGTTTAATGATAGGAGCATGGGATAAAGCATTTTTAAGTTTATCAAAGGGTATAAGACATTTATCATCAAAATTAAATCTTACTCCCTTTTGCAGGAGGTTAGTCAAAGGTTTAGATATTCCAGATAAATTTGTAATGAACCTTCTATAAAAACCCACATGACCAAGGAAACTTCTTATACCTTTTATATCCCTAGGTTGACGCATTCTCTCTATGGCCTCAACCTTAGCTCTATCCACTTCAATTACCTTACCTGATAGCTTATGTCCAAGGACTACACCTTCTTTGACCATAAAATGGCACTTCTCCCAGTTTAGAACAAGATTGGTTTCTTTGCAGTGCTGCAAAACTCTTTTGAGATTATCCAAGCAACTAGTAAATGAAGCTCCATAGACAGAAAAGTAATCCATAAATACTTCCATTATCAGTTCTATTATTTCCGCAAAAATAGAAATCATGCATATTTGAAAAGTAGATGGAGTATTACATAAATCAAAAGGCATACGACGGTAAGCATGTAAACCATAAGGACTAATGAAAGTTGTTTTAATTTGGTCATCAGGATGAACAACTATTTGAGAAAAACTATAGTATCCGTCCAAGTAGCAAAAATGAGTGTGGTTTGCTACCCTTTCTAAAGTTTGATTTATGAACGGTAAAGGATAGTGATCTTTCCTAGTTTCTTTATTCATTTTCCTGCAATCTATGCACATCCTATGTCCAACAATAAATCTAGTAGGTATCAATTCATTGTTTTCATTAGGAACAACAGTAAAACCGCCTTTCTTAGGAACACAATGAACAAGACATACCCATTCATTTTTTACAGGATAGATTATACCTGCGTCCAATAGGTGTACTGTTGGGGATATACTTTCTGGGTATCCTCACAGTTCCTCACTGACCAGGGTGGCCCACTTTGGGTTAGAGATTTGCTTCACGGGTTGCCCAGTAAGGGAGAAGAGACGGAGTTCAGTCCGGCTACGGGAAGGCCCAAGAAGACTTACCGACCTAGGCCCATAGTGTTACTTGTAGTTCAAGATGTACTCTATAACCGACTCTTAGTCGTAGCCGAATAGATCTGTCCTATAAACCCTAGGACGAATATCTATAAAAGCCGTCCTATGGAGAGCCTTTAGGGCACCTACCGTGACAATAGTCTACAATCTCAACTCGCACAGGCGAAACCCTTGTAACCTATATTCCGACTCTGCCATATAACCCGATTGCTAGCAGGAGTAGGATCCATCCAAAGCCGGTGGATTCAAACCTGGGTAAACTTGTGTGCTCACTGTCCCGGAATCATGTACGACTCACACCCATCTCTTCCACATGCCTCGAGGACCCCCTCATGGCGTACTTGTCATCAATCCGATGATAGTTGGCGCCCACCGTGGGGCAAGTGAGCTTCAGATCTACGTTCTGGGCAGAATCTGCAAGAATTGGAATCGGTGAGACTGTCGCCGTCGGTCGCATTCTCTACGCCAGCGATGTCCCTCTCATCGTCCTCGACGAGACTTGGATTCCGGCTAGGGAAGCCGTGACCACATGCATCATCATGTATTTTGGCGAGATCGATATTTACATCGGTTTTGCTGAACCTGTCCCACACACCCCAGCGGGGATGATAGAGGCAGAAGAAATTTCTGGGTCCCCTTTGTCCGCAGAGGCGGTAGAGTTCGGGATCTCAGAAAACCCTAATCCCACCCAGCCCCCACCAATCGCGGAGATAGTGGAGAAATCCGAGCCTGAAGCAGACCTGGCGGTTCAAGTCGAATCTGGAGTGGACCTCCCTGGTGAGGTCAAATCACAGATCGATCTGTCTGCTGAGGTTGAAATCCACGAGGAGCACAGTAACAATCATGGTTCCGTCTCTACCAACGCCGCAATAGATCAACCGTTCCTAAGGCATACGTTAAGGCGCATGATACTGCAAGACGCGAGCGTGGATGAGGTTCTCAAAACCATCAGGATCTTCGAGGAAGCCCACGAGGAAAGCGACAACTACCTCAGGACCCATACATTGCACTTTGATGGATATGTGGGATCCGGATCCGGCTCCACCGATGCTAGAGACAACACCGACTCTGTGCTGGAAGCTATCGGAACAAGCGTCGAATTGTCGGCATCTTTGGATGACTCCATGACGTCGGCAGATTTCCGGAAGTTCTCCACGGAATATGAAGAGGAGATTAATTCCACAGCTTCTGCAGAAGGAGAAGACATGGACGAAGGATCCGGAGAAAACTCTCCCAAGGCACTGGACAACATGGATCTCGGAGACGATCCCGAGAACCAAATGGCCGAAAGTACCGATCAAAGTTTGACTCCGGGAAACGGGCCCAAAGCCGTCTTTGCTACCGGCGCTGCCAAGAAGGCAAAGAAGAAGAGAAAGAAAAATAAGACCCCGGCAAAAGATCCTCCGGCAGAGGAGGTGATTGCCGAGGAATATGAGGAAGACTCGGATGGAGCACTTATCCCATACGAGCCCAAAGAAGAGTCGGGCGATGGACACGTGATCACTGAAGGTGCGCGTAAACTAATCGATGCTGCATTAACCACACCTATTCCTACAACTGCAGAACTTACTGCTGAAGAGCTGGACGAAAGGCCCCAGGCCCTAGAAGTGCGTCGCCAAGTACTCCTCGATGAAGCCAAAAACCTTGAGGAAGAAAAGAAACGCATGTCAACTGCGGAGAAGTACAACTCTAGGCAACATCAGAAGACCAGGAAACATCATACTCATGACGACCAATTCCCGCAGATTCACAAAGTCCTCTTTGGAGGAGAACATGGGATGCCTCGACGCGACAACAACGAGGATTAGGTGTATCCAACACCAGTACAGAATACTGTTGCGGCTCGAGAAATCCTATCTGCTAATCCAGGCCAGGAGCAGATCCGATTGGGCATTAAACTACTCAACAAGGATCTGGAGCAGCAAAAGGTTGCCCTATCCGGAAGCCAACAATTGGTCTCCCATTCTGACCAATGTCGCACGGATCCGGCCTGGAATGATGTAAGACCCCAACGTGTTCCAGAACAATATCATCATTCCGACCGTCGAGAAGACAACTACTCAAGAATCGGATCTTCAGGACATCACCACAAAGCTGCACGTCACTGCCGTAACGTTACCCCAGTCGCGGAGCAAGAGCCAATCGCTGCACTAACTCCGAAGAATCCTCCCCGGCGAGAGTCGAAAGATCGCAGGGAAGAAGATAAAGAAAAGCATCGGGAGGAGGACCAACAAAGGATGTCACCTCCTGGACATACAAACCGTCCGGATGATGGACAAAGGAACGACGGACACCGTGCCGATTCAATCCGGCAGGGGGCTTGGCGTAATGAAGATCCTCCCCGGAACCAGAATAATGACGCTCCAGATGGAGGCCGGCGAACCGCTAGAAATAATCCAGATGCTCCACCCTCTCCACCAAGTAGCCATCACAATGGTTCCCAAGGACGCCAAGGAGAGCGTCGTAGTGGTGGAGGTGGTGGCATAAGACGAAGTCCGGCCCCACGGCACCGCAGCCATAGCCGTCATTCGGGACGATCTTTATCCCCAAGTGACACAAGACACAGGGTAAATTCCAACATAGAAGCGCGGCGCTACGAAAACAATGATATATACGTGGGCCCAAAGTGTTTTGGACCATGCATAAGAGCTATAAAATTCACGGAAGGATTCGCTATCTCAAGACATATTCAAGCCTACGACGGCATAGCTTGGCCAGATACTTGGCTCTAAGATTTTTTCCAGGCTTGCTGTATCGCCAAAGGAAGAAACAGCCTGGTCACAACCCGATATCTCCCACTCATGTTACAGAAGACGACACGATCATGGCTCAATGAACTTTCAGAGAACACCATCCACATTTGGTATGACATGCAAAGTGCGTTCTTTCGGAATTTCGAAGGCACGTATCGGAGGCCCTGTATGGTCGGAGACCTACAACGTTGCACCTAGAAAGCCGGAGAAACTTGCCGAGATTATCTCGGACGATGGATCAACACCAAGAACTCCTGTGAAGGATTAAATGACCAAACCGCGATTGAAGCTTTCATTGCAGGACTCCCAATTGGTTTACTACGTCATCGCTTGAAGTATGACAAGGTCACTGATTTGGGAGAGATGATAGAAACAGCGAGCAAGTATGCAGATGCTGATGACGACGCAGAAGGATTACTCAATGCCCTAGCTGTGCCACAGTCCGCAAAACAACCAAAGAAATAAGCTCAGAAGTGCAACAATACCTCGGAAGAAAATCCCAACGCGAAAACGGCAGTGGTCACTGCTACTTTCAGGTCTGGAGGACGAGGAGGACGTGGCGATGGCCGCGGACGCGGTCGTGGGATGTCAAGAGTTCAGGGTAGAGGAGACCAACAACCCGAAAAAACCTACTCCTGGGCCGACATTGCCAATAACCCATGTGTGCATCACCTAGACGCTAATGGGGGCTCGTCCCACACAAACACCGAGTGTCATTTCAATGAAGACATCAAAAAAGATGATACCGCTGGCTATAGGGCTAAGCGAAAGAAGGGAAAGAAGAATCCCGAAAAGGATAAAGAGACCAAGAAAGATTCCGACATGGAGCAAGCTGATGCTTCAAATCCCAAGCCGGATGGGAAGAAAACTTTTCCGACGAAGAAAGACACTTACGTCACCTTCCTCGGATCTCAACCAGCTAAGGTCAAGAAAGCAGTTCTACATGAGCTCAACGCAACAGTTCCGGCTGTCCCTCAATTTTTGGATTGGTCGGAAGTGGCAATCACCTTTGACCGTGCTGATCATCCGCCTAAGTTGCACAAGCAAGGAAAATACGCCTTAGTCTTCAATCCACTTATTGATGGCTATGGTTTCTCCAAGACTCTCATGGATGGTGGCAGCAGCATTAATATTCTTTATGTCGAAATGCTACGCCGGATGAAGATCTCAGAGACCCAGCTGAACTATAGCTCTGTGATCTTTCATGGAGTTGTCCCAGGAAGACAGGCAAATTCCCTGGGAGAAATCACTTTGGATGTTACCTTTGGAACTCCAAAGAACTACCGGACGGAAGCACTTTCCTTCGAAGTGGTCCCGTTCAAGAGCGCATACCACACTATATTCGGACGACCGACTTACTGGGCTTTTATGGCTCGTCCGTGCTACAATTACAATATGATGAAAATTCCAGTCCCAACGGTGTGATCACCATCAGGGGAGACCCGAAGAAAGCGCGAGAGTGCGAGGATGGAAATGCCGCCTTTGCTGAAGTCGTGCTACACGCCCAGGAGTACCAGGAGATCAAGAAGAGCATAGATCCGTCCAAGATGCCCACAACAAAGAAGGTGGTGACAAAGCCGAATCTGGAGTTCAAGGCATCAGAAGAGACGAAGAAGACGCCGTTGAAGGATGATGACCCCTCCAAGGTGACCCAGATAGGCATAGGCCTAGATAGTGCATAGAAAAGCGCGATGTTCAAGTTCCTCAAAGCAAATCAAGATATCTTCGCATGGCAGCCATCTGAGATGACTGGAGTACCTAGGGAACTTGCCGAACACTCTTTAAATGTAAACCCGAACGCTAAACCCGTCAAACAGTCCCTGCGATGTTTTGGCAATGAAAAGCATAAGGCAATAGCTAAGGAACTAGCATGGCTCGAGTTAGCCGGATTCATAGAAGAGGTCATCCACACTGAGTGGTCGACCAATCCTGTAATGGTCCCTAAAAAGGACACCACTAATTTAAGGATGTGTGTTGATTATACTGCCTTGAACAAGGCTTGTCCCAAAGATCCGTTCGCTCTGCCTAGGATCGTTCAAGTTATCGATTCTACGGCAGGCTCGGAACTCCTATGTTTTCTCGACGCATATTCCAGTTATCACCAAATCCGGATGAAGGAATCTGACAAAGTCAAAACTTCATTAATACCCCCTTCAGAACCTTCTGTTTTGTCACGATGCCCTTTGGGATGAAAAATGCAGGAGCTACGTACCAACGCACAATGCAGCGTTGCCTCCACGATCAAATCAGACGCAATGTACATGCATATGTGGATGATATTGCGGTGATGTCCAAAAATAAGGAAACATTGATTTCCAACTTGGAGGAAATGTTCGCCAACCTACGAAAATACAACACAATGCTTAATCCGAAGAAATGCTTCTTTGGAATCCCAACCGGAAAATTGTTAGGTTTTATCATGTCTCAAAGAGGCATAGAGGTGAACCGGGGCAAAATGAAGGACGTACAAAGACTAACTGGTTGCATTGCCCAGTATGTCGGTTTGTAAGCCGGCTCGGTGAAAGAGCCACACCACTATACAAACTCCTGAAAAAGACCAAGAATTTTGTGTGGACTAACGAAGTTGAAGCTGCACTACAGGACCTGAAAGAAGTACTCTCATCTGCTCCCATCCTTGCTGCACCGGAACCATAGGAACCGATGTTGCTTTAACTCGCTGGGACAAACAAAGTCGTCAGCATCGTCAGCAGCGTCTGACTTACTTTCTTAGCGAGGTCTTAACAGAATCAAAACAGCGGTATCCGCACTATCAAAAGATGGCTTACGGTGTGTTCTTAGCATCTCGTAAGCTACGACACTATTTTCATGAACATCCAATTACCATGGTGAGCACAGCTGCCATGAGAGATATAATCAACGACAGCGACGCCATAGGACGCGTCGCAAAATGGGGCATAGAGCTTTTAGCTTTCGATATTGAATATAAACCTCGGACAACAATCAAATCCCAAATCCTTGCTGACTTTGTTGCTGATTGGACAGAGACAAAGGAGAATATGACCCTCCCGGAGTCGGAATACTAGACCCTATATTTTGATGGGTCTAAGGCTCGCGGGGGCTCGGAGGCTGGCGTGGTACTCAAATCACCCCAAGGAGATAAACTTTTATACGTGTTGTAGATCCACTTCACAGTGACAAATAATATTGCCGAGTATGAAGCACTGCTGCATGGAATCCGGATTGCTAAGAATATCAGCATTCAACGTTGGATGTGTTACGGAGATTCGGATCTTCTTGCTCAGCAAGTGTCGGATATTTGTAACGCAAATAAGCACATGCCAGCATATAAAGCTGTCGTGGATGATCTATCTAAATCGTTCGAAGGGTTTGAGGTTCAACACATCCCTCGAGCAGAAAATGAGGAAGCAGATGCATTATCTCGGATAGGCTCTGCACGGAAAGAGGTCCCGAATGGCGCTTCTTTAGAGCACCTCAAAGTTCCCTCAATAAAGGGAGTGGACAAGGAATATCCGACCAAATCCGACTCACCTTTAATAGCAGTTATGGCTGTAATTCCCAGTTGGACTCAACCCTACCTCGACTATTTGGTAGATGGCAAATTACCCGAAGACGAAGTTCTGAGCCGGCGGATCATCCGACGAGCAAAATCCTATATTGTAGTTAGTGGTGAGCTCTATAAGTGGAGTGTGTCTAGGGTCTTTCAGCGCTGTGTATCTCCGGAAGAAGGAGTGGAAATCTTAAGAGAAATCCATGAAGGCGACTGTGGTCACCATACTGTAGCCAAATCTCTAGTGGCAAAAGCTTTTCGACACGGTCTTTTCTGGCTTACAGCCAAGGCAGATGCCGAACGGCTGGTCAAGACGTGCAAGGGCTGCCAAAAATACACCAAACAAGCACATGTTCCGGCTAGTCATTTGCGAACAATACATATAACATGGCCTTTCACGGTCTGGGGGCTTGACATGGTAGGACCGTTTAAACGGGCTCCAAGTGGATTTACTCACCACTTAGTGATGGTGGATAAATTGACCAAATGGATTGAGGCTAAACCGGTCACTAGTTGTGATGGAGCAACAGCCAAAAGATTTGTCGAGGATGTTATAATCCGGTATGGTTATCCGCATAGTATTATCACGGACAACGGGAGTAATTTCTCTATTGGAGAACTTGCTGAATTCTACAATGAACAAAATATCCGGCTTGACATTGCGTTAGTCGCACATCCGCAGGCTAATGGACAAGTTGAAAGAGCAAATGGTTTAATACGACTGGTCCTAAAACTGAGACTCGAAGCACCACTACGACGTGCTGCGGGGGCTTGGGCAGAGGAATTACCATTTGTAATATGGAGCTTGCGAACAACTCTGAACAGGTCAACTGGATACACACCTTTCTTCTTGGTCTATGGCATAGAAGCAGTTCATCCTAGTGACTTGATTCACACTTCTCCTAGAGTGGTCGCGTATATCGAAGAGGATGCCGAGATTTCTCGACAAAATGATCTCGACTTAGTCGAAGAAGTGCGTGTCGTTGCTGAGATGAGATCAACAGCCTATCAGCAGAAGTTACGCAAGTATCATAGCCAGAGAGTCAGAAACCGGTCTTTCAATAAGGGCGATTTGGTTCTCCGGCTTGTGCAACGAACAAAACACAAACTTTCCCCAGTATGGGAAGGGCCATTTTTAGTTAGTCGAGTATTACACAATGGTTCATACTACCTAACTAATATGCGGCCACTCAAAGAAAGACCTGCTACTAAGAAGAGAAAGAGAACTGGAGGCAGTACAAATCCGGATGAGTTAGACAGACCATGGAATATTGCTCAGCTACGTCCCTTTTATTCTTAGTTTATCCTTCTTTGTAATCATATATGTGTACATGTTTTGTGAGAAATAAAAGTTTTGGTTGCCTCAAGTTTTTTCTGAGAAATTTTTACCATCTTATTTCCGAATGATCATGTCACAGTCGAAAATCCTAGAATACTTGAAAGTACTTTATGCTCATATTTGTTCTGTTTTCGATTTCCGATTCTAAAATTGCTACCTTCGGGTATAAATCTAAATTTTCTAGTCTATACTTTGGTTATTTGTCTGATTGCTGGATGCGGGCATTTTCCAAGTAGTGAATTGTTGGTACTAGAAGCCAGCTTTGTTTTCGAGTTTAAACTAGTTTAGCAATTGAGCTCCATTGCTCGACAAAGTTTCCGTGCTGAAAGTTTAGCCGGCTCACGAAAGGGACAAGGCGGAAAGCCAGATAAATGATAAGTGCAGACAAGAAAGTACAAGTGCTTATGCAAAAATTTCAGACACACAAAAGTTTAAGTCAAAATTGCTGAATAGATAAAAACTTAGCACTAGCAAAAGTATCACACTACTTATTTACAGATCCATAATGTTTTCAGAATAACACATCTGTTCTTTCTGATGATCTATGATGTAGGAGGAGAGGTAGGAGCTGCCGGCTCGCTGGATACATCAGCCGCACCTTGATAACGATCCGAGATGTTCAAGTCCGATATGGTTTGATCATCGTCGGAAACTTCAGCTGTTTCTTCGGAAGGCGGAGGCGGCGTGTCCATGCGGGTGAAGAAGGGAGTGTCGTAGCTGGTCAAATCAGCTACATGGCACCCATATACGGCGCAGGAGTCCATGATGGCCTTGATATCTTGCTCCTGGTTGTCTTCGTCCATAGTAGAATACCCTCTAGTCACTTGCCAGATTTCCATGCTTCCATGGTGGCTCATAACCATGGTGAGAGCATTCTGTGTTGCGGATCGTGCGTAGGACATGTTCCAGTCCTAAACAAGTTGAGGCATATCCTTGGCCTTGTCTCACACTTCAAAACCGGACATGTTGTGCATATCCGGAACCTTGAGAACCTTGCCAATGTCTTCGAGAGATTGGCGGAAGTCATGAAGCAAATCACTGACTTGGGTAAGCCGGTGGGTGTGAGGCTCGGCAGAGGTGGAGTCCATCAAGTTCAGAGGACCTGCGCATATAATGTAAAGGGTAAGTCAAATAAATCTGAACTCTAAAGAGTCGGTAGATGCAGAAAAATCAGAGAAAGGGAAACATACCAAGGATGACATCGTCGACTTTGGCCTTCTCTTCGCGAAGACTCTAGAGTTCAGCCTGGAGCGCCTCGTAAATGTCCTTCTCTCTGACTAACTCGTTGTTGAGATCCGAGATTTTCTGATCTTGAAGCGCAATCTTGCGATCACGCTCATCGGTGGCCATGGAGGTGGACTCGAGAATTTGAGCAATGCTCTTCTCATGATCTGCCTTGAGCTTATCCAGCTCTTGGCGAAGTTCTTTGTTCTCCACCACCAAGGTCTTAAGATTCTCGGCCTCCTCAATCATGGCGCAGGACTATTTTACCAGTGCTGAAAGTCAAAAGAACAACAGTTCAACAAAAATTCGACTTTGAAACATAAAGACAAAGTTTGAGTTTCGAAATGTTACCTTCGGCCTCATCCATAGAAACCTTCAGCTGTGCATTTTTAAGTCGGAGAGCTATGATCTCTTTCTGCTTGTTGCAGATATTTTTCAATAATTCCTGGTTATACGAATTAACTTTCTATAAGTCAGAATACCAGAGTCAGAAGTCTACTAAAAACTCGGGGTAATATTATAACTAATATCAGCATGAGCCTTGGGACTACACTAGTTCATTCTATGGAATCCTAAGTAAGCATAAACCCGTATTTAACCATCCAACTTCATGCTTGGGGGCTAGAGGATAGGATATAAAGTAACATAAAGGAAAAATGTGAGTTGGAATTCCGACTTACATGTTATTCATGTGTGAGCTTGCTCAAGCACATGTTCACTTCAGTTGTAACCTTCTCGGCAAGGGTGAGCGGGATCACTGGTGGAGGTGGTAACACGCCAGTTCTCAGTCCCTTGTCACGAAGACAGACTTGTTCAAGAAGTTCAGAGTACTTGACGTCCTCCGCTTCTTGTGCTACTTCTTCTGCAGAAATATTTCAGCTCTCCAAGCACTGCTGGGCCAACCGCTGGACTTCCTCCGCAGATTTTTAGGATAGGCCAAGTTTGGCAAGTCCCAGATTACTTAGGAGATTGTCAGCGAAGATTTCTTCCGAGGGTCATTACCCGAAGAGGTTTCACCCTTATCAAAACCTGAGCCACTCATGGTGACCTTAGTCTGCGATTCAAGGATCGCTGGCTCTGCTGAGAGAGCCGGATCTTCTACAACGGTCGGAGATGAGGTAATCTCTGGCGCTGCAGAAGGCTGAGGAGCAGGAGTCGGAGGAGCCACGACAGGAGAAGCCAGTTTGAGCTTCCCCTTGCCCTTGATGAGTTGTTTAGCTCTGAGAAGATAATAGAACAAAGAACATTACATCTCATAAGGAACTACAAGCAAAATACAAAGACCTCGTGAAGAAAGATTACCTCTTCACAACTGGCACTTCTTTGGTGCCTATGGCCAATGTTAGAGCCTTGCGTTTCCGAGGAACGACATCCGGAATTGGGACCAATTCACCCTCATCCTGAGAAAATTCAGGGGGGTATCCCTCGATAGGAGCGAACTCCGATTCGGGGAGGTCAACAAGCTGAAAAGGAAAAACATCTCAATATTGCAAACATAACATATAGATGAGCACGAAAAAAAGATAATGCTTAAGTTTACCGGTACAACGGGATCTTCCGTTGTATGCATGTCCAGGGACAGCTCCGGAATCTTCCTCTCGATCCGCTTCCTTCTCAGCCATTTGATTTGGCATACATAGTCTTGCGGCTTTAAGGCCTTGGGGCTGATGTAGAGGGAGTCATTCTTTGATGACGTGATGGAATCCATCAGTCGATCTCCGTGATGTTGTAGGGGTTGAATCTGGCGTGCCACCCAGCATTGAACTAAGTCGTACCCTTTTAGGCCCTTGTGCTTCATCAGGTATTTGATCTGTCTCTTGGCGAGAAACAGATCGTCACTAAGAGTTGGAGCGACCTCGTCCCAGGACTCTTGGGGCGTAGCAGCTCCGTCGATGAAAGCTGACAAAGAAGTATCTTTGCCGGGAGCGGGGATATCCTTGTGGTAGAAAAAAGTGGACGACCATTGTTTGACTGACTCACTTGCCATTATCTAGGGATAAACGCGCTCACGCCTAATCGAAAAGCTAGTGGTACCGGTAATATAAGGATTACCGGCAATAATAGAATTTCTCCGGACATGGAAGTAGTACCGGAAAAGTGTAAGGCTCAGCCTAATACCGAGATACCCCTCACACAAAGAAGCGTACGTGCTCATCTCTAAGATAGAGTTAGGGGGAGATGGTGGAGATGAACGCCAAAGTGATCTATAACCTCGAAAAAGAATTCTGAGGGAGGAAAAGAAAGACCTCTGTCTAGGTGAGTACCAAAATGCACTCGCTCGTCAGCGCGAGGGTTGGGGATGGTTTCACCAAAGCCGATCCGCCAGTCGCCGGCACGGAGGAGCCCTTCATCTTCAACGACCTAGAGTTTGGGATCATCCAGGACGCAGGGGATCCAAACTCCGTGGTAGCTCTCTTTCTCCGCCGCCGTCGCCGCCGCCACTGCTGCTGCCAAGCCGGAGGACGATGAGGAAGCCATTCTTCTGGTACGCCGGTGACCTTAGATGGGCGGCGCTGGTGGTGTTTTGCGGGAGGAAGTGAAGCGCTAGGTTCGTGGGAGAAGTAGGGGAGAAGGAAATGGCGCTAGGAATAGGTGAAGAAGATGAGGAAAAGAAATCCTCACCCCTTATAACTGCCAGCCGCGCCAAGATTTGTGCAAGTGTTACAGTAAACATGCCACGCGTCATGGAAAGAACTGGGAAACCTCCGCGCAATGATTACGCCGCCTCGATCTCCACACACGCATTGAAATGGCGCCTCGGTTCCATGAAAGGAGGACCCACCAATGGTCGTGCTGACAGGAAATATCTGTCAGTGACGTGACTTGACCATGGCTGGTGTCAGGCTACGTCAGAGACCAAGTTCCGGGTTAGTTTGAATTTCGAGCTGGAAACACGATTAAACATACTGATAAGTCCGACTTATTTTGAGACCCGGATCGTATCTTTTGTTTTGAAGTTTTAGGAACCCTTCAAGTTTCTGCAAGCCGAAGATCAAGCTATATGATGATGAATCCGACTTTGGATCTTGGAGACTTCCGGGGGCTGCTGTCGGGGATATACTTTCCGAGTATCCTCCCAGTTCCTCATTGACCAGGGTGGCCCACTTCGGGTTAGAGCTTTGCTTCACGGGCGGCCCAGTCAGGGAGAAGAGATGGAGTTCACTCCGGCTACGGGAAGGCCCAAGAAGACTTACTGACCCAGTCCCATAGTGTTACTTGTAGTTCAAGATGTACTATGTAACCGACTCTTAGTCGTAACCGGATAGATCTCTCCTGTAAACCCTAGGCCGGATATCTATATAAGCCGTCCTAGGGAGAGCCTTTAGGGCACCTACCCTGACAATAGTCTACAATCTTAACTCGCACAGGCGAAACCCTTGTAACCCATATATTGGCTCGCCGTATTACTGGATTGCTAGCAGGAGTAGGATCCATCCAAAGCCGGTGGATTCGTACCTGGGTAAACTTGTGTGATCACCATCCCGGAATCCCGTACGACTCACACCCCTCTCTTCCACACGCCTCAAGGACCCCCTCATGGCGTATTTGTCATCAATCCGACGACATGTACTATTTCTTTTCTTACCACTTCCTTCATTTCGGGCTTCAGTCTTCTATTAAATTCCGCAACTGTTTTAGCACCTTCCTCCATGAATATTCGATGGTCGGTTATCATGGGACTAATGCCCTTCAAATCATCCATTGAGTACCCAAAGGCCTTGCGATGCTCGTTAAGTATTTCATGAGTTCTTCTTCTTCTCCTGAAAATTTAGCACTAATAATAACAGGAAATTTATTTGTATCATCTAAAAATTTGTATTTAAGATTATCTGGTAGAGTCTTCAATTTTGGGGGTGGTAATTCCTCGTCCCCTCTCTTTTGTGGCTCTTCAAAAGCCTCATTAGTTGGAGGCCCTATAACGGGAAGTGAATCGAATTCATGTTCTAGTTCTTCTAGTGACTTGTCCTCCATAACTATTTCTTCATAATTTAAGTCTTCATTTGTTTCTTCTTTTTGATCACTAAAGAAGAGAGCTGCCATTTCCTCAATAGTTTTCTCTTTCTCTTCTTCTTGTATTTGTGGAGGTCTATCTTTAAATTTGGAAAAAGTGGAATTCTTTTTCCGCTTCCCCAAGCTTAAGAGACACAATCTCCTGTTTGAAATCAACTTTGGCACCTACATCACTCAAAAAATTTCTTCCAAATATAATTGGGCAAAGAGTGTTAGCTAGCATATCAACAACTACAAAATCTATAGCAAAGATTTTATTTCCAATTGTGATAGTTGCATCTTCAACTACTGCTATTGGGATTCTAAGAGTTTTATTGGCTAACATGATTATCATATCAGTATTTTCAGTTGTAGCTAGTTCTATTTCTTCTTTTATTTCTAAATAGAAATCATAAGATATAACATTAACTTCGGTGCCTAGATCGCATAAACCATAATGCGAGGTTTCCTTAAATATGCAGGGAAGAATAGGCTTACCCACATCTTTTACCTTTGTTTTACCTTCAACCAATATGGAAGTCTCTTTATCAAGTTCAACTATGTTACAATGTGCATACATAGCCATAATTGCTTCATTGGTTACCTCTTCATCTTTTGTTTCTTCTAGATGTTCCACAACTTCTAGCATACTTTCCTCCTCCTTCTTCTCATGTACTACTTTGACATGTTCATATTCAAAAATATGCTTTTGTGCAGTGTTAGGGAAAGGTATCTCATATGTTGGTTCTAGGGAGGCCAATGTTGCTTTAACTTCTCTTTTCTTCTCAGGTTCGGGTGGTGGATCATACTTGACCAAACCCTCTTTTGGAGCTTTGATCTGTTCTGTAAAAGCTTTAACAACTTGTAACACAAGATCTAAATCCAAATAAAGTTCCTTAGATAATTCTTTAACATGGCCCTTTTTATTATAGTAATGAATACAATCATAATCTATTTCTACGCCTCCTTCACTTCCTAGACCAAAATTCCATGAAACTCTATGATCGCGAATTATTTGAAGTAAATAGCAAGCTTTAGTTATAGGAAGATTCATAAAGGCCCCTTCCGTGAAAGAGTCTAGTTCAATTTTATTAGGTTCAATTAAACCGCCATAAAAGATATGCAATAAATACCATCCAGGCAAATCATGATGAGAACACAGATTAAGTAAATCTTTAAATTTGATAAGCGCTCTTACTAGTCTTCATTAGGACGGTTCCTCCAAGTCATTATAAGATGCCTGATTCCAAAAGATTTTGATAATGGGTACTATTTTGCTAGAAACTCACAGTCTAGATTATCCCAAGTAGTAGTGGCTTCTGGGGGTAGAGATCTATACCATGAGAGAGTTGTACTAGTCAAAGTTTGACTAAAAAGTTTAACCCTTACCTCATTAGCAGTATATCCTGTTAATTGAAAAGTGCCACATATATCTTTTAAACATGCAATATGCTCATATGGATCAGGATCTTCTTCATCCCCGGTAAATTGCTTCTTGTGTAGAATACCAAGTAATAGAGGATTTATTTCAATCCCCCTTGTCTTTTTGTTGGAGTTGTCTCTTTCATAAATATCATAGGGCTTCCCAAAGTGGCTGAGTGGGTTAGCACTAGTCATATGCTCAAACTCCATCATGTTGGTGGAAACCTGTAACTCAAAACAAACCTTAGCAAGACAAAAATAAATAAGCAAAAACCAAAAGACCTACAGTGCTTAGCTCCACAGCAACAACGCCAGAAAATAGCTTGATGACTGCAAGTGCATAGATCGTTTGTAGCTAGTTTCGAAATAAAGATATCGATCCCATAGGGAGCAGGAGTCTGAAGTCTAATAACTATTGAAATAAATACTACAATAGAAATGCTAAATAAAGTTCTAAGTGACAAGATAAAATGCGAGTATTGCATAAAAAGGTGTTTTGGGGTTTTTGTTATAAGAGCAGCAATAAGTAAAGTAAAACAACTGAACGCAGAAAGTAAGTATCGCGTATGTAAGAGAGATTGGAACTGCAATACGGAAAAATGCGTTCTCAGGGAGTAGCAAATACACCTCTAGCATTATAAGGAACTAAGGTAAAGATTATTATCATGAACATTCTCAACTCTGTATGTGTGGGAGGAACTCCATATTTGGAAAAATAGGAAGCAACCACTGCTCACATCATCCTCATAACCACAACACTTAGCAATCGACATCAATCGAATTACTATGCTATTAAGGGACTTAATCCCGTAGGACGTATGCCATGGCATGGATAGTGTTCCGTGATTTTCCTCGGTTCCCAAGTTGATACGTAAGGGGTGCCAACAGCTTTATAGTCACTGTAAGTGCTAACACACCTCTGTCTACCAACAAGTAGTTCCCTCCATCAAGTCCCCATAAGAGGCAAATATTGAGAGGTCGACTTCTCCCAACATAAAGATAAAGACAATCTAACACATGGTCACAGGGATGAATATCATAATAAACTTTATCTTATTTCAATCTCATACTAGGGTTTCTCCATCTCCCCAAGAAGTAAAGATCTACTCAGACATGGAGGCAATCAACATCATGACAATAACAATGGTATCTATCATAGATCAATAGTATTTGTATAAATCCACAACGAGTACGGAAATTACAACAAGATATAGACAAGATGTAGATGGGATGGATGGAGATGGTGGTGATGTAGCGGTTGATGATGAAGATCGATGCCTTAGCCTCCCAGATATGCACATGACGAAGATGGATCCCCTGTGGATGAGTTCCCCCTCCGAATGCCTTCTAGAGGTGAGGTTTCGGCGATTTCTAGTTGTTCTGTATGTCGTCTCTCTGATCCAGTTGCACGGGGTGAAACTATTTGAGGAGGCGGTGGCGGCGCCAACTATACGGCGGGAACGATATGGCCAAAAAAATTATTCTTGCCATATAGGTCGTTAAACCGTCTGTATGCCTTGATCGCTTCGGCTTTTCTTCTAGTATTATTGATATTTCCCAAACTAATTATTTACGTTGTTTTTTACTCCTTTTCTCCTCAGTACAACTTCTCCAAAAATTGTGTCCATTGTATCGATCATCAGTCCTCATCATGGTGAAAATAGACATAAAATGTGCGCGTGAACGATGTAAAATACGAAGATCCTATATCTACAGTGCAAAATAATAATATATAACATGATGCAAATATGCACTCATCAAACACCACCATATTCCACTACCATATACCATCCTTGTGTGTTTTTCATGAATGATAGGCACGGTGAGTCGAGCCAACCACCTCCACAAGAAGAAGAACAAGGTCTGTACATGACACGCGCAAGCCACTACATCATCTGACACGAGTTCGGCAAACGTTGTGAGGCTCTTGAGTCATGACAAGATGAACAATTCGGCGAGGCTCAAGACGAGTTCAAGAACATTGACAACCGCTTAGATGGCCTCAAAAGACAAATGCATCACTACTTTGGCCATCAAAATGAAGCGCTCCAACGCTCCGTCTCTGAAACAAACGACAAGCTTAGACTCCTCATCGACGAAATGACAAGACCGTGTTCACGCGCATCAAGCTCGTCGCATCACTGTTCTCCTCTTCGTTAAGATCATCACCCAAGTGCTCCAAGACTCAATGATGCTCCCGTGGTTGAAGATTGAAGTTCTTCGCACTATGTACCTTCCCCACGGCACGCCGCAACGTCAAGCTATGATGGTGATTTCGCCTAAAGGCCCCAAGCAAGGCGAGAAGGACACTGTCATCATGCAAGGGCATTAGTGATCCAACAAGTGCAACCACAAGTGGAACCTCAAGTCCATCGCCATTGTCCGCGATACATTCTTGACTCAACAAGTAATGACTCCAACTTGGAGAATCAAGCTCGTCATCAACGTGAACACCAACCGAGGAACGAGCCTCCTCTTCGTCAACAACAACCTCAAGAGGCTCCACATCATCTTGATCGTCACAAGGCCCAAGTGGATCCTCGTCAACAACCGCGCCAAGATAAAGAGCAAGTTTTGCCACCTCCAAATGTGGCTCCCCAAACGCAAGTGCATCAACAAGGTCACCAATCTCATCGCAATGATTGCATGGAAGATGAAGCACACCATCATCATGGCAAAAACCACTTCCATGACTACAATGATGAAGAAACCTTTGGCAAGCTCAAGTTCACGATGCCCAAGCTCATCGGCTCCAATGATCCTGAAGAATACCTCTCATGGGCGCTCAAGGTTGACAATATCTTCTGTATGCACAACTATAGCAATGACAAGATGGTTGTCATGGCCTCGCTTGAGTTTGATAATTACGCTAACCTTTGGTGGCAACAAGTTCAAGTAGCTCGTGACACAAGAGAAGAGCCTCCAATCACAACTTGGCATGACATGAAGGCTCATATGAGATCCCACTTTGTTCCTTCGCACTACACGCGTGACTTCTTCAACAAGCTTCAATAGCTTAGCCAAGGAACAAAGATGGTGGAAGAGTACTTTAAGAAAATGGAGCTCAGCATGGTCCCCGCCAACATTGAAGAGTGTGAGGAGCAAACAATGGCACGTTTCCTCGTATGATTGAACCATCCAATCAAGTGGTTGAGCTTGTGCACATCGCAACAAAGGACGAGCATCAAGTGTAAGAGGACATCAAATATAACAAGCCCAAGACGTATTTCACCTACAAGCAACCTTCAACCGCTACTCCAACAACCTTCAATTGAAGCTCCTCAAGTACCTCCAAGCCTTCCTTCAAGACCACACTTCCTCAAAGAAAACTTGCCACAAGTGGCAAGCTAACAAAGGATGCCATGCCATTAAATGGCGAATGGTACAAGTGTGGAGGCAAAGGACACAAGTCGATTGACTATGGAAACAAGAAAGTAGTATTCATCCATGACAATGGCGATGAAGAGTACTTGAGTGAGGAAGAATTTGATGCTAGAGTCATAGAGGAAATGACAAGAAAACATGTGGAAGATGACCAAGAACTCCTCATGCGTGAACATGACGCAATTCTATCGCTTGTCGTCACAAGGATCTTGACCACTCAAGCATAAGAGCATGAATATCAACAATCAATTATCTTCCAAACATGTGCCTGTATCAAAGGGAAATCTATCAAGGTGATCATCGATGGAGGGAGTTGTCACAACCTTGCTAGCACCAAGTTGTGTGAGAAGCTCAACCTCACCCTCAATCCACACAAGCACCCCTACCACGTGCAATGCTAAGTTACCAAGGGTCCGTGAAGATGAAGCATACCGTCTCGGTAACCTTCTCAATTGGTCCTTACAAAGACACGGTGGAGTGTGATGTAGTCCCAATGACGGTTTGCCATATGTTGCTTGGTCGACCATGGAAATTCAAAAAAGGTGCTCTACATGATGGTCGCACAAATGTATACACCTTCAAGTGGCTTAATAAGACATGTGTTTTGCAACCGATGACTCCTAGTCAAATAATTGCAGACAATGCAAAGGCTTTAGCAAGGGCGCAAAACATAACACCTTCTTGTGAGAAGAGTGGTGAGCGAGAGAACCACCATATAGCGAGTGAGAGCCAAAAGCCTAACTCGAGTGGAAAAACTAAGAGTGTTCTTCTTGCCACCAAGAGTGAGATGAGAGATGTGAGGAATAAGCCATCCATCTTGTACTACGTCCTCGTTTGCAATGGACTAGCGCAAGGAACTAATGTGTTGACAAATATTCCTCCCTCTTTGATGATTGTTTTGCAGGAATTCAAGGACGTGTTCCCCAAATACCTCCCACATGGACTACCTCCTCTTCGCGGCATTGAACATCACATTGACCTCATACCCGGCGCACCTCTTCCAAACTGCGCCGCCTACCGCATGAACCTGGTGGAAACGAAGGAGATCGAACGACAAATCAACCAACTCGTCTCCAAAGGTTTGATCCAAGTAAGTGTAACATCCCAGCATTAGAGCTTAGAAATAAGCTAAGATCAGGTGTGTGCATTGCATTCATGCATAGAAAATCTGGATATTTTTTGCGCTTTTAAATAAAACTTATCAAAGTGATTGAAGCTTCTCTTAACTTGGTGAAACTGAAGTAGATCATCAAGTTGATTGCTATAAGTTTCGATATGACCTTTGCTAAAACCTTATTTTTGGGTAATATAATTTGATCTATGGGTAGATCAAATGGAATCAAGATAAACCCATAACACATTATTTAATAAATAATAAAGGATCTTATAGAGATCATGTCAGAGTATTCATTATAACAACTCTTGAATACTCAATCAAGAATATAACTCCAAGAAAAGGAACTCAATAACTAACCTTAATACACTTGCTTGATATAGATGTTCCTACTAGGATCATCATGGTAGTTCTTAAACATTAGATCTTATCACAAATAGAGTAGAAAAGGAAGTCAAGACAAGACCATTCATCAGATCTCTTTGTTGTCATGTTAATAGACGACAATCCTATTTAACCAAGTCCTAGTGTCATTTGATCATCAATCTTGAGTGATCAATCCTTGTCCTAACACTTATTAACCTTTAGCTTGGACTTATTATATTGACCTTCCAAAGACCTCAAGTAAATTAATAAGGAGGAACTAGTTATGGTAGATTATGCCATCATCAATAGAATGTGATCCTTAGTGGAGATCAAACCATCTTATGTCGGAGGAGTTAACTCACTCATGAGTTAACTAGAAGAAGTATCTAAACCTAAGAGTTAAACTAGTACTTGAGAAGTTATAAGAAAGCTAGTAATATTAGAGTATCAAATGATAATCTTGTTAAGCCAAGTAGTTATAAACCTAAAGTAAGGTTCTTTAACAAGATAAACCCTGTAAAGAGACTAGTACAAGTATGTTACCTAGTTGATGATAAATCTTGATCAGACAATTAGAAGCATAAGCTCTATATGATCAAAGGATGGTGGTCATGATTTCCAAGTTACTTGAGAATAGATGACTAGAGGATAAAGAAGTTTTGTGAGTACACCAAGTTAGGCAAAGACCTAGTAAGTTGAATCATATAGCTTGATCATGAGAAGTCAAGCTAGTGTATGATGAAGTTTAGAACCTTAATTCAATGGAGTAGTGGAAGTCATGGTAGTTTAACCAAACTAATACAAGAACAAACTTGTATTATGGAGAGTAGTACCATACCTATTCCAGATGATTGATATCACATGTGATATAGAGAGATTGTAATCTTGCAAGCCTTGGAAGTAAATGCAAGGTGAATATAAAGGAGTTAATGGATGGATATTTTCACGAATTTGAGTAAAGGAAATTTCAAACTTTGACAACCATGAAATTTAAATCACCATATTATGAACCATAAGATTTATGCATTATAAGGTATATACATTAATTCCTATATGACGCTAAGTATGCATTCTGACATGAACCTCAGGAGATATTATGAATTTGGGTGAATAATTTGAATTCATATTTGAATAATTTGAATAATTTAAAAAGAATAGTGAACTAGAAGTAATAATGTTTATTTGATTTCCAAAAATGATTTTGTTATTATTATTTTTTGAGTATTAACCAATTATAAAACAATAAATGAAATTGATAATAATACAAATGTATAACTCAAATATTAGTTCTTTATTCTTTCATTTATTCCCCAAGTAACAAATGAATACAAATATATATTTGGAGAAGGAACATTACAAAGACAATATTGAAGGAAATCAAAAATTTATTAATAATAAACACATATTACATTGTCTTTACAAAAGAGGAGAATAAAAAGATTACAATTTAAAACTAACAGACTAATCCTAACTAAACCTAGTCTAAATCTTCTTAATCTTTCACCTGAACTTGTACCTGCAAATAAGATAGAAATAGAATAAAACAAAGTGAGGGCTTAGTGTTAAATTGCTCTTAGTTATTAACAGTGAAGTTCACTGTTTTCTAAACATCATTGAGCCAACTCTGTTTAGAAGGAGGGACAAAACCATCAAGTGTAGAATTTGTCCATTTCATAGTTTGAGCCTCAGTACAACCTCATAGGCAGAAAAAGGAGCAAGTTTCACCAGGTATGGAAATAGTAAAAAGGGGTGGGGGAGTTTAAAACAATATCACTCGATCTCATCCACAGTCAGAGCAACAGTGAAGCTGCTCACACACCTAAATGCATGCATTGAGGTGTCAACAGCAGAGAAGAAGCCAGTAGTTTAAATCACAGTAGCTGAGTGCAAAGCAAAACTTTTCTACTCACTTCACCAAGCTCAAACACAGCTTAACACTAGCATCTCCAAGAACATCATAGGTTCTTGCAAATCACACCACCAAACCAGCCACTTTCCACCATAGAGATCCCAAGAAATCACCAGCAAGGATGACGACCTGAGGAGGGGAGGATTTTGGTGGACAGCAAGGCTATAAAGGGGGCAGAAGCACTAGGAGGATCAAACCAAGGCCAAAGGAGTAGGCAGCAACATCTAGCACTAGCCTACCAGGGTATATCCCAACACTTCTTAATCAAATAATTGTTCATAGCATATTCATCATGATCACATCGATAGATCTAATCTGGCAAGGGCATAATAAACACATGAGTTATGAGGCATCAAGTAAAAACAAGTGTTTTTGTTTGAGGATGGTCTCAAACCAGCATCTCTGACCATATGATCTAGTTTTAACTAGATTAATATATATCACCACTACTGGTATAGGGCACATCCCCAACTGGGTATCACCTCTGTATTAACAAATTAACATTTCTTTAAGGACAAGCCTAAACATCACCTTTTAAAACATTTTATCATTTTCCTAAATGATTTAGGAATCATCTATAATAGTATTTCAACATCTATCGCAAGGCAAAGCCTTTGATCATAAAAGTATTACACTGAAAGCATTAGACTAAGCAACAATAGCCAGCAGTACAGCACCATCACTCAATATGAGTGAGCTCACAATCACAGCCACATAGTTAGTCACACTAACTTAATCATATTCAACCAAGTGTTCTATGATAGAGAATGGGGTAACACCAACAACATCAGTCAAGTATTAACTGACAGAGAACAGGGTAACACCAACATGATCTGCAGAGTGATCACTGACATAGTAACAATTCAGACTCAATAGTGGGTGTAGCAAGCACCACTAATAAGTCAACATCTAGGAGATTAACACAATCATATTAACCCTAGAAACCCAACTAAGCATCATTGTGGGGAAATGAACCCTAGGTTTAGAGATGAATCCCAAGTTGGGGAGACCACAACGATCACACATGGCATGGCAAGGTAGAGCACAGAGAGGAGCACATAACACTTACTCGTGGTCCTCGCAAGATGTTTAAAGAGGAAGTAGAGAAGTGGTCGGTGGCAGAGAGGAAGTGGCAGCACGGGGAGCACCCCGAAGGGGCACTACAACCCGCGCCTGTAGTGTGTCGAAGGTGGCCCGAGATGAAGGGGAACATGCCACGAGCATTCTAGAGCGTCATCGAAGAAGCATCGGGGCGGCGAAACCCTCACCCTAGCCACGGGCGGGGTTAGCGCGGCCAACAGAGGGCGCTAACATCGAATCAGCCTAGACAGCAGTGTGTAGAGGTGTCGACCACGACGTCCTGCACAGCGGTGGTAGCCATGACGACTAGAGGTGGCCGGAATCACGCGCAGCAGCGGCGGCGGCATCAAGAAGGCCAGAGAGGAGTCATGACAGGGAGATAAGGGATAAAATGTGCGGGGGTACTTGGCCTATGGGCAGCCCAGTACGACCCATGGGCTTTTTAACCAGTCCAAGTGGGCTGGGCCAGGCTAGCCTAGTGGGTCTGGCCCGTGTTAAATAAGTCTTGTTTAAAATACATAATTATAAATAAACCCCTACAACTTAATGAGCTCTAAAAAATCCTAATAATACAAATAATATGTTTATGAAATCACAAAAATATCCTCTACCTAATAAATATACTAGATAGTAATTTCAAGTAATTAAATTTAGATCTATTATTAAAATTGTATATATTCCTTTTGGAATTTTATAAAAATAAATAAAATACTTAAAATTGAATAAAATTCACTTTTAAAATCCTAAATGGATATACTAAGATATAAAAAATACTAACTTATATTTTAGTTATGTAAAGTAAGTTTGCATAAAATAAAATCTTATTTCCTTCATATAATTTTAAGAAAATATTAACAAGTGTTTAAATTAAATCTTTAACTCTTAGAATATTATTTATTATCACAAAAATATTAAATATAATAGTTGTAGGATTTTAAGAGGCCTTTAGATACCATTCCACACTTAAGTGCTTTAGTATTGTATATTACTTAATGTATTTACATATTGTTTCACACACTCGCACAAGCCTTAATAAGAAGCACGAGTGTGAAGCTGGTATCAAAATGATTACCATTATAAAGAAACCATCCCCAATTTTCGAACCCTAGATCAAATATGATTATTTCGAGGATTCGCCTTTATCAAATTGCATTATATTACTTATGCATAATTGCATCTTGTTCTTTAAGCATTCGTCCTTAACGGACCAATGATATTGTTTATAGAATTTGGATCTTCTTTTGTCTTGAAGACCATGAGTGCATAATCTTGCAATCACAAAAGGCAAGTTCACACTTTCTCATGCCGTTTGGTTATTTTCTATCAAATTCTTGTGACTCAAATGTTGTGATTACCTTCATTTCAAAAAGGTCCGAAAACACTATTTTCATAATAATATGATTATGGATTATTTACCAAATGGTAATAATCTACTAATACGGTTCTAGTGGTAAAGGAACATAATATCTAGGACTTAATCAACCAATGTCGCTAGTGATTCTAGCACCGTATATTATGCATTATCCATGAGATTTGGAATGGGATGGAGAAGTCAGCTGGATCTTGTTCCTTTCACATGGACGGATGACCTGATCATGAGGCTATTTGATTTCTCGTTGAGAACCTAGCACATGGGTGAAACCCCTTAGTTTCTCATGATTTTGTGTCTAGATTATCTCGAGGGGCTGCTAGTGGTATAGCCGGTCCTTTAAGGGAGCTTGTCAGGGCATAACTGGCTCATAGAGTCTTCGGGTGCGTACCAGAGTTATAGCTAGTCCAAAAGGGGCTTAACAAAGGTGGGTCATGTCTTGGGGGTCGTTTCTTCATGCGGGGTCGTGAAGAAGGGAAGTGATTGGCTGGGATCATCTACTAGGCCCCAAATCAAGGAATTGTGGATGGCAATAAGCTGCCCGGTTGTGCAACAAGGATTTGGTCTCTCATGGGTAAAGCAATGCACCTCTGTAGAGTGTAAGAACTATGACATGTTACTCCCTGTTCCGGGAAGGAGCTACAAACGTGGCAAGAAAGGAACTCCACAAAAGTTCCAGCAAACCTATGAAGGCTAACAGACATAGTTTTCAGAATAAAAGCAACCTTTGAAGAAATGTTTATGAAAACCTAAATTACCTATGACCTATGGTCTGTGGCTATAGATAGTGTATCAAACACTCCTTTTTAGTGAACTTGCTGAGTACTCTCGTACTCAATCATACCTTCTTAATCCTTGCTAGATTCTCAAGCTAACGAAGGCGATGTCAACACCAATTTATGCACAAGAAACCATCATCAGAAGCTTGAGTTCTTCAATCAAGTCAATGGAGTCAACATATACATCAACTGAAATAAAGACAAAGTTACTGATTAGATAGCAGTATTTTCTCTAGCCATAAATCCTACTTCTATAGAGCATTGCAGTAGCAACAATTGCAAGCCAGATAGTTTAGATACTAGTCTTATTAGCAAGATAGTTCTGAGTTGTTATTTCTAGTTCTTCTTTGTAAGAAGTTTCTTTCTCTCTCTTTAACCTAGAGTGTTCTCTCGATCTTTTGTAAAGAGTCGAGTTGTAATCTAGTCATGTCTTGGACCTACTGTGTTTCTGTTGTACCACTCTGAGGGATGTAATACTAGTGGACAGTGTTTCATTGGTGTTATGTCAACAACTATAGTGTACTACATCATGAAGTGGTATGCTGGGTCACTTCACTAAGCACTAGTCCAAGTGAGGTACCCGTGATTCTTGTTCCAAAAACAGATGATACGTTGCGCTTATGCATGGACTGTCGTCCAATCAATGCTATCACCGTGCGTTATCAACATCCCATAACATGTCACGATAACATGCTTGATGAGTTGTGTGGAGCCACTATTTTCTTGAAAATTGATCTTCGTACACTACAAGAAAAGTTGGCTTTTACAACGGATGATTTTCGTGGTTGAAGGCCCATTTTTCGTGGCTAAAACGTTTTCTACGACGGATGCCCATCGTGGTAAAAGCCTCGTCACAAAAGAATCTACCACGGTTTTTTTGCTGACCGTGGCGGATCACACCCTTCGGCACAAAAACAGGTTCCGTCGTAGATCTGTTCGCCAGCCGTGTTGACAGCTGACGTCATGCAAAATGCCATGTGGCAAACACCGTTAACACCTAGTTACAGTTGTTAACGGCCACATAAACCGTGGTAGAAGCCAGGCCCAGCCAAGGCCTGCTAATAATTAAGTGGGCCGGCCCATAAGGGGTGCCCAATAAGATTATGACCCGTTACTATTTGCTACTGCACTGTTTGAAATGGGCCCACCAGTGCAGACATCAGCGACGCGTGAACTTTCAGGCCCAACACTGTTTCATCCTATAGAAGGCCCACCTTAGTCCAATACTGTGTGGCCCATTTTCAGCCTGGGCCAAGTCTGTCTGTTACTATTAAGGCCTTCTGTCGGCCCGTCACTTTTCTCGCACCCATCGTGGGCCGTTATGGCCCTCTGCAGTTATGTCCTTTACTGTTCTAGACATTCACTGTTCCGGACTTCTACTATTCCGTCCCATAAGCGGGCTGAAGATTCTGGCCTGCTAAAGTTCAGCCTTGCTGTTACTGTTTCTGGTCTGTTACTATTCTGGCCATTCACTATTCCGACCTTTCACTGTTCCGGCCTTTCACTATTCTGGCCTTTCACTATTCTGGCCTTTTATTGTTCTGTTCTTTTGCGGTCAGATTCTACGTATAATGGCCTTGGTGTAGGCCCGTCACTATTGATTGGTGGCCCATGAAGGACTGATAAAACGTTGTGGGCCTGCTACTATTTAAGCCTGTCTAACTTAGATCCATTGCGAGGACATAAACGTGGATAAACAAAGAACACAAGTTCTCTAAAATGCTAAATAAATTCTAGAACCGTGGAAAAAAACTTATAACTAGAAAATTAGTAAATTATTACAGTCCTGAAAAATTCAGGTAGCTCGTAAAGCATCATCGGAGTACAACACAGCTGATAAACAATATAATCTTAGTTTCAAAAATGTTCCTTTTAGGGAGCTCGTGTCGCCTCATATGTAACAGCGGGATTACCATGAGACTTGTTGAGGATATTATTAAGTAGATTCTCCATCAAAGCTTGCCTGTTTTTAACTCATAACTCCTTCCTTGTTATGGAGACTACTGCATATGTTCTGTTGGCTTCTTGTCCAACTACATCAAGGGCATCTTGGAGTGCAGCACAAAAAACACTTTCTGCTGGAATGTATGGGGCAGTCGAGATTGTGTACCTACGTGAGCAATACGCACTATCACTGCTGCTCTGTCCAAAGAGATCTACACTTGAGGTAATTGTTTTCTGTTCTGCCTTCATATTTATATTTGTAACCTAAAACAAAAAGAAACATCATATAACATAATTACCAAGGAAAACAAAAACCAACGAATTTCAAATCAGTCCCTTTGCTAAAAGGAAGAAAGCAATTAGTAACGACAGGGCATCATACATATCTTTCTTCTGGAATAACTGGAACAGTTGACTTCATAGAGGGATGAGATAGTGTGCAACCATCACTTCTGCCATGTGAAATGACTGTTCTACTTGATGAAGGCTGAAACTAAGATAAAAGAAGTTACAACATCATACAAAGAAACAAAACTACCATGTTCATTCTCAAAGATTTTTAAAAGATTATTTGGTCTGTTATAGCGATGTAAGCCCTCGACACAAGGACCTTGTGCAGACGGGTGCCTCTAATAGAATAGCCAAATCATTTTAGAGAAATGGTTAAACAATCTATCGAACGGTCGGAATGTTTAAATTTTTTGATTGTCTGCCCAAAGACAAAGTGCCCTATCATCTGCCTCGTATTAAAATAGCCATACACATGTAGATACCAGATTGAGATTTGAAGTAGGTGCTGACTCGTGGTTGATGTCGAGCTCGTTGGGGAACCCTAAGAGGAAGGTATGATGAGCATAGCAGTAAGTTTTCCTCAGTTATGAAACCAAGGTTATCGAACCAGTAGGAGCAAGGAAACACCTCCAAGGTGTGTTGCCAACTTGGAATCATGCACAACACAACCACAGAACTTTGCCCCCAACTTACAGTGAGGTTGTCAATCTCACCGATTTTGCTGAAAACAAAGGATTAAACGTATTGTGTGGAAGAAAGTAAAAGCTTGCAGAAAGTAAACAGAAAGCAGTAAACAATTGTAGATTGATGGTAAAAGAAAGGACCGGGGTCCATAGTTCACTAGTGGTGGCTCTCCTTAAGATAGATAACATGGTGAGTGAAAAAATTACAGCGGGGCAATTGACAAACATCGAGAAAGCAATCATGCATATACTAATAATCTTGACTCCTATGATATTTGATTGGGCATTACAACATTATACATAGACCATAATGCAACTGCATCTATGAGTAATAATCCACCTTTAGGTTATCATCCAAACCCCCTCCAGTATTAAGTTGCAAGCAACAGATAATTGCATTACGCATTGCGTGTAAAGTAAACAATACGATTATTCTATGAACAAAGGATTGCTGTTTTCTCCCTACTAGCAACAACACATCTAGTACCTTAGAGATTTCTATCACTTCCCCAGATTACTAGAGGCATGAACCCACTATCGAGCATAAATACTCCCTGTTGGAGTTGCTAGCATCTACTCGGCCAAGATATCTACTAACAACGGAGAGCATGCAAGATCACAAATAACAAAGACATGATAGAATCAATAATCAATCTGAAATAGCATGTCAATATCCATCGGATCCCCGCAAACACAACATGTAGGATTACAAATAGATGATCTTGATCATGAACGGAGCTCACAAGATCTAGACATGGTAGCAAAAAGGAGAAGAACCAACCATCTAGCTACTACATGGACTCGTAGTCCAAGGATGAACTACTCACGCATCACACTGGAGGCTTGCATGGTGATGAAGAGGGCCTCCAGGGTGAATTCTCCCCTCCGGTAGGGTGCCGGGAAGAGCTTCATAACCCTCCTGATCTAGGGATGGAGATGACGGCGGCTACAGACTCTTTCGTGGCATTTTGATCGGGTACTTAGGTTTTATGTATCGGAGGCATCTTATAGGCGAAAGGGGAGGCCGAGGGGGTGCCCTAGGCGGCCACACCACCCCCTGGCCCGGGCCAGGCCTGGCCATGTAGCCAGGTGGTGTGGCGGCCCTCTAGCCCCTCTCCGTCTCGTATTCTGGCTTTGTGTCCCCCTCAGTGAAAAACTGACTTTGGATTTTGTCCCGTCCAATTCCGAGAATATTCATTTTCTGACTTTCCTAGAACCAAAAACAGCAGAAAACAGGCAGCTGGCACTGTGGCATCTTGTTAATAGGTTAGTCCAAGAAAGTGTATAAAAAGTACTCCAAAGTTTGGACAAAACATAAGAAAGTAGATAAAAACCAAGCATGGAACATCAAAAATTATAAATACGTTTGCAACGAATCAACATCCCCAAGCTTAACTCCTGCTCGTCCTCGAGTAGGTAAGTGATAAAAAGAAAGAATAATTTTTGAGGTGACATGCACCATCATAAACTTCATCAAACTATTTGTAAAACATTGATAGCTGGGATCATAGTACTTCAACATAACATGAAATATAAAGTTCTAACAATAAGACATAGCAACTATGTTGTAACATGAAAAGGCACAATCAAAAGATTCATGAATAATAGTGCGTTGCAAGACATTTGTTTGTTTCACATAAAGAAAACATAGCATAGTGGCATTCAGCTTATCCCTCATAGAGTAGCAAACATAAATGCATAGGACACCTTCAAAGTTCATAAGAGTGACTAGATACAAATAGTTTAAGAACAAGCAATATCAAAGTTATGCATCAATCAACAAGTCTTGGGACAATGCACATAGAACTAAGAATGGCCACTATGCTCTCAAAATAGGTGCATAAAGATAGAAGGTGGAGACTCAACATAAAAGTAAAAGAAGGGCCTTCATAGAAGGAAGTAGGGATTCAAGTTTCATAAAGAGCTTCCAAAAATTGTGATACTTTTTAGCTTTCAGATCTCACTACCCCTATCATAAGCATCTTTAGGTGATTAAGGTTAAAGTGACACAACTAAGAGGATATGCTTGACAAGTTATAAGTTGAAATCTCATGCCCCTTACTTACGAAGACCGAACCTCCTGCTACTCAACTTCAGTCACAAGTAAGCTCTTGTCATTGTAAGTACATATGTATCATAGAGAACCTCCAACGGGGTACCCCTTGCACATGATACAGGAGATATCCCATAATCAAAATGACAAGGCAAGCAGACAATGAGCATCTCAGCGATCTTTTTATTTGCTATTTGCATAGGTTTTTATTAAGGATGCTTCATAGAGTGCTCAGTATGGTTATGCTGAAAGTTTCCACCATGATTATGAATGGCTTAGGCTAGCGGCCCAGGCGTTTCTCTAACACAAATACAAACTCCATGATCTTACAAGTTCCCCTTTTATTTCACACCGTCGGGATCCATAAGCAAAAGAACGTGATATCAACTAGGTACAATGTACAAGTGCAATGTTGAAAGCGTTCCCCATGATACATGGTTCTGCTAACTTCAACTTATAAAGCGCAAGCATATACGCAACAAATATGGACGCAATGGTTCAAGTTTATTAAGTGCAAGAAAGTAAAGTGTGCCATCAAGTTCGTGAGAGCTTTAATCACTAAGTTTCACATAGCAAGTTTAATTCGGAAGGTAGATAAAAACATCAATATACTTGGAATAGCAAATGCTAATAGGTAGGTATGGTGGACTCTTTGGCATAACTTGGTTTTAGGATTTGGATGTATGAGTGGAACTCATACTTGGTTATGGAGGCTAGACAAAGACTAGGAGCGACCAACTAAGAGAGCAATAATGGCCATAATCATGCAGAGCGAAAAAACATCATTAATCAAAGCATAAAGTGATATTACAAGTCGAAAACTAAAGGATCATCAAGGCTTATGGTGACTTGAGATAGTCATAACATGGTGTGAGCATGCGCCAAGTCAACCCAAATAAAGCATCAAAGGAGAATACCACAATACTATGCTTTAATATGTTAAAACAACGCATGATTCTTCAACGGCACATTAAAAAACCTCAATTGTTTATAACATGTCATGCTACAGCAAAGATCACTAAGCATAAAGCCAAAACAATATCAAGCATGGCATGACAAAGCATAGGCCACAGTCAAGAACAAACTCCTTTTACCACTTACGCATGAACTTTTCCTACTCTTTTCCAATCCAAACCAAACTATTTGAAAACCAATGGATGAAAGAGGGGGTCCAACCAATTTATTCAGCAAACTAAGAAAACCAATAAAATGAAAACCAAAAACAAAAAACGAAGACGCTCGAAGAACAACACAATTGTGCATGAAACAATAAAAATGAAGTGTTTGGAAGAAACCTGGGATTTTTATTGATGAAGAAGGGGATGCCTTGGGCATCCCCAAGCTTTGACGCTTGTAATTCTTGGATATTTCTTGGGGTGACATGGGGTGGCATCCCCAAGCTTGAGATTTAGTCCATTCTTCATCTCATTACATCATTCTCTCCATACACGTGAATTTTTTTTCCTTCATACAAAACTTCACACAATCTTTATCAGCAACATTAGTGCACTCAAGATAATAAGTCTTTGGGTTCAGTTTCAACACCAATAGAACTTCCATTAAAACACAAGCTACTGAAGAACTTCCCTTGAAAAGATCAATTCCCCAAAGAGAACCCAAAAGGAACCAAGTAGAAGCAAATGCAAATAATGGCAGAAATCTGTCAAAACAAACCAGCAGGTAAAAACCAATATTTTCGAAGATCTTATGTTGCTCAAATCAAAAATTTATGATCTAACGAAAGTTAGATAACAACCTGGGGCAGAATCACAAAAATTCACGCCTCAAAACGACGTACAGAGATTTTACACGAATTACGGTGAAGCACAAAAATCTGTTTTGGGACAGGAACTTTTCCAAGCATTACTTCTCTCTCATTAGAGGTTACTCTTGGCACAAAAAGCAAATAAAAAGGTTAAGGAGCGGTTATTACTGATGTAATAACTTCCAAGACTCATCTAAAACATTTGGGTTATCTCCCAATAAGTACTTTTTTATCGCCTTTAAGTTAGGCATGATAGTTTGAGAAGATGCTCACATGAGAAATATGAATTGAAGTAAAAGAGAGCATCAAGAAGCAAATTCAAAACACATTTAAGTCTAACCCAATTCCTATGCATAGGAATCTTGTATGCAAATAAATTCGCAAAGAACAAAGTGACAGGCATAGGAAGATAAAACAAGAGTAACTTCAAAACTTTCAGCACATAGAGAGGTGTTTCAATACCATGAAAACTTCTACAACCATATTTTCCTCTCTCATAATAATTTTCAGTAGCCTCATGAATAAACTCAACAATATAACTATCACATAAATCCTGCTTTTCATGATCTACAAACACATAATTTTTATCAAGCTCAAAAATAGTGGGATTAAAACCTTCAAACCCACTTTTAAATTTTTTATAACAAGATGACTGATCAATCTCATATTCAATAGTAGTACAATTAATATTATCAACCAATATAGGACCATCATCTAGAGCTTTATTATAAACATTTTCAAAAGAATCCACAGGAACATGACATTCGTCCTCCTTTGGTAAGCATGGGGGACAATCAAATAATGTAAGGGGTAAAGAGTTACTCTCATTAGAAGGTAGGGATGGGTAGATCCATTCATCCTCCTCTTGATCATCACTCTCCTCCTCTTTTTCATCCAATGAGCTTCTAGTTTCAGCAATTTCTTCTTCCATAGGCTCCTGCAAGGCATTAGTCTCTTCCATTGGTGGAGAGCATCTATTAAGATATTCAAGAATATAGCCATTTTCTACCTTGTAATTATCAAAGCAAAATTTAAGTATATCATAAACCTCATATTTATACGGTTAATCATTAGTATTTTCAAGCAAACTAGCAAGTTCAAATGCACCGTTCCAAGCAATAAATTCTTCAATTTGTTCCACATCATAAAAGTCATAATTTCCCTTAACATAAGAAGATATGGTAACATCATCATTATACTCACATTGAAAAGGGATGTGTTTATACCTCCTACAGCAACAAGATTTATCAAAGCAATAAGTAACATTATAAGTAGAGCACACATTTATAGCAATGGTATACAATTTTTCAATTTGTTCCCATAAGTGTTTTCCTTTTTGTGACAAGTGGTGTTCCTTATAATAATATTTTTGTTCTTCCGTGAACCCACCTTGCTAATAAGATTCAGTTTCAAAGAAACCAACCATTGATAGAAAGCATGATAAAGCAAGACAATAACAGACCAATGAAAATAACAACTATAGTAGGAACTAATTGTTTTTTGTATTTTTGATAAAGAAACAAGCAAACAAAGCAGAAATAAACTAAGCAAAACAAATAAAAACAAAGTAAAGAGATTGGTTATGAGGGACTCCCCTTGTGAAGATGTCCTTGACTCCCCGGCAACGGCGCCAGAAAAATACTTGCTGACTCGTGGTTGATGTCGAGCTCGTTGGGGAACCCCAAGAGGAAGGTATGATGAGCACAACAGTAAGTTTCCCTTAGTCATGAAACCAAGGTTATCGAACCAGTAGGAGCAAGGAAACACCTCCAAGGTGTTGTTGCCAACTTGGAATCCTGCATAACACAACCACATAACTTTGCCCCCAACTTACAGTGAGGTTGTCAATCTCACCGGTTTTGCTGAAAACAAAGGATTAAACGTATTGTGTGGAAGAAAGTAAAAGCTTGTAGAAACTAAACAGAAAGCAGTAAACAGTTGTAGATTGATGGGAAAAGAAAGGACCGGGGTCCATAGTTCACTAGTGGTTGCTCTCCTTAAGATAGATAACATGTTGGGTGAACAAATTACAGCGGGGCAATTGACAAACATCGAGAAAGCAATCATGCATATACTAATCATCTTGACTCCTATGAGATTTGATTGGGCATTACAACATTATACATAGACCGTAATCCAACTGCATCTATGACTAATAATCCACCTTCAGGTTATCATCTGAACCCCCTCTAGTATTAAGTTGCAAGCAACAGATAATTGCATTACGCATTGCGTGTAAAGTAAACAATACGATTGTTCTATGAACAAAGGATTGATGTTTTCTCCCTAGTAGCAACAACACATCTAGTACCTTAGAGATTTCTGTAACTTCCCCAGATTACTAGAGGCATGAACCCACTATCGAGCATAAATACTCCCTCTTGGAGTTGCTAGCATCTACTTGGCCAAGATATCTACTAACAACGGAGAGCTTGCAAGATCACAAATAACAAATACATGATAGAATCAATAATCAATCTGAAATAGCATCTCAATATCCATCGGATCCCCGCATACACAACATGTATGATTACAAAGAGATGATCTTGATCATGAACGGAGATCACAAAATCTAGACAAGGTATCACAATGGAGAAGAACCAACCATCTAGCTACTACATGGACCCGTAGTCCAAGGATGAACTACTCACGCATCACACCGGCGGCTTGCATTGTGATGAAGAAGGCCTCTAGGGTGAATTCTCCCCTCTGGCAGGGTGCCGGGAAGAGCTTCAGATCCCTCCTGATCTAGGGATGGAGATGACAGCGGCTATAGACCATTTCATGGAATTTTGATCGGGTACTTAGGGTTTCTGTATCGGAGGCATCTTATAGGCGAAAGGGGAGGCTGAGGGGGTGCCCTAGGCGGCCACACCACCCCCTAGCACGGGCTAGGCCTGCCAGCTTGACCGGAGTGTGTGGCGACCCTATGGCCCCTCTCGTCTCGTATAACTGTGTCCCCCTCGGTGAAAAACTGACTTTGGCTTTTGTCCTGTCCAATTCCGAGAATATTCATTTTCTGACTTTCCTGGAACCAAAAACAGCAGAAAACTGGCAGCTGGCACTGTGGCATCTTGTTAATAGGTTAGTCCAAGAAAGTGTATAAAAAGTACTCCAAAGTATGGACAAAACATAAGAATGTAGATAAAAACCAAACATGGAACATCAAAAATTATAGATACGTTTGCAACGTATTAGTAGGCGGTTCTTTATATTGGATTCCGTTGCATTTCTGGCCTTCTTATAATCACCCAGGTGCCTCCAACAAAAATAACAACTCAACTATAGTCAATGGCATGACACCAAGGGACTTAAACCTTAAAAAGGGGGGGCGTCCTTATAGTAGCTCTATGTAGAGTCTCAGGGTTGTTGATCTGGTTACAGGTATGTTCATCGACGATGTCCGCTGCATCAAGAAATTGGACTGGTGGTCTCCATAATTCAGTGTCAGTCCTCTGCATAATGGTGCAGCGAATAGTGAACACAAAAAGGTTCCAGTCTCACAGATGTTAGCATGAAGTGATACAAAAGCAATAGATACTTACGAGATTATAGGGGCCATTCATTCTACGATTTCTAGTGTAAAGTGCACATGCTCATTGCGTAACAACAACAAACGGTTAGGAATAGTGGGGTAAGCAAAAGAAAATGAAACAGACATCATAGTGGAAGCAGTATAACGAATGTAAACGCGTACTGCATACATAGGACAAAAGCATCAAGCAAGAAATTACAATTAGTGCCATAGCCTACGCCAAGCAAGAGAGAAATTATAACCGCATCACATATGGGCATTTACTAAATTAGATAATGAAAACAATGGTGTTAACCATTGACTGACTCACATTTTTCTATGAAATACAAAATCGCACTTGAATTCCTTACGGTTAAACCTTACTACAAAAAAATTATTTAGGAAGATACGGGTAACATGTATAGTACTTGTAAGTTACTACAAAAGTAGCACCAATACAAAATATAGTTAACTGCTACATATTTATCTTACCAAGCTCCAAGGAGATATGGTTACCTCGATCGCGACGGCGTTTAGGCATGATGCGAATCCTGGGTGGTGACGTCAAGGTTGTCGAGGGTGCTGCGGTTGTGGTGCTTGTGGGCGAAGGTGAAGCAGAACAAGGGTTCCTCCAAGCGCTAATCGACAGCAGCAAAGAAGCCGATTCCTAGCGGTGAGAATGTGTTCGGTGCACCAGGAGAGTGGGTCGGTGAAGCAGATCTGGTGTAGTGCACGGCGACGACGGTGAATCAGATCTAAGGTGCTGAAGGAAGATCTAGGGTTTTCCACAGGGCTAGCACAGCTGGTAGCAAGGATTGTGTGTGGGTGAGGGGGGGTCAGTGGTAGGGGCGGGGTATAGAGGTACTGAACAGGGAAATTGTGATTGAAGCCCCAATGAACCGACTTCACTAGGGGTAGAAGGGGATTCCAAGATGTTTGAAACATTGGATAGCGTGAGATTTTCCCGCTCGACTAAATTCAGATTTATGTATAGTCCAAGTAGTAGTAAATTGGTAAGCCGTACTCCCTGGAATCAAAGGCCGACAGGCATATTGGTGATCATCCATGGCCCATACTGCCTCAGTTCAGAAATTAAGGGCCCATTTGGCCATTTGGCATCTAAATATTGATCATCCATGGCCCAAATTGGCACGGTTCAGATATTAAGAACGAGTTTGGCAGCAAAGTATTTTTAAATTATTTAGAAAACATTTTGATTTCTGAATAAACTGAACTGTTGAATACATTTTAGTGTTTTCTTCCAATAAATAATAGGGGTTTAAACTGAAGTATTCTCCAAAACTATGTTTTTCAAATTAATTGAGAAAGAGGCCAAACCCCTTTTTGAAGAAACTAAGAAGAGATAAAACTGAAGTATTATTTTGGTAGGCGCTAAAATACTATGGCATTGATATATTTCCGTATTATATCTATTCATGAACGATGATGCGTATGAAGATGTTGTCACCAAGACAGGTAGAGCACGAAAATTATGATTAAAGCCTCAACTAACTCGAGTGAATTTTTTTATCCATAGACCAACTAATATAGTAGAATGGTAAGCCGGTAGTATGGGGAATCGAGTGTAATAATAAAGTGCCCTGAGCTTTAAAAAAATAAAGCGCCCTTTATCGATAACTTTTCAATCACTATGGTTGGCAGTGTTCATACTTCTATTCTAAACAAAAATATGGGAACCCACTATTTCTCTAACGTGAATAATCTAGCGCACGAGAGACAACATCAAACCATTCATAAGGTAAGCAGCGACAGTGTTCTCATCGAAAAAAATGTGAAAGTTGCTAGGCCCCACAAGTACTTTGTTCTCATAACTCTTATTGTCTCTTCATGCTAAGGATGACAATTTTACCCACGAGTACCCGCTGGTACTGTACCCATGTTGGTAGGGTATGGGCATAATTTTATACCCATGGGTAATACCCATACCCTAACCCATTAAGTCATGGGTATGGGCACGAGTAGATAGACCCATACCCTACCCATTTAAACTGACATAGTAGTAAAACTTACCTCTAGAGTTATGACCTATGGGGCCAAGCAACCTAGGGAAGAGTATGATACTGTGGCTTCTAAACTTCGATATTTTTCATGGGTACAGGCATGAGTAAAGTTTTATACCGGCGAGTACGGGTATGGGTAAAATTTTCTACCCATTGACTAAACGGGAGTGGGTATGATATTGTTCTACCCTACTCACACCCTACCCATTGCTAGCCTTACTTTGCGCTCATTCATTAATGCGGCCACGTTTTCCTTCAGGTTTTTCGAAAGTTGTTCGGTCATACACACATAGCATATTCTATGAAGTACAGTAATACAACATACGTAGACCGTAATTAATTATTCGAGCTAATCAGTATTATTCCTATTTAAAAAGAAAAATTATTGGGCTTTAGAGCATGTCCAACAACCTTTTTGTATGGAATTGCTAAAATCTGACTCTAGGAAGAAGAGCGCGAAGGTTTATCAATAGAACACAATTTCCAATTTCCTAGCCTTCCTATAAGCATTCATTAGTGTTTTCCCTTCCTAGCCAAAATCATGTCTACTCTCTCCGTTATGAAATATAAGATGTTTTAGCTTTGTGAAATAAATGTATCTAGACGCCTTTTAATGTAAAGGTTCACTCCGATCATCTACGAACCTATACACTAAATGGCGTCTAGATACATTCGATTCACAAATCTAAAACGTCTTATATTTTTAAATGGAGGAAGTACATGACAATGACGTGTGGTGTCAACCACTCTGCCACCCAATAAATAAACCACCTTTATTGATAAATTTTGAATCACTATGGCTGGGAGTGTTCGACCTTATGTTTAAAAGGAAATTTTGGGAACTCACTATTTCGCTAACATGAATAATATAGTGCACCTAAGCAACGACATCAAAGCCACCCATGAGGTAAGCTCATTAAAAACAAGAAGAAATGTGCGGTTGCTAGGCCCCACAAGTAATCTGTTCTCATAACTCTTATTGTCCATTCACGCTCATTGATACATGCATCCTTATTTTTCCTTGAGATTATCCAAAAGTTGTTCGGTCATGCATGTATAGCATCATCGCCAATGTTTTCGAATTATCTCTACTAGTATAATGGAGCAGTTTTGAATTAGATCCATAGCACCAATCTAGATTGTTGGTCTGTTGGATCCAATGGTTTAGAGCAGCTGGATTCGTGTTGAGGGAGTAGTACCTAGAGCAAACTCCACCGTATTCTAGAACCATCATGTTACCCCCCTCCCTACAAAAAAAAGTTCATAGCACAGTAGGTTGTATTCTCAATTGTAGATAGTTATTATTAATATACTTAATGTATGCCTTTTTTCTCTGATAAGACTATTGATTAATAACAACTTAATATTCATTAAGTTACATTTCACACAGTATATACGAGTGTGGCACGTGCCTTTTACTAGTAGGAAGTAGCGTGTGACTTCTTACAAATCTTGCCACTATATAATGTATGAGTAACTTTGAAGAATGAAAATTGAATCAAGACTGGAAAATCCCAACAATGTTAACTCTTGGATCTATTTTTCCATTCTAGCACGTAGAAGATTCTACCGATAGTCCTTAGCACAATGAACGCTATGCAAAAACCACAAAGATTCTAATGACATGTTATACATTTAATTATCTTATCATATCCAGTATATAGTGTACGAATAACTTTGAACTTTAACCATTGGATGAAGATTGGAAATCCCAACATTGCTTACCGATGGATTTTCCTTCCACTCTAACATTTAGAAGATTCTATTGATATAGTCTTTAGCATAATGAACGCTATGCATAAACCTCAAAACACACTTTCCATCATTATAGAATCTATATATCATTTCTCTAGAGCATGTCGGGAATTATGTACCTACTAATAGGTTGATTTCTAAATGATACAACTTACAAGAACCAAAAATACACTAGATACTTTATGGATGTGGATCAAAATTATATTTTTTTTTGAGCTTTACCTATTATTAATTTAGATACAAATTATATTTTAGTACTATATTATATAATTAACTATGAAATGTTTCCCAAAAAAATAATATACATTCAATGACTGGTTATGTATTATGTACAACGATTACAGAAAATGTTTGTATTTTGCACAAAAAAGGTCTATGGTTGTTGTTGTGTGCAAAAACCTCCCCAACATGTGGTGGTACTTGCAATATCCTCATAGCTGATGCTCTCAGGGCGAAGGAGTGCCAACCGTTTGATCATGTTTCTACGATGGAAGGGAACTTTTGTAAAAAAACGATTTAAGGGAGTATAAAAAATGATGGAAGGGAACTTTTGTAAAAAAACGATTTAAGGGAGTATAAAAAAATGATGGAAGGGAACTGCCAGGCTGCTCCTACAGCACGTGGCAACTCCTGGATTTCCTGAGCAAGCCTTTTTAAGGGGCGATCAACAATAACCACCTCTCCCATCTAGGCACGACGCACACAGCGAAGCACTATCTCTATCTCTCCCTATCCCTTTAGGCTGGCTAAGCCACCACACACACAAAAATGCCGTGCAGTTGCTCTGATCAGTGCACCTCCATTGATGAGTCCAACGCATGGGCGAATAGGGATATCAGTCCCTACCATGGTGATGGTGGGGAGTCTGTTGACGGGCCATACTATTTCGACATACCGGAAGGTAGTTTTTCGGACGAGGACCCTGCTTACCATCATCTGATGGAGGGGACGCTGCCGATAGAGAGAAAAGAGGAGGAGGAGGAGGAGGATCGTCGGTCTTTCATCTATGAAGGAGACATGATCCTCAAGAAGATTTCTCTCGATCCATCCTCCATCGGCAAGAAGAAGAGGGAGCACGAGCAGAAGGATCAGGGGTCGGCAGATTTATGGTCATTTCTCGACTTCGTCTCCAAGAAGAGTGCACTCGATCCCGCCTTCATCCGCAATGAGAAGAGGAAGGAGAAGCAGGCGGGAGGATTGAAGAAGAAGAAGAAGACGACAGCTGGGGATGCCACGGGAAGCGGAAGGACGACGCCAGCATGAAGGTGACAGCGGAAGGATCCAGGTCGAAGAAGATGAAGAAGTCTTAGGATTAATTTTGTTTAATTTCACCTCTACTACCTTTCTATAGTAATGTTCGGAGATTGAATATTAGTATTATGAAGTGCAAATTGGAACGGTGTTTGTGATCTAGTACTAGCATAAGTACTCCGTTTGTCATTTCATCTTCCATTGCGACACAATAAAACCGTATTACCGAGGAAGGTGAAATTACTTCCTCCCCTTAATTTATGCATGTGTTCGAGGAAAGAAGGGTGCCAATACAGAGACACCCACGTTAATTACTCACGTGAATTTAGGTAATTAATACTGAAAGGAAGAAGCTTGGGAACCCGCATGTACTTATTCTTTAATTACCAATATCATTCATTATAAGTGAAATACGGATTAGTAGTATATCAAAGTCCATGGATAAAAAATAACCTTTGTACAGTCCACGTAAATCATCTCCTTGCACGGCATTTCCGGGGCATTGATTTGAAAATTATTTAATGTCACATTGATTTGAAAACTCACCTACGCCAAACGTGCCACGTGCTCTCCCTATCCCCTGGCCGTCACCACGACACATTAAAAGGCTGCGTCGCCTGAAAAATCAAGCAAGCACGAAACATCGGTCTATATATGCCAAAAGAATCTAGCAGACACGCAAACATAAAAATCATAGCCCTAGCTAGCCTCGGTCCCATCAATGCTCACCGACGAGGCACATGCGACTACATCAGCATTAAGGTGCACCTCAAGCTTGTGGATTGCCCACAAGAAATAGAAAATTGATTTTCCCTCTCTCCTCTCTCTTCCATTTTATATTTTCAAAATTGTGAGCCTCTTTATGTTGCTTTTAATTATTTGAAATTTTTGAGGTTGTTTAAGAATCCGTTTTTCTTTCTAGATTTTTTTCAAAACACGGTAAATTTTCTAGGCATGCATATTCTTAGCAAGAAGTTGAATCTTGCCAAACTCTCACTTGTTCTTGATACATTGACTGCCCGATGGGTCCACTGAACAGATTTTCGCAATGTGTGAAGTTAATTTCGAAACACTGCCAAAATTTCGAAACATGGTGAGTCATAGCCTCTTCGATTGTTTTGAAAACATGGTCAAATTTCTAGGCATGCATATTCTTAGCAATAAGTTGAATCATTCAAAACTCTCACTCGTTCTCGATACATTGACTGCCTGGTGCGTCCAGTGAACAGATTTTCGCAAGGTGTGGAGTTAATTTCGAAATGCATGCAAAATTTGAAAACGCGATGAGCCATAGCCACTTTGATTATTTTCAAAACACGGTCAATCTTTCGAGGCATGCATATTCTTAGCAAGAAGTTGAATCTTGCCAAACAACTCTTACTCGTTCTCGATGCATTGACTGCCTGGTGGGTCCACTGAAAATATTATCACAAGGGGTGAAGTTAATTTCGAAACACCGCCAAATTTTCAAAACACGGAGAGTCATGGTCTCTTTGTTTGTTTTCAGAATACGGTCAAATTTCTAGGCATGCATATTCTTAGGAAGAAGTTGAATCTTGCCAAACTCTCACTCGTTCTTGATACCTTGATTGCCTGGTGGGTCCATTAGACAGATTTTCACAAGGTATGAAGTTAATTTCGAAACACAGCCAAAATTTCGAAACACGGTGAGTCATAGCCTCTTTTATTGTTTTCAAAACACGGTCAAATTTCTAGGCATACATATTCTCTGCAATAAGTTGAATTATTCCAAACTCTCACTCGTTCTCGATACATTGACTGCCTGGAGGGTCCAGTGAACAGATTTTTGCAAGGTGTGAAGTTAATTTCTGAATGCATGCAAAATTTCAAAATGTAGTGAGCCATAGCCACTTTGATTGTTTTCAAAACAAAGTCAAATTTCTAGGCATGCATATTCTTAGCAATAAATTGAATCATTTCAAACTCTCAGTCGTTCTCGATACATTGACTCCCTGGTGGGTCCAGTGAGTAGATTTTCACAAGGTGTGAAGTTAATTTCAAAACGCATGCAAAATTTCAAAACGCGGTGAGCCATAGCCACTTTGATTGTTTTCAAAACACGGTCAAATTTCTAGGCATGCATATTCTTAGCAATAAGTGAATCATTCCAAACTCTCACTCATTCTCGATACATTGACTGCCTGGTAGGTCCACTTAAGAGATTATCGCAAGGTGTGAAGTTAATTTCGAAACACAGCCAAACTTTCAAAACACGGTGAGTCATAGTCTCTTTGATTATTTTCAAAACATGGTCAAACTTTCAAGGCATGCATATTCTTAGCAAGAAGTTGAATCTTTCCAAACAAATCTCACTCGTTCTTGATACATTGACTGCCTGGTGGGTACACTGAAAATATTACCGCAAGGTGTGAAGTTAATTTTGAAACATAGCCAAAATTTGAAAACACGTTGAGTCATAGTCTCTTTCTTTGTTTTCAAAACACGTTCAAATTTCTAGGCATGCATATTCTTAGTAAGAAGTTGAATCTTTCCAAACTCTCACTCGTCTCCATACATTGACTGCCTGGTGGTGGGTCCACTAAAGAGATTGTTGCAAGGTGTGAAGTTAACTTCGAAAATCAGGCAAAATTTCAAAATAGGGTGAGTCATAGTCTTTTTGATTATTTTCAAAACATGGTCAAATTTCTAGGCATGCATATTCTTAGCAAGAAGTTGAATCTTGCCAAACTCTCACTCATTCTTGATACATTGACTGCCTGGTGGGTCCACTGAACAGATTTTCTCAAGGTGTGAAGTTAATTTCGAAACACGGTGAGTCATGGACTCTTTGATTGTTTTCAAAAGACGGTCAAATTTCTAGGCATGCATATTCTTAGCAATAAGTTGGATCATTCCAAACTCTCACTGGTTCTCGATACATTGACTGTCTGGAGGGTCCAGTGAATAGATTTTCGCAAGGTGTGGAGTTAATTTCAAAACACACGCAAAATTTCAAAACACGGTGATCCATAGCCACTTTGATTGTTTTCAAAACACGGTCAAATTTCTAGGCATGCATATTCTTAGCAAGAAGTTGAATCTTTCCAAACTCTCACTCGTCTCCATACATTGACTGCCTGGTGGTGGGTCCACTGAACATATTTTCGCAAGGTGTGATGTTAATTTCGAAACACGGCCAAAATTTTGAAACATGGTGAGTTATAGCATCTTTGATTATTTTCGAAACACGGTCAAATTTCTAGGCATGCGTATTCTTAGCAATAAGTTGAATCATTCCAAACTCTCACTCGTTCTCGATACATTGACTGCCTGGTGGGTCCAGTGAACAGATTTTCACAAGATGTGAAGTTAATTTCGAAACGCACGCAAAATTTCAAAACACGGTGAGCCATAGTCTCTTTACTTGTTTTCAAAATACGGTCAAATTTCTAGGCATGCATATTCTTAGCAAGAAGTTGAATCTTTCCAAACTACCACTCATCTCGATACATTGACTTCCTGGTAGTGGGTCCAGTGAATAGATTTTTGCAAGGTGTGAAGTTAATTTCGAAATGCATGCAAAATTTCAAAAATGCGGTGAGCCATAGCCACTTTGACTGTTTTCAAAATACGGTCAAATTTCTAGGCATGCATATTCTTAGCAATAAGTTGAATGTTTCAAAACTCTCACTCGTTCTCCATACATTGGCTACGGCCTAGTGGGTCTAGTGAACAGATTTTGGCAAGGTGTGGAGTTAATTTCGAAACACACGCAAAATTTCAAAACACGGTGAGCCATAGCCACTTTGATTGTTTTCAAAACACGGTCCATATTTCGAGGCATGCATATTCTTAGCAAGAAGTTGAATCTTTCCAAACTCTTACTCGTTCTCGATACATTGACTGTCTGGTGGGTCCACTGAAAAGATTATTGCAAGGGGTGAAGTTAATTTCGAAACACCACCAAAATTTTAAAACTCGGATAGTCATGGTCTCTGTTTTTGTTTTCCAAACACGGTCAAATTTCTAGGCATGCATATTCTTAGCAAGAAGTTGAATCTTGCCAAACTCTCACTTGTTCTTGATACATTGACTGCTTGGTGGATTCATTGGACAGATTTTCGCAAGGTATGAAGTTAATTTCGAAACACAACCAAAATTTCGAAACACGGTGAGTCATAGTCTCTTTTATTGTTTTCAAAACACTGTCAAATTTCTAGGCATGCATATTCGTAGCAATAAGTTGATTCATTCCAAACTCTCACTCGTTCTCGATACATTGAGTACCTGGTGGGTCCAGTGAACAGATTTTTGCAAGGTGTGAAGTTAATTTCTAAACGCATGCAAAATTTCAAAACGCTGTGAGCCATAATCACTTTGATTGTTTTCAAAACAAAGTCAAATTTCTAGGCATGCATATTCTTAGCAATAAGTTGAATCATTCCAAACTCTCACTCATTCTCGATACATTGACTCCCTGGTGGGTCCAGTGAACAGATTTTCGCAAGGTGTGAAGTTAATTTCGAAACGCACGCAAAATTTCAAAATGTGGTGAGCCATAGACACTTCGATTGTTTTCAAAACACGGTCAAATTTCTAGGCATGCATATTCTTAGCAATAAGTTGAACCATTCCAAACTCTCACCCGTTCTCGATACATTGACTACCTGATAGGTCCATTGAACAGATTATCGCAAGGTGTGAAGTAAATTTCGAAACACAGCCAAACTTTCAAAAAATAGTGAGTCATAGTCTCTTTGATTGTTTTCAAAACATGGTCAAACTTCTAGGCATGCATATTCTTAGCAAGAAGTTGAATCTTTCCAAACAACTCTCACTCGTTCTTGATACATTGACTGCCTGGTGGGTCCACTGAAAAAATTATCGCAAGATGTGAAGTTAATTTCGGAACACAGCCAAAATTCAAAACACGATGAATCATAGTCCCTTTGTTTGTTTTCAAAACATGGTCAAATTTCTAGGCATGCATATTCTTAGCAAGAAGTTAATTTCGAAACACACCGAGAAATACTAGTATACTACTAGTAGAGAGTAGCAAAATGAATTGCCTTGGCTGTGTCGTAAGGCAGGATGGCTTTATCCAATCGCTAGGCACCGAGGCCCACTTGCGACGTGCATTTGAGCACCTGTGTCTCTTGCGTCTCCCTAGAAACCGTGGTATGATGACAACTGCATCTAAGCAGTACAGGACTGCAGTACACTACTGAAGTCTTACTTCACGAATTAGTGAGCAGGAGTACTCGAGTACTACTCTGTACTACTAGAACCCTACTGCCACCGTTGCCCGCCACCTGCCACCCTAGGAGTAGTAAAAAGCTGCAAATAGCCACCGTCGCCCGCCACCCACCGCCCGCAGATGCCTGCCTACTGGAGTACTAGTAGTAGTATAGTAAAAAGAAGACATATGTACTATATTACTATTGGAGTACTGGTAGTACAACTCGAGTATAAAAAGACATATACTCCATATTACTGGAGTACTAGTTCAAATGTACTACGTACTACTACTAGTACTCTGTATCTGTATCTGGACTAGCTTTAACCACAAGAAAGAAATGGAGAAGAGAAACGAGTCTGCCATGCCGAGAAAGAAAGAGACAGAACAGACAAGCAGATAGAATAAAATGCAGATGGTGTTGAAGGCATGCATGCAGTCCTCGTTCTCTCCCCCGTAGCACTATACACTTTGCGCCAGGCCCTAGGTTTATCCGTCTCTCTCTTGGTGTAGACCTTTTCCATTTCCAAAAAAAGGCGTAGACCTTCTTAGCACTCATGCGGGTAGGATCTGTTTGTCTAGTACAGTACTGTACAGGGTATTAAGTGCCTGATTTACTCTCACATGTCAATGTTCTGCAGCCTTCGTTAAAAAAACTCAATGCTGCATAAAAATTCAGGACTGCGGGCACTACATCAGCGAGCCATGCTACTAGGGAACCACTCCAATGTTGGGCGCGTCGGCAGATTCCACCAAGAGCTAGCCGGCGATGGACAAAGACGAGCTAGCGCCGATAACTGTTCTATGCCCCGACGACGGCTGCCTCACATGGTCGCCTACCACGAGCTCGACGACCACAAGGCCGCGTGCCCGTACGGCCCGTGCGGCTGCACGGAGGTTGGCTGCATATTCACCGCCTCGCCGGTCGAGCTCCTTTTGCACCTCAACGGCGTCCATAAGGTACAAGTGCATAGGCTACATACGGCCAGCACATGGAGTGTATAGTAACGATGTCATTACCATCCTTTCAGCCATCCATGGTCATCGTCTACGGTGATGACGCTACCGTGTTCAGCCTCATCATCGGCGAGCTCAGCCAGGCCACCACCGTTTTGTCGGTGTGTGTCAAGGCAGCCTCGTGCTCGTGGCCCCGGTACAGGGTGAAGCTGTGCATGACTGGCCCACAGTCGCCCGCGGACTTCTCGATGGACACCCTTAATGGGGTCATTGAGCCGACGAGTTGCACGTCGCCCGGTAGTGTTGGCCTCGAAGATCTAACGTTCCTCACGGTGCTGCCGTGATACATCACCGCGACTGATGGACAGTACAGGACGATCAAGGTGTTGTCTTTCTGCGTTTGCATCAACAGAATGAATTTATCTTAATGTAGTAGAAAAGTACCACTTGTTTACTAGTTAATATAGTAGTAGTCGGAGACAGTGTCTCTTTTGGCACTAGGAAGGGTGTATTTTTGCTGTAAACTGTCTTTGCTATTAATGTTTATATTTTGGATTTTAAGTGTTTTCTGAAATTGTTCAACTACTACTTCACGTGCCCACTGCTAGGGAGACTCGGAATGGAAATGAAGATCCAACGTCTCACGATGTTGGGATTCGAGTCTTGATCCAACGGTCAATATTCAAAGTTATTCGTACACTATATACAATGCTAAGAAAAAAATGAGAAACATGTATTTTGATACCTTTGAATACAAAAAAAGTAAATGGTTAAATTTAAACGAATTTAAGCTTCATTGTCAACGGGTATGAACATTCTTGGATTTCAAGCCGAACGACCAAGGTAAGGCCATATCAACATCATACTTTATGTTGATGATCCCATGTTAGAGAATTTGCATGGCAACAGATCTGACCATGTTTTGAAAACAATCAAAGAGGAAGTAGAAATAAGAGTTTGGCTCAGATCAGGTGATCTCTCGAGAAAAAGCCGAATAAGATTTTTTTCTTTTATGGTCCTTTATGCTAAATGTATATGGACCTCGATGTAATTTTTACTTTTTTGAGGTCCCTGATGTAAAATGTACTCCGATCGACCGTGTAAAGTTCTAACCTAAAAGTAAGTGGTGAAATTTAAATGAATTTAATCTTAGTTGTCAACGAGTATTAACCATTCTTGGATTTCAAGACGAACGACCAAGGCCAAGGCCATATGTACATCATACTTTATGCTGATGATCCCATATCAAAGAATTTGCATGCTGACAAATTTGGACATATTTTGAAAATAATCGAAGATGAAGTAGTATGAAGAGTATAGCTCGATCAGCTACTCTCTAGAGAAAGAGCTGAACCCAACTATTTTCCTTACTTAATTTTAGTGTCCTTGGTGCTAAATGTATGGACCTCGATGTAATTTCCCCATTTTGTTCGGTCTAAAAGTGTAAGTGGTGAAATTTAGATGATTTTAAGCTTACTTGTCAATAAGTATGAGCATTCTTGGATTTCAAGCCGAATGACCAAGGTCAGGGCCATATCAACATTATACTTTGTGCTGCTGATCCCATGATAGAGAATTTGCATGGCAACAGATTTGGCCATGTTTTGAAAACAATCGAAGAGGAAGTAGTATTAAGAGTTTGGCTCAGATCAGCTAATCTCTCGAGAATCAGCCAAACCAGATTTTTTTCTTTTAGGGTCCTTTATGCTAAATGTATATGGACCTCGATGTAATTTTTTCTTTTTGAGGTCCCTGATGTAAAATGTACTTCGATCGATCGTGTAAATTTCAAACCTAAAAGTATTGTGGCGAAATTTAAACGAATTTAATCTTAGTTGTCAACGAGTATGAAGCATTATTCTTGTATTTCAAGACGAACCACCAAGGTCAAGGCCATATCTACATCATACTTTATGTTGATGATCCCATATCCAAGAATTTGCATGCCGACAAATTGGCAATATTTTGAACACAAACAAAGATGAAGTAGTATGAAGAGGAGTATGGCTCGATCAGCTACTCTCTCGAGAAGGAGCCGAACCCAACTATTTTCCTTGCTTAATTTTAGGGTCCTTTGTGCTCAATGTATGGACCTCGATGTAATTTCCCCCCTTTTAGGTCTAAAACTATAAGTGGTGAAATTTAGACGATTTTAAGATTACTTATCAACGAGTATGAACATTTTTGGATTTCAAGCCGAACGACCAAGGTCAAGGCCATATCAACATCATACTTTATATGATGATGATGATCCCATGTCAGAGAATTTGCATGGCAATAGATCTGGCCATGTTTTGAAAACAATCAAAGATGAAGTAGTATCTAGAGTTTGGCTCAGATCAGCTAATCTCTCGAGAAGGAGCCGAACAAGAAATTTTTCCTTTTAGAGTCCTTTATGCTAAATGTATGGATCTCGATGTAATTTTTGCTTTTTTGAGGTCCCTGATGTAAAATATACTCCGATCGATCGTGTAAAGTTCTAACCTCCTAAAAGTAAGTGGTGAAATTTAAATGAATTTAAGCTTAGTTGTCAACGATTATGAACCATTCTTGTATTTCAAGACGAACGACCAAGGTCAAGGCCATATCTACACCATACTTTATGATGATGATCCCATATCCAAGAATTTGCATGCCGACAAATTTGGCCATATTTTGATATCAATTGAAGATGAAGTAGTATGAAGAGTGTGGCTCGATCGGCTACACTCTCGAGAAGGAGCCGAACCCGACTGTATTGCTTGCTTGATTTTAGGGTTCTTTGTGCTAAATGTATGGACCTCGATGTAAATTTACCCCTTTTTAGGTCCTTGTTGTAAAATGTTCTCCCACCGACCATGTAAAATTCTAACCTATAAGTAAGTGGTGAAATTTAAATGAATTTCAGCTTATAGTTGTCAACGAGTATGGACATCCTTGCATTTCAAGTCGAACGACCAAAAGTTCAAGGCCATATCTCTACATCAGACTTTATACTGATGATCCCATATCGAAGAATTTGCATGCCAAAAATTTGGCCATATTTTGAAAACAATCGAAGGTGAAGTAGTATGAAGAGTGTGGAGCGATCAGCTGCTCTCTCGAGAAGGGGCCGAACCCGACTATTTTCTTTGCTCAATTTTAGGGTCATTTGTGCTAAATGTGTGGACCTCGATGTAATTTTTGCTTTTTTAGTTCCTTGATGTAGAATGTACTCCCACTGACCGTGTAAAATGCCAACCTAAAAGTAAGTGGTGAATTTCAACGAATTTAAGCATAGTTGTCAACGAGTATGAAAAAATCTTGGATTTCAAGCCGAACGACCAAAAGGTTAAGGCCATATCTCTACATCAGACTTTATGTTGATGATGCCATATCCAAGAATTTTCATGCCGACAAATTGGACCATATTTTGAAAACAATCGAAGATAAAGTAGTATGTAGAGTGTGGCTCGATCGGCTACTCTCTCGAGGAGGAGCCTAACCCGACTGTTTTCTTTGCTCAATTTTAGGGTCATTTGTGCTAAATGCGTGGACCTTGGTGTAAATTTCCTTTTTTTAGGTCCTTGATGTAGAATGTACTCCCACTGACCGTGTAAAATGCTAACCTAAAAGTAAGTGCTGAATTTCAACGAATTTAAGCATAGTTGTCAACAAGTATCAAAAAATCTTGGATTTCAAGCCGAACGACCAAAAGGTTAAGGCTATATCTCTACATCAGACTTTATGTTGATGATGTGATATCCAAGAATTTGCATGCCGACAAATTGGGCCATATTTTGAAAATAATCGAAGATAAAGTAGTATGTAGAGTGTGGCTCGATCAGCTACTCTCTCGAGAAGGAGCCAAACCCGACTGTTTTCTTTGCTCAATTTTAGGGTCATTTGTGCTAAATGCATGGAACTTGATGTAAATTTCCTTTTTTTAGGTCCTTGATGTAGAATGTACTCCCACTGACCGTGTAAAATGCTAACCTAAAAGTAAGCGGTGAATTTCAATGAATTTAAGAATAGTTGTCAACGAGTATGAAAAAACATGGATTTCAAGGCGAATGACCATAAGGTCAAGGACATATCTCTACATCAAACTTTATGCTGATGATCCCATATTCAAGAATTTGCATGCCGAAAAATTTGGCCATATTTTGAAAACAATCGAAGATGAAGTAGTATGAAGAGTGTGGCTCGATCAGCTACTCTCTCGAGAAGGAGCCAAACCCGACTGTTTTCTTTGCTCAATTTTTTGGTCCTTTGTGCTAAATGTGTGGACCTCGATATAATTTCCCTTTTTTTAGGTCCTTGATGTAGAATGTACTCCCATCGACCGTCTAAAATATTAACCTAAAAGTAATTGGTGAAATTTCAACGAATTTAAGCATAGTTGTCAACGAGTATGAAAAAATCTTGGATTTCAAGGCGAACGACCACAAAGTCAAGGCCATATCTCTACATTAGACTTTATGCTCAGGATCCCATATCCAAGAATTTACATGCCGACAAATTTGGCCATCTTTTCAGAACAATCAAAGATATTAAAAACAAAAAATAATCAATTTCATTTTTCCAAGTGACATAAATTTATTTTTCTGAAAAGCAAGAAGAATTTATTTGCTTTTTTCTGTTAAGAAAATAATGAGCGAGAAGAGACTATGATCATAGAGGAGGCAGCGAGAGATCTGCGAAGAGGAGGATTTGAAGGTGGTGCGATGTCAGAGCAAAGCTAGGATGGGTTCCTGAGACGAGGTAGAGGGTACAGTGAGTAGAGTAAATTTAAGGAGCACAATATATATGCACGCAAAACAAAATGTGTTTTCTCTCTCCTTCATTCCCCCATCACCACCCCCACACCCTGGCCAGCTGATCTCTCGCCCGTCCACAAAGTGGCACTACGCACGCGCGTCGACCAACAACCTGCCATTGGTGGCTCCATTTCTTTGTCGGCGGCTTCGTGTCTTTGTCTGGCTTGTTCGTCAGTTACGTTGGTGGGAACCATTTTGGTACTTACAATAGAGTAGCAATTCAAACTTCCTGGTTTCGAATTTTTCACTTCCTTCACAAACATCCAGGGGGAAGAATATTCAATAGATCGTCATTCGCAGAATCGCAGTACTACTACTAGTACTACAGGGTATAGTGAGTAGTACCAAAAGAAACTTTTTTGACGAGTAGTACCATAAGAAACTTCATACGACCATTAACTTCATATAGTTTTGAAAACAGTCAAAGAGGAAGTAGTATTAAGAGTTTGGCTCAGATCAGGTGATCTCTCGAGAATGAGCCGAACCAGATTTGTTTCTTTTAGGGTCCTTTATGCTAAATGTATATGGACCTTGATGTAATTTTTACTTTTTTGACGTCCCTAATGTAAACCGTACTCCGATCGACCGTGTAAAGTTCTAAGCTAAAAGTAAGTGGTGAAATTTAAACGAATTTAAGCTTAGTTGTCAACGAGTATTAACCATTCTTGTATTTCAAGACGAATGACCAAAGTCAAGGCCATATCTACATCATACTTTATGCTCATGATCCCATATCCAAGAATTTGCATGCCCACAAATTTGGCCATATTTTGAAAATAATCGAAGATGAAGTAGTATGAAGAGTATGGCTCGATCGGCTACTCTCTAGAGAAGGAGCTGAACCCGACTATTTTTCTTGCTTAATTTTAGTGTCCTTTGTGCTAAATGTATGGACCTTGATGTAATTTCCCCCTTTTGTTAGGTCTAAAAGTGTAAGAGGTGAAATATAGATGATTTTAAGCTTACTTGACAATAAGTATTAGCATTCTTGGATTTCAAGCCGAATGACCAACGTCAAGGCCATATAAACATTATGCTTTGTGCTGATGATCCCATGTTAGAGAATTTGCATCGCAACAGATTTGGCCATGTTTTGAAAACAATCGAAGAGGAAGTAGTATTAAGAGTTTGGCTCAGATCAGCTGATCTCTTGAGAATGAGCCAAACCAGATTTTTTCTTTTAGGGTCCTTTATGCTAAATGTATATGTACCTCGATGTAATTTTTGCTTTTTGAGGTCCGTGATGTAAAATGTACTTCAGTCGACCGTGTAAAGTTCTAACCTAAAAGTATTGTGGTGACATTTAAACGAATTTAAGCTTAGTTGTCAACCAGTAAGAAGCATTATTCTTGTATTTCAAGACAAACCACCAAGGTCAAGGCCATATCTACATCATACTTTATGTTGATGATCCCATATCCAAGAATTTGCATGCCGACAAATTTGGCAATACTATGAACACAATCAAGGATGAAGTAGTATGAAGAGGAGTATGGCTCGATCAGCTACTCTCTCGAGAAGGAGACGAACCCGACTATTTTCCTTGCTTAATTTTAGGGTCCTTTATGCTCAATGTATGGACCTCGATGTAATTTCCCCCTTTTAGGTCTAAAAGTGTAAGTGGTGAAATTTAGACGATTTTAAGCTTACTTATCAATGAGTATGAACATTCTTGGATTTCAAGCCGAACAACCAAGGTCAAGGCCATATTAACATCACACTTTATATGATGATGATGATCCCATGTCAGAGAATTTGCATGGCAATAGATCTGGCCATGTTTTGAAAACAATCGAACATGAAGTAGTATCAAGAGTTTGGCCTAGATCAGCTGATCTCTCGAGAAGGAGTCGAACAATCAATTTTTACTTTTAGTGTCCTTTATGCTAAATGTATGGACATCGATGTATTTTTTGGTTTTTTGAGGTCCCCGATGTAAAATGTACTCTAATCAATCGTGTAAACTTCTAACCTCCTAAAAGTAAGTGGTGAAATTTAAACAAATTTAAGCTTAGTTGTCAACAAGTATGAAGCATTCTTGTATTTCAAGACAACGACCAAGGTCAAGGCCATATCTACACCATCCTTTATGATGATGATCCCATATCCAAGAATTTGCATGCCGACAAATTTGGCCATATTTTGATAACAATTGAAGATGAAGTAGTATGAAGAGTGTGGCTCGATCAGCTACTCTCTCGAGAAGGAGCCGAACCCGACTGTTTTGCTTGCTTGTTTTTAGGGTTCTTTGTGCTAAATGTATGGACCTCGATGTAAATTTTCCCCTTTTTAGGTCCTTGTTGTAAAATGTAGTCCCACCGACCGTGTAAAATTCTAACCTAAAAGTAAGTGGTGAAATTTAAACTAAATTAAGCTTATAGTTGTCAACGAGTATGCACATCCTTGGATTTCAAATCGAATGACCAAAAGGTCAAGGCCATATCTCTACATCAGACTTTATGCTGATGATCCCATATCCAAGAATTTGTATGCTGACAAATTTGGCCATATAATCGAAGATGATGTAGTATGAAGGTGTGGCTCGATCAGCTACTCTCTCGAGAAGGAGCCAAACCCGACAGTTTTCTTTGCTCAATTTTAGGGTGATTTGTGCTAAATGCGTGGACCTTGATGTAAATTTCCTTTTTTAGTTCCTTGATGTAGAATGTACTCCCACTGACCGTGTAAACTTCTAACCTAAAAGTAAGTGTTGAATTTCAACGAATTTAAGCATAGTTGTCAACGAGTATGAAAAAATCTTGGATTTCAAGCTGAACAACCAAAAGGTCAAGGCCATATCTCTATATCAGACTTTATGTTGATGATCCCATATCTAAGAATTTGCATGCCGACGAATTTGGCCATATTTTGAAAACAAACAAAGATAATGTAGTATGTAGAGTGTGGCTCGATCAGCTACTCTCTCGAGAAGGAGTCGAACCTGACTGTTTTCTTTGCTCAATTTTAGGGTCATTTGTGCTAAATGTGTGGACCTTGATGTAATTTTCCTTCTTTAGGTCCTTTGTGTAGAATGTACTCCCACTGACCGTGTAAAATACTAACCTAAAAGTAAGTGGTGAATTTCAACGAATTTAAGCATAGTTGTCAACGAGTATGAAAAAAACTTGGATTTCAAGGCAAACGACCACGAGGTCAAGGACATATCTCTATATCAAACTTTATGTTGTTGATCCCATATCCAAGCACACTAAAAGATATGCACAAACCTCAAAACACACTTCTCAATAATTCTAGAATGTTCTTCGTCATTTCTCTAGAGCATGGCGAGTACTGTTAGGTAGCTAATAGGTTGATTACTACTACTCCCTCCGAGCCATATTAGTTAACTTGGATTTGTCTAGATACAGATGTATCTAATACTAAAGTCTATCTAGATATATCCATATCTAGACAAATCTGAGGCAACTAATATGGGTCGGAGGGAGTACATGATACAAAGTATAAGAATCAAATATACAACGGATATTCTATAGACGTGGCTCAAAATTATAATTATTTTTTGAGCTTCACCTATTATTATAGTTTTTAATAGTCCTAATTATCAGAGTTGGGCATGTGGGTTCAAATCCTTCACGTGCTAGAAAAGCGATTCTACGGTGCACGCTATCTAGCAGGGAGGGGAGAAATGTGGGTTCACATCCTTTCCTGAAACACAGTCTACGTGACGAGACGGTACAATACTGAGCCAGGACGTGACAACTTGTTAGTCTAGCACTCTAGCTATAACTCCAGCAGGCGTCCTTGATCCACTGCAGAAGATCGACGAGGGAACACGAAAAATTAACACCCCTCGTTCAAAGAGCCTTCCATCTTCGCCATCTCCGGTGATCCCCATTCGCTAACGCTGGCTAGCCCCACTTTGGATCCTCTCGAGCGCCACACTTCCTAAATTTTCCTAGCCATTTCTCGCCTGTTGCATTGGTTCTTGCAGGCCTCCATCACTCTCATCCAAGAAACCCCAACAATCATATTTGAATCCGCCCTCGCCCCCAGTCCATCCGGACGCAATGGCAGATTCGATGCACAACATTCAGTATGGTGGCTGGAGCAAGGTCAGCAATGACGCCTTCGGAGAAATCGCCCTGCGTATGGACACTACCAGTGCCATCCGGCTGGCCGCATGATTCAAGGAGTTGCGCCACCAAGTCATCGGCGGAAAAGGTAGCAGATGCCCCAATGTCGGTTGCGGGACATTGGTCGCCTTCCACGACTTCCTCAACCATAGGATGGCGTGCCCGCACGGCCCATGCAACTGCACTTAGCCTGGCTGTGAGTTTGCCGCCCCGCCCACAACACTCCTCGCTCGCCTCGAAAAAGTCCACTCAATTGAAGTGCAGAGTTTCCACTACCACTACTAGGAAAACGCACGTCTGTGGTGCACCAGTTTTCCCCTCCTGTGCGCACTAGGGGTGCGCCACGACTTCTGTGCTACGGCTAAAAAGTGCCCATAGCGCATTGTGAGGTGCGCTACAGGTATGTCGAGTTAGTGGTAGCGCACATCCTTGTGCGCCACTACTGTTTTTCCTGTGGCGCATGACATAGTGCGCTACTAGTATTTGACAATGTGCGCCACTAACGTAGTGCGCCACTAACCAAGTATTTGTGCGCCACAGGTATCTCGAGTTAGTGGTAGCGCACAGCCTTGTGCGCCACTATTGTTTTTACCTGTGGCGTATGACATAGTGCGCTACTAGTATTTGTCAACATGCGCCACTAACGTAGTGCGCCACTAGCCAAGTATTTGTGCGCCACGACTGAGCTTTTAAAAAAAATACTCAATACAGATGATATTCAATACATATTATATACAATACAGCTGATATACACAGATATATAATACAGAAATAAATACACAGATATACAATACAGAAATAAATACACATACAAGATAGAAAAAAATACATATAGATAAGTCACATACATAAATACACAGTATAAGTTACATTATTTCGATCAAGTTACAAAGTATCTAGTGATGATATGAATACATGTCTCAGCCAAGTTAGAGCTCGCGGAAGCTCACCTAGACATCTAAAGTAGGAACATGCAGGACAGACAACCAAGGACGATAACCATCACCACGACGGAGGTGTAGGTCTTCATCCGGTTCCTCATCCTAACTCCCGCTAGATAGCGCGCGTATCTAGCTTCTGCCTCCGCCATAGTGTTGTACCCTTTGTAGCTATTGCCGCAGAAACGGTGCACCTGTCTCCGGCAGTCTTCCCAATCATCGTAGACTCTGGGAACCCGTCCCTTGTACATGACGTACCACGTCATCTAAAAGTTGGCAATAATAATTAAATGGTGGGTGAAAAAACAAGTAAAAGTCGCATATACAGATATACTTATCAAATAAGGTAACAAAGCAAGCAAAAAATACCAAGTAGTAGCATGTACATGTCGACACACACAAGTACTTGTGGGGATAAAGAACTACAACTAGACCAACACATCAAGACTTCTGGCTCGGCTCAGGGAATGGGAGGACGCCTTGTTTCGTCATGAATGCCCTATAGTCACCCTGCATCTTTAGGCGATCTACTACGTCACGGTTATACGGGGGATTGCCTCCATAGAAGACCCCCCCTGAAGTCATGACATCACGGCTAATGATTGCCCCAAACTGTTGTTGGATGCGATACATCTCTTGTCTAATATCTGAATCATTGATCCTGGCCTTGACTTTGGCCCACTGTTTGAGATGACCTGGCAGCGTAGAATTTTGTTGCTCTAGTAGGAACGCCCTCATGTGATGGAGTGCATAGTAGGCTTCCTTCTGACTGCCTACCGGCTGCTTCATGCAGGGGAATTCCATCACATGGGTGAAGACGTGCCTGCCAAACTTGAGCTTCTTACGCACGAAGGTGGCGCCTTCCGCTGAGGCATAGCCGGTGAGAGCATCATCCAGAACTTCCTTGATCGTGTCATAGTTTTTCTTCTTTTCATGACTCCCTGAGTAGAAATACGTGGCTTGCGAATGTTTCAGCGACAAGCAGATGAGTGTGCAGTGTTGATCTCTGTGCAAAACAATTCAAATGGAATGTGTTGGAAAAAGAATGATGAAAATATAATAAAGCATGTTATGGCGGCGAGTGAATAATGACTTAGTCGGGAAAGAAAGGCACGAGAATATATTCATTTGTCTTGTTCGCCACCAAGATGCCTTGGAGGTACAAGGCCACGAATTGCCGTTCAATGGCGCTTCCCAAGCAGCCATCACGCATGTAGTAGGGGTCCACTATAGCGATGCCCAGGGTGTTCTCTGTAATGATCTGAATGGCCAGGCTGAGAGAAAACAGGCGTACCATGGTATAGTGCAGCGGATACATGTGGAACATATTGAAGATGTCGTCAAACCATAGGAAGAATAGATCGCGGGGACATTATCGACAAAGCCCAAGCCTCGTGGCACCTTAACCACGAATACCGGGTGCGAGGGATCTTTCTCCACAAGAAGGCGTCTCTCTATCGTCAGCACACCGTCATGCACACTCCTCATTTCTGAAGTGGCGAGCCTGAGCAATTTCTTAGTTAGCATGGGCTCACCCACCACATGCATCCTCCACATAATACCCTTGGATCTTGGTGGCCCGTCCTGAAACCTGATCGGATTCGCAGTTGACGCCACCGGCTGGCTCGAGCTGTGAGATTTTCTTTTCCTGGTCTTCTTGCCTTTTGGGAAGTGGGTAGGCACAGCAATCTGAGCATCGATCGCCCTATGTAGTGTGTCACGACTTAGAACAAAGGGCCAGTTGGATGTATCCGCTGGCTCGATGAAGGTGCAAGCTAGAGGCGTCTCCTGAGAACAAAAGAGACGTTTGTTGTAAGTGGCTTTCTCTGCGGGGCCACCAGCTGGGTCTTCGTTTAGGTCGCCGGGGAAAAGATTAGTGTTGATGAAATCATCGAAGTAATCTTCATCATCCTCGTTCGGATCCTGCGCCATGGTCATGTCAATATGACCAGCCAAACAATCGCGTGGAGGCGACGGCGGTAGCGGTGTGGGGGTCTTGCCATGGCTTGGCGCTGGCACGACAGGCGATGTTGTTGTCTGTGGGGTGATGGCCCCGGCCGTCCCCAAACGAATCATGCTCTTTGGCCATAAGAGGAATAAGCCGAAGCAACTTCTGAGGATAGACGACTCTTGTTCATCCACTCCTGGGGGTTGAATGGGACGTTCCAGGTCGTCGCAGCCCCTTAGCACCCGGATAATTTTAACCCTATGCATGCTATCTGGCATCGTCTTTGAGTGGAACGTGCGGTGCAAGGGTTGAATGATGGTACCCTTGGCAACATCCCTCAACTCGTTGTTCACGAAGCTTAAGAGAGTGCATGGAACATCCGTCTGCGAAAAACATGTATGGCATTAAAAAGATGCCATAGGAGTAATAAATGGCAAGGCGGTAAAGTATTTGGTTTACCGTGATGGCGTCGAGCTCGGCTAATGTCGAGGCACCGCATACAACGACGGGCGTGCAAGAGACGAAGGGGCTGCTTGATGGCATGGTGCCGGCCGCCAGTGTATTCTCCCTATCGGTTGCATTAAGCTCCGGCGCTGCGGTGATGGCAGGGGGAGTCACCAATGCTTCCGGTGCCGCCGTGCTAGCAGGCAGAGTCACCAATGCTTCTGGCACCGCCGTGCTAGCGGGCGGAGTCACGAACACATAATTCACCGGGTTCGTCGGCGCCGCATTGTTTGAGTGGCTACTGACCATGCTTGGAATCGGGCACGGCCCTTGTCGACCACCCGCACTCCAGTTCGCTATTGACTCCACCAAGGTAGGCAGGATGGAGGTGAGGGTGATTGCCAAGTTGTCTTGGACGATCTGCGGGATCCGCGCCACTTGTTCCTTAAGTTCCTGAACCTCGCGGTTTTCCTCGTCGCTCCTTCCCTCCATACGCGTCCTCGGCGGTGGACCAATATGATCCACCCAATCCTTAGCCCCGAAGCCGGCCAGACGGCGAGCCGACGATGGCTTATTTGTAACCGGCGTGATTTTCTTGACCTGATTCATCGCCCTGTTAAAAGGGTTATCCCACCGGGTGGCTGCCGTCGACCCGTGGGATGAGGAACCATGGGATCCCTGACTAGCAATTTCCTGCTCCTGCAGAAGAAGTAACGTGAACCGTTTAGAAATTCGACTTGATCGATTAGAAAATCGACTTGATCCGCGGTAATTAAATTACTTACCACAAGAACATCGAAGTCCTTCACCTTAGTTTCCGCGGTGAGTTCTTTGGTTTTGGGGTCCACATGGTAACGAGCCCTGATAAAGTTTCAAAGCTGCTTGTTTTCAAATTTCGAAAAGGGGTTAGGTATCCCCTTAGCTCTATACTCGTCGACCTCCTTATCCCATTTGGGCTCCGCAGCTCTGTAACCACCAGATCGGAGATGGTGGTGACCTATATTCATCCCCTGCAATTCCTTTCCCCGCCTACTCGAGGCCTTGGCTGCTTCGGATTTCCACTTGGCCTTGAACTCCTAGAATTGATCTTCGGTGATCTGCGGGTCAATCTTCTGGATCTCCTCGAGACTTTTCCCTTCTTTAAATATCTTCTTCTTTATCCGGGTTCTCTAGCTGGCCAGGGCGATGCTCATCCTCGTGAGGGCGGATTTATTTACTTCATTCCCATGATAATCTGTGTTCCGATATTAAAGGGGGAACTTGTATCTTGCGTGCAGCTTCTCGAAGAGGAGTGTGTGCAAATGGCCATTATCTTTATGCTGAAGATTCTCGGTGTTGATCGAGATGGCGGTCCGGGTGATAGCCGCCACTTGCCCACCGTACCCTTTGACCACATGGTCGGGCGCCAAAGGAACACCTGTTGGGCTCACTTCGGTAATTTCCTCTCTGACGGTGCCGACCGTGTTTGGGCGCCTTTCCTTCTTCTTCTTAGGCGAATTACTACCACTTGTTGTGCCCTCGCCGCCATCAGTGGTTTCATCATCCGCCGTTCCTTCAGCCGCTTCTTCTTCCTCCGCGTCTTCCATCTCATTGGTGTCGCTCTCGGAAGGGTTGTATTCTTCATCGCCCTCTGTCATTCTTTCTAGCCGCTCGACCTTCTCCCAGAATGACAAGGGTCTGTTTTGAGGTCTCACTTCTCCTTCAGCGTTGATACGCTGAGAAGAGCCAGCCTTGTCGTTGTCACACGTGTTTGCACTAATAAAAGGCAAATAATGGTTAGTAAAGTGCGCGGAAAAATCCGGCATGACCTTTGCTCATTTTTGTTAAACTAGGAGTGCCCGATTTCTGCCGAAACGGAAGTTAATCAACATTTTGGCGAAAATCGGGACTCAATTCATACAAGCACCTGCATACGGATACAACTAGGCAGGGTAATATAGCTACGAATACATCAAAGCACAACAACCATTCTAACTGGTATTTAAAGGAGAGCATAACCAAGAATGGTGAAAGGCGGGAACATATATCAGCAAGTGCACTTCAATAAAATTACAGCAAGTGCACTTCAATAAAATTACAGCAAGTGCACTTCAATAAAATTATAGCAAGTGCACTTCAATGAAAACAAGCAAATTACAGCAAGTGCACTTCAATAAAATGGTAGCAAGAACAGCAATTGACAACAAGCAAATTACAGCAAATAAAATTCATTTTCTGTTTCATTCTATTCAAGAACAGGAAATAAAATTCTATTCATTTTCTATTTCATTCTATTCATTTTATTCTTAGGCCTCCAACATCATATATTCTTCCATGTTGATCAAGATTCCTAGGCAGCTTCATTTTCATTAAAATTCTAGAATCATATGTAAATTAGTGTGGTTATTCAATTTATGATTTCTCTCTTTGCAGTTGCAAGCAATTCTACCACTGGGTAAGATAAACTTGCGGTAAATATGTTCTTACATATAAATATATAATAACAAAGTCTGACGTATAGAGCTATTCAGTTCTATGTGCCGGGTTATGGTCTCCAGTGCTTCATGGATAAGACATGCTAGATAATATTTTCATAAGTCCTATCAGTGCAACTAGCTAGAACAAAATGGCAAAAGGTGAGAAACTGCGAAGTAAAACCCTCCTGAAATAGAAGCACCAACTATTTACTCGAGCATATATAAATTGCAAAGCTGGATGAGTTGGAAATTCACAAAGACTCCTTGTAATTTTGCACAACTATTTACTCGAGCATATATAAATTGCACATATCATATTGTACTAGCATTTCAGCATCTGCATACACGCAGATCACTCGTGGATGTGTATGTTGAAGAATTTCTCTAAAACCAGTGATTATATGTTGTAGATGCTTGATAAAGAACATGTACTTGATCTTGCATGACAACTTAGCAGTAGATTCGGCCTCTGCAACACCGTCTGCCATGGGATTAATGAATCAAACATGTGCCGGCAATAGATGAGCAAAACAAGGCGTGATGAGCAGTTTTTTACAGATGGGCTAAACCAGCTAGTGACTGGTGACAGGGGATGGTACTGAGACACATCGTCAGAAATATAGCTAATTGGCACTACACAGATACAGTGTGTTTCTTGTAAGGCTTAGGCACATTCAGAATAGTACAAATAATCCCCTGACTATTCTAACCTGGTCCAAGCAGTTCTAAACCAAGCAGTTCAGGCACATTCAGAGTAGTACAAATAATCCCCTGACATTCAGAGTAGTACAAATAACCTGGTCCAAGTAGTTCTAAACAGAGTGTTAGGCCTGGTTCTGATAGCAGAGTTTGGTTCTCAAATTAATGCTTCAAGTAAGAACACTAGAGGCTACTTTGGGTGGTCGTTGATGGATTTCTGAAACCAGGAAGGGGATTGGGGGTCAGAGGTTCCATCTGCCATGGGAGGGGGAAGGGGTACGGGTGCTGGACGTGGGGAAACGAGGGGGGGAGAATGCCTTAGGGGTGGCGTGGCAGAACACACAGGCATCAGCGCGGCCGTTGAACAGCACGGAGAGCTCGAAGGCCTTCCTGAACAGCACGAACGAACAGCGCGGACGGAGTGGCGGCCTCCTCCGCCTCCACGGCCTCCTCCTCCTTAGATGCGCGGCGGCCTCCTCACCTCCTTCTCGGACGCGGCGGCCTCCTCTCCTCTTCCACGGCCTCCTCCTCGGTAGCGGCGAGTGCAGCGACGGGCAGATCGAGCGGCGGCGCGTCTCTCGGCTTGATCTGTGTCTGAGGATGGGGAGAGGGACAGGTCCATGCTCGACAATTGACCTGTCATGGCACTTAGCCATAGTGCACCCTGTTGTTGACACTAGGCAAGGGTGTGCTATGGCTAAGTGCCGTGTCAGGTCAAGTAAGAGGGCGGCCACCCCTGTTGTTGACACTAGCACTGCAGTATCCCACTAGTTCCGCCCTATGCTCGAAACCTGTGTGAGCACCCAGGTTCGAACCCTGGTGCCCCCCCTTTTTTTGTTTTTATGTTAAAACTACTTTAAAATGTTAAAAAATATCCCAAAAACTATGTAAACTATATAAAATATCTGTTATATGTTTTATATGACAAAAGTGGTACATATATATCATAAAAGTGGTACAAAAGTGATTCAAAGTAGAAAGAAATTAAATAATAATGTGTCCATTAATAATATGCCATCCATATGCATCAATACAATCTTTTTTGAGCATGCGTTTTACAATCTTTTTTGAGCTAGCCTTTTACAATCGTTTTTCCCTTCTTTGTCACGGTTGAATAATTTAGCCCCGGCACTTTTATGTTTCTTCGCTCGAACAGGCTACCTTTTTTGGGTAAGGTTGTCATTTTTCTTCTTGTGATGTATGTTTCTTCATCATAGCCGTCGTCATCTTCAATCTTTGGATCGCCGTACTGGTCGAAGTCTTGCTCATTGGTGACTCCATCAATTCCGATGATGTTTCTTTTTCCTCTCCTCACGACAACATGACTAGGATTTGTCGGGTCGGTAATAAAAAACATTGGTCCACTTTGCTAGCCAGTACCCATGGTTCATTTTTCGCGGCGACGTGCGCACCGGCGGCCTTGGATTTGGCTGTTACTGGTATTAATATGGTTGTGAAATACCGGTCTTCTCTTTCGACGCTCTTGGCCCATCTGACATGGAACATCGGCACCTTTTCTCCATAGTAGTCGAGCTCCCAGATCGCCTCGATCCTTTCGTAAAATATTTCCTTCATGTTGTCATCGGTGTAGAATTCCGATGTTACGCCTGAGTTCTGATAGTCACACTTGTTGTCCTTTTCCTCCGTGTAGAATGTGTAGCCGTTGATATCATACGCCTGATAGGTCACCGGGTTATTCATGGGTCCCTGCGATAAGGTGAATATGATGTTTTCCTCCATAGAATGCGATTGCAGGGGATTATCTAGGAGCGTCTATCTAAACCAACGCGTGAAATCTGAGTTGTCCTCTTTGATTATTTCTCCCTGGGGCCTCTGTATGCCCCGGTCACTGTACTTCTTCTCGATTGACCTTTTGTGCTTTTGTACCCAAGGATCGACCAGTTCTAAATGTTGTAGCGCGACTAGGTTTGCTCTATCAAAGTCTGCGTGTCGACGATTGTAGTCTGCATGCAGTACGCGACGACCCTCTTAGTGACCCGATCCATCGAGCTTGCCAAGGTGCCTATTGACGGGAAGACCGACATGGTTCTCGATGCCTAGATAATTCGTGCAGAAAGAGATGAACTCTTCGGCCAGAAAGCCCTTGGCTATGCTTCCATCTGGACGGGACCTATTGCGAACGTATCCTTTGATGTGTCTGTTCATCCTTTCGAACGGCATCATGCTGCGGAGGAACATCGGCCCGAGTTGGATCATATCCTCCACGATATGGACTAGTAGATGCACCATAATGTCGAAGAATGCGGGTGGGAAGTAGATCTCGAGCTCGCATAGTATCACCACGATCTCCTCTTGTAGCCCCCGAGCTATTTCACGCCAACTGACTTTCGCGAGACGACGTCGAAAAACTTGTAGAGCCCAAACAATATTTCTCGGACATGCTCGTCCATTATACCTCGTAGTGCAACCGGAAGTATCTGCGTCATTAGCACGACACACTCGTGAGACTTCATCCCACTAAACCTCTGCTTAGCCTCATCTAGGTACCTACTTATCTTGCCCGCGTAGCCGTAAGGAAATTTGACTCCTAGAAGACACTTGAAAAACTGTTTGATCTCATCCTGGCTTAGTGTGAAGCACGAAGGGGGGCAGTAATATTCGTTCTTCTTGACCTTTTTACCCTTTCGACAACCTTGTGTCGCCTCCGACTGATGATCATCGTCATCTTCCTGATTATCAGGAGTAGGGCGTCCTCCGTGAAGATCCTTCCGGATGCCCATGAATATCAAGTCATTCCTTGCTTTAGGACCATCTTTCGTCCTATCTGGCATGTTGATTAGGATGGCGACTAGACTCTCACACACGTTCTTCGTGATATGCATGATGTCAAGGCTATGAGGCGTGCGGAGAAACTTCTAGTATGGCAACTCCCAGAAAACAGACCTTGTTTTCCATACCTTCATCAACAGCTTGTCTTGCTGCCTCTTTCGCTTCTTTCCCGGTTTAGGACACTCTTTCCAGTTTTTCAGCAATTCATCCACTTCTTCGCTGCTCCTCTGCTCTGGGATTCCTCGGGTCTCGGATTTTCCATTGAATAGATCTCCATGTTTTCTCCATGCATCATTCTTTCCAAGCCACCTTCGGTGCCCCATGAACACGGTTTTCGAAGACCCTGGATCTTTCTCTAGTTGGAGATAGGTCGTGTTATCCATGCACCTAACGCATGCGTAGAATCCTTGGATAACCTGCCCGAGAAATATCCGCAACCTGGATAGTCTTACACCGTAGTGACCAACGTGGCTCTCATAGTGAAATAATCTTGTGCGACAGCGTCATACGTATTGGCTCCGGATTCCCATAACATGGCTAGCTCCTCTTTCAATAGCCCGAGATATAGATTGATGTCGGTACCAGGTTGTTTTGGCCCTTGAATTAGCATACTCATTTGTATGTATTTCTTTTTCATGCACAACCAGGGAGGGAGGTTGTACATCCATACAAACACGGGCCAAGTGTTGTGCGTGCTTCTCTGGCTACCGAACGGATTGAGTCCATCGGTGCTTGCACCTAGCCTGATGTTCCTTGAATCTCCACCGGATTCTGGGAATTCAAGGTCTAATGCTTTCCACTAGCTACCATCTGAAGGGTGCGTCAGCAGCTCGTCCTTTTCAGGGTCATCGTCATCTCCTGGCTTCTTTCTTTCCGCATGCCAGCGCATGAGATTTGCTTCCTTAGGGTCTGCAAAATAGCACTATAGACGAGGAGTGATAGGAAAATACCATACCACTTTTTGAGGAGCTTTCTTCCCTTTCTTGTATCGACTAACACCGCACACCGGGCATGTGGTTTTCTCCGCGTCCTCGCCCCGATAAATGATGCAATCGTTGATGCAGACGTGGTATCTAATGTGCGGTAGATCAAGAGGACACACGATTTTCTTGGTGTCCTCGATACTAGTTGGACACATGTTCCCCTCCGGGAGACGATCGTGCCAGAATGCCATCATATCGTCGAAGCTTGTGTCGGTCCATTTATGTTTTGCCTTCATCTCCATAGCCTCGAGCGTTACATTCAACCGGGTATCATCGGTCTTGCATCCTTCATACAATGGAGTAAACGTGTCTTTCTCAAGTTGCGCAAGCTTGGCTTTCTCTCTAGCGGCAGCCCTGGCGTTACTCGTCTGCTTGAGAAGCAGTTCTTGAACATAAGGGTCCTACACCCATCCTGACGTTGTTCCATCGTCTGCTCTGGCATGTAGATCATCATCATCCTGGTCTGCTTCCGCACCTTCACCATCTCCAGGAGACTCTTCTTCATCTCTTCCGTCCTTGCCATGATCATGATCATGTTGCCCGCCTTCCTCATTTTCCGCCGCCCCATTTACGGCCTCATCGTCTTCGTCATCACTTATCCACCGAGTGTAGCCATCCATGAAACCATGGCGGAGCAGGTGCGCCTGCAGATTTTCGGAATATGGGTCGATCAACCAATTGAGTTTGCATCTTCTGCACAGACATCTTATCTCCGTCATGTTATTTCATATCGTGTCGGCCGTCGCGCATTTCAAAAATATAGCCACAATGCCTTCGCTCATTATGCGGACCATGGTTGCCTGCGCGGTGTACACGGTAGAATTAGAAGTTTATTACAACCACAGAACCAATGCATGCATGCAATGGTCGATGGAAAATTTCGGCATGACCTATCCTAAAATTCGGACCTTTGCGAAATGCCAAAGTCTTGCCAAAATGGAAATAAATCAACATTTTGGCAAGACAATGCCAATATATGAGAGAGCATGCATGCATGCTCTCCAACACATGAGAGCATCGATCCTCTCCATAGATATGTGACCATATCATCCATACACATAAACACATCCTCTTACATAGACAACTTACCGAGATGAGAGACCACGAAAAGATCTCGAAGGAGAGGTGAGAGACCGAGAGATGGTGGCCGGAAGGAGAGCCTTCCTCTATTATGTATGTAGCATCTAAGGTAAGTTTTACAAGCTACAAATGGTGAAAGAGTGGAGAAATTGAGGTGGTAAGGAGGAGGGGGCGAGATCCAAAGAGGAAGAAGGAGGGGAAAGTGAAGTCGAAGATGGTGGATCTAGGCAATGTGCAAAAGGTTATCTGCCAAAATATAGCAGGCAGCACGCACATCCATGGCGCACATGGCGCGGTGCGCCATAGGCATAAAGAACAGTTGTGGCGCACATACCATCCGTGCGCCACAGACCTGTTTTCCCAGTTGCACAGCAGTGTGGCCCGATTTTTCCTGTAGCGCATGGTGCCGAACTGCGCCACAACTGCCGGTCACACCCAAAGAGCACTAGCCGTAGGTGCGCTACGGCTATGTGGTATACGGCCAGCAGTGCCCTGGCCCATACACATCCATGGCGCACCGCGCACATGTGCGCCACGCTTACTGCAGTTATCCATAGGGCACCTGTCGGCAGTACGCCACGCCTATTTTAGCCATGGGGTACCACTAGCACGTGCGCCACGGATGTGCGTATTACCTATAGCCGTTTTCGTAGTAGTGTACGGCGAGGAACACAGGTACATCTCTCAGCCTTTGATGGCACCTAGCTCATGGAGAGTAGAGACCGTGTTATCCGGAGACGATGGTACATTGTTTGCCGTGCGATTTGACATGCTCGACTATAGCCTCGCCGTATCCGTCCAGTGCGTCAAGTCGGCGGCGTGCTTGTTTCCACGGTACATGGTGGACTTGCAATTTTATAAACCTTCAATGATTGGAGAGGACCTAGAGGAGTTCACCGAAGATAACCTGTTTTTCGAGCCGAAGAGAAGCGCGTCGCGGCCTCCGTCAGGATTACTGAAGATTACCTTAATTTCCTGATTATGAAACATGATAGGTTCACACTGGATTACTCATTTTGCATCCACAATATAGGAGATGGCAAATATGACCATCATGATTCTGATGATGATCTACCGTTCAAGTTTATTTAGATCAAACCCTGCAGATGATCTAGCATTTCCTTTAAAACATGGCTCTGTATTTTTTTCTTGGGAGTGCCTAGATCTCAGGCGCATGAGAACTTCTTATATGTATATTTAGCATGCTGCAATTTAGTCTGCCGATTCTTACTTCCTTTAGAAATCCCAGGTTCATCTCTCAGCCGCTGTCGGCACCGCGCTCATCAAAACTAAAGAACATCAGATCTAGGGATGATGGTACGGTGTTCGTTGTGCTATTTTACATGATCGAGTGGGGCGACATCATCATATCCGTCGTGTGCATCAGGCCGGAAGGGTGCTCATCGCCCTTGTACAATGTGCATTTCACCGTCTATCACCCGTCACCAGAGGCTGGGTTTTGGGAGGGTGAAGTGCGCAATTCCTTTACTGCTGGGAGCAGGGCGGTGCCTGGAATCATGCAGAAGGAAAAGCATTCCATGGTGGTGCACCTTCAAACTTCTCAGACCCAGGGCCTGTATTACTCAATATGCATACATCGCGAGGCAGAATTCCAAATTGAGCATTCTACTACCTTAGATTTTGTTTATCCCACTTTCACTACATACCACGGATGTACGTGTACTAGAGATTGGATTTTGAATGCAGAGTAGTACTAGTATAGCACTAGTTCTTGTACTTCGGACTATTTTGTACTACTATATACCGGTACTGGTAGTACTTGTTTAGGCCAAGGACAGGAGATGGTCTTGCTTTGCCTTTATTCTATCATCGCTATTACTGAAATATTTGTTTAACTAATAGTGATGAAATGTTACTTGTTTAGATCAAGTGCAGCAGTTTGTCTTGCTTTTCTTTTGAAAGTTAGCATTGTCACAATTATCTAGATAAGTCTTGGGCATTTTGGGTTGCATATGGGGGTCACACAGGCATTGTCACTTGATTGTCAGTTTTTCTTGCTCCAATGATCGAGTCTGTTTTTTGAGCTAGAACAAGAACTGTTTCTCTCTGTACCGCTATTGAATTTCAAGCAGAAAAGCTTTTGTGAAACGAGTTTATCTAGACTCTTTTTAGTTTGTAGTTCAGAGTGTACCCATATACTAAAAGGGTCTAGATACACTCGTTTCACAAAAGCTAAAATATCTTATAATTGAAACGGAGGAAGTACTACGTATGTTTTATCGAAGTCAGGTTACTCATATTTATTTTATCATATTTTATTATAATATTTAGCATGGTGCAATTTACTCCGTTGAATCTTACTTCCTTTAGAAACTCCAGGTACATATCTCAGCCGTTGTTGGCACCGCGCTCATCGAGAGTAGAGAATATTGGATCAGGGGATGATGGTATGGAGTTTGCTCTTATATTCGACATGAGCGAGTCGGCCGACATCAGCGGATCCGTCATGTGCGTCAGGTCGGACGCATGCTCGTCGCGCTTGTACAATGTGCTGATCACTGCCTATTACCCGACAATAGATCTAGGGTTTTGGACCCGTACAATCTGCAGTTCCTCCACACCTGGGAGCTAGGAGGTGTCGGGCATCATCTGGAGGAAAAAATATTCCTTTATGTTCTGCAGTGAACCATCTCATATTACTGGCCTGCATTACTCAATATGCATCAATCGCAGGAGAGAATCCTATGATCGAGCCTATTCGGATAATAGGGAAAGCTGATCATGCGCGAAGGTTTTTTGAGATGGAACAAGAACTTATTATCTCTGTACTTCTATTGAATTTCAAGCAGGAAAGCTATTGAATCTCTCAAATGTTCTGTCGTTACTATTACTAAAGCATTTTATGGAACTAATACTGATGTACTGGTACTTGTTTTTGTTTTGAAACATGGCCATGTCACAATCTATATGAGACTTGGGAATTTTGGGTTGCATACGGGGGTCACATAGGCATTTATGTGAGAAGAAGGTACTCAAAGCATACTTGATCGTCAGTTTTGCTTGCTCCAATGGTCGAGTGTGTTTGGTAAAAAGGACAAACTGATCGCGCGATAAGGTCTTTAGAGCTGAAACAAAAACTGATTCTCTTTATACTGCTATTGTATTTCATTATCTGTATTGCTGAATTGGTCACTTTTGAAATGCTGCTGAATTGGTTAAGTGCTCATGAATATGAACTTCAAATCTGTTGATAATTTTTCTACCTTATTCTGTACTGCTAACTTTTGACATGAATAGCTGCCAAAAATAATTATCGCTTTCCCCCTCCCTCTCTGAGGTCTTTGTTTCGAATCCGGCCGAGCACATCACAATGCAATTTTTATTAACCAGGAGAAGAAATCTAGTAGCTCATTCGGCCCCTCTTTAGCCCAGGACATTTTTATTCGGTCTTTTCAGGGTTAGGGGACTGCTGACCATAGCCTAGTGAAAGAGAAAGGACCCCATGGAGCATAGCCGAGAACATATTAATTTGGCCTTTTAGGGGTCAGGGGACTGCTGAGCACAGCCCACTAAAATTTGAGAATGAAGCTCATGGAGCCTGCCCTACGGAGTATAACCCACGTAGAGTAGCCTATGTAGAATAGCCAAACTCTTTTTAATTCGGCCTTTTGGACAGTGCCCCCAACCTCTCAAAATAAATAAAACCTGCCTACCCATGTTTTTAAGAAAATACTCCATTATATGGCATTTTATAAATTGAGATGCTAGGAGCGCTGCCCTTTTATATTTTAAAAGAGATAAACATAGACACCCAAATTTTTTTTAAGAAGACTAATACAAAAATTGTAGTACTAATAAAAGTTTAATGATATTTATTCTATAAATATCTTTGTTGTAGTGGTAACACACTTAGTTTACGTTTATTTGATTTCAAGGTCTTTTGTTCGAATTGTATCTTGGATTTACATTTTTTTTAACAATATCGCATTATGGAGAGGCTGACATCACGGACCCACCAACATGCAGCATCCCTGGAGTTTGTTTTAAGGGTGGGTTCAAAACAAAAGTTTAAATACTTGTACAGAGACCTCGCATCGGGGACCCACCAGACAGAACATACAAGGCTACATCGGGGACCCACAAGCCATAACATGCCAGAGTGGCTGACATAAGGGCCCCAGCAGTAAGACCATACACGGCTGTCAAGGTGAAAACAGCGGACGCGGCCGAAAAAAAAGTCCATCATACACACGTTGCACTTACACAGAAGCTGACATATCGGACCCAGCAAGCCCAAGCATAGCCCATGAAATTAACCTATCAGTCCCAAGCATAGCCCAATACCTTCTAATTCGGCCTTTTCATGGTCTTGTGACCACCGACCATAGCCCATTCAACTTAGGAGTGAGCCCATGGAATATAAGCCATGACGAATAGGGCATCCGCCCTGAGTTTAGCGCAGAATCTTTTTAATTAAGCCTTTATGAGCATTTTTTGAACTCTGAGGCTGACATCTGGGACCCGAAAAAACAGTCCAACATACACACGTTTCTTTTAAATAGAGGCTGTCAGCTAGGACCCAGCATAGGCACGTTTCCTGCACAGAGGTGGTTGACATCTGGGATGCAGCAAGTTGCCAAGGTCAAAATAGCAGACATGACCAAAATACCAGACAGAACATACAAGGCTACATCGGGGACCCACAAGTCCATCATTTATAGAGAGGCTAATATGTGGGACCCAACAGCGCGACCTTATACAGATGTTGTATCGAGCAACATATCCAGTTCAAAACAGGAAGGCATGAGCGAGAAAAAAGTTCAGCATGTACATGTTTTTTTAATGAGAGGCTGAAATGGGAGACCCAGCAGCGTGAGCAAACAGCAGATTCGTCGAGCAACGCTATCTAGTTCGGAACATGGTAGCGCTAGAGACGAAAAAATTCCATTGTACCCACGATTCTTCTAATGTGAGACTGACATGTCAGGCCTACCAGCTTATATAAACGGCTAAAAAAACGAGCAACACTATCAAGTTCGGAACACGAAGGCGCGACAGAGGGTAAAAAATCCATCATACACATGTTTCTTCTAATGAGACGATGACACGTGGGGCCCATCATTGTGATTAAATGGTAGATGCATCGAACATCGCTATCAAGTTCGGAACAGGGTAGCGCGAGCAAAGGAAAAAAATCCATCATACACATGTTTCTTCTAATGAGAGGATGACATGTGGGGCTCAGGAGGTTGGTTAAACGGTAGATGCGTCGATTAGCGCTATCAACTCGGAACGGGGTAGTGCTAGCGAAGGAAAAAGTTCCATCATACACACGTTTCTTCTAATAAGGGGATGACATGTGGGTCCCAGGAGGTTGATTAGACGGTAGATGCATCGAGCAGTGTTATCAACTTCGGAACAGGATAGCGCGAGCGAAGGAAAAAAATTCCATCATACACACGATCCTTCTAATGAGAGGCTGACATGCGGGACCTAGCAGCCTGACTAAACGGGAGACGCCTCGAGCAACGTTATCGAGTTCAAATCTGGGAGGCGTGACCGAAAAGTATGGTCCGCCTTGTTTTTCCGGAGTGTTCTCTCAAGAATGTAATCAATAATCTCTAGTTTGTGATCTCGTCTATTTCAAAATGGAACAAAATCTTCAACGATCTGGTGAAAACAAATGCAAAATCTTCTCTGTCCTCTTCATTCTACATGTGCTCGATATTGTCAAACAAGATGGATAGAAGATATATCTGACTTCTTATGTCAAATTCTTTTCTCTTGGTAAAGCCAATTATGGTTGATGCCATTAATCGTAAAATCTATTGTAATAACCTCATGGTTAAGGAAAGCAATGAGCAACTCTACAATAAACTCCAAACCTTCAACATTCAACTTCTTCCTTAGGATCCCACCATAAACTTGGGTCACCTCCTTATTTTGAAAATAATCCGCGCACCTCAATTGCATGATCCTTTGGTTCTTACCAGCACAACAAGAAGCTAATCCGAGAAGTCCCCAATTCTAATCTTTGTCTATTGATATCAAGAAACTATATTGTTGAAGGCAATATGGTTTTTCTGAACTTCATCTCTTAAATCTAAGGAGGAAACAATGCTATTTTCATAGTGGTTGATAACTTCTCCAAAATCGCTCTTTTCTCCCGGCAAAACAAAGAATCATCTTCACTTCCAATTCTTCCTTTTTAATCCTAACGATGTGTTTTTCTTTTCTCTCCTTGATACGTCGTATTTTCAATTCTTTCAGGAAGTAGTTCTATTCTTTTATCGTGTTTCTCGAGAGAATCGAAGCTATGTTCATCCTATCTTTATCATCTCATAACAATTCTCCAGGTTCTTCAAGTCCTTTGTTCTAAGAAGCAAAACGCAGACTCGCAACAAGTCTGGCAAGTTTTTTTGGTGTAGTGTTTGCACCATTCAGTTGTTCACCATCTTGGGAATGTGAGGATCACCTTCGTTCCGAGCACCCGTCTCTTGTCGTGTTGTTTTCTTTTTCTAGGAATCTCGGGGTGAGATTCTTGTTTAGTGGGGGAGAGTTGTAGCATCCCAATTGTCTAACAATTACAATGCTACTTCCCTAGTCTATATATTGCTACTTTCTACATGTCATCCGTTGCATTATCATTATATCATGCTCATGTCACCATGCCACCTTGCATTTGAGCATCATATAAAACCCCTTTATTTGGTTCTTAGCCCATATGCATTATATATTATATCATTTGTATTTGCCTCTTGATATATTGTATTTGCTTCTTGATAGATTTCTTCTTTCCCAAGTTGAGTTATGGGCATATCTTTTCTTGACTCCACCACCTTTCTTTGTCACCACCTTATAATTCCACCATCCAAACTATGTATGAGCATTTGCATTTCTTTGGGTATTATGGCTAGCTCATGTATAATTAGACGGATACACTTGTACTTCTACATGCTCCCATATGTGTCACATGTGTTTTCACAATATTGAGTATGTGGAGCCTCATGGCCACCTTTGCATGATATGTGAGTAGAATTCCTTGTCAAGCTTCCATATGGTTTGAATTTGAATAAATGGTTATGTAAGAATATAACTGTGGCTATATTTTTGTCTAGTGGATCACACACACAAGCTTGGCCACCATATCTTCATGCATGTTCTTTTATTTAGTCCATATGGGAAAGCAAGCTTCCTTTTCTTTGCAAGGCCTTAATTCAAATATGGATGCATGTATGAATAAATGCCCAAGTGGGTTATAATTGTTTTCACAAGTATAAATGTGACATTTACCATCATGCATGGGCCATGCAAGCTTGTTCCATAATTCTTTTAATTGAATTGTTTTGGGTGTATGAGGGCTTGCTTGTTTTGAATTCAAACAAATGCTTCAATTCCAACCTTGCCTAAATAGCTCACCTTCTTGTCCATATTGGCTTCTTTTGAAATTTGTTGTTCATATTGTTCTTTTCGTAGCTTATATAAATAAGCTTGTTTTGAAAATGAACAAGAACAACTAAATAAAGAGAGGAAGAAGACCTAACTAAACATAATCATCTACTCCCTCCGTTTAGAAATATAAGATGTTTTAGTTTTGTGAATCGAATGTATCTAGACGTCTTTTAGTGTATAGGTTCGTAGAGGTTCGGAGTGAACCTATATATACTAAAAAGGGTCTAGATACACTCGTTTCACAAAGTTAAAACATCTTATATTTCTAAACGGAGGGAGTATCTAACTTAATCCCTCATAACTAATCCCACTATCCGAGTCCCTCTCTCAGTCTACCTCGCCCCTAACCCTAGATAAAACCTAATCTAAGCGTAGCTTAAAACCTAAGCTACATGCTAAGCAGCCGGCAGCACCACACCCAGCTGGCCTAGTAGCAGCAGCAATAGGCCAGCATCGCGCGCTGCGCAACCGGGTCGCAACCCCTGAACCCCGTCGCCCCTCTCAACCTGGTGCAGCCGCAATCATCTTGCTTGGCCTTGCGGTCACCGACCTGGTCCCGTTCGCTGGTCCGACTTGACAACGCAGAGAGACACCGACTGAGGCCCTTGTTCCTCTTCTCGGGCTCGAGCACATGCTCATGCCGCCTCGCGCGATCCCTCTCCCTCTCTGTTTAAAGCGACGTAGCAGCAACTTTCAGAAGCAGCCAACACTGCAACCACTCCAGCATCTGGATCTTGGCATCCCTTCTTCGGGACTCAAAACCCTAGCTAGCTCTTCCGTGGCCATCAGCCTCGCCACCGTCGTCTCCACCGTGCACCGGTCGGCCTCCACTTCTCCCGGTAGCTGCTCGATTCCCTGGAAAGTTTGGGTGCGAGGAAGAGAAGGGCCCTGACGCTATTGCCGCGCACCCAGGGATGCACCGTCGCTCGCCGTGCCCCTGCCGAACACCAGCTCACGCCGCGCTCGCCGCCGTGGTCACCGCCGTCACCGTCTCGCCCTCCGCCTCCGCCACCACCCCGGTGAGTTTCCACCTCGCCAGCATGCGCCGCAGCCGCCGCGCACCATAGCACGCACGTGCGTGGACACCGAACAGCGCCAGACGCACCGCACGAGCCAGTATGACCAAAACGCACGGGCGTGCGCTCTCTGTTCCGCAGAACCTCCCGGCGTACCTAGCCCTTCGCCTGCCAGAACTCCCAACAGGGAAAGTGTTCCCGGTGAATCTTTCTTGCCGTAGCATCAAACCACGTCCCAAACGGTAGAGTAGATCGCCCGCAATCATTTAGCAAAGTTAGCAAGATAAAATTGTTCCTCTACATCTCTTTTCAGTCAGTATTGACACTTGGATCTGCCGTTGTTCGTCGATGTTTTTCTGGCGTTACACTCCTTTTCTGGCAATGGATCCTTAAAGAAAGTTGGTGATCACAGTTCCCTCCACAACTTTCGTTTTTACGGCATCGCAAGATCTGCCACCATTCGCTTACCATCGTCAATACAAATCGAGCTCAGCTAGCCTGTTTTCCCCAAAACTTAGTTCAGTTATGTCAGCTATCTCCGGAACGTTTTCTATTTGGGAAATGATAGGGATCATCCGGGGGATCGAACGATAGGATCCCCCGGGTCGCTCGCTCCTGGCAACGAGCCCGCATATGTACGCTTCCTTCCGAGGGCCCATTGACGTGTTATCTCCAACTTCCCCATTTACGCCGCTGCTCTTTGGCTCACCTAGCTTTCCTCGACAGCACGACCTCGCGTGGTTGCTACTCGACGGCCTCGCGCTGCTGCTCCTGCCACGCACCGCCAGAGCTGGTCCACGATGGAGGACCAAGCCACCGCTGCCAGCAATTTCCCCGACGGCGCCGCCGGATCTCCGCGGTGGTAGTGCCACACGCGGCGCAGCATCTCCTCTCGCTCCCCCAGTCCATCTTCCACTGGATCCTGCAGCCTAGCTTCGACGACGACGATGTCCTAGTCCAACAGGCTTCACCCCTTGACGTGGATGCCATGGCTGCCGCCCTAGGCCTCCTCGTCCACCTCAACTCCGGGTGTGCCTCCCTGCAAGACCTTCGGCCGCGACCCCCTCCAGCTCGAGTAGTGCGTCGTCGTCCGCCTCTGCTCCAGCACCATCCCTGCTACAAAGCAGGTCGACAACAGTAGTAGGCACGGTGCTACCATGGGAGGCGATTGGTTGATTTTTGCTTTTCCAGTTTTTGCTACCACTAATTGATGCGTGCTACATCCCCCTAATTGGTGCGTGCTACATACGGCGTCCAGCCTTGCTACCACAGTTTTGAGCGTTTGCTACTTTATTTGGCCGGTGTTGCTATTTCTATATTTATCATTGCTACTAGCGTTTTGCTACCTTAGTATATTATTTTTGCTATGTATTGATATATTTGTTGCTACTCTCGTATAATTTTTTTGCTACAACCAATCTCTATGGCTTTGCTACAAGGTCTCCGGTGGGAGTCTCCGGCGATGTCCCCTTTGCTACACTAGAAAAAATATTTTGCTACAACCGTTTTGTGGTTTTGCTATAATACCTAATTTTTTTGCTACGAGGCCTCCGACGACGAGGTCTCCGGCAAAAGTCTCCGGCGAGGTCCAGTTTTTGCTACATTTGCTGAACTTATTTGCTACAACTGTATCATGGTTCTGCTACAACAAGTTAAATTTTCTGCTACAATATCTCCGGCGAGGTTCTCCCGGCAAAAGTCTCCGAGGCGAAGTCGATTTTGCTACATTAGAACAATTTTTTTGCTACAAGTGTCCGACGAGGTCTCCGGCGAAACTCATGCGAGATTTGTGTTTTTATTTTTGTCTCATGGACGAACCGTTTTTTTTTGCTACATGTAGCAAAAACAAGATTATTTGTAGCAAAAATCGATGGTTTTGTAACAAAAGCAGGATTAGAGGTATTTTTAGAGGATACGTGTCGGCCTGGGAACCCGGAGGATCGGGGCAGTTATCCCCCGGGGGACGCCTAGCACGACCCTTTCTATTTTTGACCCTGAACTTTCCAATCCATCACCCCATAGTCCCCAGCATCGCCACACGTCGTGGCCTAGCTCGCCCCTACGCCGTGTGGCCCCGTCACCTCCTCGGCCCGCTTGTCATTGACAGTGGGTAGAATGACCCCCGGTAGCAAAAAATTCCACTATTTTCTGAAATCAAAATAAAAACCAAAATATAATATATATCTAATTAAATCCATATCTTTTTCTCTAATTTGAATTTGACAAAATTTCCACAATAAAAACTGTTTCAAATTTAAACATGAATTCAATATAAATTCAATTTTGACCAGAGTCAACCCTATCTGGTCAAACCTGTGACATTTGACCCCGTTTTGAGTTATTTGTGTTAAATAATAATTTTAAATTCATAAATTCAAATTTTGCAAATGATATATATTTTCTGATCAGAAAAATGTGAGGAACTCAAATATGCCATCAAAAATAAATTTTGAGCAAGTTAAAATTTCGAAATTATTAAAATGTCAATAAATACCTTTTTTAAATAAATCTATAACTTTAATTCCATAATTCCAAATTTGACAAATAATATGTCTAAATCGATCAGCGCAACAAGCCTTGTCTGATTATGCATTCCATGATATGAATTGAAGCATGCATCATATAAATACTACCTGAATAGTTTATGCAAGTAAAACTTGACCAAATAATTAATAAAAGTGCTTAGTTCTTGTTTCCACACCTCACCCTTGCCATGATATGTTATACCATGCAATTGTGTATCATCCCATCATGACATACCTTATTTGCTTGTTGCATATGATAGATACGATTGTGCAATGTATTTAATTTGGCCCTTGTGTGTTTGGTTTTTATCCGGATAGACACTGAGCAAGGAGAATACTAGGAGCCTCAGGAGTATTACCCGGATCCTTCTTATTCCGCAACAGAACTGCCAGGCAAGCTATTCCCCATGCTTGCATACATATAGTACCTTGCTTCTATCTTACTCTTGCATCACTGAGTCGCGATTGCATTAAATTAAATCCCAAGTATTGCATAGCCTTTACTTTTAAACCCCACCGAAGCATGTTCCTCTATCCCATGAGCCATTACTACAGGAGTTGATTGACCCATGCGAGTCGTAGAATTGCATGTGTAGGGTTTGTGTTAGTCTTTGGATAATTAGGTACCTAAACAACTTAATCTGACTAGTAATGGGATAACTAATGAAATAGGCATCGGTGAGCATTATCTGCTATTTGGTTCTTTAAGCTCACTTGTGTCCTGTAGGACCCTGAGTACTTGATTCCTGTTCCTTGACTATTCTCACTATCCACATACAGGAGACCCTATGGACCCTCCTTTGCTTGAGCTTGATTCACACTTTATTTCTTGGGGCCACAAACTAGTTTGGGACTCTATTACTATCATGTACTTATGTCATGCTTTACTGCTTTATTTATGATTGTGCATGGAGCACCTATACTTTTTAGGACTTGTGACATGTTTCCGCGGTATCAACAAGCCTAGTCACTTTCGGGTTCCCAGTTGTTTATAGCCATCTACACAAACCTTGGGTCCGTCTCGGAGAGGGCCAACTTCGTAGAGGGTAGCTTAATAGGGTGGCCCCCTGAAATAATTTACGAATCCTGTGAATGCATTATCATGAGGCCTCGTTGCGTTTTATTTGGTTCTTCCCGAGGTTGACCGTGTGTGTGTTTCTATTTATGCTCCCCTGCAGGGTAAATCTTTCTGAAAACCGTGTCTACGGTTATGGACGACTTGGAGCACAGTTTCTCGATCATAGACAACCATAACTAATGTACCGCCTTTAATTTGACTAAGACATGACTAGTAAATAGTGCAACGCTCATGGAATGTTTAATAAAATTACCAACGGATGGGATGTTCTTCCGCCTTCTCGTCGGTAAGTGAGAAGGAGGGTGCGAGATGTTTGTTCATGTTACTTATATAACTGTTTCTATTAAGTAACGAGCGTCCGTCCATCTCTGGTTCGCCGGAGGTGTAGCGTTCCTCTATAGATCTTCATAGCTATTATATTTCGCTGCAATTGCATCACCCCAAGTCGTTCCCTTTAGATGCATTAAGACTTGCTAAGTACCCCTAGGATCTCACACGATAAATATTTGGTTCAGATGGACACGTATACTCCCAGGAAGGCAACTGGGTCGAAGAGACCGATGATGGTGGCGATTATGGGGATGGAGATCCATGAGATCTGTGGGCGGGATGTGCTTATTTTTTAGGGCATCTTATGCCAATTTTCTTCTTATCTGTACTTGGATCATGTTTTCCGCTTTCGCTTGATACTATGTTGCGTGATGTATGAGGATGTACTATTATATCTATCTAGGATATTTGGATCTTGCTGTATGGCGTTGAATATTTCTGTTTCTTTTGTTTCTATATGGTGTGACTCTGATGTCTATTGTAAGTCGCAGACATACATACTCATTTGTGTATCTCGTGGTCGTGTTACATGTCGACTACACCGCTAGCTCTTGTCCCGATGTGCTTGAAAGTGGATAGGGCGGTCGTACGTTACCGTGCCCTGCTTCTCTTTGACGGGCCTACGCGTGGGTGGCCTTGGGCCTCCGTGGTAGAATCTCTTATCCACTTTTGGGTTCATCCAGGCTCATGCTTAGAGCATAGGGTCCGAGGTATTACACATCCCCACAAATGTGAGTGAACTCAGAAGTTTTCATGGGTTGGCCGATTTCTATCGTCGCTTTGTGAAAGACTCTTCTACCATTGCTTGTCCTCTCAACGAGTTGGCCAAAAAGAATGTCACCTTCGTATGCGTTAAAGCACAACAAATAGATTTTGATGAACTCAAAAAGAGGCTTACTGAAGCACCTCCTTTTGCATTACCAGATTTTACAAAAACTTTCGAGATAGAGTGTGATGCTAGTGGTATTGGTATTGGAGAATTCCTCATGCAAAATGGACATCATATTGCCTACCATAGCGAGAAACTTGATGGTTCTTTCCTTAACTATCCGATTTATGACAAAGAGCTTTTTTCCTTAGTTCGTGTTCTTCAAGTTTAGTAACACTACCTTTGGCGTAAGGAATTTATCATACATTTCGACCATGAGTCGTTGAAATATCTTAAAGGCCAATCCAACTTGAGCAAGAGACACACTAAGTGGTTTGACTTTATGGAGTCTTTTCCTTACATTATCAAGTACAAGAAGGGAAAAGATAGTGTAGTTGTGGATGCTTTATCTTGCAAGCACACAAGCCTTCTTACTCGACTCGAGGTAAACATGTTGGGTCTTGAAGAAACCAAAAATTGTATGCATCCGAACCCTACTTTGGACCAAGTTTTGCAAAGTGCTCCATTGACAAAGGAATTGATGATTTCTATTTGCATAAGGGCTTTCTATTTAAACAAAACAAGTGTTGCATCCCGAAAGCGTCTCTTCAATTTTTGCTTCTCCAAGAATCTCATGGTGGAGGCATCATGGGTCACTTTGGCTGTGACAAGACATTGGACATGCTCACCACTAATTACTATTGGCCCAAGATGAAGCGAGACATGGAGCGCTACGTTTACTAATGCACGACACGCGTTCAAGATAAGTCTAAGTCTAACCCATTTGGTCTTTATATGCCATTGCCTATACCTCATGCACCTTGGTCCGAGATTAGCATGGATTTCATGTTAGGATTTCCTAGGTCTAAGCATGGTCATGATTCTATATTTTTGGTCGTGCATCGCTTTTCAAAGATGGAACACTTTATACCATGCCACAAGATATACGATGCTTCACATGTTGCCAATTTGTTTTCCAGGGAAATTGTCCATCTTCACGGTGTGCCAAGAACAATCATCTTCGACCGCGACGTCAAATTCATGAGCTACTTGTGGAAGACCCTCATGGCCAAGCTCGGCTTCAAGCTACTCTTCTCTTACGCATCACACCCGCAAACTGATGGACAAACCAAAGTAGTCAACTGAAGCTTCTGTATTCTTCTTCGTGTGTTGATCAAGAAGAACTTGAAGGATTGGGAGGAATGCATTCCCCATGCCGATTTTCCCTACAATCGAGCCAAGCACTCTACAACCAAGATGAGTCCATTCATGATCGTCTATGGCTTTGAGCCCCTCACCGCGCTCGACACACGTCCACTACCTCTCCATGAGCGCACCAACATGGACGTTGACAAGCGCCCCCAAGCTATGAAGAAGCTTCACAAAGAAACAAGATCTACAATCGAGCAACAAGTGCAACGCCAAGCAACAAGGCTCAACAAAGACAAGAAAGAGTTGATCTTCGAGGAAGGTGACCTCATGTGGATACATCTAAGATAAGACCGCTTCCCAAAATAACGCAACTCCAAGCTCAAGCCACGGGGAGATGGTCCCTTCAAGGTCCTCAAGAGAATCAACAGCAACGCCTACATCATTGACATCCCGACCTCCAAGTACCTTGTGAGCAGTACGTTCAATGACGGGAATAGAGGCCAAACTGCAGCTGTGCATGCATGCGAGCTGATAGTAGATAGTGGCTGGCTCTCACACGCAGGCGGCATCCATGCGTCGATGAAGAGGAAGCTCTAATGGCGGAAATTGATGGCAGACTGAGTCTAGAGATGCGCCGAGGCACGGGGAGGCTCGAGGATATGATAGTCTTGGCTGGCAGCGATGGAGTCGATGATGAGCAACGGATAACAGAACGATGACGAGGGACATCGCACTAGAGGGAAGGAGAGGATGATGGGGGTGGTAGAGGAGCTCACCGCATAGCTCGTCGTCTAGCCAAGCTAGATGGAGCGTGAAGGATGTCAAGGAAGAAACCGAGTCAGCGTTGGGTGATGGCGAGTTCACAGGGACGGTGAGGTACACATGCCTTCTCGTCCTAGCTCCTAGTACCGTACAACATCAGAAGGTAGATAGGCAAATCCTTAGTGCGGAGGCAGTAAGTCGTCGGCAAGCTAGGCATGGCCATGGTTTGGTTTTTCTTGGTGAGGAATAAGAAGAAGATGTAGCTTGAGATCTAGATGGGTAGGAGGATGGAAAGGGAGTGGTTGAGAGGGGGAGGCCGCAACAACTCTGCTTTTTGGAGGCCAGACCACGCGAGGCTAGCAGGGAGAGCATGAGCGAGGCGTGATGCGTGCACACGTGATCACTGGAAGGAGAAAAACAGTGGTGTAGATCGGTCTCCACTTGGTCGCGTCAGACCATAGGAAGAGGGTTTTGGTTGGCCACATAAAGATAAGGAACGGGAGAGATGGAGCCAAAGGTGGTTTGGTGGCAGAGGCATGGGTCGGATGCACTAGAGTGCTAGGCACCGATCGATAGATGGAGTGATTGGGGTATTAGCTAGCTAGAGAAGGTGGTGGTTTGTATGTTTTAGGAGGTTTCAGCTAGGGGATGTAGTGTAGAGAGTTAGGTGTGTTTGAAAAAGAAAGATTTGAATCGAATGAAATCGCCAGCTCAAAGTTTGGGCATACGCATAACACAAGATCAAAATTTCAAAAGAGAAGGAAAGATTGGCTATGTTATTTCATGTGACATATATTGATAGATGTGGTGCATGCATGAGTATTAGGTAGAAACCAATGATACATGTACATGGTTGGATAGAATGAATCAACAACAACAAAAAGAAAAGGATGAGGGAAACATGGTTCATGGCATGAATACAAAGGTTTGGATCAAACCCTAATATGGCCATTAAGACAATAGAGAACATTCATACCAATATATATGGCTTGATTTTAAATACCAAAGAATATACAACTTGCCACGTATATTTGTGTGGTTGGAATTGTAGATAGATGGTATCATCTAGGAAGTTGGCATTATCAAGTTAGTGAGATGGAAGGGTTTGCAAGAGAGATGCCCTCGACTCATATTGGGCATGTAGCATTATATCAAAAGCCAAATATAATATATCAAGAAGCAACTACAATTAATAGGCAAATGCATATGAAGGAAACAACCAAATGAAAAGGGGTTTTTATATGATGCTCAAATGCAATGTGTTATGGTGACATGAGCATGATATAATGCAATGCAATTAATGAGATGTAGGAAGTAGCAATATATAGACTAGGCAAGTAGCATTGCAATTGTTAGACAATTGGAATGCTAAAATATTTACTTGTATTCTTTATATATCTATGGAATATTGAATAAGAAAAGAATAAGGATTTCTATTTGTTTGTATTTATTTTAATTACTTTATTGTCTTGGATTTCCCTTTATTGTAAAGGAACAATGTAATACTATATGTTTATTCTTAATAAAGATTTTTTTATATTATTATTGTAATTCAATTATTCCTTAAACTTCATGTGTACTTAGTTTCTTATTCAAATATACCAATTGAATATTCATTTACTATAACTCATATTTGAATTGAATTCAATCTACTCTGACCAAAAATACAAAAGTTCCATAAAGATCATGTCGAAATCCATCACCCGTATTCTGATGTTTCCATCTGAACAAGAGAGACTTCGGTCCCTCTATGGCGCTTTCAGTTTTGCGCAAAAATTCCTCAGATTTTCCGATGCACGAATGCGATGCACACACTCATGGTTTCTTTTTATCTGATCTGAAACCTGGGATGTTACAACAAGTGATAAAGGGTGATATCCTTGAGTTACATTCGAGGTTACCTCATGTGTGTGTAGATGGTAGAGATTGCAGACACTTACATGAGTATAGTTGGTGATGATGTGGAGGATGACATATATTGATGGGGGATGCTTACATTCTAGCCCCCGAGATTCGTTGACTAATGTATGTTGGGGATGAAGATGAAGCCGTTGTATTGACAAAGACTAAGATGTTGATGAAGATGGTCTCATCCGGATGAGATTCTAGCCAGCATTGTTGCTGGCTCGACGGTGGGCACCAACTATTGTGGTGGTATCATGATAGATGCCTGGGGTAGGATTATGTTGGGGCCGATGGTCACTGGAGGATCCGGGGAGGGATGATGCAGTGAAGACCGCACATGGAAGAACACTGCAAACACACACGTTATACCCAGGTTCAAGGATCTCCTAGTGATATAAAACCCCTACTCCTGCATGCTAGATATTATATCTAAGATTGTTATTGTAGCTACAATGGTCCCCGAGCTGTTGGCTAGAGGAGGAAGAAGGAGAAGTGAGCTCGTGAGTGAGCCCAGGGGAAATGAGCCCCCAAGGGGTCCCTGTGAGCGTTCCCCTTGGTGCTCCTTATATAGGGAGCCCAGAGGACAAGGGATGTCCCACGAGTACTGTTCATGAGTTGACTACTAAGGTCACATCAACTGTTCATGATTTGACTACTGGGGTCTTGTCTATTGACAAGGCATGGGCCTTGTCATATCTTGTTTGTCCTTTGGCTTGTCCTATAGCACTTGTCTTGGGCATCTCCTAGTCATCAGTCTTATCCTCCCCTGAGTATACAGAAGCATATTGCACTTGACGATGCAACATATGCTAGTCTGAGCCATGGGCGTCCCAAGACCGACATATGATGGAAAGAGCTAGAGGCTGCCTGGTTGAGGTAGAGGATGGTTTCGTAGTCATAGTAGTGAAGGAGTAGGCAGGGTGTCAAGGAAGAGCTTGGGAGGCAGTCAAGGTAGTGTTGATGCTGAGGTAACATTATGTAGCAGCTACAGTAATCAGTAATGGCCCAACCGGAGTCATCAAGAAAGGCACAGCCAGGTGATCCTGGCGGCAGCCCAGACAGGGGACGCAACGAGGATGAGGTGGGCCAGAATCATCATAGTGAGATGGCGTTGAGGGAGTAGTTGGCAGTGGCCCAACCAGGACTGCTGAAAGTCGGCCCAGGCGTGGCGCGACGAAGAAGAGGGCCAAGACAGAGCAGCCCGGCCGACATTGCATATGCCGGCATGGGGGAGTTGTGGTCGAAGGGTTCACCCGATATAGGGGAGTCGACCTAGCGGGGGATGGCGGGGTAGGCCCATCCCGGAAGGCTGTACTCGGCCCAACCGAGAAAGCTAAAACCGGCCGGGACAGGAAGGACGAGGTGAGGAGGTGGCGACGCGGGAAACAATGTTAGCCCATGGTGGGCCGGATCAGGCGGATGCCAGCCCATCCGGGAAGGTGCGGTACCGGCCTAGCCAGGATACAACCGGCCCATCCGGATAGAACAAAAGTCGGCCCAACCAGGGTTTTGCTGTCTAGTGGCTTTAAGTTGACCTGGGAGGATCTATACCAGACAGCGTTTTGTATATGTCAACCCAACTAGTTTTTTCTCTCTTCTTTTTATCTAGTTATTTTTATACTTCATTTCATATCTTCTCTCACTATATGTCTTCTACCAAATCACTTATACTCCAACTCTGGGGTATCCGGCGTCATATCCCGACAAAATGAGTTGCACTTGCTTGGATACATAATGAAAAAGAAACATGCTCAAATATTTATAGTGGATAGGGACTCAAATGTGAATTCTTTTTAGCTTTTTGTATCTATGTTTTAGTTTCATAGCTCTTGTACACACCTTGTATCTTTGTAAATATTGCTACTAATATAAAAATTAAGATGGTAACCTTTCTCACTGTTTATCCTACAAAAGGTTGATACACCCTATAATTGAGTAGAAGTGTGCCATATGTTAGCGGTAATTTCTTACAAGAAATGTATTCCCTGCAATTCATGTTCACAACTTATCTACGGTTAACATTTACTTTACCAATGTACATCAATCAACATTGTAGTTTTCGAAGTTATACAAGTTTTTTTTAGAATAAGCTTGCCGCGATTTATATTAGGCCTTACCCCGATCAAACGAGAGATTGTTCGAAATATATTTTGGTGCAATATTAAACCACAACTTACAAAGCTTATTACCGCAGCCTAATTTTGCCATAGCATGGGCCACTTCATTCGCCGTGCGCCTCACCACATGTACCTTGACATCATTAAAGCCTAGGAGAAGAGCTTTTACTTCCTCGACAAGTGACCCATAGCTGGATCTGTCCATGCCTTCATCGTTCAGTTTCTTTGCCACTCTCATGCTATCTGTCTCCAAAATTATCCGCGAGAGTCCCTGCTCCCTTGCAACCTGCACTCCTCGTCTACAAGCAAGCAGCTTCGCTCCCTCTGCATCCGCAACCTGTAGGAAAAAATGGCAAACTCCCGCCACGAAGTTCCCATGGCAGTCACGCATGACTGCACCTCTACCCCCTACAGAAACAGCCGAGCGAAAAGCCCCATCAACATTGATCTTAGTCCAGCGCTCCGGTGGCAGCGACCATTATTCAGTCGGTTTGCTTGAATCTTTCGGAGTAGGTGCATGGACATGTGTCCATTCATCGATACCAGCCATAGTTCTGCTAGCAAGGCCTCGCTGGTCCTCAATAATCCCTGACTCCCTTGCTTCATTACGCGCTAACCACAAGTTGTACATCATCTACAGCATCCATGCCATAACATTTCCTCTCTCCTTCCCGGTCCATTCAAGTAGCTAATCCTGCAGATCGGAATGACACATGAGATCTTGAGGTGGTTTTGAGAGTTCCATCTTCTCTAGCTCAGATAAATCCTTCCATGCTACATGTGAATGAGGGCATGTCCAAAAACGATGGGTGAGGCTCTCCTCTCTAATGCACACTAGACAAACGGTGTTGTCTTTTATTTTCCTGTGTTTGAGCTCATTACCCACAGCCATGCCATTCCCCACCAACCTCCAAAAATGAACTTTAACTTTTCTAGGTACATTTGCATCCCAAATACACAAGCAACCCTTATGGTGATCACAAGAACTGGAGGATTCTGGTGAACCTCAGAGTAAATGTTTCCTTTGCATTGCAAGATGGTATGTAGAACGAACATAAAAGATCCCCGTCTTTGTGAAGTTCCAAGCCAAGAAGTCCTATGACCCTAGCCTGCCGATTGGGATTCGAAGAATGTCCGACACATCCCAATCCGAGAAATAAGAACAGAGCTTTTCTTCATTCCAAAAGCTGTCCGAGAGAATAAACTCACACAGCTTCTTAGGTTGCTCCTGCACCTTGCAACCAAGAGGGTGTTGGGCACTCGATCTAGGAATCCACTGACCCCTCATGATGTTAATGTAACATTCCAAATTTTGTAATTGTAGATGTTACTAGAAGCATGCATTCATACTCAGCATCTTGGCATCACACATGCAATTGCATCAAAAACCTTTTCCCTAAAAACCCTATTTTGTTTTCTCAATAGTCCTACATGACCAAAGAAGGGGTTTTGTAAACCTAACCTTCTCAAACCATGTAAAAATTTTATTTTTTTGATCTTATGTTGATCCCCTTATTTTTACAAATTTTTAGAGACCAACTTCTTTGAATTTGGAGTCTATATGCAAAAGTTATTAAAGTATTTATAAAATAGGAAATAATAAAAGGAAAGGAAAAAATAACTAATCTAACCTAAGCGGGCCAGCCGAGCCAGACCGCAACTAACCGCGCGTGCACACCGCTACATACCGCTCGCGCCTACAGAACTAGCGACGCACAGCCATGGGCCAGCCCAAGAAGCTATCGCGTGACTCGCTGTAACACCCCAGCATTAGGATCCGACGAAGGGTAGAATTAGAAATCCAATTTTGTGTATGCATGCATCTGTAATATCAGGGTAAATTTTTTACCAAACAAAATGCTAAAGGGATCAGAGTTTCTTTCGCTAACTGGAGGTAGGAATAGCTCTTGTTAGTGATTGCTATGAATTTTGACATGACCTTTAGGCATTATTAAGATTTTGGGGAAGTTAATTTGAATTCAAATTCAAAATTTAAATCAATTTGAAAATTAGAAGTTTGTATTATTGATTTGATTTCCAAAATTCCTTATTAATATTATTTGGTTAAATTATATATATAGTAGATAACAATAAGGGTTTAAGACAAGGATAATTAAATAAGATGTGGAATCTTATTTCCTGATTAAATAATAATAACACAAATAGTGATAAATACACCAAAAACACTGAATCTTAGTGAAGATAGAAACAAACTTTATTAACTTATAATCACATCTTTACAAGATTCTTTACAAAAAGGAATAAAAAGAAGATTACAATTGAAACCTATACTACATATCTACTCCTATACTAGATCTTGAATATCCAGATCTTGTTCCTCCAAATAAGAAAACAACTAAATGAAAGAAAGGGTAGTTAAGTTTATTCTCAGTGGTGAACAATGAAGTGCACTATTTATTTTACATCATTGAGTAAATAATAAAGGGGCAAGTTTCACCAAAGGTGTAGTATCTGTTCTTTTCAGTAAATAGCCCAAATGCCAAATTAGAAGCCAAGTGGAGAGAGGTAAGTTTCACCAGGCCACTAACAAGTAAATAGGTAGAAGTAAAAGCCAGGTTACTTGAGATGATCCACTCGATTAGTACACATAGACACATAGCTTAGTAATAGAATGCATGTAGTGTGTTGTCGATACAGCAACAGCACTACTAGCACTCCAGCAGAGCACACAACCAAAGCTCATCCACAGCCAGCATCACTCTCCTTCTCTAGCACACGCTCAGACTTCATCGAGCTCACCAAGGCATCCACAAAATCACCATCCACTATACCAAATTAACCACTCCTTCACCTCAACATGGTGACATAAGGAGGGGGTGGTGTAGAAGGATAGAAAGGTCAACATCCAGATCACAGGAGAAGAGGAGGAGCAGACGCAGAACCAGGAAGTGCAGGCCAAGATCCAACCAGCAGAGCAGGATAGCAAGGTCAAGCCACCAGATCAACTAGCAACAGCATCCACCACTCCACTGTTGTGGTAAGTACTATAAAACCTTCACATGATCCAACTATCTTATCCAGATAAGAAATCATGTGTTGTTTTATATTAAACCTCTCAGAAATCACCCAAATGGGGTGTATCCATCATAGAGTTATTAGAACTAAAGCCAAGTAGTAGATCTGTGCAAATAATACCAGGATCTTAAACCAGCGTCACTGATCCTGATATAAAAATTATATTTTATCTTCCAATATAAACATAGCCAAGGTTATGAACTCTGGGCACATATCTTAACAGAGTAGCACCACAGAATCCATAGATCTTATGGATCCATAAAAGCACAACCACTATTTTATCCAAAGGATTCTAGAATCAGTAACTGGTATTAATACCAGACCATAACTAAGAGGGACAGCCAGATAGGAAACTAATTCCTATGCCTCAGACCAGCATCATAAGCATAAAACAATTAGTGAATATCATCAGCCAACTTATACAACAAGGATTTTCAGAGCAATTAAGAATCTAGACAATTCTAGAACATTGGTAAACCAAAGCTAGTATCAGAGTAAATCTTGTGTACCATTCCTAGGAGGTGTCACTAGGATTTGTTCTAACCAAGCAAAGCTTACCCAATGATTACATAATCTAGGTTAACTAACAGTTAATCATCTTCCCAATACTTTAATTGGAAATCATTTTTCACAAAAGAACTATTAACAGAGAGCATTCCAACTCTAGCATAACAGTGAGTTTCAATTCAATAAAATGAAACCATCACAGAGGCAACAAGGGTGATCACATAGAGTTCAGTATACATTCATAGGGGGTTCTCTGACAGAGAATAAGATGGTAACAAATATTTAGTAGAGTACCAATTGACAGAAGGGAGAATAATTGGTTAGAACCAATAGTGTGCAACATATACCACTAGCACAATAAACACTAGAAGGATATCACTGGTAGGATGAACTAGAGCAACTAACCCAACATCACTGCACAGGGATGAACCCTAGACAGGGGGCTAACCTGTAATCATGCCAGGGAAGGATAGCTAGAGCACAAGAGAGGAGCAGAAAGGGGAAGAACCAAACTTACTCAAGGTCCTCGCCAAAATAATTGAAGAGGAAGCAGAGGAATGGCCGACGGCGGTGCAGAAGCAGCGGCATAGGGAGCACCCGAAGGGGCACTACAACCCACGCCGGCCGCTCGTCAGAACCAACCGGAGATGAAGGGAAGCACCATGAGTACTCTGGCGCACCATCGCCAAAGTTCTTGAGGCGGTCAAACCCTAACCCTAGCTCGGGCTGGGGTCAACACGGCCAGGAGAGGACACCATAGGCAGATCTGTTCGGACAGAACTGAGCGGCGTCATCGACCTTGCCATCATGCACCGTGGCGGCGGCAACAGCGGCCAGAATCGTGCGCGGTGGCGGCAGTGAGTGGAGGCGGTGACTGATGACCCACAAGTATAGGGGGTGTATTGCAGTATTTTCGAGGGAAGTGAAACCCAATTTATTGATTCGACACAAGGGGAGCCAAAGAATATTTATAAGCCTTAACAACTGTTTGTCAATTCAGCTACACCTGGAAAAAATCTTGCTCACAACAGTTTATCAGTAGCAACAGTTTTGTAGTAGCAATAGTAGAGTAATAGCAGTAGTAAAAGTAAAGACAGTAGTAACAATTGCAGTACATAGTAGGATTAAAGCGCGGTAGGCATAGGGATGGATGGACAGGCGTTGCATGGACAAGACAATTCATAAAGCAATCAGAACATAGGGCATTTGTAGATAAATAAGATAAAGCATCCAAGTACTAAATAATCATAGGCATGTGTTCCATATATAGTCATACATGCTCACAATGAGAACTTGCACAACATCTTTTGTCCTGCCAGCCCGTTTGCAGCGGGGCCTCAAGGGAACTACTGGCAATTAAGGTGCTCGTTTTAATAGAGCACCGGAGCAAAGCATTAACACTCCGTGAACACATGTGATCCTCATATCAAAGCCATTCCCTCCGGTTATCCCGATTGCTGTCCCTTCGGGGCCTTTGCTTCCGAACAACAACGTGTCTATACAACTTGCAGGTAAGACCATAAATAATACTATCATAATGAATCAATAACATGTTCAGATCTAAAATCATGGCACTCAGCCTCTAGTGACAAGCATTAAGCATAACAAGTTGCAACAAAGTCAAAAAGCACTAATAGTAGATACTAGGCACCATGCCCTAAAAATCTGATACCATTACATGAAAAATCTCATCCAATCCCTACCATCCCCATAGCCTACATCGGGGGATTACTCACTCATAGATGGGGGAAACATGGATGGTCAATGGAGAAGCGATGGTGATGATGATGGCGATGATCTCCTCCAATTCCCCGTCCCGGCAGGATGCCAGAACGGAGTTTTTGGTTCCGAATCGCAGAATCTGGTGGTGGCGGCGTAGCGGAACTCTTTCTGGAAAAACATGAAACCCCCCTTGGTTTTTAGGTCAAGAGGCAACTTATAGGCCAAGAGGGAGGCCGAGGGGGCAGCCGAGGCGACCACACCACCCCTAGGCGTGGCCTGGCCTGGCCCGCGCGGCCAGGTGGTGTGGGCCCCTTGTGGACCTACTCCGTCTCGTCTTCTGGCTCCATGAGTCTTCTGGTGAAATAGGATTTTTGGCATATTTTCCGGGATTTTTCCTGATAGTTGATTTTTTGCACAAAAACTAGACACCAAGGTAATTCTGCTGAAAACAATGTCAGTATGTGTTAGTTATATCCAAATCACACAAGTTTAGAGGAAAAACAATAGCAAAAGTGTTCAGGAAAGTAGATACGTTTTGGATGTATCAACTCCCCCAAGCTTAGCTTATTGCTTGTCCTAAAGCAATTCAGTTGAAACCTGAGTGCGATAAAAGAAACTTGACGAACACATTTGCTTCATAAGATGTATATATTCTCAGCATATGATCAACTACTCAGGCAATTCATAATAAAGAGTATGCAACTAAGTTTACTTAATAGTCATTGCAAGCTATAAAGAGCTTCTAACTCAAAAATAGTATGTGGCATGAAACATAAACATAAGCAACATTGCAATGCTCATAAAAAGGTATGATAGAGTGGTATCTCGCTTGCCTTTGATTGTAGAGCAGACATAAATGCCAAGGCACCTCTGAAGTTCAGGTGAAGACTAGAAGTAAAGATATCAAAGATACAAGCATCAAAGTCATAACACAATTAATCAAGTTTTGAGACAAGCACATTACACTAAGAATGACAACTATGCTCTCAAGAAAATGCTCATAGAATGTGTGGAGACTCAACAAGGAAATGAAAAGGTTTTGAAAAGTTTGAAAGGCTTTGATCTCTCATTGCCCCTATCATAAGCATCTTTAAATGGTTAAGGTGAAAGTGAGGTCCAATCTGAGTTATATGCTTGACAGACTATAACTGGAAATCTCATGTCCCTTGAGTACGAGGGCCGCTCCTCATGCTACTCAACTTTAGTTACCGGTAAGTTCTTGTCATAGTAAATACATGCGTATCATAGAGAACCGCCAACAGGGTACCCCTTGCCAGATGATACGGAAGAATCCCCATATCAAAATGACAAGGCAAGCAGACAACGAGTATCTCAGCAATCTCCTTATTTACCATGGGAAAATGGTGCTTTTTTCTCTCTTTCCTCTTTTCTCATATCTCTTTTTTTTCTTTTTCTCAATAGCTATTTCTTTTTTATAAGAAGAATGCTTCATAGATACTCATTATGGTTACGTTGCAGGTTTCCACCATGATTAGGCATGGATTAGACCGGCGGCCCAGGCGTTTCTCTAACACACATACATAACTCCATGGACTTACAAGCTCCCCTTTTATTTCACACCGATGACATCCGCAAACAAAAGAGCATGATATCAACTAGGTATATATTTATAGGTGTTGAAAGCGTTCCTCGTGACAGCACGGTTCTGCTAATCCCTAGCCTATAATTTGCAAGCATATAACTTTCATGGATAGTCACAGTGGTTCAGGTTTATTAAGTGCAAGAAATAAAGTGTGCCATCAAGTTGGTGAGAGCTTTACTAACTAACTTTCTCATAACAAGCAAACATTTTATTTGGAAGAAAACTAGGCATATTGAATATGCACGGAATAGCAAATGATGCTAATAGGTAGGTATGGTGGACACTTTTGGCAGTATTGGTTTTAGGGAATTGGAAACACGAGTAGAGCTCATACTCAGTGCAAGTGAAGGCTATCAATAGTAAGGGAGCGACAAACGAGAGAGAAATAACTGTCATAATCATGCTTGCAACAAAACAGGACTAATCATGGCATGAAAGTGATTCAAGACCCCTGAGGCAAAATAATTCATCGAGGCTTAACTTATTATTGTTTCAATCATATGCATGCATGAGCATGTGCCAAGTCAATTCAAGTGAAACATTCAGAGGAGGATACCACAGTGTCATACCAAGTTATGAATAGAGCAATGCAAGCAAACATTCATATGACATGCTACAAACTATTAGCAAGTTGGAGCTAATCACAAGAAAGCAAGAACTACTAAGAATCCATAAATAACATACACCCTACATGAACAGACTAAGCATGCCCACAATGATGAGTATATGTACAAAAATGAAAAAAATAGAGTTTGTTACCAGCCTCTTACCACACCTCAAGTTGTCATTAATCCTCATTATTTCCCTTCACTCGTGTGACTTCAATAATAACATGAAACCAAATTCCACTGAGGACTGCTGAACCCTGCAACAAACTTCACAAAACCAAAGAAGAACAACAAATATTTTTGGTGTTTTTGATTTTTAAAGGCAAGAACAAAAAGGAAAAACAAGCAAAGCAAAATCTTTTTGGGTTTTTCGAATAGTTCAAACAAAGCAAAACGAGAAAAGCAAACCAAGGAAAAAAAGAAGAAGAAGCAAACAAAGAGAAACAATAGAAATATTTTTGGTCTTTTTGTGTTTTAGAAAGAAAAAGTGAAGAAAGAACAAAAACTAAGTGAACGAAACATGGATATACCAAGTACGAACTAAACATGATATGGAGATGAGTGTGATGTTGGTGTACCTCCCCCCAAGCTTAGGCTTTTGGTCTAAGTGGGTATCAATCCCAAGCTGGCCAAGATGGAGCGCCTTCGTAGTATGGCGAGGAGGTACCCTCGTCCTGGTATGAGCTTGAGTACGCCCACCGTAGTGCGTAGAGTAGTTGTAAGAAGGCACATCCTCCTGGTGCTGCCTATGGAAACCAAGCAGGCGGAGCTGCTTCTCCACCTCCGCCTTGGAACGCGACCACGGCCTCCTGTGAACACTGGACAAAGTAGATTGCAGCAAAGGAATCTCCCTTTCATCCCCGTCAGTAAACAACATCCTGTATACTAAATTGTCCGTATCAGAGTCAGTAGTGACGAAGTGATGTGTTTTCATGGCAGCAAGATCAAGCCTTTGTGGTGCCAATATAGTATCATTAGGATCCACAGAAAGCTCTAACGCAGTAACCATACGTGAAGCAATAATGCCCCCATAAATAGGTCCCCTAGCAGCTAGGCGGCGAGCAATGAGAGAGCCAAGATTGTACCGAGTATCATTATTAAGTGCAGCAGCGAGGAAGGCTAAATGATAATTGGAGATATTACTTGTATTCTCCCTACCAAGAATGCTAGTAGCAAGATAATAAGCAAAGTATCTAAGAGCTGGGAGTTGGATGTTTCTTATCTTCCCGCGCTGAGCTACGCGGTCATTATCATTGGTCACATTTCGATAGAGTTCGAGCAAATCAGCGGGTCGCCCTTGGATCTTCTTCACAGTCCCCGTCATGCCTATACCTATAATGCTGCAAAATCTTTCCAACGACATGGTAATAGGCAGATTATAAATTCTGAAAGAAACAATTAACTGATAGGGGGTGTTAGTGAAAATGAAACTCTCAACAAAAGTTTTGGTGAGCACGACATATTGCTCACTCTCATCTTCGATGTATGAGGTCAAACCGACCCTCTGAACCAGTAGTAAGAAATCATCGAGGATCCCTACAGCTTGCAAGAAGGTATAACAAGGAAAAGTAGATGGGCGAGCATCCCCCTCATCTCCTTCATTGCCAAAGCATGGTGCAATGAGATCTTCACTATACGAAGGCCTAAACTGAGAGGCTGATCTTGAGGGCCTTGACCTCCTAGGTGTGTCCCTCTCAAATATTTCTCCAAATGTATGGTTGTTCATCTTTGATATTCTGAAATTTAAACATCCATTATGCAAGTGGTAGCAAAGTGAATACATAATGAAGAGAACTATTCATAGGGACTTGTAAGAGGCCTAAATATGCATCAAAACAATATCTCTAAGCATTGAACAAGCTTACAAGCTCTCATAACCTGTCACCTACAGCAGCAAAATACTCAAGATATAAAACACTAATCACAAATCTACTTGGACAAGCGGAGGAGTTACATACCGGAGAACAAATGCTCCAAATTTCAGCAGCAAAGAAGGGCTGAGCAAGGAGATCGAAAAATCAAGGACAAGAACAACAAGAACACAACCTCGAGCAATGAACTAGTGTTTTCTAGGGAGAGAGAGAGCAGTGGGAAGCGAGAGAGGGAGTGAAGGGCCAGGGGTGGCCCACACCATGGCCAGGCGCTCCCCTGGGCTAGCCGTGCCACCAGGTGGTGTGCCTGCCTGGTGGGCCCCCCTAGTACTCTCCATGCACTCCTGTGCCCCTTTTTTCACGTAAAAATTTAATATGAATTTTCTGGAATTTTTCGAGACACTTTATGTTTGAGCAATTTTCAGGTATGGAAGAATGATTTTCTGACAGAAAGATGTTTTCAAAAAGATGCAAAAGAAAAACAAAGCTAAAACTTCAGAAGTTCTAAGACACTCTAACATGCAAGCAACTAACAACAGAAAAGTAAACTAAATGGAAGCAAAAACTAAAATGGATAGAATGGAAGTAAGTAGAGATAATCATGGTGAAGACATTGTTTTGTTCATTAAAATCCCTTTGTTAACAAGGTTGATCGGGTCTTGTTACCAAAACAATTTTATATGAAACAAAACTTTGTGTTCCACTAATTGTTATGTTACCTCAACCTTGATAGCAATGGTCCCAATCATAATAGTTTCATATTTTTCTCTTCGTATGGGATAATATATTTCTCCAACTGGAATGCCCTCAGAATGTTCAATTGAATTTAAACCATAAGCCCTATCAATATTCTTGGGGAAATAAACATTATGCTCTTTGTCATTAACATTAAAAGACACCTTTCCTTGATTACAATTAATAACAGCTCCTGCAGTATTAAGAAAAGGTCTCCCAAGAATAATAGACATATTATCATCTTCAGGCATTTCAAGCACAACAAAATCAGTTAATATCAAGCAATTATGAGCCACTTGAACAGGTACATCCTCACATATACCAACAAGAATAGTAGTAGATTTATCAGCCATTTGCAAAGATATATCAGTTGGTATTAGTTTTTCCAGTTGAAGTCTCTTATAGAGAGAAAAAGGCATAACACTAACTCCTGCTCCCAAATCACACAAAGTAGTTCTAACATAACTATTTTTAATAGAGCAAGGAATAGTTGGAATCCCTGGGTCTCCAAGTTTCTTTGGAACCTTACCATTAAAGGAATAATTAGCAAGCAAAGTAGAAATTTCTTCATTAGGGATCTTCCTTTTATTCGAGACAATATCCTTCATATACTTTGAATAAGGAGGCAATTTAATAGCATCAGTCAAAGAAATTTGCAAGAATAAAGGTTTCCTCCACTCACAAAACTTATTATAGTGTTCATCTTCCTTTGACTTGTGTTTCTTATCAGGGAAAGACATAGGTTTTTGGACACAAGGCTCTCTTTCACTACCATGTTTCTTAGCAACAAAATCTTCTTTAGTGTATTTAGTATTCTTAGTGTGCCTTTCGGGTTCTTCTTCAACTTTTTCTTTATCAGGAGCATCATTTTCTTCATTACCACTCTCAGTTTCAACATCAGAGACAGATATACTATTCAGAGGGTTCAATAGTTTTATGTTTCATTTTTCTTTTCTTAGGAGTAGTACCACTATTTTCAGCTTGTTGAGAATCCTGCTCAATTCTTTTAGGATGCCCCTCAGGATGATCCTAGGCAGCAGCACCACTTCTAGTTCTAATTTCATAGCATGTACTTTAATAAGCTGAACAATTTGAGTTTGGACCATTTGAAAATGTTTGACAAGCATTTTAACATCATTAGAGGTTCTGTCCACAATATCCTTCAACTCAACAATAGATCTAGAGTTTTCCATTAAATGATTTTGCACTCTTTTATTAAAAGTATCTTGCTTAACAATAAAAACATCAAATTCTTCTAAGCATTGATCAGGAGGTTTAGAGTAAGGAATATCACCTTCATCAAAATGTTGGAGAGAGTGTACCTCAATAGTGGATGAGTGGGAGATTGGGTTACATAGTTCTTCTATATGAGGTAAATTCTTGACATCTACAGCTTTGATTCCATTCTCCTTAAGACATTTCTTAGCTTCCTTCATCACTTCATCATTTAGTTCAATAACTCCCCTCTTCTTAGATGATGGTATAGGCGCAGGTATAGCTGGTTCAGGTATAATTGTTTCAGGTATAGCTGGTTCAGGAGGAGTCCAGTCTTCATAATTCTTGCTTATTTTAGCCATTAATTGCTCAGCTTCCTTGGGAGTCCTATTCCTAAAAACACAATCAGCACAACTGTCCAGGTATGTCCTAGATTCTTCAGTTAGTCCATTATAAAATATATCAAGAAGCTCATTCTTAGGTAATGGACATCCAGCCTGGGCATGAATCAAAGCACAAAACTTTGCCCATGATTCAGGCAATATCTCTTTTTCTTCCTGTTTAAAATCAAAAAGTTCCTGCAAAATATCATGTCTAGCACTAGGAGGAAAATATTTCTGCAGGAAAGTACTAATCAAGCAATCAGGGCTATCAATAGATCTAGGAGGTAAATTATTAAACCAAGTTTTAGCTTCTCCTTTCAGTGAAAAAGGGAAAATTTTAGCAACAAAGTAGGTGCACATCTTAATATCATCAGAAAACAGGCCAGTCATGGTAGAAAGCTCAGTCATATGTGCTACCGCACTTTCATTCTTAGTCCCACAAAAAGGTTCTTTCTCAACAATAGCTATGTAAGATTGATCTAGAGAGAAATCATAATCCTTATCTTTAGTGTTTATCGGAGATGCAGCAAACTTGGCATTAGGAGACAATTTGGGTTTTATAGTACGCCTCTCAAGGAGACTCTTAATAGTAGTCCTATCATGGGTGTTTTGACATTCTTTAATAAATTCATGGGTCATCTCAATATAACTGTCTTCAATATCATAACTTTCTCTAGACTCGGGTGAACTCACATGTGTAGTAGTGTCTTCATTAGGAGTTTTAGTATTTCCAGGTATAGTTCTAGCAATCGTAGCATGTAGTAAAGGACCTAATGAACCACTCTTATCAAGCACAGTAGAAGCAGCATCATAAGTATCAGAAGTTTCATATTCAGCAGTAGTAGAAGTGTGTGTAGCATGTGTATGTGGGGGTGTAAGGAGCTTACTCATAACAGATGGTGAATCAAGAGCAAAAGAGGTGTTTAGAACCATACCTCTTCTTGTAGTGGATGGTAAAATAGGAACTTTTCCATCACGAGACTTACCCATGATGGATGGATGGCAGTGAACAATAGTGATTCCAAGGGAACTTGATAAATAAATCTATGCTCCCCGGCAACAGTGCCAGAAAATAGTCTTGATGACCCACAAGTATAGGGGGTGTATCGGAGTATTTTTGAGGCGAGTGAAACCCAATTTATTGATTCGATACAAGGGGAGACAAAGAATATTTATAAGCCTTAACAACTGAGTTGTCAATTTAGCTGCACCTAGAAACAATCTTGCTCACAACAGTTTATCAGTAGCAATAGTTTTGTAGTAGTAATAGTAGAGTAATAGCAGTAGTAAAAGTAAAGACAGTAGTAACAATTGTAGTAAACAGTAGGATTAAAGCGCGATAGGCATAGGGATGGATGGACGGGCATTGCATGGGCAAGACAATTCATATAGCAATCAGAACATAGGGCATTTGCAGATAAATAAGATAAAGCATCCAAGTACTAAATAATCATAGGCATGTGTTCCATATATAGTCATACGTGCTAGCAATGAGAACTTGCACAACATCTTTTGTCCTGCCAGCCGGTTTGCAGCGGGGCCTCAAGGGAACTACTGGCAATTAAGATGCTCCTTTTAATAGAGCACCAGAGCAAAGCATTAACACTCCGTGAACACATGTGATCCTCACATCAGAGCCATTCCCTCTGGTTATCCCGATTGCTGTCAATTCGGGGCCTTTGGTTCCGGACAACAACGTGTGTATACAACTTGCAGGTAAGACCATAAACAATACTATCATAATGAATCAATAACATGTTCAGATCTGAAATCATGGCACTTAGGCCCTAGTGACAAGCATTAAGCATAACAAGTTGCAACAAAGTCAAAAAGCACTAATAATAGATACTAGGCACCATGCCCTAACAATCTGATGCCATTACATGAACGATCTCATCCAATCCCTACCATCCCCATAGCCTACAATGGGGGATAACTCACTCATAGATGGGGGAAACATGGATGGTCGATGGAGAAGCGATGGTGATGATGATGGCGATGATCTCATCCAATTCTCCATCTCGACAAGGTGCCAGAACGGAGTTTCTGGTTCCGAATAACGGAATCTGGTGGTGGCGGCGTAGCAGAACTCTTTCCGGAAAAATGTCGAACCCCCCTTGGTGTTTAGGTCAAGAGGCAACTTATAGGCGAAGAGGGAGGCCGAGGGGGCACGATGGCGCCACACCAGCTGGCCAGGTGGTGTGGGCCCATCGTGGCCCTACTCCATCACGTCTTCTGGCTCTGTGAGTCTTCTGGTGAAATAGGATTTTTGGCATATTTTCCGGGATTTTTCCTGATAGTTGATTTTCTGCACAAAAACTAGACACCAAGGTAATTCTGCTGAAAACAGCGTCAGTCCGTGTTAGTTGTATCCAAATCACACAAGTTTAGAGAAAAAACAATAGCAAAAGTGTTCGGGAAAGTAGATACGTTTTGGACGTATCAGTGACCGCGAGGGCGAGAGAGAGAAAGGGGAGAGGAGAGAGTGTGTGTGGGGGGTACTGGACCAGCGCGCGACCTAGCACTACCCTGGTGGGCTTAACTAGGCCATATGGGCCGGGTTAGGTTAGGCCGGGCCAGCCTAGTGGGCCAGGCCCGTATGTTAAAAGGGTTGTTTAAAAATAAATAATTACAAATATGCCCCTGAAACAAAAACAACTCTAGAAAAATAAATAAATATCTTAAAAATATAAATAATATATCTATGAACTCACAAAAATATTCTCTATTGAGAAAAGATAATCAATAGAATTTTTGGTAACTAAAATTTAGGTCTATTATTAATATGGTGCTAATTACTTTTGAATTTTATAAAAATATAAGAAACACGTAAAATTGAATAAAATTCATTTTAAGATCCTAAATGGACATACTATTATAGAAAAATACTAATTTGAGTAAATTCAGTGTGATAAAAAGAAAGTCTTATTTCCTTAAAGGAATTTTAGTAAATATTTAAAAGAGTAATTTTTTTTGAATAAGTTCATATCTTTAACTCTTAGAAGAATACTTTCTTTTTATTAAATAAAGAAAATAGCAAACTTTTACTAAGAGAGTAAAATACGCATAGAAGCAAATAATAAATCATTGTATGACATTACTATGCATTTCATATTGCTTCTTTAAATATTGTCCTTACCGGGCAATAATGGTTCTTTGTAGAAACCGGAGCTCAAGGTCAGGTGGAAGCATCAGACTTCACTACCTTGCAATCACAAGGCAAGTTCGTAACTTGCTGATGTCTTCTGAAGAGTCTTTATCAAAGATATTGCAAATTGTGTGTTATCGTCTATGATCTGGAAAAAGAAAATATTATCTTCTCTAATAAAAAATGGTTATCATCCTAAGTGATGATAAGGATTGGCAGTGGAACTTAGGTTTCTAACTGCACAAGACACCTTAGGATTAACAACCCATGACATTAGTGATTCTAGCGCCATATATTATGCGTTAACCATGAGATTTGGAATGGGACAGAGAAGTCAGCTGTATCTTCTTCCTTTCATATGGAGGCAACATGACCTTATCGTGACATTGGGTTTCCGTGTGTGGATCCAGCATATGGGTGGGCACCCTCAGGCCCCACAGTTTTGGTCAACCTATGAAGGCTGATGGGCATAGTTTTGATAATAAAATCAATATTTGAAGAAATGTTTCCAAAAACTGCATATCTCCAAGGACTTATAGTCCGAGGTGGTAGATAGAGCATCAAACTTCACACCTTGCATATAATGAACTTGATGGGTTATGCTGTTACTCACTCTTTCCTTTGAACCCCTGCTTAGACTCTGAGAATCAAGAAGACCCTTCAATGTATGTAGCTGAAGGACAAGAAGATGTCTACTATGAAGAGCCAGACCTGTCCCGAGGAGTTGAAGGGGTGGATGACGAGATATGCTACGGAGTGCAGGGCAACGAGTCTGAGTAGTTGCCTTAGTTATTAGTAAAACAATTGAGCCGAGCATCATAACCTTTATAGAATAAGTTGTTGAGATCAATTTAGAGTATGAGTTTGGATTTTATCTCTTCCGCTGAAACTACTTAAGTTTGGTTTGTAATTTTGTAACACTTGAAGTTGGAACTTCTAGTTTGTAATAATAATGAAGTGTGTATGTTTGTAATATGGACCCACAATGTTTCTGTTATACCACTCTGAGGGATGTGATATTTACGGAATGGTGTTCTTTAGATGTCATGTCAACGACTATAGTGTACTACACATGCAGTGGTATGTTGGGTCACCGCAGCTGGTATCAGAGCAATTGCTTTGACCTTAGGTTGGAAACATAGTAAAGGGAAATAATTGTAGGAGTCTAGGAGCAACGGTAAAGAGTTCTCTAGATTATATGATGAATATTCAATTGGGAATATTTCGTTATATTTTTTAGTGCAATAATTCTTTATTATGATGCATCATGATAATTAATGCATACTAATTATATTCATTTATGTTATTTATATACAGTGGAAATGGCACCAAAATTTCCAAAACAGACTTTGGCAAGGAAAGAAGAAACTCTCGATGACTATCAGGGGGCGTTAACTGAACAGCTTCGAGAACTTCTGAGAGTGTTTGGTTGCACAACTGATATTCCAGTCAATACCATTACCTACCATGATGGGCGAATGTTAGCCAAATATCGTGTTAGCATCCAACTACCAAGAAAGCTTGGTTTATATCACGATTTACCTATGGGTGAAGGTAGAAGTCACCTAGCAGCATATCATGTTGCTATTGTGGAGGCGATAACCAATGTCCGGGAGCACAAAACAGAAGAGTTAGCGGGAAGCACATATTCTGTGATTCCTCATGACTCTATAGACGAGGAACCTGAACCGATTCATCTTACTTTAGTAAAGAAGCATCCTAAACTAGCTTCTAAGTTTATGGATCTGTATCGACTGATGGTTGGGTCTTTGTATAAGACACATCAGGTTATTGTCGAAGATCAGGTTGATATGTTAGAGGATTTAACGAATCCTGAAAGAAGGGAGAAGTTAGCATCTAAACTGGAGAATGAAGCAGTGGATAGGGTTAACCCAGTTTTCAAGGATATACCTATAGATCCAACATATTTTACACCATATCCTTACTCACCTATACCAGAACCTACTAGATATCCTGATGATGGCACTGGTCATCCAGTACCACATAGCTCTTGGGGAACTGAAGACTCGAAACTACCTATTGGAAATTCCAAAGGATGGAGGTACGGATCGATGGATGGATCTGCTGGAAATCCTATTTCTGTAGAAGATTCAGTTGGAGATATCAGACAGACTAGTCGCATGGGCGTGAGATCTTATTCCATTAATGGAAGAAATGACCATGTGGAAGATGTAGAGTCCGATGAGGAAGATCCTGAAGAAAGGGTGTTTGAGTAATTAGAACATTATCCAACTCCAGATAACATGCACTATCCAATAATAGCCGAGGACTATCGTACCCAGCAGAGTACTTGGGGGGCACCGGAAGGGGAATATTCTGTTGATTCCTCCACAGTCAGGATGCAGGAGATGGATGAAGAAGACAGTGATGAGGATGACTCGATAGATGCTTCATATGAGTTGGAAGGCATGGATGCACTTCAGTTGAATGATGTGTCAAGTCCGGAAACTTCTGATACTGAGTATCATCCGTCAAAGAGGCAAGTCGTTCCACAGACGATGCGTCGTACCTCACGTCAGCACGGTTGTACTCTAGGTATGTACGATGAACGACACAACTTCTGGGGAGTGTGACTTTGACTGGGAGTATCTCTGCAGGAGACGAGAGTTAGAGTCAGAGGACTTGATGTAAATAAATTAGTGGGATAGTACCCACATGAGTTTGTAATACTTATTTAGTAAGGGTTTGAAATCACGTTGTATCAACTATGTGGCTTGTAATGTATAATATGTGTGTAATGCATATTTGGTTCTTATTTGGATCTTGTTTTCCATTGTGTGACTAGTTCTGTGCATGAAGTTGAGCTCAGAACACATATGCATGATGTAATTATCAGTGTTCACTTTATGTTACAGGACTAGGGGGTATGGAAACGGGAGTAGAAAACGAGACTGAGCAGCAGCGTATGGAGAGCGAAGCCAAGGGAAAGGCAGATGAAGACGCCAGAATGCAGGAAAATTTACCACCACCACCACCAATGATGCCATTAATGGAGAAGAACTTTATGCAGTACATGCAAATGATGCAAGAGTCCCAAAACAAATTCATGGAGGGTTTGGTAGATCGAGTGGGACAGCAGAGGGCACCTCAAGGACGTGGTGTTAGTCTCTCGGATTTCCAGGATACCAGGCCTTTACCTTTTTCATCCGCTCCAGAACCAATGGATGCAGTGGATTGGTTAGCAGATATAGAAAGAAAGTTGAAAACTGTAGGATGTAATGATGAAGAGAAGTTGATATATGCAACACATCTATTGACCAGACCTGCAGCAGCATGGTGGGAGGGTCAGTTAGCTATGCAACTTCCAGGAAGAGAGTACAACTGGGAGGAGTTCAAGCAAAGATTCTGTGAATATCATGTTCCGGAAAGTATCATTGAGCTGAAGCGTAGGGAGTTTGAAGAACTGCAAAAAGGGTACTCGAGTGTCATGAAGTATATCCGGGAGTTCAGTGATTTATCTCATTACGCTACTAAAGAAGTTAGCACGGAGGCGAAAACAAGGAAGAGATTCATGCGTGGACTAAATCCATTTGTGAAGATGCAGTTGAGGCTTGCCAACACTCAAACTTTTCAACAGTTGCTTGATGCAGCTATAACCTTTGAAGATGATTACAAAAATGTCCAAGAGGAGCGTAGGAATAGAGCAAAGAAGGAGACAAAGAGGATTTAGGCAAGTGATACATTGCAAATGTATCTATAGTTTTTGATGTTCCATGCTTGATTTTATCTACTTTCTTATGTTTTGTCCACACCTTGGAGTACTTTTCATATGATTTCTTGGACTAACCTATTAACAAGAGCCACAAAGGCTTACTGCTTTTTCTGCTGTTTTTGGTTCCATGAAAGTCAGAAAATGAATATACTCGGAATTGGACGGGACAAAAGCCAAAGTTCATATTTTACCAGAAGACTCATGGAGCCAGAATACGAGACAGAGGAGGGCCAGGGCCTGGCCACACCCCCAGGCGCGGGTACCCCCAGGCCGCGCCAGGGCATGGTGTGGGCCCCTCAAGCACGCCCTCAGTCTCCCTCTTCGCCTATAAGATGCCTTCTGACCTAAAAAATCAGGGGGGTTCGACGTTTTTCCAGAAGGAGTTCTGCTCCACCACCACCAGATTCCACGAAACAGCACCAGAAACTCCATTCTCGCACCCTGCCGGGACGGGGAATTGGAGGAGATGATCGCCATCATCATCACCATCACTTCTCCATCGACCATCCATGTTTCCCCCATCTATGAGTGAGTAATCCCCCGCTGTAGGCTATGGGGATTGTAGGGATTGGATGAGATCGTTCATGTAATGGCATCGGATTGTTAGGGCATGGTGCCTAGTATCTTTTATTAGTGCTTTATGACTTTGTTGCGACTTGTTGGGCTTAATGCTTGTCACTAGGGCCCGAGTGCCATGATTTCAGATCTGAACATGTTATTGATTCATTATGATAGTATTGTTTATGGTCTTGTCTGCAAGTTGTATACACACGTTGTTGTCCGGAACCAATGGCCCCGAAGTGACAGAAATCGAGAGGGAATGGCTTTGATGTGAGGATCACATGTGTTCACGGAGTGGTAATGCTTTGCTCCGGTGCTCTATTAAAAGGAGCACCTTAATTGCCAGTAGTTCCCTTGAGGCCCCGTTGCAAATGGGCTGGCAGGACAAAAGATGTTGTGCAAGTTCTCATTGCGAGCACGTATGACTATATATGGAACACGTGCCTAGGATTATCTAGTACTTGGATGCTTTATCTTATTTATCTGTAATTGCCCTATGTTATGATTGCTATGTGAATTGTCTTGTCCATGCAACGCCCGTCCATCCATCCCTATGCCTACCGCACTCGAATCCCACTATTTACTGCTATTGTTACTGCTGTCTTTACTTTACTACTGCTGCTACTTTACTATTCCTACTGATAAACTGATGTGAGCAAGATTGTTTCGAGGTGCAGCTGAATTGACAACTCAGTTGTTAAGGCTTATAAATATTCTTTGGCTCCCCTTGTGTCGAATCAATAAATTGGGTTTCACTTCCCTTGAAAATACTGCGATACACCCACTATACTTGTGGGTTATCAAGACTATTTTCTAGCGCCATTGCCAGGGAGCATAGCTTTATTTATCAAGTCCACTTGGAATCACTATTGTTCAAGCTTAGTTTATTTCTGCCTTGTTTGCTTATTTCTTTATCAAAAATACAAAAAAAAATTAGTTCCTACTCTAGTTGTTATTTTTGTTGGTCTATTATTGTCTTGCTTTATCATGCTCTTAATCAATGGTTGGTTTCTTTGAAACTGAATCTTATTGGCAAGGTGGGTTCACGGAAGCAATAATACTATTATAAGGAACACCACTTCTCACAAAAAGGGAAATACTTATGGGAACAAATTGATAAATTGTATACCATTGCTAGAAACGTGTGCTCTACTTATAATGTTACTTATTGCTTTGATAAATCTTGTTGCGGTAAGAGGTATAAACACCTCCCTTTTCAATGTGAGTATAATGATAATGTTACCATATCTTCTTATGTTAAAAGAATTTATGACTTTTATGATGCGGAACAAATTGAAGAATTTATTGCTTGGAAGCGTGCTTTTGAACTTGCTAGTTTGCTTGAAAATATTGATGATTCACCTTACAAATATGAGGTTTATGGTATACTTAAATTTTTCTTTGATAATTACAAGGAAGAAAATGGCTATATTCTAGAATATATTAATAGATGCTTTCCACAAATGGAAGAGACTAATGCCTTGTAGGATCCTATGGAAGAAGAAATTTATGAACCTGAAATCTCATTAGATGAAAAAGAGGAGGAGAGTGATGACCAAAAGGAGGAAGAATGGATTAGCTACCCATTCCTACCTTTTAATGAGAGTAACTCTTTATCCCTTACATTATTTGATTGTCCTCCATGCTTACTAAAGGAGGATGAATGTTATGTTCCTGAGGATTCTTTTGAAAATGTTTATAATAAAGCTCTAGTGCTTGTAGATCATGAAAAGCATGCTTTATGTGATAGTTATATTGTTGCGTTTATTCATGAGGCTACTGAAAATTATTATGAGAGAGGAAAATATGGTTGTAGAAGTTTTCATGGTATTGAAACACCTTTCTATGTGCTGAAAGTTTTGAAGTTACTCTTGTTTTATCTTCCTATGCCTATCACTTTGTTTTTTGCGAATTTATTTGCAGACAAGATTCATATGCATAGGAAGTGGGTTAGACTTAAATGTGTTTTGAATTTGCTTCTTGATGCTCTCTTTTACTTAAATTCATATTTCTTATGTGAGCATCCTCTCAAACTATTATTCCTGAAGATGATAATATATCTATTATTCTTGGGAGACCTTTTTTTAAATAGTGCAGGAGCTGTTATTAATTGTAATCAAGGGAAAGTGACCTTCAATGTTAATGACAAGGAACATATTGTCTATTTCCCCAAGAAGATTGAAAGGACTTATGGTTTGAATTCAATTGAACATGTTGAGGGCATTCAAGTTGGAGAAATATATTATCCCATACCAAGAGAAAAAATTGAAACTATTATGATTGGGACCATTGCTATCAAGGTTGAGGTAACATAATCATTATGGGATACAAAGTTTTGTCTCATATGGAATTGTTTTGGTAACAAGACCTGATCAACCTTGTTAACAAAAGGATTTCATTGAACAAAACAATGTTTTCACCATGATTATCTCCGCTTACTTCTATTCTATCCATTTTAGTTTTTGCTTATGTCTAACTTAAAGGCGTTAAAGAAAAGTACTTATTGGGAGATAACCCAAAAGATTTAGATGAGTCTTGCAAGTTATTACTTCAGTAATAACCGCTCCTTATCCTTTTTATTTGCTTTTTGTGCCAAGAGTAACCTCTAATGAGAGAGAAGTAATGATTGGGAAAGTTGCTGTCCCAAAACAGATTTCTGTGCTTCACCATAAAAATTCGCGTAAAATCTCTGAATGTTCTTTTGAGACGTTAATTTTTGTGCTTCTGACACAGGTTGTTATCTAACTTTCGTTAGTTCAACACTTTTTGATTTGAGCAACATAAGGTCTTCGAAAAAATTCGTCTTTACCTGCTGGTCTGTTTTGACAGATTGCTGCCATTTTCTGCATTTGCTTCTTGTTGGTTCCTTTTTGAGTTCTTTTGGGGAATTGAGCTTTTTGAGGGAAGTGCTTCAGTAGCTATTGTTCTAATGGAAGTTTATTGGTGTTACAACTGAACCTTAAGACTTATTATCTTGAGTGCACTAATGTTGCTAATAAAGATTGTGTGAAGTTTTGTATGAAGGAAAAATTTCAGGTGTATGGAAGGAATGAGTAATGAGATGAAGGATGAACTACATCTCAAGCTTGGGGATGCCATGCATGTCACCCCAAAAAATATCCAAGAAGTACAAGCGTCAAAGCTTGGGGATGCCCAAGGCATCCCCTTCTTCATCAATAAAAATCCTAGGTTTCTTCCAAACACTTTATTTTTATTGTTTCATGCACAGTTGTGTTGTTCTTGGAGCGTCTTCTTTTTCTTTTTCGTTTTTTGTTTTTAGTTTGCGTGGTTTGCTTAGTTTGCTGAATAAATTGGTTGGACCTCCTCTTTCATGCATTGGTTTTCAAATAGTTTGGTTTGGATTGGAAAAGAGTAGGAAAGTTCATGCTTAAGTGGTAAAGAGAGCTTGTTTTTGACTATGGCCTATGCTTTGTCATGCCATGCTTGATATTGTTTTGGCTTTAGGCTTAGTATTCTTTGATGTAGCATGACTTGTTATAAACAATTGAGATTGCTTAATGTGCCTTGGATGAATCATGCGTTGTTTTAGCATATTAAAGCATAGTATAGTGGTATTGTCCTTTGATGTTTTATTTGGGTTGACTTGGCACATGCTCACACCATGTTATGACTATCCCAAGTCACCATAAGCCTTTATGATCCTTTAGTTTTCATCTTGTAGTATCACTTTATTCTTTGATCAATGATTTTTTGTCGCTCTGGATGACTATGGCCATTGTTGCTCTCTCGTTTGTCGCTCCCTTACTATTGCTAGACTTCACTTTCACTGAGTATGTTTTACTCATGTTTCCAACTCCCTAAAACAAAATATTGCAAAGTGTCCACCATACCTACCTATTGGCATCATTTGCTACTTCCGTGCATATTCAATATGCCTTGTTTTCTTCCGAATAAAATGTTTGCTTGTTATGAGAAAGTTAGTTAGTAAAGCTCTCACGAACTTGATGGCACACTTTATTTTCTTGCACTTAATAAACTTGAACCATTGGGTCCTTCTTTGTTGCGTATATGCTTGTGCTTTATGAGTTGAGGTTAGCAGAACCATGTATCATGGGGATCGCTTTCAACACTGCATTGGTACTTTGTACCTAGTTGATATCATGTTATTTTGCTTATGGATCCCGGCGGTGTGAAATAAAAGTGGAACTTGTAAGATCATGGAGTTTGTATGTATGTTAGAGAAATGCCTGTGCCGCTAGCCTAAGACATGCCTAATCATGGTGGAAACTTGTAGCATAACCATAATGAGCATTCTATGAAGCATCCTCAATAAAAATCTATGCACATAGTAAATAAAAAGATTGCTGAGATGCTCATTGTCTGCTTGCCTTGTCATTTTGATTATGGGATAGCTCCTGTGTCATGTGCAAGGGGTACCCCATTGGCGGTTCTCTATGATACGTATATACTTACAATGACAAGAGCTTACTTGTGACTGAAGTTGAGTAGCATGAGGATCGGTCTTCGTAAGTAAGGGGCTTGAGACTTCGATTTATAAATTGTCAAGCATATCCTCTTAGTTGTGTCACTTTAACATTAAACATTTAAAGATGCTTATGATAGGGGCAATGAGAGCTCAAAGCTAATGAGTACCATACTTTCAGCATTTGGAAGCCTTTCAAACTTTTCAAAACCTGTTCATTTCCTTGTTGAGTCTTCATACATTCTATGAGCACTTTCTTGAGAGCATAGTGGCCATTCTTAGTTCTATGTGCATTGTCCCAAGACTTGTTGATTGATGCATACCTTGATATTGCTTGTTTTAAACTATTTGTATCTAGTCACTCTTGTAAACTTTGAAGGTGTCCTATGCATTTATGTTTGCTACTCTATGAGGGTCAAGCTGAATGCCACTATGCTATGTTTTCTTTATTTGAAACAAACAAACGCCTTGCAAAACATTGTTATTCATGAATCTTTTGTTTGTGCCTTTTCATGTTGCAACACAGTTGCTATGTCTTATTGATATAACTTTGTCTTTCATGTTATAGTTGAAGTACTATGATCCCAGCTTTGAATGTTTTACAAATACTTTGATCAAGTTTATGATGGTGCATGTCACCTCAAAAATTATTCTTTCTTTTTATCACTTACCTACTCGAGGACGAGCAGGAGTTAAGCTTGGGGATGTTGATACATTGCAAATGTATCTATAATTTTTTATGTTCCATGCTTGATTTTATCTACTTTCTTATGTTTTGTCCACACCTTGGAGTACTTTTCATATGATTTCTTGGACTAACCTATTAACAAGAGCCATAGTGCCAGCTGCCTGTTTTCTGCTGTTTTTGGATCCAGGAAAGTCAAAAAATGAATATTCTCGGAATTGGATGGGACAAAAGCCAAAGTTCCTATTTTACCAGAAGACTCATGGAGATAGAATACGAGACGGAGGAGGGCTAGGGCCTGGCCACACCCCCCAGGCGCAGGTACCCCTAGGCCGCGCCAGGGCATGGTGTGGGCCCCTCAGGCACCCCCTTAGTCTCCCTCTTCGCCTATAAGATGCCTTCTAAGCTAAAAAATCAGGGGGGTTCAATGTTTTTCCAGAAGGAGTTCCACTTCGCCGCCACCACCAGATTCCACGAAAGAGCACCAGAAACTCCATTCTGGCACCCTGCCGGGACGGGGAATTGGAGGAGATCATCGCCATCATGAACACCATCGCTTCTCCATCGACCATCCATGTTTCCCCCATCTATGAGTGAGTAATCCCCCGCTATAGGCTATGGGGATGGTAGGGATTGGATGAGATCGTTCATGTAATGGCATCGGATTGTTAGGGCATGGTGCCTATTATCTTTTATTAGTTCTTTATGACTTTGTTGTGAATTGTTGTGCTTAATGCTTGTCACTAGGGCCCGAGTGCCATGATTTCAGATCTGAACATGTTATTGATTCATTATGATAGTATTGTTTATGGTCTTATCTGCAAGTTGTATACACACGTTGTTGTCCGGAACCAATGGCCCCGAAGTGACAGAAATCGAGATAACCGGAGGGAATGTCTTTGATGTGAGGATCACATGTGTTCACGGAGTGTTAATGCTTTGCTCCGGTGCTCTATTAAAAGGAGCACCTTAATTGCCAGTAGTTCCCTTGAGGCCCTGCTGGAAATGGGTTGGCAGGACAAAAGATGTTGTGCAAGTTCTCATTGCGAGCACGTATGACTATATATAGAACACATGCCTAGGATTATCTAGTACTTGGATGCTTTATCTTATTTATATGCAATTGCCCTATGTTCTGATTGCTATGTGAATTGTCTTGTCCATGCAATGCCCGTCCATCCATCCCTATGCCTACCACACTCGAATCCCATTGTTTACTGCTATTGTTACTGCTGCCTTTTACTTTACTACTGCTGCTACTTTACTATTCCTACTACAAAACTGTTGCTACTGATAAACTGCTGTGAGCAAGATTGTTTCCAGGTGGAGCTGAATTGACAACTCCGTTTTTAAGGCTTATAAATATTCTTTGGCTCCCCTTGTGTCGAATCAATAAATTGGGTTTCACTTCCCTCGAAAATACTGCGATACACCCCCTCTACTTGTGGGTCATCGGCAAGTAAACCCAAAACTAACTTGGAATTTCAACCAAGAGACAGACCCTACAATAACAACAATAGGAGTAGCAACAACACTGGAGGACAATTCAATCCTAGAAGGAATGTCATATGTCATAATTGCAAACTTCTGGGACATATCAGCAAGGATTGATAGAAACCAGTGATTATTTGTTTTGGTTGTTGTCAAAAGGGTCATATCAAGCCAGAATGCCCAAGTAAGCCACCCGGTGGTTGGCCCACCAAGAGTGGAGGCCAAGCCAGTGGAGGCGGAGGTGGATTGCCGAACAGAGGTGGAAGCTATGGCAAAAATGATAATGTCAAGAGAGGTAGACCTACTGGAAAGCTGAATTGCGCAACCTTGGAGGAGGTGGTTAACTCAGATCAAGCGGTGATAGGTACACTCAATATTCTCACAAATACCGAAATTTTTTTATTTGATACCGGTGCAACTACTTCTTCCATATATGAAGAACTTTGTGATAAATTCGGGATTAGAAAGGCACCGTTAGATAAACCTATAACCGTAGTTACCACCGGAGGGATCCTGGTAGTTAGAAATATTAAACTAAACCAAGTCATCTCAATCTGTGGTCAAACCTATTATGCGGATCTTTATGTGATCCCATTAAGAGGAATAACTGTAGTGCTGGGAATGGATTGGAGGACTATGGAGCTCAGATCAATTGTGAGGATAAAACAGTTTCAATCAGGTCTCCAAGTGGAGGAAGGATAGTCTATTAGGCGGATAAACATAGTCATATCATGGTAGATTTGCAGTTGAACTCAATGAAGGAGGTCAAGTTGGAAGATATTTTGATGGTGAAGGAATTTCAAGATGTTTTTCCAGCATAGTTACCAGGAATACCACCTGATCAGGAAATAGAGTTCACTATTGACCTGATACCTGGTACAGCACCAATAGCTCAAGCACCATATCAGATGGGGCCAAAAGAATTAAAAGAGCTTAAGGAGAAAATTGATGAACTAGCCCGGAAAGGATTCATTCAGAAAAGTGTATCTCCGTGGGGAACTCCAGTGATCTTTGTAGATAACCGAGATGGAGGACGAAGAATGTCCGAGGATTACAGAAATCTCAACAATGTCACCATCAAGAACAAGTATCCATTACCAAGAATTCAAGATCTATTTGACCAAGTCAAGGGAGCTGGAGTATTCTCCAAGATCGATCTAAGGTCAGGTTCTCATCAAATAAAAATTAAACCTGAAGACGTTCCTAAAATAACATTTGTATGAAGGTATGGACATCATGAGTATTTAGTCGTACCTTTTGGTCTGACCAATGCCCCAGCAATATTCATGAATTTGATGAACAAAATCTTCATGCCTTACTTGGACAAGTTTGTCATAGTATTCATTGATGATATTTTCATATACTCTAAAGATAAAGAAGAGCATGCAGAGCATTTGATAATAGCATTGAAAATCCTAAGAGAACATAAGCTTTATGCTAAGTTCAGTAAATGTGAATTCTGGTTGGACGAAGTAGAGTTTCTTGGTCATGTGATCAGTAAGGATGGAATTTCTGTAAATCCATCCAAGGTTCAATCAGTACTAGAATGTAAGTGTGAAGCGAGTTTTCAGGAGTTGAAGACCAGATTAACTACCGCACCAATCCTAGCAGTTCCAGAACCAGGAAAAGATTACACAGTATATTGTGATGAATCCAAGGAAGGATTAGGTTCCGTGCTTATGCAAGATCGTAAGGTGATTGCTTATGGATCTAGGCAACTGAAACCACATGAAGTGAATTATCCAACCCATGATTTAGAGTTAGCAGTAGTAGACTTTGCTTTAAAAGGATGGAGACATTTTCTCTATGGGGCAAGATGTGAGTTATACCCGACCACAAAAGTCTCAAATATTTCTTTACTCAAAAGGAATTAAATATGAGACAGAAGCGTTGGCTGGAGTTAATTAAAGATTATGATCTAGCAATCAATTATACCCCTGGAAAAGCAAATGTTGTGGCATATGCTTTAAGTCAGAAAAGCACAGATACGCAACCCATGAATAGAGAACTACCAAAAGAACTAAAGATGGACTTGGAAAGATTGGAAATACAATTTATAAGTACAAAAAATCTTGGAGGATTAGCTACCATGCGATTAATTGAAGAACATAATAGTGATCTTCGACATGAAATCTTTAGACATCAAGATGAAGACCCTTTCACTGCTGAAGAAATTCGAAGAATCTCTCAAGGTCAAGCATCAGTTGTTCATCTAGGACATTATGGATCTTTATGGTTTCAAAACCGTCTTTGTGTACCAGATGTGCCAGAAATTCGAGAGGTGATACTTCAGGAAGCCCATGAAACACCATATTCCATACATCCAGGTAGTACAAAGATGTACATGGATCTAAAAGAGTTGTTTTGGTGGAATAATATGAAAAGAGATGTTGCAAAATATGTATGTGAATGCCATACTTGCCAAAGGGTAAAAGCAGAACATCAAAGTCTAGCAAGACCATTACAACCTTTGGAAATTCGAGAATGGAAGTGGGAAGAAATTGGAATGGATTTTATCACAGGGATACCCATGACACCGAAGCGGAAGGATATGACATGGGTGGTTGTTGATAGACTCACAAAAAGTGCTCATTTTATTCTAGTAAACTAGAAGGATAATGCCGAAAAATTAGTAGAAATCTATATCAAAGAAATTGTGAGTAAGCATGGGGTACCCAAGAGGATTGTATTAGACAGAGGATCTGTGTTCACATCAGCATTTTGGAAACGATTACATGAAGCACTTGGTTTAAAGTTGGATTTCAGCACAGCTTATCATCTAGGAACTGGAGGCCAAACAGAAAGGACCAATCAAATTTTAGAGGACATGCTTAGAGCTTGTGCATTAGATTTTGGAGGTTCGTGGGAAGATCATCTACATTGGCAGAATTTTCCTACAACAATAGCAATTAGAGTAGTCTGAAGGCAGCACCTTACCAAGTACTATACGGAAGGAAGTGTAGATCACCTATATGCTGGTATGAACCTGGTAGTAGCAAGGAATTTGCACCAGACTATATCAAGGAAAAGCAAGATATCATCGATATTATCAGAGATCGATTGAAGATAGCTCAAAGTAAACAGAAGAGTTATGCTGATCAAAGCCGAAGATCATGGCATCCAGAAGTGGGGGATATGGTATATCTCAAAGTTAGTTCGATGAAGGGAGTAAAGAGATTCGGAGTCAAAGGAAAACTAAGCCCCAAATATATTGGACCATTCAAGATACTGAGTCAGAATAGAACAATAGCTTATGCTTTGGAGTTACCAAAAAAGCAAGCTCAAGTTCACAATGTTTTCCATGTTTCACAACTCTAGAAATGTCTTACAGTTCCCGATGATGCCATCACACATCAAGAGCTTGAGTTACAAGCAGATTTGACTTATGTCGAGAAAACCTATAAGATTTTAGAGGAGAACTGGAAAAGGTTGAGAAACAGGGAAATCAAATACTGCAAGGTACAATGGGAGCATCACCCAGAGCGATAAGCCACATGGGAGAAAGAGGATGACTTGAGGGAAGCATATCCAGAACTATTCAGGTACATATCCGCAAACTTCGGGACGAATTTAATTTAAGGGGGGAAGTCTGTAACACCCCAGCATTAGGATCCGACGAAGGGTAGAATTAGGAATTCAAGTTTGTGCATGCATGCATCTGTAATATCAGGGTAAATTTTTTGCCAAACAAAACCCTAAAGGGATCAGAGTTTCTTTCGCTAACTGGAGGTAGGAATAGCTCTTTTTAGTGATTGCTATGATTTTTGACATGACGTTTAGGCATTATTAAGATTTTGGGGAAGTTAATTTGAATTCAAATTCGAAATTTAAATCAATTTGAAAGAATTTGAAAATTAGAAGTTTGTATTATTGATTTGATTTCCAAAATTCCTTATTAATATTATTTGGTTAAATTATAGATATAATAGATAACAATAAGGGTTTAAGACAAGGAAAATTAAATAAGCTATGGAATCTTATTTCCTGATTAAATAATAGTAACACAAATAATGATAAATACACCAAAAACACTGAATCTTACTGAAGATAGAAACAAACTTTATTAACTTATAATCACATCTTTACAAGATTCTTTACAAAAAGGAATAAAAAGACGATTACAATTGAAACCTATACTACATATCTACTCATATACTAGATCTTGAATATCCAGATCTTGTTCCTGCAAATAAGAAAACAACTAATTGAAAGAAAGGGTTAGTGGTTAGTTAAGTTTACTCTCAGTGGTGAACAGTGAAGTGCACTATTCATGTTACATCATTGAGTAAATAATAAAGGGGCAAGTTGAAGGAAATATGCCCTGAGAGGCAATAATAAAGTTGTTATTATGTTTTCCTTATATATGATAGATGTTTATTTTACATGCTATAATTGTATTGATAGGAAACATCAATACATGTGTGTTTAATAAACAAAAAGGGTTCCTAGTCATGCCTCTCTTATAGACTAGCTTGTTGATTAACAAGATGATCAAGGTTTCCTGATCATGGACATTGGATGTTGTTAATAACAAGGTCACACCATTGGTGGAATGATGTGATGAACATTCATCCGAAGTATAGCATTACGATCAAGTCATTGTGTTTATATTGCTATAACATCATACGAAGTAATCTTTATCCTTAGACCATGAGATCATGTTAATTGCTAACACCGGAAGAGTATCTTGATAACATCAAACGTCACACCGTAACAGGGTGACTATAAAGATGGGTTCAGTGCTACGAAGGTGTTATGTTGAGGCTCATGGATCAAGAGTGGAATTTTTCAATCCAGATGACAGATAGATATACTCTGGGCCCTCTCGGTGATATCACATTAGGATAGCTTGCAAGCAAGTGATGTGATCACTAGAATGTTATATCACGGGAACAAGAAAAGAGTGCATGTCGGTAACGAGATCAAACTAGGTATGGAGATACCGATGATCGAATCTCGGACATGTAATATATCGAGAGACAAAGGGATTTAGTTACAAGCGTTAAAGGTTCTCACGATCATAGGAGTCATCGTTGAATGTGTAGGAGTCAGTACGGATCTCCGTGTGTCCTCTGATTATTGATCGGAGAAGGGTCTCGATCATGTCTGCATTATTCATGAACCGTAGGGGTGGCACACTTAAGAGTTACCGGACACCATTTTGGAGCACATATGTTTCAGCATTTAAAGAATTGCAAAGCACAGGAATTGTTTCAATAGAAACCGGAAATTGTTTCGGGTGAAATTGCAGAAGGTGGTTCTGCATGTGATATTGAAATATTGCAAGGGGCTATATGTGAATGTTTGTTAATTAAATTAATTAAGAAAATTCTGAATAAATTTAATAAAAGAGTTTTTATTAAATGAGAGAGCATTAAATTTGGAGAAACTTAATGCATTTAAAGTGGAGACTTTAAAAGGGAATGTGAAGAGGCATTTTAATGTGGAGGAGTTACCACCACATGAATGGGGGAGGTGACCCCCATGCGCTGGCCATGGAGAGAGGGCACCCTCCTCCTATAAAAGGCCACCCATTCCCTCCTTCATCCTCACACCTCCTTGTGAAGGATCTCTCTCCCCCTCTAGAATTATTCCCCCATGGTCTCGGATTAGCGAGATACATGTTCCTGGTGGCATTTCGTCTAGAAGGAGTTGCTGCTTCCGCTGGATCGCTGGAGCGAGGAGGTGGAGGTTGTTCGGTGGCTTGAACATGTGTGCGAGTGCGGATGCACTGCTGAGTTGCGGCGCTCGGACTTCCTCACGATCTTGAGATCGGCAAGTGTACGACTACATCAACCACGAGTTCCTACTCGTTAACAAAGCTCATTGTCTTCGAGGGTAAGTTGTCTATGGATGTATGTCCACCCGTTTGCTTTGTACCTAGTAGATAGATCTTGGCCCGTAGTTCACACCGTAGGATTTTTTTTTGTTTTCTATGCTGCGGACCCAACAGTGGTATCAGAGCCTGATCTATGCGTAGGTGCTTTGCACGGGTAGTACACATATGTTTATATGTGGGCGATGATGATCATGTTATTGCATCTTCTATGTACTTTGGATATTGGTGGCATAGTGGGATGAAGCGGCCGGACGAACCTTACATGTCATCGTACATGAGACCGGTTTCACGACTGACATGCAACTTGTTTTGCATAAGTGGCTGGCGGGTGTCTGTCTCTCCTACTATAGTCAATATCTGATTTACAACGAGTTGCTAATAACTTGGTTATCCTCGTTGTGGTTCATGTTCGTAGGTTAGACAGGTTCTATCTCCGAAAGCCCTAAGCCACGTAAAACTTGCAATTGATAAATTAGAGGCGTCTAGTTTAGATCGTTGCTGGGCTAGTGTTTTGATATGGTATTGTTGTAAGTAGATGTATAATAGATACTCTTACAACTCACTTAACGTGTAAGTTCCATAGACCTTGGCCTTACACAAAAAGGAATGATAGAGATCATACCACGATGCAAATGATAGAGATCAAATGCATGGACCATATCACCTCACTTCACACATTAGATGTTAGCATCTTATACTGCTAGTTTGGCGCGTTTGGTAGCATTATAAGATGATCCCTCATTTAGATATCAATATAAAATGTGTTCTTCCTTAAGTATGCACCGTTTTGTGGATCGTGTTTTGAGGCATCACGTGATGATCGGGTGTTTTCAACTCTACGCTTTCATACAACGGGTGTAAGACAGTTTTACACACGCAAATACTAAGGTTCTTACTTGACGAGCCTAGCATGTACAGACATGGCCTCGGAACACGGACCAAAAGGTTAAGCATGAGTCATATAGTTGATATGATGCCCATATAGATGCTCGCCTTTGAAGCTACACCAACTCACGTGATGATCGTACTTGGTGTAGTGGATTTGGTTCATGTAATCACCAAAAGGACACGAGGGATGTCGTTTTTGAGTGGGAGTTCATTAGTAATTTGGATTAGTTGAACTCAATCTATCATAAACTTAGTCTAAATATACTTTACAAATTCTATTGTAGATGGCACCACCTGCTTTTAATTTCAATGTGTTCATGGAGAAAGAGAAACTTGCTGCGAATGGTAGCAACTTCACCAACTGGGCTATGAATTTGAGGATTCTCCTCACTGCTGCACAAAAGCAATATGTGCTAGATGCGCCGCTAGGCCCCCCACCAGCTCCTGATGCCCCTGATGAGGAAAAGAACGTCTATATAACTCGTCAAGAGGACCACAACTTAGTTCATTGCGGCATACTGTATGGGCTAGAGCCAGAACTTCGAAAGTGTTTCGAAAATGGCAATGCCTTTGATACCATGGGAGAATTGAAAATGATTTTTAATACCCATGCTAACGTAGAGAGTTATAATGCTACAGAAAAGTTCTTTAGCTGCATGATGGAGGAAAACAACTCCGTTAGTGAGCACGTACTCAAAATGTCTGGGTACGCCGATAAGCTTGTATCCCTGGGAATAACGATTCCCATTGACTTAGGCATACATCGTGTTCTCCAATCTCTGCCACCTAGCTACAAGAGCTTCATGATGAACTATAATATGCAGGGCATGAAGAAGTCTCTTCCCGAGCTTCTGTCAATGCTTAAGACTGCAGAAGTGGAGATAAGGAAAGAACATCAAGTGTTGATGATCAATAGGACCACCGGTTTCAAGAAGGAAAAGAAAGGCAAGCACAAGGGAAATAAGGGTGGCAAGTCTTGCTGCGCTTGAAAAAGAAACCCCGAGCTGGCCCTAAGTCCGACACCGAGTGCTACTATTGCAAGAGGATCGCCATTGAAGCGCAATCGCCCCAAGTATTTGGTAGACAAGAAGTCCGCAAGGCAAACAAAGGTATATGTGATATACATGTTATTGATGTGTACTTGACTAGTACTCAGAGCACTGGGTATTTGATACGGGATCGGTTGCTAATATATGTAACTTGGTTCAGGGGCTACGGAACAAGCGACAACTAGCAAGGGATGAGGTCTCGATGCGGGTCGGCAATGGGTCAAGAGTTGATGTGATCGCCGTCGGAACGCTGCCTCTCCATATGCCATCGGGATTAGTTATCAACCTAAATAATTGTTATTTGGTGCCTGCACTGAGCATGAACATTGTATCCGGATCGTGTTTGATGCAAAGTGGTTATTCATTTAAGTCTGAAAACAATGGTTGTTTGATTTATATGAATAATATCTTTTATGGTCATGCACCTATGTTGAATGGTTTATTTCTGTTGGATCTCGATAGTAGTATTACGCATATTCATAATGTTGATGCTAAAAGGATTAAACTTGATAATGATATATCTACATATATGTGGCACTGCCGTCTAGGTCATATTGGCGTTAAACGCATGAAGAAACTCCATTCTAATGGACTTTTGGAATCACTTGATTTTGAATCATTTGATACATGTGAGCCATGCCTTATGGGCAAGATGACTAGAACGTCGTTTTTTGGTTCAATGGAACGGGCAACAGATCTATTGGAAATCATACATACTGATGTGTGGACCAATGAGTATGAAGCGCGAGGTGGATATCGTTATTTTGTTACTTTCACGGATGGTTTGAGTAGATATGGGTATATCTATTTGATGAAACACAAGTCTGAAACTTTTGAAATGTTCAAAGAATTTCAGAATGAAGTGGAAAGTCATCGTAACAGAAAGATCAAATTTCTGCGGTCCGACCGTGGAGGAGAGTATCTTAGTTACGAGTTTAGCACACATATGGAAGACTGTGGAATAGTTTCACAACTCACGCCTGCCGGAACACCACAACGTAATGGTGTGTCAGAACGTTGTAATCATACCTTATTGGATATGGTTCGATCTATGGTGTCTCTGACTGACTTGCCACTGTCATTTTAGGGTTATGCACTGGAAACCGCTACATTCACTTTAAATAGGGCACCATCTAAATCCGTTGAAAAGACACCGTATGAATTATGGTTTGGAAACAAACCTAAGTCATCATTTCTAAAGTTTGGGGATGCGATGTTTATGTGAAGAAACTTCAACCGGATAAACTCGAACCCAAAGCGGAAAAATGTGTCTTCATAGGATACCCTAAGGAAACGATTGGGTATACCTTCTATCACAGATCCGAGGGCAAGGTCTTTGTTGCCAAGAATGGATCCTTTCTTGAGAAGGAGTTTCTCGCGAAAGGTGTGAGTAGTCGGAAGGTAGAACTCGAAGAGGTCATTGAACCTTCTCTTCATGGAATGACGAGTGGCGCAGCACCGGAAGTTGTTTCGGAGTTGACTTCACCTGATGAAGGGAGAGCTAATGATATTGATCATGAAACTCCGAAAGAGGACACTACCGAACCTCGCAGGTCAAGCAGGACACGTGCAGCTCCTGAACTGTACGGCAATCCTGTTATGAATTTCATGATTGATGAAATGGATGACCCTGCGACATATGAAGAAGCGATGATGATCCCGGATTCCAACAAATGGCTAGAAGCCATGAAATCCGAGATGGAATCCATGTATGAGAACCAAGTTTGGAACTTGGTGGACTTACCTCACGACTGAAAGGCCATTGAGAATAAATGGATTTTCAAAAGAAAAACTGATGCTGATGGTAATGTGACCATCTATAAGGCTCGACTTCTCGCAAAGGGGTTTCGACGAATTCAAGGAGTTGACTACGATGAGACATTCTCTCCCGTAGTGATGCTTAAGTCAGTTAGGATTATGTTAGCAATTGCTGCATATTTCGATTATGAAATGCGGCAGATGGATGTCAAAACTACGTTCTCTCAATGGTAATATTGAAGAAGAGTTGTATATGATACAACCTAAGGGTTTTGTCGATCCTAAGGATGCTAATAAGGTGTGCAAACTTCAGCGATCCATCTATGGACTGAAGCAAGCATCACGGAGTTGGAATCTCCGCTTTGATGAGGTGATCAAAGAGTTTGGATTTGTCCAAACTTATGGAGAGGCTTGTATTTACAAGAAAGTGAGTGGGAGCAATATGGCATTTCTAATATTATATGTGGATGACATATTATTGATTGGAAATGATTTAGATCTTTTAAACAGTGTTAAAAGTTATCTAAACAGCAAATTTTCGATGAAGGACCTTGGTGAAGCTTCATATATATTAGGCATTAAAATCTATAGAGATAGATCAAGACGCCTAATTGGGCTATCACAGAGTACATACCTTGATAAGATATTAAAGAAGTTTAATATGGACGGAAGTAAGAAGGGGTTCTTAGCTATGTTGCAAGGCAAGACATTGAGTAAGACTCAAAGTCCGGCTACGGCGGAAGAAAGAGAGATAATGGATAGGATCCCCTATGCCTCAGCCATAGGCTCTATAATGTATGCCATGCTATGTACAAGACCAGATGTGGCACATGCTATTAGTTTGACTAGTAGGTACCAATCTGATCCAGGGTTGGAACACTGGATAGCTAGTCGCTAAGTACTTGAGAAGAACTAAGGATATGTTTCTTGTATATGGAGGTGAAGAAGAGCTAGTCGCTAAGTGTTATGTTGATGCTAGCTTTGACACTGATCCGGATGACTCTAAGTCTCAATCCGGATACGTATTTCTCTTGAACGGAGCAGCAATTAGTTGGAGGAGCTCCAAACAACCTGTGGTAGCTGGATCAACAACGGAGGCGGAATATGTTGCTGCTTCAGAAGCGGCGCAGGAAGCAGTTTGGATGAAAGAGTTCATAACAGAACTGGGTGTGGTTCCTAGTGCGTTGGACCCGATGGTGATCTATGTGACAACAATGGAGCCATAGCCAATGCCAAGGAACCAAGGTCTCACAAGAATTCCAAGCATATTAAGCGCCGGTTTCACTCCATCCGCGAACATGTCAAGGATGGAGATATAAAGATTTGTAAAGTGCACAAGGACCTGAATGTAGCAGATCCGTTGACTAAAGTACTCCCTAGGGCAAAACATGATCAACACCAGAACTCCATGGGTGTTAGATTTATCACTATGTGAACTAGATTATTGTCTCTAGTGCAAGTGGGAGACTGAAGGAAATATGCCTTGAGAGGCAATAATAAAGTTGTTATTATGTATTCCTTATTATGATAGATGTTTATTTTACATGCTATAATTGTATTGATAGGAAACATCAATACATGTGTGTTTAATAAACAAAAAGGGTTCCTAGTCATGCCTCTCTTATAGACTAGCTTGTTGATTAACAAGATGATCAAGGTTTCCTGATCATGGACATTGGATGTTGTTAATAACAAGGTCACACCATTGGTGGAATGATGTGATGAACATTCATCCGAAGTATAGCATTATGATCAAGTCATTGTGTTTATATTTCTATAACATCATACGAAGTAATCTTTATCCTTAGACCATGAGATCATGTTAATTGCTAACACCGGAAGAGTATCTTGATAACATCAAACGTCACACCGTAACAGGGTGACTATAAAGATGGGTTCAGTGCTACGAAGGTGTTATGTTGAGGATCATGGATCAAGAGTGGAATTTGTCAATCCAGATGACGGATAGATATACTCTAGGCCCTCTCGGTGATATCACATTAGGATAGCTTGCAAGCAATGATGTGATCACTAGAATGTTATATCACGGGAACGAGAAAAGAGTGCATGTCGGTAACGAGATCAAACTAGGTATGGAGATACCGATGATCGAATCTCGGACATGTAATATATCGAGAGACAAAGGGATTTAGTTACAAGCGTTAAAGGTTCTCACGATCACAGGAGTCATCGTTGAATGTGTAGGAGTCAGTACGGATCTCCAGGTCCCGCTGCTGATTATTGATCGGAGAAGGGTCTCGATCATGTACGCATTATTCATGAACCGTAGGGTGGCACACTTAAGAGTTACCGGACACCATTTTGGAGCACATATGTTTCAGACGAAAGAATTGCAACGCGCAGGAATTGTTTCAATAGAAACCGGAAATTGTTTCGGGTGAAATTGCAGAAGGTGGTTCTGCATGTGATAGTGAAATATTGCAAGGGGCTATATGTGAATGTTTGTTAATTAAAGTAATTAATAAAATTCTGAATAAATTTAATAAAAGAGTTTTTATTAAATGAGAGAGCATTAAATTTGGAGAAACTTAATGCATTTAAAGTGGAGACTTTAAAAGGGAATGTGAAGAGGCATTTTAATGTGGAGGAGTTACCACCACATGAATGGGGGAGGTGAGGGGTCACCCCCCCATGCGCCGGCCATGGAGAGAGGGGGCACCCCCCTCCTCCTATAAAAGGCCACCCATTCCCTCCTTCATCCTCACACCTCCTTGTGAAGGATCTCTCTCCCCCTCTAGAATTATTCCCCCATGGTCTCGGATTAGCGAGATACATGTTCCCGGTGGCATTTCGTCTGGAAGGAGTTACTGCTTCCGCTGGATCGCTGGAGCGAGGAGGTGGAGGTTGTCCGGTGGCTTGAACATGTGTGCGAGGGCGGATGCGCTGCTGAGTTGCGGCGCTTGGACTTCCTCACGATCTTGAGATCGGCAAGTGTACGACTACATCAAACACGTGTTCCTACTCGTTAACAAAGCTCGTTGTCTTCGAGGGTAAGTTCTCTATGGATGTATGTCCACCCGTTTGCTTTGTACCTAGTAGATAGATCTTGGCGTGTAGTTCACACCGTAGGATTTTTTTTTGTTTTCTCTGCTGCGGACCCAACACAAGTTTCACCAAAGGTGTAGTATCTGTTGTTTTCAGTAAATAACCCAAATGCCACATTAGAAGACATGTGGAGAGAGGTAAGTTTCACCAGGCCACTAACAAGTAAATAGTTAAAAGTAAAAGCCAGGTTACTTGAGCTGATCCACACGATCAGTACACACAGACACACAGCTTAGTCATAGAATGCATGCAGTGTTTTATTGATACAGCAGCAGCACTACTAGCACTCCAGCAGAGCACACAGCCAAAGCTCATCCATAGACAGCATCGCTCTCCTTCTCTAGCACACGCTCAGGCTTCATCGAGCTCACCAAGGCATCCACAAAATCACTAGCCACTATACCAAATTACCCACTACGGCCAAGATCAAACCAATAGAGCGGGATAACAATGTCAAGCCACCAGATCAACTAGCAACAACACCAACCACTCCACTGTTGTGCTAAGTACTATAAAACCTTCAAATGATCCAACTATCTTATCCAGATAAGAAATCATGTGTTGTTTTATATTAAACCTCTCCTAAATCACCCAAATGGTGTGTATCCATCATAGTGGTATTAGAACTAAAGCGAAGTAGTAGATCTGTGCAAATAATACCAGGATCTCAGAACAGCATCACTGATCCTGGATATAAAAATTATATTTCATCTTCCAATATAAACATAGCCAAGGTTATGAACTCTGGGCACATATCTTAACAGAGTAGCACCACAGAATTCATAGATCTTATGGATCCATAAAAGCACAACCACTATTTTATCCAAAGGATTCCGAAATCAGTAACTGGTATTAATACCAGACGATAACTAAGAGGGACAGCCAGATAGGGAACTAATTCCTATGCCTCAGACCAGCATCATAGGCATAAAACAATTAGTGAATATCATCAGCCAACTTATACAACAAGGATTTTTAGAGCAATTAAGCATCTAGACAATTCTAGAACATTTGTAAACCAAAGCTAGTACTAGAGTAAATCATGTGTACCATTCCTAGGAGGTGTCACTAGGATTTGTTCTAACCAAGCAAAGCTTACCCAATGATTACATAATCTAGGTTAACTAACAGTTAATCATCTTCCCAATACTTTAATTAGAAATCATTTTTCACAGAAGAACTATGAACAGAGAGCATTCCAACTCTAGCATAACAGTGAGTTTCAATTCAATAAAATGAATCCATCACAGAGGCAACAAGGGTGATCACATAGAGTTCAGTATACATTCATAGGGGGTTCTCTGACAGAGAATAAGATGGTAACAAATATTTAGTAGAGTACCAATTGACAGAAGGGAGAATAATTGGTTAGAACCAATAGCGTGCAACAGATACCACTAGCACAATAAACACTAGAAGGATATCACTAGTAGGATGAACCAAAGCAACTAACCCAACATCACTGCATAGGGATGAACCCTAGATAGGGGGCTAACCTGTAATCATGCTAGGGAAGGATAAATAGAGAACAAGAGAGGAGCAGAAAGGGGAAGAACCAGACTTACTCGAGGTCCTCGCAAAAATAATTGAAGAGGAAGCAGAGGAATGGCCGACGGTGGTGCAGAAGCAGCAGCACAGGGAGCACCGCGAAGGGGCGCTGCAACCAACACGGGCCACCCATCAGAACCAGCCGGAGATGAAGGGAAGCACCGTGAGTACTTCGGTGCACCATCGCCAAAGTTCCCGGGGCGGTCAAACCCTAACCCTAGCTCGAGTAGGGGTCAGCGCGGCCAGGAGAGGACACCATAGGCAAATCTGTTCGGATAGAACTGAGCAGCGCCATTGACCTTGCCATCCTGCACCATGGCGGCGCAACGGCGGCCGGACCGGTCCGGAATCGTGCGCGGCGACGGCAGTGAGCGGAGGAGGTGACCGCGAGGGCGAGAGAGAAAGGATAGAGGAGAGAGTGTGCGTGGGGGGTACTGGGCCAGCAGGCGGCCTAGCACTACCCTGGTGGGCTTAACCATGCCGTATGGGCCGGGTTAGGTTGGCCCAGGCCAGCCCAGTGGGCCAGGCCCGTATGTTAAAAGGGTTGTTTAAAAAGAAATAATTACAAATATCCCCCTGAAACAAAAACAACTCTAGAAAAATAAATAAAAATCTTAAAAATAAAAATAATATATCTATGAACTCACAAAAATATTCTCTGTTGAGCAAAAATAATCAATATAATTTTTGGCAACTAAAATTTAGGTCTATTATTAATATGGTGCCAATTACTTTTGAAATTTATAAAAATATATGAAATACTTAAAATTGAATAAAATTCATTTTTAAGATCCTAAATGGATATACAATTATAGAAAAATACTAATTTGTATTTTTGAGAAGTAAATTCAGTGTGATAAAAATAAAGTCTTATTTCCTTATGGAATTTCAGTAAATATTTAAAAGAGTAATTTTTTTGAATAAGTTCATATCTTTAACTCTTAGAACAATACTTTCTTTTTATTAAATAAAGAAAATAGCAAACTTTTACTAACAGGGTAAAACACGCAGAGAAGCAGATAATAAATCATTGCATGACATTACTATGCATTTCATATTGCTTCTTTAAATATTGTCCTTACCGGGCAATAATGGTTCTTTGTAGAAACTGGAGCTCAAGGTCAGGTGGAAGCGTCAGACTTCACTACCTTGCAATCACAAGGCAAGTTCATAACTTGCTCATGTCCTTTGAAGAGTCTTTATCAAAGATATTGCAAATTGTGTGTTATCATCTATGATCTAGAAAAAGAAAATATTATCTTCTCTAATAAAAATTGGTTATCATCCTAAGTGATGATAAGGATTGGCAGTGGAACTTAGGTTTCCAACTTCACAAGACACCTTAGGATTAACAACGCATGACATCAGTGATTCTAGCGCCGTATATTACGTGTTAACCATGAGATTTGGAATGGGACAAAGAAGTTAGTTGTATCTTCTTCCTTTCATATGGAGGCAAGATGACCTTATCGTGACACTGGGATTCCTTGCGTGTATTCAGCATATGGGTGGGCACCCTTAGGCCCCACGATTTTGGTGTCTGTATTATATATGAGTGGCTGCCGGAAGTATAGTCAGACTTTTATGGAGCTAGCCAGGGGCATCACCATCTCATAGAGTCTTCGGGAACTCATCAGGGTTATAACTTGCCCTAAATTCGGGGCTTAACACAGATGGAGCTTGGACCGGAGGATCATGCAGACATATGGGATCACGGAGAGGGTAGTGATTGGCTTGGATCACCTACTGGGCCCCACATCATGGAATTTTGGATGGGAAAGTACACCCGGTTGTGCAACAAGGAGTTGATCTCTCACGGGTAAAGCAACGCACCTCTACAGAGTGTAAGAACTGTAACTTCTACTCCCTATTCCGGGAAGGAGCTACGAACCGGCAGGAAAGGAACTCCATGAAGTTCTGGTTAACCTGTGAAGGCTGATGGGCATAGTTTTGATAATAAAATCAATTTTAGAAGAAATGTTTACGAAAACTTCATATCTCAAAGGACTTATAGTCCGAGGTTGTAGATAGAGCATCAAACTTGACACCTTGCATATAATGAACTTGATGGGTAACGCTGTCACTCACTATTTCCTTTGAACCCCTGCTTAGACTCTGAGAATCCAGAAGACCCTTCAATGTATGCAGCTGAAGGACAAGAAGATGTCTACTATGAAGAGCCAGACCTATCCCGAGGAGTTGAAGGGGTGGACTACGAGATACGCTACAGAGTGTAGGGCAACGAGTCTGATTAGTTGCCTTAGTTATTAGTAAAACAATTGAGTCGAGCATAATAACCTTTATAGAATAAGTTGTTGAGCTCAATTTGGAGTATGAGTTTGGATTTTATATCTTCCACTGAAACTACTTAAGTTTGGTTTTTAATTTTGTAACACTTGAAGTTGGAACTTCTAGTTTGTAATAATAATGAAGTGTGTATGTTTGTAATATGACCCTGCAATGTTTCTGTTGTACCACTCTGAAGGATGTGATATTTACGGAACGGTGTTCTATAGATGTCATGTCAATGACTATAGTGTACTACACATGCAGTAGTATGCTGGGTCACCACACTCGCCCACACCCCGCGTGGCGCTGACCACCTGGCCTCACCTGTCATCATCTCCGCAGAGACTGGGATGAACCCGACACCGCCGCCGCGAGGAACCGAATCCCGGCCAAATCGGGACTATTCCTATACCCCCGTGCCAAGTCTTCCCCACCTTTTTAAACCCCACACCCCACAACCCCCGCCGCCCAAAACCGTAACCCTATTACGCCATAACGCCACCGGGTTGCTGTCTTCTCGATCGATTCGATCTCGTCGGAGTTGCACGCGCTTGAGATCAGAACTCGAGGCTCCGACGCCCCTTCCTCCACTTTTCTCCCATCTCCTCGATCTCTCTTGGTTTTCTACATCACCCTGACCCATTTCGCCTCTCAGCAGAATGCGGAAGCAAGCACAAGAACACACTGGAGCTGCAATGCCACCGTCCGCCTCCATTCGTCCACCCCCGTCGTTCTAGGAAGAGGAGGGAGCTGAAGATGGAACCAGTCGGACCGCAAGAAGGAGAGCTACACCGTCATCTACCCCGCCACCTCGGGAAGCTGCCAGATCGTTGCCAAGCACCACCACCTAGACACGCCGCCGCCGTTCACCATTGTTGTCAGTCACCACCACTGCCAGGTGAGTCACTTCCGTTCCTATTCGTTGGATTGTAGATCAACAGTGGCAATTAGATCCATTTAAACAAAGGGATATCGACGAGTAAAATTGCACCGCGTGGCACGCGTGCACTGTCAGTGTCGCGTCAACACCTAGTCAGCATCAACCTCCCACGCGGCCAGTAGCATCGCGACATGTGGCGATGATTGTTGGGTTAGATCTAGATTTAGTTTTTGAAAGGCGGAATATTTGTTCAACTTGTAAAATTGATAGTAAATGGAATAGTGGGCCAAAAATTGCAAATAATATATCATTGGATTCATAAACTTGTGTAGATTACAGATCCGTAATAAAATTGCTAGTTTACTGAAGTAATATGTTTGTAGGATTTAAACTCTTGATTGGATTATTTTAATTCTAGAAAATTAACCGTAACTCTATTTTAGTTGATTCTTGTTGCGTTAGCTTCGTAATTACGAGACCTACTGTTTAGAGTTGGAATATCTTGTTTAGAGATTTCAGATCTATTTCGTAGTAGATTTGAATAATAGATCCCTTTATGGGCATATTTAATAAAGTAGTACTCCAAATTACTTGAAAACTATGGGAAATTGTTACCGATGACATCCACAAACATAGTAAAACTATGAATAATATTCTTGGTCGAATTTGAACTCATCCTTGCATATTACCATGTTGCATGAATGCATGTTACCTTTGTGGCATTGTTTTTGTGCTTATTGTGATTAAATCTATGTTTGTGATTCATTAGATTGTTCGGAGTGCGCTGAGGAGTAATATTGCGTAGAGTGCTGCTCGGATCAAGGCAAGTTACACCTCTTGTTCATTTATTGTCCCAGTTTTGAATACTATGCATGTTTTACTCTCTAAACAGTATTATGCATGTGTAGAATTGTTTTGGTAGATTTACTTGAAAATATGTTGCAAGTGCGATGATGTTTTGTAGTATGCCATGATAGCTCTATACTTTGATTTTTCCCTTCCTAATAGGTTACCCCTAATTTTTGCTAAGTACTGTTTGCTATGCTAAATATATGAAGTACCGTTGGGGGGGGGGGGTCGAAAGACTAAAAAATTTCTAAGTATAAAGGCTCTCTTGAGCGAACTTTTCTTCTCAAATCCACTTCAAAATAAAACTAAGTTTTCTTCTGGGCGGAATCGTTGTCGGGGCAACGAGTGGAATTTGGTGGAGGATGGCCACCTAGGAATCAAAGAAGTTTGCCATGTTTCAGAATTCGGAAGCTTCCAGTGTAGCCATAATACATATGGGCTCTGTCTTGGCCTAATACTTAGTGGAAAACCTCACCAGGGCACCATCACTTGGAGGATAATTGGCACGGGTGGATCCAGAAGGTAGAGGGGCTACTAAGGAAAAGCCTCACCATGGTCTTGTTTGTAAAAGGAGTTGATCATGGATTGTGGGTAAACTGCACAAACTCTCGAGAGTATTGCAATCTGATCGATCAGCTGAGTTCACGGAAAAGAAAACTTTGAGCATATGAAGGATGGAGCCTCTAAAGGATCTTGCTCTCTCTTTCCAAACTTAATGTTTTTCTAAAACCCCGTGGCATGCGTAATATCGCTCATGGGTGGGACTTTGGGGACTTGGTGTGTCATATCCAAGTAACTTGGTGCGCAATATCCAAGTGCCACTTGGTGTGTAATATCCAAGTGTTAGGTTGATTGGAAACTTGGTGCATAATATCCTGGTGTTTCACTCGACCCTACATTACTTTAAAAAAATATTTACAAGGTAGGATAAAAGATTTTTCTCTTCTTCTTAACTTATGAAAACTGGCTTTACGTAAATAAACCTCAAGCCTTTTGTCAACCTTATGCATGTAGAGGTAGCCAAGTCTTTTCTTCATGGTGTAATTTTTCCAATACATTCAATATATTGATCCAACTTGTTGGCTGCACGTCCTATGTGCATAATCTGAATATGGAAAGGTGCGTAGGGATCGTGGGTGTTCACTCAACTAGCCTAAGGCACTCATGGACTCATTTTTTATTAAGTTTCCGCTTTATTTGAGCTAGATATAAGCTATGCAAAGATGTATTAAATTATAATATGGATTATTCGTGTAATAATGACTTGTGTTTTACATGATATTCATTGACTTTGAGTGCTAGCTATTGATCCAGGGACTAGAAGGTTAATCACAGGGACTTAGGATCTTTATCGATCCAAGCTTGCTTCAGATGGTATCAGATCACAAAGTTGATTGTAGGCGTGACCCTAGGATTGGAAACCACCCTTTAACTTTGTGTGCTTCTACTTGTTTTATTCTTCTAAGTTATTTACGCACTTCTAGTAATTACTTTTCCTTATCACTTATTTTATGTATCTAATCTTCGTTCTTCCAACTTAAAGATGGCGAGCTTCCACTACGACACCACCGAAGACATCAAGTACCTGCGCTTTGGGGGATGCCTTGTCGACCTCGTCGTAGCATTGGAGCTGCCCGTGCCATCAATCAAAGGAAACTCGTTGAGGAAATTCCACAAAGAAGGATGTTGGGCAATCGAGATCATCCAACCGGGTGAAGTGAGGCTGATCCCGGGACGAAGGACATTGTGTTCAACATCGTTAGTGACTCCAAGGACAAGGACTTAGCTCCTGCATGCAAGAACTCATTGGACGCCTATGTAGACATCACTTCAATGAACTTGATGGCCATTACACCCAACTCCTTGGAAGGCGTGATGAGGAAGGAGTTCCAATTAAGTTAACCATGGAGGAAAGGGCGACCGCCAAGCGCCAAAGGATCCAGTACCAAGACTTAGAGTGCCACATCAACGATCTTGAGGAGGGTAGCTTCTTTGAGATCCTAAGAACGATGAGTTATGTTCCCTAGTCAAGGAGAAGGACGAGAAGATCCAAGAGTAAGATGAGGTGATCAAGTCCCTAGAAAAGAAGTTCAAAGCCCAAGAGAGGAGGTTCGTCAATCAAGAGAAGAGAGTGCAAGATAAGGAAAATAAGATTAGGGAACAGAATGAGCTACTAAAGAACAACACGATGGAGTTCAAGACCCTTCTTGTAACATCCCAAAACTTCAATCCAAGCTTATCAAGATCAAGTCATCCAAAAATGGGGTTAACAAAAGCTTTTCCAAATTTAAAATGAAAGCATTCATATATGTGTGCATTTAAAATAGGAGTTGTTTTGAATTGCCATGACTGTGTGATCCTTTGCTTCTAAAATGTTTCTTAGGTGATTTAAACATCATATACATCATTCCCAAACTTTTCCTAAAGAAAATCAAATAAAAAAGAATTAAAATGAAGGAATGGTCATTTGGACAAATTTAACTCTCATACCTACTTTGGCTATTCCTAGTACTCAATTCTTAACAGAAACAATTCTTGATCTTTACACCCCTTGCTAGTACACATAATGAGGTACCAAGGCCCACCTTTTGATCTACTAAAAACCTTCTGTAAACTATTTTAAATGACAGTTTAAAATTGAATCTAATGCATATGCATAGATCACCTCTATTTCAAAAACCATCAAATTGAGCACCATTTTCAAAACCCTTGCAACCAGAGACTATCTATCACTAGTGGAGATCACCCAAAATTTTTGAACTCAAAAATCAAAACTTTTTCTCTTGCGGCCATTTCATCAAACACTTGGCAGGCAGAATCACACCTCTAATCCTAGCTCACTGTTTTGAACAGAGTTTTGCCCCCATTTGATCCCCATTTACTCCCTCTGTCTCCCAATGATCTAACCAAAGCCTAAACACCCATCCCCTACACCCCTAGCAACAATGCCATGCCGATCCGAGCCATGCCTCGCCGGCCAAACTTGCAACCGCTGCAACAGACCACCCCTCTCCCCCTCTCCATGTCTAGGAGGCAGCCAACACCGCACCGCCCCTCTCTGTCCCTTGCACTAGCCAAGACCAGCCATGGACCACAGAGGAGAACCCGCGCCCAGTGCCACCGAACCATGCTGATGCCGCCCGCAGAGCGCGCACTGTCCCCGTGTGCACAAGCCGCCGCTCGACACCAGCCCGCGCTCACCGCTCCGCCTCGACCTAGAGAACACCCCAGACACCTCCATTAGCTGCCCAAAGCCCCACAACCACCGCTCTCCGTGGACACAGCCGCTTCGGCCACGCAAAGCGCCACCTCACCCTGACCGCATGCCACCGCCCCTATGGCCGCATTGAAGCGCTAGAGCACCACCAGGGGACCGCCCATTGATCTCCATCCCCAGCCATGCCGCTAGCTCGCCGTAGCCATATCGCCACCATCGACCGCCCATCCCGCTCGGTCTCACCGTCGAGCCTATAAAAGGAGCCCTCCCCAGCACCAAAGACTCACACCATTCCACTCCCCTCACCTCTCTGAACCTCAACCACCCCTCGCTGGAGCAAGTGGAGCAGCAGCTCGCCGGAATTGGAGCCGGAGCCGCCGCGTCTGGAGAAGAAGAGTGCCGTTGATTCCGGCCACCCCAAGCTCCGCCGCAACCATGCCTCGCCTCGCCGTCGTCTTCCACTTTGTTCGCCCACATCGCCGACCCTGCTGGAGCCCTGGTACGCCCCCAGTAGACCCCCACCGAGCCGCTAGGGTTTGAGCTCGCCGGCGACCCGTCCGTCGTCGACAACGACCCTCAGCCGTAGATCTAGCCTCTAATCGCACGGCCCACAGCGTGCGTACCGTTTCGCTTTTTAAAGAGCCGCTGATAAGTGGACCCCCTGTCAGCTGAGCCCCGTGCCGCGTAGCGCCACTGGGCCGGCCCATTTCCTTTCCCGCGCAAGCCCGTAGATTCGAATCTAGGTTTTTCTTTTTAGTTAGAATATAGTTTCTGTCCAGTGTTTCAAAATTTAATTCTGTGAGTTTGACAAATCCAAATTACATGAAACTAATTTTGTCTGAAAGGTATTGGAATGCTCTATCCAAACCCATTGGATTTAATTCATTTAGAGTTATAGATTTCTCCTAATAAAAATAAGAAGACAGAAGCTTTTGCAACTTGAAACATTTTTGTAAAATCAACCAAGTTATCTTTTGAGTTGATTCCAACTCTCAAAAATCACATTTCATCATATCTATCCAAATATGTAATAATATTAAGGTTTACAGGCAGTGACTTTGGACTAGTACCAAAATAATTCTATATAGGCATTTCTAGTCAATTTAAATCATTAAATAATGAACTTAAACCAAAGTAATATTGATCCAATCTTTAAATCTCATTCCCACATGTTAGAATATGTGGTGAGGACATGTGTCCACATGATCCCATATTTTGGTGGTGAATATTAAAGTGTAGTTAATATTTCAAAGAGTAGAACTTACTTTTCCAAAATAAAAAGGTTGAAACTATTGAATTAAAACTTGTGATGTTTGGGAAGATAATAGATCATAAATTGTGTGGTTTAGAATACTACTTAGCCTAAGTTAAGTATTGTTTGGTGATTGTGCACTCCCTATGTATTTCTAGACGCTAGTACCGACCAAGCCTTCGAGGAGGAGGAGGAGTTCTACCAAGAAGAAGAAGAAGAAGAAGAAAACTTCAACCACTGCACCAACCAAGGCAAGCTATTAGTGGCAAGCTAACCCTTGCAAACATGCTTTAGTAAGCTATTCTAGCAAGCTAGAATAAAACTAGATAGTTTAGTAAAGATGCCTTAAGCATACTTTGATCACACCCCCTTAGTTTACACAAAGTTCTTTAATTAATTTTGAAGGTAGCATAAAGAGTATAAAACTTGACCTACTTAGAAACCTTTAGATGTCATTCTATGGCATGAGATTGATTCCACCTTTCCACCTTAGTGAACACTCTTAACCTAGTGTTTTAGAATAGATCAAACTTGAGTCACTTTAGATGGGAACACTTGGTGAAAATGAGTTGTGAAAACCTTGGAATGATGAGTCATTCTATTGAGATGTTTTGACATGTGTTGAGAAACACAATTGATTTATGATGATGAAAATGATGAGGCATGAGCCTTAACCCTTTTATAAAACTGATGGTTGGATTCGGATGCGATACAATTCCAAATTTATCGTACAACCACATTACGTGAATTGGGTAAGGCTTAGCTGGAAATTTATATGCATTAGTATTAGTTCCCTCACGGGAGAGGTTTGAGCTGAGGATACCTCTCAATGATGTCCACCTATGCAGTGCCCAAGATGACTGATGGTCATGGTTGGGAGGCCATGCTCATAGGAGAGGTGCTTGTACTAGGGTGTGTAAAGGGAATGTTATGTTTGATTATCTGCATACTAAGTATGATGATTCAGAGTTATCCCTGACAGATGTATCGAATCTTGTGGTGAAAGTGTACCACCTCTGCAGAGTGTCAAACTATTCGAATAGGCGTCATGATTATGGACAGTTGGAATGGCCATACTGTTTCATTGTCAGATGTTTTCTAAATAACTTGAAATGAATGATGAACTTTGACTTGCCCACAACAGGGTTGTGTAGATGATAATAGCTTCCCCACTTAAGTGATTCTAGAACTTTACTTTATCTTTTCTTGCTTCAGAACTCATCTTAGGTTTCAAACTTAACTTGATAGTTATTCTTTCAATTCAGCACTTTAACTTAGAATCATAACCCTTGCTAGTAGTAGTTTGCGAGTACTTAAAGAGTACTCATGGCTTTTGTCCCTGGATATTATCATGGCCAGACTATGAAGGAGATTATCAAGATGATGGTCAGCAGGACGACTATGATAACTAGGACTATCTGCCTTCGTCAGCATTGCCTGTGCCCCTGAAGATGGACCCCACCGCTACGCTATCGTTTATTTCCGCTGTTTGTTGTATTAAAGACTGGATCATGAGATCCTTATTTGTGTAAAACCTTATGTATGGTTTGTAATGGATGATGTACTGTGATATCCAATCCGTTATGTCTCGCAAAAATGGTAATCCTGGGATTGCGAGGTATGGCATAACGGGCATCCGGGATTAAAAATCCGGGTGTTGACACTTCTTGGCCTGATCAAGGAGCTGCGAGCCACCAAGAGGAGCTTGGAAGAGAAGATCACGCCTATGTCTAAGGAGTCAAACCTGATTGAGGAGCTGCAAGTGGAGAAGAAGGAACTTCAAGAGAAGCTCAAAGCTCCTACACAGGAGCTGCATGAGCTGAAGGAACTTCAATAGAAGCTCGAAGCCACGATGAACGATATGGAGCTATACAAGTGAACTTTGGTGAAGGAAGGATACTCGATTGAGGACGAGGAAGTGGAAGACTTGGAAGAGTAGGGTAGATAGTTGGAGCACCCTTACTTTATAGTTAAATGTTATTCGTGATTGCAATAATAATACCAAAACATGTTTGGTTTAGTTAAACTTGGATGAGTTATGTGTTAAACATGATGTGCTATGTGTGCCTTTTCATGTTTCTCGTGTGTTTTCCTTCTGTGTTTTCATAAGGGTCAGAGTTTATTCCTAAGTCTTTCTATCCATCTCCTAACTTGTTGTCCCAACCCCACAGATGCCGCCAAGACATGTGAACAATGATCTGCCTCCGAAGATTGCACAACTTTTGAACTCTCAGAATCAGATGATTGAACTCCTCAGCTAGAACATGCAAAACAACAACAACAACAATACGCCACCTTCGCTGCCCCAGCAGGTTCGCTTGACTCGATTTTTAGGTTGAGCCCTCCTACCTTCTCGAGTAGCCCTGAGCCAATCGTGATGGATAACTAGCTCCGCACCATCAACAAGAAGTTAGACACCATCCAAGTTGGTGGAGCTGATAGGGTATGTTTTGCCACACTTGAAGGACCTGCTTCTCAATGGTGGGATAACTACCAAGTCACCCACCCGGATATTGATGCTATCACCTGGAACCACTTTGAAGGTGGCTGCTAGTGTCCTGTCACTGAAGAGACGTGAGTTCCCAGACTTGAAGCAATAGCACCACTCTATCTCTGAGTATGGGGACCTTTTCAACAAGCTAGCACGTTATGCACCCGATGATGTTTCCACTTATGCCAAGAGGTAGGAAGAGTTCATGCGGGGCCTTAATGACGAGATATACATTCATCTTGTGGATCTGAGTTTGATAACTATCAGGCAATCTTGGACATGGCAGTTGTGGTTGAGTCGAAACAAAGGAGTATAGAGAACCGTAAGAGAAAGTCCACCTCACACAAGCACAACTCTGCACCATACCATAAGCAACACACTTCATCACTGCCACCCCATAACCACAATGACCACAACCATAATGGTCATCGTCATGGTGGACATAACCACAACGATCATATGCATTGCAATGGGAATGGAAATGACAATGGGAAGGATCTGAGTGAGGTGACATGCTTCAAATGTAACAAGACAGGCAATTATGCAACTAATTGCCCTGAGAGGATGAAAAGTCAAAATGGAAATGGGAATAACAATGGGCACAACCATGTAATTGGGAATGGAAAGAACCCGAATCCATTCGTCAAAGTCATGGTGAATCATGTCTCCATGGAAGATGCTTGTGAGGCACCGGACTTCGTGATTGGTAAGTTCAAGCTTAATTCCATCCCCGCAGTTGTTCTTTTTGATACTGGTGCATCACATTCATTCATATCAAGGGTATTTGTGGATAGAGGCAATATACCTACAAAGACTATTACTACTCCTCTAAAGGTAGGTTCTCCTGGAGGAGAAATACTGGCAAACTCCGGATGCCGTGTGTTAGAACTAAGGATTGGGACACACATCTTTCCCACAAGTCTGGTAGTTCTGGAGTCGCAAGGCTTAGACATAAATTTGGGCATCAATTGGATGACCGAATATGAGGGAGTCATAGAGTATGCCAAAAGGACTGTCACTCTGACAACCCTGGAAGGAAAAAGAATCCACCTAAAGTAAACGTTTGCACTTAAGGAAAGTATGCTGAATTCTCTTAAGGGGGGTAGCTTGGAGGATGTACCTGTTGTAAACGAGTATCAAGATGTATTTCCAGAAGAATTACCAGGGATGCCTCCCGACCGACATATCGAGTTTCTTATTGACTTGATGGTTGGTACTGGGTTGATAGCTAAAAGACCGTACAAGATGGACATCGATGAGTTAAAGGAACTTAAAAAGAAACTTAGAGAGAAATTGTACAAGGGATTCATTCAACCAAGTGCATCATCTTGGGGAGCACCTGTCTTATTTGTGGAGAAGAAGGATAAAACCAAGAGGCTAGTTGTGGACTACCGCTCGTTGAATGAAGTGACAATGAAGAACAAGTACCCCCTACCCAATATCAAAGACCTATTTGACCAATTAAAGGGAGCTAGTGTGTTCTCTAAGATTGATCTCCGGTCAGGTTACTTTCAACTGAAGATTCGGGAACAGTATATACCCAAGACTGGCTTCACCACAAGATATGGTTTGTATGACTACACCATGATGTATTTTGGTCTAACCAATGCCCTGGCGTACTTCATGACTATTGTGAACAAGGTGTTCATGGAGTACTTGGATACGTTTATTGTGGTGTTCATTGATGATATACTCATATACTCCAAGGATGAGAAAGAACATGAAACACATATGTGCCTAATTATGGAAAAGTTAAGGGAACACATGTTATAAGCCAAGTTTAGCGATGACCGCAAGTGCACATATCGTTCGTAGCTAGTTTCGAAATAAAGATATCGATCCCACCTGGAGCAGGAGACTGAATTATAATAACTCTTGAACTAAATACTACAATAGAATGCTAAATAAAGTTCTAAGTGACAAGATAAAATGCGAGTATTGCGTAAAAAGATGTTTTGGGGTTTTGGGTATAAGAGCAACAATAAATAAAGTAAAAAACTAAACATAAAAATAAGTGTCGCTTATGTAAGAGAGATTGGAAATGCAATAGGGAAAAGGCGTTCTCAGGGAGTAGCGGATACACCACTAGCATTATAAGGAGCTAAGGTAAAGATTATTATTATGAACATTCTCAACTATGTATGCGTGGGAGGAACTCCGTATATGGAAAAAGAGGCAGCAACCGCTGCTCATATCATCCTCATAACCACAATAGTCATCAATCGAATTACTGTGCTATTAAAGGACTTAATCCCGTAGGACGTATCCTATGGCATGGATAGTGTTCCGTGAGTTTCCTTGGTTCCCAAGTTGATACGTAAGGAGTGCCAGTGTGGGGCCCCCAAATTAATCATCCGAGAAATCTCTGTTATGTATATATCCATGTTCCCATGATCAGTGAGCCGTGGAACATAACCGACAAGTATCATTACAACATCCGAGATATACCGAATTACAAGACTTACATCAATGATGTTATGGCTATACCATCTTCAGCAGTGGAACATCATCACATGCAGAGCCCAATCATGCCTCAACCTACAAGCAACTGACTGGGAGGACGTCCTAGCTCGCATAGCCGTCAACTTCATCCTCTTATTGATATCTGGCCAAGTTAATAGCCAGGGACAATGCCAGTGAGTACTTTGAATGTACTCGCAAACCACCTTAAGATAAAAATAATAACAAGAGGATATGCATTATGGCTGTGGTAGTAGGAGGGCTCCAAGAGAGGTTCTTTTCTCAATTAGTTTCTCTTGTAGATATAGCCTCTACATATCTTTGTTGAAAACTTTGTAAACATTTGGGAAACCTTTTTGAAAAGTTTTAGAAAAACACTAGGACTGGGTCACCCATTTGTTCCCATCTTCAGGTCGTCGCACGACCAAACTCCTTTCTCCTCCTTCCGACCATCCCATGGTCAAGACCTTTCTCCTTTACGACCATCCCATGGTCAAAACATTTCCAAAGCCATTTCCTTTCCGTAATCCTTTTTGAAAACAAAACCAGCACCGCTCTACAGCAACCTTCCCAACCGTCCATGACTGCGGACACGGCTATTCGAATAGATTTACACTCTGCAGAGGTTATACACTTTATCCACACCATCCGGGTACACTACCCTGATCTTCACTGATCGTGGGTCGAGTAACCAATCAAGACTCTCCGGATGCCCACTCCAATATAAGTGCCTACCCTATGAGCGTTACTCCCCTCAAAACCGGGACGTCGGGTACCGAGGACCAACTGGAGCGCATTTTACACTTTACACAGTGGGCGCTTTCAATGAGGGGCTCATAGTAACGCGTGGAGGTCCGTAGATCCTTCGTTCCTTCTTCCGGTCGATGTCCCACATGGACCGTTTGTCCAGAGAAGGCCCACCCTCTAGGGAATTTCATCCCCTATAATGTGGTTGCACGGGTTAAGTTGTTATAGCTAAACTGCAAAGAACCGGGTGCGTTTTTGTAAACCTTTTTCCTCCACCTTTCCTTCAGCATTTTGTAAGATAAAACCTTTTTATATCTCAACATCTCTTGGTAGGTCCCACCTCACCAAGGTTTTATCAGAAGACATTTGGTAAAACCTTTTTCCGGGGTCTTCCCATCCTCTAGTTTTTTGCTTCGGCTAAAACGGGGTCTCCAAAGGGGTATGGTGTGTTACACCATCTACCACACTAGGGACAAGTAGGTGTCATCAAGGGGGTTGTACTTAATAGTACAAAAGTGTAATAGTTCGGAGGGGCCGAACCACTACCATATATATACATCAGCATATAGTGAAATAGTGCAATTTTAATAAATAGTAGATAAAACATGCATAAGTAAAATAGTATGACAAGGCTTACGAGCAAGAAGGTGGCTTGCCTGAGATCAGCAATATGGTAATATGTCGCTGGACCTCTTCTTTAGATAACCAAGAATACCAATACCAATAATAATAAGATCTCTTCTTCTCGGTGTCAATGCAAGCGCAACTATCGTCATCATCGAGTATACATGCGAACAAGCAAGACCACAATCAAAAAAAGGCATACAAGCATTATTACAATACAGCAAACAAACATACCACACATTACTCAAATCAGTAGGTTTTGAGAGGATTGGATTTAGGAGATTGAGATGACCTTGGAGAAGGGAATGAACACCCCTTAGGGTTTATTGTCGAGGAACTACCTAGGAGGGGTTTTGGGATCAAGGACATATTCTGTATGATACCATTGTATAAAAATGATACCTACAGGTAGATGTTGATAAAATGAAACCAACAAAAGTGGTTTCATTAATTTATCACTTTTCTTTAAATAGTTATGATTTTCCTAGTGAAATAACTTCTAGTTTTAGGGAAATAATGCACCAGAAAAGTTCTGGAGCTCCAAAAATTATTTCCTTGGATGGTCAGGTAGAGTTTGATGTACTGAATAGCTGAGAGTTGGAACCACTCCAAAATAATTACCAGAATGCCCTCAGGAAATTCCCAAAGGCAGTTCTGTAGCCAATTTGTCTTTATCACGAAATTAAATATATAGAAGATTTTGATTTTATTCTAAAGGAACATTGAGGGCATTTAGAATACCTTTCTGTTGAAATTTAAATCACCCAATTTGAAGTTGTGAAACTCCTGTAGGGATTTTTCTAGTGAAAACACTATGGACAGAAATGTTTAATTCATTAAAATTCATCAGAAGCCTAATAAATAGTGAGCTCCTGGGTTTAGATAGCTATTGGTGTACCGCATCACTGGGAGTAAGAATGAGGTAAAAAAACTCATGGTTTGGTCTAGGGAATTTTCTAAAGTCAGATCAGAGATGTTTTTCCTATTTTTACTATAGACAAACTACTACTCACCTTGGCATGAGATAAAGGCTAGATGGTAGGCCTATTGGTATACTTTCAAAGGCACTTGGTTTCATCCATTTTGGAGATGTGTGTCTGACTCAGAAATTTATTTACTGGAAATGGTACCTCTTGGTAAATAAATCTACAGAGGAGATATTAGTGGTATTTGGCCAAACTTTTGGTACAGCAAGATAGATAAAACCCTAAGGTATCCTAGCAAATTTGTATCAGGTCATTTGGAGGTATTTAACATTTTTATTTGCATTTAAAGTAAATAGCTAGATAAGGATTTACAGAAAATGGTTAAAGGAAAAGGGGGTGGAGCAGTGTTGGGCTAAGATCTCGCCGGAGATGGGCCGAGGGAGGCGGATTCGGCCCAGGTGGGGCGACGCCATGCGCGGGAGGGGAGAGTTCAAACCTAACTGGTGGGGCCCGCCAGTCAGCGGCGGAGGGGCGTCGAAGCGGTATCGGCGAGTGGTGGCCGTTGGATATAGTCGCGATGGATGGCCTGTGTCCGTCGTTCACCTCATGACGACGACGGCAGGCTGAAACCCTAGCGGGGCTCGGGGAGCGGTGGCGTGGCTCACATGAGGCTCGGGAGGTGTCGGGGAAGCGGCGGGGCAATGCGGTGGTCGGAGATGACCTCGGCAAGGGGCGGAAGGGGCCCTTTTTTTGCAGATCCGTGGAGTCTGAGGTCGGGCAGAGGGCTGCGGATCCAAGCTTGTCCATGGCGGCGCTAGGGAGGTACCTAGAAGAAAAAGAGGGGCTGGGTCAGATGCAGGGGAAGGAGGGGAGCTTGACTCGGCAACATGCAGGGGATGAAACAGAGGGGTGGAGGAGATATGCTCAAAACAAGGGAGGAGGCCGATGCTCCTTCTTCTTCTCACGAGCCAGGTAAAGCGGGGGAGGGGGAGAGGAGGCTCTGGGAGGTGAGGTGGAGTGGGAGGGAGGCAAATGAGCCAGGGAGGGGAGCTGGGATGGCCTCTGGCCTATTTAAGTGGGAGGGAGTAGTCCACCATGGAATTGGTCCATTGAGCATGTGAGGGAGGAGGGAAACCAGGGGGAGATGATGTTGAGGGCGGGGAGGATGGTATCTGATCGGGCTGCAGGTCAGAGATAGGGAGGGTTCCTGCTGTGGCAAGCTTGAATGCAAAGGCATGTGGTGGTTGTCCTTCTCTCTCCTACTAGCAACAAGGGCTAAAAGACAAGGGAGAGGGAGTTCTACAGTGCAGCTACAGTAGTGGTTGACCTGGGTTGTTCTGGTGGGTGTGGTGCATTATTTTGCAAGATTGGTGGTGATTGTGTTTGGGTTGTTGATTCAAAAAGGCTAAGCATCCAATTCTTCCATAAGGGATGATCAAGGGGTATGTCTTGATTTTTGGTCTTGACCAGCTGAGATAAGGATGCTGGTAGATGGATAAGGTTAAGATGCATCTCTGAGATTTATTTGGGATTTTTAGAAGATTAGAAGTCCACTTAAATCCATTTATTCAGAAACTGCATAATTGAAATCTTGGAGTTCATTTGATATTTTTACATTGGACAAGATGGGTTTTTGAGTTGAGATGGTCCCAAATGTGAATACACACTTAGGGGAATTTTCCCAAGATTTATGGAGTTTTAAAAGTATTTAAAACTATTATTATTCCATTTCTGCCATTTGAGAAAAAGGGCAAAAAGAATTAATAAAGGATCTCAAAAATATTTATTTTTGAGATGGGAATGTAGGGTATGATATATGGGCCTCAAAAGTGCTTAGAGTTGGGGAAGTGTTTTGGCAAAAACCAAACTTTCCTTTGGGAAAGGAGTTTTGGAGATATTTGACTATTAAGGAGATTTATTAGATTTGGAGCCATAATAATTATGGATAATATTTGATAAATCTTGATGATCAGGGTAGATGATGTAGACAAGGTGTATCAAGCATTTTCAACCTTGGGAATTGGAAATCCAACTTGAATTAGATGGAAAAACAAGGGATTGAGGATCTAGGGTTATGTTATTTTCATACCACCAAAACCTTGTTGGATCTTGGAGCTCAGATCTCCCCTTGGGGCAGGGGATAGATGGATGGATAGACCAAGTGATGTACATCAATATGGTATAGAGTTTTGAGCTTGATCTTTCTTGAGTTCACCAAGAATTGATTTCAAACTTTGAATAAAATAAGCCTGCCAAAGCAGATTATCAACTAGCCTTCAAAACCTTATGGGTTTAAGAATCACAAAGATCCACTTGGGACAAGTGAAGTAGATATTGATAGACCTATATGAGTATAACACAACCATGCAAATATTTGGTCCATAGAAGGTTGGATGATGGTGTGAGCTTCTATCAAAGTAGGCATGTTGACTAGATTTGCAGGAATAGTTATTTTCTTGCCTGCAAAACCATCAAGAACAAGTAGGTTGTAGGATGATCTAACCAAGGGCAAGAGTGGGCCATGTTAGTCCTTAGTATGGTTAACAAGATGGTTTACCTGCATTTCCAAAAATGCACAAGGGTTGAGAAAGGGAGACCTTCAAAGAGGTGATTTAGGGTTTTTGACTAGAATGTGAGTGGTGATGATTTTGATGGGTTGCAAGGTACCAAAGCATCATCAAGTGGATGTGTTTGAAGAGTAGATTGAGTAGAAGGGATCCATTCTTGATATTGGTCCTCATTGACTTGGAGGCTTCTAGAATGGATCACTTCAGAACTGATCTGGTTAAGGGTTTTAGATGGTCACCTAGTATCTAGAGATCAGATCCAGATTGTATTCTTGCTTAAGGTTTGGGGATTTTAAGGTTCCTTGATCCTAGAGGATGAGCTCCTAGGGTAGCTCATACTACTTCTAAGCAAACAAGTTAAACAGCAGATCAAGGCAATTCATCAGATAACAGATCAAGGCAACTCATCTTATAACCTAAGCAAATCCACTACTGGGGTTACCATCAAGCCTGGCTTGAGGTGAGGTTGGGGCATTTTGAAGAGGTTGGATTTTGAATGAGATGAGAGTCCTTGGTATCCCTACCAAGAGTAGAATTCTAAGGTTTTATACAAGGTTTTGGAAATCTTAGAGGTAAGAGTAGTTGAGGGTTCTGTCTTGAAAACACAAGGAGATAGTATTCTATAGCTCTCCATAGTTTGATCAATAGAAGTTACTAAAATAGTTTTGGTTACAAAAGCACCTTGGCTCATGCTTTGAAATGCCAGAACATTTGAGAATATGTAAAATGAGCCAGGATAGTTTTGTTAAATAGCTTTTTGACAACTGAGGGTGAGGTAAGGAGTATCATATGGTATACACTCATATGCACAAGTACAAACAAACAACAAGCAAACACTGCACCCATGAACAAGAATTTTTTTTTGTTCCCCCTGATTTTTGCATTCTCGACAACTAATCAGGGTTGCTGAAATTGGGATGTTACAACCAACAGCTTTATAGTCACTGTAAGTGCTAACACACGTCTGTCTACCAACAAGTAGTTCCCTCCATCAAGTCCCCATAAGAGGAAAATATTGAGAGGTCGACTTCTTCTAACATCAAGATGAAGAAAATCTAACACATGGTCACGGCGATGAATATCATAATAAACTTTATCTTATTTCAATCTCATACTAGGGTTTCTCCATCTCCCTAAGAATTAGAGATCTAGTCGGACATGGAGGCAACCAACATCATGGAAATAAGAATGGAATCTATCATAGGTGAATAGTACTTGTATAAATCCACAATGAGTACAGAAATTACAACAAGATCTAGACATGATGTAGATGGGATGGATGGATATGGTGGTGATGCAGCAGTTAATGATGAAGATCGATGCCTTAGCCTCTCGGATCTGTCCAGGGCGAACATGGATCCCCGGTGGATGAGTTCCCCCACCAGATTCCTTTTAGAGGTGAGGTTTCAGCGATTTCTGGTTGTTCTGTACGTCGTCTCTCTGATCCAATTGCACGGGGTGAAACTATTTGAGGAGGTGGTGGCAGCACCAACTATACGGCGGGAACTATATGACCGGAAAATTTATTCCTGCCATATAGTTCATCGATAAACCGTCTGTGTCCTTTGTTCGCTTCGGGTTTTCTTCTGGTATTATTAATATTTCCCACATAAGCGATTTACGTTGTTTTTGACTCATTTTCTCCTCAATACAACTGCTTCAAGAATTGTGTCCGTTGTATCCGTCATCTGTCCTCATCCTAGTGAAAACAGACATAAAATGTGCTGCGCGAGCGCCGTATAATACCAAGATCCTACATCTACAATGCAAAATAATAATATAAAACATGATGCAAATATGCACTCATCAACTTCCCCAAGCTTAGACTCTTGCTCATCCCGAGCAAGTTAGCTTAATGGATGTGATCCTCATATTCATGAAGCTGAGTCGATAAAATAAATGAGGCAGTTACATCATGTATTTATCATATATGATACATAGTAGTAAGTTCATGAATAGTACCTTACTTGAACCATCCGAATAATATTAGCAGGCTTCCACACCTTAACATTTAATAGTTCATAAAAGATCACTCTCAATATGATGTAAAGGTATTCAGTTCAACCAAATGAGTTAGCGAGGTAGTCCCAAATGTTTTAGGATTTAACATATTCACTTGGGATTCAACATCTCAAAACATCTCTTTGTCATACTACAATATAGTGGTGTATGCCTATTTGCTCTTTGCACATTCGCTCTTTTTTTTTCTTGTCTTTTGTTTGTATGCTCACACTTTTGTTTAAGTGTTGTGCAAAGGAGATAGCCATACATTCCACTTCATGCAGGAATTCAAAGTTTAACGATCTCAATTATCAATGGAATGTAACACCGTGGTGCGTAGCTTCTTGTTGGTATCCTCCAGAGCGGTGATGCGGCTGTATCACCTGCGCAAATCAGATTGCAGAGTGTTCACTCTATCTATGAGATTAGTCATCAATGGGAGGAGATCATCCTTCTTCTCTATCTCCTTGAGACGATGGCAGACTTCAACGCAATGAAGTAGCTCATGCTTCTGATATATCTCCAGTGCTTGCAGACGATCCTTGTCCTTGGGAACAATTTCTTCTTCCTCATCTATAATTGATAGACCAGGGAGGTGGAAACCGTACCTCCACTCTTCTTGAGTCTTTACCCTCATACGAGCACCAATAGTAGGCTTCAAGAGTGGCGTCATCGCTCCATTGCTAGCACCTGCACCAAGATTAGGTAATTCCTTACGCTTGTGCATCCTGGGGTCTGTGGTGATGAACTTGACCTTCTCCACCCACCCTTTTCCATGCGCCTTGTGACCTTCTGTCTCTTCTTGAGCTCTCTTCATCACAGCCCAGTTGATCTCCGGGGGATCATAGACATCATGGCGGATGTAGACATCAACCAAATCATCATCCGAATCATTGTTGTAGAAGATTGGCTTGACGTACTCCTTGTACCCTGGGCTAAACCTCTCCACCTCCTCGTCATCGTCCTCCATGGATGGGCTGCTAGAGCGGTCCCTAGAACGAGCAATGGGACCCAGGGTTTTCCATGGCCTGGGGCAGGATAGCGCATTGCTAGATTGGTTCCTAGAGATTATGTTTAGAGCGAGAGACAATGGCAGTATATAAGTGGGGTCAGAGGTCGGTAAAAGTTACAAGAAACACCAAATTCACGCCCAAGAAAAGAATCTTAACGAAATAGAAAAAGAAATCACGGATTTGGAGGAGTCCTGCCGCATAACGACCAACTATACGGGCACGGACCGTATAGCTCCAGCCGTATAGTTGGTTCCGGGCAGATATATCCGAATATCTCGAGTCCAGGTTGGTTAAGTTACCGACTTGGAACCAATAATACCGCTTTTTCCGGAAAAACAGAAAAGTAAATGAAGATGCCTGATAGTTTAACGACCAACTATACGGCCGGAATTTCATCTCCGGTCGTATAGTTGCGACATATAGATACATACACCAAAAATCTAAAGTGCCTGAGAGTTCAACGACCAACTATACGGCCGGAATTATTTCATCCGGTCGTATAGTTGAGCCCGTATAGTTCCGGACATCGAAAAAAAATCGCAAAGAAGATACAGAGAGTTTAACGACCAACTATACAGTAGAAGCTTCCTGTCTGGTCATATAGTTCTGCCCGTATAGTTGATAAAACCTTCAAAATATTCAAAAAAACGCAAGGAATTCAAATGTAGAAATTTTAGGAGTAAAATCTGTGAAAATAAATTAATTATTGGAGTAAGAACACTTACCTTGAACTTACCATTTACTTATTCAGGGATGACAAGGTCCACCAATAATTCACGCAAGCAAAAATCACCAGGACTAAAGTTCCTCTCAATAAGATTGTTGTCTTGCTTGGAAAATATGGACACTGCACCCGACATCTTTATTTCTTGCCTCTGCATGATCTGTAACTCAAATTCTTGAAGTAAAAGAATCCAACGGATCAATCTTGGCTTATGTTTTTCCTCTCAATGAGTTCTTTTAAACCATCGTGATTCCTATGAACTCTTACTTTTGTATCAACTATATAAGAACGAAATTTATTGCAAGAAAAAAATACAGCAAAAAGTTCCCTCTCTTCCTTAGGATAATTCTTTTGAGCACTATTGAGAGTTCTGCTAGCATGATGTATAATATTAAATCTGTGACCTATGTGTTGTCCCAGAGTTACTCCTATAGCATCATCACTAGCTTCACATATTATGTCAAAATTCATAACCTAGATAGGTGGTTTAATGATGGGAGCATGGGATAAAGCATTTTTAAGTTTATCAAAGGCTATAAGACATTTCTCATCAGAATTAAATCTTACTCCCTTTTGTAGGAGATTAGTCAAAGGTTTAGATATTCCAGAGAAATTTCTAATGAACCTTCTATAAAAATCCACATGACCAAGGAACCTTCTTATACCTTTTATATCCCTAGGTTGTTGCATTCTCTCTATGGCCTCAAGCTTAGCTCTATCCACTTCAATTCCCTTACCTGATACATTATGTCCAAGGACTATACCTTCTTTGACCATAAAATGGCACTTCTCCAAGTTTAGAACAAGATTTGTTTCTTCACGATGCTACAAATCTCTTTTGAGATTATCGAAACAACTAGTAAATGAAGTTCCATAGACAGAAAAGTCATCCATAAATACTTCCATTATTAGTTCAATGAAGTTCGCAAAAATAGCAGTCATGCATCTTTGAAAAGTAGATAAAGCATTATATAAACCAAAATGCATACGTCGGTAAGCATGTAAACCATAAGGACTAATGAAAGTTGTTTTAAGTTGGTCATCAGGATGAATAGCTATTTGAGAAAAACCAGAGTATCCATCCAAGTAGCAAAAATGAGTGTGGTTTGCTAACCTTTCTAAAGTTTGATCTATGAATGGTAAGGATAATGATCTTTCCTAGTTTATTTATTCAATTTTGTGAAATCCATGCACATACTATTTCCAACAATAGTTCTAGTAGGTATCAATTCATTGTTTCATTTGGAACAACAGTAAAACTACCTTTCTTAGGGACACAATGAACAGGACTTACCCATTCACTTTCTTTTATAGGATAGATTATACCTGCGTCCAATAGGCGTACAATTTCCTTTCTTACCACTTCCTTCATTTCGGGCTTCGGCCTTCTATTAAATTCTGCAACTGGTTTAGCACCTTCCTCCATGAATATACGATGGACGGTTATCATGGGACAAATGCCCTTCAAATCATCTATATTGAGTACCCAAAGGCCTTGCGATGCTCCTTATGTATTTTCACGAGTTCTTCTTCTTCTCCTGAAAGTTTAGCACTAATAATAACAGGAAATTTATGTGTTGATCTAAAAATCTATACTTAAGATTATCTAGTAGAGTCTTCAATTCAGAGGGCGGTAATTCCTCGTCCCCTCTCTTTTCTGGCTCTTCAAAAGCCTCGTCAGATGGAGGCCCTATAATGGGAAGTGAATCGAATTCATCTTCTAGTTCTTCTAGGGACTTATCCTCCATAACTATTTCTTCATAATTTAAATCTTCATTTAGTTCTTCTTTTTATCACTAAAGAAGAGAGCTGCCATCTCCTCAATAGTTTTATCTTTCTCTTATTCTTGTATTTGTGGAGGCCTGTCTTTAAATTTGGAAAAGTGGAATTCTTTTTCCGCTTTTCCAAGCTTAAGAGACACAATATCTTTATTGAAATCAACATTTGCACCTACATCACTCAAAAAGTTTCTTCCAAATATAATAGGGCAAAGAGTGTCAGTTGGCATATCAACAACTACAAAATCTATAGGAAAGTTTTTATTGCCAATTGTGATAGTTGCATCTTCGACTACTCCCATTGGGATTCTAAGAGTTTTGTCTAACATGATTGTCATATCAGTATTTTTAATTGTAGCCGGTTATATTTCTTCTGTTATTTTTAAATAGAAATCATAAGATATAACACTAACTTCAGTGCCAAGATCACATAAACCATAATGCGAGGTTTCTTTAAATATGCATGGAAGAATAGGCTTACCCACATCTTTTACCTTTGTCTTACCTTCAACCAATACGTAAGTCTCTTTATCAAATTCAACTATGTTACAATGCGCATACATAGCCATAATTGCCTCATTGGTTACCTCTTCATATTTGGTTTCTTCTAGATGTTCGACAACTTCTGGTATAATTTCCTCTTCCTTCTTCTCCTGTACTTCCTTGACATGTTCATATTTAGAAATATGTTTTTGTGAAGTGCTAGGGAAAGGTATCTCATGTGTTGGTTCTAGTGAGGCCAGCGTTGCTTTAACTTCTTTCTTCTTTACAAGTTCGGGTGGTGGATCATACTTGACCAAACCCTCTTTCAGAGCTTTGATGTGTTCTGTAAAATCTTTAACAACTTGCAACACAAGATCTGAATCTAAATAAAGTTCTTTCGATAATTATTTAACATGGCCCTTTTTGTTATAGTCATGAATATACTCATGATCTATTTCTATACCTCCTCCACTTCCTAGACCAAAATTCCATGAAACTCTATGATTGTGAATTCTATTAAGTAAAGCCAGAGCCTTAGTTATAGGAAGATTCATAAAGGCTCCTTCCACGAAAGAGTCTAGTTCAATTTTATTAGGTTCAATTAACCGCCGTAAAAGATATGCAATAAATGCCATTCAAGAAAATCATGATGAGGACATATATTAAGCTCTCATTATAAGACGCCTGATTCCAAAAGATTTTGATAATGGGTCATATTTTGCTAGAAATTTGCAGGCTTAATTATCCCGAGTAGTAGTGGCTTCGGGGGTAGAGATATATACCATGAGAGAGAGCCAAACTAGTCAAATTCTGACTAAAAAGTTTAACCCTTACCTCATTGGTGGTATATCGCGTAAACTGAAAAGTTCCACATATATCTTTGAAACATGCAATATGCTCACATGGATCAGGATCTTCTTCATCCCCAGTAAATTTCTTCTTGTGTAGAATACCAAGTAATAGAGGATTTATTTCAAACCCTCTTGTCTTCTTATTGGAGTTGTCTCTTTTATAAATATCATAGGTCTTCCCAAAGTGGCTGAGTGGGTTAGCACTAGTCATATGCTCAAACTCCATCAAGTTTGAAAATATCTTGATGACTGCAAGTGCACAGATCGTTTGTAGCTAGTTTCGAAATAAAGATATCGATCCCATAGGGAGCAGGAGACTGAAGTCTAATAACTCTTGAATTAAATACTACAATAGAAATGCTAAATAAAGTTCGACGTGACAAGATAAAATGCGAGTATTGCGTAAAAAGGTGTTTTTGGGTTTTGGGTATAAGAGCAACAATAAATAAATTAAAACAACTAAACACAGAAAATAAGTATCGCTTATGTGAGAGAGATTGGAACTGCAATAGGGAAAAGGTGTTCTCAGCGAGTAGAGGATACACCACTAGCATTATAAGGAGATAACATAAATATTATTATCATGAACATTCTCAACTATGTATGTGTGGGAGGAACTCCATATATGGACACATAGGCAGCAACCGCTGCTCACATAATCCTCATAAACACAATAGTCAGCAATCGACATCAATCGAATTACTATGCTATTAAGGGACTTAATCCCGTAGGATGTATCCCGTGGCATGGATAGTGTTCCGTGAGTTTCCTCGTTTCCTAAGTTGATACGTAAGGAGTGCCAACAACTTTATAGTCACTATAAGTGCTAACACACCTCCATCTACCAACAAGTAGTTCCCTCCATCAAGTCCCTGATGTCTACGCACTTCTATTCTTGTAGACAGTTGTTGGGCCTCTAAGTGCAGAGGTTTGTAGAACAACATCAAGTTTCCCTTAAGTGGATCACCCAAGGTTTATTGAACTCAGGGAGGAAGTGGTCAAAGGTATCCCCTCTCAAGCAACCATGCAATCAAGATAAAAGAAGTCTCTTGTGTGCCCAACACACCCAATACACATGTCAGGTGTATAGGTGCACTAGTTCGGTGAAGAGATAGTAAAATACAAGTGGTATGGATATAAGACAATGGTGCTAGAAAATACTTTGATGGCATGGAAGAGACTAAAGGCAAACTGAAATAAAGATGGAAGCAAGCAAACATGTAACAGATCTAGTTGCAAACGCTGTTTCATTGTTTAGAAACAAGGCCTAGGTATCATACTTTCACTAGTGAACACTCTCATATAAATATTTTCTCTTTATGATACTACTCTGAACTACTCTCTAGTTGGACACTCTAACCCATGGTAGGGCTATAACAGCACACCTCAAAGTTCGCTTTGCCCATCTAGATAACCCCACACTGTCACCTTGAGCTCTAGATGGTTCCAACAAACACCACAATTTCATAGAAACATCCAACTCCAAATATAACTCATAACAAGTATTTGTAATCTCTAGCCAAAGTGCCACCATGGTGTGCACGCTGTCACTTTCACACACATGGGGAGAGCCAGTGATCTATTAAAGAACTTGAGTAGCAAAGTAGATGTACTTGATTACAAATCTCATGATCACAATATGATCATGCATAGAGAGAGAGACGAACACATAGCTATCGGTAGAACCCTTAGCCTCAAGGAACAACTACTCCCTTATCATCATGGGAATCAACAATGGTGATGGAGATGGTGGTGGAGATCGATGGAGATGGCTCTGGGGGCACTTCCCCGTCCCGGCAGGGTGCCGGAATAGAGACTTTCTATCCCCCGAATCTCCCCTTCGGTGGCGGTGGCGCTGTGGAACTTTTCGTGGCTGGAGGCTGTTCGATTTAGGGTTTTTGCATCCGGAGGCATCTTATAGGTGAAGAGGCAAGGTCGATGGGCGGCCAGGAGGCCCACACCACCTGGTGGCGCGGCCAGGGCTAGCCCGTGCCACCATATGGTGTGCCCACCCTGGTGCCCTACTCTGTCTCTGCTTCGTGTTTCCATGTTGCTCCGGGAAAAATAGGCATATTGGCTTTTGTCTCGTCCAATTCCGAGAATATTCATTTTTTAGCTTTTCTAAAACCAAAAACAGAAGAAAATAGGCCACTGGCACTGTGGCATCTTGTCAATAGGTTAGTTCCAGAAAGTGTATAAAAATACCTCAAAGTGTGGACAAAACATAAGAAAGTAGATATAAAATAAGCATGGAACATCAAAAATTATAGATACGTTAGCAACGTATTAGTCCCCATAAGAGGCAAATATTGAGAGGTAGACTTCTCCCAACATCAAGATGAAGACAATCTAACACATGGTCATACCGATGAATATCATAATAAACTTTATCTTATTTCAATCTCATACTAGGGTTTCTCCATCTCCCCAAGAACTACAGATCTACTCAGACATGGAGGCAATCGACATCATGGCAATAACAATGGAATATATCATAGGTGAATAATGCTCGTATAAATCCACAATGAGTACGGAAATTACAACAAGATCTAGACAAGATGTAGATGGTGGTGATGCAGCGGTTGATGATGAAGATCGATGCCTTAGCCTCCCTGATCTACGCAGGGTGAAGATGGATCCCTGGTGGATGAGTTCCCCCTCTAGATGCCTTCCAGAGGTGAGGTTTCGGCGATTTCTAGTTGTTCTGTATGTCGTCTCTCTGATCCAATTGCACGGGGCGAAGCTATTTGAGGAGGCGGTGGCAACACCAACTATATGGCGGGAACTATACGGCTGGAAAATGTATTCCCGCTATATAGTTGGTCGTTAAACCGTTTGTGTCCTTTGTTTGCTTCGGATTTTCTTCTAGTATTATTAATATTTCCCAAATAAACGATTTACATTGTTTTTAACTCCTTTTCTCCTCAGTATAACTACTTCAAGAATTGTGTCCATTGTATCCATCATCTGTCCTAATCCTGGTGAAAACAGACATAAAATGTGCGCACGAGTGCCGTAAAATACCAAGATCCTACATCTATAATGCAAAATAATAATATAAAACATGATGCAAATAAACACTCATCATTTATCAAGTGTGAGTTCTGGTTGAATGAAGTAGGAGTCCTTGGTCATATTGTGTCAGCAAAAGGAGTTGTCGTGGACCAAAGTAAGGTAGCTACCATGACAGAATGGGAGTTGCCTAAAAATGTGGGTGATATCAAGAGTTTCTTGGGCCTTGCAGGATATTACCAAAGGTTCATTGAAAACTTTTCCAAGATATAAAAACCTATGACTGAATTGGTTAAGAAATAAAAGAAGTTCCAATGGACCGAGGCATGTGAAGCAAGTTTTGAAGAATTGAAGAAACACCTAGTAATAGCACCAGTTTTGTGTTTGCCTGATATCCAGATGGATTTCCAAGTCTATTGTGATGCTTCTCGGCAAGGACTTGGTAGTGTGTTAATGGAAGATGGTAAGGTAGTATCATATGCCTCTCGCCATCTTAAGAACCATGAGAATAACTACCCCACACATGACTTGGAACTAGCGTCAGTTGTGCATTCACTCAAGGTATGTAGACATTACCTCATGGGCAAGCATTACGATGTGCTCACGGATCACAAGAGTCCGAAATACATATTCACGCAAAAGGAACTGAACATGAGGCAAAGGAGACGGCTTGAACTCATAAAGGACTATGACATGGATCTGTAGTTGAAGGGAATAAGCTCGAGAGGCAATAATAGAGTGGTTATTATCTTATTCCTTGTTTATGATAAATGTTTATTTTGCATGCTATAATTGTATTAATTGTAAAAGTTAATACATGTGTTTTCAATAAACAAAAAAAGAGTTCCTAGTTGTGCCTCTCATATAAACTAGCTCGTTAATTAACAAGATGATCAAGGTTTCCTGATCATGGACATTGGATGTTGTTAATAACAAGGTCACAACATTGGTGGAATGGTGTGATGAAAATTCATCTGAAGTATAGCAATACAATCAAAGTGATCGTGGTTAAATTTCTATAACACCATATGAAGTAACTTTAGTCCTTAGACCATGAGATCATGTTAATCACTAACACCGGAAGATTAACTTGATAACATCTAACGTCACACGGTAACAGGGTGACAATAAAGGTAGGTTCAGAAACTCCAAAAGTGTTATGTAGAGGCTCATGGATCATGAGTGGGATTTGTCCATCCCGATGACAGAGAGATATAATCTGGGCCCTCTCGGTAATATCACATTGATATAGCTTGCAAGCAAAGGATAAGATCACTAGAATGTTATATCATGGGAACGAGAAAAGAGTACTTGTCGATAATGAGATCAAACTAGGTATGGGGATACCAATAATTGAATCTCGGACATGTAAAATATCGCGAGACAAGGGATTTAGTTACAAACATTAAAGGTTCACACGATCACAGGAGTCATCATTGAATGTGTGGGAGTTAGTACGGATCTCTAGGTCCCGCTTTTGACATGTATGCATTATTCACAAAGCGTAGGGTTACACACTTAAGGGATACCAACACCATTTGGAGAAAACATGTTTCAGATAAAGATTAAGAAAGCACTAGAATCATTTTGATGGAAACTGGAATTGTTTCGGGTGAAATTGCAAAAACTAGTTCTACATGTTACATTGAAATGTTGCAGGGGGTTTTATGTGAATGTTTGTTAACTAAAGTAATTAACAAAATTCTGAATAAAATGAATAAAACAGTTTTATTTAATGAGATCTTGTATTAAATTTGGTGGAAATTTAATGCATGTGAGTGGAGGTGTGTTTATGTGAGTGGGAGCTCCACACACATGAATTAGGGAGAGGTAGGGGCACCCACCATGGCCGGCAGCCATGTTCCTTGGGAAGTCCCTCCCCTATATAAAGAGCAGCTCTTCCTCCTCCACTCTCACACCTCCTTATGAAGGATATCTCTCCCCCTCTAGAATTATTTTCCCATGGTCTCGGATTAGCGAGATACATGTACCCGATGGCTTTGTCTAAAAGGAGTTGCTGCTTCCACTGCATCGCTAGACCAAGGACGTGTGTGCGACCACAGATGCACCACTGCTTTGCGGTGCTGGACCTGCTGTACTTGCTGGTGCTGGACCTGCTAGACTTGCTGGACTTCACCACGATCTTGACATGGGAAGTGTACGACTACATCATCCACGAAATCATATTTTGTTAACAAAGTTTTCGGTCTTCAAGTGTAAGATCTGTATGGATGTATATACACCCGTTGATTGTATCTAGGTAGATAGATCTTGGTGCTTAGTTGTTCACATCATAGGATTTTTTTTGTTTTCTATGCTGCAAACCCAACTGTGGTATCAAAGTCTGGTCTATGCGTAGATACTTTACACAGTAGAACACATATGAGTATGTGGGCATTGATGATCATGTTATTGCATCTTCTATGTATTTTGGATATTGGTGGCATAGTTGGATGAAGCAGCCCAGACTAACTTTACATGTCCTTGCACATGAGACCTATTCCATGCCTGACATGCAACAAGATTTGTATAAGTAGCTAGCGGGTGTCTTCCTATCCTACTATAGTCAATATCTAATTTACAACAAGCTGCTAATATTTTGATTATCATCGTTGTGGTTCCATGTTTGTAGGTATGAACGATTCTATCTTCGAAAGCCCTAAGCCACGTAAAACTTGCAATTGATAAATTAGAGGCATCTAGTTTAGATTTTTGCTGGGCAAGTGTCATGATATGGTGATGTTATAATTTATAGTATGGATTGATACTCTTGGAAATTATAACATACCAAAGTGTAAGTTCCATAGACCTTGGCCTTACACATAGATCATACCACAATGCACATGATAGTGATCAAGTGCAAGAACCATATCGTATCACTTTTTGCGTATGATGTTTGTTTGCATCTTATATTGCTTGTTTGGCGCTTTAGTAGCATTATAAGATGATCCCTCATTTAAATATCAAGTTAAAGATGTGTTCTTCCTTAGTATGCACCATTAAGAAAGTTCGTCGTTTCGAGACAACACGTGATCGGGTGTAATAGACTCTACGTTCACATACAACGGGTGTAAGATAGTTTTACACACACGAGTACTAAGGTTCTTACTTGGCTAGCCTAGCATGTACATACATGGCCTGGGAATACGAATTGAAAGGTAAAGCATGAGTCATACGGTTGATATGATGACCATATAGATGCTCGCCTTTGAAGTTGCACCAACTCACGTGATGATCGGACTTCGTGTAGTGGATTTGGTTCATGTAATCACCAAAAAACTGGAGGGATGTTGGTTTTGAGTGGGAGTTCATTTCTAATTTGGATGAGTCGAACTCAATTTATCATAAACTAAATCAAAGTGAATTTGGAGAATTTGTTGTAGTCATTGGCATTCGTTTACTGCCTTATATTTTGTTATAATTGAGATAATAGAACTATAGATTTCTGGATATTTACTTTACAAACTGATATCGTATTGATTTGAGTGTCAATCTAAAGTTTAGAAGTCCTATTGCAAACTTTCAAAAAATTCCATTTACTCCATGAAGTTTAATAAATAGTATTAAATCAAGAGTAACAATTCCAGTGTTAGTATCTAAAGTATCATGTTTGCCTACATGATTCTTGATATTCAAAAGTTGTTTTAATATTGAGGTTATCCAGGAGCTGAAAGAATTGTTTCAGAAACCATCATATGTGGAAGATATTGTTATATCTGAAACAATGTGTATGGTTGAAATATGATAGAGTATAATTGGAAAAATACATGTTCTCATATTGTATGAGAATTTTTGAAGGTTGGAGATGCTAGATGTCCTAATCTCCCAAAAAGGTTTTGGGAACTAACATTATACTCGTGATTCGCCCTTATAGGCTATAGTAGCTTGATCATGAAAGTTGTCATGATAAGCATGAATAGAAGACGTAGCTAAAATGTTTACGACACTAAAATATTACTAAAGAATGGATTGTGAAAGAATGCCAAATATTTGATGATGGTGATCCACTTCAAAGTGCAAGTCCAAAGGTATTGGTATTTGACTATACACGCTTTGGACTATTTGTCATGTGTATGGCGCCACTATTGATGTTGATAGATTATTTTAAAAGAAAGGAAATGCTGAAAGAGAATCTGGAAAATATTTGGCAGAAAAGAAAAAGACTGGAAATGTCCAGCTTAAGTATATAGATGATATACATGTTATGGTTGTATTCTTTGCTTGTTAAACAATGTGGTTCTTGGTTATTGGATACCGAATTGGTTGGTGTGAAATGTCATACAGAACAACTAAATTCATGAACTACAATGGCCTAAGTAAGTAGCAAAAGAATATGTGATGATATTCATCGAAAGATAAGTGTTATTGTGTTTCTCATTGACATCAAAAACTTGCCTTCAAGATTTGTTTTAATAATTGTTATTTTGTTCCGGTGTTTTCAGAATAATTACCATATTTCATAGAAGATGGATGAGCTTTTACAAGTCTAGTTGGAGAAATCACGTCCATAAAAACTAATGCTAAAATGTCACAAGACAAATGATTGAAAGATCACTGATGAAGTGACATCGTCATTTAAATTATATTGGAAAGAAAACATGAGGGAGCTCCATGTTGATGGATTTTTGGAGTCTTTGATCTTGATCAATTGACGCATGTGAGACTTTCCCCGAGACAATTGAAACTCCGTTCATAGGCCAAAGAGGAACGGATGACTAACTTATTGGACATTGTACATAGTCCATTATGTGTAGCCATGTGCAATGGATCTTTCAACTTCATATACTTTCTCCAGAAATTTGAGTGAATATATGTGTATATTTACTCAATAAGGAAGAAGTATGAAACATTTGAAAATTGTTCAAAGACTTTCAAGACAAAGTGGAAAATCATTGTAACAAGAAAATAAAGAATTTATGATTTGATCATAAAGGAAGATATTTGAGTTACATGTTTAGTAAAACACCTAAGATTTGAGGAATTGTTCCATGGATTTGCATTTCCCAATAAACCATAGGAGTACAGAGTGTTCGAGAGATGGAATCTAACCTTGTTTGTCATGGTAAGATCAAAAGGTGTCATTTATAAAACAACCATTATGTTTTAAGGATTAAAGCTTTAGAGACTACCGCTTTTACATTAAAAAGAGCACCATCGTGATCCGTTGAAATGACACCATATGGGTTATGGTTCAGGATAAAACCCAAGTTATCTTTTCTTAAATTTTGGTATGCTAGGCATAAGTAAAATGTTTACTACCAAATTAGGATAAGAATGTCTTTCTAGGTTGTCCCAAAGAATTTATTGGGTATTCCTCCATAACACCAAGGACAAAAGAGTTTGTCACTTGGAATGTTAAGTTTCTTGAGAAGGTATTTTTTTGCGAAAAGTTAAGTGGGAGGACAATAGAACTTTGATTAGGTTGATGAACCTAAGAAACGTGTGATGAGGAGCGAAGTGCCAGAAAGTGTCCTGGTGGCGTCCACAATGCTCATGGCTCCCGTGATTACAAAGGTTATGATCTCGGAGATTAGAGTTCCTATTGAACCGTATGGGTCGGGTAACAATCAAATAGTGAGATTTGATAAACAAGTCGTTATTGTTTTGATAATGATGAACTGACTACATGCAAAGAAGCGATGATGGGCCCCGACTCCATCAAGTGACTATAAGGCATAAAATCCGTGATAATTTCCATACACGTGAAATCAAGTTTTTGAACTTGAAAGACCCTCCAGAAAGGCATGCAGCCTATCAGTCGTATTTATATCTATAAAGAAATAAACATGGATGTTCAACATCTATGAAATAGTCGACATGTCGGAAAAGACTTTGTGACAATGTTCAAAGAGTTGACTATGGCAAGATTTGATCTTAAGTAGCGATATTTAGTCTTGACAGATTAATGTAGCAACCACTACATATAATTTGGTATATGGTAGTTGAAAAAACAAAACAAAGTTCTTCTAATAGAATGGTTACCTAGGATGTGTACATGAAACGGTCCAAAGGGTTTTGTTAATTCAAAAGATGCTAAAAGGGCATGCAATTAAAGTGAGCATAGCGGAGTTGGAATCTTCACTGTGATGAAAATGTTAAAAGAGTTTAATTTCATCGGAGACGATGAAGATGCTTGCTTTTGCAAGAAATTAAGTGGGAGCGCTGAGACATTTTTTAATACATTATGTAGAGGACATATTGTTGATTGTAAATGATGTATCTTTTACTGACACAAGTTAAGAATTTCACTAAAATTTGATTTCAATGAAATACTTGGGTAAAAATGGAATATTAAATATGAATGTCTATATGGATAGATTGAGGCGCTAATATGGTTATGTCGAACGTACATATATGAGATATTGAATGAGTTCAATATGGAAACGACAAGAAAAGTTCTTGCCGCATGGAAAGGGTTGAATCAAGATTCAAGTGTATCGACACTTGGTAAGTGAAATGAGATTCAAGTGTATTGACACTTGGTGAGTGAAATCACGTGAATATTTTGATCAATAATACCGTGATATGTACATATCTATATATGTCCTGTGCTCTAAATGTTGTGAGCATATACCAGAATGATTCATAAGATGATCATTGGATGATAGTAAAGATATTCTTATGATCTTTGGAAGAACTAAGAATATATTTATGTATAGGTGACAAAAAGTTACAAATAGTTCATTGTACAGTGTTACATTGATACAAGTTTTGTCACAATCTACAAATTAAATTTATCTCAATTTAAACTATGGGTGGCACAATGTAATGGAAAGCAGGTTCCATGATGGATTTGGATGAGCTCCAAAGTTAAGACATTGTGATGGATACTACAAGAAAAGGCTAAGTATATGACTGCTATAGTAGCAACAAAGGAGGGAATTTGCATTAAGTAGTTTGTTCTCAAACTAGGTGTTGTTCACAGTGGGCTAGTACTATGAAGATATATTGTATGACAATAATATCAACATGTTTTAACCCAAAGGAACCAAAGGTCTCACCAAAGGACTAAATTTATACAATGCCATCTTATTTGGGAATGAGTGATGCGTAGAGACGCAAAAACATGCAAATACACACGAACCTGAAATATCAGATCCGGAGATTATGTTAACCACTAGAAAACGTGTATATACAACACCAGAAAGCCATAGGTGTTGAATACGCAAGTTTATAAACTAGATTATTGACTCTAGTGCAAGTGGGAGACTAAAGGCAATATGCCTAAGAGGTAATAATAAAGTTGTTATTATCTTATTCCATGTTTATGATAAATGTTTATTTTGCATGCCATAATTGTATTAATTTGAAACATTAATACATGTTTGTTTAATCAACAAATAAAGAGTTCCTACTTGTGCCTCTCATATAAAATAGCTCGTTAATTAACAAGATGATCAAGGTTTCTTGATCATGGACATTGGATATTGTTAATAACGAGATCACAACATTGGTAGAATGGTGTGATGAACATTCATCCGAAGTATAGCAATACAATCAAAGTCATTGTGTTTAAATTGCTATAACATCATATGAAGTAACTTTAGCCCTTATACCATAAGATCATGTCAATCACTAAGACTGGAAGAGTAACTTGATAACATCATATGTCACACCGTAACAGGGTGACAATAAAGGTGAGTTCAGATACTCCAAAAGTGTTATGTAGAGGCTCATGGATCAATAGTGGTATTTTGTAACACTACAGTACTGAAAAGACTGTAGCTTCTATGCCACATGCCAATCCCTGGATCGGTTCATTGGCTTACATAGAACATAGATGAAATAAAAAAGTAATAATCCATGCATCATAAATAACGAAAGATCCAGAGTATTCAATTATTACAATATTCTCTTAGCTTGAAGGCTAGATAAAATTTATTCAAGTAGCAAACATAAATAAATATCTACTCCAATCTTCAAATTGCGCACAAGTGAACAAGTGTCGAGTGGAGTACCACGACCTATTGGATCACTCAGAATTGGAATAACCTACAACATGACTCGTAGTAGTCTCGAAGGGTCAATACATGGAATGTATGGCAAGTAGCGCTAAAATAAGGAGACAGCACACCTAGCATGTACATGCTTATTTGGCTAGCTTGCACTTTTCAAATACCTTTATCCTACCTTCGTAAACCAATTTGATTCATAGCAAGCCATTAAGTTCACCCATCAAGGTTTAGTAATCAGGAAATAAGGATGAGTGAGAATATGTCATAGGCTCGATATCAAGCAACTCAATCGTACATAATCGGGAACACAACTAAGTACTTAGTTTTACACCCTGTAGTAGTTTGTACACTTTATCCATGTGACCTGGCCAACCCAGCTCGTACCATCACACTCATATTGTTCCATGATAGGGAGAAGTCCAAGAAGAGACCCTTCGAGAAGTAGTTCCTCAAACCCCACTGTGCGCCATTCTAACCTAACCATTCACTACATCTCTGGCTATGCTAGGTCCGGGTCACCATGACCTACTAAGTTAAACCATCGCCCATTTCTTACTGGCACATGGTTGCACACGTAAGCTACTATAATAAGGAAAACTAATCCTTCTCAGTGCCCTGGGTGATATTCCCCACCATTATTCACACTCTGTTGATAATCCGACCACTTTGCCTAGGTAGTTCATTGACATTATGTTGTTTTAGTTTGAACAAAACATATACTTCACCATAATATGATCCATTCCCCGTCTATACAACTTGTCTAAGCACATCTACCTTATGGAGGCTCAACTACAAGAGATTCCCGCCACAACATATATAGGATATAGCATATTAATTCCTAAACATGCATCTATAGAAATACACTACACATGCATAAGAGAAAATAGCAGGACAATGTATGAACAAAATAGCATTACTTGCCTTGGCGGTAGGTGTCGAGAGTACAATCCTCGCAGAAACAAGCGTTGCACTCGTCACAATCTACACGATACAATTGCAACACATAAACAAACATTCACAATCATAACCAAGTGCACAAATGTATGCATGACAAATCCTTTGATGAGTACTGATGGCATGCATGAAAATCCTTTGATGCATCAAATCCATTTATTATGATTTATTGATCAAATTAATAGTAAGAAAAATACTAAGCCTCTACTGTAGACAGTCTTGTTAAGCCTTGAAAAAAATACTACTGGATAGTTAATGTGATTTAGAGCCAGGGCCAATAAGAATCACATAAAAAGGACTTACATATCTTTTTCTATAATTTTTATACTACAAAACACCTTTTAATAAACTTAAAATGATTCGTACTGTATACTTATAATTTTGTTTCATTATGCAATTCCACATAATTTTGTGATTCTAACGGTATATCATTTTGTATTTTTTGGACTTGTGAATCTTTTCCTACGAATTTTTGAAGTTATACATATTTTCTGTATTTTAATAAAATTATGTAAACTATGGGGAATATTTCTGGGGAATATTCCCACTGGCTGGTGGGCCAAGCTAACGTGGCGTTGACCGGTCAGCGGTCAGCACCGGTGGTCAGCGTCCGATCTTGGCTGTTCGTCTCGCATCCGACGGTGGAGAGCACAGGCATCGAGCTCACCTTGCTCGTCAACAACTGGCGGCGGCGGCTCGACGATGGTGGCGGGGTAGCGGCTCCAGCGGTCATCGTCAGCGGCGGGGCGGTCTACATGGTGTGACATGAGGCGGCGGTCTTGTGGACGGGTCATCGTGAGTGGAAGATTCCTCGGGCGTCAGCGACTGGCGGCTGGAGCGACGCGACTCCGCGGAGCTCCGGCGAGCTCGTGGGGCGTTGTGGAGTTCCTACGGTGAGGAAAACGGGTCAAAAGGGGCAGCTAAAAGCTGCAAAGGTTTATCCAAGGACGAGCGCTGGTGTTTTGGCAAAAGCTTTAAAACTGATTTTTTTCAATGATGATCATGATGCAATGCCATGAATGATATACAGTACCCATTCTAATAATTGGGATGTGATATATTTTTCCATCCCGATGACGAAAAGATATACTCTAGGCCCTCTCAGTGATATCACATTGATATAGCTTGCAAGCAAGTGATAAGATCCCTAGAATATTATATCACGGGAACGAGAAAATATTAATTGTCGGTAACGAGATCAAAGTAGGTATGGGGATACCGATGATCGAATCTCATACATGTAATATATCACAAGACAAAGGGATTTGGTTACAAACATTAAAGGTTCACATGATCATAGCAGTCATCATTGAATGTGTTGGACTTGGTATGGATCTACAGGTCCTATTGCTGATTATTGATCGGACAAGGGTCTTGATCATGTCTGCATTATTCACGAACCATAGGGTGACACACTTAAGGTATACCGACACCATTTGGATCAAATGTGTTTCATATAAAGATTAAGAAAGCGCTGGAATCATTTTGATGGAAACCGGAATTGTTTCACGTGAAATTGCAGAAACTAGTTCTGCATATGATATTGAAATGTTGCAGGAGGTTTTATTTGAATGTTTTATAATTAAAGTAATTAAAAAATTATGAATAAAATAAATAAAATAGTTTATTTAATGAGAGCTTGAATTAAATTTGGTGGAAATTTAATCTATGTGAGTGTGCATGTGAGTGGAGGTGTCAACACCTGGATTTTTAATCCTAGATGATTGTTATGCCATACATCGCAATCCCAGGATTACCATTTTTGTGAGAGATAACAGATTGGATATGACAGTACATCATCCATTACAAATCATAATAAGGTCTTACACAAATAAAGGATCTCAAATCTAGTCTTAATACAAACAAGAAGCGGAATAATAAGCGTAGTAGTGGGCTCCATCTTCAGTGTCACAGCCAATGCTAACGATGGGAGATGATCCTAGTTGTCTTAGCCGTCCAGCTGTCCATCTTCCTGATAGTCCTCCTCATAGTCTGGCCATGGAAATAGTCAGGGACAAAGCCATGAGTACTCTTTAAGTACTCGCAAACTATCACTAACAAGTAAGGTAGTTGTAGTAGGAATGCTAAACTATAAGTTTATTCACAAAAGCTAAAATTTAACCTAAGCTGAGTTCAGAAGTAAAGAAAGCTAAAATAATGTTCTAAATTACCTACATGGGAACTTAGTTTTCATAGTCACAACCCTATTATGGTCGAGTTAAAATTATAGTTCATTTCACAAGTCACTTTGAAAACATCTGTTGACAGAACAGTATGGCCACTCCAACTGTCCATGACACTCTGCAGAGGTGGTACACTTTCACCACAAAATTCGATACATCCATCAGGGATAACCCTGAATCATCATACTTAGTATGCGTATAATCAATCATAACCTTTCCTTTACAAACTCTAGTATAAGCACCTCTCCTATGAGCTTGGCCTCCCAGCCATGGCCATCTGCCATCCTGGGCACTGCATAGGTGGACATCATCATGAGGTAGCCTCAGCTCAAACCTCCTCCACAAGGGAACCCATACTAATGCATATAAACTTCTGGCTAAGCCTTACCCAATTCAGGTATTGTGGTTGTACGGTAAAATTGGAATGGTATCGCATCTGAACCCAACGATTAGTTTTTATAAAGGGCTAAGGCTCATGCCTCAATATTTTCATCATCAAATCCATTTGTGTTTCTCAACACATTTCCAAAATATTAGAATAGAATGACTCATCATTCCAAGGTTTTCGTAATCATTTTCACCAAGTATTCCCATCTAAATTGATCAAGTTTTTGGTTTAGCACTAGCCACTAAGTTAGGAGTGTTCACTAATGAGGGATGCTAATCTCAATCTCATGCCATAGAATGACATCTAGTATAGGCCTAGTTTTATACTCTTTATTCTATCTATACTATCTTTCCAAAACCTCACAAAGCATTAACTAAGACTAAAGAACTTTGGTAAAGTAAAGGAGTAAAGCTTGCCCATAAAACTTCGGATCGGTATAACTCAAAAGGTATAACCAAGCATGCCTAAGGCAATTGTTGAAGTTATCAAAAGGGGGAAAGTGTTAACTTGCTTAGTTCTAGCTTGCTAATAATAGCTTGCCTTGATTGGTGTAGTGATTGAAGTTTTCTTCGTCTTCTTCGGGGTAGAACTCCTCCTCCTCGTAGACTTGGTCGGCACTATCGACTATAAATGAATACGGGGTACACAATCACCAAACAATACTTAACTATGTCTAATTAGCACACTAAGGTTCAAACTTGATGATCTAGCATCATCACACTCATCACATGATTTAAAGAACTAGTTTCATTTATTTTATTTGAGAAAAGTAATTTCTACTCATTAAAATTAATTAAGATTTAATATTATCCAATTAAAATATGGGATCATGTTGACACATGTCATCACCACGTATTCTAATACATGGGAATGTGTTTTAAAGGGTTGATCATCTAAGATTACTATTTAAATGATTTAAAGTGACTAGAAATGCCTATATAGCATTATTTTGGTACTAGTCCAAAGGCACTACATGAAAACCTAAATATTATTACATATTCAGATAGGTATTGTAAAATGTGATTTTTGTGAGTTGGAATCAACTCAAAAGCTATTATGGTTGATTTTTGAAAAATGTTTGAAGTTGCAAAAGTCTTTGTTTTGTTATTTTTGCTATACATTATCTCTAACTCCCAATGATTTAAATCCAACGGTCTTGGATAGATATTTTAATTATCTTTATAACAAAATTTGAATCATGCCATTTCGTTAAGTGAAACTCTCTGAATTGATTTTTGAATAAGTGGACAGAATATGATTTCAACTAAATTGGAAAATCACTTATTTGAATTTTTGGGCCAGCGCGGGAAAGCTAACGGGCTGGCCTAATGGCACTCCGCGGCACAGCGGGCTGCTGACAACATGGACCCACTGGTCATCAAAACTATCTAAGCGAAACGGTATGGGCGAATCTAAGCCATGTGATCAACTTCTAATCTAACGACCGAGAGTCATCGTCAACCATGAACAGCTCCGGCGAGGAACTAGACCTAGCACGGCGGTGGGGGTCTAGCGGGGCTTACCTGGGCTCCATCTAGGCTCGGTGATGGGGGAAACGGCGTTGTGAGCAACGGCGAGCGGCCTTGATCATGGCAAGGCTTGGGTGGTCGAGTATGTCGGCGCCCTTCTCCTCCAGCAGCGGTGGACTCGGATGCAATTATGGCACAGTGGTGCTCGCCTTGCTTCGGGAAGGGGTGCGGGAGGCTTAGTGGTTAGTGGGGAGTCGAGTGGTGTGAGGAATGGAGGCTAGGGTGGCCTACTTTTATAGCTCGACGAGGGGACCGAGAGGTGCGGGCTGGCGTATCCGGCAAGGGCGGAACAGAGAGCTAAGGGCATGCTCGGGTAGGTGGACAGTGCGGTCTCTCCTGGCGGTCGTTGCTAGCTTAAAGGCGAGGCGTGGGCGGATGGGTTTGGTCGGGCGCGTACGGCGCTCTGGACGGAGGCAGAGGTGTTTGCGATGGTGTGCGGCTACTACGGGTCGCGTGGCGGCGAACGGGGTCGTCTGGTGGGGTGCTGCTATCATGGCGGGTCTATGCACACGAGGGGAGGTCAAGGTGCGACGCGTGCAAGCTGGTCAGGCGTGGTGCACTGGCGCGCACTGGACACGACGCATAGAGGCGGTGTGCGGCGGTGCTAGTGTGATCCAGGGCTGGGCTTCGACCATGGGGTGGACAGGTATTGGCGGTAGGAGCTCGCGTGTCTGGTGCACATCTTTGGCGAGGGTGGCGTGGCTCCTGGCATGCTGCCCACTATCGGCTGGCAACGATCAAGAACGGGCGGCGCTCCACTGTGCTAGCGGCGAAGGGGGGACCTGGTCTGGGGCTGGGTTAGACTTAAAGGGGACATGGGTTAAATTGGAGACCAAATGGTCAATGCTCATTGTACCAAACAGTGCAGCTAGTCTAGTGTTTATTCTGTGCCTGCCAAGTGTTTGAGGAAATGGCCGCATGAAAAGTATTTTTTAATTTTTGATTCAAACTTTTTGGGTGAACTTGTCTTAATCTTGAGAGACTAGGTTTGCTTTCGATTGTCAAGGTGAACTGATTTGGGGGGTTTTTGAAAAAGTGTGATCTTCACATATGAATTGGATTCAATTTTCAAATGTCCCTTAAATTGATTTGCTAGATGTTTTTGTAAGTTTGTAAAGTGGGCCTTGATACATTTCTACTTGGTCTAGCAAGGGGTGAAAAGAGATAGAAATGTTTCTGTTAGAAATCTTCTCCTAGGAACACCTAAAGTTACCTAGTGGTTTAAAATGGTCAAAATGACCATTTGCTTTATATATTCTTATTTGATTTCTTTCTCTTTGGATTTTCTTTGTAAATGGTCTAGATGATGTGGCATTCACCTTTAAACCACTTCACAACATTTAGAACAATCAAGCATGGCATAAACACTCAATTCTACACTAATGCAAACACACATGACATGGTTATACCCGACGGGTACATAACTTCAGCATACCTGGTCCAGCCCAAGGAAGGCCCACAGTAGACATACGCTGGCCCATGAAGATTTTCGGGTGGCCAAGGCCCATGACGCCTTCGGATCCTTGGAGAGCAAGACTAGAGTTCGAATACAACTTGTAACCTACTCGTATCGGTACCTGAGACCTAGCCTCCTCATATATAAAGGCTAGGAGGGGCCAACGAGCAGGACAAATCCATACTTTCGTACACGCCTCCACGCCAGATCGAATCTGCGCACCCTGTAACTTTCGGTTCCGCCGTAATCAAAGAGCAGACAAGCAGGAGTAGGGTTTTCCCTCCGGGGGCCTGAACCTGGGTAAATCTCGTGTCCCCTGGTTGCTTGTCTGTTAACCGTGCCACGATCTCCAGCATCCCCATCTTCTCCAAAACCCAAGTCCATAACAATGGGCATTGACGAGATTAAACCTCGTCAATTGGCGCCGTCTGTGGGAATCGGGGGTGCTGATTGTGCGGTCGTGACGGTTCCGACCCGATCGATCTATAACTCCTCAGCGACGGAGAATCACCTCCTCTTCGGCGCTTTCGACTTCACCGCCCACTCGCCGGCCACCATGAAGGATTTCGAGCCCGTAGGCGACGGACTCGAAATTCTGTTCGGGAGCTTCTGCTTCCAGGTGGGACAAGCTGGTACCCTCCACCTCCCTGAGCGGGTGTCCGTGCCGTCAATCAGGCCCGCTTCGTGGGCTCCACACCCTGTGCTACGCACGTCACCATCAACAGATGAGTTTTTCGACAGCAGCAACTGCAACTCTGATCTGTGCGATCCACCTTCGAATGAAGGGACCTACGGTTCCGGATCCGAAAGCTGCGGCAGCAGCCGACCAATCTGCAGGCGCTATCTGTGCGCCACAGTCATCCAAACCGACGAGGAAACGCCTAACCCGCCGCCCAACCCCAACCCGCAGGACCAAAACGGCGAAAACGGCGAAAACATCAACCTGTTGTGGCTTTCGGCTGCGATGACCCGATACATCCTTCGGATGTGGCGACCCGGTGCGGTCTTCGACCGCGACAATCTTCGGATGTGGAGTTCTCTACCACCATCAACTTCGGAAACGCGTCGCCGCTATGATTATGGTTCGCCGCGTCGACCGCGTCCGCATGCAACCTACTACCGCGTCAACTTCGCCACGACAACCAATAAAGCTAAGTTTCCCTCTACTTAGAGCTGATTTTTCTTATTAACTCGCACTCGAAACACTCGGGGGCTACGCCCTCTTCGAGTAACCTAATGTGCCATCGGCTCCACGCACTCGAGCACCTCGAACGCGGCCGAAAGTAGCTGATTCTGCCGATCGTCGAATCCTTGAACTCCGAGTGCCTCGGCAAGGTATCGAGACTAAGGGTAATCAGGCTAACGAAAAGGCCTAGCATACAGTGCAAAAGTGTCGACTCGATCGGCACCGAATCTTCTTGCATGTCGCAGGCAAATATTTCTTTACAAGATACAAGTACTTCACAATTTTTTATGTTTTCTGCAGCTTACAAGGACATCGACCGCGTCGAGCTATTCTATTAGGTCCTCCAACAGGAGTCGACAAAAGAGCTGGCTACGCCATACAATCAAGACCCGAGTCGAGACCCTCCTTGGATGGTTGCATCGCTTGATGCTACGAAGACACGACATTGGTCGCTCACCCGACAGAAGCAACGGTGTTGACTTCATCCGCAACGTCGAGTCCTTCCGGCTAAATGCCGCACGACTCCGCCACGTCAACTCCGACTGCATCATCGATTCTTGGCTCCTTATGCATGAGACGCTGACTCGATGCACTTCCGGGTCAGTGATTTTTCCTCACATGAGTCTCCACTCGAGTCTGCGACTCGACTAGACACTCGGGGGCTACTCCTATCAGGAGCGCTGGTCGCGCACCCGATGTACTTCCGGGTCAGCGGTACGCCTGCGAGATTGTCAACTGCGTCTACAAGATACAAGACTCGAGTCTCTGCCCGAGTCTACGACTCCGCCAGACACTCGGAGGCTACTCCAAACTGGAGCAATGGCCGTTCACACACAAGAGCTTCGAGTCCTACGGACTCGGGGGCTACTCCCATAGGGAGGAAGGATTCAAGCATCCGAAAATTTTCGAGTCCTTCGGACTAAGCAGCTGAGCAACGCTTGCACTAAAAGTCTCGCCGAGTCTCGACTCGAGCAGACACTCGGGGCTACTCCCATAGGGGCGCTGGTCGCGCACCCTATGAAATCTTCGACGCGATCTTCGGATCCGCATGCAAAAACTTTCGCAACTCTGCCCCAATTAATGCTAAGTGAGTAACATCCTCCTTGTACACGAAACACCTCGCGGTGATAAACATTCGGATGCTGCGTCTGCGACGCAATGATAAGACCTCTGAGATATCATCGATGGCACGGCAACGCACCTAATGCGCTCTGCTAGTATGAATCCGCATCAGCAGTGCGATGAAAATCCCAGACGCGTTGGGTACATCATTTAAAACACCGAATTCCACTCGTAAGTACTCCGCGGCCTGAGTTGAATTACGCCAGCATATGTTCCGGGTTCGAGTCGAGGGACTCGCACCTGAAGAAGATCGTGTTGTTTTGTCCTAAGACGATTAACTGACCCTGATCCGTCGGGTGAGTCAGGCACACGCATCAACAATCCCTACACATTCTCTTGAAAGACAGAGTTACACCCGAAGGATTGAAGAGTCCTCAGCCGAATCTACGATTCGACTGAACACTCGGGGGCTACTGACATGGTTATACCCGACGGGTACATAACTTCAGCATACCTGGTCCAGCCCAAGGAAGGCCCACAGCAGACATACGCTGGCCCATGAAGATTTTCGGGTGGCCAAGGCCCATGACGCCTTCGGATCCTTGGAGAGCAAGACTAGAGTTCGAATACAACTTGTAACCTACTCGTATCGGTACCTGAGACCTAGCCTCCTCATATATAAAGGCTAGGAGGGGCCAACGAGCAGGACAGATCCATACTTTCGTACACGCCTCCACGCCAGATCGAATCACGCACCAGAACTTCGGTTCCCGTAATCAAAGAGCAGACAAGCAGGAGTAGGGTTTTCCCTCCGGGGGCCTGAACCTGGGTAAATCTCGTGTCCCCTGGTTGCTTGTCTGTTAACCGTGCCACGATCTCCAGCATCCCCATCTTCTCCAAAACCCAAGTCCATAACAATGGGCATCGACGATATTAAACCTCGTCAACACATGCATTCATATTCATTTTCTTAATAAAAGTTTTTGTTAACCCTAAATTGGGTGATTAGGAACTTGATAACCTTGATTAAAGATTTGGGGTGTTACAAGAGGTGTGTTTATGTGAGTGGGAGCTCCACCCACATGAATGAGGGAGAGGTGGGGGCACCCACCATGGCCGGCGGCCATGCCCCATTGTAAGCCCCCTTCCCTATATAAGGAGCACATCCTCCTCCACTCTCACACCTCCTTGTGAAGGATCTCGCTCGCCCTCTAGAATTATTTCCCTGTGGTCTCCGATTAGCGAGATATATCTTCCCGGTGGCTTTGTCTGAAATGAGTTGCTGCTTAGGCTGCATCGCTAGAGAGAGGATGTGGAGGTTGTCGGGGTACCGGACGTGTGCGCGATCATGGATCCACCACTGTTTGTGGTGCTGGACTTGCTGGTGCTGGACCTGCTAGACTTGCTGGACTTCATGACGATCTTGAGATTGACAAGTGTACGACTACATCATCCACAAAATCAGATTTCGTTAACAAAGCTTTTTGGTCTTAAAGGGTAAGATCTCTATGGATGTATATCCACACGTTGATTGTATGTAGGTAGATAGATCTTGGTGCTTAGTTGTTCACATCGTAGGAATATTTTTTTTTCTATGTTGCGAACCCAACAACAGTACCATCCTGGTGAGGCCAATATTTTTGCTGATGCCTTAAGCTGTAAATCCTATGTACTTACCGTGGGAGAACTTCCAAAGGATTTGTGGGAGCAGTTCATGGACCTCAGGTTGGAGATAGTTCCGAAAGTGTAACATCCCAAAAATTTGACCTAAAAATCATCAACATAGCATTCATATCATCATGGCATGTACTACCTTGCATTAGGTTTTTCCTCCAAAAATTTGGTGAAATTTAGAGACTTTTTGGAGCCCTTTTGCTAAATTCAAAAAAACCTAGAAAGGAAAAAAGAAAAGGAGGGAAAAGATTTTACACAGCAAACAATTTTCTGGCCTTTTCAGCCCATCTGGCCCAACCAGCCCACCCAGGCCTCCCTCTCCCCCTCTCTGTCTTTTCCCACACCCCCTCTACTAACCCCCACCCACTTACCTCCTGGCCCCACGCCACGTCGACACCACCTCAGCTTCTTCCACGCGAACGGCCGGCACCCCCTCCCCTACTCTGCCGTTACCAAGTCCGGCTGAATTCGAGCATTACAGTGATTAAATCGCAATCACCACCGCCCCTTCTGAACCCCCTCCCCCTCTTCGACAGATTCCCCCAGCCACTGCCCCTGGAGAGCCCCCAGGCTCCCCAATTGATAGCTCAAACCACCATCGTCCGAAGCTACTCCGGCGACAATTCTGGTGAGCTCCAGCCACGCCGTGCCCTCCTCTCTTCCCTGTATTCTGGTGACCTGGCGCGTGTTTTAACCCTGGCCGCATGCCTTCTCTTTCCCCAGGTCGACGACACGAGCAACTCCGGCGAACTCCCTCTGCCGCCGCCGTCCATCGCTTGTTCCGGTGAAGGTAGGGTTTCCGCCGCCCCCTTTTGGCCTCTGCTAGATCGTGCTGATCCGGGCGCATCTCACTGACCCCTTATCTTACTTGTTCGAGCCCCAGGTCGTCGTCTCCGACACAAAGCCGCGAGCTCTGCCGTTGATGCAACTCCGACGAGGGATCATGACTGAGGCCGAGCACCCCCACGCCACCGTGACCTCCATCGAGACCGCCACGACCTCCTCAACCTCTGGTACGTGTTCACGGACTCCCAGCCCCTATAGAACCGCCGGAACACCATCGGCCGATGCTCCGCCACCGCGCACAGCTGGTGAGCGTCGCCCGTCTCCGGCCAGGCCACTAGGGACCGTTAGATCTATCATCTGCGGCTAGGATTAGATCAGCGACCGAAGCGGTACGGGCTAATCAGATCCATCCGTTGTCACTTAAGATCCAGCGGTTTGCAGTAGTCGATCCTACCGAACCGGTACGGACCAATAAGGTTGCGCCACGTCGCCCAGGCTTTTTGTTTAAATAGAAAAATAGACAGATTTTGTATTAAACTTAGAAAATCAAAAACTTTTGATCCACAATTCAGAAAAATGCAAATTTGGTGTCTATGGATTCAAAAAAATAAGACCTTTATTATAGAGGCCTTGTTTCACACTTTTGCTTCTGAAAAATTGGAATATTCGGCAGAACCTTTTTAGGAGTATTTTGCTCATAAAAATTGTTCCATAAATTGTTTTGGGGTATTTCTTATGCCTTTAGATGAGGTATTTTAACCTCTGACTGTAGAATCTGTAAGTTATAGAGTTGTGATCATATCATTGCATTTTGCAGGCATTCATATTTTTGTTATGTTTTATTGATTGAATTATTGTTGTTGTATTGTTCCTTGTGTAGATTGTGTGGATTGTGAAGTTTGTTGCTGTGAGGATTGTACCTATTCCCCTAGATACCAAAGCAAGTGATATTTCATCTCATGTTCTATTATTTTCACTATTGCACTAGTGTTATTTTGGTAGATCTTAGCATGATAGGATTATTTATATGTTACTACTATGCTATGCTATCCTATAGATTATATCTTGGTAGTATTTCCTAGTTGAAAGACTTCGTATGTTAGATGCTTCGCCATGCTATTAGAATTCGTGGGTGGAAAATACATATCAAGATAGTATGGAAAGATATAATTTTGTTTGACTAAGAAAACAACTAATGTTAATGAAACACCTGGGTGGAATGGGAATTGCTTGGATTATGTTGAGTGGTTACTCAGGGGCCATGTCTATGGTTAGCTGGTGTATCACACTTGTGGACGGCCACCCAGGAACAAAGAGATTGGAGACATTCTTTTCATGAAGCTTCCAGTGCAGCCACATGGCATATGGGCTCTGCCTTGACCAACTAAGTTGCAAGAACTCAGCCAAACGGACAGAAGGTGGTAGTTATGATAGGATGGAACGCATCCGTGGTGGTCTGAGGGATTGCTTCTGAAAAGTCTTATCTCGATGCATGTCGAGTCTTGTGGGGAAAGTGCACCACCTCTCGAGAGGGTAAAACTAAGTACTTAGCCGTGTCCCCGGTTATGGACAACTTCTGAGCCTCAAGACAGTGAAGCAGTTCAATAATCTCCTCATCCAAATTTCTCTAAGTTAAAAACTTGTGGGGGAACATGGGTAGAGGTTCAGTGATGTCTATCATTGGTACCTAAGTGTTTGAATGAGAAAACTTACTCTTCAAAAACTATAAGTTAATCTAGCTTTTAGCAAAGTCAGCCAAAACCCCACTTAGCCATATATTCATGTAGTTGATGGATTATACTAAGTATCTATGGTATCACTTGCCAATACAATTCCAAATGTATTGACCCTTTGTGGGTGTAACTTATTATGTTGCAGGATACTCTGATGATGAGTAGGGTTGCGAGTCTACACTCGACATGTTTGCCTATGGCGCATGAAGAAAAAAGACTCTATTATTATGCTATGTAATGTGAACCTTGAATATCTTAGCCTTGGGATAAGTGAGTTGTAAGAACCATCATATTCCTGGATATGCGATGTAATAATGACCTTTGTTTCTGTGTACTTCATCTTAAACTGTGGGTGCTAGCATTTCAATCCAGGGACTAGCACTGCAATCACAGGGATCTTACCTTATTATGGTGAGATCTTACAGATGGTATCAGAGCACTGTGTTGCCTGTAGGTTCATGACCCTAGAATGGATTAGACTAAGGAAAACCCTTAGGCAAAATAACTTTATATTCAAACTTTACACTTGTCTTTCATCTCGTAAAACTTTCCCTAATCATCCTTTCTCATCTATTTTTGTAGATGTCCACCATCAATGAATCTGCCAAGAAGGGACCACTGATGACTATGACCCTTGAGTGTGAGACAGAATTTCCCAAGGCACTCAAGAACCTCATGATCGGCTTGGGAATGAATGGTGCTGCCGTGTACAAGGGACTTCCTGTGATAGACGAAGGACAAGAGTATTGGTGGCGGCAACTCCATTTGTACAAGAACAAGGAAGATGATCCCAAGAGTACGGGATTCTGCATGTTCACCAACTCTGAAATGCACACATCATTCTTTGACTCTGCAAGGAATGCTGCGTGGAAAGCCATTGAGGAACTTGGGGAAAGACTCAAGTATAGAATGCTCAATACTTAGGAGGATCTCAAGGAGGAGAAGCGTCTTGTCCAAAACTCAAAGGCCACTATAAAACGCCTAAGTACGGATATCATAGGCTTAGCTTTGGAGCTATGCGACCAAGACAAGCAGATTGCTGCCAAGGATGCCCAGATTGCTACCTTGGTTAAGAAGGAGTGATATACTAGTTGGACCACCACCCTTGGCGTTTTATCACGTTAGTATTTTGATCATACCAACCTATGTGGTATGGCAAAAATAAGTTATGTCTGGAACCTTGACTGCTTGAGTTGAATAATGTATTGTTACTTGGAATGTTTTGTTGGTTGATTTTTATTTTGTGACTTGTGTTTTCTTTCTCTAGACTTGTGTTGTTACTAATTTTCTCCATACTATGCAAAAGATGCCGAATTTTGTCTATAGCACGACCGAGGATTTCAAGGGGACTCGCTTTGGGACTCGTATGTTGGAGCTCGTTGGTGTGCTTGCTCTTCCAATCCCTACCATTCAGGGACTTCAGCTGAGGAAGTTTCAGAGGAAGGACTTATGGGGATTCAGAGTTACCCAGCCAGGACATGAGGCAGAGCCCCAAACTAGGGAGATTACCTTCAAGATACTCCATGACGACATGGAGAGGGGCCTCGACGTCGCTACTTTTGAGATCAGGAGCCACTACTTCCACTTCTTTGGGAGGCACGACGAGGACAGAGAGCCTATTGTGTTGGAAGAGGCCACTAAGGAGTCTATCAAGCCCGTGCGTCACTACCACCAGGACTTAGAGAGCCTTATCAGACACCTTGATACTGATATGACTAATGTGATGCTTAGCAATGATGAACTACGAGTCCAACTTAAGGAGAATGACAAGGCCTTCCAGGAACAGGAAAATCGAATCAAGGAAATGGAGAAGAAGTTTGAAGACTAAGAGAAGAAATTCCAGAGCCAAGAGAAGAGAGTTTAGGAGAAGAACAAGAAGATCAGAGACTTGGAGACCGAGTTAGAGCTTGAGGACATTGAGCTGGAAGCGGATCACGAGGTGATAGAGAGGCTACGCACACAGAAGAGAGAATTACAAACAAAGATCAATGCTTTGACTACAAGCTTGGAGGAATACAAGGCAGGATTCGCCGCAGCAGGACTTGCACTAGCGGAGGAGGAAGTTGACATGGAGGAGTAGTGATACTTATCCATCTATCTATCGTTTTATTATTATCGAGTTGCATAGATCATACCGACTTGTGGGTGACTATGCTAGTATGTTTATTTTCGCAAACTCTGTTATTGTTGTGATGTTGAACCTGGATGTGCTTGTTTGTTTGATTGTTGTTACCTTATTGGGTTATCTATCATTACTTACCCTTATTAAACCCACAGATGCCTCCCCGATGCAACAACAAGGATAACAATGACAATGACAATGGAATGCAGCAGATGATGGCTGTACAGACACAATTGATGCAAATGATGACTCAATTCATGGCAAACCAGAATCAGAACAACAATAATAACAATAACAACAACTAGAACAATGCACCACCTCTGGATATGCTTACAAGATTTCTAAGGCTGAGACCTGCTAAGTTCTCTGGTACCACTGACCCCATGGTAGCAAATGATTGGCTACGTTCTGTGAATAAGGACCTATTCATAGTTGGATGCACGGATGCAGAAAAGGTCAGATTCGCAGCACACTTATTGGAAGGTCATGCAGCTACTTGGTGGGACAATTTCCATGTTACTCACCCTATTGAGGAAGTACCTTGGGCAATGTTTGAGGATGGGTTTCACACCACTCACATCTCTTCTGGAATTATTGGGTTAAAGAAAAAGGAGTTTCACAACCTCAAGCAACGCCACCACAGTATTTCTGAATACATCGAAGAGTTCAACAATCTGTCATGTTATGCACCAGATGATGTTGACACTGATGCAAAGAGAAAGGAGAAGTTCCTGGATGGGTTGAATGATGAAATTTCTATGCAACTATCTGTTGCTTATGTTCCAACCTATCAATCTTTGTGTGATAAAGCTACCATCCTAGAAAACAAGATGAAGCAAGTGGATGGTAGAAAGAGAAAGCACCATTTTGATAAGTTTGGATCAGGATCACCTCACAAGCGCTCTCATGGTGAAGGAAGTGGAAGTTCAGGATTCCACAAGAATGTGAATCATAATAACCATCGTAACAAGAACCATCACCATGATGGAAACAATCATCATGGACATAACAAAAGTGGATTCAGGAACAACCACAATGGTCATGGCCATGGAAACCAAAATGGTCGAATAAATCACGATCGGCCCAAAGAAAGAAAGACATCAGTCAGGTGGAATGTTTCAAGTGCAAGAAGACAGGGCACTATGCTAATGAATGCCCGGAGAAGAAGACTGATGGGGCTAAGCCGAACCCATTTCAAAAGGGTCATGTGAATCACATCAATGTGGAGGAAATTCAAGAAGGATCTGATGCCGTGATCGGTAAGTTCAAGATTAATTCCTTTCCTGCACTTATCCTTTTCGATACTGGCGCATCGCATTCATTCATTTCAAGAGCATTTGTAATCAAAAACGAACTCTGCACTGAAACCATTGGATGTCCCATTAAGGTAAGCTCCCCGGGTGGAGAAATGATAGTAAATTCTGGGTGCCGACAGATAACCATCGAAATTGGAAAGAACAAGTTTCCAGTTAATTTAATAATCCTAGAGTCCCAAGGATTATATGTAATATTAGGGATGGACTGGTTGACCCGTTATGAAGGAGTGATTGATTGTGCCAAGCGAACTATTATGCTCACCGCCCCAAAAAAGAAAAGGATCAGGTTCAAGTCTAACTTTGAACCCAAGGGGAGCAAGGTTAATTCTCTTAAGGGGGTTAGCCTAGACAGTGTGCCAATAGTGAAGGAGTACCTAGATGTGTTCCCCAAGAAATTACCTGGCATGCCACCTGATAGGGATGTGGAGTTTTTGATAGACCTACTGCCAGGAACCGGGCCTATAGCAAAGAGACCTTACAAAATGTCAGTGGACGAGTTAAAAGAACTAAAGAAACAGCTGGGAGAACAGTTGAAAAAGGGATTTATCAAACCAAGTTCGTCGTCTTGGGGAGCACCAGTTTTGTTTGTTGAGAAGAAGGACCGAAGTCAAAGGCTATGCATAGATTATCGTTCGCTTAATGAAGTGACCATAATGAATAAATATCCCCTACCTAGAATAAATGATCTCTTCGATCAGCTAGAGGGAGCATGTGTGTTCTCAAAAATTGATCTTCGATCAGGATACTTCCAACTAAAGATTAGAGAACATGACATACCCAAGACTGCATTCACCACTAGATATGGGTTGTATGAATATACAGTGATGCCGTTTGGATTGAGTAATGCACCGGCCTATTTCATGAACATGATGAATAAGGTATTCATGGAATTCCTTGACAAGTTCGTAGTGGTGTTCATCGATGACATCTTGGTATATTCCAAGAGCAACAAAGAACATGAAGAACATCTACGCCTGATTCTAGAGAAACTCAGGGAACACAAACATTATGCCAAGTTTAGCAAATGTGAATTTTGCTTAAACGAAGTGGGTTTTCTTGGGCACATAGTATCTGGTAATGGTATAGCTATTGACCCAGCAAAAGTGGCAGCTGTGACAGAATGGGAACCTCCTAAATCGGTTAAAGAAATCCGTATTTGCCTTGGCCTAGAAGGGTACTATCGGAGGTTCATTGAAAATTTCTCTAAGATAGCAAAGCCTATGACTGATCTGCTAAAGAAAGAGAAGAAGTTTAATTGGACAGAAGCTTGTCAAACCAGCTTTCAGGAGTTGAAGAAGAGACTAGTGTTAGCACCAGTGTTATGTCTACCAGATCTTGAGAAAGACTTTCAAGTATATTGTGATGCATCTCACCAAGGACTAGGAGGAGTACTCATGCAGGAAGGTAGAGTTGTAGCTTATGCATCAAGGCAACTAAAAAATCATGAAGTGAACTACCCTACTCATGACCTAGAGTTGGCATCAGTTGTACATGCCTTAAAAACATGGAGGCATATCTTATGGGAAAACATTGTGAAATGTTCAATGATCACATGAGTCTGAAATACATTTTTACATAGAAAGAACTCAACATGAGACAAAGAAGATGGCTAGAACTTATCAAAGATTATGACTTAAGTTTGCAATACCACCCTGGAAAGGCAAATGTCGTAACCGATGCTTTAAGTCGCAAGGTTTATGTAAATGGCCTCAATAAAGGAGAATTGCCGGAGGAGTTATGTGCCCAATTTAGAGAGCTGAGACTAGAGATAGTGCCTGAAGGATACCTTGCATCCTTGGAAGTGCAACCCACACTGATGACCAGAATTCAAGAAGCCCAAAAGATGGACAAAGAAATAGAAGAAATCAAAAGTAAGGTTAGTGAAGGCAAGGCAAAGGGATTTCATGTAGACGAACAAGGAACCTTATGGTATGAAAAACGTATCTGTATTTCGCAGGATCTTGAGCTTAAGAAGTTGATCTTACAAGAAGCGCACAACTCACCGTATTCAATTCATCCTGGCAACACCAAGATGTATATGGATGTTAAGGAAAGATTTTGCTGGAATAATTTAAAGAAGGATATATCAGAGGACATTGCCTTGTGCGACGTGTGTAGTCATGTAAAAGCAGAACATCAGAAACCGGCGGGATTATTACAACCACTGCTAATACCTGATTGGAAATGGGATAAAATTGGTATGGATTTTATCACCGGACTGCCAAGGACTAAATTTGGATACGATTCTATATGGGTTATCGTTGACCGCTTGACAAAAGTGGCCCATTTCATACTAGTGAAGACCACTTATACAAGTGCAAAGCTAGCCAAGATATACATGAATAGAATTGCATATTTGCATGGGGTACCTAAGAGTATCGTGTCTGATAGAGGAACTCAATTCACTTTGCACTTTTGGCGACAACTTCACGAGTCATTGGGAACTCGATTAGAATTCAGCACTGCATTTCATCCGCAAACTGATGGGCAGACAGAAAGGACCAATAAAATATTGGAAGATATGCTAAGAGCATGTGCGTTAGATTATGGATCTAGTTGGGATGAAAGTCTACCATACGCAGAGTTTTCCTACAATAACAGCTATCAATCAAGCATAGAAATGGCTCCGTTTGAATCCCTTTATGGAAGGAAGTGTACTACACCGTTGCTATGGAATGGAGTAGGAGAAAGAAATTTGTTCGGACCAGACCTAATCAAGGAGGCTGAAGAGAAAGTCAAGATGGTAAGGGATAGGCTAAAGGTAGCCCAATCTCGGCAAAAGAGCTATGCCGATCCAAAACGTAGAGAGGTTACCTATGAGATTGGTGATAGAGCTTATCTCAGGGTATCACCACTTCATGGTGTGAAGAGATTTGGAATCAAAGGAAAATTAGCACCACGCTATGTAGGGCCTTTCAAGATTTTTGAGTACAAAGGAGAAGTAGCATACGAGATAGAATTACCAAAATCTCTGTCAGCAGTTCATAATGTATTTCATGTCAGTCAGCTGAAAAAGTGTCACCCAGAGATGGAAGAAACTTCGTTGAAAGACACTATACCATTGGAGGAAGTTCAGCTAGAGAATAATCTCACTTATGAGGAGAAACCTATTAAGATTCTAGAGACAGCAGAAAGAATTACCCGTACAAAGACAATCAAATTCTGCAAAGTGTAGTGGAACCATCACTCTGAATTAGAAGCAACATGCGAGCGAGAGGATGAACTTCGGAGAGATCACCCTCACCTATTTGCTAGCCAACCCGAATCTCGAGGGCGAAATTCATCTTAAGGGGGTTAGATTTGTAACATCCCAAAAACTTTACCTAAAAATCATCATCATAGCATTCATATCATCATGGCATGTACTACCTTGCATTAGGTTTGTCCTCCAAAAATTTGGTGAAATTTAGAGACTTTTTGGAGCCCTTTTGCTAAATTCAAAAAAACCTAGAAAGAAATTATAAAGGAAAAAGAAAAGGAGGGAAAAGATTTTAAACAGCAAACAATTTTCTAACCTTTTTAGCCCATCTGGCCCATCTAGCCCACCCGGGCCTCCCTCTCCCCCTCTCTGTCTTATCCCACACCCCCTCTGCTCACCCCCACCCACTTACCTCCTGGCCCCACGCCACGTCGACGCCACCTCAGCTTCTTCCACGCGAACGGCTGGCACCCCCTCCCCTCCTCTGTCGTTACCAAGTCCGGTTGAATTCGAGCGTTACAGCGATTAAATCACAATCACCACCGCCCCTTCTTAACCCCCTCCCCCTCCTCGACAGATTCCCCCAGCCACTGCCCCTGGAGAGCCCCCAGGCTCCCCAATTGATAGCTCAAACCACCGCCGTCCGAAGCTACTCCGGCGACAATTCTGGTGATCTCCGGCCACGTCGTGGCCTCCTCTCTGCCCTGTATTGTTCGTCGTGACCTGGCGCATGTTTTAACCCCGGCTGCATGCCTTCTCTTGCCCCAGTTCAATGACGCGAGCAACTCCGGCGAACTCCCTCTGCCGCCGCCGTCCATCGCTTGTTTCGGTAAAGGTAGGGTTTTCGCCGCCCCCTTTTGACCTCTGCTAGATCGTGCAGATCTGGGCGCATCTCACTGACCCCTTATCTTACTTGTTCGAGCGCCGGGTCGTCGTCTCCGAAACAGAGCCGCGAGCTCCGCCATCAACGCAACTCCGGCGAGGGGTCGTGACTGAGCCCGAGCACCCCCCACGCCACCGTGACCTCCATCGAGACCGCCACGGCCTCCTCGACCTCTGGTACGTGTCCACGGACTCCCAGCCCCTGTAGAACCGCCCGAACACCATCGGCCGACAATCTGCCGCCGCGCGCAGCTGGTCAGCGCCGCCCGTCTCCGCCCAGGCCACTAGGGACCGTTAGATCTATCGTCTGCGGCTAGGATTAGATCGGCGGCCGAAGCGGTATGGGCTAATCAGATCTGTCCGTTGCCACTTAAGATCCAGCGGTCTGCAGCAGTCAATCCGACCGAACCGGTACGGACCAATAAGGTTGCGCCACGTCGCCCAGGCTTTTTGTTTAAATAGAAAAATAGACAGATTTTGTATTAAACTTAGAAAATCAATAACTTTTGATCCACAATTCAGAAAAATGCAAATTTGGTGTCTATGGATTCAGAAAAATAAGACCTTTATTATAGAGGCCTTGTTTCACACTTTTGATTCTGAAAAATTGGAATATTAGGCAGAACCTTTTTAGGAGTATTTTGCTCATAAAAATTATTCCATAAATTGTTTTGGGGTATTTCTTATGCCTTTAGATGAGGTATTTTAACCTCTGTACTGTAGACTCTGTAAGTTATAGAGTTGTGATCATATCATTGCATTTTGCAGGCATTCATATTTTTGTAATGTTTTATTGATTGAATTATTGTTGTTGTATTGTTCCTTGTGTAGATTGTATGGATTGTGAAGTTTGTTGCTGTGAGGATTGTACCTATTCCCCTAGCTACCAAGGAAAGTGATATTTCATATCATGCCCTATTATTTTCACTATTGCACTAGTGTTATTTTGGTAGATCTTAGCATGATAGGATTATTTATATGTTACTACTATGCTATGCTATCCTATAGATTATATCTTGGTAGTATTTCCTAGTTGAAAGACTTCGTATGTTAGATGCTTAGCCATGCTATTAGAATTGGTGGGTGGAAAATACATATCAAGATAGTATGGAAAGATATTATTTTGTTTGACTAAGAAAACAACTAATGTTAATGAAACACCTGGGTGGAATGGGACTTGCTTGGATTATGTTGAGTGGTTACTCAAGGGCCATGTCTATGGTCAGCTGGTGTATCACACTTGTGGACGGCCACCCAGGAACAAAGAGATTGGAGACGTTCTTGTCATGAAGCTTCCAGTGCAGCCACATGGCATGTGGGCTCTGCCTTGACCAACTAAGTTGCAAGAACTCAGCTAGATGGACAGAAGGTGGTAGTTTTGATAGGATGGAACGCGTCCGTGGTGGTCTGAGGGATTGCTTCTGAAAAGTCTTGTCTCGATGCATGTCGAGTCTTGTGGGGAAAGTGCACCACCTCTCGAGAGGGTAAAACTAAGTACTTAGCCGTGTCCCCGGTTATGGACAACTTCTGAGCCTCAAGACAGTGAAGCAGTTCAATAATCTCCTCATCCAAATTTCTCTAAGTTAAAAACTTGTGGGGGAACATGGGTAGAGGTTCAGTGATGTCTATCATTGGTACCTCAGTGTTTGAATGAGAAAACTTACTCTTCAAAAACTATAAGTTAAACTAGCTTTTAGCAAAGTCAGCCAAAACCCCACTTAGCCATATATTCATGTAGTTGATGGATTATACTAAGTATCTATGGTATCACTTGCCAATACAATTCCAAATGTATTGACCCTTTGTGGCTATAACTAATTAAGTTGCAGGATACTCTGATGATGAGTAGGGTTGGGGGTCTACACTCGACATGTTTGCCTGTGGCGCATGAAGACAAAAGACTCTATTATTATTATGCTATGTAATGTGAACCTTGAGTATCTTAGCCTTGGGCTAAGTGAGTTGTAAGAACCATCATATTCCTGGATATGCGATGTAATAATGACCTTTGTTTCTGTGTACTTCATCTTAAACTATGGGTGCTAGCATTTTGATCTAGGGACTAGCACTGGAATCATAGGGATCTAACCTTATTATGGTGAGATCTTATAGAAAGGATACTTAGCATCTATGGAGCTAGTGCCTACACTTCTGGACAAAATCAAAGAAGCCTAGAAGGGGGACAAAGAGTATGAATAAATAAAAGTTAGGGATTTCTATTTTGGTTCCCCTGATTCCTTAGGTGTACTATGTTTTCTCGAACTGCTTAACTTTTCCTCACTTTTCCCCTCCCTCTATTCTAAAACCCTCGCAGGCACTCGGACGAAGGGATGCCGTTAGATCAAAGGCTTGACAGTTACATGCTAACCGGTGGGACCGCGTTGGGGCGGGTCATGCCATGGCCATTACATGCTAACGGGTGGGGCCAGGATACATGTCGGACCAACCATCCATCTCTCATTGTCTTATGGGCTGCATTTTTCCTGATTGTGTGGCTGGTGCAGCCAATGAAAAATGGAGCCGTTTTGTGGGGCCTTCGAAGCCAATGTAAGATGGGGCCTGCCATGTGGGGCCGTCTAAGCCAATGACCAATGGGGCCGTCATGTGGGGCTGGAGGGGGATTTTCATATTTGCGAGATATGTAAATTTCAAAGAAAAAGTTTGGGAGATATGAAAAATTGGCAAATATGCAAAAATCCCGGAGCATCTACTCCCCCAAACATTGACAGGTGGGGTCATGTATGACATGTGAGGTGAGCTCTCTCTCTCATCCGCTCCCAGTCCCCAGCCCTGAGCAACTCCTATCCCACTAGTGGACAGAGCAGCCATCATCGACGCATCGGCGCGTTGCCGGATCCTTCTTACGGCGGCAGCGGACGGACTACCGCGCCGCAACTCAATCATGGCTCCAGCACCTGTTTCATTCACATGCATTGTATGTTAGGTAGTATAGACCGTAGGCAGGCTGCTGACAGCACGGACCCACTGATCAGCGAAACTATCTAAGCGAAACGGTATGGGCGAATCTAAGCCGTGCGATCAACTTCTAATCTAACGGCCGAGAGTCATCATCGATGATGAATAGCTCCAGCGAGAAACTAGACCTAGTGCGGCAGTGGGGGTCTGGCGGGGCTCACCTGGACTCCAGCTTGGCTCGGTGATGGGGGCAAACGACGTGGTAGATGACGACGAAGCGAGGCGCGGTCACGGTGAGGCTTGGGGTGGTCGCAATCGACGGTGCCCTTCTCCTCCAGCAGCGGCGGACTCTGGTGTAATTCCAGCATAGTGGTACTCGCCTTGCTCCGGGAAGGGGTGTGGGAGGCTCAGTGGTGAGTGGGGAGTCGAGTGGTGTGAGGAATGGAGGCTGTGGTGGCCTCCTTTTATAGCTCGACGAGGGGACCGAGCGGTGCGGGCTGGTGTCTCCGGCGAGGGTGGCACAGAGAGCTAAGGGCATGGCTCGGGTAGGTGGACGGTGCGGTGTCTCTTGGCGGTCGTTGCTAGCTTAAAGGCGAGGCGTGGGGCAGCTGGGTTTGGTCGGGCGCGTGCGGTGCTCTAGACAGAGGCAGGGGTGTTTGCTGCGGTGTGCGGCTATTACGGGTCGCACAGCGGTGAACGGGGGTGTCTGTTAGGGTGCTGCTATCATGGCGGGTCTGTGCACGCGAGGGGAGGTCAAGGCGCGTCCCGTGCAAGCTGGTCGGGCGTGGCAAACTGGCGCGCTCTGGACACGACGCAGAGAGGTGGTGCGCGGTGGTGCTAGTGTGGTCCAGGGCTGGGCTTCGACCGTGGGGTGGACCGGGGGTGGCGGTAGGAGCTCGCCTCTCTGGTGCGCGTCTTTGGCGAGGCTAGCGTGGATCCTGGCATGCTGCCGACTATCGGCCGGCGACGACCAAGAACGGGCGGTGCGCCACTATGCTAGCAGCGAAGGGGGACCTGGTCTGGGGCTGGGTTAGACTTAAAGGGGACAGGGGTTAAATTGGAGACCAAATGGTCAATGCTCACTATACCAAACAGTGCAGCTAGTCTAGTGTTTATTCTATGCCTGCCAAGTGTTTGAGGAAATGGACACATGAAATTTATTTTTGAATTTTTGATTCAAACTTTTTGGGTGAACTTGTCTTAAGCTTGAGAGACTAGGTTTTCTTGGGATTGTCAAGGTGAACTGATTTGGGGGGTTTTTGAAAAAGTGTGATCTTCACATATGAATTGGATTCAATTTTCAAATGTCCTTTAAATTGATTTGCTAGATGTTTTTGTAAGTTTGTAAAGTGGGCCTTGATACATTTCTACTTGGTCTAGCAAGAGGTGAAAAGAGATAGGAATGTTTCTGTTAGAAATCTTCTCCTAGGAACACCTAAAGTGTCCTAGTGGTTTAAAATGGTCAAAATGACCATTTGCTTTATTTATTCTTATTTGATTTCTTTCTCTTTGTATTTTCTTTGTAAATGGTCTAGATGATGTGGCATTCACCTTTAAACCACTTCACAACATTTAGAACAATCAAGCATGGCATATACACTCAATTCTACACTAATGCAAACACACATGCATTCATATTCATTTTCTTAATAAAAGTTTTTGTTAACCATAAATTGGGTGATTAGGCACTTGATAACCTTGATTAAAGATTTGGGGTGTTACAAGAGGTGTGTTTATGTGAGTGAGAGCTCAACCCACATGAATGAGGGAGAGGTGGGGGCACCCACCATGGCCGGCGGCCATGCCCCTCTGTAAGCCCCCCTCCCCTATATAAGGAGCACCTCCTCCTCCTCCACTCTCACACCTCCTTGTGAAGGATCTCGCTCGCCCTCTAGAATTATTTCCCTGTGGTCTCCGATTAGCGAGATATATTTTCCCGGTGTCTTTGTCTGAAATGAGTTGTTGCTTCCACTGCATCGCTAGAGCAAGGATGTGGAGGCTGTCGGGGTACCGGACGTGTGCGCTATCACGGATGCACCACTGTTTGTGGTGCTGGACTTGCTGGTGCTGGACCTGCTGGACTTGCTGGACTTCATGACGATCTTGAGATTGACAAGTGTACGACTACATCATCCACAAAATCAGATTTTGTTAACAAAGCTTTTTGGTCTTAAAGGGTAAGATCTCTATGGATGTATATCCACCCGTTGATTGTATGAACGTAGATAGATCTTGGTGCTTAGTTGTTCACATCGTAGGAATATTTTTGTTTTCTATGTTGCGAACCCAACAACAGTACCATCCTGGTGAGGCCAATATTTTTGTTGATGCCTTAAGCCGTAAATCCTATGTACTTACCGTGGGAGAACTTCCAAAGGATTTGTGCGAGCAGTTCAAGGACCTCAGGTTGGAGATAGTTCCGAAAGGATACTTAGCATCTATGTAGCTAGTCCCTACACTTCTGGACAAAACCAAACAAGCCTAGAAGGGGGACAAAGAGTTGGAATAAATAAAAGTTAGGGATTCCTATTTTTGTTCCCCTGATTCCTTAGGTGTACTATATTTTCCCCAACTGCTTAACTTTTCCTCAATTTTACCCTCCCTCTATTCTAAAACCCTCGCAGGAACTCAGACGAAGGGATGCCGTCAGGTCAAAGGCTTGACAGTTACGTGCTAACCGGTGGGACCATGTTGGGGTGGGTCATGCCATGGCTATTACATGCTAACGGGTGGGGCTAGGATACACGTCGGACTAGCCATGCATCTCTCATTGTCTTATGGGTAACATTTTTCCTGATTGTGTGGCCCTGCAGCCAATGAAAAATGGAGCCGTTCTGTGGGGCCTTCAAAGCCAATGTAAGATGGGGCCTGCCCTGTGGGGCCGTTTTGTGGGGCCGTCTAAGCCAATGACCAATGGGGCCGTCATGTGGGGCTGGAAGGGGGATTTTCATATTTGCGAGATATGTAAATTTCAAAGAAAAAGTTTGGCAGATATGCAAAAATCCAGGAGCATCTACTCCCCCAAACATTGATAGGTGGGGTCGTGTATGACATGTGAGGTGAGCTCTCTCTCTCTCTCATCCACTCCCAGTCCCCAGCCCCAAGCAACTCGTATCCCACTGGTTGGACAGAGCAGCCATCATCGGCGCGTTGGCGCGTCGCCGGATCCTTCCTACGACGGCAGCGGACGGACTACCGTGCCGCAACTCAAGCACGGCTCCAGCACCTGTTTCATTCACATGCATTGTACGTTGAGGCAGTACAGACCGTAGGCAGGCCACATTCTCCTTCTCCTACCACATCGGAAGTGCAGGTAGCTCCTTCTCTTTGTACTATCGTCAAATTTGAAGTGTCGCCATGGCCTGTCGGACCGATTTCAATTGGGTTTGTTTTGGGGTTGTTAAAATTTGCTATGCAGGCTGATGATTCATGGTACATTTCATACGAAGATGAATCAACCAAGTGGTCTAGCCAGAGGATGGATTTGGAGGAGATGGTTGCCAATTTAGGTGATGAATTGGCCTATAAAAACATGTTGATATTCGACCTGAAGCGTACTGTTGAGGAATAAAAGAAGAATTTGGAGCTCCAAAGAGAATTTGACACTTAAGGATGATCATGCCGTATCTGATCAAGTGGTAGAAAATCTAAAACATGAACTTCAAGTGAAGGGAAGGAGAATACTAGATACATGTGGGAAGTAGTAGTTGTCATCCCCGTCCTAGCAGTTACAGTATTCAGTTGTGGTGAAGGGTTGCACATGTAATGATTAGTTGAATAGATAGCTAATTTAGACAGTAGAATTGTTATTCGGATGGTTGTGAGTTCCTTCTACTTTAGTCACTTTGCTGTCCGAAAGTTGTTGTGGCGCCCGAGTTGCTTGCCATTGGATCTAGCTGTCCATAGTTGGCGTGCCAAATTCCTAGAGGGTCAAGTTGGGGCCCTATTAGTTTTGACCGTTCTATTGCTGCCATTGTGGCTACCATGTAGACTTGAAGCGTTGGCGGCAGCATCCATTCCCTGTTCCAAATTAGTGGCTGAGATTGTCAAAAAAGTACTCCGATCCAAGTTAGTTGACTCAAATTTGTAAAGATACGGATGAATCTAATACTAATTCATGTCTAGATACAATTGAATCTAGACAAATCTAAATCAACTAATTTGGGTCAGAGGGAGACTACTTATGAATCGGCATTAGAGCATATCCACCGTCCTCATAGCTCGAATACATATCAATTTTGATTGAAATCATACATATTCCGATCAAATTTATACAAGCCCACCAGAGATTGTCAAAGCAAGTACTACTACTTATGAATGAGCTGTAGAGCATATCCACCAATCTCACGGCTCAAATACATATCAAATTTATTCAAATCATACATATATTCTAAGTCATAGAATTTTGGTTCAAATTGGGCTCAAATTTGTTCCAATTTTAAGTGCACGGTGAGATAGTTGCCCTCCCTGCCGTATGTGTACTCCATGAAGTAAGGGCAAAGTGCTCCCATCCATCTAGCCATGAGTTACATCCAACCTTCACCATCGAAGTGCACCTCGACGTGCCAGCCGCGGCCGCGGCCTGCCTCCCACAACTTTGGTTCACGAGGGCTTGATCTGCGCTGTTGCGGTAATGTTGTGGTTGATGGCTTCAATCGTCTTCGCATCAATGACCACTGTGACACCACCATCATCGCGGTGATTATGTGGATGATGGCTTCAATCATCGTTGCATCGACGACCACTGTCGGCACCACCGTCGTTGCACTGATGTTGTGGATGATGGCTCCAATCATCGTCGCATCAATGACCACTATCGGCACCACCACCGTCGCACTGATGTTGCGGATGATGGCTTCCATCGGTGACATGGTCATACCTTACAGGTACTCGAGCTTGGCATATACGGCCCATGTCTCGCAGAAGCCCATGGCGTTACCAGGGCCCAATACAGGATTCGGGTGATCCACAAAGACTTCGATTGCTTGCGATATAAGGCGAAGCTTAAGATAGGAAGTTCAAAGGGACAAACCCCAACCTGTAACCGACTCGACTTGCTACCCGAGACCTAGCCTATCTATATAAAGGCTAGGAGGGGGCAGCGGGGAGGACAATTAGAACCCTAGTTTCCACAACCTCGCTAGATTTCATCTGCACACCCCCTATAACTTTCGAATCCCTCGATAATTCCAAGAGCAGACAAGCAGGAATAGGGTCCTCTACGAGGCATGAACCTGGGTAAACCTTGCGTCCCTATGTGCTTGTTTGCTAGCCGATTCATGCCTCCAGTGCTCCTTCCTTCTCCAAAACCCAAGTCCATAACAATGGGCATTATTGAGTTTAACCCTTGTCAATTGGCGCCGTCTATGGGAAGTGGGAGTGCTGATGTCGCGACTTCTTCGGCCCCATCAACCGTGATCTATAACTCTGCAATAGCAGGGATTCGCCTCCTCTTCTGTGCTTTCGACTTCACCGTTCACACGCCAGCCACTCGCCCGGCTTTTGAGTCTATGGGCGATGGGATCGGCCTGGCAGTCGGGAGCTTACGCTTCCAAGTTGGTCAGCTGGGCACACTTCACCTCCCTAATCATCCAGCGGTCCCCGTGATTGCTCCAGCATTGTGGTTTCCACCACCGATCGACAATAGTTGGGAGCACAGACAGCGACAGCAGTCATGAATCCGATCTGGGTGATCTGGCCACAGAAGATGGAGCCTACGGCTCTAGCTCTGAAAGTTGCGGAAGCAACAGCTTCCCCAGTCACTTCATGTGCGCCGTCATCCACACAGGCGAAACCAGCGTCAATCGCGACAACACCGGTACTGGTCCATCTAATGGCGGCATTGATGTCTACGCACTTCTATTCTTGTAGACAGTTGTTGGGCCTCCAAGTGTAGAGGTTTGTAGAACAGCAGCAAGTTTTCCCTTAAGTGGATCACCCAAGGTTTATCGAACTCAGGGAGGAAGTGGTCAAAGGTATTCCCTCTCAAGCAACCCTGCAATCAAGATACAAGAAGTCTCTTGTGTCCCCAACACACCCAATACACTTGTCAGGTGTATAGGTGCACTAGTTCGGCGAAGAGATAGTGAAATACAAGTGGTATAGATAATTATAAGTGGTAACAGTGATAGAAAATAGCTTGATGGCGTGGAAGAGCCTAAAGGGAAACTGAAATAAAGATGGAAGCAACCAAACATGTAACAGATCTAGTTGCAAACGGTGTTTCAATGCTTATAAACAAGGCCTAGGGATCATACTTTCACTAGTGAACACTCTCATATTAATATCTTCTATTTATGATACTACTCTTAACTACTCTCCGGTTCGACATTCTAATCCATGGTAGGGCTATAATAGCACACCTCAAAGTAAGCCTTACCCATCTAGAAAACCCCACACTGTCACCTTGAGCACTAGATGGTTCCAACAAACACCACAATTTCATAAAGACATCTAACTCCAAATATAACTCATAACAAGTATTTGTAATCTCTAGCCTAAGTGCCACCATGGTGTGCACGCTGTCACTTTCACGCACATGGGGAGAGCAGAGATCTATTAAAACACTTGAGTAGCAAGGTAGATCTATAGATTACAGGCTCATGATCTCAATAAGATCATGCATAGAGAGAGATATGAACACATAGCTACTAGTAGAACCCTTAGCCTCGAGAGAGAACTACTACCTCCTCATCATGGGAATCAGCAATGGTGATGGAGATGGTGGTGGAGATCGATGGAGATGGCTCCGAGGGCACTTCCCCGTCCCGGCAGGGTGCCGGAACAGAGACTTTCTGTCCCCCGAATCTCCCCTTCAGTGGCGGCGGCGCTGTGGAACTTTTCGTGGATTTCTGATTGACTACTTAGGGTTTATGCATCGGGAGGCTCTTATAGGCGAGAGGGGAGACCGAGGGGGTGCTGGAGGGGCCCACACCACCCCCTAGCGCGGCCTGGCCTAGCCTGCACCACCAGGTGGTGTGGCCACCCTCTGGCCCTTCCCCGTCTCGTATTCTGGCTCCAAGTGTCTTCCGGTAAAATATCGACTTTGTCTTTTGTCCGGTCCAATTATGAGAATATTGATTTTCGGACATTCCTGGAACCAAAAACAGCATAAAACATGCAACTGGCACTGTGGCACTTGTTAATAGGTTAGTCCAAGAAATCATATGAAAAGTAATCCAAAGTGTGGACAAAACATAAGAAAGTAGATAAAACCAAGCATGGAACATCAAAAATTATAGATACATTTGCAATGTATTAGGCATCCCAGTCGAGAACGGTGGCCCCGCCAACAGTGCACCCACCAACAATGGGATGGGAGGAGACCCTCATCTCACAGAGAATGAGTGCACTAAAGAGCATGTGTTGATCAAGCTCAATGACAATGAGTGGGCTCGCTGTCGAGAAGCTATGTGGGCAATCCCCTCACCTAAAATCATCACAAGAGATGCTGATGGGTTACCATTGGTTGCTCAAGGAGGAGTACAAGCGCCAACAACAAGTAATCGCGCAGCTCGATGCACGCAGAAAGGCAGCGGACGAGTCGAGCCTTCGGCGGGCTCAACTCTCTTACATGGGAGGATCCTCCTCCAAGGGCAACGACCACGTGGCCGCCAAACGGCGCCTCTTGACTGGCTCAACTCACCGACAAGGAGCGAGAAGAGGCCATGTGAGTCATTGACTTCTCATCCATGGCGGTGGATACGCGGGGAAACGTGCTCCCAAAGACACCGCAAGCAGCGGTGATAGCAGCCACCATGTACCTCCTCAACAACCAGCCACCGGCTGGGGATCCGCGAGCTGCCATGCACCGATCTACGATCATGGGCTTGCGGCTAATAGAAGATGCCCTCTACAAGGATCCAACACCGGAGCCGGAGAAAAGCAAAGCTCCGGCCAGGCGCTATCTATCTCCCTCCTCTAGCGATGACAACCACGACCTGCCACGACGACGCTGCTCACGGCGGCATGACTACGACTACGACGCACGTGATGACATCACGTAGCGCAAGGTCGACCATATGCGTGCAAGTCGTGCATGTTCGACTGACTCGGAGCATGACAGGATCAAGCTCTATGGTGCTAGCTGCTTCAGCAGAGCCATCAGGCAGAAGCGAATGCCTAAGGGGTTCCAACTCCCATTGGAGAACCCGAAATTTAACGGCCTGCAGGACCCGAAGATCTGGCTGAAGGATCACATCTCCTCCATCAGGCTCCACGGTGGTACCACAAGTACGGAGATGCAATGCCTACAGCTACAACTGCAAGGCGCCGCTCGTGCCTGGCTTACCAACCTCCCGCACAGATCCATTCGCAGCTGGGAGGAGCTAGTCTACAGCTTCGTGCGAAACTTCAAGGGCACTTACAAAAGGCCTACATCAATCGAAGAACTATGAGGCTGTTATCAGAAGACTGGCGAGTCGCAACGCTCTTACATCCAGAGATGGTCCATCATCAAGAATTCTGCAAAATATATCTCTAAGGATCACGCAATCAACGCGTTCAATGGCGGCGTACGGCGCAGAGAGCTCAGGAATGAGCTGGGCTGCTTGAATCGCAAGACAATCGACCACCTGATGGAGATCGCGAATCGGTGGGATGATGGAGAGTACTCGGTAAAAAACTATGTCCATTCCGATGATGATGATGACCTTGGCCGCAGCCGTGACCACAAAGAAAAACGTCGAACGCGCGTCTACAAGGACCGCGAAGAGGTCGACATGGTCACGGCTGGCTACACCGACAAATGCGACGACAACCGCAACAACAGATACTACAGCGGTGGATACCGCGACAGTGGAAAAACCATGCAAGTGTGGCAGCACCGCACTCGCGATGACACACCTGGAATAACCATCCAGGACAAATTGTCCGGACCGTGCAACATACACTTCTACATCGACAAGCACGACAACAAGAAAAAGTCCAGCCACCTTCTCAAGGACTGCCATGAGTTCCTCAAGGTCCACGAAGGTCTGGCCCAGATGAATCACGATGCGATCAACCAGGGCTATGGAGCTGCCCAGGGCGCTGTGGCTCATGGAGCACCTCCACCACCACCCGGGCCACCACGACCTGCGGCTGCGCCAGTCCAGAACCATGGAGGCGAGCCATACCCTCGAGCACTTGGGAACATGGGGATGATCCAAAAAGGACGCCCCTCAAATCGAGTGCAAAAAGCAATCACTCGTCAAGTTAATTTGGCAATGAACTCTCCGCCCTCCACCACTAAGTACCTCAGTGGAAGCGAGTCCTGCATTACCTTCGACAAGCGCGATCATCCGTGCCAAGTAACTCGCCCAGGCCAATGTCCCCTCGTACTCGAGGCACAAATTGGGGTTTTTGAGATGAGTTGCGTCTTCATGGACGGCGAAAGTTTCATTAACCTCATGTTCGCAAGTACCTTGCACGAATGAGGATCCCTCTGACATGTATGGAAGTTTCAGACACAATGTTCCACGGTATCGTCCCAGGGAAGGGTGTGGCCCCCTAGGCGAGATCAGCCTCGACGACATCTTTGGCACGCTGCAAAACTTTCGGCGAGAGTGTATCAACTTTGAAGTTGTTGACTGTCCTTCGCAATACCACTGCATCCTCGGTCATGTCACATTCGCAAGGTTCATTCTAGTGCCACACTACGCCTACCTACAGATGAAGATGATGGGCCCAAACGGCATTATCATAGTCAACGGAAGCTTTGAGAGATCCGACAGCTGCAATAGGGAATTCAACAGAATCTCCCAGTCTTTCGGCATGCAAGAAGAACTGGCGAGGTTGAAGGAGTCGACAGACAAAACTCTACCTCCCCCGATGTCAACACCCGGATTTTTAATCCCAGATGCCCATTATGCCATACCTCGCAATCCCAGGATTACCATTTTTGCGAGACATAATGGATTGGATATCACAGTATATCATCCATTACAAACCATACATAAGGTCTTACACAAATAAGGATCTCATGATCCAATATGAATACAACAAGCAGCCGAAATAAAAGATAAGCGTAGCAGTGGGGTCCATCTTCAGGGGCATAGGCAATGCTAACGAAGGCAGATAGTCCTAGTTATCATAGTCGTCCTATTGGCCATCATCTTGATAGTCCCCTTCATAGTCTGGCCATGAGAATAGCCAGGGACAAAAGCCATGAGTACTCTTTAAGTACTCGCAAACTACCACTAACAAGTAATATAGTTTTAAGTCAAGTGTTAAACTCTGTGTTTAACTATAAGATTAAGCTTGAAAGCTAAGCTGAGTTCTGAAGCAAAGAAAGATAAAATAAAGTTCTAGAATCACTTAAGTTGGGAAGCTAAAATCATAAACACAACCTTGTTGTGGTCAAGTGAAGATTCATCATTCATTTCATAAGTTATTTGGAAAACATCTGACAACGAAACAGTATGGCCATTCTCACTGTCCATAACCGCGACGCGGCTATTCGAATAGTTTGACACTCTGCAGAGGTGGTACACTTTCACCACAAGATTCAATACATCTGTCAGGGATAACCCTGAATCATCATACTTAGTATGCAGATAATCAAACATAACCTTTCCTTTACACACCCTGTATAAGCACCTCTCCTATGAGCATGGCCTCCCAACCATGACCATCAGTCATCTTGGGCACTGCATAGGTGGACAACATTGAGAGGTAGCCTCAGCTCAAACCTCTCCCACGAGGAAACTAATAGTAATGCATATAAATTTCCAGCCAAGCCTTACCCAATTCAGGTAGTGTGGTTGTGCGGTAAATTTGGAATGGTATTGCATTCGAATCAAACCATCAGTTTTATAAAAGGGCTAAGGCTCAGGCCTCAACATTTTCATCATCATAAACCATTTGTGTTTCTCAACACATGTCAAAACATCTCAATAAAATGACTCATCATTCCAAGGTTTTCATAATCCATTTTCACCAAGTGTTCCCATCTAAAGTGACTCAAGTTTTTATCTACTCTAAACTACTAAGTTAAGAGTGTTCACTAAGGTGGAAAGATGATGGGTTCAATCTCATGCCATAGAATGACATCTAAATCTTAGCTAATTAGTTCAAGTTTTATACTTTTTATGCTACCTTCAAAACAAGTAAGGGACTTTGTGTAAACTAAAGGAATTAAAGGTTGTAAGGTAATACTTGGGGTAGTAATAGTCAAGGTGGTGTGACCAAAGCATGCCTAAAACATCTTTGCTCATTCATGTCTCTTAATTCTAGCTTCCTAACAATAGCTTGCACTGTTAATGGTGGCTTGCCTTGGTTGGTGCAGTGGTTGAAGTTTTCTTCTTCTTCTCCTTGGTAGCAATCCTCCTCCTCGTAAGCTTGGTCGGTACTATCTTCTATAAATACATACGGATACACAATCACCAAACAATACTTAACTAGTCTAATTAGCATTCTAAGACACACATTTGATGATCTATTATCATCACAAGCATCACAAGTTTTATTCACTAGTTTCTTCCTTTTTATTTTAGAAAAGTAATTTCTACTCATTGAAAAATTAACTAAGATTTAATATTCACCACTTAAAATATGGGATCATGTGTACACATGTCATCACCACATATTCTAACATGTGGGAATGATATTTAAAGGTTGGATCATAATTACTTTGGTTTAAGTTCATTATTTAATGATTTAAAGTGACTAGAAATGCCTATATAGAATTATTTTGGTACTAGTACAAAGTCACTGCATGTAAACCTTAATATTATTACATTTAGATAGATATGATGAAATATGATTTTTGAGAGTTGGAATCAACTCAAAACCTATCTTAGTTGATTTTATAAAAATGTTGCCATAGGCAAAAGCTTCTGTTTTGTTATTTTTACTAGGAGAGATCTATAACTCTAATTGAATTAAATCCAACGGGCTTGGTTAGATCATTTCAATACCTTTCAGGCAAAATTGGTTTCATGCAATTTGGATTTGTCAAACTCCTAGAATTGATTTTTAAACTAGTGGACAGAAACTAGATTAACTTTAAATAGAAAAAACTAAATTTGCAATTCTAACTCACGCGGGAACTAACTGGGCTGGCCTAGCTACGCACAGTGCGCACAACAGGCTACCTGACATGCGGGCTCCACCAGTCAGCGGCACAAAAACACCGAAACGGTATCTAGCATCCTAGGCCGCACGATCTAAAGACGATCCAACGGTGGGAGGTCATCGTCGACGACGGATTACTCCGGCTAGAGTCTGACCTAGACACGGCGGTGGGGGTCGATTGGGGGCATACCAGGGCTCCAGCAAGGTCGGTGAGGCGGGCAAATGGGCTGGTAGATGACGGCGAGGCGTGGCGCGGTTGCGGTGGAACTTGCGGTGCCCTAAATCACAGGCGCCCTTCTCCTCCTGCTGCGGCGGCTTCGGCTCCAATTCTGGCGAGGCAGAGCTCGAGCGGCATCGGCGAGAGGTGGGTGAGGTTCAGTGAGAGGTGGGGAGTGAATGAGTGTGGAGAAATGAGGCTGGGTTGGTCTCTTTATGTAGGGTCGATGAGGGGGGCAGAGCGGGCTCCCGTGAGGTCATCGGTGACGACGATGCGGGGCGCTCTCGGCATGGGCAAGGGCGGCGATGAGTTCTCTGTCCCCTGGCGGTCCTCTGGGTCATAATGGCGCGGCAAGGCGAGGGATCTACGGGTCCGGAGCATGCGGTGCACTACGCGCGGACGGCGCTGTTCGATGTGGTTCCTCCAGGCTGCTGGTCGCGAGGTGGCGAATGAGGATGTCTGGGCGGTTGTTGGGCCTGCTGTGGGTGCTGCCATGCAAGGCTAGGGCTAGACGAGGTCGGTGCTACTCTGGCAGGCGTGGCGCTCCGAGGTGATTGGCATGGCAGAAAGAGGTATGGGCGCGAGCAACTAGGGCTTGTCCTCCGCTCGAATTTGGTCGGGGGCTGGTCGAGGCGGTGCGGTGTGATGGCGCCTGTCTGCCAGCGGGCGAAGGAGAGTGCAGGACGGCTTGGTGTGAGCTGTCCATGGTCGACCTGGTGCATGGCGTCGGGCGGCTTGGCACTGGAGCAGCTAGGGGAGAGGGAGAGAGAGCTAGGGCCGGGGTTTTAGCTAGGGGGACAAGGGGACCGAGTTAGGCCCAAATGGTGATCAAATTCACTTCTCACTATAGTGTTTTGAATTTGGCCAGATTTGTGCCTGCCATCTGTTTGATGAAATGGCTGCAAGAAGTAAAAGTTTGAATTTTGGTTTCAAATTTTTTGAGTGTTCTCCACTAGTCCTAGGTAGTCTCTGGTTGCAAGGGTTTTGAAAGTGGAGCTCAATTTGATGGTTTTTGAAATAGGGGTGCTCTAGGCATATGCATTGAATTCAATTTTCTCTTGCCATTTAAAAATAAGTATTTGAATGTTTTTAGCAGATCAAATGGTGGGCCTTGGTACCTCATTATGTGTACTAGCAGGGGGTGTAAAGATATAGACTTATATCTGTTGAGAAATGAGTGCTAGGAACACTCAAAGTAGTGTAGTTGATTAAAATGGCCAAAATGACCATTCCTCCTTTTTAATTGTTTTTTATTTGATTTTCTTTGGGAAAAGTTTGGGAATGATGTAGATGATGTTTAAATCACCTAAGAAACATTTTACAACCAGAGAATCATAGAACCATGGCAATTCAAATCAATTCCTATTTTAAATGCTCATACACATGAATGCTTTCATTTTTAATTTGGGAAAGTTTTTGTTAACCCTAATTTTGATGATTTGGATCTTGATAAGCTTGGATTAAAGTTTTGGGATGTTACAAACCTTCCCCCCATAAAAAAAATCTTGTCCCGAGATTTACAAAGAAAACTAGGAACTAAAGAGATATAGGAACTCTGTCCTAATGTAATCTTCGCGCTCCCAAGTAGCTTCCTCCTCGGTATGGTTGCTCCACTAAATCTTGAGAAACTTTATACTCCTGGTTCTGGTGGTTCTGTAGGATTCTTCTAAGATACGGATGGGCACTTCCGGATAGGTCAGGTCATTGTTGATTTCTATGGCTCTGTGATCGATGTTCTTGAAAACTTCAGTCTTCTCGGGCACTTCCAAGGATTTCCGAAGTAACGAGATATGGAACACATTGTGAATGGCTGACATATCTTTAGGCAGTTCCAGTTGATACGATACTTCTCCTCGACGGTTCAGAATCTTGAAAGGTCTAGTATATCTGGGGGCTAACTTTCCCTTCAGACTAAAGCGTTGAGTTCCCTTCAATGGTGAAACCTTGAGATATACAAAATCTCCAACATTGAAAGTCAGGTCTCTCCTTCTCTTGTCAGCATAACTCTTCTGTCTGGATTGGGCAGTCTTGAGGTGCTCACGGACTTTGTGAACTTTCTCTTCTGCTTCCCGGAGAATGCCGGGTCCAAAGATCTGACTCTCTCCTACTTGTGACCAATTCAAAGGGGTACGGCATTTTCTTCCGTATAGGAATTCAAATGGTGCCATCTGCAAACTAGCTTGATAACTGTTGTTATATGAGAATTCTGCGAAAGGCAGGCAGTCTTCCCATTTTGATCTGTATTCCAACACACAAGCTCTAAGCATATCCTCTAGGATCTGGTTGACTCCCTCAGTTTGTCCATCAGTTTGCGGGTGATAAGCGGTACTGAAGTTCAACTTGGTTCCCAATCCTTCCTGAACTTTCTGCCAAAATCTCGAGGTAAACTGGGTTCCTCGATCTGATACGATGGTCTTGGGGTTTCCACGCAGACTAACAATCCTAGCAATGTACAGCTCTGCTACCTTTGCACTCTGGTAGGTTGTCTTCACAGGTATGAAGTGAGTTACCTTGGACAGTCTATCAACTATGACCCAGATTGAGTCATTTCCCCTACTGGAAGTAGGCAAACCGGTGATAAAGTCCATTCCGACGGAATCCCATTTCCATTCCGGAATCTGCAATGGTTGCAACAATCCTGCAGGTCTCTGATGTTCTTCTTTAACTCTTTGATAGATGTCACATTTGGCGATGTAGCTTCTGATTTCTCTCTTCATCTTGTGCCACCAAAATTGCTCTTTCAAATCTTGATACATCTTTGTTCCTCCGGGGTGGATAGAATAAAGAGTATCATGAGCTTCTTCGTGATAATTTCCTTTAGCTCCAAATCTGCTGGCACACAGATACGTCCTTTGTACCACAGTACTCCTTCTTCGTCTTCAGTGAATCCAGGTACCTTTCCTGTACCAATACGACGTTTGATTCCGTCGATACTTTCATTCCCCTTCTGGGCTTCCTTGATTTGGCTAATCAAAGTGGGTTGAAGTTCAATGCTAGCTAAGAATCCTTTACTAACTAATTCATTATTGAACTGCTCCAACTCCTTATACAAACTTGGTTGTATCTCCTTGATCATGGTGTTTAGCCTACACGGCAATCTGCTAAGAGCATCCGCTACCACATTGGCTTTGCCGGGGTGATAGTGAATGTCAAGGTCATAATCCTTGATTAACTCTATCCATCTCATTTGCCTCATATTCAGCTCCTTCTGAGTGAAAATATACTTTAAACTCTTATGATCTGAGTAAATCTCATAGCGATTACCCATCAGATAATGACGCCATGTCTTCAATGCTAGAACCACAGCTGCTAGCTCAAGATCATGGGTCGGATAGTTCTGTTCATGTTGCTTTAGTTGTCGAGACAGATACGCAATTACTTTGCCTTCTTGCATCAATACACATCCTAGACCAATCCTGGATGTGTCACAATATACATCAAATGGCTTCTTGATGTCTGGCATGATTAATATTGGGGCTGATATCAATCTCTTCTTCAACTCCTGAAAACTGGCTTCACATTTGTCTGTCCATTCAAACTTCTTGTCCTTCTTCAATAATTGGGTCATGGGTCGGGCGAGGCTCGAAAATCCTTCTACGAACTTGCGGTAGTATCCCGCTAATCCGAGAAATGTGCGGACTTGGGTTTGAGTGATTGGATCTTCCCATTCTTCGACATCTTTGATCTTGGCGGGATCAACAGAGACTCCTCCGGCAGACACAATATGTCCTAGGAATCCTACTTATTTCAGCCAAAACTCACACTTGCTAAACTTGGCATATAACTGATGCTTTCTCAGGGTTTCTAGGATGATTCTCAGATGTTGCTCATTCTCTTCTTCTGACTTGGAGTAGATAAGGATGTCGTCGATAAATACAACTACAAACTTATCTAGGAAATTCATAAAGATCTTATTCATGAGATTCATGAAATAAGCAGGGGCATTGGTTAATCCAAAAGACATAACCGTATACTCGTATAAACCATAGCGAGTAGTAAAGGCGGTCTTCGGAATGTCCATTGCATGAATCTTAAGTTGGTGATAACCAGTCCTAAGATCAATCTTTGAGAATACCTGAGCTCAGGTCAACTGATCAAATAGATCCTCTATCTTTGGCAAGGGGTACTTGTTTTTGATGGTGACGTCATTCAACTTTCTGTAATATGTACACAGACGATTGCCTCCATCTTTCTTGTTGACGAATAACACTGGTGATCTCCATGGCGATGCGCTTGGTTGAATCAAGCTTGTTGCTAACATGGCATCTAACTGCTTCTTCAGTTCCACTAACTCTGAGGGGTTCATGCTATAGGGTCTCTGGGCTATGGGTCCGGTTCCGGGGATTAGCTCGATGATGAACTCAATATCCCTATCCGGGGGCATACCTAGCAATTCATCTTGGAATACGTCGGGGTATTCACAGACTACTCTGACTTGGTCTATGGTGGGTAGGGCTAGACTCTTGTTGCACTTGAATTGACGAGGTAAGGTTTCAGAGATATGCTCTACTGTTACTCCAGAACTACTGGTCATGGTGATTGGTTTCTTAGCACAGTCTATCAGTCCTTTATGCCTTGACATCCAGTCCATACCTAGTACTACTTCCCATCCTTTGGTTGCAAGTACAATTAGGTTGGCATAAAAATCTATCCCATGTATTCTGATAGGCACAGCTTTGCAAATTTTTCTAGCTTTTGTAGTTGAACCAGGGATTTGAACTATCATGACATGCTTCAGGTTGGTTGGGTGAACCTTACTAGTGCATGCAAATTCTTTGGTGATAAATGAATGCGATGCTCCCGAATCAACCAATACTCTTGCTAAAACTGAGTTGACAGAAAACATACCCAGCACTACATCTGGCGCTTCCTGGGCTTGTTTTGCGTTCATGTGGAAGAGACGACCGTTGCGGTTGTGAGGGTTCCCTGGGGCAAATCTTCTTCCTGGTTGAACACGACGCTGTTGTTGAGCTGGGGCATTCACAGTGGCATTGGCGGCAGTCTTCTTGGGACACTCATTGGAGTAGTGACCCTTCACTCCACACTCGAAACAAGTGATCTGGGACTTTTCCTTGATTGCGACAGGCACAGCATTACTGCCAGTTCTGGGTGCAGTGTTGTTGTTGTTGTTGTTGTTGTTGTTGCTCTTGGGAGGGGCACGGGTGAAATTGTTGGCATTACCGGAGTTGTGATTGTTTCCTCCGGACTTCACATTGCACCCGCTACGGTTGGGGTAGCTTGGGCGAGACATTGGGGGTCGGTTGTTCCTAGGTGTATATCCTGGTGAGGGGTTGAGACAGTACTTCTGGTGACTGTTGGATCCTGATTGCTGCATCATACGACATTTGTGATTGTTGTTTGCCTGATTAATCTTCCCTTCCATCTGAATGGCAGAGTCGACTAGATCTTCGAGATCCTGAAAACGGATGTTGACAAGGACCATCTGCATCTCATCATGCAGTCTGTTTAGGAATCTCTCCTTTTTATTGGCCTCTGTGTTGATCTCATCAGGTGCATATCTGGCAAGTGACAGGAATCTGTCACGATATTCTACCACAGTCATTCTTCCCTGCTTCAATTCGTGGAATTCATCTCTCATCCTGTTGACTAGACCTTGCGGCACGTGGGTGCGGCTGAACTTGACTTTGAATGCTTCCCATGTCATCACTTGACCATGGTTCATATTGCGGATGCTATTCCACCAAGCTCTTGCATCTCCCGCCAGATAGTGGGTGATCAAGAGGAGTTTATCGTTTTCATCAACTCCTGCAACTTCGAGGTTGTTTTCCATTGTCTGTAACCACTCGTCAGCATCTAATGGGTGTTCAGATTGGTTGAAGATTGGGTGATTGGTATTCTGAAATTTGTTGAGTTTGGATCCATGGTGATCCTGATTTCCATGCCCTTGGTTGTTGAGAGCCATCTGGGCGATCTGCTGTAGTTTTGCTAAGTTGGCTTGACGTTCTGCCCTGCTTGCTTCATGGTCGGCGATGAGATTCTGCAATATCTGCAGCATTGCGTCCTGCTACGAGCTGCTCCCTCCTTGGTTTCCACGATTCATCTGAAGATTGAGATAGATATAGGGGTAAGAGGGAAATTCTAAGGTTCATGGTTTTGGTTTTTCCAAGCTAAAACTTTGAGTTAGACTCAGGTTTTTCAACTAACTTCATTTCATCCATGCAGACCAACACACGATACAACACACACCACAACAAACAAAGGAAAACAGATGGTTTGAAGAACCATCCTGCAAGCTACGATACAGTGGGACTTATACATATCATGCTACGATATTGCTCTAGTGCATCTACTCATCGTCGATGAAGTCGGAGTCCTCATCGTCAGTGTAGAAGTCCACGGCATCTTCCTCCAGAAAGTCATCATCGTTGCTGAGGTAAGAATCCATGTCTCCCTGGATGTCTTCACCCTCATCTTCTTCTTCCTTGGCAGCAAGCTGAGCTTCCTGCTCCTTGACGTTCTTCTCGAGGTCGGCCACCTTCTTGTGAAGACGGGCGATGGTGCGATCCTTCTTGGCACGCTGGCGACGAAGAGACTGGCGATCCTGGACGAGCAGTGCGAAAGTCTGGGCCTTCTGGTCGGCAATGGCACGATTCTGGTTGGCTAACTCCCTGGCATTGTCCAGTTCCTGCTGTCTGTCATGCATCAAGAAGTCAAGATTCTCCACTTGACGCCTCAACTCTGGGTGACTTGGCATCTCCATCGGCATTCCCATGAAGTCACGTCTTGCATAGTGAGCAAAACGGGTTCCTTGGATTTTGTTGACGCTGAGGGCACATAGACGTGCGAGAGCTTCATGCATTTCCCTGGCTAATCCATCTAGCTAGTTGTTCTCTCTCATGGAGAACTGGATTCTCCTGGACGTTGGTGCTTTGATGCTTCCTCTAAGATCCGTGGTGACTAGCCACTGTAGGTCTCCTCCTGGGGGTCCTGGAAGTTGAGCTCCAAGAAACTCCGAATGTGGGCGTCCCAAGAACTTTGACAGTGAATCCAGATCCCTCTCGAAGATCAGCTGACCTCCGTTTCCCAACTGGTAAAACTTGTTGAACCGTGTCTCCATCTACAAGAATTAAGGATGAGGAAAATAGTGAAGTGATCAAGTGTGTCAAATTTTAAGTAGTAATGTAAGAATTTTGAGGAACATGAATGTTTGAGAAAGAAAGAATTCCCAAGGATAAGGGAGGAGATAGTTTTTTGTAAATACTCACTTTGGTTTTGAAACTAAGTTTTTGTTCGGACGTCCATTCTAACTAGGGTCTCCTATGGTCAGGATGGCTCTAATACCAACTTGTCAACACTCGGATTTTTAATCCCAGATGCCCGTTATGCCATACCTCGCAATCCTAGGATTACCATTTTTGTGAGACATAACAGATTGGATATCATAGTACATCATCCATTACAAACCAAACATAAGGTCTTACACAAATAAGGATCTCATGATCCAGTCTGAATACAACAAGCAGCGGAAATAAAAGATAAGCGTAGCGGTGGGGTCCATCTTCAGGGGCACGGGCAATGCTGACGAAGGCAGATACTCCTAGTTATCATAGCCATTTTGTTGGCCATCATCTTGATAGTCCCCTTCATAGTCCGGCCATGTGAATAGCCAGGGACAAAAGCCATGAGTACTCTTTAAGTACTCGCAAACTACCACTAACAAGTAATATAGTTTTAAGTCAAGTGCTAAACTCTATGTTTAACTATAAGGTTAAGCTTGAAAGCTAAGCTGAGTTCTGAAGCAAAGAAAGATAAAATAAAGTTTTAGAATCACTTAAGTTGGGAAGCTAAAATCATAAACACAACCTTGTTGTGGTCAAGTGAAGATTCATCATTCATTTCATAAGTTATTTGGAAAACATCTGACAACGAAACAGTATGGCCATTCCAACTGTCCATAACCGTGGACGCGGCTATTCGAATAGTTTGATACTCTGTAGAGGTGGTACACTTTCACCACAAGATTCGATACATGTGTCAGGGATAACCCTGAATCATCATACTTAGTATGGAGATAATCAAACATAACCTTTCCTTTACACACCCTAGTATAAGCACCTCTCCTATGAGCATGGCCTCCCAACCATGACCACAGTCATCTTGGGCACTGCATAGGTGGACAACATTGAGAGGTAGCCTCAGCTCAAACCTCTCCCGCGAGGGAACTAGTACTAATGCATATAAATTTCCAGCTAAGCCTTACCCAATTCAGGTAGTGTGGTTATACGGTAAATTTGGAATGGTATCGCATCCGAATCCAACCATCAGTTTTATAAAAGGGCTAAGGCTCAGGCCTCAACATTTTCATCATCGTAAACCATTTGTGTTTCTCAACACATGTCAAAACATCTCAATATAATAACTCATCATTCCAAGGTTTTCATAATCCATTTTCACCAAGTGTTCCCATCTCATGTGACTTAAGTTTTTATCTACTCTAAACTACTAAGTTAAGAGTGTTCACTAAGGTGGAAAGATGATGGGTTCAACTCATTCCATAGAATGACATCTAAAGCTTAGCTAAATAGGTCAAGTTTTATACTTTTTATGCTACCTTCAAAACAAGTAAGGAATTAGAGCTTGTAAGGTAATACTTGGGGTAGTAATAGTCAAGGTGGTGTGACCAAAGCATGCCTAAAGCATCTTTGCTCATTCATCTCTCTTAATTCTAGCTTGCTAACAATAGCTTGCACTGTTAATGGTGGCTTGCCTTGGTTGGTGCTGTGGTTGATGTTTTCTTCTTCTTCTGGGTAGCACTCCTCCTCCTCGTAAGCTTGGTCGGTACTATCTTCTATAAATACATACGGAGTACACAATCACCAAACAATACTTAACTAGTCTAATTAGCATTCTAAGACACACATTTGATCTATTATCATCAGAAGCATCACAAGCTTTATTCACTAGTTTCTTCCTTTTTATTCTAGAAAAGTAATTTCTACTCATTGAAAAATTAACTAAGATTTAATATTCACCACTTAAAATATGGGATCATGTGGACACATGTAATCACGACGTATTCTAACATGTGGGAATGATATTTAAAGGTTGGATCATAATTACTTTGGTTTAAGTTCATTATTGAATGATTTAAAGTGACTAGAAATGCCTAGATAGCATTATTTTGGTACTAGTCCAAAGTCACTGCATGTAAACCTTAATATTATTACATATTTAGATAGATATGATGAAATGTGATTTTTGAGAGTTGGAATCAACTCAAAACCTATCTTAGTTTATTCTATAAAAATGTTGCCATAGGCAAAAGCTTCTGTTTTGTTATTTTTACTAGGAGAGATCTATACCTCTAATTGAATTAAATCCAATGGGCTTGGATAGACCATTTCAATACCTTTCAAAAAAAATTGGTTTCATGCAATTTGGATCTGTCAAACTCCCAGAATTGATTTTTAAACTAGTGGACAGAAACTAGATTAACTTTAAATGGAAAAAACTAAATTTGAAATTCTATCTCGCGCGGGAACTAACTGGGCCGGCCCAGCTACGCACAGTGCGCGCAACGGGCTGCCTGACATGTGGGCTCCACCAGTGAGCGGCACAAAAACACCGAAACGGTATCTAGCATCCTAGGTCGCACGATCTAAGGACAATCCAACGGTGGGAGGTCCTCGTCGATGACGGATTACTCCGGCGAGATTCTGACCTAGACGCGGCGGGGGGGGGTCCATTGGGGGCGTACCAGGGCTCCAGCAAGGTCGGTGAGGCGGGCAAACGGGCTGGTAGATGACAGCAAGGAGAGGCGCGGTTGCGGCGGAGCTTGGGGTGCCCTAAATCGCAGGCGCCCTTCTCCTCTTGCTGCGGCGGCTTCGGCTCCAATTCCGGCGAGGCAGAGCTCGAGCGGCGTCGGCGAGAGGTGGGTGAGGATCAGTGAGAGGTGGGGAGTGAGTGAATGTGGAGAAATGAGGCTGGGGTGGTCTCTTTATATAGGGTCGACGAGGGGGCAGAGCGGGCTCCAGTGAGGTCATCGGTGACGATGATGCGGGGCACTCTCGGCATGGGCGAGGGCGGCGATGCGGTGCTCGACGCGGTTCCTCTAGGCTGCTGGTCGCGAGGCGGCGAACAAGGATGTCTGGGCGGTTGCTGGGCCTGCTGCCGGTATTGCCACGCAAGGCTAGGGCTAGGCGAGGCCGGTGCTGCTCTTGCGCGCGGGCGCTCGGAGGTGATTGGCATGGCGGACAGAGGTATGGGCCCGAGGAACTGGGGCTTGTCCTCCGCTCGAATTTGGTCGGGGGCTGGTCGAGGCGGTGCGGTGTGATGGCGCCTGTCTGCCAGCGGGCTAAGGAGAGCGCGGGACGGCTTGGTGCGAGCTGTCCATAGTCGACCTGGTGCATGGCGTCGGGCGACTTGGCACTGGAGCAGCTAGGGGAGAGGGAGAGAGAGCTAGGGTCGGGGTTTTAGCTGGCGAGACAAGGGGACCGAGTTAGGCCCAAATGGTGACCAAAATCACTACTCACTATAGTGTTTTGAATTTGGCCAGATTTGTGCCTGCCACCTGTTTAATGAAATGGCCGCAGGAAGTAAAAGTTTGAATTTTGGTTTCAAAATTTTTGAGTGTTCTCCACTGGTACTAGGTAGTCTCTAGTTGCAAGGGTTTTGAAAGTGGAGCTCAATTTGATGGTTTTTGAAATAGGGGTGATCTAGGCATATGCATTGAATTCAATTTTCTCATGCCATTTAAAATAAGTATTTGAATGTTTTTAGCAGATCAAAAGGTGGGCCTTGGTACCTCATTATGCGTACTAGCAAGGGGTGTAAAGATCTAGACTTATATCTGTTGAGAAATGAGTGCTAGGAACACTCAAAGTAGTGTAGTTGATTAAGATGGCCAAAATGACCATTCCTCCTTTTTAATTGTTTTTTATTTGATTTTCTTTGGGAAAAGTTTGGGAATGATGTAGATGATGTTTAAATCACCTAAGAAACATTTTACAACCAAAGAATCACAGAACCATGGCAATTCAAATCAATTCCTATTTTAAATGCTGATACACATGAATGCTTTCATTTTTTATTTGGGAAAGTTTTTGTTAACCCTAATTTTGATGATTTGGATCTTGATAAGCTTGGATTAAAGTTTTGGGATGTTACACCCGAGCAAGCCAAGCTCACCCGACCAATCCTTTGACATGTCGGTGCACACCAAGAAAGTCCAGGTCCATCCAACGGACCCAACCAAGACGGCCTTCATCGCCAAAACTTGAGTCCCGCATAGGAACTCGTGCTCGTCGAATTCCTTTGTGAGCACTGGGAAATCTTCGCCTGGTGTCCAGCGGACATGCCAGGAGTTCCCAGGGAATTCGCCAAGCATGCACTTAACATGAATCCTGAAGCAAGGCCAGTTAAACAAACAATCCGACGATTGTCGGAGCCAAGGGCAAAAGTTGTCGGAATGGAACTCAATAGACTCCTACACGCTAATTTCATACGCGAGATCAAGGAAAGCACCTGGGTCGCAAACCCTGTGCTCGTTCCTAAAAAAGACACGGATATCCTGCAGATGTGCATGGACTTCACCTCTCTTTACAATCATTGCTCGAAGGGCCACTTCCTGTTGCCACGGATCGATCAAATAATCGAGACCACTTCAGGATGTGAATGTCTCTGCTTCCTCGACGCCTACTCAGGCTATAATCAAATTCGAATGAAGGAGGAGGACCAGGAGAAGACAGCGTTCATCACGCCTTTCGGTGTCTTCTGCTACACAACGATGCCTTTCGGGGCCAAAAAACGCCCGAGCCTCCTACCAATGGTGCATGCAGGCCTGCCTCAAGAACCAACTTGGTCGCAATATCCAAGTCTATGTTGACGACATCATCGTCAAAACCAAGGAGGAAACCTCGTTACTCGATGATCTCCGCGAGACCTTTGATAACCTTGACCGCTACCGGATCAAACTAAATCCAGACAAATGCGCCTTCGGCGTACCATCTGGGAAGCTGCTCGGGTTCCTCATCTCCGCGAGAGGTATTGCGGCCAACCTGAAGAAAATAAAGGCCATCCTGTCCATGGAGAAGCCGAAGAACGTAAAAGGCGTCCAACAGCTGGCTGGGCGAATCGCAACGCCTAGTTGATTCATCAGTCGGATGGGCAAAAACGCACTGCCTTTCTACCAACTTCTCCGCAAGGCTAATAAATTCGAGTGGACAAACGAAGCACAAGAAGCATTCGACGACCTCAAGCGTCTACTGTCCACATCGCTAGTGTTGGTCACACCTCGCGAAAAAGAGCCGCTATTGTCATACATCTCCACCACCAACCAGGTGATAAGCACTGTGCTCGTGGTGGAACGAGACGAAGAAAACAAAGTCCACGGGGTACAACGCCCAGTTTACTACCTCAGCGAGGTGCTCACGCCAACAAAATAGCGGTACCCGCATTATCAGAAGCTGGCATACGGCGTCTTCATGACAGCCAGACGACTGCGCCACTACTTTCAGGAGCACCTAATCGTTGTGCTGAACGACACCCCACATGGGCACATCCTCAATAATCTTGATGCCACTGGACGAGTCACGCTCTAGGGGATAGAGCTGTCTCCACGAGACATCACATATGAGAAACGCGATGCGATCAAGTCGCAAGTTCTCCCGGACTTCCTCGTGCACTGGATGGAAAAGCAGCTCCCCGACAAGCCAGATATGTCCTATCTATGTACAATGCTCTTCAATGGGCCCAAGCGCAAGGAAGGAGCTAGCGCGGGCGTTATCCTGACATCGCCACAAGGTGACAAGATGAGGTATGTTCTGCAGATCTAGTTCACCGCCTTCAACAACGAAGCTGAATACGAAGCCTTGCTCCATGGGATGCGGATGGCAAAAGCTTGCGGCGCCAAGCGACTCGTCATCTACGGTGACTCCAAACTGGTGGTCAACCAAACAATGAACGAGTGCAATTCTCTGAGCGACAACATGATCGCCTACCGCAACCTCTACGACACACTCGAGGTAGAATACGACGGCTGAGAGATGTGGCACGTCGTCCGCGAGAGCAACAAGGAGGCAGACACACTCTCCAACATCAGCTCCACTTGTGCCCAAGTGCCACTCGAAGTATTTCTAGAGCGCATCTGCGAGTGCTCCATCGAGCCAAAAGCTCCAGAGCACAAATCCAGCACATCAAAGGACTCAGGGGCTACGCCACCCAACGAGCCAATGGCACTCGATGACATGGAGCCAAACACATGAATCGAAGGCCCCATGGAGGTCATGATGATCGAGCCATCATGGATGCAACCATATGTCACATACTTGCTCAGCAAAAGGTTGCCAGATGACCCGACTGATGAGCGTCATATAGCGCGGTGATCCAAGGCATTCGCCCTCATCAATGGCAAACTGTACAAGCGCAACATCATAGGAGTCCTACAGCGGTGCATCTCCAACAGGGATGGAATAGCACTCCTGCTCGACATACATGAAGGCACTTGCGACCACCATGCTGGTAGTCTATGAGCAGGATTCCACTGGCCAATGGAATGCGCGATGCCAAGGATATCGTCTAGCGTTGCAACGCCTGCCAGCGATTCGCGGACAAACCGCACGCTCTCCACCTGGCGCGGAACTCAGGCCAATACATGTGGCTTGGGCCTTCACACAATGGGGACTCAACATGGTTGGCAAGCTCCAGAGATCTTCGAGAGGAGGATACGTCTACCTCCTAGTCGCGATTAAAAATTCACCAAGTGGATTGAGGCCATGCCGGTGACAAACCGATCAGGAGCTAGCGCTATCAAATTCTTCGATTCCATCGTCTTCCGCTTCGGGGTGCCACATAGCATCATCGCGGACAATGGGACAAACTTCACCTCCAAGGAGTTCCAAGAATTCTACGAAAACCTAGGAATCAACATTATCAACGCCTCGGTGGCACACCCCTAGACCAACGGTCAAGTCAAAAAGGCCAACGGTCAAGTCGAAAAGGCCAACGGCCTCGTCTGTAGCGAGATCAAGAAAAGGCTCCTCCGGCCACTCGAAAAGGCTATGGGTTGCTGGCTTGACAAGCTGCAATCAGTACTATGGAGCATGCGCACAACTCCAAACAACGCTACAAGCTACACTGCATTCTTCATGGTACACGGCGCCAAGGCGGTACTACCCGCAGAGGTGCGCTACAAGGCCCCACGGGTAGTAGCATATAGCAAGGAAGAATCAACCCTTGCACTCGAGGACTCTGTCGACCTCCTCGATGAGGCACGCAGGATCGCAGCGGAGAGATCCATGATCTACCATAAGAACCTCCACAACTATCACAGTAGAAGGATACGCCCCAGATCCTTTGTCGAAGGAGATCTGGTCCTGCGACTGAAACAACAAGGGAACCTCAAATTCGAGTCCCCTTGGGAAGGACCTTATGTGATTACCGAAGTAATCCCAGGTGGCGCCTATCGCCCTAAAAACTTCAAGAGCGGAGTCGCATACTCCAACCCCTGGAACGTCGCGGCATTTACTTTACAAATAAGGCTATTCATCTAGGCTACTTAGCCACACATTGTACCTCATGATATTCTGCGAATAAATAAAGCTAAGTGCCCCAAACTTTGTGTCTCTATTTGTAACACCCCAAAAATACTAATCAAGATTATCAAGTTATAATCACCCAAGTTTAGGGTTAACAAAAACTTTTAGTATCAAATTTAATATGAGTGCATGTGTGATTTGCATTAGTGTATGATTGAGTGAATTTGCCATGTGTGTTTGCTACAAATGATAAGAAATGGTTTAAAGGTGAATACTACATCATCTAGGCCAATTACAAACAAAATCCAAAGAAAAAGAAATCAAATATGAATCAAATGAGCAAATGGTCATTTTGACCAAAGTTAACCACTAGGCCACTTTGTGAGTTCCTAGAAAAGAATTTCTAACAGAAACATTTCCATTTATTTTCACCCCTTGCTAGACCAAGTAAAAGTGAACCCAAGCCCACTTTACAAACTCACAAAAACTATTTTCAAATCTATTTAAAGGACAGTTCAAAATTGAATCAAGTTCATATGGTAAGATCACCATTTTGCAAAAACCACTCAAATCAATTCACCTTGACTTTTCCAAGAAACCATAGACACTCAAGCATAAGATCAAAACACTCACCAAATTTCATTCAAAAATTTCAAATTTAAATTCTTGCAGCCATTTAGTCGAACACCTTGCAGACACTAATTAAACCACTGCCTAACTTCAATGTTTTGAGAAGTGATCACTCACCCCACTGTCCCCTCTTCACTCCCCTAGTCTCCCCCATGACACAACAGCGCCAGACACGCACCCCTCCTTGTTGTTGTGCCAGTGCAGCGCCACCCGGAGCTTACCACTCTAGCCGACCATGACCAGCTCGCCACGGACCACGCCGCCCTCGTACACGATGTCGAGAAGGCAGGCCGCCGTACACCGCCACCCCCTGTCCAGCCCTCGACCGCAGCCAGGCCATGGACCATCCCAGCATCACCGCGCCCACTTTCTCTACGCCGTGCCGAGAGCGCGCTAGAGCGCCGTAGCTGACCAGCTCGCACGAGCCGCGCCTCGCCCTCACCACGCGTGCACACACTCGCCATAACCCAGCTAGCTCCCAGACATCCCTGTTCGCCGCCGCGTGACCCGTAGCCCCCGTGCGTCGTCTCGAACATCGCCAGTTCCGTGCAGATCACAGCACGCGCCCGACCATCCTCGACCGCCTCGTGCAGTGCCATTAAGCCCGTGATGACTGCCAGGGATTACTGCGTCGCCCTACCCTCAGCCATGCCGCTAGCTCGCTGTACCGCCGTTGCCGGAGAAGCCAGCCCATCCTGCTCTGCTCCCCTCGCCAGTCTATAAATAGAGGCCCCCTCCGCCTCAATTCACCACACCACCTCACTCCCCACTCCCCACTCCTCATAGAACCTCCCACACCCTTCCCCGGAGCAAGGCGAGCGCCGCATTGCCGGAATTAGCCGGAGCCTGCCGCTGCAGAAGAAGAAGGGAGCCATCGATTGGAGCCGCCCCAGGAGCTACCACGACCACCGTTCGAACCTCCATCGTTGACAACATCGTTCGCCCTCATCGCTGACCCTAGTTGGAGCCCAGGTGAGCCTCACACGACCCGCACCGCCGTGTTAGGGTTCAGACCTCGCCGGAGCTTTTCATCGTCGACGATGAACCTTAGCTGTTAGATCAGGTTCTAATCGTAGGGCCTAGATGTAAAAATATTTAGGTTTGCATGCAGCAACATTGGAATAGTACCAAAAGAATGCTATATAGGCATTTCTAGCACTTTAATTCTATTAAATGATAATCTTAAACTTTATAAAATATGACCAACACTTTAAATCACTTTCCCATGTATTAGAATATGTGGTGATGACCTGTGTCAACATGATCCCATATTTTAATTGGATAATATTAAATCTTAAGTATTTTCAATGAGTAGAAATTACTTTTCTAAAAATAAGACAAAGAAGATTAAGTCTTTATTTCATGTGATGATTGTGATGATGCTAGATCATCAAGTGTGAGCCTTAGTGTGCTAAATAGAAATAGTTAAGTATTGTTTGGTGATTGTGTACCTCGTATTCATTTATACACGATAGTACCGACCCGGGATACGAGGAGGAGGACTACTACCAAGAAGAAGAAGAGGAGAACTTCAATCACTACACTACTCAAGGAAAGCCATCACTAATTGCAAGCTAGAACCATGCAAGTCATCCTTGCAGGATAACCTATGCAAGATGCATTAGGTATGCTTGGTTATATAACTTTGATTATACCAATCCCAAGTTTTACATGCAAGCTTTATTCGTTTACTTTATCAAAGTTCTTTACTTTTAGTTAGTGCTTTGTGAGTATTAGAAGAATAGTATAGACACCATAAAGAGTATAAAACTAGGCCTAACTAGTTATACTTAGATGTCATTCCAAGGCATGAGATTACAGTTGGATAGTTACACTTGATTAGCACCCTCATTAGTGAATACCATCAACTTTAGTGGCTAGTGCTAAGTATAGAAGTTGATCACTTCAGATGGGAATACTTGGTGAAAATGATTATGAAAACCTTGGAATGATGATTCATTCTATTGAAATGTTTTTACATGTGTTGAGAAACACAAAAGGATTTGATGATGAAAATGTTGAGGCATGAGCCTTAGCCCTTTAGAAAAACTGATGGTTGGGTTCAGATGCGATTCCATTCCAATTTTACCGTACAACCACAATACCTGAATTGGGTAGGGCTTAACTGGAAGTTTATATGCCTTAGTATGGGTTCCCTCACGGAAGAGGTTGAGCTGAGGCTACCTCGTGAGTGTGAATGTCCACCTATGCGGTGCCTAGGATGGCAGATGGCCATGGCTGGGAGGCCAAGCTCATAGGGGAGGCGCCTATACTAGAGTGTGTAATTGAAAGGTTATGATTGATTATCCGCATACTAAGTATGATGATTCAGGGTTGTCCCTGACGGATGTATCAAATTTTGTGGTGAAAGTGTACCACCTCTGCAGAGTGTCAAACTATTTGAATAGCCGCGTCTGCGGTCATGGACAGTTGGAGTGGCCATATTGTACCGTTGTCAGATGTTTTCAAAATGACTTGTGAACTGAACTATGACTTTGACTTGACCACAACAGGGTTGTGAATATGAAAACCAGGTTCCCACTTAAGTGATTTAGAACATTAACTTAGTTTTATTTACTTCTAAACTTAGTTTTAGATAAACCTGGCTTTTTATAAATAAACCTAGAGCTTAAGATTCCTACTAGAGCTACCTTACTTGTTAGTGATAGTTTGCGAGTACTTAAAGAGTACTCATGGCTTTGTCCCTGGCTATTCCCGTGGCCAGACTATGAGGAGGACTACCAGGATGATGGACAGCAGGAGGTATATGACAATTACGATCATCTCCCATCATCAGCATTGCCTGTGACCCTGAAGATGGAGCCCCTACTACATTTATATTCTGCTGCATGATTTGTAATAAGACTGGATCATGAGATCCTTTATTTGTAAGACCTTTATTATGGTTTGTAATGGAGCATGTATTGTGGTACCAATTCTATTATGTCTTGAAAAAATGGTAATCCTGGGATTGCGAGGTGTGGCATAACAGTCATCTGGGATTAAAAATCCGGGTGTTGACAAGTTGGTATCAGAGCCATCCTGACCATAGGAGACCCTAGTTAGAATGGACGTACGAACAAAAACTTAGTTTCAAAACAAAAGAAGTGAGTATTTATGAAAACCTATTCTCACTCTTATCCTTGATATTCAAAAATTCTTGCATTCCTACATAAAAATTGACACACTTGAATCACCTCCCTAACTTACTCACCCTAAATTCTTATAGATGGCAGTCCAGTATTGCAAGTTCTACCAGCTGGGCAACGGAGGCCAACTAATCTTTGAGAGGGATCTAGATGCACTGTCATAGTATCTTGAGCGCCTGCATCCGGAATTCTTCGGGGAACAACTCAACTATCACATAGGAGGAGATCTACAATGGCTGATAGTTGCAGATCTTAGAGGCAAGATGGAAGCATCCACTTCGGAGAAGATCCAATTCACCTTGCGTGAGAACAACTGGCTAGATGGATTAGCCAGGGCTATGCATGAAGATCTTGCCCGTCTCTATGGGAAAAACATCAACCTGATCCAGGTCACTCACTTTGCTCACTTTGCAAGGCGTGATTCTATGGGAATACCCTTGGAGATGCCAGGACACCGAGCTGAAGCACCAGGTGGACAATCTTGACTTCATACTGTATGATAGGAAGAAGGAGTTGGACAATGCCCGTGCCTACGCCAACCACAACCATGCCATTGCCGTCAAGAAGGACCAGACCCTCGCCATTCTCGCCAAGGAGCGCCAATCACTTCGTCATCAGCGCGACAAGAAGGATCGCACCATCGATCGTCTTTGAAAGAAGGTGGCCGCTCTCGAGAAGACCATCCGTGAACAGGAAGTCCAGCTTGAAGCGAAGGAGGAGGAAGGTGAAGATATCTAGGGAGATCTTTACTATTACCTCAGTGATGACAACGACTACCTGGAGGATGATGCCATGGAGTTCCATAGTGATGATGATGATTCCGACTTCATTGATGATGATTAGATGCACTTGATCACTACCGTAGGAATGAGTTGTACAGGTCCCACTGTATCGTAGTTTCACAGAATGGTTCTTAAAACCATCTGTTTTCTATTTGTGTGTGGTGTGTGTTTGTATGGTGTGCTTTGAATGAATGAATGAGAGGAAGTTGTTAGTTTGAAAAACCTGAGTCAAACTCAAAGTTTAAAGCTTTTGAAACAAAACTATGAACCTTAGAGATTTGCCTCTTATCTCATTATCTATCTCAATCTTCATATGACTCGTGGAAACCCTGGAGGAAGTAGTTCATCTTAGCACCCGATGCTACAGATTATGCAAATGCTAGTTTCTGACCGTGAAGCTAGTAGAGCGGAACGCCAAGCCAACCTAGAAACTCTTCAACAGATAGCTCAGATGGCCCACAATAATCAAGGTCATGGAAACCAGGATCACCATGGATCCAAGCTCAAGAACTTTCAGAATACAACCCACCTATCCTTAATAAGTCTAAGGATCCCTTAGATGCTGATGACTGGCTGCAAACCATGGAGAACAATCTGGAGGTCGCAGGAGTTGAAGCCAATGAAAAAGTACTGTTTTCCACCCACTATCTGGCAGGAGATGTAAGAGCCTGGTGGAATAGCACCCTTACCATGAACGAAGGTCAAATGATGACTTGGGAAGCATTCAAGATCAAGTTCAGCCGGACCCATGTGCCCCAAGGTTTGGTCACCAGGATGAGGGATGAGTTTAGGGAACTGAAGCAAGGAAGGATGACGGTAGTTGAGTACCGTGACAAATTTTTGTCCCTACCTAGATATGCCCCTGATGAGATTAACACCGAAGCAAAGAAGAAGGAGAGGTTCCTGAATAGATTACATGATGAGATGTAGACTGTGTTAGTCAACATCCATTTTGGAGATCTAGAAGAGCTAGTTGATTCTGCCATTCAGATGGAAGGGAAGATCAACCAAGCCAATGACAATCGCAAGCGCAGGATGATGCACCAGACTGGATCCCACCATACCCAGAAGTATCGCCCCAACCCATCTGCAGGATATGCCCCAAGAAACAACAGACCCCCTATGACCCGTCCAAACTATCCCAATCGTAGCGGAGGAAACCTAAAGTCTGGAGGAAACCACAGCAACAACAACAACAACCCCGACAACTCCAATAACTTCAACCGTGCACCGCCCAAGTCCAACAACAACAACAACAACAATACTGCCCCAAGGACTGGAAGCAATGCTGTGCCTATTGCAGGAAAAGACAAGTCTCAGATTACTTGCTTTAAATGTGGAGTCAAGGGTCACTACTACAATGAGTTCCCCAAGAAGCTTGTAGCAGCCACCAATGTGAATGCACCCGCTCAGCAGCAACGCCGTGTTCAGCCCGGAAGGAGATTTTCCCCAGGGAACTCGCTCAACCGCAACGGTCGTCTGCTCCACATGAATGTTGAAGAAGCTTCGGAAGCGCCCGATGTCGTGTTGGGTATGTTTTATGTTAACCCAGTACTTGCAAGAGTGTTGTTTGATTCTGGAGCATCACACTCGTTTGTTACAGAAGAATTTGCATGCACTAGTAAGATTCAACCAACAAAATTGAAGCATGTTATGATAGTTCAAATACTTGGTTCAACCACCAAAGCTAGAAAAATTTGCAAGGCTGTACCTATGAGAATCCATGGAATAGATTTTTATGCCAATCTAATAGTACTTGGAACCAAAGGTTTGGAAGTAGTACCAAGAATGGATTGGATGTCGAAACATAAAGGATTGATCGACTGTGCCAAGAAAGCCATAACCATGACCAGTAGCTCTAGAGTACCAGTAGAGCATGTATTTGAAACCTTGCCCCATCAATTCAAATGCAACAAGAGTCTATCCCTACCAACCCTAGACCAAGTCAGAGTAGTCTATGAATACCCCGACGTGTTCCCAGATGAATTTCCTGGTATGCCCCCAGATTGGGATATCGAGTTCATCATTGAACTAATTCCTGGAACTGGACCCCTAGCTCAGAGACCTTATAGTATGAACCCATCTGAATTAGTGGAGTTGAAGAAACAACTTGATGCTATGTTGGAGAAAGGTCTGATTCAACCAAGCGCATCGCCATGGAAATCGCCTGTTTTGTTTGTGGATAAGAAAGATGGAGGTAACCTCTTATGTACTGATTACCAGAAGCTGAATGATGTCACCATCAAGAACAAGTACCCACTACCAAAGCTAGAGCATCTATTTGACCAGTTGACTGGTGCCAGAGTGTTTTCTAAGATTCATCTTAGAACTGGTTATCATCGACTGAAGATTCATGCAACGGATATTCCAAAGACCGCCTTTAGCACCGGGTATGGATTGTATGAGTATACGGTCATGTATTTTGGATTAACCAATGCCCCCGCTTATTTCATGAATCTCATGAATAAGATTTTTATGAATTTCCTGGGTAAGTTTGTCGTTGTTTTTATCGACGACATTCTGATCTATTCCAAGCCAGAAGAAGACCATAAGCTACACCTGAGAACCATTCTTGAAGCCCTTAGAGAGCATCAGTTGTATGCCAAGTTTAGCAAATGTGAGTTATGGTTAAAGGAAGTAGGATTCCTAGGATATATTATGTCGGCAGGAGGAGTCGCTATCGATCCCGCCAAGATCAAAGATGTTGAAGAATGGAAAGCCCCAACCATTCAAACCCAAGTCTGTGCATTTCTCGGATTAGCGGGATATTACCGCAAGTTTGTTGAATTATTTTCGAGCATCGCAAGACCAATGAACCAATTGTTGAGGAAAGACAAGAAGTTTGAATGGACGGACAAATGTGAAGCAAGTTTTCAAGAGCTCAAGAAGAGACCGATTTCAGCCCCAATCTTGATTATGCCGGATATCAAGAAGCCTTTTGATGTGTATTGTGATGCATCCAAGATTGGTCTCGGATGTGTGTTGATGCAAGAAGGCAAAGGCATAGCATATTTGTCCCGACAACTGAAGCAACATGAGCAAAACTACCCTACCCATGACCTTGAACTAGCAGCTGCAGTTTTAGCATTGAAGACGTGGCGTCATTACCTTATGGGTAACCGCTGTGAGATATATTCGGATCACAAGAGCCTGAAGTATATCTTCACCCAGAAGGAGCTGAATATGAGGCAAAGGAGATGGATAGAGTTAATCAAGGATTATGACCTTGACATTCACTATCACCCCGCCAAAGCCAATGTGGTAGTGGATGCTCTTAGGAGATTGCCGTGTAGATTAAACACCTTGATAAAAGAAGCCCAGCCAAGTTTGCATGAAGAGTTGGAGCAGTTTAGAATAGAGCTAATTAGCAAAGGATTTTTAGCTAGCATAGAACTTCAACCCACTTTGATCAGTCAGATCAAGGAGGAGCAGAAAGGAAATGCAAGTATCGAAGGAATCAAGCGTCGTATCGGTATAGGGAAGGTACCCGGATTCACCGAAGATGAAGAAGGAGTTTTGTGGTACAAAGGACATATCTATGTGCCAGCAAATTCCGAGTTGAAGCAAGTTATCATGAAAGAAGCTCATGATACTCTTTATTCTATCCACCCTAGAGGAACGAAGATGTATCAGGATTTGAAGGAGCAATTTTGGTGGCACAAGATGAAGAGAGAAATCGGAAGCTACATAGCTAAGTGCGATATATGCCAGAGAGTCAAAGCGGAACATCAGAGACCCGTGGGACTTTTGCAACCATTGCAGATTCCGGAATGGAAATGGGATTTTGTCGGAATGGATTTCATCACCGGTCTGCCTACTTCTAGTAGGGGAAATGACTTTATTTGGGTCATAGTTGATAGACTATCCAAGGTAGCCCATTTTATACCTGTCAAGACTACCTACCAGAGTTCGAATCTAGTAGAGTTGTACATTGCTAGAATCGTCAGTTTGCATGGAACCCCTAAGACCATAGTGTCGGATCGAGGAACCTAGTTTACCTCAAGATTTTGGCAGAAAGTCAAAGAAGGATTAGGAACCAAATTGAACTTCAGCACAGCTTATCACCCGCAGACCGATGGACAAACTGAAAGAGTCAACCAAATCTTAGAAGATATGTTGAGAGCTTGTGTGTTAGAATATGGATCAAAATGGGAAGATTTCCTGCCTTTCGCAGAATTCTCATACAACAACAGTTATCAAGCCAGTTTACAAATGGCCCCATTTGAATTTCTGTATGGAAGAAAGTGTCGTACCCCCTTAAATTGGTCGTAAGTAGGAGAGAGTCAGATTTTCGGACCCGGCATCCTACGAGAAGCCGAAGAGAAGTTTAACAAAGTCTGTGAACACCTCAAGACCGCCCAATCCAGACAGAAGAGTTATGCTGATAAGAGACATCGAGACCTGACCGTCAATGTCGGAGATTTTGTATATCTCAAAGTGTCACCCTTGAAGGGAATGCAGCGTTTGCAACTGAAAGGGAAGTTAGCCCCCAGATATATTGGACCCTTCAAGATTTTGAGTCGCCGAGGAGAAGTATCATATCAACTGGAGCTGCCAGAGGATATTTCATCCATACATAATGTGTTCCATATCTCGTTACTTTGCAAATTCCTAGAAGTTCCGGAGAAGACCGAAGTGTTCAAGAACATCGATCACAGAGCCATAGATATCAACAAGGATCTGACATATCGTGAAGTACCCATTCGTATTTTGGAAGAAGCCTTCAGAACCACTAGGACCCGGAGTATCAAGTTTCTCAAGATCCAGTGGAGTAACCATACTGAGGAAGAAGCTACTTGGGAGCGAGAAGATTACATTAGGACTGAGTTTCCAAAACTCTTTAGTTCCTAGTTTTCTTAAATCTCAGGACGAGGTTTTTTTTAAGGAGGGAAGGGTTGTAACACCCCAAAAATACTAATCAAGATTATCAAATTCTAATCACCCAAGTTTAGGGTTAACAAAAACTTTTAGTATCAAATTTAATATGAGTTCATGTGTGATTTGCATTAGTGTATAATTGAGTTAATTTGCCATGTGTGTTTTCTACAAATGATAAGAAATGGTTTAAAGGTGAATACTACATCATCTAGGCCAATTACAAACAAAATCCAAAGAAAAAGAAATCAAATATGAATCAAATGAGCAAATGGTCATTTTGACCAAAGTTAACCACTAGGCCACTTTGTGAGTTCCTAGAAAAGAATTTCTAACAGAAACATTTCCATTTCTTTTCACTCCTTGCTAGACCAAGTAAAAATGAACCTAAGCCCACTTTACAAACTCACATAAACTATTTTCAAATATATTTAAAGGACAGTTCAAAATTGAATCAAGTTCATATGGTAAGATCACCATTTTGCAAAAACCACTCAAATCAATTCACCTTGACTTTTCCAAGCAACCATAGACACTCAAGCATAAGATCAAAACACTCACCAAATTTCATTCAAAAATTTCAAATTTAAATTCTTGCGGCCATTTAGTCAAACACCTTGCCGACACTAATTAAACCACTGCCTAACTTCACTGTTTTGAGCAGTGATCACTCACCCCACTGTCCCCTCTTCACTCCCCTGGTCTGCCCCAACACACAGCAGTGTCAGACACGCACCCACTCCTTGCCGTTGCACCAGTGCAGCGCCGCCCGGAGCTTGCCACGCCGGCCGACCATGACCAGATCGCCACGGACCACGCCGCCCTCGTACATGATGTCCAGAAGGCAGGCCACCGTCCACCGCCACCCCTTATCCAGCCCTCGACCACAGCCAGGCTATGGACCACCCCAGCATCGCCACGCCCACTTTCTCTACGTCGTGCCGAGAGTGCACTAGAGAGACGTAGTCGACCAGCTCACACGCGCCGCGCCTCGCCCTCACCACGTGTGCACACACTCGCCATAACCCCATCTAGCTCTCAGACATCCCCGGTCGCCGCTGTGCGACCGTAGCCCTCGTGCGCCATCTCGAACACCGCTAGTTCTGCGCAGAGCACCGCACGTGCCCAACCATACTCAACTTCCCCGTGTCGTGCCATTAAACCCGTGATGACCGCTAGGGAGCACTGCGTCGCCCCCTACCGTCAGCCATGCCGGTAGCTCGATGTACCGCCGTCGCCGGAGAAGCCAGCCCATCCCGCTCTGCTCCCCTCGCTGGTGTATAAATAGAGGCCCCCTCCGCCTCAATTCACCACACCACCTCACTCCCCACTCCTCACAGAACCTCCCACACCCTTCCCCGGAGCAAGGCGAGCGCCGCAACACCGGAATTTAGCCAGAGCCCGCCGCTGCAGAAGAAGAAGGGAGCCATCGATTGGAGCCGCCCCAGGAGCTCCCGCGACCACCAATTCAAACCGCCGTCATTGACAACATTGTTCGCCCCCATCACCGACCCTAGCTGGAGCCCAGGTGAGCCTCACACGACCCCCACCACCGCGTTAGGTTTCAGACCTCGCCGGAGCTGTTCATCATCGATGATGAACTTCAGTCGTTAGATCAGGTTCTAATCGTAGGGCCTAGATTTAAAGATACCATTTCTGTTACATAGAGTCGCTGACTAGTGGAACCTCTCTGTCAGCAGCCTGCTGCACCACGCGATGCAGATTGGGCCGGCCCAGTCAGTTTCCCGTGCCGGCCTGTAAATTCAAATAATTATTTTCCATTTTAGTTAAAACCAGTTTCTGTCAGTAGATTCAAAAATCAATTCAAAGAGATTCACTAAACCAAATTGCATGATTTCAATTTTGTAAGAAGATATTTAAATTATCTATCCAAGACAGTTGGATTCAAATCAATTGGAGTTAGAGATCACCTATAGTAAAAATAACAAGACTAAGACTTTTCCAACTTCAAACATTTTTACAAAATCAACCATAAAAGCTTTTGAGTTGATTCCAACTCTCAAAAATCACATTTGACAAGATCTATTTGAATATGTAAAAATATTTCGTATTGCATGTAGTGACATTGGACTAGTACCAAAAGAATACTATATAGGCATTTCTAGTCACTTTAATTCTATTAAATGATAATCTAATACTTTATAAAATATGACCAACACTTTAAATCACTTTCCCATGTATTATAATATGTGGTGACGACATGTGTCAACATGATCCCATATTTTAATTGGAGAATACTAAATCTTAAGTATTATTAATGAGTAGAAATTACTTTTCTATAATTAAGACAAACAAGATTAATTCTCTATTTCATGTGATGATTGTGATGATGCTAGATCATCAAGTGTGAGCCTTAGTGTGTTAAATAGAATTAGTTAAATATTGTTTGGTGATAGTTTACCTCGTACTCATTTATAGATGATAGTACCAACCCGGGATACGAGGAGGAGTACTACCAAGAAGAAGAGGAGATCTTCAATCATTGCACTACTCAAGGCAAGCCATCACTAATTGCAAGCTTGAACCATGCAAGTCATTCTTGTAGGATAACCTATGCAAGATGCATTAGGCATGCTTGGTTATATAACTTTGATTATACCAATCCCAAGTTTTACTTGCAAGCTTTATTCTTTTACTTTATCAAAGTTCTTTCCTTTTAGTTAGTGCTTTGTCAGTATTGGAAGAATAGTATAGATACCATAAAGAGTATAAAAATAGGCCTAACTAGTTATACTTAGATGTCATTCCAAGGCATGAGATTCGAGTTGGATAGTTACACTTGATTAGCACCCTTCATTAGTGAATACCCTCAACTTTTGAGGCTAGTGCTAAGTATAAAAGTTGATCACTTTAGATGGGAATACTTGGTGAAAATTATTATGAAAACCTTGGAATGATGATTCATTCTATTGAAATGTTTTGACATGTGTTGAGAAACACAAAAGGATTTGATGATGAGCCTTAGCCCTTTATAAAAACCGATGGTTGGGTTTGGATGCGATACCATTCCAATTTTACCATACAACCACAATACCTGAATTGGGTAGGGCTTAACTGGAAGTTTATATGCCTTATTATGGGTTCCCTCACGGAAGAGGTTGAGATGAGGCTACCTCGTGAGTGTGAATGTCCACCTATGCAGTGCCCAGGATGGCAGATGGCCATGACTGGGAGGCCAAGCTCATAAGGGAGGTGCCTATACTAGAGTGTGTAATTGAAAGGTTATGATTGATTATCCGCATAATAAGTATGATGATTAAGGGTTTTCCCTAACGGATGTATCGAATTTTGTGGTGAAAGTGTACCACCTCTGTAGAGTGTCAAACTATTCGAATAGTCGTGTCCGGGGTCATGGACAGTTGGAGTGGCCATACTGTTCCGTTGTCATCTTTTTTCAAAATGACCTATGAACTGAACTATGACTTTGACTTGACCACAACAGGGTTGTGAATATGAAAACTAGGTTCCCACTTAAGTGATTTAGAACATTAACTTAGTTTTCTTTACTTCCAAACTCAGTTTTAGATAAACCTGGCTTTTTGCAAATAAACCTAGAGCTTAAGATTCCTACTAGAGCTACCTTACTTGTTAGTGATAGTTTGCGAGTACTTAAAGAGTACTCATGGCTTTGTCCCTGGCTATTCCAGTGGCCAGACTATGAAGAGGACTACTAGGATGATGGACAGTGATACGTCCAAAACGTATCTACTTTCCCGAACACTTTTGCTATTGTTTCTTCTCTATACTTGTGTGATTTGGATGCAACTAATGTGAACTGACGCTGTTTTCAGTAGAATTTCCTTGGTGTCTACTTTTTGTGCAGAAAATCAACTATCAGGAAAAATCCCGGAAAATATACCAAAAATCCTATTTTACCTGAAGACTCTAGGAGCCAGAATACGAGACGGAGAAGAGCCCTGGCGTGGCCAAACCACCTGCTGGCGTGGGCCAGGCCAGTCCGCGCCAGGGGGTGGTGTGGGCCCCCAGGCATCCCCTCGACCTCTCCCTTCGCCTATAAGGAGCCTTCTGACCTAAAAACTTCGGAGGTTTCGACATTTTTCCAGAAGGAGTTCCGCTCTGCCGCCACCACCAGATTCCACGAAACAGCACCAGAAACTCCGTTCTGGCACCCTGCCGGGACGGGGAATTGGAGGAGATCATCGCCATCATCATCACCATTGCTTCTCCATCGACCATCCATGTTTCCCCCATCTATGAGTTAGTAATCCCCCATTGTAGGCTATGGGGATGGTAGGGATTGGATGAGGTTGTTCATGTATTGGCATCAAATTGTTAGGGCATAGTGCCTAGTATCTCTATTAGTGCTTTTTGACTTTGTTGCAACCTTGTTGTGCTTAATGCTTGTCACTAGGGCCGGAGTGCCATGATTTCAGATCTGAACTTATTATTGATTCTTCATGATAGTATTGTTTTGGGTCTTATCTACAAGTTGTTTACACACGTCGTTGTCCGGAACCTATGGTCCCGAAGTGACCGAAATCGGGGTAGCCGGAAGGGAAAGGCTTTGATGTGAGGATCACGTGTGTTCACGGAGTGTTAATCCTTTGCTCCGGTGCTTTATTAAAAGGAGCACCTTAATTGCCAGTAGTTCCCTAGAGGCCCCGCTGCAAACGGGCTGGCAGGACAAAAGATGTTGTGCAAGTTCTCATTGCGAGCACGTATGACTATATATGGAACACATGCCTAGGATTGTCTAGTACTTGGATGCTTTATCTTATTTATCTGCAATTGCCCTATGTTCTGATTGCTATGTGAATTGTCTTATCCATGCAACGCCCATCCATCCATCCCTATGCCTACCTTTCGAATCCCAATTGCTTTTGTTACTATTGTCTTTGCTTTACTACTGTTGCTGCTTTACTATTCCTACTACAAAACTGTTGCTACTGATAAACTGCTGTGAGCAAGATTGTTTCCAGGTGCAGCTGAATTGACAACTCAGTTGTGAAGGCTGATAAGTATTCTTTGGATCCCCTTGTGTCGAATCAATAAATTGTGTTTCACTTCCCTCGAAAATACTGCGATACACCCCCTATACTTGTGGGTCATCAAGACTATTTTCTGGCGCCGTTGCTGGGTAGCATAGCTTTATTTATCAAGTTCACTTGGATTCTCTATTGTTCGCTGCTTTCCATCCATCATGGGTATGTCTCGTGATGGCAAGGTTCCTATTTTACCATCCACTACAAGAAGAGGTACGGTTCTGAACACCTCTACCGCTCTTGATTCACCGTCTGTTCTGAGTAAGTTCCTTCCACCACCACATACACATGCTACACATACTGCTACTACTGCTGAATCTGAAACTTCTAATGCTTATGATGCTGCTTCTACTGTGCTGGATAAGAGTGGTTCATTAGGTCCTTTTCTAGATGCTACGATTGCTAGAACTATAGCTGGAAATACCGAAACTCCTAATGAAGACACTGCTACACCTGTTAGCTCACCTGAGTCTAGTGAGAGTTATGATGCTGAAGAAGATTATGTTGAGATGACTGATGAGTTTATTGAAGAATGTAGGAACACCCATGATAGGAGCGCTGCTAAGAATCTCCTTGAGAGGCGTACTATTAGACCCAAATTATCTCCTGCTTCTAAGTTTGCTGCTTCTCCCATAAACATTATAGATGAAGATTATGATTTCTCTCTCAATCTATCTTACATAGCTATTGTTGAGAAAGAACCTTTTGGCGGAACTAAGAATGAAAGTGCGGTAGCACATATGAATGAACTTTCTACCATGAGTGGCTTGTTTTCTGATGATATTAAAATGCGTACTTACTTTGTTGCTAAGACTTTCCCTTTTTCACTGAGAGGAGAAGCTAAAACTTGGTTTGGTAATTTACCTCCTGGATCTATTAATAGCCCTGAGTGCTTGTTTAATACTTTCCTACAGAAATATTTTCCTCCTAGTGCTAGACATGCTGTTTTGCAGGAACTTTTTGATTTTAAACAGGGAGAAAAAGAGGTATTGCCCGAATCTTGGGCAACATTTTGTGCTTTGATTCATGCACAGGTTGGAAGTCCATTACCTAAGAATGAACTACTTGATATATTTTATAATGGACTAACCGAAGAATCTAGGACATACCTAGATAGTTGTGCTGATTGTGTTTTCAGGAATATGACTCCCAAGGAAGCTAAGGAATTAATGGCTAAAATAAGCAAGAATTATGAAGATTGGACTCCTCCTAAACAAGCTATACCTGAAGTAATTGTACCTGAACCATCTATTCCTGTGCCTATTCCAACATCAAAGAAGAGGGGAGTTATTGAATTAAATGATGAAGTGATGAAGGAAGCTAAGAAATGTCTTAAGGAGAAGGGAACTAAAGCTGCAGATGTCAAGAATTTACCTCCTATAGAATAATTATGTAAGCCTATTCCCTATTCATCCACTATCGAGGTACACTCTCTCCAGCACTTTGATGAAGGTGATATCCCTTACTTCAAACCTCTTCATCAATGCTTAGAAGAATTTGATATCTTTATTGTTAAGCAAGATAACTTTAATAAAAGGGTGCAAAATCATCTAATGGAAAACACTAGAGCTATTGTTGAGATGAAAGATATTGTGGAAAGTACCTCTAATGATGTTAAAATGATTGTTAAACACTTTCAAATGGTTCAAACTCAAATAGTTCAACTCGTTAAAGTGCAAAACGACTTGCTAGTTAATGTTGCTAAAGAAAAACATGCTTATGAAATTAGAACAAAAAATGGTGCTGCTACTCAGGATCCTCTATATCCTGAGGGGCATCCCAAAAGAATTGAGTAGTATTCTCAACAAGCTGAAAATAGTGGTTCTACTCGTAAGAAAAGGAAAAAGAAACATAAAACTATTGTAGAACCCTCTGAACCTGCTATAGATCCTAATAGTATATCTATCTCTGATGATGAAACTGAAAGTGGTAATGAAGAAAATGAAGTTCCTAATGAAGAAAAAGTTGAAGAAGAACCTGAAAACCACACTAAGAATACTAAATACACTAAAGAAGATTTTATTGCTAAGAAACATGGTAGTGAAAGAGAACCTTGGGTCCAAAAACCTATGCCTTTCCCTGATAAGCAACACAAGTCAAAAGAAGATGAACACTATAATAAGTTTTGTGACTGGATGAAACCTTTATTCTTGCAAATTCCTTTGACTGATGCTATTAAATTACCTCCTTACTCAAAGTATATGAAGGACATTGTCTCGAATAAAAGGAAGATCCCTAATGAAGAAATCTGTACTTTGCTTTATAATTATTCCTTCAATGGTAAGGTTCCTAAGAAACTTGGAGACCGAGGGATTCCAACTATCCCTTGCTCTATTAAGAACAGTTATGTTAGAACTGCTTTGTGTGATTTGGGAGCTGGAGTTAGTGTTATGCCTTTCTCTCTCTATAAGAGGCTTCAGCTTGAAAAATTGATACCTACTGATATATCTTTGCAAATGGCTGATAAGTCTACCACTATTCCTGTGGGTATATGTGAGGATGTACCTGTCCAGGTGGCTCATAATTTCTTGATATTAACTGATTTCGTTGTGCTTGAAATGCCTGAATATGATAATATGTCTATTATTCTCGGGAGACCTTTTCTTAATACTGCAGGAGCTGTTATTAACTGTAATCAAGGAAAGGTGACCTTCAATGTCAATGACAAGGAACATACTATCTATTTCCCCAAGAATATTGAAAGGACATATGGTTTAAATTCAATTGAACATGTTGAAGGCATTCAAGTTGGAGAAATATATTGTCTCATACCAAAAGAAAAATTTGAAACTATTATGATTGGGACCATAGCTATCAAGGTTGAGGTAACATACTCATTAGTGGAATACAAAGTTTTGTCTCATATGCAATTGTTTTGGTAGCAAGACTTGATCAACCTTGCTAAAAAAAGGATTCCATTGAACAAAACAATGTTTTCATTATGATTATCTTCGTTTATTTCTATCCTTTGTATTTTAGTTTTTTCTTTCGTTTAGTTTTCTTTTTGCTGTTAGTTGCTTGCATGCTAGAACTTTTGTAGTTCTAGACTTGTTTTGTCCTTGCATCCTGTTTCCAAAAGAAAAAAAATCTATCTATCAGAAAAATCATTCTTCTATTTTTGAAAAATGCCCAAAAATAAAGTGTCTCGAAAAATTCCAGAAAATTCATATTAAATTTTTACATGAAAAAAGGGCAGAGGAGTACCTGGTAGGTACCAGGGAGCCCACTAGGCAGGCACACCATGTGGTGGCGCGGCCAGCCCTGGGTGGCGCCATGCCCTGGTGTGGGCCACCCCTGGCCCTCCACTACCTCTCTCGCCTGCCACTTTCTTCTCTCTCCCGAGTAAGCTCCAGTTCATAGCTCGAAATCGCGTTCTCTCTATGCTTGCCCTCGATTTCTTCGATATCTTTTTTCAGCCTATCTTTCTTGTTGAAATTTGGAGCAATTGTTCCCTGGTATGTGACTCCTCCCCTTGTCCAAGTAGATTTGTGTTTAGTGGATTATATGTTGAGTATTTTGCTGTTGTAGGTGACTAGTTATGAGAGCTTGTGAGCTTGTTTGATGCTTAGGGATATAGATTTGATGCATGTTTAGGCCTCTTGCAAGTCCCTATGAGTAGAATCCTTCATTATATTTACTTTGCAATCACTTGTTTAATAGGAGTTTAAATTTCAGAATAAAAGATGAGTGAGCACCACCTAAACCAACATGAGCTTTGGGTGCCTGAGGTCATGAAGGTCCATCGGGAGGAGGAAGTTTTTCCCTCCATTTATCCATGCCCTGACTTCATGAGAGCTGCATGAATTCTACAAGATTTCCACACTTTGGTTTCTAATGCAGGGTTAGAGCGCTCTCTGGAAGATGAACCTTGTCAATTTGTTAAGCTAACCATGTATGTGGTGCATGATTTCAAATTTAGTCACTCTTTGCCTAACCCCATGGTCCATTACAAAATTTACAATATTGTTGTCAACCTTTCTCTTGGTGATTTTTGTGCAGCTATTAAGGTACCTCAATGGGGATCATGTAGGAAGATTAAAGAAAGACTTGAACTACTCATGGATTTATATGTAGAAATTTGCCAAGGGGGTAGCTTCTCGAAGGAGAATGGAAAAATCCATAACCTTCATCTTCCCTCCATTCGCTACTTTGCCTACTTTATTGCCAAGTGTGTTCTTGCTAGGAAAACTGCCAATAAGTTATCGTCGTTTGATCTAGCATTTATCTCTGCTGCTCTTAGACGAGATAGGTCTTACAACTTGGGTGCTTTGATAGCTTTCTGTCTTGCTGCTAACCGTGAGAAAGGTGGAATTTGTGGAGGCCTCATTGCTTCTCGTTTACTAGCATTGCATGGTTTAGTGCCTCATCATCTAGACCTTCAGTTTCCCATAGAGAGGCTTGATTTTAATTCCATGATACAGCATAAATTTGTTTCCTCGTGGGCTAGTATGAGTAAGTTATCTTATGAAATAACCTTTCTCAAAGCTGGTTGGAGAAAGAGCAAGTCCGAACGTCTTGTTCTTTTGCCTGCACCTGTTTTGTTTAACCTTGATAACAGGGAAGGATGGTCCCTCACTGAGGAGGAGCTTGACACGTACTTGGGAGAGCTCTCCCAACAGGAGAAGGACACTAGAAGGGAGGTCACGGATGATTCGGTCCAGCCCTTGAATGTGGGAGAGTCTTCATATCAGCAGCCCGCTTATGATTGGGGAGCTTCTTCTTCTCATGGGCCTAGCTACGACCATTCTTACCAAGAACCGCCCGCTTGGAACCCCTATTCGTACATGGATTGATACCCACTTTGGCCAAAAGCCTAAGCTTGGGGGGAGGTACGCCGACACCGCACTCATCTCCATATCATGTTGCATCGATTCTTTGTATATTCATGCTTTCGTTCTGTTTTTAGTTTTCGTTCTTCTTTGCTTTTGCTTTCTAAGACACAAAAAGACCAAAAATATTTTTGTTGTTTCTCTTTGGTTTGCTTCTTCTTTTTTCTTTGGTTTGCTTGTTCCTTTTTGCTTTGTTTGAACTATTCGAAAAACCCAAAAAGATTTTGCTTTGCTTGTTTTTCTCTTTTGGTTTTTTGTTTAAAATCGAAAACACCAAAAATATTTGTCGTTCTTCTTTGGTTTTTGTGAGTTGGCTACAGGGTTCAGCAGTTCTTAGTGGATTATTGGTTTCATATTATTATTCAAGCCATACAAGTAAAGAGCAATAATGAGGACTAATGACAACTTGAGGCATGGTAAGAGGCTGGTAACGAACTCTGTTTGTCTTCATTTTTGTACATATACTCATCTTTGTGAGCTTGCTTAGTCCGTTCATGTAAGGTGTATGTTATCTTTGAATGCTTAGTAGTTCTTGCTTTCTTGTGATTAGCTCCAGCCCGCTAATAGTTTGTAGCATGTCTCATGAATGTTTGCTTGCATTACTCTATTCATAAATTGGTATGACACTGTGGTATCCTCCTCTGAATGTTTCATTTGATCGACTTGGCACATGCTCACGCATGCACATGACTGTAATAATCAGTTAAGCCTTGACGAATTATTTTGCCTTGAGGATCATGAATTATTTTCATAACATGAGTAGTCTTGTTTTGTTGCAAGCATGATAATGACAGCTATTGCTCTCTCGTTTGTCGCTCCCTTACTATTGCTAGCCTTCACTTCCACTGAGTGTTTTACTCATGTTTCCAACTCCCTAAACCAAATATTTCCAAAGTTTCCACCATACCTACCTATTAGCATCATTTGCTATCTTCCGTGCATATTCAATATGCCTTGTTTTCTTCCGAATAAAATGTTTGCTTGTTATGAGAAAGTTAGTTAGTAAAGCTCTCACGAACTTGATGGCAAACTTTATTTTCTGCACTTAATAAACCTGAACCATTGCGTCCTTCTTTGTTGTGCATATGCTTGCGCTTTATGAGTTGAAGTTAGCAGAACCATGTATCATGGGGACCGCTTTCAGCGCTTCATAGGTACTTTGTACTTAGTTGATATCATGTTCTTTTGCTTATGGATCCCGGTGGTGTGAAATAAAAGTGGAACTTGTAAGATCATGGAGTTTGTATGTATGTTAGAGAAACGCCTGGGCCGCTAGCCTAAGCCATGCCTAATCATGGTGGAAACTTGCAGCATAACCATAATGAGCATTCTATGAAGCATCCTCAATAAAAATCTATGCACATAGTAAAGAAGATCACTGAGATGCTCATTGTCTGCTTGCCTTGTATTTTGATTATGGGATAGCTCCCGTGCCATGTGCAAGGGGTACCCCGTTGGCGGTTCTCTATGATACGTATGTACTTACAATGACAAGAGCTTACTTGTGACTGAAGTTGAGTAGCACGAGGATCGGTCTTCGTAAGTAAGGGGCATGAGACTTCAATTTATAACTTGTCAAGCATATCCACTTAGTTGTGTCACTTTCACCTTAACCACATTAAAGATTCTTATGATAGGGGCAATGAGATCTCAAAGCTAACAAGTACCATACTTTCAGCATTTGGAAGCCTTTCAAAATTATTCAAAACCTTTTTCTTCTACTTGTTGAGTCTCCACATATTTTTTGAGCACCTTCTTGAGAGCATTAGTTGTCATTTTTTGTGTTTGTTCCATTACTTGATTACTTGTGTTATGACTTTGATGCTTGTATCTTTGATATCTTTACTTCTAGTCATCACTTGAACTTCAGAGGTGCCTTAGCATTCATAATCAAAGGCAAGCGAGATACCACTCTATCATGCCTTTCTATGAGCATTGTAATGTTGCTTATGTTTGTGCTTCATGCTACTTATTATTCTTGAGTTGGAATCTCTTCATAGCTTGCAATGACTATTAAGTAGACTCAGTTGCATACTCTTTATTATGAATTGTCTAGGTAGTTGATCACATTGCTGAGAATATTTACATCATATGAAGCAAATGTGTTCGTGAAAGTTCTTTTATCGCACTCAGTTTTCAACTGAATTGCTTGAGGACAAGCAATAAGCTAAGCTTGGGGGGAGTTGATACGTCCAAAACGTATCTACTTTCCCGAACACTTTTGCTATTGTTTCTCCTCTATACTTGTGTGATTTGGATGCAACTAATGCGAACTGACACTGTTTTCAGTAGAATTGCCTTGGTGTCTACTTTTTGTGCAGAAAATCAACTATCAGGAAAAATCCTGGAAAATATGCCAAAAATCCTATTTCACCCGAAGACTCCAGGAGCCAGAATACGAGACGGAGAAGAGCCCTGGGGTGGCCACACCACCTGCTGGCGCGGGCCAGGCCAGGCCGCGCCAGGGGGTGGTGTGGGCCCCCCAGGCACCCCCTCGACCTCTCTCTTCGCCTATAAGGAGACTTCTGACCTAAAAACTTCGGGGGGTTCGACGTTTTTCCAGAAGGAGTTCCGCTCTTCCGCCACCACCAGATTCCATGAAACAGCACCAGAAACTCCGTTCTGGCACCCTGTCGGGACGGGGAATTGGAGGAGATCATCGCCATCATCATCACCATCGCTTCTCCATCGACCATCCATGTTTCCCCCATCTATGAGTGAGTAATCCACCGTTGTAGGCTATGGGGATGGTAGGGATTGGATGAGATCGTTCATCTATTGGCATCAGATTGTTAGGGCATAGTGCCTAGTATCTCTATTAGTGCTTTTGACTTTGTTGCAACCTTAGTGTGCTTAATGCTTGTCACTAGGGACCGAGTGCCATGATTTCAGATCTGAACTTATTATTGATTCATCATGATAGTATTGTTTTGGGTCTTATCTACAAGTTGTTTACACACGTCGTTGTCCGGAACTTATGGTCCCGAAGTGACAGAAATCGGGGTAGCCGGAAGGGAAAGGCTTTGATGTGAGGATCACGTGTGTTCACGGAGTGTTAATGCTTTCCTCCGGTGCTTTATTAAAAGGAGCATCTTAATTGCCAGTAGTTCCCTAGAGGCCCAGCTGCAAACAGGCTGGCAGGACAAAAGATGTTGTGCAAGTTCTCATTGCGAGCACGTATGACTATATATGGAACACATGCCTAGGATTTTCTAGTACTTGGATGCTTTATCTTATTTATCTGCAATTGCCCTATGTTCTGATTGCTATGTGAATTGTCTTATCCATGCAACGCCCATCCATCCATCCCTATGCCTACCGCACTCGAATCCCACTGTTTACTGCTTTTGTTACTATTGTCTTTGCTTTACTATTGTTGCTGCTTTACTATTCCTACTACAAAACTGTTGCTACTGATAAACTGTTGTGAGCAAGATTGTTTCCAGGTGCAGCTGAATTGACAACTTAGTTGTTAAGGCTGATAAGTATTCTTTAGCTCCCCTTGTGTCGAATCAATAAATTGGGTTTCACTTCCCTCGAAAATACTGCGATACACCCCTATACTTGTGGGTCATCAGACAGCAGGAGGTCTACAACAATTAGGATCATCTCCCATCGACAGCATTGCATGTGACCCTAAAGATGGAGCCACTACTACGTTTATTTTCTACTACTTGATTTATATTAAGACTGGATCATGAGATCCTTTATTTGTAAGACCTTTATTATGGTTTGTAATGGATGATGTACTGTGGTACAATTCTGTTATGTCTCGCAAAAATGGTAATCCTGGGATTGAGAGGTATGGCATAACATGCATCTGGGATTAAAAATCCGGGTGTTGACACTATTTTTCTGGCAATTACATTACTCGGGGGGATACACCACCCTTTGTAACCTCGTTACACGAATAGCACAGTATCCCGAGTAGCTGATGCACTATCAATCAAACCCTTAGAAAAATCAACCCAGTTGCAATGCACCTGACAGGTTGACAAGGTGCTGAGATGAATATACGTTAGGCTAACGAAAAGGAACTGTAGAGTATAATACACTGGAAAAATATACAAGCTAGCAAGCTCTTTACATATCAACGGGTATAAAAAACACACCCGACACAATTCTATGAACTTTACAACACCTATGAATTTCCTGTGCAGGACAATATCATCCTACTACTGCAAAAGGAGAACATTGGTCTGCTCCTCAAAGAAATCAACAATATCTTCAGCTGGCCGGTCAACCGCCTAGTAGTGTGGCACCATATTCTAGGACATCCCTTCTGGCGTAGGCGGTCCAGCGGCAACAGCCACGACATCCACATCTTGCTGATGCAATCGAACAAGCGCCAACGCATCCTTGGCACCTGCGACCAGGTGTTGGTGCACGCACTCGCGGATCACGCTGATATCTTGAAACTTTGCCAATAGAGCTAACAAGCTTGAAGTCACCACGTCTAGGGGAAACATCGCCTGAAAGATATGCCTAAGGAACGAGTATGCCTTCTTCAAACACTAAAGCACCCGCGAGGCACGATCCTGCAGCGTCGCCAATGCGACTGCGCAGTCATGGTCCACCCAGAAGTAACCGCTAGCTTGCAGCTGCTCCTGGGTCAGATTATGCAGGCAAATGGCAACCCGATCCCTCTCATCCTGCGAATGACGCTAACAACTACAAGAAGTGAAGCAAAGCATAAGACAGAGCATCGCTGCGAATGGCCAAAGAAAAGGATAAGAAGATAGAGAGATAACACTTAAATTGCTCGTTCAGCTGTGCAACTTCGTCCAGGAGATACTTCTCACGCATGCTGGCCTTCTCAGCCTTCGACTTCCATACATCCGCAATACCTCGGATCACAGGCAATTCTTGCTCCAACTGCTTCATGCGATCGTGCAGTCGCGCAAGCAGCGACAACTCCTCCACTATTGAACATTGTCGCGCCATAGTTTCATTGGTGGGAGGAGAGCCAGGAGGACCACTCGAAGGACCCTATTACAGCCAAACAAGAGGCAAATAAGACCAAGTATAAATTAACAAGGAGTGCACTCAAGTTCAATGAAGTATCAAAAGGGGTACCCCCACAAAATAAGGTTCATCAGAAGGGAGGCTAAGCTATTACAGATGGTAGCTAAGGAATGCTCTGCTTTTTCGATTTTGACTTCGGGGGCTTCCTCGAATCTGTGGCAGTCTCTGATGCCACATACTTCCCAGTTGTAGCCCCAGATGCCGCACCCTTCGCACTCTTCAATCACCGCAGCTCAGCCAAATAAGCAGCGACTATATCAATGAGCCGAGGCCCATACTTACTGCAACTAGTGGCGAAAGGCTGAAAGACTACCTGTTAGCCATCCACAGAGACCGGCATCATCGAGGAGATCTCACTAGGGTCCAGCTCCACGCTGTGGGCTTGCGCAATTGCGAGTGCCATGGTTGTGCCAACTGACTGGTGCGCATTCTTGAAGTCCATCGGGATGCCCTCTTTGAAGGACTCCACCAGGCCGTCAAGATTCTCAATTAAATTAGCATTGGGAGCCATCTCCTCTCGAAGGCGACTCATCATGCCCTTGGCATTTCCAAGTGTGTCTTGGAGAGAGACATTGCGGTCCTCGACTACGGCTACGGCACCGGCCAAGGCATCCACGCGGGCCAAGTCCTGGGCATCAAAGCTCATGCCGGCGCCATCTGAAGAATACACATATCAGCATAATATCCTGAAGGAAAACGCACTGGAAAACGCAAGTGAGACAGTGTGATACCTGAGAGCGCTTTCGTGATGGACAAGAGTTCTTCTACGAACAACTTTTCCCTCTCAGCACTGGAGGAACGAAACTCTTCCTCGCCCTTTTGCGACTCCTTCAGAGCCTCGACTGCCTCTTCACGTTTCATCTCCATCGTGGCAAGTCCTTTTTCAACGGAACTGACGTGATGAAGAAGTTCACTATGTTCACCTGCAGGGAACAAAAACGGCAAAGCCTAAGGCTCAGCAAACTCTACACAAGAAAAATAGAAAGGAAAGTATAACACTGACCTTCGACGGCGCGATGGCGGTTATCCAGCATAGCACGCTGTCGACCCAAAGAAATGATTTTCTCCGCAAGGCGAGTAGCATTCTTCACAATAGGCTACAAGACAAAAGAAGTAGTGTGAACATCAAAAGACGAAATTCGAGTGCCAATGGCAGGAAGAAAACTCACGTGTTCCTCCAGGGATAACTTGATGCTCCCTAGCATGGGGGGATCTCGAGGAATTAGCACCGGAGTGGGCCACCACAAGAGAAGAAGAAGACCGCACTATCACCTCCTTGTTCTTGGAGTCTGCGACTCCGGACTCCTTAACAAATTGGCAGTCATCAGAGGACGACGACGCCGTTTGGCTGCAAAATACCCAGCACCACCTCAGAAGGGAAAGACTTTGAGAAAGAGAAGATGCACTCACAAATGTGAAAACTTACCCATCAAAATTCTCGAGGTCAAAGGAATCACCAGACGACTCCTTCAGCAACCTCAGCTTCTTCCGAGAGGGAGGAGCCATGGCACACACAGGTACGGAGGGAATTGGCTCGTCCACAACAGTAGAAGGATCCTCCGGCGTCATCGGTGAGGAAGCATCCGAACCCTTGTTGTGGGAACATTTGCGAGTCCTGTGCCTGCTGGACTCGGGGGCTTTCTGCTCCTCTCCAATAGGGACGGTGGAGCCCGACTCGTCCTCTTCTTCTGCCTTGCACGGAATTATTCCTTCAGGCTGAGGAGGCAAATTGGCTGCTACTTTCCAGTCCTAGAATCAGAAGATGCATTAGTATATAAAGCACCTAACAGGCAATCGAAAATCAAGAAAACTTCAAAGAGAAGATCCACCTCAGGTGCAGCATTGCTGGCGCAGAATGGAGGCACGACTGAATCTCCCGAGAGATCCTCCTTGGTGGTGTACTTGGTCACCAGCCGCAACCTCCTGTCCACTTCACCAGAAGAAATTCCCTCCGCAGAGATGCAAGTGACATCACCAGTACCAATCCAGCGGAACATCGGGTGTACTTTGGCCTATAGAGGTTGTACGCGGCGACACATCCATGTGCGAATGAGCTCTGTGCCGCCTACTTTTTTGCCTATGCGGTGTTCGAGGTTGCAGACACGCTGATATAGGGTCTCTATTTCCTCGACTTCTCCGGGCATAACAACGTTCTTCCAGGATCTCCTCCTCTTGCAGGCCGCCACTGGATTGAAGGGTGCGTGTCCGTAGTGCTCTCCATCGGCCTTCTAGTAGCGGATGTAGAACCACTTATTCCTCCACCCTTGGACATATTTGGTGAGATTGATGGTGAAGTAGGTGACATTGGAGTCAATGTGGATCCCATAGCCTCCTATATCATAGACTATCGAACCCGATCCCGACTGACGTTTGACCTTAAAGAGTTTTTTGAAGAGGCCGAAGTGTGGCTCTATTTCGAGCCAGCACTCGCAAAGAGTAATGAAATATGCGATGTGGAGGATAGAGTTTGGGGATAGCTGGTGCATCTGGAGCCCGTAGAAGCAAAGAAGACCCCTAACAAACGGATGAAGGCGAAGAAAAAGACCACGAATTATGAACGCAAGGAACATCACTCGAAAACCCGCAGGAGGACTAGGGATTACCTCATTGCCAGGAATGTGAGAGTCATCCTCCGCAGCAGAGAGTGCTCCATCACGGTGTTGGGTGAACAACTCTGATGGCTTGATAGTAGATGGGCGCCATGACCCATTGGTGACACGAGTCCCCGCGCCCTTCTTCTTCACCGCCGTGGCAGCATCACTGGTGCCCGTGGTGGCAGCGCTTTTCTTCTTGGCCGCTATAGCGGCGGAGGATCCCTTCTTATTGCCCATCTTGCGTTGGCGGTGCGAGCGCAAGAAGTAGCGCGGGAAGGTACGGAGTTGGTCCATCGCCACAGAGGAGATGCGAGCAATGGAATACCAAGAGCAGCAATGGCGGAGGTGAGCGAGCAAGAAGAAGATGTAGGGAAATTACCACACAGTGAACCCCTACTTAACCTCACAGCAGATGCCATCCAACGACCAGGAGAAAATCAACCCGACGCGTGCCACACATCAACGTCGACGCGTGGCAAGGGTAATCCAGGAAGCGTCACCCCACTCTGCCCATTCCACGTGAGAATCGAGGATACATAGTTAAACCAGAAGATTATGCACGCCTGGTCAAGTCCAAGTCAGAAAATGGGACCCACTACTCGTCACTGATACGTTGTAAACATACCTATAATTTTTGATGTTCCATGCTTGTTTTGTAAACACTTTGAGGTATTTTTATATGTTTTCTGGGACTAACCTATTAACAAGATGCCACAGTACCAGTTGCATGTTTTCTTCTGTTTTTGGTTCCAGAAAAGGCAGAAAATCAATATTTTCGGAATTGGACGGGACAAATGACAATATGCCTATTTTTCTCGGAGCAACACGGAAACACAAAGCAGAGACGGAGTAGGGCACCATGGTGGGCACACCATATGGTGGCGCGGGCTATCCCTAGCCGCGCCACCAGGTGGTGTGGGCCCCCTGGCCGCCCACCGACCTGCCTCTTCTCCTATAAGATGCCTCCCGATGAAAAAACCCTAAATCATGAAGCCTCCAGCCACGAAAAGTTCCATAGTGCCGCCGCCACTGAAGAGGAGATTCGGGGGACAGAAAGTCTCTATTCCGGCACCCTGCGAGATTGGGAAGTGCCCCCGAAGCCATCTCCATCGATCTCCACCACCATCTCCATCGCCGTTGTTGATTCCCATGATGATCAGGGAGTAGTTCTTCCTCGAGGCTAAGGGTTCTACCAGTAGCTATGTGTTCATCTCTCTCTATGCATGATCATATTATGATCATGAGCTTTGTAATCAAGTATATCTACTTTGCTACTCAAGTGCTTTAATAGATCTCTGCTCTCCCCATGTGTGTGAAAGTGATAGTGTGCACACCATGGTGGCACTTACGCTAGAGATTACAAATACTTGTTATGAGTTATATTTGGAGTTGGATGTTTCTATGAAATTGTGGTGTTTGTTGGAACCATCTAGATCTCAAGGTGATAGTGTGGGGTTATCTAGATGGGGAAAGTGAACTTTGAGGTGTGCTGTTATAGCCCTACCATGGATTAGAGTATCTAACCGGTGAGTAGATCAGAGTAGTATCATGAAGAGAAGATATTTATATGAGAGTGTTCACTAGCGAAAGAATGATCCCTATGCCTTGTTTCTAAACATTGAAACACCGTTTGCAACTAGATCTATTACACGTCTCTTCCACGCCATCAAAGCTATTTTCTGGCACCGTTACCACTTATAATTATCCATACCACTTGTATTTCACTATCTCTTCGCCGAACTAGTACACCTATACACCTGACAAGTGTATTGGGTGTGTTGGGGACACAAGAGACTTCTTGTATCTTGATTGTAGAGTTGCTTGAGAGGGGATACCTTTGACCACTTCCTCCCTGAGTTCGATAATCCTTGGGTAATCCACTTAAGGGAAACTTGCTATTTTCTGGCGCTGTTGCCGGGGAGGTAAGGTAAAAGGTACTCACGTCCTCCGGTGAGAGTGCTCGAAGTTATGTCCTTTAGATTCTGCAATTTTGTCTTTTTTGTTTCTTGTTTTCACTAGTTAGGCTTAATGGAAAACAACAACAAAATTATAGAGCTTTTTAGTATTTTCCTAATGTAGAACATGAATTGTCTGAAAAGAAAATTAAAAAAACCATGGAACTTTCTTTGCATGCTAATAGCAATGTTATTAGTATGAATCTTTTGAACACCTTTGTTACTAATGCTATGGAAACATCTAAGCTTGGGGAAGTTAGTTTTTATGAAAATGATCCCTTTAGTTCCCCAGCTTTAAAGAAGAAAATTTGCTCTGATGATATTTTATCTCCCATATGTGGTAATTATAATGATACTTGTCATATTTTAAATCCACATACTGAAAGCATCTCTTTTAAAATACCTATAAAAATTGTTGAACGTGTTATGAACAACTGTTATTTGGGAGATGGAACTGTCTATCCTGGTGATCATTTACTCTTTATACACGAATTATGCGAGTTGTTCAAGTGTGCAGGTATTTCAATGAACCAAGTTAAGAGGAAGCTATTCCTTTTTTCACTCAAGGGCAAAGCAAGGGAGTGGTATGAGCTACTAGATGATCCTCGTCATTTGGAGTGGAAGGAACTTGAATCTCTCTTTTACTCTAAATTTTATCCTCCTCATGAAATTCATAAAGATAGGAATTACATTTATAATTTTCATCCACATGATGGAGAAAGTATTGCCCAAGCATGGGGGATATTGAAGTCACTAATGCTCAAATGTCCCATTCATGAGCCCTCCAGTAATATTGTTTTTAATAATTTCTATGCAAGGCTTTCAGGACATTACAAGACTATCTAGATACTTGTTTAGAGGGATCCTTCACAAGTAAGGATGTCAAAGCTAAGTGGGATCTTCTTGAAACAATTCAAAGCAATAGCGAAGATTGGGATAACAACAAAGGTAAAGAACCAGGTATAAACTATGACTATGATTGCATTAAGTCTTTCGCTGAAACTGCTGATTTTCAAGAGCTTAGCGCTAAATATGGTCTTGATCCTCAAATTCTTATTGATTGTTTTAGATCCTTTGCTTCTCATATTAATGATCCTAAATAAAAATGGGACATGTATCATGAGCCTTTTAAACACACTTGCATGGAAAATGAAATTGTTATTAATGATAGCAATAAACATGCTCAAACCTCTTAAAGTACTATTTTCTTATAAGCATGTTAAATTTTGTGGAATACATAGACCTTGTGAGAATAATCAAATTGAAGAAGAATATTGTATCACCCACAGGAATGAAAAAACTAGAACGTGGTATAGGGCTCTAAATGATCTTGGTAAAAAAGTGTGTGCCCTCTATCCTTTTATTTGTGAACTTTGCATTAAAGTGGGTCATTTGAATTTTCAATGCTCAGGCCATAATAATAGCCCTTCTAATCCAATGAGTACTGCAAATTTGTATTGTGATGACATGATCACTCCTAATCAGCATGATGAACTTACATTATTTTTGGGGTGTGAAGAGTTATCAAGAAAAACTTTTTTGGTAGATATGAGTGCTTTTGGTATGAATAGTGTCATGCATGGTTGTCATCTTTATTGTGTTGATAATTTCCACACAAATACTTACATACAAAATATTATAAAAGATAAGATTTTACCAAAATATAACAGGACTAATATGTGTTTTGATCTTATTAATGAAAAGAAGGAATCCTCCAAAGTTTCTTCTATTGTCTCTAACAATAAACTAGGGTATATGGAGAAGCTTACTTTCAAGCCTGTCCCTCCTAAAGAGAAGAAGAAAAGAAGAAGAGGAGGAGTAAAAGGATAGAGGAAACGGTATTTTCCCCTAAGAATGTTGCTCCTATTATAGTTTTTGATGAGTCTGAACTCGATGATGTTCCTATGCCTATTACCTATAGTAGTGATCATGATTGGGAAAAGCACACTACTTTTGATATTGAAAATCTCTTTGGTACCAATTCTGAAAATGATGATATTAATAATTGTTGTACTATTAGTGTTATCCATGTTCCTTCCAATGATGATACGTTTACAAATGAACACACTTTGGAAGATAACTATTCTATTGCTTATACTATACCTCCAATATATGATGATTGCAATGATGAATATGATATTTTCAGTACACCTACTATTGAGGAGGAAATTAATTATGATTACAATATGCCTCCTATTTTGATGATTATGGTGATGAGAATAATAATGATAGCTATTTTGTTGAATTTGCTCCCACTACAATTAATAAGAATGACTATGCCTATGTGGGGAGTATTAATTCTTTTATGCATGCGGCTCATGATAAGAATGTTTCATATGATAGTTGTATTGTTAATTTTATTCATTATGCTACTGAAAGTTATCACGAGAGAGGGAAACATGGTTTTATGCATCTCAATAATATTAAGTTTCCCCTCTTTATATTGAAAGTCTTGAAGTTGCACTTGCTTTGCTTTACTATGCTTGTTGCTTTGTGCTTTCATGACTTGTTTCTTTACAAGATTAATATGCATAGGAAGTGGGTTAGACTTAAATGTGCTTCTAATTTGCTTCTTGATGCTCCCTTTTACTTCAATTCATATTTCTTATGTGAGCATCTTCTCAAACTATCATGCCTAACTTAAAGGCGTTAAAGAAAATTACTTATTAGAAGATAACCCAAAAGTTTTATATGAGTCTTGGAAGTTATTACTTCAGTAATAACCTCTCCTTATACTTTTTATTTTCTTTTTGTGCCAAGAGTAACCTCTAATTAGAGAGAAGTAATGATTGGGAAAGTTGCTGTCCCGAAACAGATTGCTGTGCTTCACCGTAAAAATTCGTGTAAAATCTCTGTACGTCATTTTGAGGCGTGAATTTTTGTGCTTCTGACCCAGGTTGTTATCTAACTTTCGTTAGTTCAACACTTTTTCATTTGAGCAACATAAGGTTTTCGAAAAAAATTGGTTTTTACCTTCTGGTCTGTTTTGACAGATTTCTGCCATTATTTGCATTTGCTTCTTGTTGGTTCCTTTTTGAGTTCTTTTGGGGAACTGAGCTTTTTGAGGGAATTTCTCCAGTAACTTGTGTTTTAATGGAAGTTTTATTGGTGTTGAAACTGAACCTAAATACTTATTATCTTCAATGCACTAATGTTGCTAATAAAGATTGTGTGAAGTTTTGTATGAAGGAAAAATTTCAGGTGTATGGAGAGAATGAAGTAATGAGATGAAGAATGGACTAAAGCTCAATCTTGGGGATGCCACCCCATGTCACCCCAAGAAATATTCAAGAGGTACAAGCGTCAAAGCTTGGGGATGCCCAAGGCATCCCCTTCTTCATCAATAAAAATCTCAGGTTTCTTCCAAACACTTCATTTTTATTGTTGCATGCATAGTTGTGTTGTTCTTGGAGCGTCTTCATTTTTGCTTTTGGTTTTCGTTTGCTTGGTTTGCTTAGTTTTCTGAAAAAATTGGTTGGACCCCCTCTTTCTTGCATTAGTTTTCAAATAGTTTGGTTTGGGTTGGAAAAGAGTAGGAAAGTTCATGCTTAAGTGGTAAAGAGAGCTTGTTTTTGACTGTGGCCTATGCTTTGTCATGCCATGCTTGATATTGTTTTGTCTTTATGCTTAGTGATCTTTGCTGTAGCATGACATGTTATAAACAATTGAGATTTCTTAATGTTCCTTTGAAGAATCATGCGTTGTTTTAGCATATTAAAGCATAGTATTGTGGTATTCTCCTTTGATGCTTTATTTGGGTTGACTTGGCACATGCTCACATCATGTTATGACTATACCAAGTCACCATAGCCATTATGATCATTTATTTTTCAACTTGTAATATCACTTTATGCTTTAATTAATGATGTTTTGTTGCTTTGCATGATTATGGCAATTATTGCTCTCTTAGTTGGTCGCTCCCAGTCTTTTACTAGCCTCCATAACCAAGTATGAGTTCCACTCATGCATACAACTCCAAATAAAACCAAGTTATCCAATAAGTCCACCATACCTACCTATTAGCATTTTCTATTACAAGCATATTTCATGTTTTTATCTACCTTCTGAATCAAACTTGTTCTGAGAAAACTAGTGATTAAAGCTCTCACGAACTTGATGGCACACTAATAAACTTGAACCATTATGTCATCTATGTTGTATATGCTTGCACTTATATGTTGGGGATTAGCAGAACCATGCTGTCATGGGGAATGCTTTCAACATTGCACTTGTACATTATACCCAGTTGATATCATGCTCTTTTGTTTATGGATGTCGTTAGTGTGAAATGAAAGGGGAGCATGTAAGTCCATGGAGTTATGTATGTGTGTTAGAGAAACGCCTGGGCCACCGGTCTAATCCATGCCTAATCATGGTAGAAACCTGCAGCGTAACCATAATGAGCTATCTATGAAGCATTCTTCTTATAAAAAAAGAGACAGATATTGAGAAAAAGAAAAAAAGAGATATGAGAAAAGAGGAAAGAGAGAAAAAGCACCATTTTTCCCATGGTAAATAAGAAGATTGCTGAGATGCTGGTTGTCTGCTTGCCTTGTCATTTTGATATGGGGATTCTTCCGTGTCATCGGGCAAGGGGTACCCCGTTGGCGGTTCTCTATGATACACATGTACTTACTATGACAAGAACTTACCGGTAACTAAACTTGAGTAGCATGAGGAGCGGCCCTCGTATTCAAGGGACATGAGATTTCCAACTTATACTTTTTCAATCATATACTCCATAGTTTGTTCACTTTAACCTTAATCACTTCAAGATGCTTATGATAGGGGCAATGAGAGCTGAAAGCTAATAAGTACCATAATTTTTGGAAGCTCTTTATGAAACTTGAATCCCTGCTTCCTTCTATGAAGGCCTTTCTTCCACTTTTATATTTAGTCTCCACCTTATATCTTTATGCACCTATTGAGAGAGCATAGTGGCCATTCTTAGTTTAATGTGCATTGTCCAAAGACTTGTTGATTGATGCATAACTTTGATATTGCTTGTTATTAAACTATTTGTATCTAGTCACCCTTATAAACTTTAAAGGTGCCCTATGCATTTATGTTTGCTACTCTATGAGGGACAAGATGAATGCCACTATGCTATGTCTTCTTTATGTGAAACAAACAAACGTATTGCAAAGCATTGTTATTCATGAAGCTTTTGTTTGTGCCTTTTCTTGTTACAACATAGTTGCTATGTCTTATTGTTAGAACTTTATCTTTCATGCTATGTTGAAGTACTATGATCCCAGCTATCAATGTTTTACAAATACTTTGATCAAGTTTATGATGGTGATTGAAGCTTCTCTTAACTTGGTGGAACTGAAGTATATCATCAAGTTGACTGCGATAAGTTTCCATATGACCTTTGTAAAACTTTACCTTTGGGTAATATAATTTGATCTAAGGGTAGATCAAATGTAATAAAACTATGTCACAACACACTACTCAATAAGGAGTACTAGATCTTCTAGAGATCATGACATGGAATTCCATGCAATAAGTCAAGGATGAATACTTAATATTCTAAAGATGATATCATGGTATTATCTACCACAAACCTTGAATACCAAGTTAAGTATATAACTTAAGTAAAGAAACTCTATAACTAAATCTTGATACACTTGATTGCCATATTGATTCCTACCATGGGTATCATGGTAGTTCTTAAACATCAACTCTTGTCACGAATAAGAGTAGAAGAAAGTTAGCCCAAGACCATTCAGCACATACCCTTAATATCATATTAAGAGATGACATTCCTATTTAACCAAGTCCTAGTGTCAATCGATCATCAATATTGAGTGATCAATTCCTGACCTATAACTTATTGACTCATAGTATTTGACATATTAAGTTAACCTTCCAAAGACCTTAAGTAAATTAAAAAGAAGAAGGAACTAGTATGGTAGAGTATGCCATCATCAATGTAATGTGATCCTTGGTGGAGATCAAACCATCTAATGTTGGACGAGATAACTCACTCATGAGTTAACTAGAAGAAGTACCTAAAACTAAGAGTTAACTAATACTTGAGAAGTTATAAGAAAGTTAGAAATGATAGAATATCAAATAGTAACCTTGTTAAAACAATTAGATACAGTTATGGACTAAGCCCCTTAACAAGATAAACTTTATAAAGACACTTATACAAGTCTACTATTTAGTGTTAATAAATCTTGATCAGACAATTAGAATCCTAAGCTTAGCATGAGAAAAGGATGGTGGTCATTATTCTCAAGTCACTTTAGAATAGATAACCAGTTGATGAAGAAGAGTTGTGAGTATGCCAAATTAGGAAAAAACCTTATTAAGCTGAATCATCTAGCTTGATTATGATGAGTCAGGCTAGAGTTTGATGAAGTATATAATATGAGTTGTATGGAGTAGTTGGAGACATAGTACTTTAACTAAGCTAGTACAAGAACAAACTTGTATTATGGGAGTAGTACCATACCTATTCCAGAGGATTGATATCCTTTGTTATATATAGTGAGGATTGTAGTCTTGCAACCCTTGGTGGCAGTTGCAAGATGGAATTAAAGGAATTAATGGATGGAGTTAGAAGTAGATGCATTGCTGGATTCATTGAGGGTAGTTTATAATTGGAATTTGTATATATATACTAGGATAAGAATGAAGGAGTAATGTTGAAGTAGCATGACCATGTAATCATATGATGATTGATATGGTGAAGTCAGATGATTGACTTATTAAGGAAGATGTGATCTTTGTGAATAAGATAAGAGAGATTTATAGAGTATATTTAGGAAAGGAATTCCTTATCTAAAGATAACCTTAGTGAGGTATTAACGTAAGGATTCTTTAGAAGCCTTAACCAAGATCATATCAAACCATGAGAAGACCCATGTCTACCTCTTTGTTTAACATCCTAGGATAAAGAGGGTAGTTAAACCAATTCCTAGTTTTAGGTAGCCAATGGATAATATCTCTTAGTCAAATGAAATGTGTAAGAGATAAGTAGAATATCAGTTGAGAGTATTGATGCAAGCCTTGTCCACCTTATTATCTTAAATCTTAATAGAAACCTAGACCCATGAACCATTAAGACCACATTAAGAATTAATCTTTATACCTCACTCTAAGTTGAGATATCATTCAGGATTATAAATTCTGGATCAATCCTTAAACCTTGATCCCTAGCAACATTCATTAATAAACATGAGGGTAGTGTATCGTCTAGGGTCCATAGTAAGTGTGTTATTAGAAACCCTAAATAGATGTTGCTGGGAATTGAGATCACTTGTATCACATGAATGATAATGGTTGTACACCATTATATAATAAACTTCTACCAAAACATTAACCACACTTAAGGAAGTAATGAACAACTAGTTCAAGAAGTGATCCATGCCTACTTTGAAAGTAAGTTTAATGGTTGTGAAGAAATTGTAATGGAATTGGAGAAGAAGAAATCACCAAACTATAAAGAACCATGAAATTTAAACCACCATGTTATAAACCATAAGATTTAATATATATATTAATCCCTAGGTGATGCTATGTATGAATAGCATTTTTTACAGATGTCATTAATCATCTCAAATCATTACCCTTATTATTATCATGGTGAAAATAGAATAATTTTTATAAGGCTTTTGAATAATAAACAAAATATTAAACCCTCAAGGAATAAATGTTGCCATCCCTAAAATAGTTTCCTAATAGTTTAAATTCATGAAAAATCATGAAGAGTATAAGCACCACTTAGTCTCCAAGATTCCTGTGGTTTTTTATTTGTTCCATGAAAATTCTGGATATTTAAATCCTTAAGGAAATGCACATTTGAAAAGGTTTACAAAAACAGGAAATAGAATAAGAAAAAGAAAAAGATCTGTAGCAGAACCGGCCCACGACCATCTTGTTTCCACGCCTATCTGACACCGCGAGCAACCTCAGCCACATCCCGCTCGCTTGGCCAAGGCCCAACACCAGCCCGCCCAACGTACCCCGATGTCGCCTCGCCGCCGCGATGTCACCACCGACACTCCTGTAAGGATAAGAATGCCACAACGAAGCCCTCATCCTCATCCTAGTCTTTCCTCTCTCGTGCTCACCCTCTTCCTCCGTTCTCCTCCAGGGATAGAAACCCTAGCTCCAAGCTCCGTGTCACGCCACTGCTCTGGGTATCCCCATACTCCGTTGATCACGGTCGCGTCTTTCCCTCGCCTCCCTGAGCCTCCTAGCCAAAGTAATCAAGTAGGGGAGCTTCTAATCGACGCCCACAACCGCTTCTTCCTGAGCTTCGACCGGGCGTCTCCGACACCATGCCGCTGACTCTGACCTCCCATGGGCTCACCGACCTCCTCTGTTTGTTCTAGGTGAGCAAGCGCATCATGTAGTCCTCTCAAATCCTTCTCCCTCTCGCTGTACTTCGTTCGCGACGCGTTCCACCATCTATCGCCGTCAGCCACCATCGATACCGATCCTCCGATCACCATACCGTAGCTGCACCTTAATGTCTACGCACTTCTATTCTTGTAGACAGTTGTTGGGCCTCCAAGTGCAGAGGTTTGTAGAACAGCAGCAAGTTTCCCTTAAGTGGATTACCCAAGGTTTATCGAACCCAGGGAGGAAGTGGTCAAAGGTATCCCTCTCAAGCAACCCTGCAATCAAGATACAAGAAGTCTCTTGTGTCCCCAACACACCCAATACACTTGCCAGGTGTATAGGTGCACTAGTTCAGCGAAGAGATAGTGAAATACAAGTGGTATGGATAATTATAAGTGGTAACGGTGCTAGAAAATAGCTTTGATGGCGCGTGGTTGACGTGGGAAGAGACTAAAGGCAAAATGAAATAAAGATGGAAGCAAGCAAACATGTAACAAATCTAGTTGCAAACGGTGTTTCAATGCGTAGAAACAAGGCCTAGGGATCATACTTTCGCTAGTGAACACTCTCATATAAATATCTTCTCTTCATGATACTACTCTGAACTACTCTCCGGTTGGACACTATTATCAATTGTAGGGCTATAACAACACACCTCAAAGTCTGCTTTCCCCGTCTAGATAACCCCACACTATCACCTTTGAGCGCTAGATGGTTCCAATAAACACCACAATTTTATAGAGACATCCAACTCCATATATAACTCATAACAAGTATTTGTAATCTCTAGCCTAAGTGCCACCATGGTGTGCACGCTATCACTTTCACACACGTGGGGAGAGCCAGAGATCTATTAAAGCACTTGATTAGCAAGCTAGATCTACTTGATTACAAAGCTCATGATCACAATATGATCATGCATAGAGAGAGAGATGAACACATAGCCACCGGTAGAACCCTTAGCCTCGAGAAAGAACTACTCCCTCATCATCATGGGAATCAACAATGGGAATCAGCAACGGTGATGGAGATGGTGGTGGAGATCGATGGAGATGGCTCCGGGGGCACTTCCCCATCCCGGCAGGGTGCCGGAACAGATACTTTCTGTCCCCCAAATCTCCCCTTCGGTGGTGGTGGTGCCGCGGAACTTTTCGTGGCTGGAGGCTAGATTTTTTAGGGTTTTTGCATCGGAGGCTTCTTATAGGCAAAGGGGCAAGGTCGGTGGCCGGCCAGGGGGTCCACACCATGCCCTGGCGCGTCCTAGGGCTGCCCGCGCCAAGGGGGGTGTGGCCGCCCTGTGGCCCCCCTTAATCTCTCCTTCGGACTCCATGTGTCTTCCGGTAAAATATTGACTTTGGCTTTTGTCCCGTCCAATTCCGAGAATATTGATTTTCTGCCTTTTCTGGAACCAAAAACAGAAGAAAACATGCAACTGGCACTGTGGCATCTTGTTAATAGGTTAGTTCCAGAAAATGTGTAGAAATACTCCAAAGTGTGGACAAAACATAAGAAAGTAGATATAAAGTAAGCTTGGAACATCAAAAATTATAGATACGTTAGCAACGTATCAACATCCCCAACTTAACTCCTGCTCGTCCTCGAGTAGGTAAGTGATAAAAAGAAAGAATAATTTTTTAGGTGACATGCACCATCATAAACTTGATCAAAGTATTTGTAAAACATTGATAGCTGGGATCATAGTACTTCAACATAGCATGAAAGATATAGTTCTAACAATAAGACATAGCAACTATGTTGTAACATGAAAAGGCACAAACAAAAGATTCATGAATAACAATGCTTTGCAAGACGTTTGTTTTTTCACATAAAGAAAGCATAGCATAGTGGCATTCAGCTTGTCCCTCATAGAGTAGCAAACATAAATGCATAGGACACCTTCAAAGTTCATAAGGGTGACTAGATACAAATAGTTTAAGAACAAGCAATATCAAAGTTATGCATCAATCAACAAGTCTTGGGACAATGCACATTAAACTAAGAATGACAACTATGCTCTCTCAATAGGTGCATAAAGATAGAAGGTGGAGACTCAATATAAAAGTAAAAGAAAGGCCTTCATAAAAGGAAGCAGGGATTGAAGTCCCATAAAGAGCTTCCAAAAATTATGGTACTTATTAGCTTTCAGCTCTCATTGCCCCTATCATAAGCATCTTGAAGTGATTAAGGTTAAAGTGAACAAGGTATGGAGTATATGCTTGACAAAGTATAAGTTGGCAATCTCATGTCCCTTGAATACGAGGGTCGCTCCTCATGCTACTCAAGTTTAGTTACCGGTAAGTTCTTGTCCTAGTAAGTACATGTGTATCATAGAGAACCGCCAACGGGATACCCCTTGCCCGATGATACGGACGAATCCCCATATCAAAATGACAAGGCAAGAAGACAATGAGCATCTCAACAATCTTCTTATTTACCATGGGAAAATGGTGCTTTTTTCTCTCTTTCCTCTTTTCTCATCTCTTTTTTTTCTTTTTTCTCTTTTTCTCAATCTCTATCTCTTTTTTATAAGAAGAATGATTCATAGATTGCTCATTATGGTTACGCTGCAGGTTTCCACCATGATTACACATGGATTAGACCAGCGGCCCAGGCGTTTCTCTAACACACATACATAACTCCATGGACTTACAAGCTCCCCTTTCATTTCACACCGACGACATCCATAGACAAAAGAGCATGATATCAACTAGGTACAATGTACAAGTGCAATGTTGAAAGCGTTCCCCATGGCAGTATGGTTCTGCTAATGCCCAACATATAAGTGCAAGCATATACAACATAGATGACACAATGGTTCAAGTTTATTAAGGGCAAGAAAAGTAAAATGTTCCATCAAGTTCGTGAGAGCTTTAATCACTAATTTTCACATAACAAGTTTAATTCAGAAGGTAGATAAAAACATGAAAATACTTGGAATAGCAAATGATAATAGGTAGGTATGGTGGACTCTTTGTAATAACATGGTTTTTATTTGGAGTTGGATGCATGAGTGGAACTCATACTTGGTTATGGAGGCTAGCAAAAGACTAGGAGCGACCAACTAAGAGAACAACAATGTCCATAATCATGCAAAGCGACAAAACATTATTAATTAAAGCATAAAGTGATATTACAAGTCAAAAACTAAATGATCATAGAGGCTATGGTGACTTGGTATAGTCTTAACATGGTGTGAGCATGCGCCAAGTCAACCCAAATAAAGCATCAAAGGAGAATACCACAATACTATGCTTTAATATGCTAAAACAACGCATGATTCTTTAAAGGCACATTAAGAAATCTCAATTATTTATAAAATGTCATGCTACATCAAAAATAACTAAGCATATAGCCAAAACAATATCAAGCATGGCATGACAAAGTCTAAGTCACAGTTAAAAACAAGCTCCTTTACCACTTAAGCATGAACTTTTCCTACTCTTTTCCAATCCAAACCAACCTATTTGAAAACTAATGCATGAAAGAGGGGGTCCAACCAATTTATTCAAGCAATCTAAGAAAAATAAAACTAAAAAAAAACAAAGACGCTCCAAGAACAACACAACAGTGCATGAAACAATAAAAACGAAGTGTCTAGAAAGACCTGAGATTTTTATTGATGAAGAAGGGGATGCCTTGGGCATCCCCAATCTTTGACGCTTGTACTTCTTGGATATTTCTTGGGGTGACACGGGTGGTATACCCAATCTTGAGCTTTAGTCCATTCTTCATGTCATTACATCACTCTTTCCTTACACCTGAAATTTTTCCTTCATACAAAACTTCACACAATCTTTATTAGCAACATTAGTGTACTCAAAATAATAAGTGTTGAGTACACCAATAAATCTTCCATTAAAACACAATCTACTGTAGCAATTCCCTCAAAATCTTAATTCACAAAAAATAACCCAAAAAGAAATCGATAAAGAGGCAAATCCAAATAATAGCAGAAATCTGTCAAAACAGACCAGCAGGTGAAAACCGATTTTTTCGAAGACCTTCTGTTGCTCAAATCAAAAAGTGTAGAACTAACCAAAGTTTTCTAACAACCTGGGGGATTTATTAAGACAATTACAGCTCAATCTGACATACAGAGATTTTTCACGAATTTTTACAGCGAAGCACAAAAATCTGTTTCAGGACAGCACTTCTCCAAATCTTACTTCCCTCTCATTAGAGGTTATTCTTGGCACAAAAATCAAAAAAAAAGGATAAGGAGAGGTTATTACAGAGGTAATAACTTCCAAGACTCAACTAAAACTTTTGGGTTATCTCCCAATAAGTACTTTTTCTTTAACGCCTTTAAGTTAGGCTTGATAGTTTGAGAAGATGCTCACATAAGAAATATGAATGGAAGTAAAAGAGAGCATAAAGAAGTAAATTCAAAGCACATTTAAGTCTAACCCACTTCCTATGAAAAATAATCTTTTAAAGAAACAAGTCATGAAAGCACAAAGCAACAAGAATAGGAAAGCAAAACAAGTGCAACTTCAAAATTTTCAACATAAAGAGGGGAAACTTAATATTGTTGAGACACATAAAACCATGTTTTCCTCTCTCATAATAAATTTCAGTAGCATCATGAATAAAATTAACAATATAACTATCACATAAAACATTCTTATCATGAGCCACATGCATACAAGAATTAATACTCCCCACATAAACATAGTCATTCTTATTAATTGTAGTGGGAGAAAATTCAACAAAATATCTATCATTATTATTCTCATCACCATAATCATAAAATATAGGAGGCATAACGTAATCATAATTAATTGTCTCCTCAATAGTTGGTGGACTGAAAATATCATATTCATCATTGCAATCATCATATATTGGAGGTATAGTATCATCGTGAGCAATAGAATAGTTATCTTCCAAAGTGTGTTCATTTGTAAACATATCATCATTGGAAGGAACATGGATAGCACTAATAGTACAGCAATTATTAATATCATCATTTTCAGAATTGGTACCAAAGAGATTTTCCATATCAAAAGTTGTGTGCTTTTCCTAATCATGATCACTACTATAGGTAATAGGCATAGGAACATCATCGAGTTCAGACTCATCAAAAACTATAATAGGAGCAACATGCTTAGGGGAAAATACTGTTTCATCTCTCCTTTTACTCCTCCTCTTCTTATTTTTCTTCTTCTCTTTAGGAGGGAGAGGCTTGAAAGGAAGCTTCTCCATATACCCTAGTTCATTGTTAGAGACAATAGAAGAAACTTTGGAGGATTCCTCCTTTTCATTAATAGGACCAAAACACATATTAGTCCTGTCATATTTTGGTAAGATCTCATCTTTTATAATATTTTGTATGTAAGTATTTGCGTGGCAATTATCAAAACCATAAAGATGACAACCATGCAGGACGATATTCATATCAAAAGCACTCATATCTACCAAAGAGGTTTTTCTTGATAACTCTTCACACCCCAAAAACAATGTAAGTTCATCATGCTGATTAGGAGTGATCATGTCATCACAATACAAACTTGCAGTACTCGTTGGATTAGAAGGGCTATTATTATGGCCTGAGCATTGAAAATTGAAATGACCCACTTGAAAGCAAAGTTCACAAATAAAAGGATAGAGGGCACAAACTTTTTTACCAAGATCATTTAGAGCCCTATACCATGTTCTTATTTTTTCATTCATGTGGGTGATACAATATTCTTCTTCAATTTGATTATTCTCACAAGGTCTATGTATTCCACAAAATTTATCATGCTTATAAGAAATAGTACTTTCACAGGTTTGAGCATGATTATTGCTATCATTAATAACAATTTCATTTTCCATGCAAGTGTCTTTAAAAGGATCATGATACATGTCCCATTTTTCTTTGGGAGCATTAATATGGGAAGCAAAGGCTCTACAGCAATCAACAAGAATTTGAGGATCAAGACCATATTTAGCACTAAGCTCTTGAAAATCAGCAGTTTCAGCGAAAGACTTAATGCAATCATTCTCATAGTTTATACCTGGTTCTTTACCTTTGTCATTATCCCAATCTTCGGTATTGCTTTGAATTCTTTCAAGAAGATCCCACTTAGCTTTGACCTCATTACTTGTGAAGGATACCTCTAAACAAGTATCTAGATAGTCCTTGTAATGTCCCGAAAGCCTTGCATAAAAATTATTATTAATAATATTACTAGGGAGCTCATGAATGGGACATTTGAGCATTAGTGACTTCAATCTCCCCCATGCTTGGGCAATGCTTTCTCCATCATGAGGATGAAAATTATAAATGTAATTCCTATCTTTATGAATTTCACGAGGAGGATAAAATTTAGAGTAAAAGAGAGATTCAAGTTCCTTCTACTCCAAATGATGAGGATCGTCTAGCAGCTTATACCACTCCCTTGCTTTGCCTTGAAGTGATAAAGAGAATAGCTTCCTCTTAACTTGGTTCATTGAAATACCTTCACTCTTGAACAACTCGCATAATTCATGTATAAAGAGTAAACGATCACCAGGATGGATAGTTCCATCTCCAAAATAGTAGTTATTCATAACACGTTCAACAATTTCCATAGGTATTTTAAAAGGGACTCTTTCAGTATGTGGATTTAAAATATCACAAGTATCATTAGAATTACCACATATGGGAGATAAAGTATCATGAGAGAAAATTTTCTTCTTTAAAGCTAGGGAACTAAAAAGATCATTTTCATAAAAACTATGTTCCCCAAGCTTAGACGTTTCCATAGCATTAGTAACAAAGGTGTTCGAAAGATTCATACTAATAACATTGCTATTAGCATGCAAAAAAAGTTCCATGTGTTTTTTAATTTTCTTTTCAGACCATTCATGTTCTAACTTAGGAAAAATACTATAAAGCTCTCGAATTTTGTTGTTGTTTTCCATTAAGCCTAACTAGTGAAAACAAGAAATAAAAAGACAAAATTGCAGAATCTAAAGGAAATAACTTCGAGCAGTCACACCGGAGGATGTGAGTAGCTTTTACCTTACCTCCCCAACAACAGCGCCAGAAAATAGCTTGATGTCTATGCACTTCTATTCTTGTCGATAGTTGTTGGGCCTCCAAGTGCAGAGGTTTGTAGAATAGCAGCAAGTTTCCCTTAAGTGGATTACCCAAGGTTTATCGAACTCAGGGAGTAAGTGGTCAAAGGTATCCCTCTCAAGCAACCCTGCAATCAAGATACAAGAAGTCTCTTGTGTCCCCAACACACCCAATACACTTGTCAGGTGTATACGTGCACTAGTTCAGCGAAGAGATAGTGAAATACAAGTGGTATGGATAATTATAATTGGTAACGGTGCCAGAAAATAGATTTGATGGCACGTGGTTGACGTGGGAAGAGACTAAAGGCAAACTGAAATAAAGATGGAAGCAAGCAAACATGTAACAGATCTAGTTGCAAATGGTGTTTCAATGCTTGGAAACAAGGCCTAGGGATCATACCTTCGCTAGTGAACACTCTCATATAAATATCTTTTCTTCATGATATTACTCTGAACTACTCTACGGTTGGACACTCTAATCTATGGTAGGGCTATAACAACACACCTTAAAGTCTGCTTTCCCCATCTAGATAACCCCACACTGTCACCTTGAGCGCTATATGGTTCCAACAAACACCACAATTTCATAGAGACATCCAACTCCATATATAACTCATAACAAGTATTTGTAATCTCTAGCCTAAGTGCCACCATGGTGTGAACGCTATCACTTTCACACACGTGGGGAGAGCCAGAGATCTATTAAAGCACTTGAGTAGAAAGCTAGACCTACTTGATTACAAAGCTCATGATCACAATATGATCATGCATAGAGAGAGAGATAAACACATAGCTACCGGTAGAACCCTTAGCCTCGAGAAAGAACTACTCCCTCCTCATCATGGGAATCAGCAACGGCGATGGAGATGGTGGTGGAGATCAATGGAGATGGCTCCAGGGGCACTTCCCCATCCCGGTAGGGTGCCAGAATAGATACTTTCTATCCCCCGAATGTCCCCTTCGATGGCAGTGGTGCTGCGGAACTTTTCGTGGATAGAGGCTGTATTTTTTAGGGTTTTTGCATCGGAGGCTTCTTATAGGCGAAGGGGCAAGGTCGGTGGCCTGCCAGGGGGCCCACACCATGCCCTGGCACGGCCTAGGGCTGCCCGCGCCAAGGGGGGTGGCTGCCTTGTGGACCCCCTTCGTCTCTCCTTCAGACTCCATGTGTCTTCCGGTAAAATATTGACTTTGGCTTTTGTCCCGTCCAATTCCGAGAATATTGATTTTCTGCCTTTTTTGGAACCAAAAATAGAAGAAAACAGGCAACTGGCACCTTGGCATCTTGTTAATAGGTTAGTTCCAGAAAATGTGTAGAAATACTCCAAAGTGTGGACAAAACATAAGAATGTAGATATAAAACAAGCATGGAACATCAAAAATTATAGATACGTTAGCGACGTATCACGCCACCACTTTTATGCTCAGCGCGCTCGTCCGCATCGAACCCAACTTTCTGCATAGTCCCGCGAGTTCGCCTGTCGCCATTTCGCTGCCGTCTAGTGGCTCATTGCCGGGATGACGTCAGGAGGACGTCATCGCTCGCTGGTCAGCAAGGTTAAACCGGGGCAGGCCCACTTTATTGAGGTGGCAACTGACGGGGCAAAGGCCCCACCCATCAGTGGCTGCAGGCTAGGGTTATATGTGGTGTAAAAAGGTTAAGTGAGAGGCTGACGTCAGCAATGATGCATTAAATCATTTAGTTATTCTATTTTAATAATTTCAGAAAATGACTAAACCTTATAAATTCAATAACTTTTGTTTTATAATTCAGAAAAGTATATATTATATATCAAAATGTTTAAAAAATAAACTCTATAGTTTAAAACTATTATCATACTTTATTTTCCAACTTAAATAAAATTATTATTATTAATTAGTGAATAACCTATTAAGGGTAAATCTTTTAAAAGGCATACTTTATTATTTAAAAATCACAAAAATAAGTATAATATATCAAAATTCTTAGAAAAACAAAATATAGATTTATAAACTTATTTCAAACACTTTTGCATCATTTAGCTAATATTTATTATTTATTAGGTATTTATAAAATGATAAACCTTATAAAAACCATATCTTACTATTTAAAAATCACAAAAATACATATAATATACCAAATTGATCACAAAAATAAAATCTACACATTAAAAATATCAACTCTCACTTTTGAAGTAAAATAAAAGGTAAAGGTTTAATAAAACTAGTTTAAACTCTTTTCTTTTATTTTAATGCATACAAAATATATAAAACTTTGCTTATTCCTTTAATATAAGTTATTTAAAATCTAAAAGTATAATAACAAGTTCAATGGATGTTTAAGTGAAGTCAAAATAGGTCTAACCATTTTAAGTTGTACTTACTAAAACTACCATTTAAAATTAAGTAAATCTTACTCTCCAAAAATATTTTATCAATTATAAAATCATCAAGATTTGTGTACTAATTTGTTTACAAGTTTGGTTATCAACTTTAAAATCTAAACAAAGTTTTTAAGTATTTAACATGATGCCATTCCCATGTTTATAGAAATAAGTATTAATTCTATAATAAGTAAGTGATTCTATTCACTTATAAATCAAGAGAACACCACTTCCATAAAGGCATAATACTTTCGTTTCACCTTCATGAAGTGTTAAAAGTATCCACTTGCTAGTGGAATAGCTTTTTAAAAATACTAATTGTTTTCTACTTTAATACTTGTAATTAATAAGAAAACCTTAAAGTGTTAGCTTTAAGTTTAAATGCTTTTTACTTTGTAAAGTAATATTTTTCTTCAAAAGGTTATTCTTTAAAGAAACATTAAAAGTAATCTTTAAGAATTTTTATAAAGGCTCTAATTTAGTAATAACCTTGTTTAAGAAATCTTTTAGATACCATGCCCCATTTGAGTGCTTTAGTATTGCATACTACTTGTTATATTTCCACATTGTTTCACACACTCTCACAAGCCTTAATAAGAAGCACAAGTGTGAAGCTGGTATAAAAAAGTGAAACACATTCTAAAGAGACTATTCCCAGTTTCAAACCCTAGATCAGATACGATTAGTCCGGGGATTCGCGTTTATCAAACTGCATTACATTACTTATGCATAACTGCATCTTGCTTCTTTAAACATTTGTCCTTACCGGACCAATGTTGTTGTTTACAGAATTTGGATCTTACGTTATTACATAATCTTGCAATCACAAAAGGGAAGTTCACAACTTGCTCATGTGCTTTGGTTATTTTCTATCAAATGCTTGTAACTCAAATGTTGTCATCACCTGCATTTCAAGAAAGGTCAAAAACACTATTTTCATAATAATATGATTATGGATTATTTACCAAATGGTAATAATCTATTGATATAGTTCCAGTGGTAAAGGAACATAATATCTAGGACTTAACAACCAATGTCTCCAGTGATTCTAGCACTGTATATTACGCATTAACCACGAGATTTGGAATGGGACAGAGAAATCAGCAGTATCTTCTTCCTTTCGCATGGACAGATGACCTGATCATGAGGTTGAGGATTTCTCGTGGAGAAACCTAGCACATGGGTGGAACCCCTTAGTTTCCTGTGATTTTGGTGTCTAGATTATCTTGAGAGGTTGTTAGTGGTTTAGCTAGTCCTTTAAGGGAGCTTGCCAAGGCATAACTGTCTCATAGAGTCTCCAGGTGCCTACCAGAGTTATAGCCGGTCCTATAAGGGGATTGACAAAGGTGGGGCATGTCCTGGAGGATCGTGTCTTCATCCGGGGTCGCGGAGAGGGCAGTGATTGGCTTGGATCTTAGGTTGGGCCTCAAACCATGGAAGTTTGAAAGGGGACATACTCCTGGCTGTGCAACAAAGCTTAAGGTCTCTCATGGGAAAAGTAACGCACCTCTGCAGAGTGTAATAATTGTGACATGTTACTCCCTATTCCGTGAAGGAGCTACGAACACGGCAGGAAAGGAACTCCATGAAAGTTTTGGTCAACCTGTGAAGGCTGTCGGACATAGTTTTCAGAATAAAAGCAACCTTTGAAGAAATGTTTACGAAAACCTGCATTGCCCACGACCTTTGGTTTGTGGCTGTAGAGATAGTGCATCATACACTCCTTTTTAGTGAACTTGCTGAGTACGCTCGTACTCAACCATACCTTCTTAACCCTTGCTAGGTTCTAAGCCATTGAAGATGACGTAAACATCAATTTCTGCTCAAGAAACCATCATCGGTACCTCAAGTTCTTCAATAAAGTCAATGAAGTCAACATATACATCAACCGAAGCAAAGGCGAAGATCTTGATTAAATAGGAGTAGATACTCTAGCCATAACACCTATTTTTGTAGAGCATTGCAATAGCAGCAATTACAAGCCCATTAGTTCAGATACTAGTCTTAGTCTCTAGATAGTTCTGAGTTATTATTTCTGGTTCTTCTTTGTAAGAAGTTTCTTTCTCTCTCTTTAATCTAGAGTGTTCTATGGATCTTTTGTAAAGAGTCGAGTTGTAATCTATAGTCATGTCTTGGACCTTCTATGTTTCTGGTGTACCACTCTGAGGGATCTAATACTAGTGAATGGTGTTTCATTGGTGTTATATGAACGACTATAGTATACTACATCATGCAGTGGTATGTTGGGTCACCGCAGTGTCTTTCATCAATGACCATTGTCGGCACCACCTCCGTCGCACTAATGTTGCGGATGATGGCTTCCATCGGTGTCTTTCATTGATGACCACTATTGGCACCACCGCTGTTGCACTGATGTTGCGGATGATGGCTTCCATCGGTTTCTTTCATCAGCAATGGATCTGAGGATGTGAACGGAAGTGAGACAGACAGAGACAAAAATTTCAGACGCTTAGATCCTCACTGATGCACGCCGTTCCAGCCGCCACGTTTATATCCGCGCTGTCGCAAGCCGTTCCGACCCCCATGCTTAGGTCCGTGCCGCCGCATGCCATTCGGACCGCCACGCTTAGGTTTGTGCCACCGCACGCTGTTCGGACCGTCACTCTTAGATCCGTGCCACCGCACGCCGTTCATACTGCCATCCTTAGATCTATGTCGCTGCTCGCCGTTCGAACTACCGTGCTGTTGTACGTTGATAGTAGGGGAGGAAGATGCAGCTGGTATACTTGCGAAAGGGAGGGAGAGACATTGTTGGGATATGCTAAATGGGTATCACCATAGCACATCCTTATTCCGGCTAACCCGAGTGGCCCATGGTTGGTAGCAAGGCCTATGGCCTGCTAGGCGGTCCAGTTAGATGGATCCACAAGGGAGGCGCATGCTAGATAAAGGAAGGCTACGCAGGAGTCACTGACATACTCGGAGCCTTGGAGTGCAAGATACGAAAGACTAGTTCGTATTAGTGTAGGACTCTTTACCTTGTCCGGCAAGGACCTTTCCCTGTAATCCCTAGGTTATGGTGCCTTTATAAACCGGACATGTGGGAGCCTTTAAGGCACAACCTAGATTGCTACGTACAACTTGTAACCCTCGCACAGCGAACCTATCTCTATAACTCGGCGTATTTCCATTATAGTGATTTATAGCAGGAGTAGTGTTCCGCCAGCGTTGTGGGACTTGAACCTGGGTAAGCTATGTTACCTCGTACCCACCAACTCTCCGCCTTACCCCATGTCTCTAAACACGCACTGTGAGGAACCCTCCATGGTGTACTCGTCGGCAATACCAAGACAGTTGGCGCCCACTGTGGGGCAAGAGGCGCTTTGAGCTCTACACTGAGTGAGGTCCAATCTCTTCGTGGGAATCAGCGACACCGTAGCCATCAAACGCGTTCTCTTCTATGACAACATCCCGGTCGTCCCTCTAGATGAGTTCTGGGTGCCAGCAAAGACGAACCCTATGGGCTACTCCGTCATCCCCTTCGAAGACATCCACATCTTCATCGGCGAAACTGACTTGGGTCCTAGCTCCCAGGAAGTCGGAAACTCGTCAAGCCCCACATGGACCACCTATGAGCAGGACACGTTCGCGGAAGGATCTGGACCATACCTCTCCTTGGAGTATGGTGGCTTAGATTAGGAAAATTCAAGGCCCACCCAAACTGCCCCTGTGCAGGATATAAAGGTGCAAATCCACTTGGCTTCCCCGAGCTTTAGAGATGCGCAGGTCACACTTTGTCATCGTCGTCACCATCTTCGATCTGGCAAGATGCGTTCAAAGGGACGGAGAACCTCCCCGCGAATACCTCGCTAGATGGATGAGGGTGAGGGAAACCCTAGAGGGCGACCGTGCCAATGAACTCGTGTAACACTTCATGCAAGGGCTCACACCCAAAACACTCCTCCAACATACCCTCTGATACGTCCATATTTCATCACTATTCTATATCATAATTCACTGTTATTCATTGATATATTCTATATTAATAGATGATACTTATGTTATTTCATCTGTTTTTGCATGGTTGATGACATTTGGAGCATGGACCGATGTAGTCAGGATGCTGATGGAAAAGGTGTTGTTTGGAGGCAAAATTTGCGAAGATCAGAAAATCCGGGAAAATATATGGAAAATCCTATTTTTCCAGAAGACGAAGGCTGCCAGAAGAGGGAGTGGAGATGGGCCACAGGGGGCCCACACCACCCCCTGGCGCGGGCCACCCTAGGCCGCGCCATCAGGTGGTGTGGCCGCCCTAGCCTACCTCTGGCTCTCCCCTCTGGCATATATATTCCTCCCGAAACCCTAAGACTCGGGGAGCGACCATAGAAAGATTCCGCCGCCTCTACGGGTCGGAAAACACCGAGAGAGAAAGATCTCTCCGGCAGACAGATTTTTGTTGGGGGAATTCCTTCCCGGAGAGGGGAGATCATCGCCATCAACACCACCATAAAGCTGGATCATCATCGTCACCACCATCATCACCATCAGCACCCTCATCACCATCTCCATATTGCTGTAACAATTGGGTTGAATCTTGCATTAGTTCTTAGGGGAAACTTTCCCGATGTTGATTACTCTTTGTAGTTGATGCTATTGAGTGGAACCATTGAATTATTGTTTATGTTCAGATTGTTGTACATCATTATTCCATCTCTAATCATGATCCATATGATGTCTTGTGAGTAGTTCGTTTTGTTCTTGAGGACATGGGAGAAGTCATGTTGTTAGTAGTGGAATTATGTTGAGAAAGATTCAATAGTTTGATATTTAAGTTGTGGTGTACTTCTTCTAGTGGTGTCATGTGAACGTCGACTACATGACACTTCACCTATATAGGCCTAGGGGAATGCATTGTGTATTTGGCTACTAATCGTAGGGGTTGCCGGAGTGACAGAAACCTGAACCCCCGTTAGGAAACCATTGCACAAGGGATGTAAGGGTCTTAGAGTTTAAAGCTGTGGTTAGGTTTCTACCTTAATTACTTTCTTGCACTTACGGATGTTTGCAAGGGGTATAATCACAAGTATGTATTTGTCCTAGGAAGGCCGGTACATTAGCACAGGTTCACCCACACAACAGTCTTCCCATGTGTCCTCGAGAACGTTTGGTCATCTTAAGTAATACAACCGGCTTGTCCTTTGCTGCATAAAGGATTGGGCCACTTGTTGCATTTATTCCTACTGTCTTTTATTTACTCGTACTTCGTTTACTTGCTTTATCAAAAACCCCTAAAAATCCTTTTGCTAAGTATTTGCAGAGAATTCCTGATCCATACCACTAGCCAGCACCTTCTGCTCCTCGTTGGGTCTGACACTCTTACTTATCGAAAATACTGCGATATACCCCCTATACTTGTGGGTCATCACCCTCCGAAGACGCCAGGTCACGGGCCCTCTCACCCTTGGTGAGATGGTCACAATCATCAACGAATATGTGGACTCCAATAAGGAGGCTGAGGCCATGACTGCCGGCGTAGCCGAAGGAGGAAACAACAAAAACAACAACAGCAACAATAACAACAACGGCCCGCCTCCCTCACCCTCCACATCCGCCGTCAACAACACCGAAGCCAACTCCGACTCTGTCCTTGACGTGCTATACATCGACATCAATATGGATGGAGGCGGCTCGGATGCTAACTCGGAGGAGTACGATGCTGTTATGAGGGAGATCAAGCAAGAGATTGAGAAGGACGAACAGGAACCGGGTTGTGAGAGAGATCCTCCCACGCCAGCGGTCACCAGAGCAGCAGCAGCCAAGAAAGCCGTCGAGCCTCCGGCTCCATCCAAGGCCTTGCCCCCTCTGGTTATCCCCTTGCAACCGGCAGAGGAAATCACCACGGCTCCTAGTACTGCCAGGTAGTCAAACCAGCCGCCAATGCCACCATCAATGTCTGCAACTGGCAACCCATTGGTTACTCCTGCCGACAAGGCAATCTATGGCAAACTCCTCGTTGAGCACATTACGGTCACCCATATCCGGAGCATCACAGAGCTTGTTGAGAAGCATGCAGCAATCCTAGCGGACCCCAAGTGCATTGCGGAGCACGGTGCTAAGCTAGACGAAGACATGGCCAAGGCGCAACAATCTATTAAGGCAGCAAGAGCTATGGAGGCTGAATACAAACAGTTTTTGTTGAAGCACAAGTCAAAGAAAGTACCAGCTCAAGTGGTCAAAGACCCCGGCGTTCGGTGCAGTTTGGGGTATGACGGATCTAAGACGACAAAAGCCACCCCATACATTGATTCAGAGGGGAGGCAAGTCATGCCAACTCCCGCCCTCAATATTGTCATCGCCAAGACCCTCCTAGAGCAGGACAAGTCACCAGAAGCAGTTGCTCAGGTATATGACCTCGTTGCCAAGGCATGCAAGCAACAGGAGAAGGCCACCTCGCAAAGGCTTTAGTCCAACCCGGAGCTTTGCCAGTCAACCATGAACAGCCGTAGAAGGCCAAGATCTCCCTGTGACGAGAAGGATCTCACACAGTCTCTACGGAGCAAAGACGGAGCGACGCGCGCAACAGGGCTGACACCATACCCACATCCTCCGACCACGGAGAAAAGGCTCGCCCTCATCGGTCACCATGTCCACCACCATCTCGAGGTCACGTGGAACCATAGTCGCGCCACCGTACAAGCATGCCACCACCTAGGCATACCCAGGTTTGCATTGTTATACGTGACCAGGGCGAGCAGGCTCGGCATGCCAGAGAGTGCAGCGGCATTGAAGGACATAGGAGCAGGTCCAACAAGGAACCGCCATGTCCGACAAGAAACCGTGATAGGCGTGAGGAGTCGCAGGAGGGTAATAGCAAGAAAGCTAACCCACCGCATCCACTGCCACCGTCACCACCTAGCAGCCATCATGGCAGAGGACATGGTGGATCTCATAGATTGCACCACAATTCCCCTCCCCATGATGAAAAAGGGAGCAACCAGAGCCATACGATGCATGTTCGCGGCTAGAAAAGATCCAAGAAGCTCAGGAGCTCCCATACCTTGGGACATGTTGTTTTGGACCAGTAATACTGGCCACAACCTACCCCTAGGGCCTCCGGATAGACAAGACTATCAAGCCCTATGATGGCACCGCTAGACCAGTTACATGGTTGCAGGACTTCAGCGAAGCGATCCACATCACAGGGGGAAACCACAATGTCACTGTCAACTACCTCCCACTTATGCTCATTGGCACCTCCTGACAATGGATTGACGACTTGCTAGAGAAATCAATATGAAATTGGTTGGACATGCATGATGCATTCGCCAAGAACTTCGATGGTACGTACAAACGTCCCTGCACTATTGGAGACCTACAGTGGTGCATGCAAGAAAAGGATGAAACCTCTCGTGCCTACCTCTCTCACTGGCTGGATATGAAAAAATCCTGCGCAGGGGTGCACGAACAAACCGCTATGGCCGCCTTCATCGATGATCTGGAGAAGGGAACTTTGCTCCGACATACGTTGAAGCGTAAGCAAGACAACAATGAGCTCAACCTCAACGCAATGATCACCATGGCTAGCGAGTTCACTACTGCTGATGACGACATGTGCGGATCATTGCCGGCAATAGCACTTACTATCCAGGCCAGGAAGAACAATAATAAGAAGCAGAAGACCCCGCCTGAAGAAAAGCAAACAGCTGACATGGTCGCTGCTACGTTCACTGGTAGAGGCAGAGGCAGACGGCGTGGACGTGGACGGGGGCTACCCATGGCCAGCAGAGGAGTGATTTTACACCCTCAGTGCCCCGCGTTCCCGAAACGTATGAAGAGTACCACGATATGCCATGTTTCGTACACCTTGACGCAAACGGCAAAGCCACCCACAACAACCGCCAATACAAGTTTGTCAATGATCTCAAGGAAGACCCTAAGTCTGGCTACAAGCAAAGCCGGAAGAACAGACCCCGTGGAAAGGGCAAAGGGAAGAAGAAGGAGGAGTCCAAGGAATCAAGCGATATGGATGAAGACATGGAGCCCAAATCCTCCGACAAGGGAGAGGGTAAAGGGAAAAACCCCTTCGAAAAGAAGGATCCAGTCTACCACACTTTCCTTGGTACTCCTACCGTCCGGGCCTAGAAAACCTCTATGAGGATACTGATGGCTACCCTCCCTCCGGTTCCCCAATACGTCAGGTGGTCAGAGATTCCAATTACGTGGGATAGGAAGGATCATCTAGACCTTATCCCAACAGAGAACCAGTATGCCATGGTCATCAACCCTTTGATTGACGACACAAAGTTCACCAAGTTCCTCGTGGATAGTGTAAGAAGCATCAACATCATGTACTTGGACACAATGTACAAGATGAACTTGATGGAGACCCACCTAAGGAAGACCAACACCGTGTTACATGGGGTTGTCCCCTGCCGACAAGCAAATTCCCTAGGCTGCATCACCCTTCTGGTCGCTTTTGGCGATGTTAACAATTACCGCCAAGAATGCATGACCTTCGAAGTGGTGCCTTTCAAGAGCGTGTACCACGTCATCTTTGGATGCGACATCTTCCACTCCTTCCTCGCAAGGCCATGCTTTGTCTACAACAAGCTCAAGATACCCGGACCAAACGGCATCATCACCGTTGATGGAAGCTTCACCAAGGCACGGGAGTGCGAGCTTAGTGAAGCCGCCTTCGCCGAAGCAGTTCTCTACGTGAGGAGTTTAGGGAGATCCATGACCAGGTCGATGCCTCGGAGATGCCGGCTTCGAAGAAGCAGATTACTGCTACTGAATCCGCCTTCAAGGCCAACATTAAGACCAAGCAGGTGGAGCTTGTTGAAGGAGATTCCTCCAAGACCACCGCCTTTGGCACGGAACTGGATCCCAAATAGGAAGTGTGCTTGTCAAGTTCCTCTGTGAGAACAGGGACATCTTTGCCTAGCAACCTGCCGACGTGAAAGGTGTACCTAGGGACTTGCCAAGCACAGCTTGAATATTGATCCTAATGCCAAACCAGTGAAACAACCTCTACGATATTGTGGTGACGAAAGACGAAGGGCTATAGGCAAAGAAATAGCTAGGTTAATTAAGGCTGGCTTTATCCGAGAAGTTATTCACACCCAATGGGTGGTAAATCATGTACTTGTCCCCAAAAATTGAACCAATGAATTAATAATGTGTGTTGATTACACTGGCTTGAAAAAAGTGTGTCCGAAGGAGCCGTTTTCTTTGCCTCGCATTGACCAAGTCATTGACTCAACGACTGGCTCAGAACTTCTGTGTTTTATCGATGCTTACTCAAGTTACCACAAAATCCAGATGCGGAAGTTGGACCAACTGGCCACTTTGTTCACCACACATTACGACACATATTGCTATGTCACGATGCCCTTGGGGCTGAAAAATGCCGGTGCCACTTACTAGCGGACAATGCCACGCTACCTACATGACCAAATAGGTCGCAACATACATGCTTACGTGGACGATATCGCAGTAATGTCAAAGAAATCAAACGATCTTATCACTGACTTGCAGGAAACCTTCGACAATCTCCGAAAATACAACATAATGCTGAACCCCAAGGAGTGTGTCTTCGGGGTACCTTCCCACAAGCTATTGGGTTTCATCATTTCGCATCACGGAATTGAGGTGAACTCGGAGAAAATCAAGGCCATCCTCAACATCAAGCGTCCAACATGCCTAAAGGACGGACAAAGGCTCATAGGTTGTGTAGCAGCAGTAAGTCGGTTCATCAGCCAACTTGGGGAGAAGGCTATGCTGCTCTATAAGTTGCTCAAAAAGGGGGACAAATTCATATGGACAGACGAAGCTGACGCGGCACTTCAGGAGTTGAAGAGAATACTCTCCTCCCCACCAATACTTGCAGCACCGGTGTCAAGGGAGCCCATGAGTCTACATGGCGGCAACCAATCGAGTCATCAGCATCGTCATCATGGTGGAGTGCAAGGATCTAACACACGAATACGGAGTTTAGCGACCCTTTTACTATGTAAGCGAGGTCTTGACGGAATCCAAGTAGCGTTACCCGCACTACCAAAAGATATCTTATGGAGTTTTCCTTGCTTCACGCAAGATAAGGCATTATTTCCAGGAGCACCCTATCACAGTGGTGAGCAAAGCTCCACTGTCCGACATCATCAACAGTGATGCTACAGGAAGAGTGGCAAAGTGGGGCATTGAACTTGCCGCCTTTGAGATCACTTACAAGAGACAGAATATTGGGTTATGCACTTTGATGGATCAAAGCTACTCAATGGCTCAGGGGCTGGTGTATTATTACAATCACCAACAGGAGAGAAGTTGCAATATGTCCTGCAGATCCACTTCAACGCTACCAACAACATGGCGGAGTATGAGGCCCTCATTCACGGACTTCGAATAGCCAAGGATATTGGCATCAAACGCATAGTTTGCTGTGGAGATTCCGACTTGGTTGCCCAGCAAGTAGCTAGCATCTAGAACATACCGAACCCTATGATGGTGGCATCGATATGAAGTAGAAGAAATAGCCAAGTGCGTCGACAGCTACGAAGTGAAGTATGTCAAAAGGGAGGAGAACGAGGTGGCAGATCTGCTGTCAAAGCTTGGATTAGCTTGCCGACCAATTCCGCCAGGCATTTTCCTGGACCATTTATGGACCCCATTCGTGAAGGGAGCAAACACCGACAACCCGGATAGAGTTGACTCATTTATTAACACAGTAATAGTGAGCTCTCCGGCTTGGATGAAACCGTTCATGGACTATCTACAAGACGGAACTTTTCTCGCCGACGAAGTCGAAAGCCAGCAAATAGTACGCAGAGCAAAAGAGTACATCATCATTGATGGCCAGCTATACAAAATAAGTACCACAGGAGTTTTCCTTCTATGCGTCTCCCAGCAGCAAGGTATTGAAATCTTCAGAGAGATACATCTCGAAGATTGCGGGCATCACGCTGCTCCCCGATCGTTGGTGGCTAAGGCCTTCCGACAAGGATTGTACTAGCTAACTGCTAAGGAGGACACCGACAAGTTGGTACAAACATGCCTTGGGTGTCAGTTCTATGCAAGACAACCAAGTGTTCCAGCTGAAGAACTGTGAACAATACCAATAACTTGGCCATTTGTAGTCTGGGGGCTGGACATGGTGGGACCTCTGCGGACAGCACCCTGTGGATTTACACACTTGCTAGTAGTAGTGGATAAGTTCACAAAATGGATTGAAGCTAAACCCATTAGAAAGCTTGATGGGGCAACAACCCTAAAATTTGACCGGGATCTAGTGGTGAGGTTTGGTCTCCCACACAGCATCATCACCGACAATGGCAGAAATTTGTCTCTTGGAGAAGTTGAGGAGTACTGTCATGAAAGAGGTATCCACCTTGACCTAGAGTCTGTGGCACACCCATAGTCAAATGGGTAAGTTGAAAGGGCCAATGGACTAATTCTACACGGAATCAAGCCACGCTTAGAAGCACCGCTATGTGGAGAAGCTGGAGCTTGGGCAGAGGAATTGCCATCTGTCTTGTGGAGTTTACGAACAACACCCAGCAAATCCACCGGCTTGACTCCTTTCTTCATGGTTTATGGAGCAGAAGTCATCCTTCCATCCGGCATCGTCCATGAGGCACCAAGAGTCGCCGCCTACGAGGAGGATGACGCTGAAGAATCCAGACACCTATCTCTGGACCTACTTAAGGAAGAGCATGTGCTGGCATGCCAGAGATCCGTCGTTTACCAGCAGAAGCTACATGGCTACCATAGTCGCAGTGTAAAGCATCACTCATTTAAAGAGGAGGATATGGTGCTTAGACTCAAGCAGGAAAAATGACACAAACTATCCCCGCCTTGGTAAGGACCATTCGTCATAAGCAAAGCATTGCTCAATGGTTCCTATTACCTCGTCGATATTCGCGAGTTGAAGGATAGGCCAAAAAATCGCAAGCGCAAGCAACGTGACTCCGATGATGATTACCCGGAGACAGATCAGCCATGGAACATAGCACAGCTACGTCCCTTTTAAACTTAGCATATTTATATTATGTAATAAGTTTCTTATATGATCAATGAAATAAAGCATTTCGTTCACTCATATTCTCTAAGACTTTTACCTCCTTTAGTTGTTCATTTTTGGATCATATAAACCCTTTATGTGCAAGTTTGCATTTGCACTTGTGAAAATTCCACCTACGAGCGTTAGCTTAAGTTTTCTGGTCTACACATTTTCTGAAGTTTTTATGTGGATTCCGGAGTTGTGAATTCTCGGCACTCAATGCTGGCGATTTTTCTCTTAGGTTCTTGACGGTGCTATTAAGCATCATCACCTGAGGGCATTGTTCTATGCTGCGAGTCTTCCGTCTCACGAAAGGTCAAGCATATGAACCAAAATAATGGATAAGCCAACACTTGCTTAATACACATGCTAGAAACAGATAAGTAGTAGGAAACTTGAGTACAAGTTTTTCCACCTTAACAAAAAACATAAGTTTTTCCGCATACACATTGCAGAGATACATTTAATACAAATATTGTTTTTCATGACTCTGCTACAGGGGACTTCGTGGTGGTATCCTCAGCGACAAGAGAGCCAGGCCGGGATATCGCATCAAACTCGAAAGGAGATGGGCTAGACTCAGATGAAGCCATGTCTTCATCAAGGATCTCGGCGGGCACGAAGACGTCCGCCTTGACCATCCTGGCAACTCTGGTGTCGAAGCCGGCGAGGGAATTTGAAATAGCTTCGCTATTAATTTCCTTTCCTTCCTCGTCCAGCTTGGGCATGCCGGAAGTTACCAGGTCGATGTCGGTGTTGTCGTAGTGTACCTTGACCAAGGACAAGGTCATCCTTACACCAGCCCGAACGCAAGAGGATTTCCAGTCCTTGACTTTCTCGGGCGCCCGGCGCAGAATTTCCGAGTACTTGGCCGCTGAGTCTGCCACCTTGATGTTTATTCCTAGAGGCTAGGCTATCTCCTTGGCCTGAGCAATGGCAGTGCTGACGAAGTTGTGGGCAAGAATCATGCACTCCTTAGGATTCGGAGAACCTTCACCTAAGTTGGCCAAGCCAATGGGAGCTCTGGTTTCCATAAGATACAAGGATCATGAGTACAAGCAAATCAAAATTTTATCCAAAGTATAGAATTGACCAAGACAGGGGAAAGTTACCGAAGATGCTCGTCTCATATTGCTTGCATGTCTCCGCCAAGACATCCCACTCCTTCTGAACTATCTTATACACCTCATGGTTCCTCTCATTCCGGCTCTTTGGTAGCTTGGTTCTGTTCCTTGAGTTGTGCAATTTCGTTCTTCAGGCGCTATATCTCGGCATCAGCAGACTCTTGCAACACCCTCATCTCCTCTTCATGGCCCTTGACAACATTGGCCAGGTCTTTCTTCAAGATTTTATTCTCATCATCAAGCTCTTGAATATGTTTGGATTGCTCGACGATGCTCTTGGCTTTTGCAATGGCTTCTGTAAGACGGAAATGGAAAACACTATGAGAAGACGGTAGAGATGAATCCATGAGGAAAAGTAAGGAGCTATTAAAAGAAACAAACTCTGGCTATTTTTTATCTGTTGCTTTAGGAAGGTTGGTTTACCCTGTTCAAGGTCTAGTTCCTTCCGCAAAGCAGCAAACATCTCATTGGCGGTAATCCTCCGTCTATTCTCATTCTACAACAAGTAAACATACTTAGTTTCTCTTAGAGCATTTAGTCGGAACTATCTAGTTACAACTACACGCTCGGGGGCTAGAACACAAGATTTTAATCAGCAAGTATGCTACTCTTAGAGCATCTAGCCAGAATTTTTCTAAGTTTCGACCTAGACGCTTGGGGACTACATTATCAATTTCTACTCTTAGTTCTTTGTAGCACTTAGGCTAATAACTTTTGTTTATCCGCCTAAGAGCTCAGGGGCTACAGAGGGATATATTACACAAAGTAAAAGAAGTGAAGTTTGAGACACTTATAATGGCAATAAGCTTAAGATTGTTGGCCAGGTTGGCATATGTAGTATGGAAGATGCCGGCATTGTTATACATGGCATTTGCATGTGCAATGAGGTCATCAAGGCACAACGTCAGAGGAGTCGCAGCTAGAGGACATGTTGAAACCGGAGGCATGGATGATGCCCTAGCAGCCTGCTACATTTTTAGAACAGCTGATGGCTCAGAGGCTCCAGCCTTGTATGTTGCTGCAACTACCTCCGCCTCCACTCCTTCCATTACTTGCTTCCCTTTATCGTGGCATCCTTAGGCGGAGCTTCAGCCACTTTGGAGGAAGTGCTCTCCTGCATCGCCTGACCGCTGGGAGCAATGTCTGCCTCGACAGAACCTAAGATATCAAAGATTGGATTGACATTTGTCTCCATGGCAGAGATCTCAGGGATGGCGGGGGATGAATGCCTAGTGGGGCCGGCAGAGGGCTTGGCGGCGGGAGTAGGGGGAGCAGTAGTGGGAGAAGGCTTGGCGGACACATCTCTGGTAAGCATGTCATGAATGTTTTTTGACCCTCCACCATCTCTAGAGGATCGCTTCAAAGTAGCACCGACTTTGCTCCTGAAATGTACAAAGTATAAGTACAAGAGTTGAAAAAAGGTATGAGCTAAAGATACAAGCCGGATAATCAATATACTTACTCCATGGCAGGAGCCTTGGTAGGGGGAATGCTGGTGGATTTCTTCTTCTCCGCCTCTAAGGCGGCGGTGGATCGTCTGGAGACTCCACTCTCTGATTTCTTCTTCTTCTTGGCCTCGGCAACAGCGTTAGAGGTGGAGATCTTCCGCTTTCGTGCTGCCAGAGCTGGCTGATCCTTGGGGGCGTCATTGTCGGACACCACTTGGATATCCTTCATCTTGGGATCATAGAACTGGGAGGCCATCTGATCTTCCGCCAAGGTCGCCAGCTGGGAAACAAAGGAGAGTTAGACTGACAACTTCAAGACGGAAAAACCTTAGAGTATATAACAAGCATCAAAGGAAACAAAGGCTACCTCTGGGCATTTGTCACAGTCGAACATGTCATAAATTATCTTGAAGCCACGCTTCCTATCCTTCACCTTGACGATGTCCTTAAGCCGGAGTTTGACAGAGTCCATGGAGAAGTTCTCCCGCGAAATTTGCATGGGATCCCTCTTGTCCTAAGTGTACATGCACATCAACTCGGCGTGATGCTGCAGAGGCTGGATCCACCTAACAAACTAGCACATGGCTAGGTCCAAACCCGTCAGACCTCCGTCCACGAGCCATTCAATCCGCCTTACGGCGCGGTTGGCCTCATCGTCAGACGGAAGGGGGCTGGGGTCCTCCCGGCAGGTACTTCGGTGGCGGCTCCATAGACGAAGTCGGGATACATCTCAAGATGGTCAGGCAGGGGAATATCTGGGCTATAGAAATATGTGTGACGAGGGTTTAACTCATCAATGCCCATTGTTATGGACTTGGGTTTTGGAGAAGAAGGGAGCGCTGGAAGCATCAATCAGCTAGCAAACAAGCACATAGGGACTCAAAGATTTACCCAGGTTCAGGCCTCATAGAGGTCCCTACTCCTGCTTGTCTGCTCATGGAATTAATAGAGGAATCGAAGATTACAATGGTGCGTAGATGCAATCTGGCGAGGGTTGTGGAAACTAGGGTTGCGTGTGTCTTCCTCGCCACCCCCTCCTAGCCTTTATAGATAGGCTAGGTATCGGGTAGCAGGTCGAGTCGGTTACAGGTTAGGGATTTCCTTTAAAATTTCTATCTTTAGCCTCTTCTTGTTCCGCAAGCAATCGAGAGTCTGTAGGTTACTTGAGTTCTCCATTTGGGCCTTGGCGACACTGTGGGCTTCTGCTGTATTCAGGCCGTATATACCAAGATTGAGTACCTATAGGGTATACCCATGTCAGTATGCCCCGAGTGTCCAGTGGAATCACATATTCGACTAGGGACTTTATGAAGCCTTTCGAGTGCATGAATGAGTATATTTTCGACTACTTTGTTTATATCATAGGGATTGTTGATGTGCGTGCCTGATTTAACCGATGTATTGGTATCAGTTAACTACCTTAGGGTAAAACAACGCAATCTACTCGAGCTCGAGTCCCCGGACTCGAATCCGGAAAAGTGTTGGTATAATTCGACTCATGCCGCGGAGGTCTTACAGGAGTCGAATTCCAGTATATGGGTGTGAGCACTTGACGCGTCCGTCAAGGCGTGTTCATCATATCTGTAGGCACGGATATATTTCTGGTAGTGCGCAGCAAATGCGTTGCTAGGCCTTATTCAGGTCTTATCTTCAAGCTGCAACCACGACATCCGAATTTTATCATCGCGGAGATGATTCGGGTGACCCAGGAGACGCAATCTTTTTGTAGGGAAAAATTATGAGGCGGTGTCACCATAAGCTTTGAGTGTGGATGTTATCGACACACAGTATGATGTACAAATAATCATAGGGTGCGCGACCAGTGCTCCCTATGGGAGTAGCCCCCGAGTGCCTGGTTGAGTCGAAGACTCAGGCAGGGACTAAAGAGCTTTTGCGACTGCTGTCATCTTTTGTTTGCTTGTTTTAGTCAAATTTATTTCCGGTGCTCCCTATGGGAGTAACCCATGTCCATAGTCAAATCGTGGATTCGAGTGGTTGGGTATGCTTTGAATGTCCAAATTCCTACAGAAGAGAAAAAGAAAAAAATCGTAGGGTGCGCGACCAGCGCTCGCTATGGGAGTAGCCCCCGGGTGCTTGGTGGAGTCGAAGACTCAAGCAAGGACTAAAGTAGTCGTAGTCTTCTGCTGCTCAATTTTGGATGACATCAGTGCTAACGATGTGATGATCTCATTTGCCCGCGTGAGCAGGTTTGACGGGATGTGACGAGCGGTGGGTCCAATTTTCTGACTCTGACTTGACCGGGCGTGCGTAATCTTTGTTTTAATAACGCCTCCTCGATTTCCACGCGTAATGGGGTAGTGGGGGATGGTTCGCGCTTCGGGTCATCCACGTGTTAGTCACGATGGATGCCACGCGTCTGATAGGGTTTTTGCCGGCCATTGGATTACATCTTTCAGGGGGTTAAGTAGTAGTGCTACGACAGTAATTTTTCCCATCTGCTCTTTTCTCTGCCTTTGCCTCCGTCGCCATTGCTGCTGCTCCTTTGCTTCTTAGAGTTCGTCTATCTCGCAGCACTGGACCAGCTCCGCGTATTCCCTAGTTACTTCCTCCGGTCGCATCGCCACCGCAAGATGGGGAAGAAGAAGGGAGGTGTCGGGCCTGAATCCACCGCCGTCACTGTTGCTGCCAAGAAGAAGGGCGGATCCACCGTTGCGGGCACCAGCACCGACGTCGTCGGGAAGAAGAAAGGCGCGGGCACTCGCGTCACCAATGGCGCGTGGCAGGGTCGGTGATCAAGTCATCTAAGCTCCGTCTCCTGCGCCAAGACGGAGTTCTGTCCTCCGCGGTCGCTGACTCGCGAGTCCCTGGTGGTGAGGTAACCCCTTGTCCTCCTGCCGGTTTCCGAGTGATGTTCCTACCGTTCATCAACCGCGGTCTCTCGCTGCCCCTGCATCCTTTCTTCAGGGGCCTTCTTTGTTTCTATCGGCTCTAGCTTCACCAGCTGTCCCCCAACTCCATCCTCCATGTAGCTTGCTACATTACACTTTGCGAGTGCTGGCTCGGAATCGAGCCACACTTTGGTCTCTTCAAATGTCTCTTCAATCTGAAGCGCCGGTCGGTGTCTGGCTCCGTAGTCTATGATGTAGGAGGCTGTGGTATCCACGTCGACTCTTCCGTCACATACTTCGACATCAAACTCATGACGTCCGTCCAAGGGTGGAGGGACAAGTGGTTCTACATCCGCGACCAGAAGGCTGATGGAGACCACTTCAGACTCGTGCCTTTCGATCCCGCGACGCTGTGCAAGAGGAGGCGCTCCTAGAAGAACGTAGTGATGCCCGACGAGTCCGCAGAGGCAGATGTGTTGTACGAGCGCGTTTGCGACCTCGAGAGTCGCATGGGTAAAGAAGAGGAGGATCGCGCCTTAGAGCATGTTCGCTGTTGTCGCGTCCAGCCCCTGCAGGCCAGAGTCCACCCTATGTTCCAGTGGGCTGGCGCAGACGATGTCACTCGAGTATCTGCCGATGGCATTTCCGCGAGTGAAGTAGATAAGAGGGTACGACTGCTCACCAAGTACACCACCAAGGATGTGCTCCCCAGTGAACCAGTCGTACCTCCATTCGATGCTACTAATTCTCCTCCGGAGGTACTGTTGTGCTACGAAGTAGCTTTGTTTGTCGAATGCTTCTTTTTCCTTGACTTGTGCTAACTTTTTTCCCGTATGCAGGATTGGAGGGTGTCACTCTGTATGCCCCCTCTTCCTGAGGGGCTTATTCCTCGTGAAGCCTTGGAAGAGGACGAGTCGCAGTCGACCGTGCCATCTGATGTGGAGGAGGAAGCCCTTGAGTCGAGCAGTCCGGACACTCGCAAGCGTTCGTGCAGTGAGGATTCGGATGCATCATCTCCTTCGACTCCAGAAGGCGCAGCTATTGGTGTAGAGTCGCTGATACCTGCCGTTCCTATGAGTCTTGTGGTGCCGTCTTCCCGCAAGAAGATGTGGCTGCCGAAGGAGTCATCGTCGGAGTCGGGGGACCAAACCTTCGATTTTGACAAGTTTGATTGGTAAGTATACGAGTCTTCTTTTTTGGTTCTTCTTTGGAGTTGCATTCTCTTGATGTTGGTTTTGTTCTGCAGTCAGTCGACGTCGTCATCTTCTGGCGACGTCCAATATTTGAAAGAATCTGGAGTCGCGACCTCCAAGGCCAAGAAAGCGGCTGAGGGGACTCCTTCTCCTCCATTGGCGGCCCACTCCGGACACAATTCATCAAGTTCTCCACATGATGTGGGGCATCAGATGGTTGTCCGGACAACTGCGCGGCAATCGACCTCGGAGTCATTGGAGGATCATGTATGTGTAATGTTGCTTCGTCTGATTTTTGCAGTCGAATGTATCGTCCCTATCATCTGATAATCCTTTGTTGTTTCTTCTGTCGCACCTTGTTGTGAAGGAAGTTGCTCGCTTGGCGGAGCAGGTGCTTGCGATGGGTCGCCAGCATGCAATGCTGGACACTCGCCATCGCGCGGTTGATAGTGAGTATTTTTTGCTTCTTCTTCTTCATCTTTGTGATATATTCGACTGGCAGTCTATCTTTGTTTCTTTCATAGCTGAGCATAATGCACTCCTTCGCGACACTGCTTCCCTCGAAAGGCGCTCGCCACGGCGGTGAAGAGTTGTGATGAGGCAATCGCAGCGCATGACGAATCGCGGAAACGCGAGGAGGATCTGCATGCCTCCATCGTAGCTAGGGAGAAGTTGTTCGAAGAATAGCTTCTCTCGATTGCCAACGCTCTCTCAGGTATTCCCTTGTCTGGATTTTTGCCATGTCCTTTCTTTCGAATATGTTGTTGTGCTGACTTTTGTGCCAATGCTTGATTCTTGTGTAGATGCCAGCGGTCTGAGCTTCGATGCCCAGGCACTTCATCGTGATGATGCCTTGGCGGGTGCCATCTCGGCAGTCGAGGATCGCAGTGCTGCCGTTTAGGGGACGCTCACTAAGACCAAGGGCATGCTCAGTCGCCTCTGTGAGGAGCTGGCGCCCAAGGCTGAGTTAATCCAAAATATAGTTGATCTGGTGGAGTCCCTTGTTGGAGGCATTCCTACAGGCTTCAAGAACTCACTCCGTGCGGCTGGCGCTTCGATGTCACTCGCAATGGTTCAATCCCATGGAGTCGAGGTTGATCCTAATGCGGTCTCCAAGGCAATGCATGTCAGCGCGGATGGCCAATAGGTAGTCTTTTCTCCTTTCGCAGCTGCCTGTGGCAAGTACGGGCCATAGCTAATCAACACAGTTGCAAAGTAATCTGAGGAACTGCAACGAGCCAAGAAGGCGGCGAAGGCTGCGGCGTCAGGGGCCGGCGGGAAGTCTGTGGCATCTGATACTTCCACAAAGTCGATGAGGCCCCCAAAACCAAAGTCTAAGTCGAAGCTCCTCAGTAGTCATGCTTTGTAATAGTTAAATAGGTTGTCTCTTTTGTCTAGAACATGCCTTTGGCGAGTGTATCTGTTGATACTTTTATTATGCTTGAAATCAATCGAATCTTTTGTCTTCATGCATCGCCTTAGTCTTCTTATTATCTATTTCTTGGCTTGTGATAGGGCACATCGAGTGGTCCTTCGAGTGAACCTCGGAATATGCCATCCACTGATGATACTTTGGCGCAGTCGCATTCAAGGGTGGATGAGTTGTCTCTACTCTCACGACTCTGTGACCGCGTGAAGAAGTTGGAGCGCGAACTGCCTGTGCTCCGTGGTAACACGGATCTATGGAAGTCGAGGGCGGAGAAGGCCATCGCCCAAGAGCAATATCTGCTAGGGGAGGTGACGCAGTTGGGCGACCAATTCAAGTGTTAGCTTTCTTCTTCCTTGTCTTTTCTTGTAGCCACTCGCGATAGTCCATTGTCTTCATACTTTTGCTTTTGCTTGGTATAGTTGTCAGTGCACGCCATCCACAAGATGAGAAGGACAGGATTTCCATTCGTATGAATGATCTGACTCAAGAGCAGCTTCAGGCGAGTGGATACTTCTGGGTGGAGCATGATCGTGCAATCGCACTAGCGACCCTGCAGGATCGTGCTTCACTTCCTAAAGAAGTCGCAGTCGTTCTTGAGGAATATTTATCAGACAATGTTCCCGCTGGACATTGTTCCATCGAGCCTCCTGGCCCTTCTTTCCAAATTTCAAGACTTGAGTGCAGTCCGCGAGTGTGTACGGCAATAGTTAGTGGCTGGTGCCAAGGCTGCCCTATCGCTGGTGCGACTGCACGCGCTTGATGTGGATGTTGCAGCAGTTGCTACCGGACCGCCAGCGCCGCCAGTAGGTTCGACTTGGAACATGGTTCCTCATCACTACCAGGCGGTGGATCGCCCAGCGGAGGAAATGGTCGACTTCTTCGAGGAGCGGACAAACGTTCCTTTGTTGCAATAGTAGTTTAGTTTGTATCCTGCACATAGTTGCACCAGTGTTGTAAAGTTCATATATATATATATGTTGTGTATAATTGATTGACATTGATGTCTATAAAGAGCTTGTTAGCGTGTATGTTTTGCAAGTGCGTTGCACTATGCGATTCCTTTTCGTTACCCTGACTTGTGTTTATCTCAGCACCTTGCCTACATGTCAGCTGCGTTGCAACTGGGTTGGTGTTTGTCAAGGGTTCGATTAGTACGTCAGCTACTTAGGATATCGCGTTGGTTCATAGAACAGATCTGTATAGGGTGGCGCATCCCCCCGAGTGGATAATTTGTAGAAAATAAAAAGAACACAGAGTTTTGGGGCACTTATCTTTATTTATTCGCAGGATAGTACGGGGTACAATGTGTGGCTAAGTAGCCTTGGCTGAGTAGCCCTATTTGTAATGTAAAAAATAAAAGACGACTAAGGGTAGAAGCACCACAACTGCGCGATGTTCCTGGGGTTGGAGTACACGACTCCTGTCTCGAAATCTTTAAGGCGATAGGCGCCACCTGGGATTACATCTGTAATCACGTATGGTCCCTCCCAGGGGGACTCGAGCTTGAGATGCCCTTGCTGTTTCAGTCACAGGACCAGGTCTCCTTCGATGAAGGACCTGGGGCATAGCCTTCTGTTGTGGTAGTTGCGCAGGTTCTGCTGGTAGATCGTTGATCTTTCCATGGCAATTTCCCGTGCCTCGTCAAGGAGGTCGACGGATTTTTCAAGTGCAAGAGTTGACTCCTGCTTGCTGTAAGCGACTACTCGCGGTGCTTTGCATCGTACCTCTGCGGGTAGTACCGCTTCAGCACCGTGCACCATGAAGAAAGGGGTGTACCCCGTGGCACTGTTTGGAGTTGTGCGCAGGCTCCAGAGTACCGATTGCAGCTCGTCAGGCCAGCAGCCTGCGGCTTGTTCGAGTGGTCTAAGGAGTCGCTTGTTGATGCCGCCACATACGAGCCCGTTGGCTTTTTCGACCTGACCATTGGTCTGTGGATGTGCTACGGAGGCATAGCTTACGTTGATTCCCAGGTTCTCGCAGAATTCTTTGAACTCCTTGGATGTGAAGTTCGTCCCATTGTCCGTGATGATGATGTGTGGTACTCCGAAGCGATAGACGATGGACTCGAAGAACTTGACTGCGCTGTATCCCGACTGGTTAGTCACTGGCATGGCCTCTATCCACTTGGTGAATTTGTCGACTGCGACCAGGAGGTAGACGTTGCCTCCTCGTGAGGACTTTGGGAGCTTGCCGACCATGTCGAGTCCCCATTGCGCGAAGGGCCAGGCCAATCGAATTGGCCAAAGCTCCGCTCTAGGTGCGTGCGTCTTGTCCACGAATCACTGGCAAGTGTTGCATTTTTGGACGATGTCCTTGGTGTCGTGCATGGCCGTAGCCTAGTAGAATCCATCTGATAGAGCTTTGGCGACGAGGGCTCGACTGCCAGCGTGGTGCCCGCAAGTCCCCTCATGGATGTCGAGGAGGATAGCTCTTCCATCAGCGTTTGAGACGCATCATTGGAGTACTCCTATGATGTTGCGCTTGTACAGTTCGCCGTTGATAATGGCGAATGCCTTGGATCACCGCGTGATGTGTCATGCATCAGTCGGGTCGTCTGGTAACCTTTTGCTGAGAAGGTATGTGTTGTATGGTTGAGTCCAAGATGGCTCGATCATCATGATACTCATTGGTCCTTCGAGTCCTACGTCAAGCTCCAGGTCGTCGAGTGCCATTGGCTCATTGGGCGGCGTAGCCCCCGAGTCCGTTGTTGCGCTTGTTTTCTTCTCTGTGGCCTTTAGGTAGATGGAGCGTTCGCAAATGCGCTCGAGAAATACCACAGGTGGTATGGGGGCGCAGGTAGAGCCAATGCTGGCGAGTGCGTCCGCCTCTTCATTGCTTTCGCGGCCTATGTGTTGCAGCTCGCAACCGTCGAAGTCCCCTTCGAGTGTGTCGTAGAGTTCGTGGTAGGCGATCATATTGTCGTTCAGTGCGTCGCACTCGTACATTGTCTGGTTGACGACCAGCTTCGAGTCGCCGTATATTATGAGCGTCTTGGCGCTGCAGGATTTTGCCATCCTCATCCCGTGTAGCAGGGCCTCGTATTCAGCTTCATTGTTGGAGGCGGTGAACTGCATTCACAGAATATATTTCAGCTTGTCTCCCTGGGGCAATGTCAGTATGACACCTGCGCCAGCTCCATCCTTTTGCTTGGATCTGTCGAAGTGCATTGTTGAGAGGTAGGACAAATCTGGGTTTTCAGGGAGCTGGTTCTCCATCCAGTGCACGAGGAAGTCAGGGAGAACTTGCGACTTGATTGCATCGTGTTTTTCATATGTTATGTCTCGTGGAGACAATTCGATCCCCCAAAGCGCGACTCGTCCGGTGGCGTCAGGATTGTTGAGGATATGCCCAAGCGGCGCATCGTTGACTACCACGATTGGGTGTATCTAGAAGTAGTTGTGCAGTCGCTAGGCTGTCATGAAGACGCCGTACGCCAGCTTCTGGTAGTGCGGGTACCGCTGCTTTGTTGGCGTGAGTACCTCGCTGAGGTAGTAGAATGGTCGCTGTACTCCGTGGACCTTGTTTTCCTCGGCTCGTTCTACCACGAGCACTGTGTTGACCACCTGGTTGGTGGTGGAGATGTATAGCAATAGTGGTTCTCTTTCACATGGGGTCACCAGTACTGGCGAGGTGGACAGTAGGCGCTTGAGGTCTTCGAATGCTTCATGTGGCTCATTGGTCCACTCGAACTTGTCGGCTTTGCGGAGAAGTTGGTAGAAGGGCAGTGCCTTTTCGCCCATTCGGCTGATGAATTGACTGAGCGCCGCGATTCGCCTAGCCAACTGCTGGACACCTCTTATGTTCTTCGACTTTTCCATGGCCAGTATGGCTCTTATTTTCTTCGGGTTCGCCTCGATCCCTCTCGTGGAAATGAGGTACCCGAGTAGTTGCCCATATGGTACGCCGAAGGCTCACTTGTCCAGATCGAGCTTGATCCAGTAGCAGTCGAGGTTGGCGAAGGTTTCATGTAAATCATCGATTAGCGAAGCTTCCTCTTTGGTCTTGATTACGATGTCGTCAACATAGACTTGGATGTTCTGACCAAGTTGGTTCTTGAGGCAAGCCTACATGCACCGCTGGTAGGTGGCTCCTGCGTTTTTTAGCCCGAAGGGCATTGTGTTATAGCAGATCACACCAAAAGGCGTTGTAAACGCTGTTTTATCTTGATCCTCCTCCTTCATTCGAATCTAATTGTAGCCTGAGTAGGCGTCGAGGAAGCAGAGGCGCTCACATCCTGTGGTGGAGTCGATGATCTAGTCGATTCATGGCAGCGGGAAGTGGTCCTTCGGGCAGTGCTAATTCAGAGAGGTGAAATCCACGCACATCCGTAGGATATCTGTGTCCTTTTTTGGCACTAGCACCGTGTTGGCGAGCCAAGTACTTTCCTTGATCTCGCGTATGAATTTGGCGTTGAGAAATCTGTTGATTTCCATTCTGACTGCTTTTGCTCATGGTTCAGATAGTCGCCTAATTGTTTGTTTGATTGGCCTTGCGTCTGGTGTGACATTGAGTGTGTGCTCGGCAAATTCCCTGGGAACTCCTGGCATGTCCGCTGGACACCAAGCGAAGATTTCCCAGTGCTCACAGAGGAATTCGACGAGCGCGAGTTCGTATGCGGGACTCAAGTTGTTGGCGATGAGGGCCATTTTGGCTGGATCCGATGGGTGGACCTAAACTTTCTTCGTGTGCACCGATGAGTCGAAGGACAGGTCGGGTGAACTTGGCCGGCTTAGGGGAGGCAGACTGTTGTCTATCGACTCCTTCAATCTTGCGAGTTCCTCCTGCATGCTGAAGGAATGGGAAATTATGTTGAACTCCCTATCGCAACTGTCGGACCTCTCTAAGCTCCCGTTGATTGTGATGACTCCGTTAGGGCCTGGCATTTTCATCTGCAGATAGGTGTAGTGTGGCACTGCCAAGAACATAGCGAACGCGACACGCCCGAGTATGCAGTGGTACTGTGAGGGCCAGTCGATGCGCTCGCGTCAAAAGTTTTTCGGTGTGCCAAAGATGACGTCGAGGTTGATTTTGCCAAGGGGATATACGACCTTGCCTGGGACGATGTCGTGGAATGTTGTATCCGAGGCCTCTAGGCAGGTCAGAGGGATCCTCATTGCTCGCAAGGTACTCGCGAACATAAGGTTAATGCCGCTTCCGCCGTCCATGAAGACGCGACTCATGTCGAAGCCTCCAATTTGTGCCTCGAGTACGAGGGGACAGTGGCCTGGACGAGGTACTTGGCGCGGATGGTCGCGCTTGTCGAAGGTGATGCAGGAGTCGCTTCCACTGAGGTACTCAATGGTGGATGGTGGTGAGATTGTCGCCATATTCACTTGGCGAGTGATGGCCTTTTGCACCCGATTATAGGGGAGGCCCTTTTGGATCATCATGGTACCCATGGCCCGTGGGTACGGTTCGCCTCCGTGGTGCTAGTCCGGCGCAGCTGCGTTTGGTGGTGGTCCGGGTGGTGGTGGAGGAGCTCCATCTACCACAGCGCCTGGGGCGACTCCGTAGCCCCTGTTGACTGCGTCGCGATTCATCTGAGCCAGACCCTCATGAAGTTTGAGGAACTCGCGGCAGTCCTTGAGAAGGTGGCTGGATTTATTTTTACCGTCATGCTTATCGATGTAGAAGTGCACCGTGCATGGCCCGGACAGCTTGTCCTCAATGGATGTTGCGGGTGTCTCATCGCGAGTGCGGCGCTGCCATACTTGCGTGGTTTTCCCGGAGTCGCGATGTCCACCAATGTGGTAGCCGCTGTTGCGGTTGTCGTCGCGTCTGTCGGTGTAGCCGGCTGCGACCATGTTGACATCATCGCGGTCATCGTGGATGCGCATTCGATGTTTGCTTCGATGATCGCGTCTGCGTTCGAGTTCTGCTTCATCGTTAGAGTGAACGTGATTTTTCACCGAATCTTCTCCATCTGCCCACCGATTCACGATTTCCATCAGATGGTCAATGGTTTTGGGCTTCGAGCGGCCCAACTCCTCCCTGAGCTCTATGCGGCGAACGCTGCCATTGAATGCGTCGATTGCGTGATCCTCCGAGATATTTTCCGCGGAGTTCTTGATGATGGACCACCTCTGGATGTACGAGCGTAGCAATTCGCCCGACCTTTGATGGCAGCACCTCAGTTCTTCGATTGATGCGGGCCTTTTGTAGGTGCCCTTGAAGTTGCGCACAAAGTTGTAGACCAGCTCTTCCCAACTGCGAATGGATCCGCATGGGAGGTTGTTGAGCCATGCCCAGGCGGCGCCCTGTGCTTCGACTCCCACCGTGGAGCCTGACGGAGGAGATATGGTCTTCTAACCAGATTTTCGGGTCCTGTAGACCGTCAAACTTTGGGTTCTCTGGTGGGAGCTTAAACCCCTTGGGCATTCGCTTTTGCCTGATGGCCCTGCTGAAGCATCTAGCGCCACAGAGCTCCACATCTTCGTATTCTGAGTCAGTCGATCGGGCACATCACGCCCTTGACTTGTCAATATTGAGCTACGTGATGTCATCTTGCACGTCGTAGTCGTGGTCATGTCGCCGTGAGTGGCGGCGTCGAGACAAGTCGTGACTGTCGTCGCTGGATGAGGGCGAGGAATAGCGTTTTGCCAGAGCCTTGCCTTTCTTCGGCTCCGGTGTCGGCTCTTTGTCGAGAGAGGCTTCGATTAACCCCAAGCCTGCAATCATAGATTGGTGCATGGCAGCTCAACGATCTCCGGCTGGCGGCTGGTTGTTGAGGAGGTACATGGTGGTCGCCGTTACCGCGGCTTGCGGTGTTTTTGGAAGCACGTTGCCACGCGTATCTACCATCGTGGAGCCGAAGTCAAGGACCTTTGTGGCTTCTACCCACTCTTGTTCGGTGAGGTGGTCCAGTCGAGATCGCCTCTTGTTAGCGATGTACTCATTGCACTTGGAGGAGGATCCTCCGTGGGAGGAGAGTCCGGCTCGTCGGAGGCTCGACTCGTCTGCCGCCTTTTTACGCGCCTCGAGTTGCGCGATTGTTTGCAGTTGGTGTTTGTATTCTTCTTTCAGGAGCCAATGGTAGCCCATCAACAGTTCTTGCGGGGAGCCGAAAGGCAGAGGGTGGCCTCGTAGGGCTTCTCGGCAGCTGGCCCACTCGAGATCGTTGAGCCTGATCACGACGCGTTCGCCAGTTTGCTCGTTCACCATGGTGGGGGGTTCGGCTGCCCCTCCGTTGTTGACGGGGGCGCCGTTAGTGGGGCCGTCGTCGGGCAGTCCGCCATTAGGTATGCCGCCGTTTGGCGGGTCGGTTCCATTTCCATCGTTGCCTGTGTTGTCGTGGTTAGCGGAGGAGTCACCCGCGTTGATGACGGTGCACATGAAGTGGTTGGGGAAGCTGCTGCTCCCACAACTTTCAGATCCGGAACCGTAGGCTCCATCTTCAGTGCTAGATCGCCCAGATTGGATTCGCGACTGCTGTCACTGGCCGTATTCTCGATTGTTGTCGAGGCATTGAGCTTACTGAGGGTGCCGATTGGCAGAGGGAACCATGATGCTGGAGAAATCGATGGTGTTGTCGGTTGGTCAGGCATGCGAAGCGTGCCCATCTGACCAACTTGGAAGCGGAAGCTCCCGATCGCCAGGCTAATTCCATCGCCCACGGACTCGAAGGCCGGGCGAGTGGCCGGTGTGTGCATGGTGAAGTCGAACGCGCTGAAGAGCTGGCGAATCTCCACTGTTGCGGAGTTGTAGATCGCAGTTGATGGGGCCGAAGAAGTCGCAACATCAGCACTCCCACTTCCCACAGACGGCGCCAATTGACGAGGGTTTAACTCATCAATGCCCATTGTTATGGACTTGGGTTTTGGAGAAGAAGGGAGTGTTGGAAGCATCAATCGGCTAGCAAACAAGCACACAGGGAATCGAAGATTTACCCAGGTTCAGGCCTTGTAGAGGTCCCTACTCCTGCTTGTCTGCTCGTGAAATTAATAGACGAATCAAAGATTACAATGGTGCGCAGATGCAATCTGGCGAGGGTTGTGGAAACTAGGGTTGTGTGTGTCTTCCTCGCCGCCCCCTCCTAGCGTTTATATAGATAGGCTAGGTCTCGGGTAGCAGGTCGAGTCGGTTATAGGTTAGGGTTTCCCTTTAAACTTTCTATCTTTAGCCTCTTCTTGTTCCGCAAGCAATCGAGAGTCCATAGGTTACTCGAGTTCTCCATTTGGGCCTTGGCGACACGATGGGATGCCGCTGTATTAAGGCTATATATACCAAGCTTGAGTACATGTAGGGTATACCCACGTCAATGTGCGTTGCCAGCTCTTGCAAGACTCATGCCCTACGATGTCGGGGAAGCGCCGGCTAGGCCAGATCTTAAAGCTAATGGTTCCAAAAATCCGTAGTTCGTCCTTGGACTCTACAGACTCTCTCTTGACGATGAATAAGTATACAAACAGATCTAATCTAGTTTTGATGCCTAGAAATCCTTTGCACAAATCTACGAAGTTGCTAAGGACGAGGGTGTTGTTAGGGGAGAGGTTGTGGGGAAGTACCCGAAAGTGCTGGAGGACGTCCAGGAAGAAGTCGGAAACTGGCAGGCTTACGCCTCGTACCATCTGGGCTTTGAGGTACACCTTCTCTCTGGCTTGGGGAGAAGGATCCACCTCGCCGGTCGGTGCTGGCCGCCAGACCAAATCCTTCGCCGTAGGGAGATACCCTTCGGTAACCAGTTCTTGCAGATCTTCGGTGGAGAGGTCAGAGCCCCTCCATACTCGCTTGTGGGAGTCATTGTCCTCTTCGGCGGCATCTGGTGCCGCCCGTTCTTGGTCGCCGCCGGTGGTTTCCACCACAGCGGTGATAGGGACAACGACCCCCTCCGACGGGACCATCACTCCCTGAGATAGCCCTGGTGTGGCCTCGTGGGTCACCGTCGTTGAAGGGGTGGAGCTGCTGGAGGCCATTATGATGTTGGGAGTGGATGGAGAAGAACAAGGCTCTGTCTAGGGTTTTCTGAGGAGGAGCTAGAACAGGCACGCAGCTGGAGGAAGACGAAGACGAGGGAGCGAATGCGGGTGAAAAGAAAATATCTAGCCGCAGTTGAAATATATAGGCGACATGTCAAGATTCATGCAAAGGGGTCCAATGGATTGAGCTTGCCGACATGGAGACGAGCGTGCTTGGTAATTTCGCCACGTCCTCCGTCTTTGCCGATTTACAGTTTCGGATTTCACGCGCGTAAAAATAACTAATGATTAATTCTCTGCCTTCTATGAGTTTCGAGGTAGCGTATGCTGTACCCTACGTCATCCTCCTGACAGTTGCAGTGAAGCGTCACGTCTGAAGATTCCATCGAAGACAGGAAATATCTAGCTCTGGAAACGAAGAATCAAGGAATCTCCGGCTACATTACGAAGTCGGAGAGGATTGTAGGGTTCTTTGGGAGACCTTTGATATATTGCTTGATGAATTGCCGGCATCACCTAGATGGAGCGATTTCAAAGTCCTCCAGGGGCTACTATTGGGGATATGCTAAATAGGTATCACCATAGCACGTCCTTATTTCGGCTAACCCATGTGGCCCATAGTTGGTAGCAAGGCCTATGGCCTGCTAGGTGGCCCAGTTAGATGGATCCAGAAGGAAGGCCCATGCCGGATAAAGGAAGGCTATGCAGGAGTCACCGACATACTCGGAGCCTTGGAGTGCACGACACGAAAGGCTAGTTTGTATTAGTGTAGGACTTTACCTTGTCCGGCAAGGACCTTTCCCTGTAAACCCTAGGTTCTAGTGCCTTTATAAACCGAACATGTGGGAGCCTTTAGGGCACAACCTAGATTGCTATGTACAATATGCAACACTTCACACAGTGAATCTATCTCTGTAACTCGGCGTATTGCCATTATAGGATTTATAGCAGGAGTAGATTTCCGCCACTATTGTGGGACTTGAACCTGGGTAAGCTGTGTTACCTCATACCTGCCAACTCTTCGCCTTACCGCAAGTCTCTAAACACGCACTATGAGGACCCGTCCATGGTGTACTTGTCAGCAATACCACGATAGACATCCAGCCCGTCGGGCTCTCCTCTCCGTACAGGGTAGGTGCACCCAACAGGAGAGAGACCTCCAGCCTGTCGGATCATGATGTATCTAATGGTGGTTCTCCAAAATCCGTGTGACATACATCTCGACCAATCAGAGCGCAACCAACCTAGTAGCTCATTCCAAGAAGGATTTAAGAAGTGGTGTAGGGGATACGTCCATTTCTCTTTATTTCCTTTTCGTTTATTATTCATGCTAGGTTGTAGGTAACATAACAAGACTCCATGAGAATGTTGCACTATGTTTTGACTTTTTTAATTAAACTAACCCTAAAATCATTTTTTGATTTTAATCACTTAGAAAAATAAAAATGTGGCTGATTATAAGTAAATCCAAAATTTCCAATTTCATTTAAATCCAAGATACACATGTGTGCCAAATTTTGGATCAATTGGTCAACGTTTGCTATGGTGTAAGCCATGAACTAGATAAACCCCATCTGTTGACCACATGTCGAGGGGAAAACTGAGTAGTGCAAAGCAACTAGGTGGATGACCATAGAAACTTGCAATAACACATACATTATGGGAATATCCAACATACAAACTTGGGAGTGTCACACTAGTTCGAATTCAATACAAACATTGACAGTAGTTCAAATTGATCATACAAATTCAAATTAGTAATTAAAATAATAATTCAAAATAAAAAAAATTCTTGCTCCTAGTGTTTTTTGCTGAGTTCACCACCTTGCTCCGGGTGATCCTAGCTGGAATATTCACAGAGTCCACCATCAGCTTCTACCGTTTGTTCCCTTTGTTCTTTTTCTCTGCATCCAATGAATCAAGTGCTTCAGTCTGTCGTACAATTGGTTCAATCACGTTTTGATCTATTGGTTCATACGGTTCAAAATGCATTGGCATAATTTCTTCAATATCCTCTTGTGTAATTCCTTTACTTTTGATCTCTGCTTCCAATGAATAAATTGCTTTATTCTCCTCTCGATCCATTGGTTCAAACTCCTCTCAATCCATTTGTTCAAACTCCTCTCGATCCATTTGTTTAGTCTCCCTGCATTTGGTTCAATCTCCTCTAGATCCATTAGTTCAATCTCACTTGCATTTGGTTCAATTTCCTCTCGATCCGTTGGTTCACTCTCCTCTCATTCAAATACTTCATTCTTATCTACATTTACTACTCCCGCCTAATCATCCATTCCATAAGTTGTGTCCACTGTATTTTTACAAAGCCTAGCAATGTGCCCTATGATCCCACAACATTTGCACTTACATTCTTGAGGTGGTGCACCACCCTCTACACTAGCTCTCATCCTATTCTTCCTTGGCCTACCTGCCGGTCTAGTAAAAACTGGAGGGTATAGCTTGAAGCCTTGATCCACTTCCATCCATTGGTCTTCCCAACAAGGCTGGAACATCCTGAGCATATGCTACCCTAAATTTGGCAACGGAGAAATACTCCGACACTTACTAATCAACTTCACCCTCTTCACCTCCTAGAACACCCATGAAAAACACTACATGTTTGCAGGGTTTCCCATGGAGCTTCCATTGCCTGCAATGGCATGTCCTATCAACCAAACTCACTGGATACCTCCATTGCCTATCTTTACTATCAGTGTACGTTACCTCAGACTTCATTCCTCTTCTAATACATTTCATCTTAAATTGTTTTGCCCTGGCATGCAAAGCCTCAATCAAAGATGGGAGGATGAGATGGCCAGCTTATACTGTTGATGCAAATCGATCTTTATCACGACCATTTGCCTAATTTTATCAAATATTTGCCACAGCATAATCCCTTTCAATGACTTGACCTATGAATTGAAACTCTCTACAAGGTTACTTGTTACATAGTCTACCTTGCAAATTTCATTGAATTGGATTCTTGACCACACCCATTACATGATGTGCATCCATGTACTCCTTCACGCAGGTTTTTGTTTATACAACACTTCCAAATGATACAGATGCTTCCTCAAACAAGCATGTGTATGATGCTGGCCATAGGTTGTTAGTATAAACTTTACCCTTTAATTTCTTTGTAAAATTCTATGCTAAGTGTTGCATACATTTCCTATGCTCCACTCCGGGAAATATTGCTTCTATAGCTTTCTCCAAACCTTTGCAAGCGTCTGTGTGGATAGTAAGTCCTGGTGGATGACCTATAAGGTCACACAAATTCTCTAGAAATCAAGTCCAAATTTCCTCTGACCAAATCTCCAAAACTCCAAAAGCAAGAGGGAACATCCAATTGTGGCCATCAACTGTAGTAGTAGCTACTAGTTGTCCTTTAAATCTGCCATGAAGAGTTGTTGCATCCACGGCCAAATAAGGCTTGCAACCATCCAGAAACCCTTGCTAGCCATCTTTGAAACAAACAAAAGCCCTTCTAAAGCACTCCTTCTCCATTATCTTCCCTCTTATTTTGTACTAAACTTTATGCATGTCTATCTATACAACACTACCTGGACTAGCCATCTCCACTTCAGCTTTGAAGTTGTAAAGCAACTGAAAACTTTCATTCCATGGACCATTGATCCAATCAAGAGCCATTTTCTTTGCATAGAACATCCTCATGTAAGGTATTGCAATATTAATCTTTTGAGAAACTTCTTTTATGAGAGTTGTTGCACCAAGTGATGGGTTTGCTCTCATCCAATCCATGATTGCATCTGCCAACCACCTAGTCTTTGCTGGTTTTGTTTTGTCCTTTGGTTGTCCCCCTTGAGGTGGACAAGAATGTTCGAACCGGTTACTTTTTATCTGAAACATAATGAAAATGTCAAGTATAGTTAACAAACTCTACACAATGATCTAAAATACACAACTGGTTGTAATACCTGAACCAAACTGCTCCTGAGCATAGTGGATGCATGCATCCTCCACCTACACCTCTTATATGGGCACTTCATTATGAACCTTGCTGGCTCACTCTTAATAACATCATAATCATTATTGGTGTGGATGCAATAGGTAGTAAGGGCATTATGACAGTCCCCCATCGTTTCAAATATGGTGCCTTCTGGAATCTTAGGATCGTTCCTTTCCCACTCAATTACTGGCAAGTCCTCACCATCATACTCGGTTAAACCGAGACTGTCGTTGTTCTCCTCATTCTCTTCATCATCAGTGTTATCAAATCTAGCATCATGGGCCATTTCCTCCGTGTATTAATCCTCTAGAGCCTGTTTACTGAATCTATCTACCAATTCAGAAAACATCAACTCATCCTCATCATCTAGTGGAGGCGTTACCTCGTTAGGCTCTGCTTTGTCCTCCACATCGGCCGCACGAGCAGTTTGGCTTACACTCGCAATGCGAACAGATGGTACTATTGTCGACCTACAAGGAGTGCGGGGGCGTACACTATTAGCAGTGACAACAGAGGCACATGATGCCCGGCCACCTGATGATGCCTGACCACCAGATGATGCTTTAACCCTCTTTCCCTTATGTTCAACTTTAGGTTGCACATGGAGATGAATTCGACCAAAACGTTCGGTAGCATTCAAAGAGAAAAGCATTACCAGGTCAGCTTTGCTAGTTAGTGGGAGCAATCTTTGCTCGCTAATGTTGAAATATTTAAAATCAACTAAATCGCCATTACTCTAGGGGAATTTAGAATAGATATTATCTTTCAAATCTCTGAGAGTTATGGAGGTTGCAACCACTGTTGGGAAGTAAAATCCAGAGAGATATTGTTCACAACCATGAATTACGCTAGTATCTAGTTTAACCGCCGGCCGAAATGCCAGCGCTGGATCAATCCTATTCGAAAAGCAAGGCAGCTAGTTGAGCACCATCGATTTGCGCTCATTACTGCCTATAATCAATCCACAAAGAGAAACGATGCTTACCCAGATGGAATCCATTAAATCCCTTTGATTCCACCCAATATTCTTCGCGCTCGATGGGAGGACCGGTACACCAGCCGGCGTTGCATATTGTTCCGCGAAAGGGGTTGATCTAGCGGGCGTGGGAGCAGGGCCGGAGATGGAGTGGGCTCGGTGGCTAGGGGGAGGGGAGGCTCGGTTGCTGAGGGAACGACGGCGGGGGAGTGGAGGGGTAGTGTGGGAGTTGTTCCAGGCTCGGGGGGAAGTGGATGCTTTGGGTGAGCGAGAATGGCCGGTCCGACGTGTCTCCATGTGGCCCTAGCCTTCACCACATATTCAAGACCGGTCCCAACGCGAACCCACCCTTCACCACGTATGCAAGACCCGTCCCAACGCGGCCCCACCCGTCAGCATGTCACGATCGAGGCCATGTAACATAACGCTCAAAGCACGACCCGCCCCAATGTGGTCCCACCGGTCAGAATGTAACGGTCAAGCCTTTGACCTGACGGCATCCCTCCGTCCGAGCGCCTGCGAGGGTTTCAGAATAGAGGGAGGGGAAACTGAGGAAAAGTTAAGCGTCTGGGGAAAACTGAGTACAACTAAGGAACCAGGGGCACGAAAATACAAATCCATAAAAGTTAATATAAGCAAGGGTAAAGCAAAAGGGTTCCATATGGATGAACAAGGAACACTTTCATATGAGAAGCATTTGTGTGTTCCCGATGACCCCGATATCAGGAAGTTAATTCTTCAGGAGGCTCACGATTCGCCATACTCAATTCATCTCGGTAACACAAAAATGTAGATGGATGTGAAGGATAGATTCTGGTGGAATAATTTGAAAAGCGAAAATGGCCGAGTATATTTCTTTATGTGATGTATGCAACAGAGTTAAGGATGAACATCAGAAACCAGCAGGGCTACTGCAACCATTTCCTATACCTGACTGGAAGTGGGACAAGGTAGGCATGGACTTTATCATGGGATTGCCCCGGACTCGTTAGGGGTATGATTCAATTGGGTAGTGGTTGATCACTTCACCAAAGTGGCCCACTTCATCCCCATAAAGACCAAGTATACAAGTTCCAAACTCGCCAAAATTTATATGTCAAGGATTGTAAGCCTGCATGGTCTTCCTAAAGGGATTGTCTCTGATAGAGGTACCCGGTTTACCTCAAAGTTTTGGAGGAAGTTACACGAATCTGTAGGAACCCGACTGGAGTTCAGTACTGCTTTCCACCCGCAAACCGATTGATGGGGATATGCCGAATGGGGTATGCCTAGCAGGATGTTTCGAGTGGGCCATGGCCTCTACGAGTGGGCATGCAGGACGGCGACTGGAATGTGAGTGAGAAGAAGCCTGCCGACTAGAAGCTGGAGGCCCAGAAGCATAGCAAAAGACTAGTCGGATTAGGTCAAATCCTCCAAGTCCCTAACTGACTCGGTTGTATATCTGTAAACCCTAGCGAGGTACCCCCTATATAAACCTCCCTAGGCCACTCTCTGTACTTACGTTTCATTATACACCCATTGACTCGCTTCCTACCGCTGATCTCGCCACCATTGTACTCACTCAATAATAAAATCTAGCAGGAGTAGGTCTTTACCCTACGGGGGGCCGAACCTGGGTAAATACCTGTGCCTTAGCCCTTATCTCGCTCCGCAGATGTATGCCCGCTCTTGCCCCAAATCCTTCCAATCGATACCCCTGGTAGCGACTGCCGTGGTCATTCCCACAATAGTGGTGCCCACCATGGGGCATGGCTGGCCTAGCCTGAGTTTTGCGGTAGACCCTACTCACCAATTGATTGGCTGATCGCCACCGGCCGCATGATGGCCAGCAGTGGGATCCTTCAGATCCTTCCTAGTAGCTACATCCCGGCGTCGCGCCTGATCACCCACAGCGCGGTGATGCCAGTCGGCACCATCAACCTGTTCGCCGGCTTCACGGATGTCGTCGACCCGACCGTGACGGCAATAATCGGCGGATCGCCCCCACACTGCGACCTACTCTCGGAGGGCCAGATCCGCTCTATCGGCCACCTTGCCTCTGAGTACGATTCGACCACCAGCAATGCAGCCAAAACTGACGCAGCCATGGATGACGCGGCCCTCCACGACGACGCCGATTCGGTGACCCCTGCCTCGGTCGCCGGATCCATCACTGCCGCATCACGCGAAGACTCCATCACACGAGTCTCCAACCCTGAGGATTTTGAGGACTCCTCCATCCTCGGGATCTGAGACTTTGACTCCAGATCGGAGTCCCCTGAGGACTTCCGTGCCAGATGCAATCGCTTCAACGCGATCTACATGGCGGGCAGTACGACCACCCCGCCAGATCCATTCTCTACACCGATCCCACCGACCGCAACAGCGACGGAGGTGGAGGAAGCCTGCCTGCGCCTGGAAGAGGCGACACACAAGGAACAGGCCGAGCGCGAGAAGTTCTGCCTCGAGCAGAAAATGGCGCAGGAGCTATCGCTCTACCACCAGTGCCGCATCAGGACCCGCCTGAACTCTAGCATTCAGGGACGTGTCCTGAACTTCAACGACGAGAACGACCCTGCCCGCGCAGCCGAGCGCGAGTTCTGCGAGAACGCGCCGCCTGGTGGGAGTAACCACCCGCCACCTAGGGCACCCGCGACTGGACCTCCACCACCACCCATAGGTCACGCGCCGCCGCCGGACCAGCTACAGATCATCATCTCTCCACAAGTCCACGACGCTAACGGGCTGCTGCTATACTCCACCGTGATGGACAATGTCACTGCGGGACAAGCCGCAGTCGCCAACCTCAACATCTAGGGAGAGGGCGCACTGCAGATCCAGTATGCCAAGGCCCTACTCGCTAGTGCCGTCGAGCAGCAAGTTGCAGGAGTCAACCCGTGGGGACGGATGTACTCCCATTCATCGGGGAGCAGGGCGGCCTCAAGCGGCCGTCCAACAGTCGCCAACACCCTTAACTGCCACAATCCGAGTCCCTACAGGTCCAACCACGGGCCGCAAACCCCGCACTCTCTACCAACGAGTTGCGGCCTGCGAACAACACGATCGCTGCCAACGGCCAACCCATCGACGCGTGGACACACATTGTCAACAACCAGGCTTGGCGAGCCTGCCAGCGCACAATCTGTGGCACACCATCACCAACTGCGGTGATCCAGAGCCAAGGGGCTCACTTAGCCGAGTCAGCCCATAGTGCTTCGGACCAATGATCCGAGGCGAAAAGTACCCGCCGAACTTTAAGGCACCAAAGGAGATTGAAAAGTACGATCCAACGTATGACCTAGTGGTGTGGCTCGACAAATACTTCATGGCGATGGGGATCACCAGCCACACCGACCTGCTCGCCGCTCGCTACCTCCCCCTGATGATGGAGGGGGCGACCCGACAATGGATTAACAACCTCCCCGCGAACAGTATCGATTTGTGGGAGGACTTGCGAGAGGCCTTTGTCAGGCACTTCGAGGGTACCTACACCTGTGCCACCACCATCAAGGACCTGGAGCGATGCATCTAGGGACAGCGCGAGTCAACTCGCCACTGGGTACAGTGGTGGCAAGACCTATGGATCAACACTTCTAGCATCCACCCAAACATGGCGATCCACTACTTCAAAAGCGCGTGCCGGTATGAACCCCTAGTCGCCAATATCAAGAGGGTCTACCGGACGCTCGACAACATTCCCGACCTCCTGGAGGTCGCCAAGCGCTCCGCGGAGGAGGACCCAAACCAAAACTTCGACAACGAGTCGGCGGGAAGATGCCGCACTAGCGGCAACGACAATGGGTGACAGCGCGACATGCGCTACAACAACACTCGCCTCACCGGCAAGCGTCGCGGTGATGGTTGAGTCGACTTCCTCGCCAACGCCGGCTACGGGGATCGCGACCCGAAGAACTTCCGCCGAGACGGAGGAAACCATCACGATAGTGGAAACTACCACACCAACAATGCGGCGAGGCTGAAATTCGACCCTGCCCCCTACTCAATCGGCCCTGTGTCTACCACAGCAGGAGGGGAAGCCTGCCACTCACACCATCGCAGACTGCCATTCTATGAAGGAGATTAAATAAGCAAGGCGAGCGAGAGAGGACCCCAACAACAACCCGCCAAGGGACAATAGCAATGTCGGTAGTTTCGGCAACGTCGTCGGCTCGCTTCAAACCTTCACCGGGCTCGGCACTAAGCGCGAGAAGAGGGTGCTCACCCACGCGGTCACCGTCAATGCGGTGACCCAGGTCGACGTCCCCCGCTTCCTCAACTGGTCCGAGCAAAGAATTACCTGGAGTCGCCAAGATCACACGCCCAGGATCGAATATCTAGGGCGAGTTGCGCTGGTGGTTAGGCCCAAAGTGGCCGATTACTGGCTACCCAAGACGCTGATGGATGGTGGAAGGTCCATCAATATCCTGTACCTAGATACGTTCAAGAGGCTACACCTCCCAGAGTCGATGATCGAATTGACCCTCACCACCTTCCACGGCATCGTCCCCGGTCGGAAGGCATTCCTGATTGGCAAGGTGATGTTACCGGTCATTCGCCACATCAGCAAACTTCTGCACCGAGAAGATCGTATTCGAGCTGGTGAACTTCCGCAGCCCCTATCACTGTGTCCTGGGGCGACAGGCATTCGCCAAATTCATGGCGGCCCCACACTACGCCTACAACATGATGAAGATGTTGGGCCACGCAGAGATAAACAAAAAATTTCCCCTATGCGGTACTCCCAAGATCCAGCTCAGGTGATAGGCCACGAGATTTACCACTAGACGCGCAGGTGCAGATTGTTGATGAAGCGTATCAGCTGATGCCGTGCTGAACGATCCCCATACAGCATGTCCAGATCCCCACGTACCGCCTTGTCTCCAGTGCCCCACGTGCAACGCCTCTACCGATATCCACACGTACAGGAAGGAGCTCCAGGTAGAGGACTGCTAGATCATGTCTAGCCTAAAATGGGAGTGGAGAAAGTGACGGCTAGGTCAGGGACAATCCCTTGTCATTCCACTTATATACACTCCTATCTGGGCTCAAGGCTTGAGGCCCATCTAGGTCGTGCCCCAATCTCCACATGGATCTAATCCACATGGGCTCCTTACCCTTAAGTGTGTGGCCCTGTAGGTTCACGTACACCTAGACACGACACGAGTCACCACTCTGAGCCGATAGTTGGTAGCAGCCTATAGCAAGACGTGACAACTCCCAAGCGCCATAAAGTCAGAAGACAAACGTTTCTCAATGTGACTTTCGTCCAAGTCCCATTGCCTCACGATATATCTTGTCTAGCTATAGGCGAGTTCCTTCCTCCCTTTAATAGCTCGACTCTCTCTTCTCGTTCTATGATATACGATTCACTGGACTAACACTTAGTCTGACTCCTTGGTTAACACTTAACCAAGTCGTCCATGGCCATGGCTCCGAATCATATCACACTAGAGGGCCAGAGAATATATCTCCATTACAGAAGGGAAAATCCCATCTTGGTAATCCACGTCACGCAGCTTGCTTCACAACCAACCTGAACCCTACCTTGATAGGAACTAAGCTGGCGATCCACAACTCGGATCATGCGATCACCTCAGGTCGAAGGATTCCATTGCTTGAGACTACAAATGACAACATGCTCGTTGCATCTCAACTGTGGGTCATTATGATTTGCCAAACTCTTATGCGAATCAGTGTAAATCAGAATAGCATCACCATGCCCATGACAAGTGGAACCGAGTCATCATCCGACTTTCACATTAGTCTAAGTTGTGTGACCAGCACAACCTCAACGACCAAGGACAACTAGTATGAACAACATGAATATATAGTTCCACAATTGAATCACATATTCAATGATACATATCAGTAGTTCATACATGGAAAACTTTATTACTTTATGAATACAATGGGAAATACATCATACATAATTGCCTCTAGGGCATATTCCCAACAGTCTCCACTTGCACTAGAGTCAATCATCCCGACATCACATGTCTAGGCATCTAATGCCCATAGCTCTCAGGTGCGCCTCATGCTTTGGGTGTGGTAGTGGCTTTGTCAACGGATCCACAATATTTGCATCCGTGTGTACCTTGCAAAACTTAATATCACCTTGATCCACGAACTAGCGAATCAGGTGGTACTGCATGAGTATATGTCTGTTCTTATGGTGTTGTCTAGGTTCCTTGGCTTGTGCGATAGCACCATTGTTGTCACAATACATGTCTAACGGATTGGACGAGCCCTAAACCACACCAAGATCCATGAGGAAATTCCTCATCCAAACGGCTTCCTTTGCCGCCTTCGAGGCAGCAATATACTCAGCCTCTATCATAGACGCAGATACGTCTCTTGCTTGGAACTCTTCCAGCTCACAGCCCCTCCGTTTATTACAAACCCATATCCTGATTGCGAACGAGAATCATCCGAGTCAGTGAGATAACTCGCATCCGTGTAACCCCTTACACTGAGTTCATCCTCACCTCCATAAACTAGGAACATATCCTTAGTCCTTCTCAAGTACTTAAGGATATTTTTAGCCGCTGCCCAGTGGATCTCTCCAAGGTCAGCCCGGTATCTGCTCATAACACTGAGAGCATAGGAAACATCCGGCCTAGTACAAATCATAGCATACATGATGGATCCGACTGCAGAAGCATATGGAATCGCACTCATCCGACTTTGCTCATTAGTCGTCGAAGGACACTAAGTCTTGCTAAGTTTTACGCCATGGGACATCGGTAAGAACCCCTTTTAGATGATTCCATGTTGAACTTCTTCAACACTTTGTCCAAATATGTACTCTGACTCAATCCAATGAGCCGCCTTGATCTATCTCTATAGATCCGGATTCCTAGTACGTAAGTCGCCCCACCCAAGTCTTTCATCGAAAAACTCTTTTCCAATGATTCCTTGGTTTCTTGCAACATTTGGACATCATTTCCAATCAGTAATATGTCATCCACATATAAGATCAGAAAGTTTACTTTGCTCCCACTAAACTTCTTGTACAAACAAGAATCATGATCACTCTTGATGAAGCCAAATGATTTGACTATCTCATCAAAGCGAATGTTCCAACTCCGAGATGCTTGCTTCAACCCATAAATGGATTTCTGAAGTTTGCACACCTTGTCAGCATTATCCGGATCAACAGAACCCTCAGGATTTATCATATACACGTCCTCGGTTAAATTTCCATTAAGGAAATCCATCTTGACATCCATCTGCCATATCTCATAGTCGAAATAGGCTGCTATAGCTAACATGATCCGAACTGACTTAAGCATCGCCATGGGAGAGAAAGTCTCATCATAGTCAACTCCTTGAACTTGTCGGAACCCCTTCGCGACAAGATGTGCCTTATAGATAGAAACATTTCCATCCATATTAGTTTTCTTCTTAAAGACCCATTTGCACTCGACGGGTCTTGCACCATCAGGAAGATTAACCAAATTCCAAACTTGATTTTCATCAATGGACTTTAACTCGGGTCTCATGGCTCCAAGCCACGACTCAGAATCATATCCCACCATCGCTTCCGAATAAGTTGCCGGCTCATCACTATCCAACGGCAACATATCATGAACACTTCACAATCTGGTCGATATTTGCAGTGTCGGTGCAGTTGCCAGCTTAGGTACCACGACTGGCTTAATCTCCAAGGCTTTTGCTGACTTGCTACTGGCCGGTACCTCTCGAATTTCTATGAGCTACACCGTGCTCCCACTGACTCCCCGACTGAGAAACTCTTTCTCAAGGAAGACACCATTCTGAGCGACAAACACTTTGCCCTCTTCTCGGTTGTAGAAGTAGTAACCCAAGGTTTCCCTTGGATACCCCACAAAAATACACTTATCTGACTTGGCTGTAAGCTTGTCCGACTGAAGTCGCTTGACAAAAGCTTCACAACCCCAAATCTTAAGAAAAGACAAACTCAGCTTCTTGCCAGTCCACATCTCATGCGGTGTCTTCTCTACCGACTTTGATGGTACTCTATTTAGTGTGAACGCTGCAGTTTCTAGACAATAACCCCAAAATGATAAAGGCAGATCTGTCTGACTCATCATTGATCGTACCATGTCTAACAAGGTCCGATTCCGCCTTTCCGACACACCGTTTCTCTTCGGCGTTCCTGGCGGAGTGAGCTGGGGAACTATTCCACAACTCTTTAGATGGTCATCAAACTCATGGCTCATGTACTCGCATCCTCGGTCTGACCGGAGAAACTTTATTTTCATGCCAATTTGATTTTGTACCTCATTCTAGAATTCCTTGAACTTTTCAAAGGCTTTCGACTTCTGTTTCATCAAGTAGACATATCCATACCTACTCAAATCATCAGTAAAGGTAATGAAGTACTCATAACCACCTCTGGCTGCCGTGCTCATCAGGCCACATATATCACTATGTACTAGTCCCTATAAGTCGGACGCCCTTTCACAACTCTTTGCAAAAGGTGTTTGGTCATCTTGCCGAGTAGGCAGGATTCGCATGTCTCGAACGACTCCAACTCGAATGAAGTTAGGATTCCATCATCATGGAGCTTCTTCATGCGTTTCCAACATATATGACCAAGCCGACAATGCCAAAAGTAAGTCATATTCAGATCATTTGGTTTCAACCTTTTCACATTTATGTTATAGGCAGATTCACCTTCAAGATTCAAAATAAATAACATGTCCTGGACGGGTGCAAAGCCGTGAAACATATCATTCAAATAGAAAGAACACCCATTATTCTTAATATTCGACCCATAGCCTTGTCTCATCAAACATGAGGCAGAAATAATGTCTCGACTAAGCACTAGAACATAATAACAATTATTTAGCTCCATTAAGAATCTAGAAGGTAAATGAAGTTGTATTGTGCCGACTTCCAACACAGCGACTCTTGCTTTGTTGCTGACTCAAATGTCAACCTCGCCTCTCGCCACGCTCCTAGTTCTTACCAGTCCCTGCAACGAGTTACAGATATGAATAACTGATCCGGTATCATATACCCAAGAATTACCAGGTTCCATGTGAGCAAGCATAAGACATCTAATCTCCGTAGACTCATCACAAGTCCTATGGTAGGCATTGGTGGTTGCGACACTCGCATTCTCATTCGGCTCATCGGGAAGTGGGTTGTCTAGGACATGGTCCCTCTTTTCTTGCTTGAGAACAATTCTCAGATTACGATACCAGTTGGTGAAGTTAGTTTCATTTAGCTTATCTTTCTCTAAGATGGTTCTCAAAGCAAAATTGGAAATCCGAGGGAGACTTCTAGGTGCCATTGATCTACAATAGAAAATATGCAAAACACTTAAGACATGTATCCATAAAATAGCAAGCATAGCAAACACTTTAATACTTATGCTCCCACTAGAACCAACACCCCTCTGATGGTTACTTAGTGATTCTGGATCCTAAATAAGCAAGCCGACTAGTGATCTTTAGTATCACCGCTAGTCGTCAAGTGATCTAGGTAGACAACTCCTTGTCAATCATATCTCATACGACTCCTGTTGGATGGGTCACATCACATGCCCCGGCTCCCATCAGACTTTTCCTCGAGTCCCACAACCGTTGTGATAGACCCGTCTAGATTACCAAGTGCTTGCGCTATAAGAGTCCGACTCGAACCCACCTAGTCGAAAAGAATTGATAGCACCTCAATTTTATGAGCCCACTACCAAAAATGTCTGACTTGTGATGGTGCAGAACTGGCAGGGAAACCAACTAGACCTCATTTGAGGGATTACTTTCTATCAACTATCTAATAGAGGTAAAACAGAGAAATAACAATAACACAGAATAAAGCAATTATAATGTAAAATCGAATGGCTCTCTTCATGGCGATCTCCATCTCCACAAAGCTTGTAATTTGACTCGTGTCAACTCTTCTCATGTACCATCTTACACCATATAGCTGTCTTGTACATCGACTTGCATGCCATTCGGGTTCTCCAAACAGCTACACTAGCTAGTAATGTAAATTACATAGAGAATCCGACACGCAGGTCGTTATACAATAAAATGACAGCACCTAGGCTCTAGCCGGCTGACAAAAACCGTGATACGCAGATCACGTATGGATTACACACATCACATGCACATAAGCCATACTATTCACAACATCATCCTGTAAAAACAAGTTATGCATAGATACGATATCTACCGGCATTGTGAAACTTGTAACGACATCTAAGGCACTACGACAGGGTGAAGCCGGCGGTCCCTGATGGCGGAAGCCAACCGATAGGGGTATGTCGTTCCACAACCTTAGTAGTTAGATCATGGAAACCAGATCATCCATTCCCCGAGTATAGTTGATCCAATCAACTATGTACAAAATCGATCTATCTCATAGATCGACCACCAAAACTGCAATTAGATCCAATCTAACGCCAACTGCATATCACATATGCATGATCTCGAGCCTAAAACCATAAGATAATGCTCGAATACCACTATTGGGCCATGCAGAGACAAACAAAACTTCCCCCCTACATGGTACTCCCAAGATCCAGCTCAGGTGATAGGCCACGAGATTTACCACTAGACATGCAGGTGCGGATTGTTGATGAAGCGCGTCAGTTGATGTCGTGTCGAATGATCCCCGTACAGCACGTCTAGATCCCCACGGACCTCCTTGTCTCTAGCGCCGCACGTGCAACGCCTCTATCGGTATCCACACGTACAGGAAGGAGCTCCAGGCAGAGGACTGCTAGATCCTATCTAGCCTGAAATGGGAGTGGAGAAAGTGATGGCTAGGTCAGGGACAATCCCTTGTCAATCCACTTATATACACTCCTAGTCTGGCTCAACGCTTGAGGCCCATCTAGGCCGTACCCCAATCTCCACATGGATCTAATCCACATGGGGTCCTTACCCTTAAGGGTGTGCCCCTGTAGGTTCACGTACACCTGGACACGACACGAGTCACCACTCCGAGTTGATAGTTGGTAGCGGCCTCTAGCAAGATGTGCCAACTCCCAAGCGCCGTAAAGTCAGAAGACAAACGTCTCTCAATGTGACTTTTGTCCAAGTCCCTTTGCCTCATGATATATCTTGTCTAGCTATAGGCGAGTTGCTGCCATCCCTTTAATAACTCGACTCTCTCTTCTCGTTCTGTGATATACGATTCACTGGACTAACACTTAGTCTGACTCCTTGGTTAACACTTAACCAAGTCGCGCATGGCCATGCCTCCGAATCATATCGCACGAGAGGGCCCAGAGAATATCTCTCCATTACAGAGGGGCAAATCCCATCTTGGTAATCTATGTCACGCAGCTTGCTTCACAACCAACCCGAACCCTACCTTTATAACTGCCCATTTATGGAAAACGTTTGACAGGACCTAAGCTGGCGATCCACAACTCGGATCATGCGATCACCTCAGGTCGAAGGATTCCATTGCTTGAGACTACAAATGACAACATGCTTATTGCATCTCAACTATGGGTCAGCCCGATTCGCCAAACTCTTTAGCCGAATCAGTGTAAGTCGGAATAGCATCACCGTGCCCATGACAAGTGGAACCGAGTCATCAGCCGACTTTCACATTAGGCTAAGTTGTGTGTCCAGCACAACCTCAACGACCAAGGACAACTAGTATGAACAACATGAATATATAGTTCCACAATCGAATCACATATTCAATGATACATATCAGTAGTTAATACATGTACAACTTTATTACTTTATGAATACAATGGGAAATACATCATACATGATTGCCTCTAGGGCATATTCCCAACAGAAGATCCTCGGGCCAAGCGGCATCATCACCATCCATGGTGATCCCGATATGGCCGTGGAGTTTGAGGACAAAGGCGTCGAGCTCGCCGACGTCTTCATCGCCACAGAAACCAACCACGCGGCTGATCTTGCGAAATATGCGAGCAACATTGACAAGGAGGACCCCAACATTTTGAAGAAGCCCACCTTAGAGAACTCCAGGGGATCAGCTTTCGAGGCGGCCACGCACACTCGCACCATTGAGCTCGTCTTGAGCGACTCCAGCCAGACTGTCACCATCGGGACGAACATGAGTCCCGCATAGGAAAGCGCGCTCATCGGGTTCCTGTATGAGAATCGCGACATCTTCGCATGGAAACCATATGACATGCCTGGTGTCCCGAGGGAACTCGCTGAGCACAAACTCAACACCAACCCCAAAGTGCGACTGGTGAAGCAGTCGCTGCGGCCCCTCAATGAAGAGCGCCATCGAGAAATCGCTGAAGAAGTGCAGCGTCTACTCGCTGCAGGCTTCATCCGGCCAATCAAGTACTCCAAGTGGCTAGAAAACCTAGTCCTAGTTCCGAAGAAAAAGAACACTTGGAGAATGTGTATCGACTACACCAACCTGAACAACGCCTGCCCGAAGGAGGAGTTATCCTCCCCTGCATCAACCATATCATCGACTCGACCGTGGGCTCAGAGTCGCTGTGCTTCCTCGACGCATACTCTGGGTACAACCAGATCAAGATGGTGGTTGAGGACAAAGAGAAAACGGCATTCATCACGCCATTTGGTGCCTTCTGCTACACTGCCATGATGTTCAGCCTCAAGAACACCGGCACAACCTACCAAAGGTGCATGAAGGAGTGCCTTGTGAGTCAAATTGGCCACAACATCCACGTCTACATTGACGACATGGTGGTAAATTCCACCCACCAGAGTGACCTGCTCGTCGACCTGGCAGAAATCTTCGCAAATCTACGGAGGTACAAGATCAAGCTTAACCTAGGGAAGTGCACCTTCGGCGTGCCCACCGGACAGCTCCTGGGGTATGTCATGTCCAAGCGAGGCATTGAGGCAAACCCCACCAAGATCGACACCATCGCGCGGCTTGAGAAACCCGAGTGCCTACGCGACGTCCAGAAGCTGGCCGGGCGAGTCACGGCTCTCAGTCGCTTCATCCCCTGTCTTGGTGAGAAGGCAATGCCCCTCTACTGCCTGATGTGCAGTAACCCCATGTTCCAATGGGACGAAGAAGCGGACAACGCGCTCAAAGCGCTCAAGGAAGTGCTGCTCACAGCACCGCTGCTCGCTGCCCCAGTCGACGAAGAGCCAATGATCGTCTATGTCGCGAACTCCACTCGAGTCGTTAGTGCCGTGATGGTCGTCGAGCGATTAGAAGAGGGAAAGGAGAACCCCGTGCAGCACCCGGTCTACTACATCAGCGAGGTCCTAACAGACTCAAGGCAGCGCTACCCGCAGTACCAGAAACTAGTGTATGCGGTCTTCAGAGCCCAGCGACGGCTCTCGCACTACTTCCAGGAGCACCCTATCATAGTCGTCTCCTCCACGCCGCTGCAGGACATCATCCGCAATCGCGAGGCGACTGGGCGAGTCGCCAAGTGGGTCGTCGAAAACGGCGTCCATAACATCAAGTACGAGCCACGCAAGCTGATCAAGTCACAAGCCCTGGATGATTTCCTCGCCGACTAGGAAGAAGCACAGCAGCCGGAGAAGCTGCCCTATCTCCACTACTGGTCGCTCCACTTCGACGGGTCCAAGAACATGGACAGTGTAGGGGCTGGGATCATACTCACCTCCCCAGGGGCGACAAGATCCGCTACGTGTTGCACCTTGACTTCATGCCCTGCACCAACAATATGGCCGAGTATGAGGCCCTCCTTCACAGCATGCGGGCCACCAAGGAGATAAACGTCAATTGCCTACGGTGCTATGGCGAGTCCGACCTTGTCAGTGCACAAGTCGCTGGAACCTGCGATGTCGTATCCCCCACAATGATAGCGTACCGCCAAGTGGTGGACCATCTGGGGGCCACTTCACCGGCTATTCTGTTGAGTGGATCGACATGCAGAAGAACGAGGAGGCTGATGCACTCTCCTGCATCGGGTCGGCCTGCCGAACACCACCTACGGGCGTCTACCTCGACATCATCAACAAGCCCTTGGTCTCCTCGCCGAAGGAGATCGACATCGGGATACCTTTGCAGCCCGAACCTGCCTTGGTCGCCATGATCACGGAGCCCAGTGACTAGAACGCACCATACGTCGCCTTCCTCAAGCACAAGATCTTGCCTACCGATGAGAGAGAGGCGTGAATGATCGTGCACCACTGCAATTCCTTTGTCATCATCAACGGCAAGCTCCACAAATGCAGCATGACGGGCGTATTCCAACGCTGCGTGCAGCCAGAAGAAGGGCGCAAGATCCTCCAGGACATCCACATAGGCGACTACGGCCACCACGCCGGGGCCCGATCGCTAGGCGCCAAAGCCATGCGACATGGCTTATACTGGCTTACAACACACGCCGACGCCACCGACATAGTCCAATGGTGCGTTGGGTGCCAGAAGTACGCCAACCAGATGCATATACCTGGTTTGGCTCTCAAGACCATCCCCATCACTTGGCCATTCGCCGTATGGGGCATCGACATGGTAGGCCCATTCAAAAAGGCCCCATCTGGCTTCACCCACCTCCTAGTCACAGTCGACAAGTTCACCAAGTGGGTGGAGGCCAAGCCAATCAAAAAGTGCGATGGCAAGACCGCTACCAAGTTCCTCCGTGAGCTCATCTATCGGTATGGCTACCCGCACAACATCATCACAGACAACGGCACCAACTTTGCCAAGGGCACCATGGCTGATTTCTGCGAAGAGCACGGCATACGACTCGACCTCTCCTTAGTCGCCCACTCGGAGTCGAACAGTCAAGCAGATCATGCCAACCAAAGCATCCTCCATGTCCTCAAGCCGCGACTACAGGTCCCCCTCGAGCGAACCCCTGGATGCTGGGTCAAAGAGCTACCCTCCGTGATATGGGGCATCCGCACCTCCGCCAACCGCTCAACAGGGTTCACGCCCTTCTTCATGGTGTACGGCGCTGAGGATGTCATGCCAACCGACCTTGAACACGACTCTCCTCGGGTCATCAACTATGTGGAGGCGGATAACGAGGTCACTCGCCAAGATGGGGTCCACCAGCTCGATGAAGCACGTGACCTAGCTCGCTCTTGCACCGCCATCTACCTACAAGGACTCCGTCGCTACCATAGCTATCGAGTTCGGACTCGCACCTTCCAAGAGGGTGACCTAGTCCTGCGACTGGTCCAGGACAAGAAGGGCATGCACAAGATTTCTCCCCCATGGGAGGGGTGTTCACCATAGGGCGAGTCCTCGGCAATGACGCCTACTACCTCATCGACGTACGAGGCGACGACCTACTCGAAGTCGGGCGGCCATGGAATGTAAACCTCCTCCGAAAGTTCTATACATAGAACTCAAAAATGTACTCAGCTGCTATATGATGAAATAAAATCGGATCGCACAAATTTTGTCTACTCGTCGTCTCCTTGTGCTAATCGTACTCGTAAATTCAGCAATACGGTACCTCCAAAAGTCAACCCTTGGTCGAGCGACCGGCACGTCTAAGTAGTGTGGCTCAAGGGCACTAAAAATGTTCGGGCCTTGCGTCGTCCACGAAAACGCCACCCCGGAGCCACCATCAGAGTCGCCTTGCTCAACTGGCCTACCAGGCCAAGACAACCGGACATGCTTCTTATAGTGAACCCGTCCTCCCGACCCCCGCTCATGGTGACTCGAAACGTCGAGTACCACGCTCGGGGACTCTCCACAAACATCCCTCACGCGGCTTGGGAACACACTATGTATGAGAGCCTGCCTTGGGCTTGCCACGCGAGTGCTTTTCCAAGGCAGGGGCGACAAGTTACAAACAACACACAACATCCTCACCTACCTTGGGCATGCGACTAGAATAGCAAAGTACCACCCTCGGGGACTCTCCTAACCGACCCCGGTCGTGTTCGGGAAAACGGCCAAGTACAGAGCACCCCTTGGGGTCACCAAGCGACTGGCTCCATGAGCCACGGCGAGTCGACTGCGGTTAACCTAACAGCCTAATAGAAACCAACATACATACATGTGAGGTTAACCCCACCAAAGGGCAGACGCGCTCAGGGGCTCGCTCAACCAAAAATACGAAACAAACAACAATAACATAGCAATGCGAGTCGATTAAGCTCTTTCCTTAAAACAACAAAATATATTGTTCGATACATTACAAAAGGGGCCAATCGCCACGACTAACACAAATGCCCTAGGGCAACTTCCTCACTTTGTAGGATCCGAAGAAGCAGCACCGCCATCGCTCTTGGCCCAGAAAAATGGCTCCCACGGGTTCGACGGGTACATCGTCAGCTGCTTCGCCAACGACGACTGGAAGGGCTGCTCCGACTTTAGGGCACGGTGCTTCGGCTCGGAGTCGCCTGGAGCCACCACCGTCTCCTGGTACGGCAGCAGATCCCCCATCGCCAACACCCGCTCTGCAAACGGCATAGCCTTGGCGGTCAACCTGAGAACCTCTGTGATCTCCATCGAGCCAGTCACCGAGGGATACTCGCTAGTGACGTCGTGGAGGTCGAAGTCGTGGGGAAGTGCGCGAGCCCGAGACTCAGCATCGTGGTGGATCCTTGCCAGAAGGCCGACCGCGCCATCCACTCGACCACTCCGGGCGCTTCCTCGAGGTAGCGCCACACCTCCGTCAGCCCACCAGCAATCACCTCGGTGGGAGAGATCCCTTGGAGAATGGCCTGGACACAAAGTGCCAAGGGGGTGGCCACATTCGCCACCGCCATCACGCATTGCGAGGTGTCAAAGGTCTGCACCACCGGATCACTTTGACCTATCACAGATGCAACGTCATAAAATCAATATCACTTTGTCCTAGTGGACTCACCCTCTCGGGGACTCACCCACTCGGGGACTCACCGTATACTAGAAAAGAAGGAGCAGAAGAAAAAGATACTCACCAAGGAGTTTGCGGCAGCTCTCCATCACATGCCTCTCAAGCGCCCCAAGGTTGTCCTACAACCCAAGGATGACTGAGTCGGAGGCCTTCTGATCCTCCTACGCCGCGGCGATCACAGCGTTGGCCCTCTCTTCAGAAGAGATCATCGAGGCCTTCGCTGCCTCCAGCTCTTTCATCAACAAAACGATTCGCTCCTCTTCTGTGGCCAAAGTGACCTTTGCAGTCTCCAGATCGGCGACTAGAACATAGCCCTCGCGAGCCTTGGCGATTGCAGTAGAAGAATTAACTGAAAGAAAGAAGACCATATTTCAATATCCTCACAGCAGTAAGAACTCATACCAAAGACAGTACAACTCACTAGCAGACGCCTAGAGTCGCTGGTTGGTCTCATGTGTCTCCTATAGATTGCGCTCCGAGCGCTCCTTCGTGGCCAGCCGATCGGATGGTTCCCATTGCAGGCCCTGAAGATAGAAATAGTAAGGGACGGACGACTAAAGTTCTAAGTGCTTAGCCGCTGAAATTCAGCGATTAGACCCTCGAGGACTGGACATACCTGTATAGCAGCGCCTAACATGTCGTGCAGTTCGATAGCATCCGCCGAGGCAATCACGAACAATGTACGTCCACGATGTTGTCCGGTGTCGCTATCAACGACCTCAAGAACTTGTGGTGATTGTGTTGCAATCGCTGCGGCAGAGGCCCTCGCCACAAAGCGATGGAACATCACGACTGTCGCTCCCAGAGTGCTGGCTGCAGGCACCGACGCCTCCGCTGGCTCGGTCGGCTTGCTCGGCTTCAAGCTGGCGGCAACTTCAACAACTGTAGGGAAGGCGGGACCACCCTTCCCTACGTCTTCCTCTGCCACGGTGGAGGAGTCATCCTTCGTCTTCTTCTTCACGCCTTCGCCTGACGCCTGCACCGTAGCGGTCTTCCTCTTCTTGGAAGGGTCGACCATCCCTTCAGTGTTGACTAGCGGAACCTTGGCCACCGAAGGGCGACCAATCTTCTTGACACCAGACCTGGGAAATCGCCATTGTTACAAAACTGACGATGCAAGAAAATACCAAAGCGCGAGAAAGGAAGCGTCAAACTTACTTGGCGACGGGGAGCATGCGCAAACCGGTGCTAATATGGGCGGGCTTCTCCAGCTCCGGCCCCAACTTGCAAGAGAGTCCCTTATCAAACACATCTGGGGTCCACGACACCGTGGGCTTCTTCGACATCGAGCTCGCGGCCGCAGGTATCTCCGTCCTGGGTGACACAGGCGCCTCCTCCGGTGGCGGGGACTTCAACCCCGTGTTTTTAGTAGCCCCTAGCTATGGGGCCACCGAGACCATCGGCACGATCATGGCAAATGGAATTGCCTGTTCCACCACCGCATCCGCTGCCCCTAATTCCATCATCGGAGCGGAGTCCTCTAGAATCTTGGTCGTGGCCTCACCCTTCTCGTTGTCAGAATCCTTGTTTGACGTTTCGAACGCCACCACCGACCAAGGCGGTGACATCCGCTTCATTGTCGGCTTCTTTGCAGGCGACTTCGCCTTCAGCAAGGGCTTCACCGATGTTGCCACGCGCTGTGAGCTGTGCTCCTACACCATGCTTTCGTCACTATCATGATCTTCGAGGTTGCGACTTGCCTCCATATCGTGTTGCTTCTGCTCGCGGGTCTTACGAGCCACGGGCACAGGCGCAGCAACCTCCGCTACCTCGTCCTTGCTGTCGGAGGACTCCGTCGCTCCTTCTTCAAGCTCGGAAGGAACCTCTTCGTCAAGAGGAGGGAGCCAATTTTCCAGGACCTGAAATAGCTGACAAGGATAGAAAGGTGATCAGAACAAGCACAAGAACTATGCCTACAAAATTGCGACTGCAAAATTAAGGATAGGAAAGAAGACTTACTGTGGGGGCCTGATGCTTCCCGGTCGCGGTATATGGAGCGATCCCGGCCTTGGGGTCAGTGTACTTCACATATGTGATCTTATTCAGCACGGCGATAATATCGTTGGCCTCCTAGACCTCCGTGCTTGCCTTCGTGGCGTCGTCCTTACCGGTGTATTCATACATCCAGTGGGCTCGGTTGGCTAGCTGGACCAGCCGCCGCCCGAACCATCAGTTGTACAAATTAATGGACTCCAGGCCCTCTTTCTTCAGCTCCTTGATCCACGTCAACATTTTGCCAATGGCCATCCTTTGGTCTTTAGGGAGCACAATCGCCGACAGCCGGCGCGGTTCGCTCCTCTCGGCGGTGTACATCGAGAGCGCTACCTCGCCGTCGAGGGTAGACTCCTTCACATAAAACCATCTCTTCTTCCACTCGATGGTGGCTTTCTTCGGCAGCAGAAGCTTCGCGAAGGTGGCCTTGGGCTTAGCTGAAACGTAACTCCGCTTGCCGCTAGGATGGGGCCACCAGTCCCTTCGCGACCAAGATTGTCGTGGAACAACTCCAGCCACAAGGGGAGGTAGGGGCGGCACCCGAGGTAACTTTCACAGAAGGCGACGAAGATCGTGAGCTTCTCCACGCTGTCTGGCCCTAGATCCGACAGCTTGATCACGTAGTACGCGCATAATTTCCGGAAGAAGAGTGATGTCAGGAATCCTATCCCTCTTTCTAAGTGGCTCTGGAAGCAGATGAATTCGCTAGGGCGAGGGCACGGGGATCCTCCAATTCCCCTTGCAGAGGATGCCCGTGTCTTGAAAGGACTTCAAGGCGGCCGTGGTGCATTTGGATTTTCCCCAGAGATCTTTTGGAGGCGCCATGGGTGGAGGAAGGAAGTCGCTCTGTCCGAAGATTTTGGATCGGGAGCGGATCTGGAGACTGGGAGCGCGTGGAGATGGAGAAATGCGAATATTCGTTTCTCCCTCTACTATTCTTCTTATAAGGGGGGCGCTACCCGACAATCTCGGGCTAGCCGTTACCTCGTGGTAATTACGCTGAAGTTACCGTTGGATTACCCAACGGCTAGTTTGACCTACTTGATGGTCCAACTTCATTCACTTGACTCACCTGTTGGTGTGCCTTGTCCATTCGATAAGGTGCGGCAACTCAAGCATAACTCCACTTGCCAAAGCTGCGACTGAAGACATATTGAAGAGACTTCTTCCTTCATTGAGGGAGTCCATCGTCGATTCGACTGGGCATCCAAATTCGACTCGCCTACTCCGACTGCCAAATGAACACCTACACCGAACCAACGTTGGCCTCGAGGACTATTGATGGGGATATGCCGAATGGGGTATGCCTAGAACGATGTTTCGAGTGGGCCAAGGCCTCTGCAAGTGGGCCTGCAAGACGGCGACTGGAATGCGACTCAGAAGAAGCCTGGCGACTAGAAGCTGGAGGCCCAGAAGTGTAGCCGAAGCCCAGTCAGATTAGGTCAAATCCTCCGAGTCCCTAACTGACTCGGTTGTATATCTGTAAACTCTAGCGAGGTACCCCCTGTATAAACCTCCCTAGGGTACTCTCTGTACTTAAGTTCCATCATACACCCCATCGACTCGCTGCCTAGCCACGAGCTTGCCACCATTGTACTCACTCGATAATACAATCTAGGAGGTGTAGGTCTTTACCCTATGAGGGGCCGTACTTGGTAAATCCCTGTGTCTTAGCCCTCATCTCGCTCTGCAGATGGTTGCCTACTCATGCCCCAAATCCTTCCAATCGCTACCCCTGGTAGCGACTGTCGTGGTCATTCCCACGACACAGAAGAGTTAATCAGATCCTAGAAGATATGTTGATAGCTTGTGTCTTAGACTATGGGTCCAATTGGGACGACAATTTGCCATACACGGAGTTCTTTACCAAACTAGTATCAAGCTGGCTCCGTTTGAAATACTATATGGCAGGAAGTGTAGAACTCCACTGTCCTGTAATGGAGTTGGAGAACATAGTTTGTCTGGATCTGAATTGATTAAGGATGCCGAATACAAGGCAAGGCAGATTCGGGATAGGCTAAAGGTAGCCCAATCCAGAAAAAAGAGCTATGCTGATTCCAAACGTAGGGATGTGACTTATGAAGTAGGAGACCATGCATATCTCTCAGTTTCACCACTACGAGGAGTTAAGAGATTTGGAATCAAGGGTAAGTTGGTGCCTCGATTTATAGGGCCATATAAGATTCTGTCTCGTAGAGGAGAAGTTGCTTATCAGTTGGAATTACTAGAAGTATTGACTATTCATGATGTATTCCACATGTCACAACTAAATAAGTGTCACCCAGAAATGGCTGGAACACCACTAAGAGATACATTTCCGTTAGAAGAGGCTCGGTTGGAAAGCGATCTCACTTATGAGGAAAATCCCATCAAGACTTTCGAAACAGCCGAGAGGATTACTCGTACCAAGACCATCAAGGTTTGCAAAGTGCAATGGAATCACAATTCTGAGGAAGAAGCCATGTGGGAACGTGAGGATGATTTGAAGACGGAACACCCGCATCTATTTGCCAGCCAACCTGAATCTCGAGGACGAAATTCTTCTTAAGGGGGTAGGTTTGTAACATATCAAATTTTGTAATTGCAGATGTTACTAGAAGCACGTATTCATACTCTACATCATAGCATCACACATGAAATTGCATCAAAAACCTTTTCCCTAAAAACCCTATTTTGTTTTCTCAATAGTCATACATGAGCAAAGAAGGGGTTTTGTAGACCTAACCTTCTCAAACCATGTAAAAAGTTTATTTTTATGATCCTATGTTGATCACCTTATTTTTACAAATTTTTAGAGACCAAATTCTTTGAATTTGGAGTATAAAAATAACTAATCTAACCTAAGTGGGCCAGCCGAGCCAGCTCGCAACTAACCACGCGCGCATGCCGCTACCTACCGCTCGTGCCTGTGGAACGAGTGACGCACGGCCGTGGGCTGGCCCAAGATACTGCCACGCGACCCGCCCGCATCCCGCGTGACGCTGACCACATGGCCCCACCTGTCATCACCTCCATAGAGACTGGGACGAACCCGACACCGCTGCCTCGAGGAACCAAATCGGGACTGTTCCCGTGCCTCCCGCTCCAAGTCTTCCCCGCCTTTTTAAACCCCACACCCCCACCGCCGAAAACCCTAACCCTATTACACCATACTGCCATCGGGTTGCCGCCTTCTGGATCGATTCGATCTCGCCGGAGCTGCATGCGCCTGAGATTGGAACTCGAGGTTCCGAGGCCCCTTCCTCCACCTTTCTCCCTCTCCTTGATCTCTCTCGGTTTTCCGCGTCGCCCTGACCCGTTTCTCCTCTCAGCAGAACGCGGAAGCAAGCACACAAACACGCCGGAGTTGCAACGTTGTTGTCTGCCTCTATTCCTCCACAGCCGTCGTTCTAGGAAGAGGAGGGACCTAAAGAGGGAACCAGCAGGACCGCAAGAAGGAGAGGTATGATACGTTGCAAACGTATCTATAATTTTTGATGTTCCATGCTTGTTTTATATCTACTTTCTTATGTTTTGTCTACACTTTTGAGTATTTTTACACATTTTCTAGAACTAACCTATTAACAAGATGCCATAGTGCCAGTTGCCTGTTTTCTGCTGTTTTTGATTCCAGAAAAGCCAGAAAATGAATATTCTTGGAATTGGACGGGACAAAAGCCAAATTCAATATTTCACTGAGGGGAACATAGAGCCAGAAGACGAGACGGAGAGGGGCCAGGGGCCGGCCCTGCGCGGCCAGGCCTAGCCCGCGCCTAGGGGTGGTGTAGCTGCCTCAGGCACCCCCTCGGCCTCCCCTTTCGCCTATAAGAAGCCTCCGATACAGAAACCCTAAGTACCCGATCAAAATTTCACGAAAGAGTCCGTAGCCGCCACCATCTCCATCCCTAGATCGGGAGGGATCTAAAGCTCTTCCTGGCACCCTGCCGGAGGGGAGATATCACCCTGGAGGCCTTCTTCATCACCATGCCTTCCTCCGGTGTGATGCGTGAGTAGTTCATCCCTGCACTACGGGTCCATGTAGTAGCTAGATGGTTGGTTCTTCTCCTTTATGCTACCATGTTTAGATCTTGTGAGCTCCGTTCATGATCAAGATCATCTATTTGTGATCCTACATGTTGTGTTTATGGGGATCCGATGGATATTGAGATGCTATTTCAGATTGATTATTGATTCTATCATGTCTTTGTTATTTGTGATCTTGCATGCTCTCCATTGTTAGTAGCTATCTTGGCCGAGTAGATGCTAGCAACTCCAAGAGGGAGTATTTATGCTCGATAGTGGGTTCATGCCTCTAGTAATCTGGGAAGTGATAGAAATCTCTAAGGTACTAGATATGTTGTTGCTACTAGGGATAAAACAGCAATCCTTTGTTCATAGAATAATCGTATTGTTTACTTTACACACTTTGCTTAATGCAATTATCTGTTGCTTGCAACTTAATACTGGAGGGGGTTCGTATGATAACCTGAAGGTGAATTATTAGTCATAAATGTAGTTAGATTACGGTCTATGTATAATGTTGTAATGCCCAATCAAATCTCATAGGAGTCAAGATGATTAGTATATGCATGTATGCTTTCTCGATATTTGTCAATTGCCCCACTGTAATTTGTTCACCCAACATGTCATCTATCTTAAGGAGAATCACCTCTAGTGAACTATGGACCCCGGTCCATTCTCTTACTATCAATCTACAATCTGCTATATATTGTTTTCTGTTTACTTTCTGCAAGCAATTACTATATTCCATACAATACGTTTAATACTTTGTTTTTAGCAAAACCGGTGAGATGGACAACATCACTGTAAGTTGAGGGCAAAGTTCTATGGTTGTGTTGTGCAGGATTCCAAGTTGGAAACAATACCTTGGAGGTGTTTCCTTGCTCCTACTGGTTCGATAACCTTGGTTTCATAACTGAGAAAAAACTTGTTGATGTGCTCATCATACCTTCCTCTTGGGGTTTCCAACGAGCTCGAATATATTTTGAGCCATCAAGGTACACTGTCATCTACTACACCGCCTCGGGAAGCCGCCAGATCGTCACCAAGCACCACCACCTGGACACGCCGCCATCGTTCACCATCGTTGTCAATCACCACCGTTGCCAGGTGAATCACTTCCGTTCCTGTTTGTTGGATCGTAGATCAACGATGGCGATTAGATCCGTTTAAACGATGGGGTATCGACGAGTAAGATTGCACCGTGTGGCACGCGTGCGCCGTCAGAGCCACGTCAGAGCCTAGTCAGCATCAACCTCCCGTGCGGCCAGTAGCGTCGCGACACGTGGCGAGGATTGTCGGGTTAGATCTAGATTTAGTTTTTAAAAGGCAGAATATTTGTTAAATTGTAAAATTCATAGTAAGTTAAATACTTGGCCAAAAATTGCAAATAATATATCGTTGGATTCATAAAATTGTGTAGATTGCAGATATGTAATAAAATTGTTGGTTTAGCGAAGTAATATTTTTGTAGGACTTAAACTCTAGATTGGAGTATTTTAATTCTAGAAAATTAATCGTACCTACATTTTAGTTGATTCTTGTTGCGTTGGCTTCGTAATTACGAGATATACTGTTTAGAGTTGGAAAATCTTGCGTAGAGATTTCAGATCAGTTTTGTAGTAGATTTGAAAAATAGATCCCTTTATGGGCATATTTAATAAAGTAATACTCCAAATTACTTGAAAACTATGGGAAATTGTTACCGATGACATCCACAAACATAATACAACCCTGAATAATATTCTTGGTTGAATTTGAACTCATCCTTGCATATTACCATGTTACATGCATGCATGCATGCATGTAACCTTTGTGGCGTTGTTTTTGTGCTTTTTGTGATTAGATCTATGTTTGTGATTCGTTAGATTGTTCGGGGTACGCTGAGGAGTATTGTTGCATAGAGTGATGCTTGAATCAAGGGAAATTACACCTCTTGTTCATATGGTGTCCTAGTTTTGAATACTATGCATGTTTTACTCTCAAAATAGTAGTATGCATTTCTAGGATTGTTTTGGTTGATTTACTTGGAAATATTTTGCAAGTGCGATGATCTTTTGTAGTATGCCATGATAGATCTATACTTAGGATTTTTTTCCCTTCCTAATAGGTTACCCCTGATTTTTTCTAATTACTACTTATTATGCTAAATATATAAAGTACCGTTGGGTGTTCGAAATACTGAAAATTTTCTAAGTATAAATGCTCTCTTGAGCGAACTTTTCTTCTCCAATCCAGTTCAAAATAAAACCAAGTTTTCTTCTAGGAAGAATGGTTGTCGGGACAACGAGTGGAATTTGGTGGAGGACGGCTGCCCAGGAATCAAAGAAGTCTGCCATCTTTCAGAATTCAGAAGCTTTCAGTGCAACCACAATACATATGGGCTCTGTCTTGGCCTAGTACTTAGTAGGAAACCTCACCCGGGTACCATCACTTGGAGGATAATTGGCATGGGTGGATCAAGAAGGTAGAGGATCTACTAAGGAAAATCCTCGGCATGGTCTTGTTTGTAAAAGGACTTGATCGTGTATTGTGGGTAAAGTGCACAAACTCTCGAGAGTATTGCAATCTGATCAATCTGCCGAGTTCACAGAAAAGAACATTTTGAGCATCTGAAGGATGGAGCCTCTAAAGGATCTTCCTCTCTCTTTCCAAACTTAATTTTTTTTTCTAAAACCCCTTGGCGTGCGTAATATCGCTCATGGGTGGGATTTTGGGGACTTGGTGTGTCATATCCAAGTAACTTGGTGCGTAATATCCAAGTGGCACTTGGTCTGTATCCAAGTGTTAGGTTGATTGGACACGTAGAATCTTTATCGATCCAAGGTCGCTTCAGTTAATCAGAGCCCCATCACCAATCCTCCACACTAGCCCTTCTTTGAGTAGATTTCTTCCATGCACAATAGTCTTCCAAGTATAGGATGCGCCCTTCGGATAGTGTGCCTCCAAAAAAGAAGAATCCTTGAAGTACCTAGCCTTCAGGACTCTCACACAAAGTGAACCAGGGTCATTTTCTAGGTTTTACAAGGAAAGCTTGGTTAAAGCATTCATAATCCTTGAACCCCAATACACCCCACTCTTTTGACTTGCACATCCTCTCCCAGCTGATCCAGTGGGTTTTGTGTTTCCCCTTAGTGTCTCCCACCAAAAGTTCAACGAAAGGGTGCCCAACTTCCTTCCTATATTTTTAGAGAAAATGAAGAAGATAATTAGATAAGCCACAACCGCCTGTAATACTGACTTGACAAGAACACCCTTGTCCACTTTTTACATACCATGTCCCTTCAACCCTTTTATTTTGATCCAGGATCAGGATCTGTCAGTCACATATTTAAAGCAACCTTCCTTCGATCTTCCCACTACCGTTGGTAGTCAAAGGTAGAGATCCGGCAGGGCCTCACATGAAATACCAATCTTGCTTTTTAGCGAGCTCTTTAGTTCCTCATTGCACCCTTTTCCAAAGAAGACTGAAGATTTCCCTAGGTTTACCTTTTGACTAGAACTAATCTCATAATCATGTAATACCGATTTGAGAGTTTGCATGCTTTGTTGGGACGCTTCTAGGAAAACAACACTATCATCAGCAAAAATGAGGTGAGTGACGTGGGGGGCCTATGGCCCGAACTTCACACCGTTAAGCAAGTTATTCTGTTGAGCATCCTTCAAGAGGGCCGAAAACCCCTCCACACAAAACAGGAACATATAGGGACAAATCGGACCCCCCTACCTTAAACCTCTGGAAGGAAAGAAAGGATCAGAGAAATCCCCATTGAGCTTTACTGAGAACCGAACCATAGTGATGTACCTCATCACCATTTGTACCCACATATCAGCAAAACCCATCTTTTTCAGCATGGTTTCCAAAAAAATCCATTCCACCCTATCATAAGCCTTGGCCATATCAAGCTTAACCGCACACATCGGCTTCTTCCTTTTCCTTTTGCGGATAGCGTGCGTACATTCATATGCAATAAAAACATTATCGGTAATCAAACATCCCGGAATGAAAGCACTTTGCTCCTCAGATATGAGAACAGGCAAAATAGCCTTGAGTCTATTAGCAATAACTTTTGAGGCCAATTTATAAAGCACATTGCAAAGACTGATCGGACAAAACTGAGTCAAATTCAGCGGGAAATTGACCTTCGGTATCAGAACAAGAATGGTATCATTGAAATTGTCCGGGTAGTCCCTTCCCGCCAAAAAATCTAACACAACCTCACAAATTTCGGACTTTAAAAGAGCCCAATTCCTCTGGTAAAAAAGAACAGGGAGACCATCAAGCCCAGGGGATTTAGTTGGGCCCATTTGAAATAGAGCCATCTCTATTTCCATAGCTGTCACCTGTGCGAGAAGAGCAACATTCATATCAGCTGTGACAAAAGACTTAATTTTTTCAAAAATACGATTCATATGGGTTGACCCCTCTGATGAAAAAGTTCACTATAAAACTCTCGGGCCCAAGATCGCATTTCCTCATTGGTCGAACTCCTAGATCCATCGCACCTCTCCAAAAATTTGACCGTATTTTTCCTTTTGTGGTGTGTCACACGGTTCTAGAAATATTTTGTATTTTGGTCACCTGACTTTAACCAGTCCTACCTGGATCTCTGTTTAAACATAACTTCTTCGCACTTGTATACCTCATGCAGTTCTTTTTCAAGACCAGTGCATCGGTTTTAGCATCAGCCAAAGCTTGACGCAACTTCTTAATCTGTTGCCTGATAGAACCAAATGTATCGAAGCTCCAGCGTTCCATGTTCGCGGTAACATCACGGAGATGTGTGCACATGCCTTGAATACTTTGAGGTTGTCCCGTAATAGTCTCCATGCGCCCTTAATCATATCATTATAATCCGAATGCATTGTCCATATTTTCTCAAACACAAAACCCCGTGGTTTGTGTAACTCGCTCGGCATTTGTTTTTGGATTTTTTTATTAATAGAGCAGAATGATCAGACTCCTCAATGTCAATGTATTCGACTCGGGTCAAAGGAAACAGGTCTAGGAAGCATGACGTGCATGTAGCTTTGTCTAGACGAGCTTGAATATTAGTTGCTCCATCCCTCCGGATACTCCACGTGTAGGAATAGCAAACATAACCGAGATCCACAAGACGGCAGTCCATCAAGTAGTCTCTGAACGCGCTCATTTTGCGTTCACTCCCCTTATTAGATCCTAATTGTTCATCAACACACATGATTTCATTGAATTCTCCAGCGTAGATCCAAGGAAGGTTGTCTTGTGCACGAAGAAAACAAAGCACCTCCTAGGTTTTCTCTCTTAGATCCGCTCTGGGTTCCCCCTAGATCCCTGTGAATCTCTAGGAAACACCGTCACAAGTAATCTTAGCATCAATATAATATTGGCACCACGGCTTAACCTTAACATCAATGTCGTCTCTCCACCATAGAACCAAGCCTCCACTTTTGACTTTCCCTTCGACACAAATACCATGTGTAAACCCTATGCTCCACTGCAGTCTCTCCATATACCTTTTCTTCTGCGTAGTTTCATAGATGAAAACCATCGCTGGGTTGTAGGATCTTACAAGGTCACGAAGCTCCCCCACAGCCGGGTCCAACCCCAAGCCACGACTGTTTAGGGCCAAGATATTCATTGATCCCGGCGGCCCTGAGACTCAGGGTCAGCCGATGTGATCATGGGGGCCATCCAACCAGTTAAAGACTGAATCTTTGGGTTCTTCGATCCTATTGAAAACTGCCCGAACTCGCTGCCGTTTGCCTGCTGATTCAGTCTCACCTTCACCCACCACTTGGACAGCAATCGGCATCCACACCTGCTTCTGTCTCTTGCGATTTTTGGGACCGAGCTCTCTTGCTTCACGTGGGACAGTTGTGTTAGTACCAGATTTGCGGGGCTTGCGAACATATGTATCAATATTGGCCTTATTCTTCCTGTCCTTGGTCCCGTGAGCCGCACCTTTCTGTCCATGCCCTCTGTCTTTCGGCGAACTCATAACCTCGTATCTATCTTTAGTGTGCTCAGCCTGATCCGAGCGCTCTCTCCAAGCTTCATACCGCCAGTGCGAGACAAACTGGAGTAGTAATAATCCCACTGTCCCGGCTGTCTCGGGGGGAGATTACGGACATAGCCACCGCCGCCCCCATAGTAATTAGAACCGAAGGACTAGTTGCTAAAGCTTCCCGAAGACATCGTTGGATGGTGCGATGGGGCAGTTTTGGAGGGCCTCCTTTGTGCAGCCTAGAGCCACTCGCCCCACTGTTTGTCACCAACGTTCTTAGCCTCATCAGACGCTAGGCACCCCTCCTCTGAGTGAATCAGACATCCACACACAAAGCAGAAGTGTGGGATTTTCTCATATTGAATGTCAAACCATTTGCCATTGATTTTCTCATCACCACCATCCTCATGTCCCTTCTCTTCCTAATCCATCAATTGCACTCCTCGTAATAATGGCTGATCAACCCTAATGGCAACACGGATCCTCAACTCCTCCCCTCCCCCCCCCCCCCCCCCTCCAAGCTAACCCTTCCTTGTCAACATCAACATAGATGAACTTGCCAATCCAGTTACCAATGAGTTCACCATAAGCACTATTCATCATATCCATAGACAGGTCGAAAACTCTAGTCCACACTTCTAGTGATTCTAATTTAATTTCCAACGGCCGAACAACTCCATCCATCGAGGTCCTTCAGAAGTTATACAAGTTTGACTAGACGCTCTCCAAGTCTACATGTATTTTACGAACTGAGGTTTAGTACTTTGCTATTTTGTTAACACCTTAATTTCAAATTTCTAGGTGTATGGGATAAACGGATTGAGGGTGGCATGGCACCTTAATTTCAAATTTCTAGGTGTATGGAATTACATGAAGCATTCGTGGGTTCATTCCGATTTGTCTAAGTGGACGATTGACACGACACCTCGGCAGTCGGCACCTTGCTACAGCCTCCCTACTTTGATCTTGGAAGAGAACCAATGAACTCAATCAAAATAATCCATTTCGCAAGGCGGCAAGGGAATCAGTCCAACCCTATGGCAAACGGCGACAGAGGTGTGGTAGTTCTAATAGTGACATGGACTGATGTATGCACGTAACCATGGAGTACCACGCAGCGAACCCAGAGCCGCAGTCTTTTTGACCAGGAGAACCCCGTACCTCTGCTTTATGATGAAGTAGTAAAACAGAACAGAGCTCAGCAACGGACCAAAGAGCAGAGATTATAACCACGGCTGAACCAAAGTTCTTCAATCCAGTAAAAAAAAATGATGCATTACGCATTTCTAACGCGATTTTTCTGCATGCCTAGAAAGAGCCGACGAACTATGCAATAGATGAACTGGACTACATTTCCCTGCTCAGATGAAACTGAGGTTACCACTAAGAGATCGATTAAGTTTGTAATTGAACAGATTCTACTTGTCCACCACAATCTCGTCGTTCTCGGGGGAGTCGTCGATGGAGTTGATCCTGGGCTTCTTGGCCAGCGCCCTCACAAGACTGGCGAGGCAGGACTCGGCGTCATCGTCGGCGCACTTGGGCATCAGGTGCTCGGCGACGTCGGCGGGGGTGATCTTGGCATCGGGGAGCAGCGCCTTGACGTCGTCGAACAGATGGTGGGCATCCAAGCCGTGGTAGTTCTTGGCGAGGAACCTGAAGGCCTCGAAGCAGCAGTAGGACATCTCGATGTGCTTGTCCATTCGGCCGCGCCGGATGAGCGCCGGATCCAGTTTGTCCACGTGGTTCGTGGTGAAGATGATGATGCGCTCGCCTCCGCATGCCGACCACAGCCCGTCGATGGCGTTGAGCAGGCCGGCGAGCGTGACCTTCCTCGCGGCTGCAGCCTCGTCATTACTGCTGGAGGCTTCGTCTTCTGCGACGCCAGGACCCGCCGGCTTCTTCGTCTTCTTCTTCTTGCGCTTGCCCGTGAGGTCGGCGGAGCAGTCGATGTCCTCGATGACCATGATGGACTTGCCCTTGGTCTCGATGAACAGACGGCGGAGCTCGATGTTGCTGGTCACGGACGTGAGCTCGATGTCGTAGATGTCGTAGTCGAGGTAGTTGGCCATGGCGGCGATCATGGTGGACTTGCCGGTGCCGGGCGGGCCGTAGAGGAGGTACCCCCGCTTCCAGGCCTTGCCTATGCGCGCGTAGTACTCTTTGCCGTTCCGGAACGCGTCGAGGTCGTCCATGATGGCGCGCTTCTTGGCCGGGTCCATGGCCAGCGTCTCGAACGTGGAGGGATGCTCGAACACGACGTGGTCCCACGAGCAGCTGTGCCTGGGACGACAGAGCATGGCACAGATCTATATGATGATGTGCTAAGCAATACTACTAGGAGAAAATCGCCTGACGATGGCACTCACCGGTCGCCGGTGTTGGTGAAGAGCCTCTGGCGACGCTTGCTGGCCATGATAGCGCGGCCCTCGCGGGAGACGTGGGGAAGGTAGGATCCAACGATGAGCTCGCGGTGGCGCTCGTGGAACACGAGCCGGTAGGAGCGCCGGGCTTCCTCCTGGACAGGCCCTAGGGCTACGGCCCGGCGGGAGGACACGGAGTGCCACCAGACCGTGACGCCGCGGAACTCGTCCGTGACCTCCTCGTTGTGCTCCAAGCTGAGCACGAAGCGGGGTCGGTTCCGCGCGCCGCAAGCTCGGCCCGGAGTGACCGCGCCCTGTTGGCGCACTGGTTGCTGAGGTACGCCTTGGCCCGGTCGTACACAATCCCCATTCCCATGCGGCCGCCGCTGTCATGCTCTGTGATGGTGATGGTGAGCCAGGGGTCCAGGAACCGCGTGAGCCATCGCGCGTGCCGCCTGACGAGGCGGTCGATGTAGTACTTGAACAGGTTCCGCGGAAGGAACGGGCGGACCATTCTCCAGACGAACATCAGGCCGGCCAGCGCCGACCCTAGGCCGGCGAACCGCTGGAGGACGCCCTTGGGCAGCGGCATCGCGGCAAATCGGCGATCGGCGGGCATATTCCCTCGCGGGGGCGCCGCCGGGGTTTCTGTTCGGCCGGGGTCGCGGTGTGGTGTGGGGTTTTTTCCTTTGACAGTGATGTGCGCCGTGTGGTGGTATGTCTTGGTAGAGAGAGTATGTATATTAGAGGAAACCCTTGCATCTGTCAGGCTGTGGACCCAGGCAGGTCCAGCTCTCATCAGGTTGGTTGCGAGCCTGCTGCCTGCCCTTGGTTGGGTCAGAAGAGATAGGACGGGACGGGACGGGACCGGACGGCGACGGGTGTACATGAGTTGACTGGTTTGACTTGATTGCTCCAGAATTACAGGACGAAATATTTCCCACCACTAATGTTGGTAACTCAGTAACTCCGTATATAATCTTCCACGTATCTCACTGATCGGTTTCTATGTAGAGGAGGTTATTTTACCCAACATGGGAACTGTATATTACTGTACCTCACAGCATGATTTTCCTCTGAATTGTGATTGATCCATCCCGTATCACGCGTGTCTTGCTGCGCACCGTGCTTACTGCTTATGTTGGTTAAATGTACGTACATTGTCTCTTTGTTTCTATTGGAACATGAAATAAAAAGAGAAACGATCTCGCAGATATTTGCACCGATTAGCGTGCAGTGGCTAAGAGCATCTTCACTCGTGTTCCTATGAAGACGTTTTTAGGATTTTTTTTCGTTCGGACGGTGATTTTTCGCCCAGTCGCGTTACCAGGATGCCGGTTTGATCCGAATTTGATCCAACTTTCGTTCGGCGTTCCCAGACTGATCCCGCGGCGCCGGGAGCGGCCTGGGAACGCCGGATAAAGCAAAAACGAGGATGGGAGAGGCGACTGGTGGTTGGGAGAGGCGACTGTCGGCGAGACATCCCATTTCCCAACCACCAGTCGCCTCTCCCGCAGCGAAGGATTCCCCCAGCTGTCTTGTTGCCATGCTTGCGCCGGCGAAGCTCCACCGGTTCAAGCCGAACTCGCGTCTGTATATAGGTTCGTCGCCGCCGCCGCAACTTCCCCTGCAGCCTAGGCCACCTTTCGTCGCCCCTACTTCGCCGTAGCTCGGCCACGCTTCGAGCTCCCAACACCTCGCCCGCCAAGTGGCAACACATAGATGCCTAGCATGAATTGGCCGAACTAGGCCGAAATATGTTGTATTTTCATTGTTTGCCGAGCTATGTTGAATTTTATGCCGAACTATGGTTAATTTCGTGCAGAACTATGCCGAACATTGCCCTGTATTCATATTATGCCGAAATATGCCGAAATATGCCGAAAATTGGACGAATTTTAGCCGAATTCGGCAAAAACACGTCGACCTGAGAACTCGGCCTAGGAACGCGGATGGGAAACTGGGTGTTTCTAGGCCGAAAACTGGCTTCGTCCAGTGCTAAATAGCACCGATTTGGCCTGAGAACGCCTAATGGGTGGAGATGCTAGTCTGTGTTTTCTTATTTCTTTTTTTAGGAACTTCTGATCTCTTATTATTAATCACAAGAAAACTGAACCCAACTGAACGTTGTCCCTGCAACGCGTTGCAATCTGACGACCGTCGCCTGGCCCATGGTAGCCTGTGCCACTGTTGCCTGCACTCTACTGCTAGTGGGCCACCAAATGCCATGCCAGTCCCGGAACCGGTAGCATGAGCAAAACCGTTTTTACAGAAAGATGGGCTTCATTCCTTTAAAAAAAAGGATGGCCTTCAACCTGTCCTATTCAGTGCATGTGCCACTCTTTTACTCTAACTAGAAAATTTCCTGCATGTTGTTGCGGGATTTCTAAAGGCTTATTCAAAACATGATATTCCAATGAAGAAAATTAAGATCCACACATGGAAAATACACATCATCTCAACAAAGATTGAGTATATAAGATACATGCTCATAAAGTATTATGGCGTAAGAGAACATGAAAGTACTATCGTATGATCTCTCCATCAAATTAATGCCATTCAGGTTAATGTCAAATACGGTAGTACCATCGGTAGAAACTCTTTGGTTCATAGCTTCAACAAAAGTGATGATTCTGGATTCAATGGATAGATAACAACATCACACGGTTATTGTGGGCTCCCGGATTATCCATCCGAGAAAATCGCTGTTATGTATATATCCACGTTCCCATGATCAGTGAGCCGTGGAACATAACCGACAATTATCATTACAACATCCGAAACATAACGAATTTACAAGACTTACATAAATGCCATTATGGCTACAACCTCTTTAGCAGCGGAACATCATCACGCGCGGAGCCCAATCGTGCTTCCACCTAAAGGCGACTGACTAGGACGACGACCTAGCTCGCTGGACGTCACCTTAATCCTCCGATGTCCAACCTCTGAAATTCTGGTCAAGTAAATAGCCAGGGACAAAGCCATGAGTACTTTTGAATGTACTCGCAAACCACCAAGATAAGAGAAATAAGGGAATGCAATTCTGGCTGTGGCGAGATAGCTCTATCTAGGGTTGCTTTCGAAAAGCCTAGACTATCTCTTGTAGTTATGGCATCTCCATATCTTTGTTGAAAAAGAGTTTTGAAAACATGTCTTTGTTTTATAAGTCAAGATATCCCCATATCTTTGTTGAAAACCTTTTTGAAAACAGTTGTGGAGTAAAAACCCTTTTGTAAACCTCTTTGACCACCTCTGGTTAAAACAAGATTTTAAACTCAGGTTCCCCCGGAACCTCCATACTTTCATCCACTTTTCCAAAACAACACCATTTGGGTACTCCTAGCCATCACCTTTCCAACCGTCCTTGACCGTGGACACGGTTATTCGAATAGATTATACTCTGCAGAGTTTGCGCACTTTCCCCACAAGAATCAATACATCCGCCGGGATAAAACCACGACCCACTACCACTGTAGATGGGGGTCCGGATAATCAAACCTAACCTTTCGCTTGTCGACCCTAGCAAAGGCTGCTTTTCCTTTTGGGTTTGTTCTCCCCGGTAACGAGTATGTGGCTCCCACCATAGTCTTGCCTTCCGTACACGCGTATACCCAACCGTATCTTGGCGTATACCTTAATCTGGTGACTCCACTTCCTTTCGTACCACCTAAGTCATACCGTCCGTGGGAGACCCAATTGTTGCACCGTCACTCCTGCCAGAACAGGCTCACTCTTGCCGAAGCAAGCTACAGGCTCCAGATCCGTAGATCTGTTAGCGCCTGCCCGGATTTCAAGGGATCTCTCCCTATAAGCATGGTACAAGCCGCCTCGGCTAATGCAAACAAACTACGAGCTAAGCCCCAGCATCTAGGGTAATGTGGTTGCACGGGTAAAAATTGTTCCGATACAGGCGTAGAACATCCCTTCACTTTCTCATTTCTCATCAACACCATTTCTGTAGTTAAAACATCCGCTTGGAACGATGCCTCTTTCCAAGGGTTTTACAAAATAGTTTTGAAACATTTTGTAATAGGGTAAATCCCAAAACAGTTTATTTTCTCAAAGCCGGCGTTTTCAAGGAGGTAGGATGCTGGTCATCGTACTCTGGGTCTAAAGGGATAAAATGGTAGGTACATCAGGGTGGTGCCACGAGGGACACAAAGTCATAACTTGGAGGAGCCAAGTCATTAGCGCAGTATTTATAAAACAAGACATGCAGATAAATAATGCAATTTATAAAAAGAATACAAAACAGGTAATAAAAAGAGTAGGACAAGTATCGGAATTCGGGAATGGTGGCTTGCCTGCGATCAGCAATAAGTCCCTGGACTTCTTTTGATTACCAAGAATACCCAATAAATAATAATAAGAAGTTCCTTCCTTCTTGTCGTCAAACACTCACACTATCGTCGTCATCGAGTATACATGCAAGCAGACAATACCACAATCAATACAGGGCATACATGCATCAAACCATACAGCAAAAAAACATAAGGGAATTACTTAACTTAGTAGGTTTTGGAGAAGTTGGGTACTAGGAGTGGAATTACTAAATTGCCATGGAGGTGTTTTTCCCTTGGAAAATAGTTGTCTAGGGTATATACCAAGGACTTGTGGTGGAGACTTGTGGTCTATAGGATATCAATGTGCAGCAATGATATCCTCAGATAGGTCTTGACAAAGCAAAACCAACACAAGTGGTTTCACTAGATTATCATTTACCTAGATTTAGTTATGCTTTTTATAGTGGAATAAACTCTAGTTTGAGAAAATAATTCACCAGAAAGGTTCTAGGGCTCCAAAAATTATTTTCTTGGGTGGTTAGGTAGTGTTTGTTGTACTTGTTCACTGAGAGTTAGAATCAAGTCAAAATAATTACCAGAATTCCCTCAGGAAAATCCCAAAAACAGTTCTAGAACTGTTTTGTCTTTTTCACCAAATTAATTCTACAGAATCTCTTGATTTGATTCTAAGGGCATGTGGAAGGCATTTAAAATACCTTTTTGTAGGAATTGGATTCACTCATTTTGGAGTTATTAAACTCCTAGAGTTATTTATTTAGTTAAAATATCACTTACAAACGTATTTAATTCACTTCAATTCAACCAGAGCTCAATAAAATCTGAGATGCTGGGGTTTGATATATGCTTATGTTAGGGTGTACTGGGAGGTGGAATCTGGTCAATACCACATTTGGCTTGACCTTGAGAATTTACCCAAGGCAGATAATGGCTGTTTTTGTTATTTTTGCTATGGGCACACTACTGTTCACCTTGGCATAGGACATGTGCTAGATGACATGTATATCAAATACCTTCCATTAGAGCTTTGGTCCTCCCCAATTGGATATGTAAAACCCTCCAAGGAGTTTATTTAATGAAAAGGACAACTTTTAGTGGATTAATTGCCAATAAAATAATAAAAATTATTTTTGGCAAGATACCAGTTCTGCATGTTTCACAAAACACCCAGGAATATGGTACAAATATTATTTGGGCAAACTACCTCACTTTCCATTATAATCTCTATTTAAACTAACCTGGTATATTAACAGATCTGAAAAAGGAATTATAAAAGAAAAAGGAGAAAAGGATCTGGGCCACGCTCTGGGCGGAAATGGGCCGCACAGGAGGGAAATCGGCCCATGGCGGGCGAGGCATCGCGTGGGCGCGGGCGTTTGAACCTGACAGTGATGGCCCGCCGGTCAGCGACTCGATGGGGCGAAGGGGTATCGGGCGATGATGGCCGTTGGATTAAAGAGAGATCGACGGCGCAGCATTGTCTTCCTCGGCAGAAAGAACCTGGCGACGGCGGAACCCTAGGGTGGTCGGGGGATCTCGGGGGTGCTCACACAGGGGCGAGGAGGTCGGGATGGTCGAGGACGGTGCTCGTGGCAGATGGGGGTGATGGCGATGATTTTGGTCCTGGGACGAGCCTTGGGCAACGGAGACCGAGGAGAACCTCACCGGAGCTTGACCGTGAAGACGGTAGAGGGGGTCCTGGGCCAAAATAAGAATGGGATTAGATAGAGGAGGATGTGAGGATCTCGAGAGCATACATGCAGAGGAAGGGGAGCGGGGGAAGGAGAGCTACGCTCAAAAATGTTGCCCTGGCCGAGAGGTTCTTCCTCTTCCTCTCTCAAGCAGGGCAGAGTAGGGGAGAGGGAGAGGGGGCTCTTGGAGGTGAGGGGGAGTGTGAGGGGGGCAAATGAGCCGGAGTGGGGGAGAGCTAGGTGACATGGGCTATTTAACCCGAGAGGAGAGAGATCCATGGGGAGGGGGAATTGTCCCTTTTGGACATGGAGGAGGGTAGAGCTGGCTTGTGATTGGCCTATAGGAGAGGGGGAGAGGGGTAAGAGGGGGATCTGGTCGTGCTGAGAGGGGTAGCTGGCCTGCTGCAGCCACATTGCCTACCAATGGTAAATACCACACTCTCTCTCCCTCAAACTAGCTCCAAGCACTAGGGACAAGGGAGGGGTCAGCTACAAAGCTATGCTGCAGGGTAGGGTCGACCATAGAGAGTGCTGGGGGGTGCATTACCTTGCAAGGTTGGTGGGGGATTGGATTGGTTTTTGATGCAAAGAGGCTAATTGCCCAAATCTACCATAAGGGATGATCAAGTGTCATATCTGAAATTTTGATCTTGACCACTTGAGATAAGGATGCTGGTAGTTGGGTGTGGGCAAGGTATAGCTCCATGAATTATTTGGGATTTATTGGATGAAGTTTGGTCCACTTTATACCACATATTTAAATAGTGCAGAAATAGTTTTTAGCAGCTCATTTGATAAATTTACATTGGACACGGTTGGTTTTTGGTTTGAGATGGTCCCAAATGTGAATGCACACCTAGAGGAAGTTTCCCAAGATTTATTGAGATGGGGAAGTATTTTTAAGGAATTATTTCTTGTTTCTGCCATTTAGGAAAAATGGCAAAAAGAAATAATAAGAAATTATTTTTGAGGTGGGAAGATAAATTAGGATATATGGAACTCACAGGAGCCAAAAGTTGGGGAAATGCTTTGACAAAAACCAAGCTTTCCTTTGGGAAAAGGGGTTTTGAGATTTTGTCTAATAAAGGAATTAAATAGATTTGGAGCCATAATAATTATGGGTAATTTTTGAGAAATCTTGATGATCAAGGTAGATGATGTATACAAGGTGTAGCAAGAATTTGCAACCTTGGGAATAGGAATTCCAACTTGAATTAGATGGAAGAACAAGGCATTGAGGATCTAGGGTGATGTTATTTTTATACTACCAAAACCTTATTGGATCTTGGAGATTAGAGCTCACCTTGATGCAAGGGATGGATGGATAGCTAGACCAAATAATATATATGATCATGGAAGAAGGAGTTTGGATTGGTTACATTTGAGGTGGTCTGGAAATAATGGCAAACTTTGTTGAAAATAAAGCTGCCATATCAGAAGAGTCATGATGCCTTATAAACTATGTGGGTTTAAGTAGCACCAAGATCCACTTAGAACAAGTGAAGTAGGTTTTGATAGACCTATATGAGTAGATAACAACCATGCAAAGATTTGGTTCATAGAAGGTTGGATGATGGTGTGAGCTTCTGTCAAAGTAGGCATGATGGCTAGATCTACAGGAAATGTTATTTTCTTGCCTGCAAAACCATCAAGAACAAGTGGGTTGGAGGAGGATCTAACCAAGGGCAAATGTGGTACTTGGTATTACTTAGGATGGTTAACAAGATGGTTCAGGTGCATTTCCAAAAATGCACAGGGTTTGGGAAAGGGAGGCATTGAAAAAGGTGATGTTGAAACAGTTTCCAGACTTGGTCAAATTTGGCAGTTTTGAGGATTTTGACTAGAGTATGAGAGGGAATGTTTTTGGAGGGGTTGCAAGGTACCAAAGCATCATCAAGTGGATGATGTTGAAGTTTAGATTGAGTAGAAGGGATCCATGCTTGATATTGGTCTTCATGGACTTGGAAACTTCTAGAATGGAAATCTTCAGGATTGATCTGGTTAAGGGTTTTAGATGATCACCTAGTAGTTAGGGATCATATCCATATTTGTATTCTGGCTTAGGGGGTGATGATTTGGAAACCTCTTGATCCTAGTGATGAGATCCTAGAGTGGCTCATACTACCTCCTAAGCAAACAGGTCAAACAGCAGATCAAGGCAACTCATCTTATAACTAAGCAAAGCCACTATTGGGGTTACCATCAAGCTTAGCTTGAGGGTAAGGTTGGGGCATTTTGAAGGGGTTGGGGATTGAATAAGGTGACAGTCCTTGGTATCTCTACCAATAGTAGAATTCAAATGCTTTGAAAAGAGGTTTTGGGAAAACTAGAGATAAGATTAGTTGAGGGTTCTGTCTTGAAAACATAAGGAGGTTATATTATATATCTTTCCATAGTTTTGCCAATAGAAGCTACAAAAATAGTTTTGGTTACATAAGCATCTTGGATCATGTTTTGAAATGCCAGAACATTTGAGAATATGTAAAATGAGCCAGGATAGTTTTGGTAAATAGCTTTTATCAACTGATGGTGAGGTAAGGAGTAGCATATGTCATGCACTCACATGCACAAGCACAAATAAATAACAAGCAAACACCGCACCAATGAATAAGAAAAAGTTTTTTTCCCCTAATTTTTGCATTCTGGACAACAAATCAGGGTTGCTGAAATTGGGATGTTACAGTTATTCTAAAAACTATGGATGAAAAAATAAAAAGTTTGATCCCTATACATAAGGGGAAACTTTTTTTTACCTAGACATCTGGACTGGTCTGAGAGTTAAGACTTCACAAGCTAGAAAATAGTGTGTAGATTTGTAGATGAAAATAAGAAAATTAAGCCAGCTCCACCTTTCTGTTACCAATGTATTGACAGCTTATTCATGCATATTGCCCTATTTGTTCACACATGGTGTTGCCAATCTAGGCGATAGAGTGACACCGGTGATTACTCTTAAGGTAGGAGCTGATATTACTACCCACTTAGAAGCACAAAATAGAAATAAAGGTGATATTTATATTTTGTGTTTTCAGTGTCCTATTCAGGTAGATCAATTCCGAATACTAAGCTGTCTTTCTCGAAAAGTACTAAGTCTGTCTCCTTAGGCATGCAACAACACACCGAATCATGGCAAGATTATACAAAAAAGTCAAATTAGGCAGACGATAATACTTTGTCACGTCTCCCAAGTTGGCTAAAATATTGCTAGAACTATCAACATATCGAGAGGCTAGTCTCAAGCCCCATAGAAACCATACCGGCTAAACATAGGTAAAGAAAAACTCAGAGTGAGCTGCCACATATGAGAAAGGGATACAAAAACCATGTCATCAATAATTCAATACCAACGAGTTCCATTTCAAAAATCAAACATGTGTTTTTAGATCTGTGTCGTCCCAACAATGGATGGTGAAACTAAATAAATCGACAGAGTTTCCTTTATCAATGTCCAGTTAAGCAGAGAACAAAATGCATTTCACAATTTGGAGGCCAAAAACCCGCGTTGACCACATTATAAGTTTTGTCTGGGATTTGGTGAGAAGGCCAATGAAGAGCACAATCCGCGAAATATCCTTCACATGTTGTGTGCCATTCTGTCAAATGGTTGGCAGTCCTTTCAGTAGCCTACATATAGACAGAAAAAATTAGCATATACAGTTCTGTGATAATTTTCGTCTTCCTTTGAGTGGCAAATGCGCAAACAGAGTGGGCTAAAAATAATCAATTTGACAGGACTAACGCTGTACAACCAAATCTTTGCACACTATTCATCTCCAGCACATGCCTAAAGAATGGCACATGCGTATACATGGCCTAGGTGATTGGGAATGAGTTGCCGAAGCAATACCTGAGGCTACTGACGTTCGAGTGGACAACAAAGGATAGTACGACAGAGAGTTAGGCTAGTGGTAGCGATGTCTTCAGGCGGAGGGCAGAGGCCGCCGGCGGTGTGGGCAGTATGCGGTGAGCACCTCTGATATGTCTGCCAGCACAATGCCTGGGAAGAGAAGTTGGACAACATCTCAAGCGCAGCTCCTCCCACATCTTCTATGGCCACTATGATGGAATTGATGGGAAAGCTATGAAGGTAGATTTATAAGCCTTAGGGCCTGTTCGGTTTGCAATGGATTGAGGTGGATTGACATGGTTTGGGAGGGATTAAATCCCATCTAAGTCAAAATCCAAGCAAATCCCATTCATTCCACTCCAATCCACCTGTAGGGTGGATTAACCGAACAGGCCCTTAGGTTGTAATGGGGAAGATGAATTGTCTTCCGGAGGAGAAGATACTCGATTGAATGAAGATAAGGTTCCATCAATTTCTATGCAGTTGTTTCATGCGGAGATCGTGGCTTCGTGGGTGAGATGAATTGTCATTGAGGAATTGCATAAATGATCAGGAATCACTATCGTCTGGCGCCATTTGAGATCAATGGAGAAGAAAATTGGTGTTGGGACACATGTGGGCATTTGGGTGCGATTTGGTGAGAAAGCTAAAGACAGAAATAAAAATTTTACCCGGTCCATTCGGATGGTACGCGAATGGGAAGAATAGTTTTTCGCACGTGGCAGACTGGCTGACGTGGCTTCAATAGGACATCAGTTTGCTGAAATGGAATACTTGCTGAGGTGGACAGCTTGCATGTTTAGAGAAATAGTTTAGTGGGAATGACCTATTTAGATATTATAGATTAGTAAGCATGTATGTGCAACTACACGTCTTTAAATGTGTTATCTGTAAATATTTTTGGAATCTTATTTCTCTTTCAGCAAGTTTTCTTACCGAGGCATTTAATATGTCTCATGCCAACAAAGATATAAGCGTTCCCACGATCCACGCACATCTATCACTTAAAACCCATGGTGCACAAAAATATTATAATTTGTTACAAAATACTTGAAAGCAGCAATTAAGCAACACTATCCATTACTCTTTGATGAGTTTCTCTTGTTCCACCTGTTTGATGTGATCAATATCCACCTACTGATGGATCAATAATTCTTTCCATGGAAGCGATGTTTTTTATAGCTTTATTCCTCTCGTATGTCAAAATATGTGCCAAAATTCACTTTCTTAGTTCAAAACCATCGTACAAATGCATTATACAATAACAACTAGCTTTACTAAATGTGTCATATAAAACTATCAAGTAGTAGTGCGTTTGTTTTCAAACAATGACGCAATGTGGATTAAATATCATGATATACAACAAAATATACTTGTTCACCGGTGTTAGACAAAATATCACCCATGAAGTACTCCATGAAATTTAACATAGACAGAACACACGATGACTGCATGATTACAAAATTTTGATTGTATAAAGACCTTTAAAATCATCAAATCATCACTTTTTAAAAACATGATGGAATTTAATTTTGTATCCGGTCAGCTAGCTACTTGCATGACATCTCAGCTAGAAGCAGGGTCACGCTTGATGATATTTATCTTTAGTATTTTTTTCCTTTTTTTTGGTTCAAGGATGATTAAGTTGCAGACTTTTGTGTGAAGTTTCTACTCCTAGTAGAATAGTACCACAACCCAATCGGACATGCCACAGCTCAAAAACAAATCGTACAAACAAGCAAGCCCACACTTTGCTAGCTCTCTCTCTCTCTTGTGTCGTCTCTCTCGTCAAGCCGCCCCTCACCTGTCTAGATGATCCCCACCGCCCTCACGAGATGATCGTCAAGCTGCCCCTCCCCCGCCTCCCCATGAGTGCTCACTTGTCCCTACTCTTCTCCACCGACCCTCGTCGATTCTGGTCGCCGAATAGCCTGAGGACGAACTGGTGGTCGACATGCTCGCGGGCGACAACCTAGAGCTAGGCGCCGACGGAGGCGGACACGGAGGCACGACCCTCGTCTCACCAAATTGGCGGCCTCAGGGCGCCGGTCTTCTCGTCTCGCAGTAGAAGCCGATTAATGGGAGCAATAGCCGGGGGATGCCGGCGAGGACGCCCTCCTTCGGCGGGCTAGCCGTGTCGCGAGCGTTCAGGGCATCAGAACCATGTGTAGGTAAGGATTTCCCCTCTTCAGTAAAACTCTATCTTGCCAATCTATAAAACAAAAGGACGCGTCTAGCGGGCGCCCGCGCGACCAATCGACGTCCTGGGCGTCTTTCCGTTTTAGGAAGGTCTCTGTCCCGTGTTTGGCTGGACCACGAGCGTAGATTCCCGCGCAGAAGGGTGGGATGCGCTCGTTTGACAACCTGGGCGCCCCACGCGACCCACTCACGTGAAAGTTGGTGTATTTTTGTTGCGCCAGCCTGTCGATGGACCTACTGTCCCTCTCTTGAACCGTACAGTCCCCAGATCTTGACCTGGTCCATCTTCCTCTCCAGCTGCAGTAGCCATGGCTGCCTCACCTGGCTCCATGAACACATCTGTTCATGGAAAACCCCAGATCCTGAACCGTACGAACACATACCATGCGGAGAGCAGCTCGAGGAACGCACATGTGTATGTAGTCCCTCTGTCAGATCCAACACAGGTACTCCTCAACATATGTACTGGTTCTTGAGGCAAAGCCCCTAATCCTTTTTCGGATTAACCATCCCAAAAATTGACTTTATATGAGGCAACTTGGTTGTTTCTCTTAGTAACTAATCCCAGCCCCTAGACAAATTTGTTGCCATGTTCTTTTTTTCTCTGCCCTTATTTGCATTTATTTTAGGCAACTTTCATGTTTTTCCTACCAACTTCCCGTAGATCCCAGGCAACTTCTTTTTCATGTTTCTTTTTCTCTAACCTTGTTGATATGAACTCATCTTTTCCATGTTTCTTTTTCTCTAACCTTGTTGATATGAACTCAGAATAAAGATTGTCTTTACTTTTAGGCAACTTTCTTGTCTTGCCTACCAACTTTCGGCAGATCCCAGTCAACTTCTTTATCATAGGCAAAAATGCTTATTTTTTCAGCAAAAACCTGCCTAGCAACTACACACATAGGATCCCCATGAAAACTATTTTGCCCGAATCAAGATTATACTTCTTGATGTACTATGGGCAACTTCTATTTTGATTTCAGGTAGCACTTTCTAGGGTTACTAGCAACTTCCATTTTAGTTCCGCCAACTTTGTGTCAGATATCAACCTTGTTGATACAAACACCCAAAAAAATCCTTTATCTTAGTTTGACTGAGTCAACTTCCACTTTTACTAAATCAAATCATGCTCCTTTTTGAATATTCTGGGAAACTTCCACTTGATTTCAAGCAAAAAAGCTTGATTAGTTTGTCAAACTCCAAAGCAACAGGTGTTAAACTTAACGACAAAACAGAAATAAACTACACAAAACATCAAGTGAATAGTGGGAAACATACTGACATAAATAGGCAACTTTGTACTATCTTTTAGGCAACTTACTGGCATGAGTAGGAAACTTCATACTATAAAACTTCATACTATCGCTAGGCAACTTTGTAAACAGCGGTTACTTACACTTAAAGAAAATTAGAAAAATAGTTTGTAGTATACTAATTCTGATACTAATTACAAGACGGATCACACATCAGTTTTGAGGTTTTTCATTCTGCGTCTGACCATCAGTTCCTTCCCCTTTTTCTTTGCAAGAATAAGCTCTTGTCCGATACCTACATGTAAGAACACAGTAACAAAAAGAATCAGCTTTTGTGTTCTGTGTAGTAAAACAATGCATAATATTTTCCTATATATGCTAGGGAAGTTGCTTCTTTTTCCTGATATCTTTTTCTTTTGATTCATGGTTGTGCAGGCAATGGATATCCTGGACCTCAACGAGGTGCCGTTTGACGTTAATGAGGAGGCTGGTTTAATACCTCCTAATTACTTCTAATGAAAGAGGCTATTGACGAGACTCCAGAGATGCATGTTGACACCGATGCCCCTGCTGTTGATGTACATACAGGAGCAACAGACACTGACATGGGTGGGTTTTTTCGGTACAAACACAACTCGATTGCCCAAGAAGATGCAGATGATAACAATGCTTCGTCTCAACCAGTTGACCCACATATTAGAATGCGTTATGACACGCTACAGGGTGCTAAGGAACACTACAATGCATACGCTGCTAGGAATAAGTTTTCAATCAAGGTCAATAGAAATAGAAGGTCAGCGCATACCAAGGAGATTGACAAACAACAATTTGTATGCATCAAATTTTAGGAAACCTAGGAAGGATGATGGAGGTGTTGACATGCCAATTGTTGTTGGGCCAATACCAGACTCCGGATCCTCAAATTAGGGGACTAGCAGAATGCATAACTCTCATCTGTTGTTGATGTGATTGTTAAGAAAAAGGGGTTACAAAAGAATCCGAAAAAGCGGAAAAGGGAGACAATAATACCAATTAATTACAAAGCAGAAATGTTGGTGAAGCTAAAGGATGGGAGATTATTGCTTTTCACCTAAGCATAATCATCCTCTTATCCACAAGCCATCACTGAACAAATATCCGAGGTCACACCGAGGTATACTGTTCCAATACAGGAAAGGTATTTCGTGAAGAATTTACACAACACCAACTTAACTGCTGGTATGTTACTAAAAACATCTATCCCAATTGTTTTTATGTTGCTAGTTGAAGTACTGATAGTTGCTGGTAGATTAGAGAACGTTGCTAGTGAAGTATTGTTAGTTGCCAGGTAAAAGTGTTCATGGTAGATAGGGAAAAGGTTTTAAGAAGTTGCGAGAAACTGCATTTTTAGTTGCGTGGTAGAATATGACTAGTTGTCTGGTAGTATATAACAAGTTGCCTACTAGTAGTTATGGTAGTTTCAAGTAAAAACAAAGTTGTCAGAAACTTCTGTATAGTTGCCAGGAAGTACCATTAACTTGCCAGAAATTAGTATGTGAGTTTCTAGATGGTACTATATAGGGGAACGATTTCTCACTAGGTTGTGGGCTACATTTTTCTTGCTGTAAGAATGATGGATATAATGTTAGAGTTCTATGGTTCATAGCTGCTTATTCTGTATACTACCAAATCTATCACTAACTACCGTGCTACTTTGACTACATAAGAAACAAAAGATGGCGACATGGCTGAAGTGATCAACTATTTTGTAGAGGAAAAGGAGAAGGATTCAGACTTTTATTTCCGGTTAGAATTAGATGAGGAATACAGGGTGAAAAACCTTTTCTGGGTTGATGGTCCTACAAGGAGAGCACATGCTAAGGCTTACCACGACTGTGTATCCTTTGACAACACGTACTTAACAAATAAGTACAATATGCCCGTTGCACCGTTCATTGGGATTAACAAGCATGGGCAATCTATCATGTTGGGATACGGGTTTATGAGGCAAGAATTGGAATCTAGTTTTGATTGGTTACTTCATAGTTTTATTATTGCTATGGATGGTCGAGCACTGGACAACATCATCACTAACAAAGACATTGCTATGAACCAATCAATTAACCGGATGCTCCTAGCAACTATTCACTGATTTTGCTGCTGGCACATCATGCAGAAAGCACAAACAAAATGTGGTACTATTCTAGGAAGAAAACCTGGTCCTGATGAAACCCTGGTCAAACCCCGGAGTCTCCATCCTGCAAAGTCAGAAACGCCAGCTGATAGAGGGACAAGCATGTAAGATCAGAAGCATGGCTGAGATAGTAACGAAGCAGGCTTAGGTTGGAAGATCAAATGGAGGGAAAGAACAAAACACTCGAAGAAGTAAGAACCAACATGAAGAACAGATGATAGTGCATGCCCTCAAGAGCCAAAACAAAACACGAAAAGTAACAAACACGAGTAAGGACCAACCTCTCAAGTGTGGGAGGGTCGGTGGCCTAGGCCACCATGTTTGAGTATACTTGGCTTGGCACCACGAAGATATATCTTGCGTCTATTACCAAAACTCATCATTGAAGCTCACATATCACCAACTGATATTAAGAGGATGATTTTTTCAATTTGAGCATAATGGGGGAGGGATAGCCCAATTAATTACGACCGCACTCCCTTATCTCCATGCCTACATCTAGATAGAATAACACATTAAAGCATGGGTATGGGTGCATGATCTCAAGCCACATTTCTCGAATCTATGATATTTAGCTCCTGCCTTCACTCTCAGAATCTTATTTCATCAAGGGGCTTGGTGAATAAATCTGCAAGATTCTTCTCGGTGATAATATATGAAAGATCAATATCTCCATTTGACACATGCTCCTGAATGAAGTAATGGCAAATATCAATATGCTTCATTCTTGTGTGTTGCACGGGGTTGTGGGCAATCTTCATGGCATTTTCATTATCACAAAGAAGAGGCATTTCGTCACAAGTGACACTGTAATGCTTCAAAGTTTGCCTCATCCACAACAACTGAGCACAACAACTAGCCACCGTAATATATGTGGCCTCGAAGGATGACAAGGAGACACAATTTTGTTTCTTAGATGACCAACACACCAAGGAACTACTAAGGAATTGGCAAGCCTCGGAGGTTGATTTCCTTCCAACTTTGTATCCCGCCCAATCCAAGTCCATGAATCCATGAAGCGTAATGCTTGAGCCCTTGGGATACCATAATCCAAAGTTTGGGGTATCAACTAAATATCGAAAGATTCACTTGACCGCCATAAGGTGGCTTTTATTTGGGGCGGCTTGAAACCATGCACAAATACCACACTCAACATGATATCCGGTCTAGATGCACAAAGATAGAGTAAAGAACCAATCATAGAATGATATACCTTTTGATCCAAATCTTTACCATGGGTATCAAGATTGACGTCGCATTTGAGAGCCATGTGAGTCTTGTCTCCATTAAGATCAAAAAACTTGAACCTCTTGAGCATATCTTGAATATATTTGGATTGATTAATAAAGATACCCCCAATCAATTGCTTCACTTCAAATCCAAGGAAGAATCACAATTCACCCATCATAGGCATTTCAAACTCATCGGTCATTAGCTTAGCAAAAACATCATTGAAAGCTTTGTTAGGAGAACCAAAGACAATATCATCAACATAAATTTGTAATATGAACAAGTTTCCTCCAACTCTCTTAGTAAAAAGAGCAGCGTCGATTAGCCTAATTTCGAAGCCACGGTCTACAAACAACTTTCTAAGGTACTCATACCAAGCACGTGGAGCTTTCTTAAGACCATAGAGTGCCTTATCAACCTTGTAGACATGGTTTAGAAACTTGGGATCCTCAAAACTTGGAGGTTTCTTAACAGACACCAACTCATTTAGGGGACCAATAAGAAATGCACACTTAACATCCATTTGTTGCAACTTGAAATTATGATGAGATGCATATGCAAGAAAGATGCGGATGGATTCAAGACAAGAAATAGGGGGAAAAGTTTAACCGTAGTCGATACCCTCGACTTGGGAGAAGCCTTGATCCACCAATCTTTCCTTGTTGCGGATGACCATCCCATTTGCATCTTGCTTGTTTTTGAAGATCCACTTTGTCCCAATGATATTATGGCACTCCATGGGTGTCTCCACTAATGAGCACACTTTGTTGTGCTTGAAGTTGTGTATCTCTTCATGCATGGATTCAAGCCAATCCGGGTCTTCAAGCGCTGCAAACACCTTTTGGGGCTCTACACAAGAAATAAAAACATTGTGGCCAACAAATTTAGCCACTTGGTTACGAGTAGTAATGCCCCTTCCAAGATCACCAACAATATTTTCAAGGATAGGTCCTTCTTGAATGACCTTGGCAATCCTTTTAGCTTCACGATGAGGTTGAGCTTCATCAAGATTTTCTTAAGAAAGTACTTGGGAATCACCACTATTTTGATCCTCGTCTTGACCTTAAAATTGAGCTTGATCCTCTTCATGAGCTTGCTTGACATTTTGACTTTTTCCATATTCATGAGCTTGGCCTTGGTCAACATGGGGTGGTACACACCCATCATTCCTTTGTTCTTGACCTTGACCATAAGTTATCTCTTCAACTATGGTATCTTGATGGCTATGGGGTTGATGTAGATCTTGAGTAGGTGAGGGATCCACTTGAGTAGAGCATTGTCCTTCTCCTTCCACCACAAGAGGTTCCTCAACAGGGCGGAAAAATCCCACACCCATTCTTCTTATGGCTTGAGGAGTAATTTCATCACCTGCATCACCAAGACCAGTTTCCCCACATGGGAGCCTTGATGCTCATCGAACCTCACATTACAAGAGATTATAACTTGCCTAGTGGACTTTTTATAGACTCTATAAGCATGAGAGTCTGAGGCGTAGCCAACAAATATACCGTCAATAGCTCTAGACTCTAATTTAGATAACCGGTTACCTTTCTTGAGAATATAGCACTTGAATGGTATTCACAGCAGAAAACAAAAAAATTCTACGGTAGAACTACCCGAAACGCCTAGATCTATCTATGAGTTAATGCAGCAACATGAGTAGATGTTCGGTAAAATACCTTTGTAGATCGAATGCGGTTAACATCCTGTGAGGAACGTGGTTGAAGTAGTCAAACTTGTAGCCGACCTCGAGGTCATGAAGCTCCTCGCCTTCTCCTCCTGGTCCTTGCTTGACAGCCACAGACCCACTTGTGGTGGTTCTATACAAGTACTCGCACACGTATGGTGTCCGACAACAACTCCCGTTCTCCTTGATCCAGCCGAAATGCGAAAGTAGGCCCTCTGGAACCGGGTTCCAGTAGCGCGATGGGGTGCCGGTGTTGTTGACTCTCTCGCATGCAGTTCTTCGTGGAACTGCGCTCGTGAAATCAACTGAGAAAGAGGAGGGAAAATTACCTAAGGAAATAGTCCTTAGGAAATCCCCTTTTATTTTTGTGTGTCTTTTCCATCCAACATAGACTCATATATAGGCATAAAAGTAGGACTCCCTTCCCTCGAGTCCCCATGTGGGACTAAAGGAAATAAGAGAAAAGAGGGGAGAGGGGGAAGCCGACCGTCCGGGTGGGCCTGCCCGCGTGCTTCAGGCCCACAAGCTGCCTTTTCTTTCTGGTTCTGCATCTTTATCGCTCGGTAATTTTTCAGCAACATCGTTTTCTTGCCGGTAAATTTTTTTTCTTTTATCGCTTTTACTGTTCTGGTTTGGTACTTTTTGGTCCTATTATTGTTCAGGCATGTTGCTATTCTAGTATGCTCCTGTTATGGCTTGTCACTGTTATGGCTTGTTACTATTCTAGCATGTTACTGTTCTGGCCTATTACTGTTCTAGCATGTTACTATTCTTGCCTGTTACTGTTGTGGCATGTTACTGTTACTAGTTCTCGCATGTTGGTTGGTCCATTAAGTTTACGATCTTTTACAGTTTTGGCCTTTCTGAAGCCCATGCGAATATCATAAAAGGTGTATAATTAGCGAGAATTTTTACTGTTCATCGTTGGCCCAATACAACACGGGCCAATAACAAAGCCCGATATTCTTCCCTAATCGACCTGGTTGGCGCAGTTATGGTACCGACTACCGCTATGTGTGGACGGCATCAACTAAGTGCCTACATGGCCTATACGAGTTATCTAGATATTACATCAGCTGCAAACTTCTTAAGATTATTACATATTATCAACTCAAGAGGAAAAAATTCGGCATTTCAGTAGACAATCGAGTTGATAATAGATTCCTCAATTTGCTTTCTCAATCTATCACCTGCATCTCCCTTTTGAGTGTGACAACTATATTGGAAAACCACCTTGAGACATGATCTTGCAGCTCCCTCTTTGGTGGCGTAGAAATTATTGCAATCCGAAACTAAGTAATAACAAGTTAATACATAAAACAAGGCAAACTACTCATTTAACTGATATGACAGGAGCTACGAACTAGAGTTCACTACTGGTCAATGGTTCAATTATTGACCATCAGGTCAAACAAACAGACAAGCAAGCATTAAACAAGTGTGCCTACCATGAAACGAGCAATCAAACAATGTGTGTGGCTTAGAATTTCAGCAAATATAAATTAACCAGGTCATTTCAACAAATATACTTGGTATACGGAAGAAGTTGTATACCCTAGAATGCAAGAGACATTGGGTGACTTGGAATTTACAGTGAGCTAGACAATGGCATGTAGTTATTGTCATAGCTAAAAATCAACTAGAAAGAAATTATAACGGTATCATATGAGAACTTGTAGAGCAGAAATGCAAACCACGAGTGAACTATATAGTAGAGGATAGTTATGTCATTGCTTAGGACGAACTAGAAAAAGAGACGAAATATAATGGCATTGCTTATGAACCTATACAACAGGACAAGCATGCATTACACATGTGTTCCTACAAATAAATTGAGCAATCAAACAAAGTGTTTATTAGAATTTCAGAAAATATAAACTAGCTAGGTCATTTCAACAAATATATATGGAAGCAGTCGTATATCCTAGAATGCAAGAGATGTTGGGTGACTCAGAATTTGCGGTGAGCTACACAATGGCATGTACTTACTACCATAGCTAAGAATCAACCGGATATAAATTATAATGGCATCATAAGAGAACTTGTAGAGCAGGAATGCGAACCACGAGTGAACTACATAGTAGAGGAAAATTATGTCATCACTTAGGATGAACCAGCACCAGGCAAGGAAATAATGGCGTCGCTTGTGAACTGATACATTGCAAATGTATCTATAATTTTTGATGTTCCATGCTTGGTTTTATCCACTTTCTTGTGTTTTGTTCCAACTTTGGAGTACTTTTCATATGATTTCTTGGACTAACCTATTAACAAGAGCCAGAGTGCCAGCTGCCTGTTTTCTGCTGTTTTTGGTTCTAGGAAAGTCAGAAAATGAATATTCTCGAAATTGGACGGGACAAAAGCCAAAGTGCCTATTTTTCGGAAGGGATCAAGTGCCAGAATACGAGACGGAGAAGGTCCAGAGGCCTCTCCTTCGGCCTATATATTGCCCTCAGGACGGAAACCCTAAGTACCCGATCAAAAATCCATGAAAGAGTCTGTAGCCGCCGTCATCTCCATCCCTAGATCAGGAGGGATCTGAAGCTCTTCCCGGCACCCTGCCAGAGAGGGGAATTCACCCTGGAGGCCTTGTTCGTCACCATGCAAGCCTCCGGTGTGATGCGTGAGTAGTTCATCCTTGGACTACGGATCCATGTAGTAGCTAGATGGCTGGTTCTCCTCCTTTGTGCTTTCATGTTTAGATCTTGTGAGCTCCGTTCATGATCAAGATCATCTATTTGTAATTCATACATGTTGTGTTTGTGGGGATCCGATGGATATTGAGATGCTATTTCAGATTGATTATTGATTATATCATGTCTTTGTTATTTGTGATCTTGCATGCTTTCCATTGTTAGTAGCTATCCTGGCCAAGTAGATGCTAGCAACTCCAAGAGTTAGTATTTATGTTCGATAGTGGGTTCATGCCTCTGGTAATCTGGGGAAGTGACAGAAATCTCTAAGGTACTAGATGTGCGGTTGCTACTAGGGAGAAAACAACAATCCTTTGTTCATAAAACAATCGTATTGTTTACTTTACATGCAGTTCGTAAAGCAATAATCTGTTGCTTGCAACTTAATACTGGAGGGGGTTCGGATGATAACCTGAAGGTGGATTATTAGTCGTAGATGCAGTTGGATGGTGGTCTATGTATTATGTTGTAATGCCCAATCAAGTCTCAAAGGAGTCAAGATGATTAGTATATGCATGTATTGCTTTCTCGGTGTTTGTCAATTGCCCCGCTGTAATTTGTTCACCCAGCATGTTATCTATTTAAGGAGAGCCACCTCTAGTGAACTATGGATCTAGGTCATTTCTCTTTACATACAATCTATAAACTGCTTACTGCTTTGTGTTTACTTTCTGCAAACTTTTACTTCTTTCCATTCGATACGTTTAATCCTTTGTTTTCCGCAAAACACGGTGAGATTGACAACCTCATCGCAAGTTGGGGACAAAGTTCTGTGGTTGTGTTGTGCAGGTCTCCACGCTGCTACTAGCACCGGTAGTGCGCCCTGCTAAGGCTCAGCTAGTAACACCTTTGGGGTGTTTCCTTGCTCCTACTGGTTCGATTAAACCTTGGATTCATAACTGAGGGAAACTTGCTGCTGTGCTCATCATACCTTCCTCTTGGGGTTCCCAACGAGCTCTACATCAACACCACACCAGCACTTTTCTGGGCATCGTGCACTGAGCCATCAAGCATTTTTCTGGCGCCGTTGCCAGGGAGTCAAGGACATCTTCACAAGGGGAGTCCCTCATAACCAATCTCTTTACTTTGTTGTTTTTGTTTTGCTTTGTTTGCTTGTTTTGTTCTTCAAAAACACAAAAAAATAGTTTTACTTGTTTGCTTTCTTATTTCAAAAACACAAAAAAACTAAGTCTCCTTTAGTAGTCACCTCTCCCCTAGCTCACCATGTTGATCCCTACATTCACCTTGAAAGATCTTTCAATTGGTAGTGGTTCTATAATTGGGAAAGACAATATTGAAGAATTCTTCAATCATGTTAGTAGGTATGAAGATACTGAGGATAGATCCTTTGCAGAACTTGCCCCAAACTATGAGATTGCTGCAGCTTCTTTAATTCACATGTTAGAAGCTAGGTTTGTTAACCTCAACCCCTTAATGCAAGTAATGTTTCTTAAGCTTAAAGAAATTGAGGACCCTGAAAAGAGGGATTTTATTCTAGAAACTTTGTTTAAGGAGTTCTATGATGTTGCCAAGGAAGCTAGAAAAGTCTTTGAACATTTCAATATGCTAGGCTCATGTGTAGATGTAGTTGGTACACGATAAAAGATGAACAAAACCGAACCTAATGGGGAGGAACCTAAGATACCAATACCCTTTAAACTAGTAGCAATACATGATGCCATAGAAAAGAATCTTGATTGGATTGTTCCTGCAAACCCTTTTGATGAGAATAGTGAACCTAAGAGCATTGAGAGAGGATCCTCTAGAACTTATTTGGATGATATACCTTTCCTTGTTGAAAATATTTCTGTTATTGATCTTAATGCTTCTTCATTTGAGAACACTTGATTCTTCCTTTGCTTCTTATGCCTAATTTAAAGGCGTTAAAGAAAAGTACTTATTGGGAGATAACCCAAAAGTTTTAGATGAGTCTTGGAAGTTATTAATTCAGTAATAACTTCTCCTTATCCTTTTTATTTGCTTTTTGTGCCAAGAGTAACCTCTAATGAGAGAGAAGTAATGATTGGGAAAGTTGCTGTCCCGAAACAGATTTTTGTGCTTCACCGTAAAAATTCGTGAGAGAGATCTGTATGTAGGATTGAGCTGTAATTTTTTGTGCTTCTGCCCAGGTTGTTATCTAACTTTCGTTAGTTGAACACTTTTTTATTTGAGCAACAAAAGGTCTTCGAAAAAATTCGTCTTTGCCTGCTGGTCTGTTTTGACAGATTTGTGCCATTTTCTGCATTTGCTTCTTGTGGGTTCCTTTTTGAGTTCTTTTGGGGAATTGAGCTGTTTGAGGGAAGTGCTACAGTATCTAGTATTTTAATGGAAGTTTATTTGGTGTTAGAACTGAACCTTAAGACTTATTTATCTTGAGTGCACTAATGTTGCTAATAAAGATTGTGTGAAGTTTTGTATGAAGGAAAATTTTCAAGTGTATGTAAGGAATGAGTAATGAGATGAAGGATGGACTAAATCTCAAGCTTGGGGATGCCACGGTGTCACCCCAAGAAATATCCAAGAAGTACAAGCGTCAAAGCTTGGGGATGCCCAAGGCATCCCGTTCTTGATCAATAAAAATCCCAGGTTTCTTCCAAACGCTTCATTTTTATTGTTTCATGCACAGTTGTGTTTTCTTGGAGCGTCTTCTTTTTCATTTTCGTTTTGGTTTTTAGTTTGCTTGGTTTTCTTAGTTTTTTGAATAAATTGGTTGGACCCCCTCTTTCATACATTGGTTTGCAAATAGTTTGGTTTGGTTTGGAAAATAGTAGGAAAGTTCATGCTTATGTGGTAAAAAGAGCTTGTTTTTGAGTATGGCCTATGCTTTGTCATGCCTTGCTTGATTTTGGTTTGGCTTTATGCTTAGTATTCTTTGCTGTAGCATGACTTGTTATAAACAATTGAGATTGCTTAATGTGCCTTGGATGAATCATGCGTTGTTTTAGCATATTAAAGCATAGTATAGTGGTATTCTCCTTTGATGCTTTATTTGGGTTGACTTGGCACATGCTCACACCATGTTATGACTATCTCAAGTCACCATAGCCATTATGATCCTTTAGTTTTCAACTTGTAGTATCACTTTATGCTTTGATCAATAATGTTTTGCCGCTCTGCATGATTATGACCATTATTGCTCTCTTAGTTTGTCGCTCCCAGTCTTTTGGTAGCCTCCACAACTAAGTATGAGTTCCACTCATGCATCCAACTCCCTAAACCAAGTTATTCCAAAGAGTCCACCATACCTACCTACTAGCTTATGCTATTCCAAGTATATTCATGCTTTTGTTTACCTTCCAAATTAAACTTTTTATGAGAAAACTAGTGATTAAAGCTCTCACGAGCTTGATGGCACACTTTACTCTACTTGCCCTTAATAAACTTGAACCATTGTGTCTTCTATGTTGTATATGCTTGCACTTATTTGTTGGGAATTAGCAGAACCATGCTTTAATGGGGAACGCTTTCAACATTGCACTTGGTACTTGTACCTAGTTGATATCATGCTCTTTTGTATATGGATGTCGTCGGTGTGAAATGAAAGGGGAGGTTGTAAGTCCATGGAGTTATGTATATGTGTTAGAGAAACGCCTGGGCCGCTGGTCTAATCCATGCTGACATGATGGAAACCTGCAGCGTAACCATAATGACCTGTCTATGAAGCATTCTTCTTATAAAAAAAGAGTCCTATATTGAGAAAAAAGAGATACTATGAAAAGAGGAAAGAGAGAAAAGAGCACCATATTCCCATGGTAAATAAGAAGAATGCTGAGATGCTCGTTGTCTGCTTGCCTTGTCATTTTAATATGGGGATTCTTCCGTATCATCGGGCAAGGGGTACCCCGTTGGTGGTTCTCTATGATAGACATATACTTACAATGACAAGAACTTACCGATGACTAGACTTGAGTAGCATGAGGAGCGGCCCTCGTATACAAGGGACATGAGATTTCTGACTTATACTTCGTCAAGCATGTGCACCATAGTTTGTTCACTTTAACCTTAATCACCTTCAAGATGCTTATGATAGGGGCAATGAGAGCTGAAAGCTATAAGTACCATAATTTTTGGAAGCTCTTTATGAGACTTGAATCCCTACTTCCTTTTACAAAGGCCTTTCTTCCACCATTATATTGAGTCTCCACCTTCTATCTTTTTACACCTACTTTGAGAGCATAGTGGCCATTCTTAGTTCTATGTGCATTGTCCCAAGACTAGTTGATTGATGCATAACTTGATATTGCTTGTTTTAAACTATTGTATCTAGTCACTCTTATGAACTTTGAAGGTGTCCTATGCATTTATATTTGCTACTCTATTGAGGGACAAGCTGAATGCTATTATGCTATGTTTTCTTTATGTGAAACAAACAAACGTCTTGCAAAGCATTGTTATTCATGAATCTTGTGTTTGTGCCTTTTCATGTTGCATCATAGTTTCTTTGCTTATGCTAGAACTTTGTCTTTCATGTTATGATTGAAGTACTATGATCCCAGCTTTGAATGTTTTGCAAATACTTTGATCAAGTCTTTGATGGTGCATGTCACCTCAAAAATTATTCTTTCTTTTTATCACTTACCTACTCGAGGACGAGCAGGAGTTAAGCTTGGGGATGTTTATACATTGCAAATGTATCTATAATTTTTGATGTTCCATGCTTGGTTTTATCCACTTTCTTGTGTTTTGTTCCAACTTTGGAGTACTTTTCATATGATTTATTGGACTAACCTATTAACAAGAGCCACGGTGCCAGCTGCCTGTTTTCTGCTGTTTTTGGTTCCAGGAAAGTCAGAAAATGAATATTCTCGGAATTGGACGGGACAAAAGCCAAAGTGCCTATTTTTCCGGAAGGGATCAAGTGCCAGAATACGAGACGGAGAAGGGCCAGAGGGCGGCCACACCACCTGGCCGCGCGGCCAGGCCTGGCCCATGCCAGGGGGTGGTGTGGCCAGCCCAGGCACCCCCTCGGCCTCTCCTTCCGCCTATATATTGCCCTCGGGACGAAAACCCTAAGTACCCGATCAAAAATCCACGAAAGAGTTCAGAGTCAGTCATCTCCATCCCTAGATCGGGGATCTGAAGCTCTTCCGGCACCCAGAGGGGAATTCACCCTAGAGGCCTTCTTCATCACCATGCAAGCCTCCAGTGTGATGCGTGAGTAGTTCATCCTTGGACTACGGATCCATGTAGTAGCTAGATGGCTGGTTCTCCTCCTTTGTGCTTTCATGTTTAGATCTTGTGAGCTCCGTTCATGATCAAGATCATCTATTTGTAATTCATACATGTTGTGTTTGCGGGGATCCGATGGATATTGAGATGCTATTTCAGATTGATTATTTATTCTATCATGTCTTTGTTATTTGTGATCTTGCATGCTTTCCGTTGTTAGTAGCTATCTTGGCCAAGTAGATGCTAGCAACTCCAAGAGTTAGTATTTATGCTCGATAGTGGGTTCATGCCTCTGGTAATCTAGGGAAGTGACAGAAATCTCTAAGGTACTAGATGTGTTGTTGCTACTAGGGAGAAAACAACAATCCTTTGTTCATAGAACAATCGTATTGTTTACTTTACACGCAGTTCGTAAAGCAATAATCTGTTGCTTGCAACTTAATACTGGAGGGGGATCGGATGATAACCTGAAGGTGGATTATTAGTCATAGATGCAGTTGGATGGCGGTCTATATATTATTATGTAATTCCCAATCAAGTCTCAAAGGAGTCAAAATGATTAGTATATGCATGTATTGCTTTCTCGGTGTTTGTCAATTGCCCCGTTGTAATTTGTTCACCCAGCATGTTATCTATCTAAGGAGAGCCACATCTAGTGAACTATGGATCCCGGTCCTTTCTCTTTACATACAATCTATAAACTGTTGACTGCTTTGTGTTTACTTTCTGCAAACTTTTACTTCTTTCCATTCAATACGTTTAATCCTTTTTTTCCGCAAAACACAGTGAGATTGACAACCTCATCGCAAGTTGGGGACAAAGTTCTATGGTTGTGTTGTGCAGGTCTCCACGTTGCTACTAGCACCGGTAGTGCGCCCTGCCAAGGCTCAGCTAGTAAAACCTTGGGGGTGTTTCCTTGCTCCTACTGGTTCGATTAAACCTTGGTTTCATAACTAAGGGAAACTTGCTACTGTGCTCATCATACCTTCCTCTTGGGGTTCCCAACGAGCTCTACATCAACACCGCACTAGCACTTTTCTGGGTGTCGTGCACTGAGCCATCATGAACCTATAGAAGAGGTTATGAAAAGCAACATGTTCATTGTTCCATTTTGGCCTCTATGCAAGAAAAGGAAATAGTTAGTGTTGCAGCTTTTGAAGAACGAGATGGCAACAACAAAATTATAATCGAATTAGTATGAAGAGTTTAAACGGGTACTATAGGATAGCATAACGATGCCAAGGAGGAAATAATAATAGGAACTTATCTCAGGATGAACTAGATGGCAATAGTAACTATAGAGCAGGGATCCACACTAGTATTTTCCATTGACTTTTGATTTTGCAATAATTACACGATAGCAGGCAACTACTGTTGTACGGAGTAGCTAAGAACATGTGCATTAATTTAAAATTTGTGGAGCAACGAATGCAAACAAACATGTCTAGTGATCTAGTATGTAGCATGAAGAACATGCATGCACATTGACTTGATGCGTAGCACGATTACAAAAATACAGTTCACTGCGACATGCTTGAACCTGTTGTACTGCTGAAAAAACAAAAAAGAGTAGGATATTTGGTTACCATGGTTGGTTAGGCTTCTAAGAATCAACCGTACCCACACGGGTAACATCCATGTCACCGAGGGTGTTGTGGTTGCGCCGGCTGTTTGCGTCGGGGAAGCGAATCTTGGGCGCTCGATGCCAGCTTGAGCACGGTGGACGAGAGCGTCGATGAGGAAGAATCAGTGCACTACACGGTGGCTCCAGTACAGTATGATTGGGATGGATGCTGGTGGCGTTGAAGAAAATATTGGGCAGTCGTTGATGGATTCGGCGCCATGGACGGTAAAGTGGGGAAAGGAAAGTGCGTTGTACGACGGACTCAGTGACCTAGATCGGGTGCGTTGGACGTCGGTGAAGCGGCAATGGTGCGTTGTATGGGACCGTAGTTGATGCAACTCTGGTATACTGGTGGGTGAGGAGTGCATGGTGTCGAGTTCCATCGGGCAAAGCCAACAGGAGAAGTGCTGTGGGAGGTTCCGGCCACTAGAGGCGATGGTCAATGAGGCAAGAGAGTGTGAGTGGGGCTAGGTTTTTTTTAGGATTTTTCTTTATGTGTGTGGGGAAGAATCATTTTTTGAAATATATTGGTACTAGTACCGACCGAAGAGGGAAATACTACTAATTAGTATTGTTTGAAACAGAGGGTGCGAGAAATTTCATAGTGTTTGAAATGGAGGGGCGCGAGGGAGTAGGGACCACGTGATTTTGGCCGTCTAGAAAGCTTGTCCGTATATCCAAAATCAATAGGAAAGAGGGGATACCTTCCCTTTGAAGGCTCTGGCGCGGACGCCTATGCAAGAAATCGCCGGGTGTCCCAGAGTAGACCATATGGGTAGATGTGTAGGTCACAATGTCGTAGTAGCACACCATTAATCGGGCTATCTGGGGGCATGTGATTTTGGCGCTCCACGAGTTCAAACTTTTACTAATGTACTCCATTTTTAGGAGTGAATGCATGCAGCTCAAAAGAAGTACTTACATGATTACGTGCATGACATTAGGATACTGAGTTGCATGCATCGTGAAGTAATGAGTGGATTCTATTAGGTTGATCATATTACTCGTACTCTCTCTCCGTAAATGCGTTAATCACAGTCTAGTTACTGAGTTGCATGCATGTGCGCACAAGCTCCATTTATTTTATTGAGTGATAAAACTTTTTTGTGCGGTCGAGGCCCCGTCCACTAATGACTCTCGCTAATCAACACAGCTCACACATACTCTAGTTTGCAGTCATAACCAAAATTGTAATGAAATTAGACTAGTAACTCATAAGCATAGTTACACTATTGGTTTAGAAGTGTATCTTACGTAGTAGTAGTAGGAACATCGAGGGAGACACAGTTCAACATCTAGCAATCTTGTCCGCCCAATCCAAAATCAACGGGCTAGAGTGGATACCTTCCCCGTGAAGGCTCTGGCGTGAATGCCTACACAAGGAATCGTGGGGTGTCCCTGGGTAGACTATAGGGGTAGTTGTGCTTGTGACCCAAAGTACTCCAGAAAATATCTGGATGTCCTTAATGGTGACGGTGCATTTTCTTTTCTAGATAGACACCTTCTCCTAGAGCGTATGCAGCGTACTAAAAATTCTGAGTCAGGTATCCACAATTGTTTTGATTCATCATACATATTCTCCCTCCATCCTAATTTTTTTATAATGCCTCCAACCTAATTAAAAAGGATGTCATATATTTGACTAAATTTGAATGTATATGTACACTAAACAGTGACTACTATATAGAGTTACTACTATACAATAAGTATATCATTACAAAGGCTCGATGGAGTGCATTCAATTGTTAGGAGTGCAATATAATTATGCGAAGCTGGATGATAAAAAACGATCCATGCACCCAAAACTAGGAAGGTCGTCAGGGGAAGTCTTCTCCCTTCCTAGTTCATACTCCAATGCAAAATCTTTCATGTCTCGGATTCGGTGATTGCAACATTATGGCCGCCTTGCGGAGGCACGACCTCGACGACCTCTGCAATGGTCATGACCTCGGCCAACATGAGATGGCTTCTCTCTTCCTACTTAGTGGGGCGTGACCTCGACACCTCCGCATGGTAGCCGCTGGCTGCGGAACTCCGTGACTACTATACAGAGTTACTACTATACTGCAAGTATATTGTTGTAGAAGCTCCACAGAGTGCTTTCAATTGTTAAGAGTGCAATATAATTATGCGAAGATAGATGAGAAAAAAATCCATGCACCCCCAAAAAAGAGGGCCAGCGAAAGTCTTCACCCTTCCTAGTTCCTACTCCAATGCAAAATCTTCCGTTGTCTTAGATTCGGCGATCGCAACACTATGGCCACCCTACAGAAGCACGACCTCGACGACCTCCGCAATGGTCGTGACCTCGACGGCCAACATGAGATGGCTTCTCTCTTCCTATTTAGCGAGGCGTGACCTCGACGACCTCCGCAATGGTAGCCGCTGGTTGTAGAGCTCCGTGACTTCCTTCTTCAAATTTTCGCACTTAGCGCGAAGCATCGAGGAGTCACGCTCGTAAGATCATGCGACCTTCTTTTGAAAAGTCAAATCGGCTCGAAGGCGATCACACTCCAGGTTGAGGTCGAAGTTTTTCTACAGAATGTTGATGTTATGACTGTTGATTTCATCTACTTTGGCCGAGATTCTCTCCCTAACCTCCTGGATGGAAAATGCATCATCAGTAAGAGAGCATGGAGTGCATGCAGAGAAGAACATAAAATGCCAATACATGTATAGTGCCTACCTCTCTTCTTAGACCGAGAGCAGGCATGATGCCATCGTACGTGTCAGAGAACATAAGGCAGTCACCCTTCTTGAACTCATGGAAATAAGCAAAGGTAGCTCACTCTTTTTCCAGGACAATCTGGTCTTTGTTGCGGTCGGCATGGACAACCCACTCACATTCCTCGCATGCTTGGACCACCACTAGTGGGTAGGGGACTCCCTTCACGTAAGGCTTGAAGTAAGTCGGGATGATAAGCATATACAAGTCATGCTGGAATAACTGGATGTAGAAGCACCTAGGACGATGCTTGGTGGCATGGTGTTTGACCGACCTAGGGCGTCTTCTCGGTTTGGTAGAACTAGCGACCGACCTGGCAGCACTTTCCCTTGCCAAGGCCTCCACTCTCCTACCCGGTAGCTTCAACTCTCTTGGTATGATGGCGAGAGCATCTTCATAGCCACCTGGAGCTGGAGCATTCTGGTCAAGAATGTAGTCTAATTTTGGCATTACAACTGGGTCATCCTACATGAAAATTACCATTGCGTTAGTCCTTTAGAATTACCAAAACACCATAGTGTATTGCATAAATTGACTAAATATCACAATGTGTCATTGCACCATCAAAATTATATAAACACACAAGGTATCAGGTCAATTAAATTGCCTAAAGATCACAATGCATCATCAGAATCACCTAACCCGATGGGTACTCAAAATTATCTGAACAACTACTAGAAGGCATACCATTTAATTAGATTGATTAAACAACACAATGTATAATCGGAATGGATAAAAAATGCACAATGCATTATCTAGATAGACAAAACATGATATATGCAATGCATCATCAAAAATACCAAAATAGCACAAGGTGACATGTAATTACATTTAATAAAGAGTGTATACATAATCAAAATTACATAAACTGATGGGTCATTGAAATAATATGAACAAATAGAAGTCATATATTTTAATCCTAAATAGTAGAACACAAATCAAAATGGATGAAACAGCATAGTGAGGATATAGGACACAATGCATCACAAAAAATACCAAAAAAGTACAACACGTCATGGAAAATTCCTAAACAACACAATACATCATCTCAGTACCAAAACAGAACCCTGCATCATCGTCATCAAGAATATTCCATAACTATGAAGAACAACACAAACGACAATTATCAAGAATATGACATATAAAGAACAACAAAAAAGACAATTATCAAGAATATGACATTAACTAAGCAGTTCAACAAAAGACCGGTAGTATACGTTGCAAAAATCTGACTAGATGCACGTTGGATTTGTGTCATTGTATTGGGAACGGCAGTACCTAAGCATGTTAGATAGAGGTGTGGGGACTAGCAGGGAAGCTCTCGACGGTGTCCGCAGTCGGGATTGGATACAAGCAAGTGTAGCGAGACACAAGAAGTACCTAGGTTCGGAGCCCTCGTGGTGAGGTAAAGCTCCTACTCCTGCCGATCTGACTATGAGTAGTATACAGGCTACAATCGCTCCTGGAGTTGTATCTTCTATCTACCTCCTTAAATGCACTTAGACCAACCCTTGCTATGAGAGCCTTGCCTCTCCTTATATAGGCAGAGAGGCAACGGTTTCACTGGCCAGTCCGGCTGGCGGGCCCCACAGGCGGGTCCCAGCTAGTTGGTCATCTACAGTATCCGGTACACTTACATCCCATCATAGTACATGTGGTAGGGTTGTCATGGGTACAGTAAACACCGTGCGAGCCTGTCTTCAGCATCTAGCCACTGTTCCCGCGTCACCCAGCAAAGTCTTCGGTATGGACATGTAGTTGCGGGTCTTGTCATCGTACCAGGGCATACCGTGCACTGTGCAGCACGTCGCTCCGTCCTCCCGATTGAGTCTGGCTATGCTAATGTAGCCGGTCCCGTGCCTTGCTGCTCCTTGTGGTTCCGGCTACCGTGAAGTAGCCATTATGACTTGCTCGTGTCCTGCTGCGCTCGGCCAGCAGGACGCGAACCGACTGCCGTAGTTCTTGTGCGGTTGGGGTATCCGGAGGTCATCCCCACGACACTAGCCCCCGAGCGCGTGCAGATTTCGCCCTTAGGTGAAATGTGCACGTGCTGCTCTCCAACTTTAAAATTTCTGGACGGCTACATCTGGTGGTCGCGCTACCCGTGACGTCAGTGCTGACGCCAACCACGCACACACGCGCCATCATTGCACCGCGGTGGGCAGTGTAACATCCCGTCGCACGTCGCCTCGGGAAACTGCCGCCTGCCTCTTTGGTTTCCACTCCGAGATCTTCTACGCATCCCGCGCGTACACAAGGGATCCTATGCGGTGGGGAGGGTGGGGTGCGTCTCGATGGACGCCGCGTGGCACCACGGCGGTTCCGCTTCCAGGTCTTTAAAAGGTCAGCCGAGGGAGGGTAGTTCCCCCTACGCTCGCTACCTTCCCAGTCTTCCCCTGTGCCCTTGCCTTTTCGCTCTGCCTCGCTTGCTGCTGCCGCTGTTGTTCACCGCGCTGCCCGTTTTGCGTCGTCGAAGACACGGGCCACCGCCACTCCTGAACCGGTGCGACGCCTAGTGAGCCGGAGATGGCTGCCAAGCACGGAGCATGGTGCAGCTCCTCCGTGATGGAGGAGCATATCGAGAAATACCGTGCCACCCGCGTGCTGCCACCGGAGACGGAGGTGGTGGTGCGGCTGGCGCCGGAGGGGGAGGAATCGCCGCATTCGGCAGAGGGGAGCGGGTGATCTTCCTGTCGCACCTCGCCCTCGGTTTCACACTGCCGGTGCACCCCTTCTTCCTTATGTTCCTCGCCTTCTTCGACCTCCGCCTCCACCACCTCGGCGCCAATGCCATCGGGACGCTGGCGCACTTCGTGGCCTTCTACGAGAGCTACCTCGGGATCCAGCCGGATCTCGGGCTCTTCTGCTGGCTCTTCCGCGTCCGGCCGCAGGTCCAGTTCACCCAAGGGCCGTTGGTGACGTGCGGAGGCGCCTCCATCTATTCCCGCATGCAGACCGGCTACCCTAAGTTCCGGCTACAGGACATAGTGCGACTATGGTAGCAGTCGTACTTCTATGTCCGCAACCTCGGCGACATGGACCGGATCATTCTGTCGGCTTTCCAGGACGTGGAATCTAGCCGGCAACATTGGGACTTGAAGTTCCACGGGGAGAAGGTGGATTCGGATGCCATGCTGCAGCGGATGCGCTCCCCCGTCACGCCGGCTTGACCGGCCTAGACATCATGTTCAGCTAGATGTCCCGGCTGATGATGCCGCTGCAGCAACGCGCACACAAGATGTGCTACTACTCTGGCCGGCTGGACCCAACCCGGCTGTCCCACCGTGATCCCCGCTACCACAACTTGACGAAGTGGGTGTCGATGATCACGAAGGAGCGGCTGCCGGAGCATTGGAAGTTTGGGCTGGCTCCCTACTACCGCGACAACCGCGTGCCCCGGGTAAGTCTCGCCAGCCGGTTTTCTTTCTTGTTCTGTCTTTTTATTCGGCTGACCCTTGTCTTTTTTGTTTCGCAGACCTCCCCCTACATCATCCGGGAGGAGGGAGAGGCCCCCCTCCAAAACTTCACGCCTGACCTCCCCGAGCCACGCGCTCGCTGGTCCGGCGAGGAGTCAGATGGGGACAGTGATGTCTTCCCCAGCCGGAATGATGAGCCGGCTCACGACCCCCACACGAAGGTTGATGAGGAGGAGGAGGCCGCGCCGACACCCGATACGACTCGGCGCCGTGCAGCGGATGGTGATGCCAGCCGGTCAAGCGTCGGTGGGAGCGACTCTAGCCAGTCCGGCACCGGGGGAGCGGATCCAGCCGGTCTAGCGGGGGAGGAGGTGGGTCCGGTCGGCCTGCTATGGAGGAGCCGGCCCCCAAGAGGAGCCAGACCGGCGCCCTTGGTCGCAAGAAGGGGCCTCCCCCCGTGGTGCCGGGGTAAGCTATCTGTTGATCCTTATGCTCTTTCCTCCTTTCTTTGTGCCACTTTTTCTGTCTTTTGCTTATTTGCTTTTTTCTCTCTCTTGTGTTTGTTGTCCAGCACGCTGGTCTCCTTTGGTGCTGCGAGCCCGGCATGGGCGCCCACTGGCTCGCCGCCTCGCGCGCCGAACACCGCGCCAGCCTCGACTACCTCTGCACTCCCTCCTTCGCCCAGGGAACTGTCTCCACCTTCGCCTCAGGCTAATCCGGCTACCGCAGCCGGAGCAGGGGACGCTCCGCCGACCATAGCGGTGCAGCCGGAAATGGCCGTCGCAAAAAGTGGAGGTAATTCCCCCGCGGTGGCACGGAGGGCCTCCAGCGGCAAGGAGCTTATTGTCGTCACCGACGAAAACTCCGACGATGAGCCGGGGGAGGAGTAGCGGACGACGGTGGCAGAGGCGAAGGAGTCGCTGGTCGCCAACACCATCAATGACGACGCCTCCTCTGCCGCCTCGCTAGCGGAGCTTGCTGCCACCCTCGAGCTGGCAGTGAAGGAGATCCGGCTGCTCGAGGCTATAGCCGGTGGCAACCGGACCCTGGAGCAGAAGCTCGCGGCTGCTAACGGGACCTCCCAGAGTAAGTCCCTTCATCTAGATTCAATTTCCGAATACTTTCGTCTTTCTCATCTTCCATTTTTTACTGATAATCGGTTTTCGCAGCCATCATGGTGTGTGCTCAGCGGGAGATCGATCGTCTAAAGAAGGCGAATGACCGGCTGAGCAAGTCCAATTCCACGTTCCGGCTACAGAATAAGGACTGGCACGCTAAGCTGGATGACCTGGAGGCCACCGTCAAGGAGCATGACTCCGCCCTCGCCAGCCGGGCCCAGACCTTTGACCTCCTCGAAGCCCTATGCAAGGACCAAGAGAAGGAGGTCAAGCGGCTGACGGCTCGGGAGAAGGCTCTGGTGGAGGAGCTGATACAGGTTGGGCACACGGCCAGGGGTAAGTTTTTCTCCGACTATCTCCGTCTCTCTGGATCCGGTAGCCGGATCTGACATTCCTTTTTTTAACAGCATTTTATCCCGCCGTAGACCTGCTGGCCTATAACCGGCTGCAGAAGAACTGGCCAGGGGAGCAACCGACCGCCTAGGAGTTGGTCTTCCTCCTTGGCGAGGAGGCCGCCAAACTCCACCAAGCGGCTCAGGTGATCTTCACGTTTCTGTGGCCGGACACGCCGGTTCCGGAGACGATTGTGCAGTTGGTGGCCAAGGTGATGGAGGTGCCGGCTACCGTCGATCGCCAGAGGGATCTGGCGGCCCGAGCCGGGGCAGAAATGGCCTTGGCCCTGATGCTTTCTTGGTACAAGGACACCCATGTCAAGAAGATCGACGGGGGCTTCCATGCTGGCACCGACCTCGCCGCCATCCGCCAAGCCCATCCGGAGCTCCGGGCCTCCGCCATCAAGATTGCCGACTACGCGGACATTAACGAGGTCCTCACCAACTCGGAGTCTTCCGGGACACCTGATGTGGAAGCCTCGTCGCAGCCGACTGGCGGGGACATCGGAGCCGGATCTGCCAACGCGCCTCCTCCGCCTCCCGAGACCGCCTCCAGCCAGGATCCTCCCCATGGCAAGGGCCCTGCCACCTAGACGTAATCCCCGGAATGCCTGGTGGACTTGTATTTATTTTGCTTAGTTGAACTTTGTCGTGTGTGCCGACTGTCTCTGACGCCGGGTGAATTTATGGGAGCTTCGTCTCCCTTTTTTATTCAATCGCACTATCTGGCTTGCTTCCGTCTTTAGCCGGGGGAACTCCCTTTTCTGTATGCTTCGAAGTTCTGATATTTTGCCGGTTGAACATATCCGGCTACCTTCACTCGGCTGAACGTCTAGCCGGGGGAACTCCAACTCCAGTGGGGGCGCGCCAGCGCACCCACTGGGTGTATCCCCCGAGATTCGGAGTAGTAGCGTAGCCAGGTGCTTCAAATCTTCTTCTTTCTTTTCTTCAAGTCCTTAGAACCGTCCGGCTAGACGCCTCTAGCCGGCTAACGCAACCGGGAGATATCTGGCTGAACGCCTTTAGCCGGGGGATCCTCAACTCCAGTGGGGGTGCGCCAGCGCACCCACTGGGTGTAGCCCCCGATATTCGGAGAAGCTAGCATAGCCAGGTCCTTCAAATTTCTTCTTTCTTTTCTTGCCCTTGCCCTCACCTGGGCTCCAAATATCCAGCTAAACACCCTTTAGCCGGTCAGAACTACATGGTTCCACTGGGGGCGCACGAGCACACCCAGTGAGTGTAGCCCCCGAGATTCGGATCGCTTGATGAAGGCAAGGACTTCGAGTCTTCCCTCTCCTTGAAACCCGACTCGATGTAATCGTACAAAAATAAATACACATGTATACCCAATCATTAATAGGTTAGTCGGTTAAGGTAGCACCTATTAGCCGGAGGGCAGGTTTAGTTTTCGAAAACTAGCTTGTGCTTCTCTGGACACTTTGTCATTTTCCCGTGCGCTCTGTTGTTTACGCTGCGTCCTTGTCAGGCAGCCGGGTTGCGGTATGCAGCCGGAATCAAAGGGAGCTGACAATACATTGTGCACAGTACTAAGGGCTTAGTAGCCGGATCATCTCAAACTAGTTGCAAGGCCGGGACGCCCGATCCATCGCATCTGCTCCCCGTTTTTCATGTGGGATGCCTTGGGCTTTTGCTCTTGCTAGCCGGATAGCCGGGTTGCGGTCTGTAGCTGAGACAAAGAGTGGGCCGCTGACATCATCGCAACCGGTTTGTTGATTTAGCAAATTGGGCCAGCGGGCGAGCCCCCGGGTAGGGGTTGCCAGAGCCGGAAAAACTGAACCGGAAACAAATATACACAAATTTCTAGCAAGGAGCCCCCGAGTATCTCTCAGGGGTCCGTATTTTCATTCATAGAGTTCGCGGGATACATACTGTCCGATGACTAGGTGTAAAAGGGCGGAGCAGGGCCGCGTTCCAGGGACGCTCTGTCTCTTCATCCGACTTGTCCATCTTGCACCAACTGGAGAACCAGATCGCCCTCGCGAAATGCGACAGGGCAGATCCGGCTCGAATGGTAGTGGCGTAGGCGCTGCTGGTATAGGGCCGATCTGGACAGTGCCAGCTCGCGGGCCTCCTCAAGGAGGTGCATGCCATCCTCCCGCGCTCCTGGTTAGCTTTTTCGTCGTAGTGGTGCTTGCGCGGTGAGTTGAACTCGATGTCCGCAGAGAGGATGACTTCTGAGCCATAGACGAGGAAGAATGGGATGAAGCCGGTTGACCTATTCGGCATGGTGCAGAGGCTCCATAGCACAGCCGGAAGCTCCTCAATCCAGCATCTGGGCGATCGCTCTAAGGGCTCGATGAGGTGCGGCTTGATGCCGGCTAGCACTAGGCCATTTTCCCTTTCGACTTGCCCATTGGAGTGCGGGTGCGCGACGGAAGCGAGGTCCAGCCAGATGCCCTTGTTGCTGCAGAATCGGGCGAAGGCCCCCTTGGCGAAGTTCGTGCCGTTGTCGGTGATGATGCTGTTGGGGTAGCCGAATCGGTTAATGATGTTGGTGAAGAAAGTGACGATAGTTGCCCCGTCTAGCTTCTGGATAGGCTTGGCCTCTATCCACTTTGTGAACTTGTCTACCGCCACCAGCAGGTGGATCATGCCTGCACGTGCCCGCTTGAAGGGACCGACCATGTCAAAGCTCCAGACAGCAAAGGGCTAGGTGATTGGTATAGTTTTGAGCACCGCAGCCGACATGTGCCTGAGCTGCCCGAAACATTGGCAATCGTTACACGCGCGGACTAGCTGCTCAGCATCCTTGAGGGTAGTGGGCGAATAGAAGCCTTGGCGGAACTCCTTGGCGACTATTGCCCTGGATGAAGCGTGATGTCTGCACTCGCCCTGGTGGATGTCCCTGAGTAGCCGGTAGCTCGTGTCCACATCGACACATCACTGGAAGATGCCGGATACGCTGTGCTTGTATAGTTCTTTGTTGATGATGGTGTACATGTGCGCACGTCGCTAGATTTTCCTTGCCTCCACCTCGTCATCCGGAAGTTCTCCATTGGCGATGTAGTTCATGAAGGGCTGTGCCCAAGATGGTATCTCCCGGATAGTAAGGATGCTCTTGGTCTCCGGCTGAGGGATGTCGGGAGGCCGTCAGGATGAGGTACCCAGAACGGTAGCCCCCGAGCCGCTTGATGAGTCGGCAGCCCCCGGGTCTTGCGAGCCGGAGGGCACGGACTTGCCGGAGTTGGTGTGAACCTTCTTCTTCGCGGGCTCTACTGGTTCCGCTTCTGCCATGGCATCAGCCGGAATGCTTCCTGCCCAGATAATGGAATCCCACTCGGGAGATGGGTTGACGGAGGGCTTCGCAGATGCTCCAAGGAGCCCCCTGGTGGGATCGCCTGCCTAGTGGATCCGATTTGGGCGAGCGAATCGGCTGCCTTGTTGTTGACGCGAGGGACGTGATGGAACTCACATCCGTCGAAGCAGGCGCTGAGCTTTTGTACGTGGAATCGGTAGAGAGCCATGTTTGCATCGCGGGCGTCCCACTCTCTGGACACCTATTGCACCACCAGATCCGAATTGCCGAAGCAAAGGATCCGGTTGACGCCAATCTCCCTTGCTAGCCGGAGGCCATGCACCAGCGCCTCATACTCGGCAACATTGTTGGAGGCCTTGAAGTGGATCTGGAGGACGTACTCCAGCCGGTCTCCTTTGGGCGAGATGAGGATAATGCCGGCTCCCAATCCCCCGAGCATCTTCGAGCCATCAAAGTGCATCCGCCAGTGGTCCGAATCGGGAACCGGTGGGAGGTATTGGGTCTCGTCCCAGTCGACGAGGAAGTCCGCCAGAGCTTGCGACTTGATCGTGAGCCGGGGCTCGTACTGAATGGAGTACGCGGCGAGCTCGATGGCCCACTTGGCGACTCGGCCGGTGGCGTCCTTGTTGCTGATGATTTCCGAGAGGGGCGCGGTGCACGCGACCTTAATCGGATGCTCCTGGAAGTAGTGCTTGAGCTTCCTGCACGCCAGGTACAGACCATAACACATCTTCTGGTAGTGGGGGTAGTTTTGCTTGTAGAGGGAGAGAACCTTGCTGAGGTAGTAGACATGTCACTGAACCGGTTGAGCCTTGCCTTCCTCGGGTCGCTCCACCATCAGCACGAAGCTAACGACTCGGATGATGGCTGCTATATAGAGCAACATCGGCTCCTTGCTAACCGGCATGGCTAGAACAGGCGTTGTGGATAACATGCGCTTGAGGTAATGAAAGGCGACGTCAGCCTGCGAGGTGCAGGAGAACTTGTCTGTCTTCTTCATCAGCTGGTACAGTGGAAGTGCTTTCTCCCCCAACCGGCTGACGAAACGGCTGAGGGATGCCAAGCATCCGGTGAACTTCTGGACTCCAAGCAAGCTTCTGGGCGGCTGCATTCTCTCGATGGCCGCGATCTTCTCTGGGTTCACTTCGATCCCTCGTTGTGAAACGAGGAAACCGAGTAGCTGCCTGGATGGGACGCCGAAGACACACTTCTCCGGGTTCAGCTTCATCTGGTACCGACAGAGGTTGCCAAATGTCTCCCCCAAATCCTCGAGGAGGGTGCACTTCTCCTTTGTCTTGATGACGACATTGTCCACATAAGCATGCACGTTTTAGCCGATCTGCGAGTGCAAGCATTTCTGCATACAACGCTGATAGGTAGCGCCTGTATTTTTTAAACCGAAAGGCATGGTTACATAGCAGAAAGCCCCGTACGGGGTGATGAACGATGTATTTATCTGGTCGGCCAGGTTTAACCGGATCTGATTGTAACCGGAGTAACAATGCAAGAAGGACAACAAATCGCAGCCGACCGTGGAATCGATAACTTGATCGATACGGAGCAAAGCGAAGGGGTCTTTCGGGCACGCCTTGTTCAGGATGATGTGGTCGATACACATGCGCCAGGTATTGTTCTTCTTCAACACCAAGACTGTGTTGGCCAACCAGTCCGGGTGGTACACCTCCATAATGAACCCGGATGCAAGGAGTCCGGTGATCTCGTCACCAATGATCTTTCTTTTCTCCTCCACGAACCGGCACAGAGGCTGCTTGACTGGCTTGGCATCCAGCTGCACATGAAGCAAGTGCTCGGCGAACTCCCTCGGCACACCTGTCATGTCTTTGGGTGACCATGCAAAGATGTCCCGATTCTTACGGAGGAAGTCCACGAGCGCGCCTTCCTATTTGTTGTCCAAGTTGGCACCAATGGTGACGAACTTGGTCGGGTCAGAGGGGTCGAGCAGAATCCTCTTCGTTTCCTCTGCCGGCTTGCTGCTAGCCGGCATTTCTTGCTGGGCCATGGCCATGTTGCGCATGATCACGCGCTTCTCTTCGGCTATGATGAGGACTTCGGCCAGCTTGGATCCGGCCGAGGCACACTCCATGGACCGTCTGAAGCAGTCAGCGACAGTGATCATGCCATTTGGTCCCGGCATATTCGTCTTGAGATACGTAGTGGGGGACGGCCATGAACTTGGCGAGGGCGGGGCGCCCGAGGAGAGCATGGTAGGAGCTCGATAGGTTCATCACCTCGAACCATATCGGCTCGTGCCGGAAGTTCTCCTCGGTCCCGAAAATGACATCCAACTGGATTTTACCTAGCGGGGCGCAAGCCGGTCCTGCAGTACGCCATGGAACGTCATGGTAGTCGGGCGCAGGTCGCACTCACGGATGCCAAGCTTCTCCAGCGATGACCGGTAAAGCAGGTTGAGGCTGCTGCCCCTGTTGATGAGGACGCACAAAAAGCGGCAGGTGCGCTCGTTGGAGACAATGAGGGGGTCAAGCACCATGGCGTAGCCCCCGGGAATCGGAAGCTGATCCGGCTGATCCTCCCGACTCTAGGTGATGGGGGTCTTCGACAATTTCAGGTACTGGGGGACTAGGGAGATGATGGCGTTGACCTCCTTGGAGCACCGCCTACGGCTGTGCTTGTCGTCCAGCTCTATCTCGAAGATGTGGTAGGCGGCGTGTGGCTGGGGTAGCTGTTGTTGTTGTTGTTGCCGCCATTGCCGCCGTTACCATCATTGCCGGATCCCCTAGACGGTGGTGGGGGTCCACCAGGAGGGGGCAGGGGAAGACATTGCTGGTTGCCTTGGTCCTTTAGTTGGCGGGTCCAGATGCAGTTTTGGGTGTTGTGCGTAGCCGGCTTGAAGGGACCGCTATGCCACTTGCACAGGCCATCAAACATCTGGTCGAAGGTGAGCCGCGGCTTCAGCCTTCTTGCATCGATGACCGGCACGTCGGGCGCGCCCTCTACAACATTGACATGCTGCACGTGCTAGCGAAGCTTCTGCTGTCCGTCTTGGCGGTCCCTATGGAACTGGTTGTTGTTGCCGTGGCGCCTGGAGGATCTGGCTTATCCAGCCGGATTGCTCAGACGGTCGCGAGCCGGCTCCGAAGGAGTCGGACGCCCGTCAGCACTTACTCACGGCATCCGAAGGAGTCGGCTTCTTCATCGCAGCATCCACCATGGCATACTGGTCCGCAACCGTCATGAGCTCCGCCATGGTTTTCCGCTCGTCACATAGTATCCGGTGGCGAAGCATGGTGCCTTCTCGGCACCCCTCGACGAAGAAGCTGATCGCCTAGCTCTCCAGGATGACCTCGCAGGTGTTGTGCAGCTCCGTCCACCTGGCGAGGTACTCACAGTCCGTCTCGCGGTCGCCCTGGATGCACAAGGCCAGGTCACGCGGGTGGTCTGGACGCTTGTACGTGCCGTTGAAGTTGCGGACGAACACCTTCTCAAAATTTGGCCAGACGATGATGCTGTTGGGTACGAGACTATTGAGCCATGTCCTCGCTGACCCGGTTAGCATGAGGGGGACGTAGCGCACAACTGTGCGCTTTTTCCCATGGGTGATGCTGACTGTCGTGCCGTAGTCGGTCAGTCAGTGTTCCGGTTTCATGCTGCTGTCCTACTTGGGGGTATTCCTAGGCAGGGCGAACTTATCCGAAAACGGCTCGTTCTGGATGTGGGGTCTGAAAAAACCCGGTCCAGTGGAGTCTTCCTCTTCCGTGATGCGCGCTTGAGCGAGGAGCTCGATGCGGTCGCGGGCATCCAGATGATCCGAGTTGGGCACTCCTCCGTGGCCCGAGAGACGGGAACCGGTAGGTCTTGGCGCTCCGGTTGGTGGAGGGGGAGGCGGTGGGTTGCTGTTCATCGTTTGCTCCTGGCATGGTTGCCCTTGTTGCCAGAGCTGCGGCACTTGCTGCAGGCCTTAGCTAGAGGAGAGGACGCCTGCTGGGTCTCGCGGGGTGCGTCCTTGCTGTTGGTAGGCAGCTTGCTTCCCTTGGAGCAGCTAGGGTCCTTCTGCATCTGCCGGTTGGCATCAGCCTGCTCGTCCGCGATCCGGAGGATCTCCTGCACCCAGGCATGCTGCCGGTCTCGTTCCTCGCCCTCAAAGTTGGGCAGTTCATCTGCCGCGGCTCGCGCCGCGCGTAGGTTCTTGATGGGTGTGCTATAGTTGGGTCGGATGAGAGCAGCTACCAGAAGTGGCTCGCCATCCCTCTCCATCCTACCGCCTAGCTCGCCGCCCCGGCATCGTACTTGTCCGCGCCGGCTCGGCCCCACGGTGGCCGGAGTGCGGCCGTGTGCGCGGTCGTACTCACGCCGGGTGATCTCGATCTGCCTCCTGGTCGCAGCCAGCTCCATGGCGTCTTGCAGGAGAAGTTGTCTCTCCATGGCGAAGTTGGCCTCCGCCTCCTCAGGGTTGTCCCCGAGGTTAACCGGCATGAGGAGCTGGTCAATGGCCTCCTCAGGGAAGTTCCTACCTCGTTCGCGTCCTTCTCCCGAGGCTAGCGGGGTTGAGAGATGGAGCCGTCCATCATCACCTCGACGCCGCGAGGAGCGACGGAGGCACCGCTGCCGAGGTGCAGCGGTTCCGTGACGGAAACGATCTCCCTAGGGAAACGCTCCAGCACGGTGGGGCGCCGACGGCGAGGTTGCCAAAAAGCAGAATAGAACCATTTGCCGGAAACGTGGATCCGGCGAAGCAGGAAGCGTTCACCGGCTGAAGTGCGTAAGCACTAGGCCGGAGGCCACGCGCTCACCGTCTGAAGTGCGAGGTCCCGTGCGGAATGTGACTCCGGTCGAAGCCATAACCCCCCACGGTGGGCGCCAACTGTCGTTGTATTGGGAACAACAGTACCTAAGCAGGTTAGATAGAGGTGTGGGGACTAGCAGGGAAGCTCTCAATGGCGTCCGTAGGCGGGATTGGATACGAGCAAGTGTAGAGAGACACAAGAAGTACCCAGGTTCGGAGCCCTCGTGGTGAGGTAAAGCTCCTACTCCTGCTGATCTGACTATGAGTGGTATACGGGCTACAATCGCTCCTGGAGCTGTATCTTCTATCTACCTCCTTAAATGCACTCAGACCAACCCTTGCTACGAGAGCCTTACCTCTCCTTATATAGGCAGATAGGCAACGGTCTCACTGGCCCGTCCGGCTAGCGGGCCCCACAGGGGGTCCCAGCCGGCTGGTCATCTACAGTATCCAGTACACTTACATCCCATCAGAGTACATGCGGTAGGGTCGTCGTGGGTACAGTGAACGCCGTGCCATCGTCGCCACTGTTCCGCCATCGCTCACCCCACCAAAGAAAGTATTCGGTATGGCCGTGCAGTTGCGGGTATTCTCATCATACCTGGGCGTACCGTGCACTGAGCAACACGTCGCTCTGTCCTCCTGATTGAGTCCGGCTACGCTGATGTAGCTGGTCTCGTGCCTTTCTGCTCCTCGTGGTTCCGGCTACCGTGAAGTAGCCGGTATGACTTGCTCGTGTCCGGCTGCGCTTGGCCAGCCAGACACGAATCAACTGCCATAGTTCTTGTTCGGTTGGGATATCCCGAGGTCATCCCCCCGACAATTTGGGTTAAAGCCCCAATCCACCAAATCTAACCGCGTTGCAGTTTTGGGGGGGGGGGCACAAACTTGCATAGGGGTCAATGGGTTGAGCAGAAGAATAAGGCACCACTAACAAAGAACCATCGGCATACATCGAAGAAGCACATACAATCGCAAATTAAGGGGGAGCCACTAATAGGGGTTTCACCGCGTACACTCTGAAATTTGGCACATTGGGAATGAGAGTCCAACCTGTAGACGACAAGGACTCATCCACTATAGAGGCTTGGGCGACCACTTGGTAGGCGATGAGGTTTTAGCGCATCCGGCCGAAACCCTAAGAGCGATGGACACCTCACCTTGGGATTGACCCTCACACACGCGAAAGGCGAAGGATGCTTCAGAAAAGGCGTTGTGCCCAGCAGAATCGAACAAGCCACCTCCAGCTCCGAAGTAGAGCTTGATGAGGACCCCAACTCAACCACAGACAAAGGATTTGTCATTGGTTTCATCGAAGCAATGACCGGGTTAACAACTAAGAGTTGAGAGGTGAGTGTGGGAATGTGATAGCGAGAGAGGGAATGGTGGGAGGACTTAGAATGGGAGTGGGTAACCCTCTATCCTCTTTAGTAGTACCGTAATATAAAAAATGAACTACATTTCATAAATCATCACTTTTTGACAAACTAGTTCATTTCTATGAACCGACTAAAATAGTGGGTACCCTTTAGGTTCCAAACCTTCCATCTGGTACCTATTTTTCTAGTAGTAAGTATAGCACTCCCTCCGTCTAGAAATAACTGACTTGAGTTTGTCTAAATTCGAATGTATCTAAACGCATTTTAGTATATAGATACATAAGAATCTAGACAAACTCAAGTCAATTATTTATGAACAGAGGGAGTACAATACTTTGTATTACCCTCCATGGTAGTATACAACATTTTTTTAGATAGAGGAAATTGCACGATCCACCATCTTTTCATTGCACTTTTGCACAAAACACTTATTGGGCATCATTTTGCACATTTTAATAGATTCTGGCCTAATATGTACAAATTTGGCCAGTTAGTCTTGTAATGACCGATTTAACCTCATTGGTAGCAATACTAACAAGTGTTCCCCTAATGTCAATGTTCCCATTCATACACAAAGATTGAATGATGCTAAAACCTGGATAGTAAAAAAATATCACCCACAATATTTTTTGGATGCATGTAGCTAGGATGTAAGACTCATTTCATATGAAATGTCAATATTTACACAAAAGTTTTAAAATATTTTTCCATCAGACATTGAATTTGTGAATGCTTTATTTGGTCATAATAAACTTGTTTCTGAATATAACTTGTTTGTGCATAAGGTTTGACCTTTCATTCACATAACCAGATGTCCATCAAAGAGTTTATTTTGAAGTGTCGGATGGATGATTTATGTCTATTTATTACACCTCACACAAAAAGCACCCTGATTTTTCATAAACTTTAAGTAGACAATTTTTTTCACGTGATTTATTTTCTTAAGAGCAAGCACGGTGAATATGGTTCGGAATGCCACAAGTCTAGTTTCTAGAAAAGGTTTGAACCATATTTCACTTACGATTACCAAGTTTTATGTGTTCTCAAGCTAACCTAGCAAACTTCACACTCTTAAACTAATTTAAGCCAATTTTCAATGTTAGGTAAAATTTGAACTATGAGTAAGTAGTAGATTGCTCTTGAAGTTATACAAGTATCTTTTGAAGGAGCCCCCCGCAGGCTATCAATATATCGAAAACCAATGATTTTTTTGAAACATTCAAGTTGTTTCTAAGAATTTGCATATAGACAAATTTGACTTTTATTTGAAAAAAATAAAAAAACATTGCACGATGTCCTCTGACTTGTACTACTTGGCATGAAAAATGATTATCAAGAGAGTTCACAACTTTTTAAAAAAATAATTGAAAATATGGCCTGCCATGTATGAACATCCTTAGGCTTCAGGCCGAAATACAAGGCTAAATGGCCTTATATATGTACAACATACTTTATGATAATGTTCCCATATTTGGTAGATGAGTGCATCTTGGCATGGTGAACAATAATGCTGCTAGTACTGGGAGTGAACGTGATAGAATGCTCATAAAAAGGTGCAAACATCCTTTGAGTCTTTATGGTATCGAGGCGGTCAATACATCAAAAACCAATAAGAGTTTTGTAGGATTCAAGTTCTTCCTATGATATGCATGTTGACAATTTGATCCTCAGTAGCTATGAATAATTAAAACCCTAAAAATGAAGCCTTCTGCATGCCGTCCTATTGCGTGTACAATACTATTTGCAATGAAAAATAATTAATAACCGTGAGTCATCATAAATTACGAAAAAATGATACACAATATGGCCTACCGTGTATGAACATTCTTGAGTTTCAAGCCGAACGACAAAGGTAATAGCCATATGCACATTGTATTGTATTGTATTGTATTGTAATGTTCCCATATTTGATAGATGTGTGCATCTTGTGAAAAATGGTGGCAACCATAGTTTCCAACTTATAGGAACAATAAACCTTTTTCAATTTTTGAAGTGAGAAGATTTTTCTGCAAAGCAAGCACGGAGACCCTAGTTTTCAAACAAAGCGTGGACCTTGATACACTTACAATTGATTAACAAGTTTTATGAGTTCTCAAGATTCCTAGCAAACTTCGACCACTTAAATTAATTTTAGTCGATTTGTCAATATTAGGCAAAATTTGAACTACGAGTAAGTGGTAGCAGGATTGAAGTAGTATGAAGAGAAAAATTTGAACTATGAGTAAGTGGTTAAATTTGAACTACGGGTAAGTGGCACAGAAGAGGAAGTAGTATGAAGAGTATGACTCGATTAGCTGCTCTCTCGAGAAGGAGCCAAACCCGACTATTTTCCTTGCTTAAGTTTAGGCCGCTTCATGCTAAATGTATGGACCTCGATGTAATTTTCCCTTTTTAGGTCCTTGATGTAAAATATACTCCCACCGTCCATATAAAATTAGAACCTAAAAGTAAGTGGTAAAATCTAAACGAATTTAAGCAGCTTTATTGTCAATGAGTATGAACATTCTTGGATTTTAAGCCGAACGACCAAGGTTATGGCCATATCTACATCATATTCGGCCTACCCTCTATTCCTCTACGTTATCAGTGGTGCCGCTCACAATGCATACCGAGGCTAGAGGGTAGGACCTTTATATAGTCTCCAAGTTCCAGATATTTCTATCTATTTCCAATTAGGACTCGTGACTTGTTAAACCGACCACAATCATTAACAGTCAGTTATCGAGCCTAATATTATTATCAACTAGGTCCTAACACGCACTTGTGAGTCGTGCGCTGAGTTTGAATTCAAAATCAAACCTGCAGGCTTTAACAATCCATAGAGCCAATCCTACGGACAACCTGGCATTCCACTCCATACTATTGCCGGGGTATATTTCTAGCATATTCATATACACTATATTCTAGTATAGTCGTACTGGCTTCCTTAAGTATATTTTCTTAAGTACAATTTCACATGAATTATTCCCTATTATTTCCATGAATACTTCCGCATAGAGGTTTTGATTCCAGGAGTATAACAATGTAGTGCACATATAAAATACTGCAAGCCACAAATTCCTACATCTCCCACTTGTCTGAAAATATTTTTAACCAACAAAGTTAATTCCTTCTCTCGATACATTCATGTTGCATATAAACCTTGTGACCTTTGGAGTCGTATTATCACAAAGTAACAGGTTGTGATGTTCCTTCCACGACCATAATTCCTTTAGCTACATGCCTTCCTTTGATGCTTCAAGCGCATTAAAGTATTCATCTTTCTTAAAGAAATAACCTTTAAATCTTGTTTCCTTTCAGCACCATAAGGGGCTACAAAAATAAATAGTAAATCATAACATAAAAACATGTTACCTTTTATGGAGATTCTCTTTCCAAAAATAACATCAATATATCCAGGCGTGTAGCTGAAAGTTGTGACCATAAAATATAATGAATAATCCATGATTCTTTGACATTACACCACAAGAATTTTCGATGATTCCAGCAATATTTCCAGGTTTCTCCTTACCCTTGCTAACCGCTCCATCAAGTTTGAGTTACCATGCTAATAAAAATAGCAATAGTTTATGTATGATGGTTAAGATCAGGTCGCACGAATAATGTCCCAAAAATAATTATTGGATAAAGAGTTATTCTTCCTTTTTCCTCAGCAGATTAAACAAAATTCCTCACTAAGTATAATTCCCTTTATCAAAGGTACTTGACAGGTTTGTAGTTTCCATAGAAAACATTTCAAAATATTATCTATGTAATTCCACTCCCAACACATAGGACGCTTTGGAGATACCTTTCATATGAAATTTAGAGGATAACCAAGCTATGCGCTATTTATAAACAATACGAACATTGTTAGCACATATAGTAATAACACAATAAAATTCACACTAACCTTTGTATATGATCATATTTTAGGATTAAACAAACCATATGACCTAATATAGCATTAATGTAAAGCTTGTGCCATGAACAAGAATTGATCTCTTAAATTAGCAAACCATGTCTTTATTCCCACTTTCTCTAAATTCCAAAGAAGCAAACACTCCCATAGGAAGATTTTACACAAAGTATAAATATTTCCTTTGTGTAAAGCATTTAACAACAAGCCTATAATTACAATTTTGACCAAACGTGTTGCATTAAACTTACTAGTAAATAAATTCACTTACTGCCTATAGGCTTGAGGTTGTTTGGTAAATTAGAAAGTTCCCGGACTTTTATTCTTCATCATTTAGTGTATCTCATCCCACAATGCTTCTGCCCATAGTTGACAATAGTAACAATTTCAAGTGATTCGTCTGAGCTTAGTATTCCTATAAAATATAGAGTTACTTCCACAAAATAAAACAATAACATAGATATGATAGTTCGTGTTGATTCCTCCCAATTTTCCTAAGCATGTTAGTGTTGGAAATTTAACTTTGTGTATAATAGTATTTCACATGATAATATGGTGTGGTAGGACCGCTAGTCATTCCAACGTTGATAAAGTATATTGTATTCCTACTTTCCACCATGATTTCTTTTCTAGATCAAAAAATGAAACCATTTGATTCACCAGTAAATTCAATAAAATAACAGTGGGTGTCCTATGTAGAAATAACAATTCCAATCCATACCACCAAAATATGAATAGAATACTTTATTCCAGTCAACAAAACATAAGTAGTGACTGTAATAGATGACAAATTATTGAAAAATTAGTAGTATGTATTGCTTTTCCAATAATCATAAGAAGAACCAAGTGTTATATTCCTCCACTTAGTTGTGGAGTATACACCATATTACAGTGGTGCATAATTCCATAATCTTTATATATACTTCAATTAATATTCCTAAAGTACACTTTCCCCACTAATCGATCATCAAACCTTGAAATCCTTTGATGGAAAGATTTTCCACTACAGTGTGAGATGTTCATAATATACAGCAATGAGTATGAACATTCTTAGATTTCAAGCCAAATGACCAAAGTCATGGCCATATCTACATCATACTTTATGCTGATGATTCATGATCCCATATCCAAGAATTTGCATGCCGCCAAATTTGGCCATATTTTGAAAACAAACAAAGAGGAAGTAGTATGAAGAGTATGGCTTGATCAGCTGGTCTCTCAAGAAGGAGCTGAACCCAACTGTTTTCCTTGCTTAATTTTATGGTGCTTCGTGCTAAATGTATGGACCTCGACATAATTTTTCCTTTTCAGGTCCTTGATGTAAAATGTACTCCCACCATCCAAGTAAGTGGTAAAATTTGAACGTATTTAAGCTTAGTTTTCAATGGGTATGAACATTCTTGGATTTAAAGCCGAACGACCAAGGTCATGGTCATATCTACATTATACTTTATGCTGATGATTCCTGATACCATATCCAAGAATTTGCATGCCGCCAAATTTGTCCATATTTTAAAAACAAACAAAGAGGAAGTAGTATGAAGAGTATGTCTCAGTCAGCTTCTCTCTCGAGAAGGATCCAACTAGACTGCTTTTCTTGCTTAATTTTATGGTGCTTCATGCTAAACATATGGACCTCGATGTTATTTTCCCCTTTTTAGGTCCTTGATGTAAAATGTTCTCCCACCGTCCATGGAAAATTCGAACCTAAAAGTAAATGGTAAAATTTAAACATATTTAAGCTTATTAGTTGTCAATGAGTATGAACATTCTTGTATTTCAAGACAAATGACCAAGGGCATGGCCATATGTATATCATACTTTATGCTGATGATGATCACATATCCAAGATTTTGCATGCCACCAAAATTGGCCATATTTTGAAAACAAACAAAGAGGAAATAGTATGAAGAGTATGGTTTGATCAGATGCTCTCTCGAGAAAGAGCCAAGCCCGACTCTTTTCCTTGCTTAATTTTAGGATGCTCTCTCGAGAAAGAGCCAAGCCCGACTCTTTTCCTTGCTTAATTTTAGGGTGCTTCGTGCTAAATTTATGAACCACGATGTAATTTCCCCTTTTAGATCCTTGATTTAAAATGTACTCCCACCATCCGTAAAAAATTCGAACCTAAAAGTAAGTGATAAAATTTAAGTGAATTTAAGGTTAGTTGTTAATGAGCATGAACATTCTTGGATTTCAAGCCGAATGACCAAGGTCATGGCCATATCTACATCATAATTTATGCTGATGATGATCCATATCTAAGAATTTGCATGTCACCAAATTTGGCCATATTTTGAAAATGACCGAAGAGGAAGTAGTATGAAGAGTGTGGCTCGATCAGCTGCTCTCACTAGAAGAAAAGTTGGCTTTTACAATGAATGATTTTCGTGGTTGAAGGCCCTTTTTCGTGGCCAAAAAGTCTTCCGCGACGGATGGCCTTCCTGATAAAAGCCCCGTCACAAATAAATTAACCACGGTTTTTTACGACCATGGCAGATCGCACCCTTCTGCCATGAAAACTTGTTTGGTCGTATATCTGTTTGCTAGCCACGTTGACTACGGACGTCATGCAAAATTCCATGTGGCAGCCGCCGTTAGCGGCCGGTTACCGCCGTTAACGGTCATAGAAACCGTGGTAGAAGTCAGGCCCAGCCAAGGCCTGCTAAATACTAACTAGGCTAGCCCATCAGGAGAGCCCAATAAGAAGATGGTCCGTTACTGTTTTGTCCTGTACTATTTGAAATGGGCCAAAAATGCAGCCAGCAGTGGCCCGCGAACTTTTAGACCCGATTCTCTTTTGACCTACACAAGGACCATGTTGGTCCAACACTGTGTGGCCCATTAGCAGCCTACGCCAAGTCACTCCTGTACACTTAAGGCCTACGGTCAGCCCATCACTGTTATCGCAGCCCATCATGGGCCATCTACTGACGGCCCTTCTCTGAGATGGTCCGTTACTGTTCTGGCTTGTTACTGTTCCAGCCTTTAGCTGTCCAGGCCCACAAGTGGCCCTTTACTGTTGTACCCTGGTAAATTTGTAGGCCTGTTACTACCCTCATCTGAAAATTTCTCAGCCCATTACTATTCAAGCTCGTCACTGTTCTGGCCTTTTACTGTTGAGACCCGCTACTATTTTGGCCTATTACTGTTCTACGATTTTATAGTTTATTCCTTGTTACTATAATGGGTTGTTTCTGTTCTTGCTTGCTATAACTCTGGCCTACTACTGTTACGGCTTGTTACCACATGTGGGTCGACCCGTTACGTTTACGGCATTTTACAGTTTTGGCCTTTCTAAAGCCCGTGGGAACGACTAGCGAGAGCGCGCTCTTCAGGAAGCGCGCGTTTCGGCCACAGCGCGCACGTTTCCGGCCGCACGACAGCTCGACACGTGGCGTGTTTTCATCCGTGCGTATTTTCGGCCACTCGGCAGCGCGTGTATTTCCAACCGCACAGCAGCGCGTGTATTTCCGGCCACATGACAGCCCGAAACGTGGCTAGCTGTTCATGCTGTGCACGCGATGAAAGGCAGTTCCACGCACTGCAATAAGGAAGTGCACGAGCAGTGAAACTCGTTTACTGTCGACCAAAAGCAATACAATGCAGTACACCGTGCACTCCAACAATATCCCATAGTGCACTACGACCTTAGGCAGTGCAACACAGGACAACAAGGAAGTGCATGGACGGTATCGCTCGACACCGCGGCGTGATGCACTACGACCGGGCGCGGCATGGACGGCATTGCCTGAGACACCGCTTGATGCACTACGGCGAAAGCGGTGCAAAGCGATGCAAAGCGATATAGCGGCGATACCTGCCGGACACCGTGATGCACTACGAACTAAGGCGGTGCAACACGAACAACAAAGGCGATGCACCGCTGGGCGATGCATAGTACTGCGCCAGACACCGCGATGTACTACGGACTAAGGCAGTGCATCACACAATAATAAGCGGTGTGGGCGGTGCAATCGCTCGGGCAAGGTATATTACGCTGGACACCGCGGTGCATGCTGCGAACTAAGCAATGCAACCACGTAACAACAAGGCAGTACATAGATGGTACACTGCCTTAACCGTGCGTAGTACACTGCCAGGATATCTCGCCGCATCTGTGCGGCAAGCGTAACCGAGTACAAGCAAAGGCGGTGCGGCAGATATCGCCAGATATCGCCCCGTGGCGTCAAGGCGTACAAAGCAACACAAAAGGCGGTGCAGCAGTACACGCCAAAATATTTCACCGTGCTGCGCTCAAGGCGGTGCAATGTAATACAAAAGCGATGCCGAAGGCAATCGCTAGGACATTGTTTCGTACACCATGACCGAAGGCAGTGCAATATAGAAGAAAAAGGCAGTGCATTGACCGTACACCGCCAGAACATCGTGCCGTGCACCACAACCGAAGACAGTGCAACCTAGGGTCAAAAGGCAGTGCAAAATATAACTTCATCAAAACCTATCAACATAGGATCTAGTTTTGTAGATCTCGACACGACTAGTACAACCGTGAAAACGGATCTCGGTTTGGCCAATTCGTTTAAAAGATATTGGATTTTTCGTATTTGAATCTAAAAGAGAAAGGAAAAAAGGATGGCGACCCCTCTCTCCAAGCACCACGTGTCGCGCAGGAAAGGCCTGGGACAGCGCGCGAAGAACTCCCAAGACGACACGTGCAGGGATAGCAGCGATTGTGGGACGAGCTCTGGAACACGCGCGCTTTTGCTAGTGTTAACCATGCCAATATCATAAAATATGTATAATAATTCAGCATTTTTTTACTATTCATTATCGGCCGAATACACGACAGGACAATAACAAAGCATGGTATTGTTCCCTAATCGACCTGCCTAGCATAGTTACCGTAACGACTACCGCCATGTGTGGACGGTGTCAACTAAATGCCTACATGGCCAACGTGAGTTACTTGGATATTACATCAGCTCTAAACTTTTTAAAATTATTACATATTAGCAACTCAAGGGGAAAAATCGGCATTTTAGTTGACAATCAAGTTGATAGCAGAGTTCTGAATTTGTTTTCTCAATCGATCACCTGCATCTTCCTTTGAGTGTGACATCTACATTGGAGGAGACATGATCTTGCAGCCCCCTCTTTGGTGGCGATAACTGAAATTGCAGTCTAAAACTAAGTAATAACAAGTTAATACATCAAACAAGACAAACTACTCATTTGACTGATATGACAGGAGCTACGAACTGGAGTTTACAACTGGTCAATGGTTCAATTATTGACCAACACGTCAAACAAACAGAACAAGCAAGCACACATTAAACAAGCGTTCCTATCGTGAAACGAGCAATCAAAAAATGTGTGTGTGTGTGGCTTAGAATTTCAACAAATATAAACTAGCTAGGTCATTTCAACAAATATATATGGAAGCAGTTCTATACCCTAAAATACAAGACACGTTGGGTGACTCGAAATTTGCGCTGAGCCACAAAATGACATGCAGTTACTCTCATAGCGAAGAATGAACCAGATAGAAATTATAACCGCATCATATGAGAACTTGTAGGGCAGGAATGCAAACCACAAATAACGTATATATTGCACATGATAGTTATGTCGTGACATAGGACGAACCAGACCCAGAACTAGATGCGAGATATAATGGTGTTGCTCGTGAACCTATAGAACAGGACAAACAAGCATTAGACAACTCTACCTAGAATGAAATGAGTAATCAAACAGAGTGTTTTTTAGAATTTCAGCAAATATAAACTAGCAAGGTCATTTCAGCAAATATATATGGAAGCAGTGGCATCTCCTGGAATGCATAGAGTCACTGGGTGACTCAGAATTTGCGGTGAGCTACACAATGACATGTAGTTAATGTTAGAGCTAAGAATCAACCAGATAGAAATTATAATGGCATCATAAGAGAAATTCTAGAGCAGGAATGCAAACCACGAGTGAACTATATAGTAGAGGAGTTATGTTGTTGCTCAGGACGAACTAGCACATATAAGGAAGTAATGGCATCCCTTGTGAACCTGTAGAATAGGCTATGCAAACCAACATGTTCATTGTTCCATTTTGAGCTCTATGCAAGAAAAAGGAAATAGTTAGTGATGCAGCTTTTGAAGAACCAGATGGCAACAACAAAATTATAATCGAATTAGTACAAAGAGTTTAAATGGTTACTATAGGATAGTAGAACGATGCCAAGGAGGAAATAAAAGAAGGAACTGATCTCAGGACGAACCAGATAGATTCAGCAACTGTAGAGCAGGGAATCCACACTAATATTTTCCACTGACTTTAGATTTTGCAAGGAATTACACGATAGCAGGAAATTACTGTTATATGGAGTAGCTAAGAACATGTGAATGACAAAATAACAGACATGTGCATGATTTGAAATTTGTAGAGCAACAAATGCAAACCAACATGTCTAATTACCTTGCATGTACTAGCACGAAGAACAGGCATGCCCAGTGACTTGTATCTACTAGCACGATTACAAAAATGCAGTTCACTGCGACAGGCTTGAACCTACTATACTACTGACAAAACAAAAACGGCTTGGAGATTTGGTTAACCTTGGTCGAAGAGGCGTCTAAGCATCATCGGTACCATGTGAGTGACGTCCAGTTCACCGAGGCTGCTGCGGTTGTGGTGCCTGTTGGCGTCGGGGAAGTAGATCTTGAGCAGTCGATGGCATCTTGAACCCGGTGGACGATAGCGTCACCGAGGCAGATCCGGTGCAGTGAACAGTGATGACCGTGCAGCTAGTCTAGAGCGGTGGACATGGAACTCCTAGAACTAAATCACGTCCAGTGGACACCGGTGAAGCTGATCTGGTATGGTTGGTAGCTTTCGGCAGTGAGGAAGCAAAGCTTGGGCGATCGATAACTCCATCAGTGGCGAGGAAGCATACCTTGGACGCCATCGGCGTGGTGAACGACACCGCAACTCTGGTGTAGTGGCAGAGAGACCCGGTGAACTAGATCCGGTGGGTGAGCATTGGTGAATCGGCTCCGCGGTAGCGCACGAGACCACATATCAAGCCGGTGCACGCGGTGGCCGTGGAGGCGACATAGGAGCTTGCGATTTTTGGAAGGGCCAGCGGGAAAACTACGCGAATCGGGACCATTGTATAGGTGAATAGCAATATAATTACGATCGTGCGCCCGAGCTACTGACTTTAGCATGCCTATCTATCGTCTAAATAATGGGTAGAACATGAAATTTAAAGACAAAAGTTTTTGAAATAGAGGGGCGCGAAATGCTTCAAGGTCGGTGTGTGATATTGCTGCTCTATTGAGATTTGAATTTGGTCCGCTTCCAGCTAATAATAATAGAAAAATGGTACTATCCGATGGGAGATTTTGGCTCAAAGGTTTTGAATCGGTGGGGTGGGCAATGCTTCAAAGTCGGTGGGTGATTTTGCTGCTCGATTCAGATTTTGAATTTGGCTAGCGTCCATCTAGTAATAGAAAAAGGTAGTAGACCGTAACCTATCTATCCAGGAATTCAAGACCGAGAGTCACATCAACTGATCATCCGTATCCATACTAGTAAAAGGCACGTGCCACACACGTATATACTGTATGAAATGTGATTTAACAAATATTAAGTCAATAGTCTTGTTAGAGAAAAAATGCATACATTGAGTCTATTAATAATAACTATCTAAACATATTGAGAATACATCCTACTGTGCTATGAAATTTTGGTGGTGGTGTCATGATGGTTCTAGAACATGGTGGAGTTTTGTCTAGGCACTACTCCTTCAACACGAATCCAGATGCTCCGAACCACTGGATCTATCAGCCCAACGGTCAGGATTGGTGCTATGGATCCAATTCAAAACTGCCTCATTATAGTAGTAGTGATTTTTGCATGCAACATTGGATATCTATGATTCACACATCCTAGGCTGTAAATTTTGCCGCTTGACAGATATTTTGAATTTCGCTAGCGCCCAAATAATACTCCATCCATCACAAAATAGATGTCTCGGATTTATCAAGTATATTGCACAACCTCGTTTCAATCTCTCATGTATATTCTACAAATTAGTTATGCATGCACCCGTTTTCATTTGTCGTACTTTGAAGTTCTCAGAAATTATGAGATAAATCATGAACATTGGTTGTGCTGCATCTTGTGCATTTAGCTACTTCCTCCATCCTCAAATAAGTGTACTTCTAGCGTTTCTTCTAAATCAAACTAAACTATTTCCGACCAACTTTAATTTATAAACGTAGTAATATTTATGACACAAAACTAGTACTACAAGTTTATTTGTTTTGAAATATACTTTGATAATATGTAGATTTCATGTTATATATATTGCTCGATTAGTTTTAAAAAGTAGTCAAATTTAAAAAAAGTCTGACTTAGACTAAGATCTCCTAGAAGTACACTTATTTGTGGATGAAGGGAGTATGCAAGAACTTGGCGTGGTGGTGTTCCCATGTTTGGTAGGAGTACGTAGGTGCTTCCTCGCGTGATGAAAAATATTGCCACTATGAGTTTCCCCCGTTTTGAAAAAAAACTGGGAGATAGAAGAGACTGAGAGCATGCGGGAGGCAGCGCGAGAGCAGCGAAGAGGAGAATTTTCCAAAAAACTTTTGAATCTAACCAGGAATTTAGTACATCGAAAACCACCAAAAAGTAAATTCGTAAAACATTCAAAGCAACCTACAATTTACTTGTAGTTCAAATTTGACCTAATTTCGATAAATGACACAAAGTCTCATTCAAGTCGGCAAAGTTAGCTAGGAAGTTTTAAAATTCACAAACATGGGAAAATTGAGAATGTTCTTTCCTGATAGCAGGAAACTCATACCAGCGACATTGTTTACTAAAAGAAGATGGACCCACCTACCTTCAAAAAGACAATTAATTTAAGAGCAATCTATCACGCTTACTTGTAGCTCAAGTTTGACCTAATTTTGTTAAGTTGTGAAGATGCAAAATCTTAGCAAAAAGTTGAACCTATCGTCAAAACTCTCGGTGGTGGTTTGTGATATATTAAATGATCCAATGATGGTTGGAAACTTATAATGTTCTTTCCTGATAGTTGGAAACTTACACTGATGGCATTTTTTACTACAAGAAGTTGATGTACCCATCTAACTCCGAAAAGACATTTAATTCAAGAGAAATCTATCGCGCTTACTTGTAGCTCATGTTTGACCTAATTTCGTTAAGTTTCAAATGTATCTAGTTATGTTTTTGTGCTAGATACATATACCCGAATCTAGACAAATCTGAGAATATTCATTTGAATCAGAGACAGTAGTGTAATTTAATTGGGTTAATTTATCTACGAACCTTGAAAACTCAAAGAACCTATGAATCACAAGTAATACATGGATGGTTCGCTATGTCCAGAAACATGGCGCGCTTGTCGCATTCCGAGCCAGATTCTTATGATTTTCTTTACTACTAGTACAAAACACCCCCGTAATCATTTGGGAAAGTGAAATTTTATCCTAATTGTTCGAAACTCCCACGAGCAACATTGTCACCCATCTACCCGATGTCATAACCCTTTATAAAATCCAGTAGATTGCTTGAATTTCGGAAAAAAAATCAGTTGCTGGAAGTAGATCAGTGTGCCGTACCAAGGCAAATGTGCGCAGCGCCACGCTGTGGACGAGGAAGAGACAAGGCGGACTGTGCACCCGCGGCTACAGAGAAGAAATTGATGGAGGGTGGATGGTGAGAGCCAGGAAAGGAGAGAGCAAACACAACTTGTTATGCATGCATATACTAGTAGTAGGTCCATACATTTACTACTAATGGGGTGTACCCTATACCTCGTGTCAGTAGCCCATCATAGCTTTGCTCTGACATCGCACCGCCCTCAAGTCCTCTTCTACGCTGCTCTCGCGCTGCCTCCCTCTTGTTCTCTTACTTGTGTATATCAGGTTTGACCAAATTTCGTTAAGTTGTCAAGATGCAAAATCTTAGCAAAAAGTTAAACCTGTTGCCCAAACTCTCGGTGGTTTCCGATATACTCCTAATTTACCCCCGATGGGTACCACCGAAAGCTTTTTCGTAAAAGTTTCATAGAAACATACGATTTACTTGTAGTTCAAATTTGAAAGATTCAGAAGTACATAATAAGACAGGAAAATATCACAGATTCATATTCAGCAACACTAGACAAATTCAATAGCATTTCAAATGGACCGATTCAGCAATACAAGCAATGAAATTCAATAGCAGTACAGAGAGAATCAGTTCATGTTCACCTCTCAAAAACTTGGCATGGGATGAGTTTGCCCATTTTCTCCGAACACACTCCATCATTGGAGCAAGCAAAACTAACGATCAAGTATGCATTTGTGTGCATACCTCGTTCTTACATCAATGCATTTGTGACCAACATATATGCAACCCAAGAAGCCTAGGCCTCATCTAGACTGAGAAGGCCATGTTTCAAATGAAAAGCAAAACAATATACTGCCATTGATCAAAATAAGTACCAGTATAATTGTATTAGTTCAACAAAATACTTTAATGATAGTAACATCAGCACATTTGAGAGATTCGATGGCTTTTGAAAGATTCAGCAGTACAAGCCATATTCTGCACTCGATCTGAACATTTCCCAGTACATAGGAATTATTATAAAATATATTAGCAGTTGCAGAACTCCATAAAAAATACTCGGTAGAAGTATAAAACTACTCGTAGTAGTACCTTATTCTAGCTAGGAACAATTACATGTCCCATCATATACTCCAAACATGCATGAGAGAAGAGAGAGAGGTCAGAATCACCACAAGATCTGTATGCCAACCATTTAGCGTGTCCAGGTCGTGGTCGGGTAGCACTTGCTTTCCGGCCTGGCATGCTTCACTCGTTTTACCGTTGTCTGTGGATCCTCGTAATAAGCTTTCGCCTATTCACTATTAGCAAGATAGATGTAAAATTCATGGATCTTTCCAGCAATTTCCACCACTCCATTGCGAAGGGAATCTGCCACTAACATATATAAAGTGATTAATATTCGAACAGAGGGACTAGAAAATTACATACATTATTGAATTCATATTAGGATCATAAGGAGAATTAAGATGTGATATCACACAATGGGTTGATGTCGTCGCCGATCCAATATTGGAACTCTGATGACCCACAAGTATAGGGGGTGTATCATAGTATTTTCGAGGGAAGTGAAACCCAATTTATTGATTCGACACAAGGGAAGCCAAAGAATATTTATAAGTCTTAAGAACTGAGTTGTCAATTCAGGTGCACCTGGAAACAATCTTGCTCACAGCAGTTTATCAGTCGCAATAGTTTTGTAATAGAAATAGCAAAGTAATAGCAGTACTAGAAGTAAAGACAGTAGTAACAATTGTAGTAAACAGTAGGATTAAAGCACGGTAGGCATAGGGATGGATGGACGGGCGTTGCATGGAAAAGACAATTCATATAGCAATCAAGACATAGGGCATTTGCAGATAAATAATGTAAATCATCCAAGTACTAGATAATCATAGGCATGTGTTCCATATATAGTCATACATGCTCGCAATGAGAACTTGCACAACAACTTTTGTCCTGCCAGCCCGTTTGCAACGGGGCCCCAAAGGAACTACTGGCAATTAAGGTGCACCTTTTAATAGAGCACCGGAGCAAAGAATTAACACTTTGTGAACACATCTGACCCTCACATCAAAGCCATTCCCTCTGGTTATCCTGATTAGTGTCACTTCGGGGCCTTTGGTTTCGGACAACAATATGTGTATACAACTTGCAGGTAAGACCATAAACAATACTATCATAATGAATCAATAACATGTTCAGATCTGAAATCATGGCACTCGGTCCCTAGTGACAAGCATTAAGCATAACAAGTTGCAACAAAGTCAAAAAGTACTAATAATAGATACTAGGCACCATGTCCTAACAATCTGATGCCATTACATGAACGATCTCATCCAATCCCTACCATCCCCATAGTCTACCGCGGGGGATTACTCACTCATGGATGGGGGAAACATGGATGGCCGATGGAGAAGCGATGGTGATGATGATGGCGATGATCTCCAATTCTCCATCCCGGCAGGGTGCCAGAACGGAGTTTCTGGTTCTGATTCGTGGAACTCTTTCTGGAAAAACGTCGAACCTCCCTTAGTTTTTAGGTCAAGAGGCAACTTTTAGGTGAAGAGGGAGGCCGAGAGGGTGACTGAGGCGGCCACACCACCCCCAGGCGCGGCCTGGCCTGGCCCGTGTGGCCAGGTGGTGTGGGCCCCTCGTGGCCCTCCTCCATCTCGTCTTCTAGCTCCGTGAGTCTTCTGGTGAAATAGGATTTTTGGCATTTTTTCTAGGATTTTTCCTGATAGTTGATTTTCTGCACAAAAACTAGACACCAAGGTAATTCTGCAGAAAAGAACATCAGTCCGTGTTAGTTGTATCCAAATCACACAAGTTTAGAGGAAAAACAATAGCAAAAGTGTTCGGGACAGTAGATACGTTTTGGACGTATCAAACTCCACGAGGAACTTCGGCCAACGATTGAGGAGCTTGAAAATAAGTCTACGGCACCAATAGAAATGGTTGAGCGCATCTAGCGCCCATTTCGGCCGGTGGCTCCACAATCTTTGGCTCAGAATAACAAAACTCGAGCGGATAGTACGCACGAAAAGAGATCAATGATGACATCCTCACCTCGTACTCCTCCAGTTCCCACACCGCCGACCTTATCCGGCTGATGCATAGGACGATCTCCGTGCTGTTCCCATCAATCTGGCCGATGAATAACATGCCTGTCTTCCAGATGCCGATGACACTTGTTCTCCACGAGCACCCTACAGGCACCGACTTAGACGGGTCCCATTGTTTGACGCTATAGAGGACTGTGGGCACCTCGATCAAGTGGGTGGATTTGAGGTGCAGATAGAACATTAATTTGTTGCCGACCCAGTTACATCCTGGCTCCGTGCAGATAAGCGGGCTATGGATGCAGGAGATCATGTGGGCATAGAGTTTGTTGAAGGAGACAAATTTCGAGCAGTTGTAGTTTAGGCAGCTGTAACCTTCTCCATCGATGATTTGGCGGTGTAGCTCCTTGGAGCATGTGGCCAGCCGGACGACGCTTTTAGCGTCCAAACGCTCAGTGATTTTCATGACGATGTCGTCGCCGACCTTTCTAAAGCCACTGCACTACCGACATTCCCTCGAACCTCTCAAAATTTTGTACAGACGATCCGCCATCGCGTTGAGGAGGATTGGGTACAAGGGCGGATCTATATAGAACTGTTTGGGTTTTTTTTGGAGGAGAGGGGTAGTGGTCTGGAAGGAGAGATGCACCGGGTGAGATGGCGAGTAAAATATATGAACCACACGGTGGATAGGATCCCAAATGCGGCTAGGCGGCATCAGCGATTGGGGATAAACTAAACAGATATGGGGAAGATGGGATGGATCTTTGAAAGAGGTTTTTTCTTTTCTTGTAATAAATTAACCATGTCACCTCTTGGTGCCGTATAGTCTCTTCACACCGGTTTGACCAGACACATTATTTATTTACAGGTTCTACTGTAGTATTTGCATAAGTAGGAGTAGTAGGTAGGAGTATTACTCTACCTCCATCCCAAGGAATAAGGCGTCCTCGTTTTGCATGTTTTTTCTTTGACCAAGATTTACTCTAAATATATATATAAAGAATGTTGGTAGAAAATTAGTATTATTGGAAAGTATTAATCTCCCTCCAACTGTACTAATCTTACACAAAATTAATCAAGTGTATTAGTTACTCTATTTATTAGGTCAAATTTTACACAATGTAATCAACTATGTATCTTCTCGGCACCCACACGCACACCTTCTAGTTGATCTCTCCTTGGACCGCAGTGTTGCGCTCAGCATATGTGCCATGGTTAGGGTTGCGAGCGGGATCCCGCGAAAGTCCCAGCTCTAGTTCATTTTGAGGTTTCTATAGGAGTACTTCAAAATGAACTAGAAGCAGAACTTCCGCGGGATGCCGCTTTCAACTCTAGCCATGGTATGATGGCTTTGCGTCTATCTATGGTGTGTTCATCAGCTATGGTGTGTTGGTGTGCATAGGAAGGAACCACTTTGGGTGTTGGGTTGGGGCGGCGGCAAAAAAGTAGTCGCGGATCAAACTTTTCGGGTTTTGTTTTTTCACTTGCTTCGTCCCAAACATCGCATGAAAGTTTATTACAAGGATCAACACTCACAACACTAGAGAAGGGATATTATACTTGGTATGTATACATATATATATATACATGCTCCATCGCATTCGATGCACTTCATTAGCAAGATCTGGTAAAAGTGAGCACCACGCTTATTTCCTTTTTGTTAAGCAAGTTGTTGTTATTCTAGTACAAACGGTATGGCTCAACAAGTGGGTGGAGAAGGAGAGCCAGTCCCGACTGCTTTTCCATGCTTATTTTTAGGCCCCTTTATACTAAAACATGGGTTAGGTGTAATTTTCTCTTTTTTGAGGTCCTTAATGTAACATGTACACTTCCACTAACAATGTTAAGTTGCTAACAGAAGCATCTCGCTCCTTCTAGGCTAAACCTAGTTGAAAAAGGTACCACCACCCCACATTTCAGACAAAGTGGAGCATTCTTTACTATAACTTCCTTGTTTTAGAATTGTTGAATCTTCCTAGCTAGGTATCTTCCCCCACTTAGAGGACTTTATGCCGATTTAATGAAATTATGTCAGATATGAACTACAAGTAAGCGTGATAGGTTGCTTTTGAATTTTACAGATGTCGTTTGTTGGTACCAATTTTTTCAATATATCGAGAACCATCACGAGATTTGAAAAATGCAACTAACTTCGTGCTAAGAATATGCACGCCTTCAAATTTGATAATGTTTTTAAGAAACTGAAATAAAACAAATAATAAACCAAATACTTTCATGTGGCGTCCTCTTATGCGTATTGCTTGCCATAAAAAATCAGAAATAAGTGCTTGACACTTCTTTTCAAAAGAAAAAAACGACTATGTGGCTTCACAATTTTGATACCACTATATAGTGTACGAATAACTTCGAACATCGGCAGTTGGATATAGATTGGCAAAACCCGACATTGTTGACCATTGGATCTCTTTCAGTACATTTGGTTATGTCATGTCTAGCATATAGAAGATCCCATTATTGTTGGCCTGTAGCACCATGAATATACTATACATAGAAAGTACAGAGAACATGGTTTTGAATACCACAAGCCAATTTTCCAGATATAGTGGACAATGTATTATGTACGATTCCTAAGTTTTATGAGTTGTCAAAGCTTCCGAGCTAACTCGGCCCACTCAAATGACTTTATGTCTCTTTTAACAAAATCATGTCATATTTGAACTAGAACCTCTAGAAAGTGGTAGATTTGTATCGAATTTCTACAAAAATCTTTTGGAGGTACGCAACAGGTAGTTAATATATCAGAAACAATCGAGAGTTTTGACAAATTCAACTTCCTTCTAAGAATTTGTATCTTGACAATTTTGAACCTGTTTTGAAACAATCACATGTAATAAAGAAAAACAGAAAAACAAATATTTACGCATGGCATCCTATCACGTCATGTGTACAACCTGCCAGGAAACAGATAACCATGAGATTTGAAAACTTCTGGAAACCAGCACCGTGATATTTTCCCACCATGTATGAATATTATTAGGTTTCAACCCTGATGACCAAAAAAGGTCATGGCCATATCGACAACATAGATAATGTACTGTTCACACATTAATTTGGTATATGGGTGCATCTTGGCGTAGTAGGAAATGTTGCCCGTGGGAGTCTCAACGTTGGGCCTGTTTGATTCACGGGATATGAAAAACAAAGGAATAGGGAAAACACAGTATTAGTAGAATATGATGTCCAGTTGAATCCTACAAGATTTGGAGCCTAGAGGATTTTTTCTTAAAGATGTGTTTGATTCACAGGAAAGTAAAGGAATTCTAACATGAGGATGAGGGGGATTATTCTTAACATTATACAGAATACATGTGCTTGGCGTGTTTTTGCATGTATCACATGCCATGCAAAATGATAAACATGAGTTTTCACAACATTTCAAAAACCAAGTTCACAAAATTGTCCTGCAATGCGTATGAATAGGTTTCGAGTCGGATGACCAAGGTCAATGCCATATCCTATGATACACATCATAGTTTACAGTAATTTCCCCATATTATGTAGATTGGTGCATCTTGGTATTATTGTAAGCAATATTTTGCCAAGGGGAGTTTCCAATAAATATTATGAAAAGAGATGATCTCAATTTTCCAGGTGACAGGAATTTTTGTGCGAAAACTAGAACATTGTGTTCCGTAAAGCAAATAGTAGTATTAGGAAAAAAAGGATCAAAATGGAGGGTGGAAACGAAGAGCTACTGTAGAAGAGATTATGGGGTTAGAGAAGGCTGCCCGAGAGGGCTTCAGCGAAGTGGTGTTGAACGCGGTTCGATGATACAACAAAGTTATGAAAAACGAGATAGAAATAGAGCCGTCGTAGTACCATGGCACACGTGCGCAGCGCCACACTGTGGACGAGGGAGATATCAGCTAGAAGATAGTCGTGATGCAGCAAAGGAGAGGGTAGTATACAATTTATTTTACTTGCATAGAGGAGGAGTAGCACACTATAAGGTTGTAGGAGTGAGCACCATGCCGATTTCCTTTGTTAAGAAAGTACAAGTGGACCTCATAAAAAATGAAAATTACATCCAAGTCCATGCATTTAGCACAAGGACCCTGAAACTTAGCAATGAAGTGTGTTTTTTGAGGTTTGCGCATACTAGCGTTCATCGTGCTAAAGACAATCAGTAGAATCTTTCTATATGCTAAGAATGGAAAGAAGATCCAATGGTTAGAAATGTTTGGATTTGCCAGTCTTGATCAAACGTTCAATGTTCCGTACACTATGTAATGGTATGGTATTGTGAGTGATAAGACAAGCTAAAGATAAGATAAGAAGTACTGCGAATGGCCGATCTAACTTTACGTCTCGTAGGAGCGAGGTGCTTGAGAGTTAACACGATCGGTGGAAGTACAAGTTATAGCAAGGACCTCATAAAAAATATAAATTATTGCATCCAAGTCCATGCATTATTTAGCACAAGGACCCTGAAATTGAGAAATGAAGTGTGTGTTTTGAGGTTTGCGCATACTAGTGTTCATGAAAGTGCATCAATAGAATCTTTCTATATGCTAATAATGGAAAAGAAGAACTAATGATTAGCAATGTTTAGATTTGCTAGTCTTAATCCAAAGGCCAATGTTCAAAGATCATATTTAGACTTTGAAGTGGTATGGTATTGTAAGATATAAGATAGGACAAACATAATATAAGAAGTACTACATATGGCCGATCTAATGGTAGGTGTCGTAGGAACGACATGCTTGAGAGTTAACACGGTCTGTGGAAGTACAGGTTACATCAAGGACCTCGTAAAAATAAAAAAATGCATCCATGTCCATGCATTTAGCACAAGGACCCATAAACTGAGCAATGAAGTGTGTGTTTTGAGGTTCATACTAGTGTTCATCGTGCTAAAGAATTTCAGTAGAATCTTTCTAGATACTAAGAATGGAAAAGAAGATCCAATGGTTATTAGCAATGTTTGGATTTTTCCAGTCTTGATCAACAGTCAATGTTTCGTACACTGTATAGTGATGTTATGGTATTCTAAGAGATAAGACAAGATAAAGATAAGATTAGAAGTATTACGAATGGCTAATCTAATGGTAGGTCTCATAGGAGCGAGGTGCTTGAGAGTTAACACGGTCGGTGGAAGTACAAGTTACATCAAGAACCTCATAAAAATGATAATTGCATCCAAGTCCATGCATTTAGCACAAGGACCCTGAAACTAAGAGCTATGAAGTGTGTGTTTTGAGGTTTGCGCATACTAGCGTTCATCATGCTAAAAACTATCAGTGGAATCTTTCTAGATGCTAAGAATGGAAAAGAAGATCCAATAGTTGGCAATGTTTGGATTTGCTAGTCTTGATCCAACGGTCAATGTTCAAAGTTATTCCGTACACTATGCAGTCGTTTATTGTATTGTATTGTATCGTAAGAGATAAGACAAGATAAAGAGAAGATAAGAAGTACTATGAATGGCCTATCAAATGGTAGGTCTCGTAGGAGTGAGGTTCTTGAGAGTTAACACGGTTGGTGGAAGTACAAGTTACAGCAAGGACCTCATAAAAATGGAAATTATTGCATCCAAGTCCATGAATCATTAAGCACAAGGAATCTGAAATTGAGAAATAAAGTGTGTGTTTTGTGGTTTGTGCATACGAGCATTCATCATCGTGATAAAGACTATCAATATAATCTTTGTAGATGCGAAGAATGAAAAAGAAGATCTAATGGTTAGCAATGTTTGGATTTGCTAGTATTGATCCAACGGCCAGTGTACAAAGTTCATCTTTACACTATGCAGTGGTATGGTATTATAAGATATAAGACAAGATAAACATAAGATAAGAAGTACTACGAATGGCCAATATATTTTCCATTGACTTTAGATTTTGCAAGGAATTACACGATAGCAGGCAATTACTGTTATATGGAGTAGCTAAGAACATGTGCATGACAAAATAACAGACATGTGCATGATTTGAAATTTGTAGAGCAACGAATGCAAACCAGCATGTCTAATTACCTTGCATGTACTAGCACGAACAACATGCATGCCCAGTGACTTGTATCTACTAGCACGATTACAAAAATGCAGTTCACTGTGACAGGCTTGAACCTACTATACTACTGACAAAACAAAAACGGCTTGGAGATTTGGTTAACCTTGGTCGAAGAGGCGTCTAAGCATCATCGGTACCGTGTGAGTGACGTCCAGTTCACCGAGGGTGCTATGGTTGTGGTGGCTGTTGGCGTCGGGGAAGTAGATCTTGAGCAGTCGATGGCAGCTTGAACCCGGTGGACGATAGCGTCACCGAGGCAGATCCGGTGCAGTGAACAACGATGACCGTGCAGCTAGTCTAGAGCGGTGGACATGGAACTCCTAGAACTAGATCACGTCTGGTGGACACCGGTGAAGCTGATCTGGTATGGTTGGGTAGCTTTCGGCAGTGAGGAAGCAAAGCTTGGGCGATCGATAATGCCATCGGTGGCGAGGAAGCAGACCTTGGACGCCATCGGCATGGTGAACGACACCGCAGCTCTGGTGTAGTGGCAGAGAGACCCGGTGAACTAGATCCGGTGGGTGAGCATCGGTGAAGCGGCTCCGCGATAGCGCACGAGACTGCAGATCAAACTGGTGCACGCGGTGGCCGTGGAGGCGACATAGGAGCTTGCGATTTTTGGAAGGGCCAGCGGGAAAACTACACGAATCGGGACCATTGTATAGGTGAATAGCAATATAATTACGATCGTGCGCCCGAGCTAGTGACTTTAGCATGCATATCTTCGTCTAAACAATGGGTGAACAGGAAATTTAAAGACAAAAGTTTTTGAAATAGAGGGGCGCGAAATGCTTCAAGGTCGGTGTGTGATATTGCCGCTCTATTGAGATTTGAATTTGGTCCGCTTCCAGCTAATAATAATAGAAAAATGGTACTATCCGATGGGAGATTTTGGCTCAAAGGTTTTGAATCGGTGGGGCGGGAAATGCTTCAAAGTCGGTGGGTGATTTTGCCGCTCGATTCAGATTTTGAATTTGGCTAGCGTCCATCTAGTAATAAAAAAGGTAGTAGACCGTAACCTATCTATCCAGGAATTCAAGACCGAGAGTCAAATCAACTGATCATCCATATCCATACTAGTAAAAGGCTCATGCCACACACGTATATACTGTATGAAATGTGATTTAACAAATATTAATTCAATAGTCTTGTTAGAGAAAAAAATGCATACATTAAGTCTATTAATAATAACTATATAAACATATTGAGAATACAACCTACTGTGCTATGAAATTTTGGTGGTGGTGTCATGATGGTTCTAGAACATGGTGGAGTTTTGTCTAGGCACTACTCCTTCAACACGAATCCAGATGCTCCAAACCACTGGATCTATCAGCCCAACGGTCAGGATTGGTGCTATGGATCCAATTCAAAACTGCCTCATTATAGTAGTAGTGATTTTTGCATGCAACATTGGATATCTATGATTCACACATCCTAGGCTGTAAATTTTGCCGCTTGACAGATATTTTGAATTTCGCTAGCGCCCAAATAATACTCCATCCATCACAAAATAGATGTCTCGGATTTATCAAGTATATTGCACAACCTCGTTTCAATCTCTCATGTATATTCTACAAATTAGTTATGCACGCACCCGTTTTCATTTGTCGTACTTTCAAGTTCTCAGAAATTATGAGATAAATCATGAACATTGGCTGTGCTGCATCTTGTGCATTTAGCTACTTCCTCCATCCTCAAATAACTGTACTTCTAGCGTTTCTTCTAAATCAAACTGAACTATTTCCGACCAACTTTAATTTATAAACGTAGTAATATTTATGACACAAAACTAGTACTACAAGTTTATTTGTTTTGAAATATACTTTCATAATATGTAGATTTAATGTTATATATATTGCTCGATTAGTTTTATAAAGTAGTCAAATTTTCAAAAAATCTGACTTAGACTAAGATCTCCTAGAAGTACACTTATTTGTGGACGAAGGGAGTATGCAAGAACTTGGCGTGGTGGTGTTCCCGTGTTTGGTAGGAGTACGTAGGTGCTTCCTCGCGTGATGAACAATATTGCCACTATGAGTTTCCCCCGTTTTGAAAAAAAACTAGGAGATAGAAGAGACTGAGAGCACACGGAAGGCAGCGCGAGAGCAGCGAAGAGGAGAATTTTCCAAAAAACTTTTGAAGCTAACCAGGAATTTAGTACATCGAAAAACACCAAAAAGTAAATTCGTAAAACATTCAAAGCAACCTACAATTTACTTGTAGTTCAAATTTGACCTAATTTCGATAAATGACACAAAGTCTCATTCAAGTCGGCAAAGTTAGCTAGGAAGTTTTAAAATTCACAAACATGGGAAAATTGAGAATGTTCTTTCCTGAAAGCAGGAAACTCACACCAGTGACATGGTTTACTAAAAGAAGATGGAACCATCTACCTTCGACAAGACAATTAATTTAAGAGCAATCTATCACGATTACTTGTAGCTCAAGTTTGACCTAATTTTGTTAAGTTGTCAAGATGCAAAATCTTAGCAAAAAGTTGAACCTATCATCAAAACTCTCGGTGGTAGTTTGTGATATATTAAATGATCCAATGATGGTTGGAAACTTATAATGTTCTTTCGTGATAGTGGGAAACTGACACTGATGGCATTGTTTACTACAAGAAGTTGATGTACCCATCTAACTCCGAAAAGACATTTAATTCAAGAGAAATCTATCGCGCTTACTTGTAGCTCATGTTTGACCTAATTTCGTTAAGTTTCAAATGTATCTAGTTATGTTTTTGTCCTAGATACATATACCCGAATCGAGACAAATCTGAGAACATTAATTTGAATCAGAGACAATAGTGTAATTTAATTGGGTTAATTTATCTACGAACCTTGAAAACTCAAAGAACCTATGAATCACAAGTAATACATGGATGGTTTGCTATGTCCAGAAACATGGCGCGCTTGTCGCATTCCGAGCCAGATTCTTATGATTTTCTTTACTACTAGTGCAAAACATCCCCGTAATCATTTGGGAAAGTGAAATTTTATCCTAATTGTTCGAAACTCCCACGAGCAACATTGTCACCCATCTACCCGATGTCATAACCCTTTATAAAATCTAGTAGATCGCTTGAATTTTGGAACAAAAAAAATCAGTTGCTGGAAGTAGATCAGTGTGCCGTACCAAGGCAAATGTGCACAGCGCCACACTATGGACGAGGAAGAGACAAGGCTGACTGTGCACCCGCGGCTACACAGAAGAAATTGATGGAGGGTGGATGGTGAGAGCTAGCAAAGGAGAGAGAAAACACAACTTGTTATGCATGCATATACTAGTAGTAGGTCCATACATTTACTACTAATGGGGTGTACCCTGTACCTCGTGTCAGTAGCCCATCATAGCTTTGCTCTGACATCGCACCGCCCTCAAGTCCTCTTCTACGCTGCTCTCGCGCTGCCTCCCTCTTGTTCTCTTACTTGTGTATCTCAGGTTTGACCAAATTTCGTTAAGTTGTCAAGATGCAAAATCTTAGCAAGAAGTTAAACCTGTTGTCCAAACTCTCGGTGGTTTCTGATATACTCCTAATTTACCCCCGATGGGTATCACCGAAAGCTTTTTCGTAAAAGTTTCATAGAAACCTACGATTTACTTGTAGTTCAAATTTGAAAGATTCAGAAGTACATAATAAGACAGGAAAATATCACAGATTCATATTCAGCAACACTAGACAAATTCAGTAGCATTTCAAAGGGACCGATTCAGCAATACAAGCAATGAAATTCAATAGAAGTACAGAGAGAATCAGTTCATGTTCAGCTCTCAAAAACATGGCATGGGATGAATTTGCCCTTTTTCTCCGAACACACTCCATCATTGGAGCAAGCAAAACTGACGATCAAGTATGCATTTGTGTGCATACCTCGTTCTTACATCAATGCATTTGTGACCAACATATATGCAACCCAAGAAGCCTAGGGCTCATCTAGACTGAGAAGGCCATGTTTCGAATGAAAAGCAAAACAATATACTGCCATTGATCAAAATAAGTACTAGTACAATTGTATTAGTTCAACAAAATACTTTAATAATTGTAACATCAGCACATTTGAGAGATTCGATAGCTTTTGAAAGATTCAGCAGTACAAGCCATATTCTGCACTCAATCTGAACATTTTCCAGTACATAGGAATTATTATAAAATATATTAGCAGTTGCAGAACTCCATACAAAATACTCGGTAGAAGTATAAAACTACTCGTAGTAGTACCTTATTCTAGCTAGGAACAATTACATGTCCCATCATATACTCCAAACATGCATGAGAGAAAAGAGAGAGGTCAGAATCACCACAAGATCTGTATGCCAACCATTTAGCGTGTCCAGGTCGTGGTCGGGTAGCACTTGCTTTCTAGCCTGGCATGCTTCACTCGGTTTACCGTTGTCTGTGGATCCTCGTAATAAGCTTTCGCCTATTCACTGTTAGCAAGATAGATGTAAAATTCATGGATCTTTCCAGCAATTTCCACCACTCCATTGCGAAGGGAATTTGCCACTAACATATATAAAGTAATTAATATTCGAACAGAGGGACTAGAAAATTACATACATTATTGAATTCATATTAGGATCATAAGGAGAATTAAGATGTGATATCGCACAATGGGTTGATGTCGTCGTCGATCCAATATTGGAACTCTGATGACCCACAAGTATAGGGGGTGTATCGCAGTATTTTCGAGGGAAGTGATACCCAATTTATTGATTCGACGCAAGGGAAGCCAAAGAATATTTATAAGTCCTAAGAACTGAGTTGTCTATTCAGGTGCACCTCGAAACAATCTTGCTTACAGCAGTTTATCAGTAGCAATAGTTTTGTAATAGAAATAGCAAAGTAATACCAGTAGTAGAAGTAAAGACAGTAGTAACAATTGTAGTAAACAGTAGGATTAAAGCACGGTAGGCATAGGGATGGATGGACGGGCGTTGCATGGAAAAGACAATTCATATAGCAATCAAGACATAGGGCATTTGCAGATAAATAATGTAAATCATCCAAGTACTAGATAATCATAGGCATGTGTTCCATATATAGTCATACGTGTTCGCAATGAGAACTTGCACAACAACTTTTGTCCTGCCAGCCCGTTTGCAGCGGGGCCTCAAAGGAACTACTGGCAATTAAGGTGCTCCTTTTAATATAGCACCGGAGCAAAGCATTAACACTCCGTGAACACATCTGATCCTCACATCAAAGCCATTCCCTCTGGTTATCCTGATTATTGTCACTTCGGGCCCTTTGGTTCTAGACAACAATATGTGTATACAACTTGCAGGTAAGACCATAAACAATACTATCATAATGAATCAATAACATGTTGAGATATGAAATCATGGCACTCGGTCCCTAGTGACAAGCATTAAGCATAACAAGTTGCAACAAAGTCAAAAAGCACTAATAATAGATACTAGGCACCATGCCCTAACAATCTGATGCCATTACATGAACGATCTCATCCAATCCCTACCATCCCCATAGTCTATAGCGGGAGATTACTCACTCATGGATGAGGGAAACATGGATGGCCGATGGATAAGCGATGGTGATGATGATGGTGATGATCTCCAATTCTCCATCCCGGCAGGGTGCCAGAACGGAGTTTCTGGTTCTGATTCGTGGAATCTGGTGGTGGCGGCATAGCGGAACTCTTTCTAGAAAAACGTCGAACCCCCCTTGGTTTGTAGGTCAAGAGGCAAGTTTTAGGTGAAGAGGGAGGCCGAGAGGGTGACTGAGGCGGCCACACCACACCCAGGCGCGTCCTGGCCTGGCCCGTGTGGCCAGGTGGTGTGGGCCCCTAGTGGCCCTCCTCCATCTTGTCTTCTAGATCCGTGAGTCTTCTGGTGAAATAGGATTTTTGGCATATTTTTTGGGATTTTTCCTGATAGTTGATTTTCTGCACAAAAACTAGACACCAAGGTAATTCTGCTGAAAACAACATCAGTCTGTGTTAGTTGTATCCAAATCACACAAGTTTAGAGGAAAAACAATAGCAAAAGTGTTCAGGACAGTAGATATGTTTTGGACGTATCAAACTCCACGAGGAACTTTGGCCAACGATTGAGGATCTTGAAAATAAGTCTGCGGCACCAACAGAAATGGTTGAGCGCATGTAGAGCCCGCTTCGGACGGTGGCTCCACAATCTTTGGCTCAGAATAACAAAACTTGAGCGGATAGTACGCACGAAAAGAGATCAATGATGACATCCTCACCTTGTACTCCTCCAGTTCCCACACTGCCGACCTTATGCGACTGATGCATAGGACAATCTCCGTGCTGTTCCCATCAATCTGGCCGATGAATAGCATGCCTGTCTTCCAGATGCCGATGACATTTGTTCTCTGCGAGCACCCTGCAGGCACCGACTTAGACGAGTCCCATTGTTTGACGCTATAGAGGACTGTGGGCACCTTGATCAAGTGGGTGGATTTGAGGTGCAAATACAACATTAATTTGTTGCCGACCCAGTTACATCCTGGCTCCGTGCAGATAAGCGGGCTATGGATGCAGGAGATCATGTGGGCATAGAGTTCGTTGAAGGAGACAAATTTCGAGCAGTTGTAGTTTAGGCAGTTGTAACCTTCTCCACCGATGATTTGGCGGTGTAGCTCCTTGGAGCATGTGGCCAGCCGGATGGCGCTTTTAGCATCCAAGATTTTGTTGACGATGTCGTCGCCGACCTTGCTAAAGTCACTACACTACCGACATTCCCTCAAACCTCTCAAAATTTTGTACAGACGATCCGCCATCGCATCGAGGAGGATTGGGGACAAGGGCGGATCTATATAGAACTGTTTGGGTTTTTTTTGGAGGAGAGGGGTGGTGGTCTGGAAGGAGAGATGCACCGGGTGAGATGGCGAGTAAAATATATGAACCGCACTGTGGATAGGATCCCAAATGCGGCTAGGCGGCATCAGCGATTGGGGATAAACTAAACAGATATGGGGAAGATGGGATGGATCTTTGAAAGATGTTTTTTCTTTTCTTGTAATAAATTAACCATGTCACCTCCTGGCGCCGTATAGTCTCTTCACATCAGTTTGACCAGACACATTATTTATTTACAGGTTCTACTATAGTATTTGCATAAGTAGGAGTAGTAGGTACGAGTATTACTCTACCTCCTTCCCGAGGAATAAGGCGTCCTCGTTTTGCATTTTTTTCTTTGACCAAGATTTACTCTAAATATATATAAAGAATGTTGGTAGAAAATTAGTATTATTGGAAAGTATTACTCTCCCTCCAACAGTACTAATATTACACAAATTAATCAAGTGTATTAGTTACTCTATTTATTAGGTCAAATTTTACATAATGTAATCAAGTATGTATCTTCTCGGCACCCTCACGCACACCTTCTAGTTGATCTCTCACTGGACCGTAGTGTGGCGCTCAGCATATGTGCCATGGTTAGGGCTGCGAGCGGGATCCCGCGAAAGTCCCGGCTCTAGTTCATTTTAAAGTTTCTATAGGAGTACTTCAAAATGAATTAGAAGCAGAACTTCCGCGGGATGCCGCTTTCAACTCTAGCCATGGTATGACGGCTCTGTGTCTATCTATGGTGTGTTCTTCAGCTATGGTGTGTTGGTGTGCATAGGAAGGAACCACTTTGGGTGTTGGGTTGGAGCGGCGGCAAAAAAGTAGTCGCGGATCAAACTTTTCGGGTTTCGTTTTTTCACTTGCTTCGTCCCAAACATCGCATGGAAGTTTATTACAATGATCAACACTCACAACACTAGAGAAGGGATATTATACTTGGTATGTATACATATATATATATACATGCTCCATCGCATTCGATGCACTTCATTAGCAAGATCTGGTAAAAGTGAGCACCACGCTTATTTCCTTTTTGTTAAGCAAGTTGTTGTTATTCTAGTACAAACGGTATGGCTCAACAAGTGGGTGGAGAAGGAGAGCCAGTCCCGACTGCTTTTCCATGCTTATTTTTAGGCCCCTTTATACTAAAACATGGGTTAGGTGTAATTTTCTCTTTTTTGAGGTCCTTAATGTAACATGTACACTTCCACTAACAATGTTAAGTTGCTAACAGAAGCATCTCGCTCCTTCTAGGCTAAACCTAGTTGAAAAAGGTGCCACCACCCCACATTTCAGACAAAGTGGACCATTCTTTATTATAACTTCCTTGTTTTAGAATTGTTGAATCTTCCTAGCTAGGTATCTTCCCCCACTTAGAGGACTTTATGCCGATTTAATGAAATTATGTCAGATATGAACTACAGGTAAGCGTGATAGGTTGCTCTTGAATTTTACAGATCTCGTTTGTTGGTACCAATTTTTTCAATATATCGAGAACCATCACGAGATTTGAAAAATGCAACTAACTTCGTGCTAAGAATATGCATGCCTTCAAATATGATAATGTTTTTAAGACACTGAAATAAAACAAATAATAAACCAAATACTTTCATGTGGCGTCCTCTTATGCGTATTGCTTGCCATAAAAAAATCAGAAATAAGTGCTTGACACTTCTTTTCAAAAGAAAAAAACGACTATGTTGCTTAACAATTTTGATACCACTATATAGTGTACGAATAACTTCGAACATCGGCAGTTGGATATAGATTGGCAAAACCCGACATTGTTGACCATTGGATCTCTTTCAGTACATTTGGTTATGTCATGTCTAGCATATAGAAGATCCCATTATTGTTGGCCTGTAGCACCATGAATATACTATACATAGAAAGTACAGAGAACATGGTTTTGAATACCACAAGCCAATTTTCCAGATATAGTGGACAATGTATTATGTACGATTCCTAAGTTTTATGAGTTGTCAAAGCTTCCGAGCTAACTCGGCCCACTCAAATGACTTTATGTCTCTTTTAACAAAATCATGTCATATTTGAACTAGAACCTCTAGAAAGTGGTAGATTTGTATCGAATTTCTACAAAAATCTTTTGGAGGTACGCATCAGGTAGTTAATATATCAGAAACAATCGAGAGTTTTGACAAATTCAACTTCCTTCTAAGAATTTGTATCTTGACAATTTTGAACCTGTTTTGAAACAATCACCTATAATAAAGAAAAACAGAAAAACAAATATTTACGCATGGCATCCTATCACGTCATGTGTACAGCCTGCCAGGAAACAGATAACCATGAGATTTGAAAACTTCTGGAAACCAGCACCGTGATATTTTCTCACCATGTATGAATATTATTAGGTTTTAACCCTGATGACCAAAAAAGGTCATGGCCATATCGACAACATAGTTAATGTACTGTTCACACATTAATTTGGTATATGGGTACATCTTGGCGTAGTAGGAAATGTTGCCCATGGGAGTCTCAACATTGGGCCTGTTTGATTCGTGGGATAGGAAAAACAAAGGAATAGGGAAAACACAGTATTATTAGAATATCATGTCCAGTTGAATCCTACAAGATTTGGAGCCTAGAGGTTTTTTTCTTAAAGATGTGTTTGATTCACAGGAAAGTAAAGGAATTGTAACATGAGGATGAGGTGGATTGTTCTTAACATTATACAGAATACATGTGCATGGCGCCTTTTTGCATGTATCACATGCCATGCAAAATGATAAACATGAGTTTTCACAACTTTTCAAAAACAAGGTTCACAAAATTGTCCTGCAATGCGTATGAATAGGTTTCGAGTCGGATGACCAAGGTCAATGCCATATCCTATGATACACATCATAGTTTACAGTAATTTCCCCATATTATGTAGATTGGTGCATCTTGGTATTATTGTAAGCAATATTTTGCCAAGGGGGTTTCCAATAAGTATTATGAAAAGAGATGATCTCAATTTTCCAGGTGACAGGATTTTTTTTGAGAAAACTGGAACATTGTGTTCCGTAAAGCAAATAGTAGTATTAGGAAAAAAGAAGGATCAAAATGGAGGGTGGAAACGAAGAGCTACTGTAGAAGAGATTATGGGGTTAGAGAAGGATGCCCGAAAGGGCTGCAGCGAAGTGGTGTTGAACGTGGTTCGATGATACAACAAAGTTATGAAAAGCAGAGATAGAAATAGAGCCGTCGTAGTACCATGGCACACGTGCGCAGTGCCACACTATGGACGGGGGAGATATTAGCTAGAGGATAGGCGTGATGCAGCAAAGGAGAGAGTAGTATACAATTTATTTTACTTGCATAGAGGAGGAGGAGCACACTATAAGGCTGTAGGAGTGAGCACCACGCTGATTTCCTTTGTTAAGAAAGTACTAGTGGACCTCATAAAAAATGAAAATTACATCCAAGTCCATGCATTTAGCACAAGGACCCTAAAACTTAGCAATGAAGTGTGTTTTTTGAGGTTTGCGCATACTAGCGTTCATCATGCTAAAGACTATCAGTAGAATCTTTCTAGATGCTAAGAATGAAAAAGAAGATCCAATGGTTAGAAATGTTTGGATTTTCCAGTCTTGATTAAACGTTCAATGTTCCGTACACTATGTAATGGTATGGTGTTGTGAGGGATAAGACAAGCTAAAGATAAGATAAGAAGTATTGTGAATGGCCGATCTAACTTTATGTCTCGTAGGAGCGAGGTGCTTGAGAGATAACACGATCGGTGGAAGTACAAGTTACAGCAAGGACCACATAAAAAATGTAAATTATTGCATCCAAGTCCATGCATCATTTAGCACAAGGACCCTGAAATTGAGAAATGAAGTGTGTGTTTTGAGGTTTGCGCATACCAGTGTTCATGAACGCGCATCAATAGAATCTTTCTATATGCTAATAATGGAAAAGAACAACTAATGATTAACAATGTTTAGATTTGCTCGTCTTAATCCAAAGGCCAATGTTCAAAGATCATATTTACACTTTGAAGTGGTATGGTATTGTAAGATATAAGATAGTACAAACATAAGATAATAAGTACTACATATGGCCGATCTAATGGTAGGTGTCGTAGGAACGACATACTTGAGAGTTAACACGGTCTATGGAAGTACAGGTTACATCAAGGACCTCGTAAAAATAAAAAAATGCATCCAAGTCCATGCATTTAGCACAAGGACCCATAAACTGAGCAACGAAGTGTGTGTTTTGAGGTTCATACTAGTGTTCATCGTGCTAAATAATTTCAGTAGAATCTTTCTAGATGCTAAGAATGGAAAAGAAGATCCAATGGTTATTAGCAATGTTTGGATTTTTCCAGTCTTGATCAACAGTCAATGTTTCGTACACTGTATAGTGATGTTATGGTATTGTAAGAGATAAGACAAGATAAAGATAAGATAAGAAGTATTACAAATGGCTAATCTAATGGTAGGTCTCGTAGGAGCGAGGTGCTTGAGAGTTAACACGGTCGGTGGAAGTACAAGTTACATCAAGAACCTCATAAAAATGATAATTGCGTCCAAGTCCATGCATTTAGCACAAGGACCCTGAAACTAAGAGCAATAAAGTGTGTGTTTTGAGGTTTGCGCATACTAGCGTTCATGATGCTAAAAACTATCAGTGGAATCTTTCTATATGCTAAGAATGGAAAAGAAGATCCAATAGTTGGCAATGTTTGGATTTGCTAGTCTTGATCCAACGGTCAATGTTCAAAGTTAATCCGTACACTATGAAGTGGTTTATTGTATTGTATTGTATTGTATTGTATTGTATTGTATTGTAAGAGATAAGACAAGATAAAGAGAAGATAAGAAGTACTACGAATGGCCTATCAAATGGTAGGTCTCGTAGGAGTGAGGTTCTTGAGAGTTAACATGGTTGGTGGAAGTACAAGTTACAGCAAGGACCTCATAAAAAATGGAAATTATTGCATCCAAGTCCATGAATCATTAAGCACAAGGAACCTGAAATTGAGAAATGAAGTGTGTGTTTTGAGGTTTGCGCATACGAGCATGCATCATCGTGAGAAAGACTATCAATATAATCTTTCTAGATGCGAAGAATGGAAAAGAAGATCTAATGGTTAGCAATGTTTGGATTTGCTTGTATTGATCCAACGACCAATGTACAAAGTTCATCTTTACACTATGTAGTGGTATGGTATTGTAAGATATAAGACAAGATAAACATAACATAATAAGTACTACGAATGGCCAATATAATGGCAGGTGTCGTAGGAACGAGGTGCTTGAAGGTTAACACGATCGGTGGAAGTACAAGTGACATCAAGGATCTCATAAAAAATGAAAATTGCATCCAAGTCCATGCATTTAGCACAAGGACCCTGAAACTGAGCAATAGAGTGTGTGTTTTCAGGTTTGCGCATACTAGCGTTCATGGTGCTAAAGACTTTCAGTATAATCTTTCTAGATGCTAAGAATGGAAAAGAAGATCCAATGATTGTTAGCAATGTTTGGATTTGCTAGTCTTGATCAAACGGTCAATGTTTCATACACTGTATAGTGATGGTATGGTATTGTAAGAGATAAGACAAGATAAAGATAAGATAGGAAGTATTATGCATGGCCGATCTAATTGTAGGTCTCGTAGGAGCGAGGTGCTTGAGAGTTAACATGGTCGGTGGAAGTACAAGTTACATCAAGGACCTCATGATAATGATAATTGCATCCAAGTCCATCCATTTACCACAATGACCCTGAAACTGAGCAATGAAGTGTCTGTTTTGTGGTTTGCGCATACTAGCGTTCATCGTGCTAAAAACTATTAGTAGAATCTTTTGATGCTAAGAATGGAAAAGAAGATCCAACAGTTGACAATGTTTAGATTTGCTAGTCTTGATCCAACGGTCAATGTTCAAAGTTAATCCGTACACTATGAAGTGGTTTATTGTATTGTATTGTATTGTATTGTATTGTAAGAGATAAGACACGATAAAGTGAAGATAAGAAGTACTGCGAATGGCCTATCAAATGGTAGGTCTCGTAGGAGAGAGGTGCTTGAGAGTTAACACGGTCAGTGGAAGTACAAGTTACATCAAGGACCTCATAAAAATGAAAATTGCATCAAAGTCCATGCATTTATTAGCACAAGGACCCTGAAAACTGAGCAATGAAGTTTGTCTTTTGAGGTTTGCACATACTAGCGTTCATCGTGCTAAAGTAGAATCTTTCTAGATGCTAAGAATGGAAAAGAAGATCCAACGGTTAGTAATGTTTGGATTTGCTAGTCTTGATCCAACGGTCAATGTTCAAAGTTAATCCATAGACTATGAAGTGGTATGGTATTGTAAAAGATAAGACAAGATAAATATAAGATAAGATAAGATAAGATAAGAAGTACTGCGAATGGCTGATCAAATGGTAGGTCTCGTAGGAGCGAGGTGTTTGAGAGCTAACACGATCGATGGAAGTACAAGTTACATGAATCCAAGTCCATGCACTTAGCACAAGGACCCTGAAACTGATCAATGAATTAAGTGTGTGTTTTGAGGTTTGCGCATAGCGTTCATGGTGCTAAAGACTATCAGTAGAATCTTTCTAGATGCTAAGAATGGAAAAGAAGATCCAAAGGTTAGCAATGTTTGGATTTGCCAATCTTGATCAAATGGTCAATGTTTCGTACAATATACAGTGGTATGTTATTGTAAGAGATAAGACAAGATAAAGATAAGATAAGAAGTACATTACTGCGAATGGAAGATCTTTTGAATAACCTTTGCTCCTGATGTTTGGGAAGAAGTGAAAATTTTAAAATAGGAAAACTTTGAATTTTTGTGCCGCAAAGGACCAAAGTGGTTTCCTTCCTATGTACTCCTCGGACCTACTCCACACCAACGCGCGATTGCCAAACACGCCAGAGACAAAGATCTAGCATACCAAGGCACACGTGCGTAGCGCCACGCTGTGGACGAGGGAGAGATGAGTCGGGCCGGTGCGCAAAGAGAAAGGGGAGGAGAGATGGAGGATAGCGAAGGATCGAGAAAACACACGATTTGTTTTGCGTGCATAGGTCCTGAAATTTACTACTATTAGAGTGTACATTGTAAGGCCACAGGAGTACCTCGTGTCAGAAACCCATCATAACTTTGCTCTAACATGGAACCGCCTTCAACTTCTCTTCACTGCTGCCCTCTTCCCCTACCAACGTTTTATTCTCTCAGCATGTACAACGCGTGGACAGAGGTGACCATATGTCTAAGCAAAGAAATATACTACTCCCGCATTGTGTAAAAAAGCACACCTTAATAAGTCCTAATATGTGGCATCCGCTAAGGTTCACCTTATACATAGTGGAAAAAATAAAGTTATCTTTAAGCCTAAGGTGCACCTCAAGCTTTCGGGATGCCCATAGAGAACAGAAATATTATTTCCCCTCTCTCCCTATTTCATGTGATCGTTTTCAAAAGGGGTTCAAAAGTTTCAAGATGCAATTTTTTTGTGGAAGATGCAAAATCTTAGCTAGAGGTCGAACCAGTCATCAAAGCTCTTCTTTGTTTCTAGTATATTAATTGACTGCTCGATGGGTACCTCCAAAATATTTTTTCATAAAACTTTCAAAGCAACCTACAATTTATTACTTGTAGTTCAAATTTGACCTTATTTCGATACATCGACATGAAGTCTATCGTCGGATTGATGACAAGTACGCCATGAGGGGGTCCTCGAGGCGTGCGGAAGAGAGGGGTGTGAGACGTACGGTGTTCCGGGACGGTGATCACACAAGTTTACCCAGGTTCGAATCCGCCGGCTTTGGACGGATCCTACTCCTACTAGCAATCCAATAATACGGCAGAGCCGGAATAGGGGTTACAAGGGGTTCGCCTATGCGAGTTGAGATTGTAGACTATTGTGTTGCCCTAAAGGCTCTCCCTACGACGACCTATATAGATATCTGGCCTAGGTTTTACAGGAGAGATCTATCCGGCTACGACTAAGAGTCAGTTACAGAGTACAACTTGAACTACAAGTAACACGATGGGCCTATGTCGGTAAGTCTTCTAGGCCTTCCCGTAGCCGGATTGGACTCCGTCTCTTCTCCTCGACTGGGCCGCCCGTGAAGAAAAGGTCTAACCCGAAGTGGGCCACCCTGGTCAGTGAGGATACCTGGAAAGTATATCCCCAATAGCATCCCCTAGAAGTCTCCAAGATCCAAAGTCGGATTCATCATCGTCTAGCTTGATCTTCGGCTTGTAGAATCTTGAAGGGTTCCTGAAACTTCAAAACAAAAGATACGATCCGAGTCTCAAAAATAAGTCGGACCTATCAGTACGTTACTCGGATTTCCAGCTGGATATTCAAACTAAGCCGGAACATGGTCTCTGATGTCATCTGACACTAGTCATGGTCAAGTCACGCCACTGACAGACATTTCCTGTCAGCACGACTGTTGGTGGATCCACCGTTTGTAGAACCGAGGCGCCGTTTTAATGCACACGTGGAGATCGAGGCGGCGTAATCATCGCGTGGAGACTTCCCAGTTCTTTCCATGCCGCGTGGCATGTGTACTGTCTCATTTGCACGAATCTTGGCGCAGTTCAGCGGTTATAAGGGGTGAGGATTCCTTTTCCTCATCTTCTTCACCTATTCCTGCGTCATTTTCCTTCTCCTCCACTTCTCCCACGCACACAAAGCTCACCTTGCCCCCAGAAATTCCCAGCGCCACCCAACCAAGGTCACCGGCGCACCAGGAAAATGGCTTCCACGTCAACTTCCGGCGCAGCAGCGACGGCAGCGACGGCAGAGGCGGCGGAAAAGGAGAGCAATCACGGGGTCTGAATCCCGTGCGTTCTCGACAACGAGAATCTACATGGCATAGAAGAAGAAGGGCTCCTCCATGCCGGCAATTGGCGGAGAGGCTTCGGCGAGGCCGTCTCCAACCCTCGCAACGGCGAGCGAGTGCACTTCGGCACCCATCTCGACAGATGTTTCTCCTTTCCTCCCTCAGATTTCTTTTCTGAGGTGATAGATCATTACGGCTTTCAACATCACCATCTCCCCCCGAATTCCATCTTAGAGATGAGCGCCTATGCGGCTTTGTGTGAGGGGTATATCGGCATTAGGCCGAGTCTCACTCTCTTTCGGTTCTATTTCCATGTCCAGAGAAACTCCATCACCACCGGTAATCCTTACATTACCGGTACAATTAGTCTTTCAGTTAGGCGTGAGCGTGTTTATCCTCGGATTTTAGCTAGTGAGTCAGTCAAACAGTGGCCGGCTACCTTTTTCTATCATAGGGATATTCCCGCTCCCGGCAAAGCTACTGCTTTGCCGGCTTTCGCTGATGGAGCCGCCACGCCTCAAGTATCTTTGGACGAGGCCGCTCTGGCTCTCAGTGATGATCTGCTTCTCGCCAAGAGGCAGATTGAATATCTGATGAAGCACAAGGGCCTGAGAGGGTCCGACTTAGTCTAGTCCTGGGTGGCACGCCGAATCCAGCCTCTCCAGCACCACGGCGACCGACTGATGCATTCTATCACGGTGTCAAAAAATGACTCCCTCCGCATTAGCTCCAAGGCCTTAAAGCGACAAGATTATATAAGCCAGATCAAATGGCTGATAAAGGATCGGATCGAGAGAAAGATTCCGGATTTGTCCTTGGACATGCATACAACGGAAGACCCTGTAGTCCCGGTAAGCTTTAGCAGTAAACCCTTTTCATGTGTTTCACCTTTAAGTTATTTTATCAACACTGAGATATTATCTTCTTTTCAGCTTGCCGACCTCCTCGAGTCGGAATTAGCTCCTATCGAGGGATATCCTCCCGAGTTTTCTCAGGAGGAGGAACTGGTCCCACTACCGGATGTTGTGCCCAGGAAGCGTAAAGCTCCGACAGTGGCCATTGGCACAAAGGAAGTGCCAGTTGTGAAGAGGTAACTTTCCACACAACTTCCGCCTTTGTACTTTACTCATGATTTTTTCCAAGATATAATGTTCTTCATTCTATTACATTCTCAGAGCTAAGCAGCTCATCAAGGGCAAGGGGAAGGGAACTATCTCGAAGCCCCTGCGTCAGACGAAGTTAAACTTGGCTTCTCCTGCCGTGGCTCCTCTGACTCCTGCCCCTCAACCCTTTGCAGCTCCATAGATCACTCCATCTCTGATCGTTGTAGAAGATCCGGCTCCCTCAACAGGGCCAGCGATCCTTGAGTCGCAAACTGACGTCACCATGGGTGACTCAGGTTTTGATAAGGGTGAACCCTCTTCGGGTAATGATCCCTCGGCAGAAACCTTCGCCGAAAATCTCCTAAACAATCCAGGACTTGCCAAATTTGGCTTATCTCGGAAATCTGCGGAGGAAATCCAGCGGCTGGCCTGGCAATGCCTAGAAAGCCGAAATCTTTCTGCCGAAGAAGAAGCACAAGAAGAGGAAGACATCAAGTACTCCCAACTTCTCGAACAAGTCCGTCTTTGCGACGAGGGGTTGAGAGCTGGTGTGTGTCCACCACCTCCGGTTATTCCACTCAGCTTCGCCGAGAAGGTTACTACTGAGGTGAACATGTGCCTGAGCAGGCTCACACATGAACATCATGTAAGTCAGAATTCCAACTCACGTTTTCCTCTATTGTTCTTTATATCATATCCTCTAGCCCACAAGCATGAAGTTGGATAGACAATCCGGGTTTATGCTTCCTTAGGATGCCAAAGAATGAACTAGTGTAGCCCCCAAGGCTCGTGCTGATATTAGCTACAATATTAGCCTGAGTCTTTAGTAGACTTCTAACTCTGGGTATTCTGACTTACAGAAAGTTAATTCATATAACTAGGAATTGTGGAAGAATATCAGCAACAAGCGGAGAGAGATCAAAGCTCTCCAACTTGAAAATGCCGAGCTAAAAGTTTCCAAGGATGAGGCCGAAGGTAAACTTTCCGAGACTCAAACCTTGTCTTGTGTTTTCATAGACGAATATTTTTGTTGAACTCTTGTTCTTTTTACTTACAGCACTGATAAAGCAGTGCTGTGCTATGATTGAAGAGGCCGAGAATCTGACGACTTTGGTGGTGGAAAACAAGGATCTCCGCCGAGAGCTAGACTAGCTCAAGGCGGATCATGAGAAGAGCATAGCTCAAGTTCTCGAATCCTCCTCCATGGCCACCATGGAGCGTGATCGCAAGATTGCAATCCACGAGCAGAAAAACTCGGATCTCAAAGACGAGTTATTCAGAGAGAAGGATCTTTCCGAGGAGCTCTGAGCTGAACTCCGGAGTCTTCGTGAGGAGAAAACCAAAGTTGATGATGTCATCTTTGGTATGTTTCCATCTTTCTGACTTATCTACGTTCTTCGACTCTTTAGATGTTGGATTTATTTAACCGTTTTGCATTATATGCATAAGCCGAGCTAAAAGTTTCCAAGGATGAGGCCGAAGGTAAACTTTCCGAGACTCAAACCTTGTCTTGTGTTTTCATAGACGAATATTTTTGTTGAACTCTTGTTCTTTTTACTTACAACACTGATAAAGCAGTCCTGTGCTATGATTGAAGAGGCCGAGAATCTGAAGACTTTGGTGGTGGAAAACAAGGATCTCCGCCGAGAGCTAGACTAGCTCAAGGCGGATCATGAGAAGAGCATAGTTCAAGTTCTCGAATCCTCCTCCATGGCCACCATGGAGCGTGATCGCAAGATTGCAATCCACGAGCAGAAAAACTCGGATCTCAAAGACGAGTTATTCAGAGAGAAGGATCTTTCCGAGGAGCTCCGAGCTGAACTCCGGAGTCTTCGTGAGGAGAAAACCAAAGTTGATGATGTCATCTTTGGTATGTTTCCATCTTTCTGACTTATCTACGTTCTTCGACTCTTTAGATGTCGGATTTATTTAACCGTTTTGTGTTATATGCATAGGTCCTCTAAACTTGACAGACTCCACCTCTGCCGAGCCTCGCACCCACCGGCTTACCCAAGACGGTGATTGGCTTCACGACTTGTGCCAATCCATCGAGGATATTGGCGAAGCTCTCAAGGTTCAGGACATGCATAACATGTCTGACTTTCAGGTGTGGGACAAGGCAAAGGGGATGCCGCAGCTTGTCCAGGACTGGAATATGTCCTATGCGTGATCCGCAGCACAGAACGCTCTCACAATGGTCATGAGCCACCATGGAAGCATGGAAATCTGGCAAGTGACCAGAGGGTACTCTACTGTGGACGACAACGGCCAGTAGCAAGACATCAAAGCCATCACAGACTCCTGCGCCGGATATGGGTGCCACGTAGCTGACTTGACCAGCTACGACACTCCCTTCTTCAACCGCGTGGACACTCCGCCTCCGCCTCCTGAAGAAGCAGCCGAAGTTTCCGACGATGAACAAACCATATCGGATTTGGACATCTCGGATCGTTATCAAGGTGCGGCTGATGTGTCCAGTGAGCCGGCAGCTCCTACCTCTCCTCCTGCATCATAAGTCATCAGAAAGAAACAAAGTGTTATTCTGAAAACATTATGGATCTGTAAATATGTAGTATGATACTTTTGGTAGTGCTAAGTTTTTATATATTCAGCACTTTTGGCTTTGATTTTTGTGTGCATGAAATGTTTACATAAGCACTTATACTTTTTTGTCTACACTTATCGTTTATCTGGCTTTCCGTCTCGTCCCTTTCGTGAGTCGGCTAAACTTTCAGCATGGAAACTTTGCTGAGCAACGGAGCTCAATTACTAAACCAGTTTAAACTCAGAAACAAAGCCGGCTTCCCGTACGAACAATTCACTACTCGGAAAATACCCGCGTCCAGCAATCAGAAAAATAACCAAAGTATAGACTAGGAAATTTAGAGTTATACACGAAGGTAGCATTTTTTAGAATCGGAAATCTAAACCAGAACAAACATGAGTATAAAGTACTTTCAAGTATTCTTGGAATTTCGACTGTGACATGATCATTCGGAAATAAGATGGTAAAAACTTCTCAGAAAAAAATGAGGCAACCAAAACTTTTATTTCTCACAGAACATGTACACATATATGATTACAAAGAAGGATAAACTAAGAATAAAAGGGATGTAGCTGAGCAATATTCCATGGTCTGTCTAACTCATCTGGATTTGTACTGCCTTCGGCTCTCTTTCTCTTCTTAGTCGCAGGTCTTTCTTTGACTAGCCGCATATCAGTTAGGTAGTATGAACCATTGTGCAATACTCGACTAACCAAGAAGGGCCCTTCCCATACTGGGGAAAGTTTGTGCTTTCTTTGTTGCACAAGCCAGAGAACCAAATTGCCTTTATTGAAAGATCTGTTTCTGACTCTCTGGCTATGATACTTGCGTAACTTCTGCTGATAGGATGTTTATCTCATTTCTGCAACGATGCAAACTTCTTCGACTAAGTCGAGATCATTTTGTCGAGAAATCTCGGCATCCTCTTTGATATACGTGGCCACTATAGGAGAAGTATGAATCAAATAACTAGGAAGAACTGCTTCTGCGCCATAGACCAAGAAGAAAGGTGTGTATCCGGTTGACCTGTTCGGAGTTGTTCGTAAACTCCATATTACAGAAGGTAATTCTTCTGCCCAAGCCCCCGCAGCACGTCGTAGTGGTGCTTCGAGACCCGGTTTAGGCCTTGTAGGATTAAACAATTTGCTCTTTCGACTTGTCCATTAGCCTATGGATGTGCAACTAACACAACGTCAAGCCGAATATTTTGTTCGTTGCAGAATTTGGCAAGTTCTCCCATAGAGAAATTACTCCATTGTCCGTGATAATACTATGTGGCTAACCATACCGGATTATAACATCCTCGACAAATCTTTTGGCTGTTTCTCCATCACAACTAGTGACGGGTCTAGCCTCAATCCATTTGGTGAATTTATCCACCATCACTAAGAGGTGAGTAAATCCACTTGGAGCCCGTTTAAACGGTCCTACCATGTCAAGCCCCCAGACCGCGAAAGGCCATGTTATAGGTATTGTTTGCAGCTGATCAGCCGGAACGTGAGCTTGTTTGGCATACTTTTGGCAGCCCTTGCACGTCTTGACCAGCCGTTCGGCATCTGCCTTGGCTGTAAGCTAGAAAAAACCATGTCAGGAAGCTTTTTCCACTAAAGATTTGGCTGCAGCGTGGTGACCACACTCACCTTTGTGGATTTCTCTTAAGATTTCCACTCCTTCTTCCGGAGATACACAGCGCTGAAAGACCCCAGATACACTCCGCTTATAGAGCTCACCACTAACTATAGTATAAGCTTTTGCTCGTCAGATGATCTGTCGGCTCAGAACTTCGTCTTTGGATAATTTGCCATCTACCAAATAGTCAAGGTAGGGTTGAGTCCAGCTGGGAATTACAGCCAGAACTGCTATCAAAGGTGAGTCTGATTTGGTTGGATATTCCTCGTCCACTCCCTTTATTGAGGGAACGTTGAGGTGCTCTAAAAATGCGCCATTCGGAACCTCTTTCCGTGCAGAGCCTATCCGAGATAATGCATCTGCTTCCTCATTTTCTGCTCGAGGGATGTGTTGAACCTCAAACCCTTCGAACGATTTAGATAGATCATCCACGACAGCTTTATATGCTGCCATCTGTTTATTTGCATTACAAATATCCGACACTTGCTGACCAACAAGATCTGAATCTCCGTAACACATCAAACATCGGATGCCGATATCCTTAGCAATCTGGATTCCATGCAGCAGTGCTTCATACTCGGCAATGTTATTTGTCGCTGTGAAGTGGATCTGCAACACGTATAAAAGTTTATCTCCTTGGGGTGATTTGAGCACCACGCCAACCCTCGAGCCCCCGCAAGACTTAGACCCATCAAAATATAAGGTCCAATATTCCAACTCTGGGAGGGTCATATTCTCCTTTGCCTCTGTCCAATCAGCAACAAAGTCGGCAAGGATTTGGGATTTGATTGCTGTCCAAGGTTTATACTTAATATCAAAGGCTGAAAGCTCTATGCCCCATTTGGCGACGCGTCCTGTGGCGTGACTATTGCTGATTATATCTCTCATGGGAGCTAGGCTCACCACGGTAATTGGATGTTCCTGAAAATAATGTCGTAGCTTACGAGATGCTAAGAACACACCATAAGCTAGCTTTTGATAGTGCGGATACCGCTGTTTCGATTCTATGAAGACCTTGCTAAGAAAGTAAGTCGGACGCTACACCAAGTGTTCCTGATTTTCCTCTAGTCTCTACACTACCATGACGATACTGACAACTTTGTTTGTCGCAGCAAGATAGAGCAACATCCGTTCCTGTGGTTCCGTTGAAGCAAGGATAGGAGCAGATGAGAGTACTGTTTTCAGGTCTTACAGTGCAGCTTCAGCTTCGTCGGTCCATAAAAAATCCTTGGTATTTTTCAGGAGTTTGTATAGTGGTGCGGCTCTTTCACCGAGCCGGCTTACAAACCGACTGACTACAGCAATGCAACCAGTTTTTCTTTGTACGTCCTTCAGGTGAGTTGGCCTGGAAATATTGAGTATAGCCTTGATTTTGTCCCGGTTTACCTCTATGCCTCTTTGAGACACGATAAAACCTAACAATTTTCTGGCTGGGATTCCAAAGAAGCATTTCTTCGGGTTAAGTATTATGTTGTATTTTCGTAGGTTGGCGAATGTTTCCTCCAAGTCAGAAATCAATGTTTCCTTCTTTTTGGACATTACAGCAATATCATCCACATATGCATGTACATTGCGTCCGATTTGATCGTGGAGGCAACGCTGCAGTGTGTGCTGGTACGTAGCTCCTGCATTCTTCATCCCAAAGGGCATCGTAACAAAACATAAGGTTCCGAAGGGGGTTATGAACGAATTTTTGACTTTGTCAGATTCCTTCATCCGGATTTGGTGAAACCGGAATATGCATCGAGAAAACAGAGGAGTTCCGAGCCTACCGTAGAATCGATAACTTGATCCGTCCTAGGCAGAGCGAACGGATCTTTGGGGCAAGCCATGTTCAAGGCAATATAATCAACATGCATCCTTAAATCAGTGGTTTCCTTTTTAGGGACCATTACAGGATTGGCTGACCACTCAGTGTGGATGAACTCTTCTATGAATCCGGCTAACTCGAGCCGTGCTAGTTCCTTAGCTATTGCCTTACGCTTTTCATCGCCTAGAGGTCGTAAGGACTGTTTGACGCGTTTAGCATTCGGGTTTACATTTAAAGAGTGCTCGGCAAGTTCCCTAGGTACTCCGGTCATGTCAGATGGCTACCATGCGAAGATATCTTGATTTGCTTGGAGGAACTTGACGAGCGCGCTTTCCTATGCGCTATCTAGGCCTACGCCTATCTGGGTCAACTTGGAGGGGTCATCATCCTTCAATGACGTCTTCTTCGTCTCTTTTGATGCCTTGAACTCTGGATTCGGCTTTGTCACCTCCTTCTTTGTTACGGGCGTCTCGGACGGATCTATGCTCTTCTTGATCTCCCGGTACTCCTGGGCATGCAGCACGGCTTCAACAAAGGCGGAATTTCCATCCTCGCACTCTCGCGCTTTCTTCGGGTCTCCCCTGATGGTGATCACGCCGATGTGACATGGAATTTTCATCATATTGTAAATGTAACACGGACGAGCCATAAAAGCCCAGTAAGCCAGACGTCCGAATATAGCGTGGTACGTGCTCTTGAACGGGACCACTTCGAAAGAAAGCACTTCCGTCCGATAGTTCTTTGGAGTTCCAAAGTTAACATCCAAAGTGATTTCTCCCATGGAATTTGCTTATCTTCCTGGGACAACCCCGTGAAAGATCACAGAGCTGTGGTTCAGCTAGGTCTCTGAGATCTTCATCCGGCGTAGCGTTTCGACATACAGAATATTGATGCTGCTGCCGCCGTCCATGAGAGTCTTGGAGAAACCATAACCATCAATAAGTGGATTAACGATTAAGGCGTATTTTCCTCGCCTGTGTAACTTAGGCAGATGATCAGGATGGTTAAATGTGATTGCCACTTCCGACTAGTCCAAGAATTGAGGGACAACCGGAACTGTTGCATTGAGCTCATGTAGAACTGCTTTCTTGACCTTTGCTGGTTGAGATCCGAGGAAGGTGACGTACGTGTCTTTCTTGGTCGGAAATTTTTTCTTCCCTTCCGGCTTGGGATTTGAAGCATCAGCTTCCTCCATGTCGGAATCTTCCTTGGTCTCTTTATCCTTTTCGGGATTCTTATTTCCCTTCTTCCGCTTAGCTCAGTAGCCAGCGATATCATCTCTCTTAATGTCGTCAATAAAACGACACTCGGTGTTTGTGTGGGAAGAGCCCCCATTGGCGTCTAGGTGATGCACACATGGGTTATTGGCAATGTCGGCCCAAGAGTAGGTTTTGCCAGGTTGCTGGTCTCCTCTACCTTGAACTCTCGATGTCCCACGGCCGCGTCCGCGGCCACCGCCACGTCCTCCTCGTCCTCCAGACCCAAAAGTAGCAGTGACCACTGCCGTTTCCGCGTTGGGCTTTTCCTCCGGGGTGTTCTTGCGCTTCTGAGCTTGCTGCTTTGGTTGTTTTGCCGACTGTGGTACAGCTAGGGCATTCAGTAATCCCTCTGCATCATCGTCCGCATCTGCATACTTGCTCACTATTTCTATCATCTCTCCGAAATCAGTGACTTTGTCACACTTCAAGTGATGACGTAGTAAACCAATTGGGAGACCTGCAATGAAAGCTTCAATCGTAGTTTGGTCATTTACTCCTTCACAGGAGTTCTTGGTATCGATCCATCGTACGAGATAATCCCAGCAAGTTTCTTCGGCTTTCTGGGTGCAACGCTGTAGGTATCCTACCGTACAGGGCCTACGGTATGTGCCTTCGAAATTCCGAAAGAACACGCTTTCTATTTCATACCAGTTGTGGATGGTGTTCTCCGGAAGTTCATTGAGCCATGATCGTTCCGTCTTCCGCAACATAAGTGGGATATACCGGGTTGCGACCAGGCTGTTTCCGCCTTTGGCGATACAGCAAGCTTGGAAGAAATCCTGAAGCCAGGTATCTGGCCGAGCTATGTCGTCGTAGGCTTGAATATGTCTTGAGATAGCAAATCCTTCCGGGAATTTTGTAGGTCTTATGCGTGGTCCGAAGCACTTTGGGCCCATGTATATATCATCATCTTCGTAGCGTCACGCCTCTATATTGGAGTTGATCCTGTGCCTTGCGTCATTTGGGGATAAAGATCGTCCTGAGTGACGGCTATGGCTGCAGTGCCTTGGAGCCGGACTTCGTCTTCTGCCACCGCCTCCTCCACCACGACGCCCTCCTTGGCCTCCTTGGGAGCCGTTGTGATGGCTAATTGGTGGAGAGGGTGGAGCAGCTGGGTTATTTCTGGTTGATCGTCGGCCTCCGTCCGGAGCGTCATTATTCTGGTTCTAGGGAGGGTCTTCATTGTGAAGAGCCCCCTGCCGGCTTGTCTCGGCACGGTGTCCGTCGTTTCCTCGCCCGTCAGCCGGACAGCTTGTGTGTCTAGGAGGTGGCATTCTTTGCCAGTCTTCCTCCCGACGTTTCTCTTTATCTTCTTCCCTGCGATCTTTTTGACTCTCGCCGAGGAGGATTCCTCGGATTCAGTGCAGCGATTGCCTCTTGCTCCGCAACCGGGTTAACATTACGCCAGTCACGTGCAGGTTTGTGGTGCTATCCTGAAGATCCGGTTCTTGAGTAGTTGTATTCTCGATGGTCGGAACGATGATGTTTCTCTGGAACACGTTGGGGTCTTACGTCAGCCTAGGCCGGATCCGTGCGACATTGGTCAAAATGGGAGACCAACTTTTGGCTTCCATACATGGCGACCTTTTGCTGCTCCAGGCCCTTGTTGAGCAGCTTAATGCCCAATCGGATCTATTCTGGGCCTAGATTAGCCGATAGGATTTCTCGAGCTGCAATGGTGTTCTATAGTGGTGTCAGATACACCCAATCCCCGTTGTTGTCGCGCTTATGCATCCCATGTTCTCCTCCAAAGAGGACTTTGTGAATCTGCGGGAACTGGTCGTCATGAGTATGATGTTTCCTGGTCTTCTGATGTTGCCTGGAGTTGTACTTCTCCGTAGTTGCCATGCATTTCTTTTCTTCCTCGAGATTTTTGGCTTCACCGAGGAGTACTTGGCGACGCGCTTCTAGGGCCTGGGCCCTTTCGTCCAGATCTTCAGCGGTGAGTTCTGTAGCTGTAGGAATAGGTGTGGTTAATGCAACATCGATGAGTTTACACGCACCTTCAGTGATCACGTGTCCATCCACCGACTCTTCTTTGGGCTCGTCTGGGATAAGTGCTCCATCAGAGTCTTCCTCGTATCCCTCGGCAATCACCTCCTCTACCAGAGGGTCTTTTGCCGGGGTCTTTTTCTTCTTGTTCTTCTTCTTTGCCTTCTTGGCTGCGCCGGTAGCAAAGACGGCTTTGGGCCCGTTTCCCGGAGTCAAACTTTGATCGGTACTTTTGGCCATTTGGTTCTCGAGATCATCTCCGAGATCCATGTTGTCCTGTGCTTTGGGAGAGCTTTCTCTGGATCCTTCGTCCATGTCTTCTCCTTTTGCAGCAGCTGTGGAGTTAACCTCCTCTTCATATTCCATGGAGAACTTCCAGAAATCTGCCGACATCATCGATTCATCCGAGGATGCCGGTAATTAGACGCTTGTTCCGATAGCCTCCAACACGGAGTTGGTGTTATCTCCAGCATCGGCGGAGCCAGATCCGGAGCCCACATATCCGACAAAGTGTGACGCACCCCTCCTAAGATAACTGTGGTCTTCATAGCAGGCTTCGTCAAACGTTTGATGGTCTCGAGGATTTCGTATACGCCTGAGTTTTGCATCATCATGCGTCTTAGTGTGTATCTCAGGAAAGGCCTGTCCGTCCCAGCGTCATCAGAGCCGGAACCATCGTTGCTGCTATGCTCCTCCTAGATTTTGACTTCAGCGGGTGGGTCGATCTGGGATTCGGTCTCTCCAGGGAGATCCACTCCAGATTCAACTTGGACCGCCAGGTCTGCTTCAGGCTCGGATTTCTCCAATATCTTCGCAACTAGTGCGGGCTAGGTGAGATTAGGGTTTTTTGAGATCCGGAACTTTGCCGCCTCCGCGGACAAAGGGGACCCATAAATTTCTTCTGCCTCTATCATCACCGCTGGGGTGGGTGGGGAAGTTTCAGTGAAACCGATGTAAACATCGATCTCACCAAAAGATATGATGGTGTAGGTGGTTATGGCTTCCCTAGCCGGAATCCAAGTTGAAGGGAATATGCCCGAGAGACAATAATAAAGTGGTTATTATCTTATTCCATGTTTATGATAAATGTTTATTTTACATGCTAGAATTGTATTGATCGGAAACATCAGTACATGTGTGTTTAATAAACAAAAAGGGTTCCTAGTTATGCCTCTCTTATAGACTAGCTTGTTGATTAACAAGATGATCAAGGTTTCTTGATCATGGACATTGGATGTTGTTAATAATAAGGTCACACCATTGGTGGAATGATGTGATGAACATTCATCCGAAGTATAGCATTACGATCAAAGTCATTATGTTTATATTGCTATAACATCATACGAAGTAATCTTTATCCTTAGACCATGAGATAATGTTAATTGCTAACACCGGAAGAGTATCCTGATAACATCAAACGTCACACCGTAACAGGGTGACTATAAAGATGGGTTCAGTGCTACGAAGGTTATGTTGAGGCTCATGGATCAAGAGTGGAATTTGTCAATCCCGATGACGGATAGATATACTCTGGGCCCTCTCGGTGATATCACATTGAAATAGCTTGCAAGCAAGTGATGTGATCACTAGAATGTTATATCACAGGAACGAGAAAAGAGTGCATGTCGGTAAGGAGATCAAACTAGGTATGGAGATACCGATGATCGAATCTCGGACATGTAATATATCGCGGGACAAAGGGATTTAATTACTAGCGTTAAAGGTTCTCACGATCACAAAAGTCATCGTTGAATGTGTAGGAGTCAGTATGGATCTCCAGGTCCCACTTCTGATTATTAATCGGAGAGGGGTCTCGATCATGTCTGCATTATTCGCGAACCATAGGGTGACACACTTAAGGGATACCGACACCATTTGGAGCAAATATGTTTTAGATAAATATTTAAGAAAGCGCTGAAATTGGTTCTACATGTAATATTGAAATGTTGCAGGGGGTTTTATGTGAATGTTTGTTAATTAAAGTAATTAACAAAATTCTGAATAAAAATAATAAAAGAGTTTTATTAAATGAGAGAACATTAAATTTGGAGAAATTTAATGCATTTAAAGTGGAGATTTTAAAAGAGAATGTGAAGGGGCAAATTTATGTGGAGGGAGTTACCACCACATGAATGGAGGAGGTGAAGAGTCACCTCCTCGATGCGCCGGCCATGAAGGAGGGGCACCCCCCTCCTCCTATAAAAGGCCACCCCCTCCTCACTTCTCACACACACCTCCTTGTGAAGGATCTCTCTCCCCCTCTAGTATTATTCCCCCATGGTCTCAGATTAGCGAGATACATGTTCCCAGTGGCTTTATCTGGAAAGGAGTTGCTGCGTCTGCTGCTTTGCTGGAGCGAGGGATGGAGGTTGTCGGTGTACCGGACGTGTGTGCGATCACGGATGCACCGCTGCTTTGCGGTGCTGGACTTGGTGGTGCCGGAGCTGGATCTGATGGACGTGCTGGAGCTGGACCTGCTGGACTTCCTCACGATCTTGAGATCGGCAAGTGTACGACTACATCAACCACGAGTTCCTACTCGTTAACAAAGCTCGTTGTCTACGAGGGTAAGTTCTCGTTGGATGTATGTCCACCCGTTGCTTTGTACCTAATAGATAGATCTTGGCGTGTAGTTCACACCATAGGAATTTTTTTGTTTTCTATGTTGCGGACCCAACAGTGGTATCAGAGCCAGGTCTATGCGTAGGTGCTTTGCACGGGTAGTACACATATGTTGATATGTGGGCGATGATGATCATGTTATTGCATCTTCTATGTATTTTGGATATTGGTGGCATAGCGGGATGAAGCGGCCCGGACCAACCTTACATGTCATCGTAAATGAGACCGGTTCCACGACTGACATGCAACTAGTTTTGCATAAGTGGCTGGCGGGTGTCTGTCTCTCCTACTATAGTCAATATCTGATTTACAACAAGTTGCTAATAATTTGGTTATCCTCGTTGTTGTTCATGTTCGTATGTAAGAACGGTTCTATCTCCGAAAGCCCTAAGCCACGTAAAACTTGCAATTGATAAATTAGAGGCATCTAGTTTAGATCGTTGCTGGGCTAGTGTCTTGATATGGTATTGTTATAAGTAGATGTATGACAGATACTCTTACAACACATTCAACGTGTAAGTTCCATAGACCTTGGCCTTACACACAAAGGAATGATAGAGATCATACCACGATGCAAATGATAGAGATCAAATGCATGGACCATATCATCTCACTTTACACATTAGATGTTAGCATCTTATACTGCTAGTTTGGCGCTTTCTCTAGCATTGTAAGATGATCCCTCATTTAAATATCAAGATAAAATGTGTTATTCCTTAAGTATGCACCGTTTTATGGATCGTGTTTCGAGACATCACGTGATGATCGGGTGTACTCGAATCTACGCTTTCATACAAATGGGTGTAAGACAGTTTTACACACGCAAGTACTAAGGTTCTTACTTGGCGAGCCTAGCATGTACAGACATGGCCTTGGAACACGGACCGAAAGGTTAAGCATGAGTCATATAGTTGATATGATGCCCATATAGATGCTCGCCTTTGAAGCTACATCAACTCACGTGATGATCGGACTTGGTGTAGTGGATTTGGTTCATGTAATCACCAAAAAGACACGAGGGATGTCGTTTTTGAGTGGGAGTTCATTTCTAATTTGGATTAGTCGAACCAAATTTGTCATAAATTAAATCAAAGTGAAATTGCATAGTTTGTTGTAGTCATTGGCATTCGTTTTCTACCTTAGGCTTAGTTTTTATTTGAGATAATAGAACTATAGAATTCTGGATATTTACTTTACAAACTGGTATCGTATTTTTTTGAATGCCAATTTAAAGTTATAAAGTCCTATTACAAACTTTCAGCAAACTCTATTTACTCCATGAAGTTTAATAAGTAGTATTAAATCAAGAGTAAGAATTCCAGTGTTAGTATCTAAAGTATCATGTTTGCATCCATGATTATTGATATTCAAAAAGTTGTTTTAATATCAAGATTATATTGGAGCTGAAAATTGTTTCAGAAACCATCATGTGTGAAAGATATTGTGATATCTGAAACAATGTTTTTGGTTGCATTATGATAGAGTATAATTTAGCGAAATACATGTTCTTATATTGTATGAGAATTTGTGAAGGATGGAGATGCTAGGCATCCGAATCTACCAAAAAGGTTTTGGGAACTGATATTATACTCGTGATTCTTCCTTATAGGCTATAGTAGCTTGATCATGAAAGTTGTCATGATAATGATGAATAGAAGATGTAAGTAAAATGTTTACTACACTAATAGATTACTGAAGAATGGATTTTTGAAAGAACACCAAACATTTGATGATGGTGATCCACTTCAAAGTGCAAGTCCAAAGGTATTAGTATTTGACTATATACGCTTTGTACCATGTGTCATGTTGATGACACCACTATTGATGTTGATATATTCTTTTAAAAGAAAAGGAATTGCTGAAAGGGAATCTATAAAATATTTGGCAGAAAATAAAAGGTTGGAGATGTCCAACTTAGGTATATAGAAGATATACATGTTATGGCTATATTCCTTGCTTGTTAAACAATGTGGTTCTTAGGTATTGGATACCGAATTGGTTGGTATGAAGTGTCATACAGGACAACGCAATTCATGAACTACAATGGCCTAAGTAACTACCAAGAGAATGAGTGATGATGTTCATCGAAAACAAATAAAGTGTTATTGTGTTTTTCGTTGTCATCAAACCAAGCCTTCAAGATTTGTTTAAATAATTGTTATTTTGTTCCGGTATTACGAGAAAAATGGTTGTTCAAATAAATTACCATATTCCATAAAGGATGGATGAACTTTTACAAGTATAGTGGGAGAAATCACATCCATAAACATTATTGCTAAAATGTCGCAAGACAAATGATTAAAAGATCACTTATGTAGTGACATCGCTGTTTTAAATTATATTGGAAATAAAACATGAAGAAACTCCATGTTGATGGATTTTTGGAGTCTTTTGATTTTGATCAATTGACGCATGTGAGACTTTCCTCGAGATAATTGAAACTCCGTCCATAGGCTAGAGAGGAACGGATGACTAGCTTATTGGAAATTGTGCATGCTGATGTGAATAGTCCATTATGTGTAGCCATATGCGATGGATCTTTTTGCGTCATATGCTTTCTTAAAAAATTTGAGTGAATATATCTGTATATTTACTTAATAAGGAAGAAGTATGAAACATTTGAAAGTTGTTCAAAGACTTTCAAGATGAAGTGGAAAATCATTGTAACAATAATATAAAAGAGTTTATGATTTGATCATAAAGGAAGATATTTGAGTTATAGGTTTAGCAAAACACCTAAGATTTGAGGAATTGTTCCATGATTTGTGTTTTCCCGATAAACCATAGGAGTATGGCATATTCGAGAGATGAAATCAAACCATGTTTGACATGGTAAGATCAAAGGTGTCATTTATAAAACTGCCATTATGTTTTAAAGATTGAAGCCTTAGATACTACCGCTTTTACACTGAAAAGAGCACCATCATGATCCATTGAAATGACACCATATGAGTTATGGTTTGGGATAAAACCCGAATTGTCTTTTCTTAAATTTTGGTATGCTATGCATAAGTAAAATGTTTACAACCAAAGTCGGATAAGCATGTCTTTGTAGGTTATCCCAAAGAATTTGTTGAGAATTTCTCCATAACACCAAGGACAAAGAGTTTGTCGCTTGGAACGTCAAGTTTCTTGAGAAGGAACTTTTCGTGAAAAGTTAAGTGGGAGGACAATAGAACTTTGATAAGGTTGTTGAACCTTAGCTATATGTGCTAAGTGGCGCAGCGCCGGAAAGTGTCCCGGTGACGGCCACAATGCTCATGCCTCTCGTGATTACAAAAGGTGTGATCTCGGAGATTAGAGTTCCTATAGAACCGTGTGGGTCAGTAAGAATCAAATAGTAAGATTTGATAAGCAAGTCGTTATTGTTTTGACAATGATGAACTGACTACATGCAAAGAAGCGATAATGGGCCCTGACTCCATAAAATGACTAGAAGTCATATCATCCGTGATAGTATCCATACACGAGAAATCAAGTTTCTGAACTTGGAAGACCCTCCGGAAAGGCGTGAAGCCTATCAGTTGTGTTTGGATCTATAAAGAAATAAGACATGGATGTTTAACATCTATGAAATAGTCGACATGTCGGAAAGAAGTTTACGACAATATTCAAGGAGTTGACTATGACAAGATTTGATCTTTCATAGCAATATATAGTCTTGACGGATTAATGTAGTAACCACTACATATAATTTGGTATATGGTAGTTGAATAAACAAAACAAGGTTCTTCTAATAGAACGGTAACCTTGGACATGTACATGACATGGTCCGAAGGGTTTTGTTAATTCAAAGGGTGCTAAAAGGGCATGTAAACTTCAATAGTTGAAGTAAGCATAGCGGAGTTGGAATCTTCACCATGATGAAACTGTTAAAAGAGTTTAAATTCATCGGAGATGATGAAGATGCTTGCATTTGCAAGAAATTAAGTGGGAGCGCTTAGACATATTTCTAATACATTATGTAGAGGACATATTGTTGATTGGAAATGATGTATATTGAATTGACACAATTTAAGGATTTCATTAAAATAAGATTTCGATGAAAGACTTGGTCAAACCCAGAATACTAGGCATCAATATCTATATGGATAGATTAAGGCACTAATATGGTTGTGCCAGACATACATATATAAGATTTGAAAGGGTTCAATATGAGATATTGAAAGGGTTCAATATGGAAACAACAAGAAAGGTTCTTGCTGCATGGAAAGTATTGTATCAAGATTCAAGATTGTATCAAAATTTTGATCGATTATACCATGATATGTATATATCCAGAATGTCCTATGCTCTAAATGTTATGAGCATATACTAGAATGATTCATAAGATGATCATTGGACAATAGTAAAGATATTCTTATGAGCTTTGGAAGAACTAAGAATATATCATGTGTAAGTGACAAATAGTTAAAGGTAGTTCATTGTAAAGTGTTACATTGATACTAGTTTGTCACAAGATACAAATTAAATTTATCTCAATTTAGACTATGGGTGGCACAATATAATGGAAAGGATGTTCCATGATGGATTTGGATGAGTTCCAAAGTTGAGATATTGTGACGTATACTACAACAAAAGGCTAAGTATATGACTGCTATAGTAGCAGCATAGGAGGGCATTTGTGTTAAGTAGTTTGTTATCAAACTAGGTGTGGTTCAAAGTGGGCTAATACTATGAAGATATATTGTGTGACAATAATATCAACATATTTTAACCCGAACGAACTAAAGGCTCACCAGATGACCAAATTTATACAATGCCATCTCATTTGAGAATGAGTGATGCGTAGAGACGCAAAGACATGCAAATACACATGGACCTGAAACTGTCAGATCCGGAGATTATGTTAACCACTAGCAATTGCGTATATGCAACACCAGAAAGCCATAGGAGTTCAATAAGCAAAGTTTTTCAAACTAGATTATTGACTCTAGTGCAAGTGGGAGACTGAAGGGAATATGCCCGAGAGACAATAATAAAGTGGTTATTATCTTATTCCATGTTTATGATAAATGTTTATTTTACATGCTAGAATTGTATTGATCGGAAACATCAATACATGTGTGTTTAATAAACAAAAAGGGTTCCTATTTATGCCTCTCTTATAGACTAGCTTGTTGATTAACAAGATGATCAAGGTTTCCTGATCATGGACATTGGATGTTGTTAATAACAAGGTCACACCATTGGTGGAATGATGTGATGAACATTCATCCGAAGTATAGCATTACGATCAAAGTCATTATGTTTATATTGCTATAACATCATACGAAGTAATCTTTATCCTTAGACCATGAGATCATGTTAATTGCTAACACCAGAAGAGTATCTTGATAACATCAAACGTCACACCGTAACAGGGTGACTATAAAGATGGGTCCAGTGCTACGAAGGTGTTATGTTGAGGCTCATGGATCAAGAGTGGAATTTGTCAATCCCGATGACGGATAGATATACTCTGGGCCCTCTTGGTGATATCACATTGAAATAGCTTGCAAGCAAGTGATGTGATCACTAGAATGTTATATCACGGGAACGAGAAAAGAGTGCATGTCGGGAACAAGATCAAACTAGGTATGGATATACCGATGATCGAATCTCGGACATGTAATATATCGCGGGACAAAGGGATTTAGTTACTAGCGTTAAAGTTTCTCACGATCACAGAAGTCATCGTTGAATGTGTAGGAGTCAGTATGGATCTCCAGGTCCCGCTGTTGATTATTGATCGGAGAGGGGTCTCGATCATGTCTGCATTATTCGCGAACCATAGGGTGACACACTTAAGGGATACCGACACCATTTGGAGCAAATATTTTTTAGATAAAGATTTAAGAAAGTGCTGGAATTATTTCAATAGACACCGAAACTGTTTCGGGTGAAATTGCTGAAATTGGTTCTGCATGTAATATTGAAATGTTGCAGGGGGTTTTATGTGAATGTTTGTTAATTAAAGTAATTAAAAAAATTCTGAATAAAAATAATAAAAGAGTTTTATTAAATGAGAGAGCATTAAATTTGGAGAAATTTAATGCATTTAAAGTGGAGATTTTAAAAGAGAATGTGAAGGGGCAAATTTATGTGGAGCGAGTTACCACCACATGAATGGAGGAGGTGAAGAGTCACCTCCTCCATGCACCGGCCATGAAGGAGGGGCATCCCCCCTCCTCATATAAAAGGCCACCTCCTCCTAACTTCTCACACACACCTCCTTGTGAAGGATCTCTCTCCCCCTATATTATTATTGCCCCATGGTCTCGGATTAGCGAGATACATGTTCCCGGTGGCTTTATCTGGAAAGGAGTTGCTGCTTCCGCTGCTTTGCTAGAGCGAGGGATGGAGGTTGTCGGGGTACCAGACGTGTGTGCGATCACGGATGCACCGCTGCTTTGCGGTGCTGGACTTGGTGGTGCCGGAGCTGGATCTGATGGACGTGCTGGAGCCGGACCTGCTGGACTTCCTCACAATCTTGAGATCGGCAAGTGTACGACTACATCAACCACGAGTTCCTACTCGTTAACAAAGCTCGTTGTCTACGAGGGTAAGTTCTCGTTGGATGTATGTCCACCCGTTGCTTTGTACCTAATAGATAGATCTTGGCGTGTAGTTGACACCGTAGGAAATTTTTTGTTTTCTATGCTGCAGACCCAACACAAGTCTCGTCGAGAACGATGAGAGGGGTGTCACTGGCGTAGAGGATGTGACCAACGGCGATAGTCTCGCTGATTCCGATTCTTGCAGATTCCGCTCAGAACTCAGATCCGAAGCTCACTTACCACACGGTGGGTGCCAACTGTCGTCGGATTGATGACAAGTACGCCATGAGGGGGTCCTCGAGGCATGCAGAAGAGAGGGGTGTGAGACATACGGTGTTCCAGGATGGTGAGCACACAAGTTTACCCAGGTTCGAATCCGCCGGCTTTGGACGGATCCTACTCGTGCTAGCAATCCAGTAATACGGCAGAGCCGAAATAGGGGTTACAAGGGGTTCACCGGTGCGAGTTGAGATTGTAGACTATTGTGTTGCCCTAAAGTCTCTCCCTAGGACGGCTTATATAGATATCCGGCCTAGGGTTTACAGGAGAGATCTATCCGTCTACGACTAAGAGTTGGTTACAGAGTTCAGATTGAACTAAAAGTAACACTATGGGCCTATGTCGGTAAGTCTTCTGGGCCTTCCCGTAGCCGGATTGGACTCCGTCTCTTCTCCCCGACTGGGCCACCTGTGAAGCAAAGCTCTAATCCGAAGTGGGCCACCCTGGTCAATGAGGACTGTGAGGATACCCGGAAAGTATATCCCCAACAAAGTCATTCAAGTGGGTGGAGTTAGCTAGGAACCTTGACAACTCATAAAACATCGGAATCGCAAGTACAACGTCTTGTTGATCCGCTGTATATGTGTGAAAACTTGGCTTGTGGCATTCAGATCGAATATTCTTCACACTTTCTTTATAGAAAAGAATGATCTCATCATCAATTGAGAATGTTCTTTCCTGGTAGTTGGACACTCACACCGACGACACTGCTTTACAAGAAGAGATACACTCATATACCTCTGAAATGACATTTAATTCAAGAGCAATCTGTCATGCTTAGTTGTAGCTCAAGATTGACCAAGTTTCATTAAACTGTCAAGATGCAAAATCTTAGCAAGAAGTTGAACCTGTTGTGGAAGAGGAAGAGACAAGCCGGACTGTGCACCCACGGCTGCAGGGAAGAAATCGATGGAGAATAGATGGTGAGAGCCATCAAAGGAGAGAGAAAACACAACTTGTTTTGCGTGCATACACTATATAGTTCCATACATTTACTACTAGTGGGGTGTATCCTATACCTCGTGTCAGTAGCCCATCATAGATTTGATCTGACATCGCATCGCCTTCAAGTCATCTTCTTCACTGCTCTCGTGCTGCCTCTTTTTTTTTGAAAGTCTTGCACTGCCTCCCTCTTGTTCTCTTACTTGTGTAGCTCAGGTTTGACCAAATTTCATTAAATTGTCAAGATGCAAAATCTTAGCAAGAAGTTAAACCTATTGTCTAAACTCTCGGCGGTTTCCGATCTAGTCCTAATTGACCCCCGATGGGTACCACCAAAAGGTTTTTCGTAAAACTTTCATAGAAACCTACGATTTACCTATCACCGTCCTCCTCTCCATCGCTGACCGCCGTCACCGCGCTCGGCCGCCGCTCTACACCACCGCTGCCGTCACCATCGTCGTCACCTTCAAAAAGATGCACCCATCTACCTTTGAAAAGAAAATTAATCCAAGAGCAATCTATCTCGCTAACTTGTAGCTCAAGTTTGACCTCATTTCGTTAAGCTGTCAAGATGTAGATTCTTAGCGAGAAGTTGAATGTGTTGTGCAAATTTCTGGACCTTACTATATACATGCACAAAAACAAATTATGTTTTTCTATCCTTCACTGCCTCATCACCATCCACACACACCCCGGCCGGCGGATGTCTCGCTCGTCCACAATGTTGCGTGTGCGTCGACCTGCCTTGTTGTTCCATTTCACACCCTGCAAATAGGAAGTACCAAGCACACCCCGGCCCTTCGTACTTTTTGAGTTCTTCGATGTAAACCGCACTCTTTCCCACCGACTGTGACAAATTTTAACTACAAGTAAGCGCGATAGATAAATTCCTCTTAAAAGTTTCCAAAAAACTTTTGAAGCTAACTAGGAATTCAGTACATCGAAAACCACCAAAAAGCTTTTTCGTAAAACTTCCAAACCAACCTACAATTTACTTGTAGTTCAAATTTGACCAAATTTGGTTAAATTGGCACAAAGTCTCATTCATGTCATCAGAGTTAGCTAGGAAGTTTTAAAATTCGCAAAACATGGGAAAATCGAGAATGTTCATTCCAGGTAGTTGGAAACTCACACCGACGACATCGTTTACTAAAAGAAGATGCACCCATCTACCTTCAAAAAGATAATTAATCCAAGAGTAATCTATCACACTAACTTGTAGCTCAAGTTTGACCTAATTTCGTTAAGTTGTCAAGATGCATATTTTAAGCAAGAAGTGGAACGTGTTGTTAAAATTTCAGGACCTTTACTCTATTTATGCACGCGAAAAAATTATGTTTTCTCTATCCTTCACTGCCTCATCACTATCCACGGACACCCAGGCCGACTGATCTCTCCCTCATCCACAACGTGGCGCTGCCCACACATGCATCGACTTACCTTGTCGTTCTGTTTCACACCCTATAAAGAGGAAGCAGAAGGCACACCCCCAACACGCTGGTTCGAAAGTGTGAGGATCATTTCTTTTGTGTGAAGCGAGTACAATAGTACAAAGGGTATGGTTCAGTTGCTCGGTCGAGAAGGACCCGACTGCTTTTCCTTGTTTAACATTAGGGCCCTTTGTGCTAAATTTATGGACCTCTATGTATTTTTCTCTATTTTGAGGTCTTCGATGTAAACCGTACTCGCTCCCACCGACCGTGTCAAACTTTAACTACTAGTAAGCCCGATAGATAGATTCCTCTTAAAATTTTCCAAAATACTTTAGAAGCTATAACCAGGAATTCAGTACATCATAAACCACCTAAAAGCTTTTTCATAAAACTTCCAAAGCAACCTACAATTTACTTGTAGTTCAAATTTGACCTAATTTTGATAAATTGGCACAGAGTCTCATTGAAGTCAGTAGAGTTGTCTAGGAAATTTTAAAATTTGCAAAACATGGGAATATCAAGAATGTTCTTTCCTGAAAGTTGGCAAACTCACACCAATGACATCGTTTACTAAAAGAAGATGCACCCATCTACCTTTGAAAAAACAATTAATCCAAGAGCAATCTATCACACTAACTTGTAGCTCAAGTTTGACCGAATTTTATTAAGTTGTCAAGATGCAATTTCTTAGCAATAAGTTGAACATGTTGTCAAAATTTTAGGACCTTTACTATATATATGCATGCAAAACAAATTATGTTTTCTCTCTCCTTCACTACCTCACCACCATCCACGCACACCCCGGCCGGCTGATCTCGGCCTCGTCCACAATGTGGCGCTGCCCACGTGCGTCGACCTACCTTGTCGTTCCATTTCACACCCTACGAAGTGGAAGCCCCAAGAACACCCCCATCACGTTGGTTCGAATGTGTGAGGAGCATTTTTTTGTGTAAAGCGAGTACAGTAGTACGAAGGGCATGGCTCAATTTCTCACTCGAGAAGGACCCGCCTGCTTTTCCTTGCTTAACTTTAGGGCCCTTTGTGCTAAATTTATGGACCTCTACATGTAATTTTCTCTTTTTAAGGTCTTCGATCTAAACCGTACTCCCACCGTTCGTGTCAAATTTTAACTACAAGTAAGCACGATAGATAGTTTCCTCTTAAAATTTTCCAAATAACTTTTGAAGCTAACCAGGAATTTAGTACGTCGAAACCACCAAAAAGCTTTTTCATAAAACTTCCAAAGCAACCTCCATTTACTTATAGTTCAAATTTGACCTAATTTCGATAAATTGGCACATAGTCTCATTCAAGTCGACAGAGTTAGCTAGGAAGTCTTAAAATTCGTAAAACATGGGAAAATCAAGAATGTTCTTTCCTGATAGTTGGAAACTCACACCGACGACATCGTTTACTAAAAGAAGATGCACCCATCGACCTTCCAAAAAACAATTATTCCAAGAGTTATCTATCACACTTGTAGCTAAAGTTTGACCTAATTTCATTAAGTTGTCAGTATGTAGTGTCTTAGCAAGAAGTTAAACCTCTTGTCAAAATTTCAGGACCTTTACTATGTATATGCATGCAAAACAAGTTGTGTTTTCTCTCTCCTTCACAATGCCTCATCACCATCCACACATACCCCGATCGACTGACCTGTCCATCGTCCACAACATGGTGCTGCCCACGTCTGTCGACCTGCCTTGTCGTTCCATTTCACACCCTGCAAAGAGGAAGCACCAAGCACACCCCAACACGCTCGTTCAAAAGTGTGAGGAGCGTTTTTTGTGTGTGTGAAGCAATTACACTAGTATGAAGGGTATATGGCTAAGTTGCTCTCTCGAGAAGGACCCGACTATTTTTCCTTGCTTAACTTTAGGGCCCTTTATGCTAAATTTATGGACCTCTATGTAATTTTCTTTTTTTGAGGTCTTTGATGCAAATCGTACTTTCTCCCACCGTCCATGTCAAATTTTAACTACTAGTGAGCGCGATAGATAGATTCCTCTTAAAATGTCCGAACAAACTTTTGAAGCTCTAACCAGGAATTCAGTACATCGAAAACCATCGAAAAGCTTTTTGTAAAACTTCCAAAGCAATCTACAATTTACTTGTAGTTCAAAATTGACCTAATTTCGATAAATTGGCACAGAGTCTCATTCAAGTTGGCAGATTTAGCTAGGAAGTTTTAAAATTCACAAAACATGGGAGAATTGAGAATGTTCTTTCCTGATAGTTGGAAAGTCACACCGACGACATCGTTTACTAAAAGAATATGCACCCATCTACCTTCGAAAAGACAATTAATCCAAGAGCTATCTATCAGGTTTACTTCTATCTCAAGTTTGACGTAATTTCGTTAAGTTGTCAATATGTAGAATCTTAGCAAGAAGTTGAACCTCTTGTCAAAATTTTAGGACCTTTACTATATATATGCACACAAAACAAAATGTGTTATATCTCTCCTTCCCTGCCTCATCACCATACACACGCACCCTGGCCCGCTAATCTCTCCCTCGTCCACAACGTGGCGCTGCCCTCGTGCGTCAACCTGCATTGTCGTTCCCTTTCACACCTTGTGAAGAGGAAGCACCAAGCACACCCTAGCATGCTGTTCGAAAGTGTGAGGAGCGTTTTGTGTGTTTGTGTGAAGCAAGTACATTGGTACGAAGGGTATGGGCCAGTTTCGCGTTCGTGAAGGAACTAATCCTTGCTTAACTTTAGGGCCCTTTGTGCTAAGTTTATGGACCTCTATGTAATTTTCTCTTTTTTTATGTTTCGATAAACCATACTCCCACCGACCGTGTCAAATTTGAACTACAAATAAGCACGATAGATAGATTGCTCTTAAAATTTTACAAAAAACTTTTTAAGCTAACCAGGAGTTCAGGACATCAAAAACTATTGAAAAGCTTTTTCTTAAAACTTCCTAGCATATAGACAAATTCTGCCACATACATCGGTGATGCCCTAATACTAGTATGAAAGTAGAAGTTGTAAATAGTACTTTGCTGACGTGACGAGAATGTACTATGCTAGGAAGTGACATGTTTAATTTATTGCATAGGGGTGTGTTACACACATTCACGCTAGCCGGCGTCCTTGATGCAGCCACTTCTTACAACAGAAGAAAAGAAAAACCTCTTTCAAAGATCCATCCCATCTCCCCATCTTCACTTAGTTTATCCCTACTCGCCGATGCCTCCTGGCCGCATTTCTAGCACGTGCTTCACACATTTTACTCCCCATCTTGCACGCTGCATCACTCCCTCCAGGTCACCAGCCCTCTCATCCAAAAACCACCAACAACTCTACATGGATCCACCCTCACACCCAATCTGTCCGGACAGGATGGCGAATTCGAGGTGCAACCCGCGACACTACGGCTAAAGCAAGGTCAGCGACGACGTCTTCAACAAAATCACTATGCATTTGGACACTATCAGCGCCATTAGGCTAGCCGCATGATCCAAGGATCTATACCTCCAGGTCACCGGCGAAAAAGGTAACAGGTGCCCCGATGACCGATGTTGTTCATTGGTCTCCTACAATGACGTCTACGAGCACAAGATCCAGTACTGCTATGCCCCGTGCGCAGCCTGCACGGAGCAAGGATGTGAGTTCGTCACCCGGCCATTGACTATGCACGAGCTCTTTTACCACTTGAAACTTTCCCACAAGATGTACTATTTTCCTGAAGTGACCTACTCCAACAAGCACTAGTACACGACTGACCCGGTGCCCGCACCAGGGATCATCGGCATTGGGAAAGAGGGCATAGAGTTTGCTCTCCTAATTGTAGGGTACACCATAGACATCTTCCTACCTGTCAGGTATGTCGGGTCGGTGGTGTGCGAATCTCCGCGGTACAAGGTGATGTTATGGTCGCTACCATCATGGAATAAGCTCCATTTGGTCGAAATGGCAGCGACATCTGAGCAGACGAACAGGCCTTCGTCGGCTGAAGTCGCGCTGAAAGGGCTCATGTCGTACCTATCAAAACCGCGGTGTTACCTGTGAGCTTCTCAAGATGTTGCCAGAATTCCCCCTGGATTACAAGAATATCAACCAAGAGTGAGTTAACACATATAAATCTTCTTGTGATGATCCTAATATGAACATATGTAATGTCGTACTAATTAATTACTTTATATTGGTGATAGACCCAATTGGTATGGGCTATCTAGCCAAATATGTCTTCATGTTCAATGCTCGCTGATGCAGTCCCATGGAACTACGTGATGCCTGGCTATGAGTTTGCCACAATTCCGTTTGTGCTCTACTCCCACTTTAGAGAAGTCCACACCATGAGGTTGTGCATTTTACACTATGGTAAGAAACGCAGGTACATCTCTAAGCCGGTGTCAGCACCGGGCTCGCAAAATGTAGATATCGGGCTAACCAAGTACGATGACATGGTGTTCTGCGTGCTATTTGACGGGAGCGATGATGTCATCTTGATATCCGTCGTGTGTGTCAGGCTGGCGGCGCTCTTGTCACCGTAGTTCATGGTGAAGTTGAGATCTACACATCCAAATGGCTTGTGTGAGAAGGTATTCTATGCGAATTCTATAGCCACTTTCTCTTTGTCGGTTTGTCGACCTAATCTGGTCGCTCTTCATCGAAATTGACCATCAGAGTTCACCGTGGATTACAAGCTTCGTATTGACAAGATCCTTAGCGATTAACACATACTTATCTTCTTGTGATGGTCCTAACTTGAACACATGTACTCCTTGACAAGATTTTTCTTATCATTTTGTGACATGTGGTTCCTAGCTTAAGGTAGTTCTGATTATTTTGTATGGAGTTCTGCTACTGCTAATCTATTTTGTAATAGGAGTAATACCTATGTACTGGTACTTGTTCAGACCGACAGATCTAGTGTAGAATATGGTCTCTCTTTCCTTTTGAATCATGGCCTTGCTACATCTATCGAATTTCAATGTCTGCATTGCTGAATCTATAAATTCCTTTGGTCATTATCTATATAGCTAAATCGGTGACTTTGAAATGGTGCTAAATCGGTCAAGTGCCGCTTATTATGAACTGGGAATCTATTGATATTTTTCTGTCTTATTCAGTACTACTGAATCTTTCAAATGCCAGTTAATCTATCAAATGTTTTGTTGTTGCTATTACTAAAGTATTTTTTAGAACTAATAGTGATGTATTGGTACTTGTTTAGATTAAGACCACTAGATGGTCTTGCTCTTCTTTTGGAACATGGCCAGAATATGTTCTCTCTATCCTTTTGAATTATGGCCTTGCTACATCTATTGAATTTCGGTGTCTGCATTGTTAAATCTATCAATTCTTTTGGTTATTATCTGTACTGCTAAATCGGTAACTTTGAAATGCTGTTGAATCTGTCAAGTGTCGTTGTTTATGTATTTGGAATCTATTGATATTTTTCTGTTTTATTCAGTGCTGCTGAATCTTTCAAATGGCAGTGAATCTGTCAAATGTTCTGTCGTTTTTATTACAATACTAACGTATTTTGTAGATCTAATACTGATGTACTTGTACTTTTTTAGATCAGGGGAAGTAGATGGTCTTACTGTTCTTTTGAAACATGGCCTTGTCACAATTTAGATGAGCCTTTGGGCATTTTGGTTTGCATATGTGGGTCACACAGTCATTGATGTGAGTAGAAGGTATGCACAGAAAAGCAGGATTGATGGTTAGTTTTGCTTGCTCTGATGATCAAGTGTGTTTGGAGAAAAGCGACTGATCCCACACCAAGGTTTTTACTGCTGAAACAAGAATTGATTCTCATTGTCCCGCTATTGAATTTCAGAGTCTTTATTGCTGAATCGGTCACTTTGAAATGCTGTTGAATATGAACTAGGAACTTGTCGTGGGTTCCATCCTTTCTAGAAGTTTCAGCAATTTTAGGCCGTGGGTTCCATCCTTTCTAGAAGTTTCAGCAATTTTAGCAGGCTTGCTAACCTTTGCAAAGATACCTTTCTAGAAAGTTCATATGAGGTTCAGTATCTTGGTATTTTGGTACATACTATGAACTATAGAAAAACGTAAGTGACTCAACTTACAACTACTCTGTCTAACTGATGTGAATCTAGACAAAATTGAGGACATTAGAATACGAACTGGAGGGAGTAGTATAAAAATGGAAGCAGTAAATAAATCATCTCTCAGTTCTAATAACTGAGATGTGATGAGAGAACACTCCATGAAAGCGTGCTAGTCTAGAGTACCTATAGTACTCCCTACTCCATAACTCTAGTCGGCATGCTCGATGTAGTATGCCTAGTAGAAGACAGTCGAAGGAGCACGACAAAAAACCCTCCTTCAAAGATCCATTCCCAACTCCGAGAGGCCACATTTGGATCTTCTCGAGCATGCACTTCACACATTTTTCTTGCCATCTCACCCCTCTCCTCCAAATAAGCCCAACAGTCATACATAGATCCATCCTTGCCCCCAATCCATCCGGACGTGATGGCTATGGATTCAAGGCACAACCGAATGAATAATGTCTGCACGAAGGTCGGCAACAACGTCTTCAATGAAATAGCTAAGCGTCTGGACACTACCAGCGCCGTCCGGCTGGCCGTATGCTTCAAGGAGCTGTACCGCCAAGTCGCTGGCAGAAAAGGTAGTAGGTGCCCCAAAGACATCTGCTGGACTTTGGTCTCCTACAAGGATGTGTACGACCACAAGATCGCGTGCAACTACCGCTGGTGTGTCTGCACGGAGCCAGGATGTGAGTTCACCAGCGTCAAGAATGTGTTTGTCGAGCACCTCATATCTTCCCACTCGATGATAGTGCCCTGATACAACCCCAAAAATGGGACCCGTCTATGCCGGTTCGTGCACCAGGCTTGCTCAGAGCCTAGGTCATCGACATCGAGAAGGAGGGCAAGCTGTTCCTTGCCCAAATTGACGGGCATAGAATTGACTTGCTCCTGTCCGTTAGGCCGGTCAGGTCGGTAGCGTGCGAATCGCCGCGGGACGAGGTGAGGTTTTGGTCGTTAGTCTTGTTCGCTAGTTTCAATCAGGTTGTAGTAACCAGGTCATCCGAGACAATGATTAGGCCGTCGTCGGCCAACGCCGCGCAGGAAGTTCTCTCATGATTAGCTAGTTTATGTTGGTGGTAGATTCCCTTCGTAATTGGAATTGCAGAAATTAAGGATCCCGAATTTCCTGGTTTGTCGTATGAATTTTACATGTATGCTACTAACCTAGAGGCCGACAGGTGACAATGAAACACGAGACATGTCCTAGGCAGGAAATCAAGGGCGCAGCCTAGCCAGCACTTTGACACGCTGAAGCATTCTCGTTTCTTCGAGTACGTATAATGGGACATATAGTGGTTCCTAGCTTAGTGTAAGCTTGTAGTTCTACACTTCTACTAAGTATTTTGTATGGAGTTCAGCTACTGCTAATTTATATTGTAGTAATACCTATGTACTGGGACTTATTCAGATCGAGTGGAGAAATGCATGGTCACGCTTTCCTTTTGAAACTCGGCCTTGCCGCATTGTTGTACATCCATTGAATTTCAATGTCGGCATTCCTGAATCTATCAATTCTTTTGGTCATTTTCTGCCACTGTTGAATCGGTCACTTTAAATTGCTGCTGAATGTGTCATGTGCTGCTGAATGTGAACCGAACGCATGCTCATCGCCCTTGTGCAATGTGTTGATCATTGCCTATTACCTGATAGTAGAACTAGGGTTTTGGACCGGTGCAATCTGCAGTTCCTCCACACCTGGTAGCTAGGCGGTGTCGGGCATCATCCTGAGGAAAAAGCATTCCTTGTTGTGGTTCCATGAACCATCTCATATTACCGAGGGCCTGTATTACTCAATATGCACCACTCTCTGTGTGTTGGAGGGTGGATTACTAATTCTTGTAGTACTAGTATATTGCTAATTCTTGTCATTCGGAGTATTTTGTACTATATACTGGTAGTACTTTTTTAGGTCAAGGGCAGGAGATGGTCTTGCTTTGCCTTTGTTCTATCATCACTATTACCAAAGTATTTTGTTGAAGTAATAGTGACGTACTGTTACTTGTTTAGATCAAGTGCAGTAGATTGTCTTGCTTTTGTTTTGAAACCTAGTATTGTCACAATTATCTAGATGAGTCATGGGCATTTTGGGTGACACCGGCATTGACGAAATGAGGTGGTATTCACACAAAAGTAGTCTTGATTGTCAGTTTTTCTTGTTCCAATGATCGAGCTTGTTTGGAGAACACGACAAACAGATCGTGTGCCAAGTTTTTTTAGATGGAACAGGAACTTACTATCTCCGTACTACTATTGAATTTCAAGCAGGAAAGCTACTTAATATCTCAAATGTTCTATCGTTGCTATTACTAAAGCATTTTGTGGATATACTGTTGTACTGATACTTGTTTAAATCAAGGGCAGTAGATAGTCTTGCTTTTCTTTTGGAACATGGCCTTGTCACAATCTATATGAGACTTGGGCATTTTGGGTTGCATGCGGGGGCCACACATGCATTGATGTGAGAAGAAGGTACTCAAAGAAGACTCGATGGTGAGTTTTACTTGAAACAATGGTCAAATGTGTTTGGTGAAAATGACAAACTGATCACGTGACAAGGTTTTTAGAGATGAAACAAGAACTGGTTCTCTCTGTACTGCTATTGTATTTTATTATCTATATTGCTGAATTGATCAGTTTTGAAATGCTGCCAAATTGGTCAAGTGCTCCTGAATATGAACTTCGAATCTGTTGATAATGTTTCTACCTTATTCTATTCTACTAAATTTTGACATGATAGCTGACAAAAAGAATTATCGCTTTCCCCTCCCACTCCGAGGTCTTTGTTTCGAATCCGGCCGAGGACATCACAATGCAATTTTTATTAACCAGGAGAAGAAATCTAGTAGCTAATTCGGCCCCTCTTTAGCCCAGAACATTTTTATTGGGTCTTTTCGGGGTAAGGGGACTGCTCACCAAAGCCCAGTGAAATTTGAGAAAGGAGCCCATGGAGCATAGCCAAGAAAATATAATTTCAGCCTTTTAGGGGTCAGGGGATTGCTGAGCACAACCGAGTAAAATTTGAGAATGTAGCCCATGGAGCATAGCCTACGGAGTATAACCCACGTAGAGCAGCCTCTGTAGAATAGCCAAACTCTTTTTAGTTTGGCCTTTTGGGCAATGCCCCCCACCTCTCAAACTAAATAAAAAACTCTGCCTACCCATGTTTTAAGAAAATACTCCATTATGTGGCATTTTATAAATTGAGATGATAGGAGCGCTGCCCTTTTATATTTTAAAAGAGATAAACATAGAAACACAAAATATTTTTAAGAAGACCAATACATAAATTGTAGTACTAATAAAAGTTTAATGATATTTATTCTATAAATATCTTTGTTGTAGTGGCGACGCACCCAATTTACGTTTATTTGATTTGAAGGTCTTTTGTTCGAATCGTATCTTGGGTATACATTTTTTTCTTATAGCAATATCGCATTACGGAGAGACTGACATCATGGACCCACCAGCATGCAGCATCCCTAGAGTTTGTTTTGAGGGTGGGTTCGAAAAAGAAGTTTAATACTTGTACACAGAGGCTCGCATCAGGGATCCACCAGATAGAAAATACAAGGTTGCATCAGGGACCCACAAGCCAGAACATGCTAGAGAAGCTAACATAAGGGCCCTAGCAGTAAGACCATACACGACTGCCATGGTGAAAACAGTGGACGCGGCCAAAAAAATTCCATCATACACACATTGCACTTACAGAGAAGTGACATGTCGGACCCATCAGGCCCAAGCATAGCCCAATACCTTCTAATTCAGCCTTTTCGTGGTCTTGTGGCCACCGACCATAGCCCATTCAATTTAGGAGTGAGCCCATGGAATATAAGCCATGACGAATAGGGCATCAACCCCGAATTAGCCTAGAATCTTTTTAATTCTGCCTTTATGAGGATTTTTTGTACTCTGAGGCTGACATCTCAGACCCGAAAAATAGTCCAACATACACACATTTCTTTCAAATAGAGGATGTCAGCTGGGACCCAACATAGACACGTTTCCTGCACAGAGGTGGTTAACATCTGGGACCCAGCAAGTTGCCAAGGTCAAAACAGCGCACCTGGCCAAAAAAGTCCATCATATCTCTAGGGAAGGAGCCAACCCGACTGTTTTCCTTCATTAATTTTATGGTGCTTCGTGCTAAATGTATGGACCTCAATATAATTTTACCCCTTTTAGGTCCTTGATGTAAAATGTAGTCCCATCGTCCATGATGTTCCCATATTTGGGAGTAGATGGGTGAATCATGGCATGATAAAAATATTGCCACTCGGATTTTCCAACCATTAGGAAAAGGAAAAAATCAATTTTCCAAGTGACAAAACTGTATTTTCTGTAAAGCGAGTAGGAAGAATATGTATTTTCTGTAAAAAATACAAAGAGCAAGAATATAAACTATGAGCAGTACGATATCAGAGCAAAGCTGTGATGGTTTCCTGATACGAGGTACAGTCACCTAGTAGTACTAATAGTATGGAGTAATAGTAAATTTCATAACCTTTACTATATATGCACGCAAAATAAATTGTGTTTTCTCTCTCCTTCACTGCCTCATCACCATCCCCACAACCTGGCTGGCTGATCTCTCCCTCATAAAAACATGGCGCTATGCACGTGGGTCAACCTGCCTTGTGTCGGTGGCTCCGTGTTAGTATATGGCATGTTGCATTGGTGTGCAGTATGTCCCATCACATTCGATGCACTTCATTATGATCTGGACAGCTTTTCTACTACTCTATAGTACTACATTCTTGTTCCATTTCACACCCTGCGAAGAGGAAGCCACCAAGCGCATCCACAACACGCTGGTTTGAAAGTATAGTACGAGTAGTACGAAGGGTATGGTTCAACCGCTTGCTCGAGAAGGAGCCGGACCCGATTGCTTTTCATTGCTTAATTTTAGGGCCCTTTGTGCTAAATGTATGGACCTCTATGTAATTTTCTACTTTTTGAGGTCTTTGATGTAAACTGTACTCCCACCAACCATGTCAAATTTTAACTACAAGTAAGCACAATAGATTAATCTTAAAATTTTCCAAAAATCTTTTGAAGTTAAGAAGGAATTCGGTACATTCAAAACCCTAGAAAGTTCTGAAAATTCATGTTCTTGCTATACATCCGCATTCCGACAAAGTTGACATGGTTTAGATAACATTTCAAATAAAGAATAAAAAGTATAATATTATTTGTGTGGCATCATGTTACGTGTATCCAGAAACACGTGTTATAAAAAGTATAATACAAACATTATTAATTAATATTTGGTTTTGATAAGCTTAGTTGTCAATGAGTATGATCCCATATCTAAGAATATGCATGCCGCCAAATTTGGCCATATTTTGAGAACAAACAAAGAGGAAGTAGTATGAAAAGTATGGCTCGATCAGCTGCTCTCTCGAGGAGCCGAGATCTGACTATTTTCCATGCTTAATTTTAGGGTGCTTCGTGCTAAATGTATGGACCTCGATGTAATTTTACCTTTTTTTTGGTCCTTTATTAAAATGTACTCCCACCGTCCATGTAAACATCGAACCTAAAAGTAAGTTGTAAAATATTAACCTTAGTTGTCAATGAGTATGAACATTCTTAGATATCAAGACGAAAGACCAAGGTCATGGCCATATCGACATCATACTTTATGTTGATGATTCATGATCCCATATCCAAGAATTTGCGTGAGTCGCACATCCATAGGCTAATGGACAAGTCGAAGGAGCAAATAGTTTAATCCTACAAGGCCTAAAACCAAGACTCAAAGCACCACTACAACGTGCTGCGGGGGCTTGGCCAGAGGAATTACCTTCTATAATATGGAGCTTGCAAACAACTCTGAACATGTCAACCGGATACACACCTTTATTCTTGGTCTATGACACAGAAGAAGTTCTTCCTAGTGATTTGATTCACACTTCTCTTAGAGTTGTCACATATATTGAAGAGGATGCCGAAATTTCTCGACAAAATGATCTCGACTTAGTTGAAGCAGTTCGCGTCGTTGCTGAGATGAGATCAACAGACTATCAGCACAAGTTATGCAAGTATCATAGCCAAAGAGTCAGAAACCGGTATTTCAATAAGGGCGATTTGGTTCTCTGGCTTGTGCAGAAAAGAAAGCACAAACTTTACCCAGCATGGGAAGGGCCCTTTTTAGTTAGCCGAGTATTGCACAATGGTTCTTACTATCTAACTGATATGCGGCCAGTCAAAGAAAGACCTACTACTAAGAAAATAAAGAGAGCTCGAAGCAGTACATACCCGGAAGAATTAGACAGACCATGGAATATTGCTTAGCTATGTCCCTTTCTTTGTAATCATACATGAGTACATGTTCAGTGAGAAATAAAGTATTGGTTGCCTCAATTTTTTTTCTGAGAAGTTTTTTACTATCTTATTTCCAAATGATCATGTCACAGTCTAAAATCCCAGAATACTTGAAAGTACTTTATGCTCATGTTTGTTCTGGTTTAGATTTCCGATTCTAAAATTTATACCTTCGGGTATAAATCTAAATTTTCTTGTCTATACTTTGGTTATTTATCTGATTGTCGGATGCTGGCATTTTCCGTGTAGTGAATTGTTGGTACTGGAAGTCGGCTTTGTTTCTGAGTTTAAACTGGTTTAGCAATCGAGCTCCGTTGCTCGGCAAAGTTTCCGTGTTGAAGGTTGGCCGACTCACAAAAGGGACGAGGCGGAAAGCCAGATAAACGATAAGTACAAACAAAAAACATAAGTGCTTATGTCAAGATTTCAGGCACGAAACTTATAAAGCCAAAAGTGCTAAATAGATAAAATAAAACTTAGCACCAGCAAAAGTATTATACTACTTATTTACATCCCGAATTGTTTTCAGAATAACACATTGTTTGTTCTGATGCTCTACGATGCAGGGGAGAGGAAGGAGCTACTGGCTCACTAGAGACATCACCCTCGCTTCGATATCTTTCCAAGACGTTCAAATGCGAGATGGTTTGTTCGTCGTCGAAAACTTCACCAGTTTCTTCGGCGGGCGGAGGCGGCGTCTCTATGCGAGTGAAGAAAGGAGTGTCGTAGCTGGTCAAGTCAGCTATGTGGCACCCATATCCTGCATAGGAGTCCATGATTGCTTTGATGTCCTACTCCTGACCATCTTCATCCACAATAGAATACCCTCTGGTCACTTGCCAGATTTCCATGCTTGCATGGTGGCTCATAACCATGGTGAGAGCATTCTGTGCTGCGGTTCGCGTGTAGGACATGTTCCAGTCCTGGATGAGCTGGGGCATCTCCTTGGCCTTGTCTCGCATTTCAAAGTCGGACATTCTATGCATGTGCGGAACCTTGAGAACTTTGCCAATATCCTCAAAGGATTGGCGGGAATCATGAAGTAAATCGCCGACTTGGGTAAGCCGGCTAGTGCGAGACTCGGCGGAGGCTGAATCCAGTAAATTCAGAAGACCTGCGCATGTAATGCAAAAGGTTAGGAAATATATCTGAATTCCATAAGTCCGAAAAGATAGAAATTCAGAAAAAGGGGAAACATACCAAAGAGGACATCGTCAACTTTGGTCTTGTCTTCACGAAGACTCTGAAGTTCAGCTCGGAGTGCCTCGGTAATGTCCTTCTCTCTGAACAGTTCATCGTTGATATCCGAGATTCTCTGATCCTTGGCAGCGATCCTTCGATCAAGTTCATCGGTGTCCATGGAAGAGGATTCACGAATCTGAGCAATGCTCCGTTCATGATCTACCATTAGTTTGTCTAGCTCCTAACGTAAATCGGTGTTCTCCACCGCCAGGGTTTTCAGATTTTCAGCTTCTTCAATCATAGCACATGATTGCTTTACCAGTGCTGTAGTCAAAATAAAAATAGTTGAATGAAAATTCGACTATGAAATAAAAGGCAAGGTTTGAGTATTGGAATGCTTACCTTCAGCCTCATCCCTTGACACTTTCAATTGAGCATTTTCAAGCTGGAGAGCTTTGATCTCTCTCCGCTTGTTGCAGATATTCTTCAAAATTTCCTGGTTATACGAATTAACTTTCTGTAAGTCAAAAAATACCCAGAGTCAGAAGTCTACTAAAGACTCGGGCTAATATTTTTACTAATATCAGCACGAGCCTTGGGGCTACACTAGTTCATTCTTTGGCATCCTACGGAAGCATAAATCCGGATTGTCTATCCAACTTCATGCTTCGGGGCTAGAGGATATAATATGGAATAAAGTAAAAAAGGTAACTTGGAATTCGACTTACATGATGTAAATGGGTGAGCTTGCTTAAGCTCATGGACACCTCGGTGCTAACCTTCTCGACGAGGGTCAACGGGATTACTGGGGGTGTCGGAAGCACACCGGTTCTCAGCCCCTCTTTGCAAAGACGGATCTGCTCGAGAAGTTCGGAGTAATTGATGTCCTCCGCTTCTTGTGCCTCTTCCTCGGTAGTAATATTCCGGATATCCAGGCATTGCTAGGCTAGCCATTGGATTTCCTCCACAGATTTCCGAGTAATGCCAAGCTTGGCAAGACCCAGATTGTTGAGGAGGTTTTCAGCGAAGACCTTTGCTGAGGGATCATTACACGAAGAGGGTTCACCCTTGTCAAAACCTGAGTCACCCATGGTGATGTTAGTTTGTGATCCGAGGATCACTGTCTCTGTTTGTTGAGCCGGATCTTCTACGACAGTCAGAGATGGAGTAATCTCCGGCACTGTAGAAGGCTGAGGGGCAGGAGTCGGAGGTGCTGTGGTAGGAGAAGTCAAATTCAGCTTTGACTGGCGTAGGGGCTTTGACGAACCTCCTTTCCCCTTGCCCTTGGTGAGCTGTCTAGCTCTGAGGAAGTAATAGAACAGAGAACATTACACCTCGGAAAGAATTAAGACATAAAATACAAATACCTTGTCAGGAAAGATTACCCCTTCACAACGGCCACCTCCTTTGTGCCAATAGCAACTGTAGGAGCCTTACGCTTCTGAGGAATTATGTCCGATAGTGTAACCAACTCTCCATCATCCTAAGACAACTCAGGAGGATATCCCTCGATAGGAGCATGCTCCGACTCGAGGAGGTCAGCAAGCTGAAAAATAAGAGATATCTCAGTATTGCAAAACAGTGTAAAGATGAACACATAATTCGAGCTACTGCTGGAAACTTATCGGTACCATAGGATCTTCAGCCGTATGCATGTCCAAAGACAGCTCCGGGATTTTCCTCTCGATCCGCTCCCTTATCAGCCACTTGATTTGAGACTCGTATTCTTTATCCGTGTAAAGCTAGGAGCATATTCGGAGGGAATATTTCTTGGACGCCAAAATGGAGTGCATAAGCCGGTCTCCATGATGTTCAAGAGGCTGGATCCGATGTGCCACCCGGTAGTGAACTAAGGCGGACCCCTTAAGGCCCTTGTGCATCATCAAATATTCGATCTGCCTCTTGGCAAGAAGCAGATCGTCACTGAGATCTGGCGCATATGCGTCCCAGGACTCTTGGGGCGTGGCAGCACCGTCGACAAAAGCCGGCAAAGCAGTAGATTTGCTGGGAGCAGGAATATCCTTGTGATTAAAGAAAGTGGATGGCCATTGTTTCACCGACTCACTTGCCCTAATCCGAGGATAGACGCGCTTTCTCCTAATGGAAAAACTAATATTTCCGGTAATATATGGATTACCAATAGTGATAGAATTTCTCTAGACATGAAAGTAAAACCGGAAAAGAGTGAGACTCGGCCTAATGCTGAGGTACCCTCGCAAAAAGAAGCGTATGCGCTATCTCTAAGAGAGAGTTCAGGGGAAGATGATGGAGTTGAACTTCATAGTGATCTATAACCTCAGAAAATAAGTTCGAGGGAGGAAACTCAAACCTCTGTCGAGGTGGGTGCCGAAGTGTACCCGCTCGCCAGCGCGAGGATTAGGGATGGTTTCACCGAAGCCGCTCCACCAATCGCCGGCGTGGAGGAGCCCTTTGTTCTCTATGATGTTGAGCTTCGTGTCGTTAAGGATGCACAGGATCTAGACCCCACGGTTTCTCTCCTTCTCTGCTGCCGAAGCCGTCGCTGCCTTCACCGCCGCGTCGGAAGATGATGCTGAAGCCATTTTCTTGTGGGCCGGTGACCTAGGATGGGCGGCGCTGGAGGATTCTGGGGAGTAGAGGAGCTCTGTGTTGTGGGAGGCGTTGGGAGGAAGGAAACGGCACAAGTGCTGGTGAAGAAGATGGAGAGGAGAATCTTAACCACTTATATCCTTCATCCGCACCAAGATTCGTGCAAATGTGTACAGTAACCGTGACACGCGTCGTGGAAGGAGCTGGGTAACCCCCATGTGATGATTATGCCGCGTTGATCTCCACGCACGCATTAAAATGACGCCTCGATTCTGCAAAAGGCGGACCCACCAATGGTCGTGCTAACAGGAATGTCTATCAGTGATGTGACTTGACCATGACTAGTGTCAGATTACATCAGAGACCAAATTCCGGCTTAGTTTGAATTTCGAGCTAGAAACCCGAATAACATATTCATAGGTCTGACTCATTTGAGACCCGGATCCTATCCTTTCTTTTGAAGTTTCAGGAACCCTTCAAGGTTCTGCAAGCCGAAGATCAAGCTAGACGATGATGAAATACGACTCTGGATCTTGGAGGCTTCCAGGGGATGCTGTTGGGGATATACTTTCCGGGTATCCTCACTGTACCTCACTGACCAGGGTGGCCCACTTCGGGTTAGAGCTTTGTTTCACGGGTGGCCCAGTCAGGGAGAAGAGACGGAGTCCAGTCCGGCTATGGGAAGTCCCAGATGACTTACCGACATAGGCCCATAGTGTTACTTGTAGTTCAACATGTACTTTGTAACCGACTCTTAGTCATAGCCGGATTGATCTCTCCTGTAAACCCTAGGCCGGATATCTATATAAGCCGTCCTAGGGAGAGCCTTTAGTGCACCCTCCCAATAGTCTACAATCTCAACTCGCACAGGCAAAACCCTTGTAACCCATATTCCGGCTCTGCCGTATTACTGGATTGCTAGGAGGAGTAGGATCCATCCAAAGCCGGCGGATTTGAACCTGGGTAAACTTGTGTGCTCACCGTCCCGGAACACCGTATGTCTCACACCCCTCTCTTCCGCACGCCTCGAGGACTCCCTGATGGCATACTTGTCATCAATACGATGACAGCGCGCGCTTATTATTTAGCGCTTCTTCTCCATCAGCATAGCGGTTTGCTATTTCCATCAGCTATGATGCTGTCTTTAGCTTCAATCGACCCAGACCTTCTACGAATTCTCGGCGATGGAGGCCGTCGTTGAAGGTGTCAATGGACTCTACTGTGTTTTTGATAATATTCCACCTCTATATGAACGCTCTTATTAACTCTCTAGATTTGTGTTTGCACGCTCGCAACTGCTCCAAGGATGTTCGTCTCTTGAATGTAGAGTGAAAATGTCGGATGAACTTATCTTCTACATCATTCTAGCTACCAATTGAATCTTCGGGTAACTGTCTTAACCATGACCTTGCAGCGTCGGTGAGGTGTAGTTGTAGACTTTGCATCGCAGTAGTTGTGGATCCACCCTGTAATTTGACGGTGGATAGATAGTCTGCTAACCAAGATTTGGGTTCCTGGAGCCCATCGTATTTGTGTCGGTCATGTGGAAGTTTAAAATCTTTGGGTACTGAGGCTTTGCGAATCCTCTGTGTGAAACAGCTGGCCCCACATAGCCCATGGTCATCTTCATCATCTCCATCTTGATATCATCAGGTGTGGCTTCGTCTCTGGGTCCACAACTCCTATGCTGGGTGTTGTCGTTCCTTGTGTTGCTTCGCGGCTCAGATCCTACTAGGTGCACCTGGTGTGGTGATCGAGATTGCCGAGTGTTTCCTACTTGCCGAGGACTGTTGTGACGGCGTGGGGATTGTTGTGTGAGTCCTTGTTCTGCTTCCGCGAGTGATGCCCCTACCATGCCGAGGTTCATTAGGGCGGAGCGATGGAGGGTCGCGTGCGGATCATCAGGTGTGGGCTGAGTGGTGATCAGATATGTGTGTGCGGCCACAATGGCTGCCTGGGCTGTTTTGGCCTTGATGTTTCCTGCTTGATCAATGGACATGAATGATAGGTCGTGGTCTCGGATGATTCCACTTCTTTCTGCTTTGGGGATATTCTATAATTTATATGTCGCCCTTCTTGGTGGTGCGGCTCCTGTCACAGTTCTTGACCCTCGGGTAGAACTTAGTTGGGCCCGTCGTAAACTGGATTCGTCGTCTAGCCTTTTTCTTTCATCAAGTTGTCTTTGCATCCGGAGTAGGCCTCTCTTCTTATGGTGGAGCAAGTATTGGTATGCTAGTAGATCTTCATGTGAAGCATCTGCTTTCATTGGGACTGCTCTCGAAATTGCCTCTCTTGCTTTTTTCCATGCTGATGCTGGTAGCCAAAGTCCTGATCTCTCTTTTGTGTGGGGTTCTCCGCCTCCTCCTCGGACTTTGGGATTATCTGTTGTTTCTCCTCCGTTTCCGTGTTCTCCTCCATTGTCGTGTTCTCCTCCGTTGCCGTGTTCTCCTCCATTGACGTGGTTTCCTGCATGGTCATCTGATAGAATATCATCGTGGTTTATTATAGGATTACCGTTTTCGTCGCGTGGTGTTGAGGTATCTCTATTGATCATGTACACTTGGTGGCGTGTTATGTGTGGCCTGACGGCGTCGCCTTTTGCTTCTGCGGGTGTGTTGGTAGTTCTCCGAGATTGTAGTTCTAGATAAGTTTTCGCCATCCTTTCTTCAAAGTCGACGTTTTCATTGCTTTCTTCGGGTTCTGAGTTTGTTGGGTTTGCTCCATGTGGTGAGATTGATTGACCACCTTCTTTTCCTTCTTCGATCTGAGCTGTGATGTCTGCGGAGGGTCCAACGAGCGATGCTAGTACTACTATAGGTGTGCCCTTTCCCATTGACGGATCTGATGTGATCAGGGCTAAAGGGTGTGATTCCTGCATATTGTCTGCTAGTGGAGGCTTCCGATGATTAGATCAGACCCGTCGTTGAAATTGGTGGGTACGACTAAAAGGGTGGGTGGGCGCGGATTTGCTTTCGTCGAGTTGATGCTTGGTGGAGCGCGTTCCGCCAAATCCGTGTTTCCAACGTTCAGGTTTCCCACAGACGGCGCCAATTGACGAGGGGTAACCTCGGCAATGCCCATGGTTAAGGACTTGGGGTTTCACGGAAAAGAGAACACTGGGGATTTTGTCGGATGTCAGGAGAACAATGAAGACAAAGTCGCCTGAATATTTGGAAAACACTCTATTACAAATTGTCCTCTAGATTTTGGTACCCTCGGTTGGGCTTCTCCCCCCTATATATAGGCGGGGTCCCAAAGCTGTATGCGGATAGGTTTCATACATGTGTGATTACAATACCAACATAATGTCGGTTCGTGGTTTCTTTCCTAATACAATAAAAAGTCTCTGTCGGTTGCTTCCTTGGGCTATTATCCGGAATCTTTATGGGTCGTTGGCCTTTTACCCAATGTAGGGTAGCGACTAATGAGCATCCGAGTAATCATACCCATGACACCTAGGGTTCCCCCAATACCGTCATATGACTTAGGGAAGGTTCTGGGGCTTCTCTGGGGCGAAATACCGTCGTTTGTGACCTTTTTCGCAACTATATAGGCACAACTATATGGCTGGAAAAATGCTTCCGGTCGTATAGTTGTTGGTCAAACCTTCGGTGTTCCACATTGTTTTGGCTGCCATTTCTTCATACAAACTCCGTTTTGGGTGCTTGGGCTCATTGAGTTTGTCTCATCGAGGGCTGCAACCCCATGGTCTGGATATTTATTTTGAGAAGTTGGAAAAATTCACTTTTCTAACCTCTCAAATGCTAAGTCTGGTCCCTGCATCTCCTCCATACTATGCTCTCTTTATTCCTTTTTATCCATAATCTTCACCAACACCTACACACATGTCATAGACAAGAAAGTGATAAAATTCGACCTAAACTACTAAATGTGCAAAGCTCATATGAAAGTAAATGAGAACTGGAAGTCATGCATATAAGGCATAGCTATAGCTAGAAGAAACATGATATGCGAGATAAATGGCTCATTTTATATGGCTAAAAGAGGTGGTATTTCATAGCCATCAAACACCGATGGAAGCCATCATCCGCAACTTCAGTGTGACGGCGGTGGTGCTACAATGGTCATCGATGCGAAGATGATTGAAGCCATCATCCGCAACATCACTGCGATGGCGCAGCTCAAGCCCTCGTGAACCGAAGCTCCGGGAGGCTAGCTGCGGCCACGGCTGGCACGTCGAGGTGCACATCGATGGTGAAGGCCGGATGTACCTCGTGGCTAGATGGGAGTAGTTTGCTCATACTTCTTGGAGTACACATACGGCAGGGAAGGTGGCTAGCTCACCGTCCACATAAAATTCGGACAAATTTAAATCAATTAACTTAAATTTGAATAAATTTGATATGTATTTGAGCCGTGAGACCGGTGGATATGCTCTAAAGCTGATTCATAAGTGGTAGTACTTTCTTTGACAATCTCCAGTGGGCTTGTATAAATTTGATCGAAGTATGTATGATTTGAATCTGATATATCTTTGAGCTATGAGGACGGTGGATATGCTCTAAAGCTGATTCATAAGTAGTACTCCCTCCAACCCAAATTAGTTGATTTAGATTTTTCTAGATTCTATTGTATCTAGACATGAATTAGTATTAGATTCATATGTATCTTGATGAATTTGAATCAACTAACTTGGATAGCAGTACTTTCTTTGACAATCTCAGCCACTAATTTGGAACGAGGAATGGATGCTACGCCAACGCTGCAAGTCTACATGGCAGCTGATACTTTCGATCCGGATTACGGATGTAATATAGCTCTTTTTCCCTAGTAAACCTAGGTTATCGAATCCTCGGGAAGAAGAAAGCATAGTGAAGTTACTTTAACGGACCTTCGAAAGTTTTAGAATTCTTTTGGTGTTTTACCAGACCAAGAGTTTGCTACCTTTTGTTGTTGTCGATGATGGAGAGAGAGGGCCTAGGGCTTTCGGTTTCACCTGTAGTGGTGCAAAGCATCCTATGGGAATAAAAGATAATAATAAAGTATGCATGTAATTGTTAGAGCAAGATAATTATATATGGGCAGTGCATCCATAATTATTATTTCCTCCGCAACCGCTTATAGCAATAACATACTAGTCTCATCCATAGAAGAAACAGAACTAATGATATGCATAGTGATGTCAACGTTAATCCCAAGTAAATCCCTCACATACAGCCATACTACCCCTTCTGTCACTAGGGTTCCCAACATGCAGATTAGTCATTACTCATACTCCCTATACCTAGCTCAATCCTCGGGGTCTTGGGTACCTGACATGTCCTTAAATTGAGGCAAAAGAGTATACAATAATCATCATGTCATACAAACTAATACATGATCCCATCTATGATAAATAACATGCACAAAAGCTACATGTCTAGGCTGAAGCCCTTAGCCCAAAGAGAATTACTCACACATAGAGATGAAATCAACGATCATAAACATTGCAATGGAAATCATGAGATTGATAGCAAATAGTCTTACAATATCGCCAATCGAAGATGAGATCTACTATTACAAGTTGTGGAATATGGCTATGGTGGTGGAGAAGGGTTTGGAGATTAGATCTAAGTCTATTCCTCCGGTAGCTCTTCGGTATTGTCTATGGGGTGGCATCACCAAGGTTTTTGTTCCTTTTGCATTATGATTACTCATAACAGCCAGAGGAGTCATTCCATCTTGAACACAACTACCTGGGAATGCCAAGAATCTTATCCATTATAGCATTGCTGCTGCATATGTTTAAGCAACTCATAGCCAAAATCTAGGAGTTTCCTCTATTAAGATCGTTCGAAGGCTAGCGGAGTTGTTGGCATCCCATGAAGTTGGACACGCATAAAGCTATATCATTCTTATGATTCACAAGTCGAACTTTGGCATGCTCACAGAAACCACTAAACATTAATTCAATCAAACAAATCCTTTTAAAGAGAGCTATCAGGAGAGACCTTTTCTTATTACAATTGTTTAGAAAATCTTTAGGCACGACTTGGTTAACTACAAGAGCTGGAACAAAACGTACTCAACTAAATACCCGTGCAAACAAAATTTTACTGCAATATAAAGACTCACTCCACCAATATAATATCTTAACATTTACTACTAACTAGCAGACCTCTCATGATTGGTTTCACTTCTCTCTTCACTTTTGATTTTCTTCTTGGAAACTCGGAGTCTATCACTCTCCTACAAATATGTGATAACCACAAGGAGAATAGAAAAGAAGGATGAGGGAAAATAAAGATAAATGGAAAATTTTGTTTTGTTGTTTTTAAGAGAGGGAATTAAAGAATAGAAAAATTGGCGGCAAAGCTCGGCTAGAAAATCTTGAAAGAAAATAAAAGTAATTAAAGATAAAGTGTTGGGGAAACCAACACGAGTGCTTATAAACTCAAATTAAAAACATAACCTTGAAAATAAAAACAAATGAACGCCAAATAAAGGTAATGAGGAAACTTCCCCAAGCTTAGGCTTTTGCAAGCCCTTCAAATCATTATGGTGGCGGGAAAAAGTCGTAACTCTAGTTCGCAAATTGAGTTGATAAATTACTAGTTGTTTCTCGGAGGTTCAAGGAGAGGTTTTGCATTCTCTCCACAGTTCCTCCAAGTTCTTGGAAATCTTGGTATGTAGCAAACCGGGTTGTTGGCTGCTCCTCTTCTAGGTCCTTATCCTCATCCAGAATCTCCTCCTCGGGTTGGTGTTGCTCAACCTGCAAGTCATATAGCAAACTTCCTTCCTCGATAGAGAAAAGACCATTAGGCAAAGGAGCGGGGTAGATACACCCAGCTCCAGCAATATGTATGTAATAAACACCACCTCTCCTAGTCAACATTCCAGAAGATTTTAATGTAGATAAACCAACACGACGCTCACCTAGCACTAGTTACAACTCTCCTAGGTCAATGCCTAGGGCAATGGCAAGCATGGTGATGACGCCTCCACCTGTGATAGGTCCTTGGCTTTGGGAGGATTGGTACTCCAGGTAGCGAACAAAAATTGCGCCCAGGTTGAGTGAAAATTCGATGTTGTTGAAAGCAGCTTTTGTGAGGACTAAGATGTCCTCCTCATTGAGTCTCATGAACTCATTTCGTGCTTGCAAAGTATTAGAATAACATAGAACAAATAGAGAATTGCAGGACGTTGAATATTCCCCCTACATATTCTAGAAGTGAAACTCATTCCATTATATTGTTCCAGGGAAGGGTCTAGGCCAGTAAAGGATGTGCGTAAGTCATTATCATTACTGTTTAGAAAATTAAAACATGCACACCATTCATCTAGTGATAAAGCATAATTTTTGTTCATAAGTTGGAAATAAATCATGTCCTCTCCATTCCATGCTTTAACGGTTCTTTGCAAACAACATAGAAATTCAAGAGTTAACTGGCGATAAGTAGGCACATCATTGAATACAAAGTTTTGCAGGCCAACCCTATTGGAAAGTAAATTGAAGTCATTAGAAATACCGAGTTGGTTCAATATAGGGGCAAGCCCACTTGGTTGCCTTCACTTCTCGATTTTTGATCATGTTGAAGCGATCACGTTGGACCTCATCCCTTAACCATATACCCATGCGTTCTTGAGCGGAAGCCCGAGAAGCGCTAGCGGTGGCACGAGCACGAGTTTGGCTCTTTGTGTTCATCATCTCCCATGACGATTTTGTGGTTGGATGCAACTATATGGCCAGAACAATTTGTTCCCGCCTTATAGTTGGTCGTCAAACCTTCTGTACCTAGAAATAAAGTTTTCAAAGGCATCAATATCTATACGACCGGAACTGTATGAACGAAATTTTTATTCCCACTGTATAGTTGGTCGTTAAACCTTCAGTACCTGGAAAAGAAAAATTATCGATGGAAAGATATATATACGACCAAACTATACGACTGGAATTTTTATTCCCGTGTATAGTTGGTCGTTAAACCTTCTGTAGTCATAAAGTTTTTTCTGTTTCTTCGAGAATTATTTCTTAGCTTGAAACTTAGCGAAACACTTTGTTTTTGACATAAAAATAACAGTAAAAATTGTCAACCAATATTAGCATGTATAAAGCAGGATTTTTAGTACTACCGAACTTCTTCTCCTCAACTGGAGCTTTCTAGCACTCTTTAGTAAACATAAAACTTAAACTAAACTTAAAAAATTTACTCAAACCTTTATTTTACATGGGTTGCCTCCCATGCAGCGCTCTTTTATGGTCAATATCTTGACCTTGATGTTGCTCACTTAGGACAGATGAGTGGAACACCCACTCCAAAATAGTTGGCCTTCAAAGTGATGGCCTCCTTTTCATCATGCATGGCTTTCTTCTTCTAGGGAATATTAAGAACAAAAGGATCCCACGAAGGCAATTGAAGCTTCATGTTCCCTTCATATAGATTAATAAAAGCCTTAATAGTTCTTAAGAATGTACGACCTAATATAATAGGAGTAGTAGCATCTTCAGGCATGTCAATAATAACAAAATCAATAAGAGCAAGACAGTCTTTAATGTATACTAAAGTATTTTCTTTAATCCCTACAGCTTGTTTGTAGGTAGAATCTGCTAGATGTAATTTTAACTTGGTGATTTCAAAAGAGCCAAGATTTAACTTATTAAAAATACTTTTCGGAATTGATGAGACACTTGCACCTAGATCACAAAGTGCAACTATCTCATTGGTCCCAATTTTAATATTAATAGTAGGCTCAAATATATCATCAAGCTTCACAGGTAATTTTTCAGCAATTTTCTTATATCCTTCCTCAAGCTCACGTACCTTTATTACTACCTGATTAACAAAGTGTTGATACATAACTTCCTCATTTCCTTCACTTACCGGAATCTTCATATTGATCATTTTTACAAGATCTTCAACAATGTAACTTGGTGAAGGAGCATTACTATAATCAAGCTCTTCAGGCTCCTCCCTTTGGATTCTCATCATCCTGAGGTCTTCAACAGGATTGGGCTCAGCTTTACCTGCAAATTTAGCTAGAATGAGAGTTTGACTCTTGGTTATCTTACCTAGCTGTGCCTCAATAATCCTTGTTCTTTCTTGGAGGGCCTACAAATCATTCCTCAAACTTACAGCTTGGTTAGATAATTTACCAAGCATGGCATCATGGTTCTCCATTATTTTAACAAGGATATTGTTTTGCTCATTTTGTGAGTCTATAAAGAACTTAAATGTTTCTTGGAGACTACCATTACTTGTTCCCATATTATTATTAGAGTTACATGCAGGACTAGAATAGTGTTTCTGAAAATTAGGATTATAATTATTCTTCCAAGCAGGGTTATAATCATTACGAGATATGAATTCTATTTCTTCAATATTTGATTATGGGATAGCTCTTACCTGGTTTTCCTTACCTTTTACAGCTAATATGAGCTCATCCAGCTTAGCATTGAGTTCTTCATTTTCTTGTGGTGAGACGGAGTTCACCTTCTTCGTGTTTGATCTATCCACATGCCACTAGGCATGATTGTCTTGCATATTGTCTAGCAGCTACTTTGCTTTGGTAATATGTTTCCCCATAAATGTTCCTCCAGCTACATCATCAAGCATAGACTTAGACACAGGGTTAAGAGCATTATAAAATAAATGGAGAATTAACCAATCTTCCATCCCATGGCTGGGACAGTTTCTCATGCATTCTTTCATCCTCTCCCATGCAAGTGCTAGTGTATCACGCTCTTCCTGTCTAAAACCAGTGATATTAGATCTTAGTTGCATACTCTTTGCGGGTGGGAAAATTTTAGTCATAAATAAAGAAGTACACTCCACCCATGATGTAGTAGTATTTCTAGGCAAAGATAGAAATCATTATTGTGCTCTTCCCCTAAGAGAGAAAGGAAATAAACGCAATTTGACTGCATCGGGGTCAACATATTTTATGTGCATCATATCACATATTTTAGTGAAAGTATTCAAGTGCATACATGTGTCCTCAACAGCAGATCCTCCAAATTGATTCTGTTGAACCAGACTTAAATAGTGGGGCTTAATTTCATAATCATTAGCAGTAATTGCTGGTTGGGTAATAGGAGTATACAAATAATCATTGTTGGGAGTTGCAAACTTGCCAAGCTTCTTTTTAGCCATATTTCCTATGTTTTTGGGTTTTCCTAAACAAAGACTTATGATAGTAAAAACAAGAAATTAAAGACTAACTATTTTTTGGTTTTTCAAATAAAGACTGAAAGAAAACTAACAAAATTAAAAACAAGAACTAAAACTAGCAAGGTTCCTACTAACCTCACCAGGGTAGCTATTGCTTCCCTGGCAACAGCGCCAGAAAAAGGGTTGATACCTTCGATCCGGATTACGGATGTAGTATAGCTCGTTTTTCCTAGTAGACCTAGGTTATTGAATCCTCGGGAAGCAGAAAGCGTAGTGAAGTTACTTTAACGGCCTTCGGGAGTTTTAGAATTCTTTTTGTTTTTTAGCTGACCAAGAGTTTGCTGTCTTTTGTTGTTGTCGATGATGGAGATAGAGGGCCTAGGGCTTTTGGTTTCACCTGTAGTTATGCAAAGCATCTGATGGGAATAAAAGATAATAATAAAGTATACATGCAATTGTTAGAGCAAGATAATTATATGTGGGCATTGCATCCATAATTGCTATTGCCTCTGCAACTGCTTATAGCAATAATCTACTAGTCTCATCCATATAACAAAGAGAACTAATGATATGCATACTGATGTCACCGTTCATCCCAAGTAAATCCCTCACATACAGCCGTACTACCCCTTTTGTCACTGGGGTTCCCAACCAGCAGATCAGTCATTACTCATACTCCCTATATCTGGCTCAATCCACGGGGTCTTGGGTACCTGACAAGTCCTTAGATTGAGGCAAGAGAGGATACAATAATCATCATGTCATACAAACTAATAGATGATCCCATCTATGATAAATAACATGCACAAAAGCTACATGGCTAGGCTGAAGCCCTTAGCCCAAAGAGAATTACTCACACATAGAGATGAAATCAACGATCATAAACATTGCAATGGAAATCAGGAGATTGATAGCAACTAGTCTTACAATATCACCAATCGAAGATGAGATCTACTATTACAAATGGTGGAATATGGCTATGGTGGTGGACAAGGGTTTGGAGATTAGATCTAAGTCTATTCCTCTGGCGGCTCTTCGGTGTTGTGGATGGGGTGGTTAGCGATATGGCGAGATGCGGGCGAGCCTGTTTCTCGTCGCCCAAAGCCTCTTTATATAGGGGTCCCTTCATGAAAGTTGTTCTGTTTGACCCAGCAGTGTCGATGGAAACTATATGACCGGAACTATATGGCCGGAATTTTATTCCCGCCGTATAGTTGGTCGTTAGAGCGTCTGTCTCCACTTCACGACCCCTAGTTTATTTGGGGTGTTGGAATTCTCGTATCTTTGACTTTAATGTTGTGATTCCCATCATCAAACGTCAATATCAGTGCAAGGAAATATAGAAAGAAAGGGTTGCGTACTCCTTTGATCATTAGGCAATAGTGACAGGGCTAAGAGAGATATTTCATCAAAAATATGAATAATACCCAGTATAAATGTGGATGTAGATGGCTATATTTACTAGCCATCAGCAGCCGTGATGGCACTATGGCAGCGACGGAATGGTCAAAACTGATAGGGCCCCAACTTGACCCTCCAGGCATTTCGCATGCCAACTATGGACAACTAGATCCAGTGGCAAGCATCTCGGGTTCCCGCAATGCATTCTCTCAACAACTTTGGGATCGCTAGAGCCAATAGCAAGAAACTCGGCCCCTGCAATGCATTCTCTAGACCACTTTGGGACCGCTTGATCCAATGGCAAGCAACTCAGACCCCGCAATGCATTCTCTCGATATATTTGGGACTGCAAAGTGACTAAATTAGTAGGAACTCACAACCATCCATTAAATATCAATTCTACTCTCTAAATTATCTATATATTCAACTAATCATTACACGTGCCACCCTTCACCACAATTGCATACTATAACTGCTAGGACGCGGATGACAACTACTAAAAATGCCCACATGAATCTTCTATTCTCCTCCCCCTTCACTTGAAATTCATGTTTTAGATTTTCTACCACTTGATCAGATACGGCAAGTCAGCCTCAAGTATCAACTTCTATTTGCGAATATGCTCTAAATTCTTCCTCGACAATATGCTTCAGCTCGAATATCAACAGGTTTTTACAGGCCAATTCATCACCTAACTTGGCAACCACCTGCCTAGACCACTTTGTTGATTCATCTTTGTATGCAACGTACCATGGATCATCGACCTGCATAGCACACTGTAACAATCCCAAAACACAACCAATTGAAATCAGTCCGACATGCCATGGCAGCACTACAAATTCAACGGTAGTACAAAGAGAAGGAGCTACATGCACTTCCGACGTGGTAGGAGAAGGAGAATGTGGCCACGACATGATCGATTCCCCACCCTCGCCGGTGTACCTGCTACGACAAGACATTGAGGACTAATTTGCACCTGCAATATCGAGGAAATTACAGGAACCGAATCTATTAGGGTGGGCGGAGCAGGAGCGAAGGTCTTACCAAGAACTTCTAGCAATTTCTGTGACTGTTCGTCGAGCTATGGGAGCGGAACCAAATCCCGGTCGTTGTGGGCGATAGACCTGCCTGTGGTCGGTACTGCCTCAACATACAATGCGAACGGATGAAATAGGTGTTGGAGCCGCAGTTGAGGTGCAATGTTGCAGTCCGTCCCATACCTCCATAGGATGGATCTGGCGACGCGCCGACGCACAGATGATGGTTGCTCTGTCTGTCGGTGGGATAGGAGCTGCTCGAGGCTAGGGGCTGGGAGAGAGATGATGAGAGATAGCCGATGTGTTATACATGACCCCACCTGTCAATGTTTGCATATTGGCCAATTTTGTATATCTGCCAAACTTTTCTTTGAAATTTGCATATTTGCTACATGACCACCACATGTCAGTGACACACAAAGTGGCAAATATGCAAGTTGTAAAGTAAAACATGGCAAATATGCAAATCTCCCCTCCAGCCCAACATGATGGCCCCACCGGTCATTGGCTACGACGGCCCCACCGGTCATTGGCTACGACGGCCCCACAGAACGGCCCCACATAGCGGCCCCATCGTTCATTGGCTTCGATGGCCCCACAGAATGGCCCATTTGTCATTGGCTCCACCGGCCCCACAATCAGGAAATATGGAGCCCACAAGTCAGCGAGAGATGGATGGATGGTCCGCCGTGTATCCTAACCCCACCCGTCAGCATGTAACGGTCAAGGCGACATAATGTAACGCTCAACGCACAACCTGCCCCAACGCGGTCCCACCGGTCATCATGTAATGGTCAAGCCTTTGACCTGACGGCACCCCCCCGTTCGAGCGCTTGTGAGGGTTTTAGAATAGAGGGAGGGGAAAAGTGAGGAAAAGCTAAGCGGCTAGGGAAAACTGAGTACAACTAATGAACTAGGGGCACGGAAATAGAAATTCATTTGTTTTTTGGTTTACCGATCTTAGATCGGATTGAGTCGCCCACCTCCATCATCATCGCCACGCCTCTACTTTGACCATTGGCATCGAGGATCTACACCGCGCCCGTGCGCCTGCCTCCTCCGCTACTGTGCCTGCCTCGGCAGGCTGCCACACATCATGGACGGCTGCTATGCCTTCCTTGGAAGGCTAACGTGGCCACCCCCCCGAATCGTCTTCATCATCATCATCCAGGACTTCACTGACAATGCCACCATCAACTCTGATCTACGTGTCATCGATGTCATGTAACATACGGCGCATTGTCGGTCTGATCAACCGATCCCACGTCTGTCTATGCCAAGCACGTCCACGAGCACACGCCTACCACCGATCGAGCTATGGGTTGTTGTTGCATAGCCCCTTCGGGGTACAACGCCACCGCCTTTGGTCCACACCACCGGCTTTCAATGCACCTCCCTTGGCGTGTATGTCTCTTGTGATCTCTCAGCCGCTACACCGACTCACGCCCTACAACTATGCTGCCCCCTCGTGTCGTAACATCACCGCATGTAGTCTACTTTGCTGTCGCCATGCATCAATGTCCTCAGCTTCCACCATGCCATCTCCTACAGCATGGATCACTACTGTCTGCACAGGGTCTTCGTCACGCCGCCAGGTTATTCCTCACCTACTTCGAGCACTGCCGCCGTGCTTCACAAGGTAACCTGTAGGGCGAACTCTCGCTATCGCAGGTCTCGCTGACTACCCATCACCACTCCAGGCATCTAGAACGACAACCCTAGGTCACCGTTGTTTTCGTCACCCTCTATGTGTTCGTCCACTACAAATTCTCCGCTAGTGTCATTGCCTTGTCCTCGACTACACCACCTTCTATTCTACTCTGACAACCGCAGACAACATCAACATCTCTCCCTTCGCTGCTCTACGGCTCGCTACCGTTCTAGAGGCCTCCTCTGTTAGTAAGATCTTATTGTGGGACCAAATATTGTAGATGCACAAGATATGACATAGCCAATATTCCGGATTTATTTCACATTTTTTGAGAACTCAAAAGTGCAACAAATAATAAAGGGGTGCGGGCGCAACTAGTTACAGACATTCGACCCACAATGACTAAAACTATTGCTTGCATACAAAAGGAGTTTGATCAAATCGTAGGCCTTGCACTTACATTGCGGCAAAATGAGTGTTAGAGTACATCAAGTTAACGGCCGAGGCCATGCGATACAAATCAGCCAAAGGAAATAATTCAAGATATGCAAATCCCTATTTCATATGATCACTATGTTCATCCCCTCTCCCTTGAACCGTTAATTATGCTGGTTCCAAACCTTTGCATTGGCCAAGCTTGGGACAAACCACAATGGAGTCTGCCACCAAATCCAGCCGGTGTTGGTTGAGAAACCAACAGCGGCATCTTGAGAATTCATACTGAAGTGACATATTTCAGGACGAAGATTAAATCCACCAAAGCTAACTTCATGTGGCGAGGTGTATACATAGTTGCTCCTCGTCAGATCTCTAGGGCGAAGTCCTACTATGCCAACTGGAATAGTAATCAGATAGTTCAATCCAAGGAAGATAGAAAATGCTCCAAGGTCTAAAACCCTCCGCCATTGCCTCGGTGGAAGTAACCTACTAGTGTCAATCGAGAACACATGGTAGCAAAACCCAGTAGAATAGGTGTGAATATTGTGGCTGTGATGATAAGCAACATTTTCAGCGACAGGATAACTGTAACATCCCGTCCACTCCTGGGCCCGGGGGTGTCACTCCTAGCAGCTTAATAGGATATCTAGACTGTCCCCACAGACCAACACTAGTCTTTTCTGCACACTTTGTCCTCACTCGTGCGCAACCGGTTACCCACTTCCTGGTTGGTCACCCATCCTAGAATTGCTCTAGGCCAAGCACGCTTAACCTTAGAGTTCTGTTCGATTGAGCTTCCGGAAAAGAAGTTGCAAGTTGTTGGTATGAGTATTCTATCAACCCTATTAAGCCATGTGTCTAGTCTCACAATAACCACCATGAGTAGTGTCATAACGCTTATCACTAACGCCCACAATATTGATTAGAATAAGGCTACCACCATCAGGAGATCTTGCTAACCACCACAGATCAGGACCATACTCACGATTATCGTCAAAATCAGGTGGCCCTGGAAGACGCACATGACCTTGCAACGAAAGCACATTCAGAGGTAAGCTGAGCAAAATTTGAATGATGGAGCTTGAAAATTTAAGGATGGAAATTTTACCCCATGCCCGAGGATCCCATGCATAAACATTACCAATCTGAGTTACAGAATAGACAACTCCCTTGTGGATAATTGCATCACGGTAGCTGAACATGCTGAACTGGTTCTCAAGAACCATCCTCATACCATGAGAACCATCAAGGAAGACAATTACCGTGTCGAAGATGTCGTGGTGTGGAACACGGCAGTGCCATCGGGGATGGCTTGAAGGGGACAATCAGGTTGCTATCAGTGGCTACTCGCAACGTGTTGGGCACAAATACTGCAAACACAGCGATGTACCCAGGTTCGGAGACCTCTTGGCGATGTAAAACTCCTACTCCTGCAAGGATCTGCTATCAAAGGGGGCAAATGCCCAATACAAGTGCTCCTTGAGCTGTTTCCTTAGCTACCTCTTGCTAAGAATTCTCTAAGTCCTTCTTCTGATGTCTATCTTTCCTTCTGCTTGAGCTTACCTAGAACCCTAGCGGTACCCCCTTTATATACAGGACGAGGAGGTAGCTCACAAGGTGGGTTCTAGGGTTTACTATTTGGATTTGGGCTTTACAAAGTGGGCCAGGTCCAGTCAAGTCTCTAGTACAAGGGAGGACCATGCTTTAGCGCTCAACGCCCCTACTTTACTTGTCATCCGTCTCTTTATCCGTCAGCCAGCTCTTTATACGTAAGCCGGGGATTTCCTCGTCAGCCTCCAGCTTGGCGCAGTTATCTAGTAGCGCCGGCCAGGCCAACCAGCCTGTCCGGTCAAGGGAGCGCTCAACAAGGAGCGTCATCCCACCGTACAATGTCCAGCGGATCCGAGGCGGCCGGCTAGGAGAGGCCTCCCAGCCGGTTCTTCTGGCTACCCGGCTAGACGGGCCAGCCGGGGAAACTTGAGTATGGACCAGGTGGGGATTCCACCCGGCTGCAGTTCCTTGATCTGGGCCCAGGTGGCGTGCGCTCCTTGGAGCCAGCCGGTTGGTCCCGTCTTGGTCTACCTAGGGGTCATCCCCCCGACACTAGTCCCCGAGAACGTTAGGACTTGGCCTTGTGGAGAAGTTCTTGCGTGCTCATTCGAAATGGTTGATGACGCAGATGCCTTGTCTTTTTCGTTTGACTTATAGTTTTTGTCCTGTACCGGCTTTGGATTTTGTGTTGTTTTCCCAGCTGGAGTTCACCGGCTACGGAGCCGATGGACCCACCCACAGGGTGTTATGGGTGTTCTGCTTGACTGGCTGCCATAGCCAGCCGGGAGATGGATCGCCAGTCTGATTCGTTGGTGCTTGCATAAGCCACGCCTGCCATCTCTGGATCTGCTGTTGCAGTTTTTGGTAACCGTGCGCATGCCTCCATCATTGTGTCTCCTTGGAGATCGTGGGAGTGTTTTGCCTGCCGCACTAATGCCTGCGGGATCTTCTTCGCGTGCGGCGCTGGCGCACGCGATCCGCAACGAACCGTCACGGGGTAGTGGGGTAGTTTCTTTGCCACGTGGTGTGGAGGCAGGGGAACCGGCGCGGTTACCCTTCGCTGATAAATACGTGTGCGAGGAGCAGTGATTCCAATTTTGCCTCCCTGCCCCTGCCATCCTTGCTCTTCCTTGCACTCTAGCCTCCCTCTGCTCTTCCGTGCCACCGTTCTTTGCTCGCTGGTGTTGCCCTTCTTCTTCGACCACGGGACCCCGTGCCTCCATCACGGCTACCTTTCCAGGCAATATGTTGCCCGAGGTCGCCGGCGGCTGGTGCGGCTCCTACGTCACGGAGGAGCTCGTGAAGAAGTATCGGCGGGGGAAGTTCCTGCCATCGGAGCGGGTGGTGAAGCATCGCCTCGCGTTAGAGGGCGAGCGGGTGCCACACCCCCAACCAGGTGAATCCATCGTCTTCCTCGCGCACTTTGCTCAAGTCCTCGGGCTGCCACTGAGCCGCTTTGTCCTGGAGTTGCTGGTCACTTTTGATCTGCAGCTCCACCACCTCGGAGTGAATGCCGTGTCGATGTTGTCGCATCACACGGCTTGCTGCGAGGCGTACCTTGGTGTCTGCCCTGACACCACGAATTTCTTGAAGTTCTTCCACTTCATGGAGTAGGTGGTGGGGAAGGGCGGCCCGTTGACGGAGACGGGCTGCTGTGCCATCTACCCGCAGTTGTCAGCGCCCATCCCCCACCTAGAACTCCTTGAAACCGTCAAGCTCTAGCAGCGCTCGTACTTCTATGTGCGCAACAACACGGAGGTGGACTTCATCAAGGTCCCCACCTACGGCAACGTCCCCTCCAACCAAAAGGCCTGGGCCGTCGAGCACCTGGGCACCCAGGGCGACATCGACTGGATGGGCTCCCGGTTGGTCGTCCTCGTGGAGAAAGAGCGGCTCACCGCCCGAGACATTCTCTTGTCCTGGATGGCGACCGCGTGCTCCCGCTGCAGCACCGGTCGCACAAGATGTGCCACCTCTCCGGCCATCTGGATCCCACCCTGGTATCCCGGCTGGACATCCCGTACGCCGCCCTCCGCGAATGGCTCGCCACCATTTCGAAGGAGGCGCTGGTGGAGGGGTGGCAGTTCTCCTGCCGGCCATACCACCATAGCCGGCTGCCGCCGAAGGTACGTTTTTTCTTGCTTTCCGCCGGGGGGATTTACCTGAGGGACTCCCGCTTCGTGCCTCTTATCTTCCCTTGTTGAGTAGATTTTCACGGCACAGCTAGTGGAGGATGCTATGGGGGACACCGAGATCCCCTAGGACCAGATCGCCAAGCTGACTGCATAACAGCAGAAGATGGAGATCAAGGCTGGTAGGGCCAAGAAGGCCGTGGACGCCCGAACCGAGGTGCTGAAGAACTTGGAGGGGTTTTATGCCACCCATACGGACGCCCTCAAGTCCTCCAAGGCCAAGGAGGCGGCGGCACCGTCGGAGCTCTGCTAGATCGCTGAGATCTTTGTCAGTAAGTGTTTTTGACTTGAGCCCCTTTTGCGGATTTGCTCTTTGTGGTCGATATTGATTGTTGCCCTCTTTTTTGGCTACAGCTCAGTATCCTGGGGCGACAGATCAGGTGCTAGGCCAGATTCCCGAGATGGATCCAGAACGAGATCTCCATCCGGGTGAGCTGGTGACGGTCGTCAACGAGGAGGCGAACAAGCTCCACGCTGCCGCCCTCGAGGTCTTCGACTATGTCTAGCCCGAGGCCGTCACGCTTGCCACCATGGACGTCCTGGCTGAGCGTCTCTAGGGTGCCCTGGAGCTCATGAACGTGGCCCGGGAGTGGGCGGCTCGAGGTGGCACAGAGATGGTGCTGGCGCTGCTGAAGTCCTGGTACCCTGACGTGGATCTGCGGAGCCTTTCCTGTGCATTCTGCCAAGGGACCAGCTACAACCAGCACCACGCTGACGTCCCCGGCATCCGCTCCTGTGTTGTGATGATCGGGAGCTATGTCGCGCTGTCCAAGGACTTCAGCGATCCAGCCGGCACGGAGCGGTACTTCCACAGTCCGGATGCGGCACGCGCCGAAGCTCTGGCTGTGCCGTAGACCGCCTCGACGGACGTCGCCTCCTGCAGCCACGCTCCAGCTGACGCCTCCGGCCCTTCTGCCCCTCAGTAAATCTGATCCCCGGTATGCCGAGAGTATTTGTGACTTCGAAAAATCTGCCTTTTCCGTGTGCCGTTTGAACAATTCTCCATCTGTGACATACTGAACTTGTGTGGGAGCATCGCCTCCCTTTATCTTATTTGTTCGTGATCTTCTATTTGCACTTTCTGTTTTGCAACTTTTGCATGCGTTCTTCTTTGTGGGGGCACGCAAGCGCACCCATAGGGTGTAGTCCCTGAGGTTCGGGCCGGCTGGAGAATACAGCCGGGTCGAATGTCCTTTATGCTCTTTGTTTTGCAGGTTTCTGTGTGGGGGCGCGCAAGCGCACCCACAGGGTGTAGTCCCCGAGGTTCGGGCTGGCTGGAGAATACAGCCGGGTCGAATCTCCTTGACCTGCTATGCTACCTCCTGGAAGCTTTCTGCCTCTGCCTTGGCGGTACTCGTCGTTGAACTTTGCTCATGTAAGAATAGAAACAAACAAGTTGTTTGCCTGGTTAAACATATGCAAGTCCAAATTGTAATATTAGACGAATGAGTTTTCAGATTTCTTTGCCCTTTTCTCAGTGAGCATTGGACAATTTCAGTTATGTTCCCTTGCTGGCTTTTAGCCGGAGTCGAAGGGGTAGCTTGGTAGGCGTACTGCACGATACTTCGGGTTTGGATCATTGCCTTTGAGCGAGTGAGCGCATCTGGGTCGTCCAAACGTTTTTGTTTTCCTCGTGGCATTTTTGTGTAGGGGCCTTTGAGCATTCTACTCTTGCCGGATCTGTCAGCCGGCTTGCAGTCTGCAGCCGGAACCGAAGAGGAAGCCTTAGGAACCATGTACAGTACTTTGCCGCGTGGATAGCACAGGCGTCTGGGCCAGCCGGCGAGTCCCCGAGGCGGACCGCCGGCTCCGGGGTGAGAGTAATGCAGCCGGAAAAGCCAACTTGTGCAGCATGACTAGCTTATTTTATTGTGGAGTCCCCGAGACTGTGTCGAGGCTCCTATGTTTGTTCATTACATGAAAGTAAGGTACATACACTTCTTGATCAAGTGTAAAAGGGACGGAGTAGGCTCGCGTTCCATGGGCGTTTGATGGCCCAAATATATCGAGCTCGTTGGGGAACCCCAAGAGGAAGGTATGATGAGCACAACATCAAGTTTTCCCTCAGTATGAAACCAAGGTTATCAATCTAGTAGGAGTAAGGAAACACCCCAAAGGTGTAGCTAGCTGAACGTTGGCAGGTATGACTACGGTGCAAGAAAGAACGTGGAGACCTGCACAACACAACCACAGAACTTTGCCCCCAACTTACGATGAGGTTGTCAATCTCACCGGTTTTGCTGAAAACACAGGATTAAACGTATCGAATGGAAGGAACTAATAGTTTGCAGAAAGTAAACACAAAGCAGTAAACAGTTTGTAGATTCAATGTAAAAGAAAGGATCGGGGTCCATAGTTCACTAGAGGTGTGATGGCTCAATACACGGCGCCTAGAAAAGTGCTTGGTGCGTGGTGTTGATGTAGAGCTCGTTGGGAACCCCAAGAGGAAGGTATGATGAGCACAGCAGCAAGTTTCCCTCAGTTATGAAACCAAGGTTTAATCGAACCAGTAGGAGCAAGGAAACACCTCAAAGGTGTTACTAGCTAAGCTTTGGCAGGGAGCACTACCGGTGCTAGTAGCAACGTGGAGACCTGCACAACACAACCACATAACTTTGTCCCCAACTTGCGATGAGGTTGTCAATCTCACCGTGTTTTGCGGAAAACAAAGGATTAAACGTATCGAATGGAAAGAAGTAAAAGTTTGTAGACAGTAAACACAAAGCAGTAAAAGATTACAGATTGTATGTAAAGTAAAGGACCGGGATCCATAGTTCACTAGAGGTGGCTCTCCTTAGATAGATAACATGCTGGGTGAACAAATTACAGCGGGGCAATTGACAAACACCGAGAAAGCAATACATGCATATACTAATCATCTTGACTCCTTTGAGACTTGATTGGGCATTACAACACAATACATAGACCCCCATCCAACTACATCTATGACTAATAATCCACCTTCAGGTTATCATCCGAACCCCCTCCAGTATTAAGTTGCAAGCAACAGATTATTGCTTTATGAACTGCGTGTAAAGTAAACAATACAATTCTTCTATGAACAAAGGATCATTGTTTTCTCCCTAGTAGCAACAGCACATCTAGTACCTTAGAGATTTCTGTCACTTCCCCAGATTACCAGAGGCATGAACCCACTATCGAGCATAAATACTAACTCTTGGAGTTGCTAGCATCTACTTGGCCAAGATAGCTACTAACAACGAAAGCATGCAAGATCTCAAATAACAAAGACATGAGAGAATCAATAATCAATCTGAAATAGCATATCAATATCCCTCGGATCCCCGCAAACACAACATGTATGAATTACAAATAGATGATCTTGATCATGAACGGAGCTCACAAGATCTAAACATGAAAGCACAAAGGAGGAGACACCAGCCATCTAGCTACTACATGGATCCGTAGTCCAAGGATGAACTACTCACGCATCACACCGGAGGCTTGCATGGTGATGAAGAAGGCCTCCTGGGTGAATTCCCCTCTCCGGCTGGGTGCCGGGAAGAGCTTCAGATCCCTCCCGATATAGGGATGGAGATGACGGCAGCTACAGACTCTTTCGTGGATTTTTGATTGGGTACTTAGGGTTTTCGTCCCGAGGGCAACTTATAGGCGGAAGGAGAGGCCGAGGTCTTGGGCGGCAGACCACCTCTGGCGCTGGGCCTGGCTGGCCGCTGACTAGGTGGTGTGGCTGCCCCAGCCCTTCTCCGTCTCGTGATACGCACTTGATCCCTTCCGGAAAAATAGGCACTTTGGCTTTTGTCCCGTCCAATTCCGAGAATATTCATTTTCTGACTTTTCTGGAACCAAAAACAAGAGAAAACAGGCAGCTGGCACTGTGGCTCTTGTTAATAGGTTATTCCAAGAAATCATAATAAAAGTACTCAAAAGTTGGAACAAAACACAAGAAAGTGGATAAAACCAAGCATGGAACATCAAAAATTATAGATACATTTGCAATGTATCAAGGTGGCTCTCCTTAAGATAGATAACATGCCGGGTGACCAAATTACAGCGAGGCAATTGACAAACATCGAGAAAGCATAGAAGCATATACTAATCATCTTGACTCCTTTGAGACTTGATTGGGAATTACAACATTATACATAGACCGCCATACAACTGTATCTATGACTAATAATCCACCTTCAGGTTATCATCCGAACCCCCTCTAGTATTAAGTTGCAAGCAACAGATTATTGCTTTACGAATTGCGTGTAAAGTAAACAATACAATTGTTCTATGAACAAAGGATTGTTTTTTTCTCCCTAGTAGCAACAACACATCTAGTACCTTAGAGATTTCTGTCACTTCCCCAGATTACTAGAGGCACGAACCCACTATCGAGCATAAATACTAACTCTTGGAGTTGCTAGCATCTACTTGGACAAGATAGCTACTAACAACAGAAAGCATGCAAGATCACAAATAACAAAGACATGATAGAATCAATAATTAATCTAAAAGAGCATCTCAATATCCATCGGATCCCCTCAAACACAACATGTATGGATTACAAATAGATGATCTTAATCATGAACGGAGCTCACAAGATCTAGACATGAAAGCTCAAAGGAGGAGAACCAGCCATCTAGCTACTACATGGACCCGTAGTCTAGAGATGAACTACTCACGCATCACACCGGAGGCTTGCATGATGATGAAGAAGGCCTGTGGTGAATTCCCTCTCCCAGGGGTGCCAGGAAGAGCTTCAGATCCCTCCCAATCTAGGGATGGAGATGACGACAGCTACAGACTCTTTCATGGATTTTTGATCGGGTACTTAGGATTTCCGTATCAGAGGCAATATATAGGCGGAAGGAGAGGCCGAGGGGGTGGTGGGGTCGGCCAGACCACCCCCTGGCATGGGCCAGGCCTGGCCGTGTGGCAAGGTGGTGTGGTCAGGCCCCAGCCCTGCTCCGTCTCGTATTCTGGCTCTAGATGTCTTCCAGTAAAATAGCAACTTTGGCTTTTGTCCCGTCCAATTCCGAGAATATTCATTTTCTGACTTCCTAGAACCAAAAATAGCAGAAAACAGGCAGATGGCACTATGCCTCTTGTTAATAGGTTAGTCCAAGAAATCATATGAAAAGTACTAAGTGTGGACAAAACACAAGAAAGTAGATAAAACAAAGCATGGAACATCAAAAATTATAGATACATTTGCAATGTATCAGCGTTCAGTTTTTCGCCTGAGCGGTACATCCTGTTCTTTTCCAGCTTGTGGGCGTCGATGCGGTAGTACGAGTTGTTCTACAGTGCCTGGCTGATTATGAATGGGCCCTCCCAAGGTGGAGACAACTTGTGCATCCCCTTGGTGTCTTGGACCAGCCTTAGCACCAGATCGCCCTCGCGGGATGAAACACTCCGTATCTGGCTGGCGTGGTAGCGACACAGGCTCTACTAGTAGATGGCTGACCTAGACAAGGCCAGTTCACGGGCTTCCTCCAAGAGATCGACACTATCTTCTCATGCTTCTTTGGCCTGCTGTTCTGTGTAGAGTAGTTTGCGGGGTGCGTCGAACTTGATGTTAGTGGACAAAACCGCCTCTGCCCCGTAAACGAGGAAGGAGGGGTGTAGCCGGTGGCCCGGTTTGGCGTTGTGCGCAGCCTCCAGAGTACAACTGGAAGCTCCTTAATCCAGTAGCCGGGAGATCTCATCAGTGGTTCTATCAGCTAGTGCTTGATTCCGGCTAGGACCAGACCGTTTACTCGTTTGGACTGCCCGTTGGACTGGGGGTGCGCCACAGATGCGAGATCCAGGTGGATGCCCTTATCTCCGTAGAATCGTGCGAAAGCTCCCTTAGCAAAGTTTGTTCCATTGTTGGTTATGATGTTGTTGGGGTAGCCAAAGCGCGTGATTATGTCTATGAAGAACTTGACCACCGTTGGCCCATCCAGCTTCTTTATTGGCTTTGCCTCTATCGCCTTGGTGAACTTGTCCACCGCCACCAGCAAGTGGGTCATGCTGGATCTGGCCGTTTTGAAGGGGCCAACCATGTCCAGCCCCCAGACGGCGAACGGCCAGGTGGTGGGGATAGTCTTGAGTGCTGCAGACGGAGTGTGCTTCTGCTAGCTGAACCGCTGACACCCGTTGCATGCCTTGACAATCTGCTCAGCGTATTCTAGTGATGTGGGCTAGTAGAACCCGTGGCGGAAAGCCTTTGCCACAATGGCTCGTGACGATGCGTGATGTCCGCACTTGCCTGGTGGATGTCGACCAGCAGCTGGATTCCTTCCTCTTGGCCCACACATCGTTGATAGATGCCGCCAACACTACACTTGTAAAGCTTGTTGTTGATGATGGTGTATGCTGTGGCTCTGTGCTTGATCTGTCTTTCCTGCACCTCCTCTTCGGGCAGCTCTCCGTTGGCTAGGAAATCCATGAATGGCTTGGCCCATGTTGGTGTTTCCCGGATGGCGCACACCGCATGCATTAGCAGATTCACTTCTGCCTGGATGGCCAGGTCAAGCTTGTCCGGAGGCCGTCCGGGTGGGGCAGCGGAGCCGGCAGCTTCTACGTTGGAGGCGGCAGTCCCCTGGTGCGTAGGAGCAGTCCCCGGGTGCGGTGCAACCATCGCGGAGGTCTTGGAGGCGAAAAGTCTTGGAGCCGGCGATCCCGGTGCGGCGAAGTCGATCCTAAGGCAGCTGTCATGGAGGTCTTGGAGCCGGCAGTCCCCGGGTGTGGCGAGGCAGTCCCCGGGTGTGCTGCAGCCGTCGCGGAGGTCTTGGACCCGGCAGTCCCCGTTTCCGCGTCCAATATGATGGAGTCGGATTCGGGAGACGATGTGATTGATGGCGTGCCCAAGTGCTCAAGGGAGACTCCAGGTGGAATCAGTTGTCTCGTCGACCCGATGCGGCCGAGCTTGTCTGCAGCCTCGTTGTTTACCCTGGGAACATGGTGAAACTCGCATCCTTCGAAACAGGCGCATAGCTTGTGTACGAAGAAATGGTATAGAGCCATGTTCGCCTCTCCGGCGTCCTAGTCGCCTGACACTTGCTGCACCACCAAATCAGAATCGCCGAAGCATAGGATGCGCCGGATGCCTATTTCCTTTGCCATCTTGAGGCCGTGGATGAGCGCTTCATACTCAGCAACGTTATTGTACATGCGGAAGTGGATCTGTAGCACGTATTCTAGCAGGTCTCCTTTTGGGGAGGTGACGACCACTTCGGCTCCGAGACCTCCATACATCTTGGAGCCATCGAAATGCAGCTTCTGATGTGTGGAATCAGGGCAAGGCGGCAGGTACTGTGTTTCTACCCAATCGATGAGGAAATCTGCAAAGGCCTGAGCCTTGATCGCCGTTCTTGGCTCGTACTATATGTTGTGGGCAGTGAGCTCTATGGCCCATTTCGCCACCCGGCCTGTGGCATATCTGTTGCTGATGATCTCCGCAAGTGGCGCTAGCGCCACCACCCGGATGGAGTGTTCTTGGAAGTAGTGCTTCAGTTTCTTGGCGGCCATGTACACACCATACACCAGCTTCTGGTAATGAGGGTAGTTCTGCTTCGAGAGCGAGAGTACCTCACTCAGGTAGTACACCGGTCGTTGCACCGGCTGCGCCTTTCCTTCTTCCGGCCTCTCTACTACCAACACCACACTGACAACCCTGTTTGTTACTGTGATGTACATCAACATGGGTTCCTTTGCTGCTGGTGCTGCCAGGATAGGTGGCAAGGTTCACAGAAAGGTTCATCCGTCTGTGATGTCTAGACGAACTTGTCCGTTTTCTTCATGAGCTGGTATAGTGGGAGTGCTTTCTCGCCCAGTCGGCTGATGAACTGGATGAGGGAAGCCAGGCAGCCGGTGAACTTCTGGACATCTCTCAAGTTCTTGGGCGACTGCATGCGCTCGATTGCGCCAATCTTCTCCGGGTTCGCCTCGATTCCTCGCTCAGATACGAGGAAACCAAGTAGCTGACCGGCTGGGACGCCAAATACGCACTTCTCCGGGTTCAGCTTCATCTGGAACCGGCGGAGGTTAGTGAATGTTTCCTTCAGGTCCTCAAGGAGTGTTTAGTGCTCCTTGGTATTGACTACCACATCGTCAACGTAGGCGTGTAAGTTTCTGCCAATCTGATTTTGTAAACACTTATGCATGCAGCGCTGGTATGTTGCTCCAACATTCTTCAATCTGAATGGCATTATGGTGTAGGACTATGCTCCGTAAGGAGTGATGAATGATGTCTTTAGTTGATCAGCGGGGTTTAGCCGGATCTGGTGGTAGCGAGAATATGCGTCCAGAAATGACAACAACTCGCAGTAGGTCGTGGAATCGATCACTTGGTCTATCCTTGGCAGGGCGAATGGATCCTTGGGGCATGCTTTGTTCAGACTGGTGTAGTTAACACACATGCGCCAAGTCTTGTTCTTCTTCAGCACTAGTTCCGGGTTTGCCAGCCAATCTGGGTGGAAAACTTCCATCATGAATCCGGTTGCGAGCAGCCGGGTGATCTCTTCCCTGATTGTTCTTCTTTTTTGTTCCGTGAAGTGGCATAGTGATTGTTTGACCGGTTTTGCATCCGGCCTGACATGTAAAAAGAGTGCTCGGCGAGCTCCCTCGGAACACCTGGCATGTCCTTGGGGGACCATGTGAAGATACCCCGATTCTCACGGAGGAAGTCGATAAGCGCGCTTTCCTATTTGCTGTCAAGGCCATCTCTGACCAGGACGAACTTGTCCGGCTCGGCCTCGTTCAGCAGGATCTTCCTCATGCGCTTGGATGGCTTGAATTGTGCCTCTCCGGCTGGCTTGGGCTCGCTAACCGGCATGTCCTTCTACAGGGCTGCCACGTTCTGCATGATTATGTGTTTTTCTTCCGCGATGATCATGGCTTTAGCTATCTTGGACCCGTCTGTGGCGCATTCCACAGACCGTCTATAGCAGCCGACCACAGTGATGACGCCTTTGGGCCCTGGCAGCTTCATCTTGAGGTAGGCGTAATGTGGTACTGCCATGAACTTGGTGAGCGCTAGGTGCCCCAGGATTGCATGGTACACACTGTAGAGGTTGACCACCTCAAACCAGATGGGCTCGCGGAGGAAGTTGTCCTCTGTGCCGAAGATGACATCCAGCCGGATTTTTTCGATGGGGGTGTGCGAAGGGCTGGGGATGGCTCCGTGGAAGGAGGTGCTTGACGGATCCAGGTGCGACTCACTGATACCAAGCCGATCGAGCAAGCTGCGGTACAGGAGGTTGATGCTGCTCCCTCCATCAACGAGGACGCGGGAGAATCTGCATGAATGCTTATGGGAGACAATGATAGGATCCAGAACCATCGCGTAGGTGCCCGAGTGAGGCAGCTCAGTCGGCTGGTCCTTCTGGCTCCATGCAACTTCTTGCTCCGACTAGTTGAGGTACTGGGGAACAGGGGGAATGAGTGCATTCACCTCCGCGTCACAACGCCTTTTGTTGTGCTTGGTGTCTGGCTCCGTGGTGAAGATGTGGTAATTTCCCACCTGGCGAGGGTAGTTGTTGTCCTCGTCTTCCCTTCGATCTTGGTTGTTGCAATCGACTGGCGGCCCACTGGCTGGAGGAGGTGGCGCCTGTCCAGCCGGTGCGCCAGCAATTTCCGCCATCTTCTTTATCCAGGTGCATTGGCGTGTCGTGTGCGTAGCCCGCTTGTTGCCCCGCTGTGGAACTTGCATGTCCCATCAAGCATGGACTCAATGGTGTACTTGGGCCTTGGAGGCCAGTCATCGGGCTTCTGTCTCCGGCTTCCGCCTGCAGCCGGATCCTCCTGCACTACTGCCACCTGCCTGGAGCCATATTGGTTATACAGCTGGCCATCCTTTCTCTTGCCATGGTAGTTGTCATGCCGCCTGGAATTGTGCCCATTCCCTTCCGGCTGGCGCCGATCTACAGCGATATCGATGATTATTTTCCCTTCGCATCCCCCTCGACAAAGGTTTGTCGTTTCCTCCCTTAGAGTTCTTCTCCGAGGTCATCGATCATTACGGAGTTCAACTCCATCATCTTCCTCCAAAATCTCTCTTAGAGATGAGCGCGTACGCTTCGTTGTGCGAGGGATTTCTCGGCATTAGGCCGAGTTTGACTCTATTCCGGTACTATTTTCATGTCCGGAGAAACTCCATTACCGCCGGTGTTCCTTACATCAACGCTACTATTGGTTTTTCGCTCAGACGCGAGCGCGCGTATCCCAAATTTTTAGCTAGTGACTTGGTCAAACAATGGCCAGCCATGTTCTTCTATCATAGGGATATTCTGGCTACCGGCAAAGCCACTGCTTTGACGGCTTTCATCGGCAGAGCTGCCACGGCCCAATCATCTTGGGACGAGGCTGCTCCGGCTCTCACCGACGATCTGATCCTTGCTAAGAGGCGGATCGAATACTTTATCAAACACAAAGGACTGAAGGGATCCAAATTAGTCCAATGCTGGGTCTCACGTCAGATCCAGCCCCTTCAGTACCACGGAGATCGACTGATGCACTCCATCATGTCATCCAAGAAAGACTCCCTTCGCATCAGCCCCAAAGCCTATACCACACAGGGCTACATAAGCCAGGTCAAGTGGCTGATTAGGGAGCGGATCGAGAGGAGAATCCCGGAGGTTTCTCTGGATATGCACACGGTGGACAACCCCGTAGTGCTGGTAAGCTTCCATCAGTACACCTTTTTATGTGTTTCAATATTTGAGGTACACTCCAATGTTGATATGTTTTCTTTTTTTCATCTTGGTGACCTCCTCGAGTCGGAACTTGCTCCGCTCGAAGGATATCCTCCGGAGTTCTCTCAGGAGGTAGAAATGGTCCCATTGCCAGATCATTACCCAAAGAGGTGCCTGTCGTGAAGAGGTAACTTTCAATCACAACTTCCGCCTTTGTACGTTACTCGAATTTCTTTCCGAGATGTAATGTTTCCGACTTTACTACATTCTCAGAGCAAAACCGCTCCTCAAGGGTAAGGGGAAGGGAATTTCTTCGAAGCCCCTGCAACAGACGAAGCTCACCATAGCTTCTCCTGCCGTGGCTCCTCCGACTCCTGCCCCTCAACCTTCTGCAACGCCGGTGACCATTCCTTCTCCCGTCTTTGCAGAAGATCCGGATCCTTCGACGGAGCCCGCGATCCTTGAATCGCGAACTGACATCACCATGGGTGAGTCAAATCTAGATAAGGGTGAACCCTCTTTGGGTAATGATCCCTCGGCAGAAACCTTTGCCGAAAACCTTATGAGCAATCCGGGACTTGCCAAGTTTGGCATGTCCGGGAAATCTGCTGAAGAAATCCAGTGGCTAGCCAGGCAATGCCTGGAGAAAAGAACCTTATATGCCAAGAAGAAGTGCAAGAAGCAGAGGACGTCAAGTTCTCCGACCTTCTCGCCCAGGTGCGCCTTCGCGACGAGAGGATTAGGACTGGTGAGATTCCACCAGCCCCAGTGATTCCTCTGACTCTCGCCGAGACGGTGGCCGTTGAAGTGAACGCGAGTTTGGATAAACTCAATCACGAACAATATGTAAGTCGGAATTCTAACTCCTGTTTTTCCTTTATCTCATATCATATCCTCTAGCCCCCAAGCATGAAGTAGGATATATAATCCGAGTTTATGCTTCATTATGATGCCAAAGAATGAAGTAGTGTAGCCCCCAAGGCTCGTGCTGATATTAGCAAAAATATTAGCCTGAGTCTTTAGTAGCTTTCTGACTTTGGGTATTCTGACTTACATGATTTATTAAAGAATGTCTGTGATAAGCTGAGAGAGATCAAGGCTCTCTAACTTAAAAATTCTGAACTTAAAGTTTCCAAGGATGAGGCCAAAGGTAAACATTCTGAGACTCAAACCTTGTCTTTGTATTTTCAATGTCGAATTTGTTCTTGAACTGTTGTCCTTTTTGACTTTCAGCGCTGGTGAAACAATCCTGCACCATGATTGAAGAGGCCGAGAACCTCAAGACCTTGGTGGTGGAGAACAAGGAGCTTCGCAAAGAGCTGGATCAGCTCACGGCAAATCATGAAAAGAGCATTGCTCAAGTCCTTGAGTCCTCCTCCATGGCTACTGAAGAGCGTGATCGCAAGATCACTGCTCAAGATAAAATAATCTCGGACCTCAAGAATGAACTTAGCAGAGAGAGGGACCTGTCCCAGGCGCTCCGGGCTGAACTCCAGAGTCTCCGGGAGGAGAAGACCAAAATTGACGACGTCATTTTCGGTATGTTCCATCCGTCTAATTTGTCTTTTTCTTCGACTTCTACCAATGTCGGATTATTCTTAACTTGTTTTGTGTATAGGTCCTCTGAACTTGACGGACTCTTCCTCCACCGAGCCCCGCACCCACTGGCTTACCCAAGTCGGTGACCTGCTTCATGACTTCCGCCAGTCCCTTGAGGACATCGGAGAAGCTCTCAAGATTCTGGACATGCACAGCATGTCGGATTTTCAGGTGCGGGACAAGGCAAAGGATATGCTGCAGCTTGTTCGGGATTGGAACATGTCCTACGCACCGACTGCGGCGCAGAACGCTCTCACCATGGTCATGAGCCACCATGGAAACATGGAAATATGGCAAGTGACCAGAGGGTACTACAAAGTAGATGAAGACGGCCAGGAGCAGGACCTTCAAGCCATCATGCATTCCTGCGCCGGATACGGGTGTCACGTGGCTGACCTGACCAGCTACGAGATCCCTTTCTTCACCCGCGTGGACACTCCGCCACCTCCTCCAGAAGAATCAGCAGAAGTTTCCGACGATGAACGCACCACCTCGGATGCGGACATCTCGGAATGATATCAAGGCGGCGTATCCAGCGAGCCGGTAGCTCCTTCAGCTCCTCCTGCATCATAAATTGCCAGAAATATTTGTATTATCCTGAAAAAACATGATGCGTCTGTAAATGTAAAGTACTATGATTTTGCTAGTGCTAAGCTTTTGATCTATTTAGCACTTTTGGCTTTAATTTTTTGTGTGCCTGAAATGTTTACATAAGCAATTGTATTTTTTCGTCTATACTTATCGTTTATCTGGCTTTTCGCCTCGTCCCTTTCGTGAGCCGGCTAAACCTTCTGCCGGAAACTTTGCCAAGCAACGGAGCTCAATTGCTAAACACGTTTAGACTCGGAAACAAAGCCAGCTTCCAGTACCAACAATTCACTACTCGCAAAATGCCCGCATCCAGCAATCAGACAAATAACCAAAGTAAAGACTAGAAACTTTAGAGTTATAACTGAAGGTAGCAATTTTAGAATCGGAATTCTAAACCAGAACGGGCATGAGCATAAAGTACTTTCAAGCATTCTAGGATTTTCGACTGTGACATGATCATTCGGAAATAAGATGGTAAAAATGAATATTACATCCAAGTGGATACATTTAGCATATAGACCCTGAAATTAAGCAATGGAGTGTGTTTTGGGGTTTGTGCATACCAGCGTTCATTGTGCTAAAGAGTAAAGACTATCAATAGAATCATCTAGATGCTAGAATGGAAAAGATCCAACGGTTGGCAATGTTGGGATTTGCTAGTCTTGATCCAACGGTCAATATTCAAAGTTATTCATACACTATATAGTGGTACTCTCTCTGTTTCATATTTCTTGCACATTTGACCAAGTCAAAGTCAATTTTTGTAATGTTTAAGCAAACATAATATAAAAATTATTAATATCTACAATATTAGACGTATACTATATGATATATTAAAGTATGTTTCATTATGTTTCAACAATATTGTTTTTTTTTCAATGAGTATACTTTTTAATACTGTATATAGTTGCTCAAACTGTGTAATGTTTGACTTCGACTAAACCACATATGCTGAGTAATATTAAACAAAGGGAGTATAGGATAAAAATAGGAAAACAACATTTTTTTTAGAACCCTCACAAGCTTTTCCTTAGCATCACATATCCAAATATTACATTGACACTGATGATTAACCAAACTACAAACATAGCAAACCCAACCTCATACGGAGTAGTACAACTTAACGACTTCTAGGCGGACTCCACGATCTTCTCAGGCAGCTTGGCAGCATCCTCCGTAGGCAACTAGACAGCATCCTCCGTGGTACCATCGCCAAGCAGGGACTCGTGGATGTTAGGCAGCACGCCGCTATGCACGATGGTAACACCGGCCAGCATCTTGCTGAGCTCCTCGTCAGGCATGCCGACGAGCATCATGTGCCTTGGGATGATGCGAATATTATTGCTGACCTTTGTGGCTTGCCCGGCAAGCTCCAGCACCTCCACGGTGAGGTACTCGAGAATGGCCGAGAGGTAGATGGGACCCCCGAAGCCTATGCACTGGGAGTACCAACCCTCCTTGAGGTAGCACCTGATCCGGCCAACTGGGAAATGCATGCCGTCCTTGACGAACCTCGACACTTGCTTCTTCCTGTGGCTGGCTGGTGCGAGACTGCGACCTAAGTGGCCAGAGCAGGATCTGGACGCCGGTGACATGTCTTCTTTTTCTCCACGGCCTTTTTCGCCGCCACCTGGGTCTTCTTCTTCTTCCCACGGGGAGCTCCGGTCTTCGAAGCCATAGCTGCAAAGTCTTAAAGGAGCAAGGGGAAGAAGAGGAAAAAAGGTTAATTGTAGAAGGAAGGTGAAGGTGCCTAGGTCCCTTATATTGAAACTTTAACAACGCCGTTTTTACTGTTTTACAAGTATGAATTTTCTGAAAGGTTCGCAGCATAGAAAACAAAAAAATTCCTACGATGGGAACTATACGCCAAGATCTATCTACTAGATACAAGCAACGGGTGGATATACATCCATGGAGAACTTACCCTCGAAGATAAGAAAGTTTTGTTAACGAGTAGGAACTCGTGGATGATGTAGTCATACGCTTGCCGATCTCAAGATCGTGTGGAAGTCCTAGCACCGCAAACCAGCAGCACATCCGCACTCGCACACACGTTCAGGCCACAGAACAACCTCCGCCTCCTCGCTCCAGCAATGCAGCGGAAGCAACAACTATTTCCAGAAGAAATTCCACTAGGAACATGTATCTCGCTAATCCGAGACCATGAGAGAATAATACTAGAGAGGGAGAGATATCCTTCACGAGGAGGTGTGAGGTTGAAGGGTGAGAGGGGTGGCCTTTTATAGGGGGAGGGGGGTACCCCTCCCCAAGGCCGGCGCCCCATGTGGGGTGACCCCTCACCTCCCCCATCCATGTGGTCGTAACCCCCTCCACATAAATTTGTCCCTTAACATTCCTCTTTAAAGTCTTTACTTTAAATGCATTAAATTTCTCAAAATTTAATGCTCTCTCATTTAATAAAAATATTTTATTAATTTTATTCAGAATTTTTTTAATTACTTTAATTAACAAACATTCACATAAAACCCCTGCAACATTTCAATATTACATGCAGAACCAATTTCAGCAATTTCACCCGAAACAGTTTTGGTGTCTATTGAAATAATTCTAGCGCTTTGCAATTCATTCGTCTAAAACATATTTGCTCCAAATGGTGTTGGTGTACCTTAAGTGTGTCACCCTACGGTTCGTGAATAATGCAGACATGATCGAGACCCCTCTCAGGTCAATAATCAGAAGCGGAACCTGGAGATCCATACCGACTCCTACACATTCTATGATGACTTCTGTGATCGTGACGCCCTTTAACGTTAGTAACTAAATCCCTTTGTCTCGCGATATATTACATGTCCGAGATTCGATCATCGGTATCCCCATACCTAGTTTGATCTCGTTACCGACATGTACTCTTTTCTTGTTCCCGTGATATAACATTCTAGTGATCTCATCACGTGCTTGCAAGCTAACCAATGTGATATCACCGAGAGGGACCATAGTATATCTATCCAACATCGGGATGGACAAATCCCACTCTTCATCCATGAGCCTCTACATAACACTTTTGTAGTACTAAACCCACCTTTATAATCACCCTTTCAAGGTGTGACGTTTGATGTTATCAGGATACTCTTCCAGTGTTAGTGATTAACATGATCTCATGGTCTAACGTTAGAAGTTATAGCAATATAAACAAAATGACTTTGATTGTAATGCTATACTTCGGATGAATGTTCATCACCTCATTGCACTAATGTTGTGACCTCGTTATTAACAACATCCAATGTCCATGATATGGAAACCTTGATCATCTTGTTAATCAACGAGCTAGTTTATAGGAGAGGCATAACTAGGAACTTTCCTTTTGTTTATTAAACACACATGTATTAACGTTTCCAAATTAATACAATTATAGCATGCAAAATAAACATTTATCATACACTTGGAATATGTATAATAACAACTTTATTATTGCCTCTCAGGGCATATTCCCTTCATTTTTAATACTAAAAGGCTGTGTGCATCAACCGATGCATAGGCCAGGGTTCTACTCCCCTTTTTTTAAATAACAGAATTGTTTTGAGTTGTGATGTTGTCCAATCTATTCTAGAGCCAGCTCTGCGCCTCCCCCCTTGGATGTGAACCATTGTTTTTCGGAGTACTGTTGTATAATATGGCCATGACCTTGGTCATTCTTTCCATGTTTACTTATTTTCTATCACTTTTTTGAAACACAGTCAGATGTGTCAGCATGAAAATTCATACAAAGAAGTGTTATGTTTCAAAACAATGGTCGAGTTTCAGTATGACTGCATGGATACAATAATTAGTATATATGAATTTCGGACAAATTTACAAGAAATCTATCACGCACTTGTAGTTCAAAATATACCTAGTTTGGTTATATTGACAAAATGTCATTTAATTATGCGAACTTAGCTAGAAGGCTTGAAAATTCATGTAACTTGTTAACATAAAACATACTCTGTTTTGTGGGAAATTTAGTGTGTTGTGGCATTCGGAGCCATACTCTTTGCCTTTTCTTTAAAAAATAATTATATGTGGCACTTCTAAAATTATTTAACAAAATTATATGTATAAAAGTTGAAAAGTCTAATTAATAACATTAGTATGCCATGCCAAGATGCACCCCGTCTACCAAAAATGGACACGTTATTATAAACTATGTAGATAATGGCCATGACCTTTGTCATTATTTAACTTGAAACCCAAGTATGTTAACACATCGCTGGTCATATTATGAAGCATGTGTTTTTAAACCTTGTCAAAATTCATGTTTATCATTTACGGAAGAGGACACCATACATAAGTGTTTAACTTTTTATTGTTTTCTTTACTTTTCTTTAATTTATCCCAAATAAACGGGACGAGTGAGGACACCATACATGTTGTGACCATATTGTGTAGCAAGTTTTTCGAAAGTTTTTGAAATCCATGTTTGTAGTTTTCGTCCAAACAAGGAGAAATATAAGAGGACACCATTTAAGTTTCAACTATGTATCATTACATCCCCCCAAACTGTGTATCATTACACACATTGAAATAAGTATTTTCATATAGTACTAACATGCGGTGGAAATTATTTATATTTTACTAGAATATAGTGAGTACACTCTAAACCAAATTATCTGGACGTACTTAATTACTAAAAAACAAATCCTATCACTTGGAAATTGGAAAGCATTTTCCTAAAAGTTTGGAACTATCATTGACAACATTATTTACCAAATCCAAGATGCTTCCTAGAACTAGATATAGTACAATGCCCGCCTATTCTCTGGACGCTATTTAATTTTGCACCCAGGCACGCTTCTTCGGGGGAGGAGAGAGGAAGAGACCTCCTCGTCATCATCCTCGTCCTCCTCCATGTCATCTTCTTCGGCCTCCTCCTTAACGTCGAGCTCAGACTCCTGCTCTTCCTCAGTCTCATCTTCCATCTTATCGGAGTCGCTCGGTGTTGGTGGTGGCGTCCCTTTGAAAAAAACGCTGCCAGTGGCTATCTTCTTCATCAGAGGAGTCTGACAGCGGCGGCAACCATGGCCCGTCGACTGAGTCTGGTCTTCCAGGCGGAGTTTCAGGGACTTTTCCATTTGCCAGGTCAATCGACGTGTTCTGGAGAGAGTTGTCATACGACATTTTGGAAGGAAGTAGAGAGACATCAAGTTCTAAGCAGCAGTAGGTTGGGTGTTTTGGGTGAAAGGAGGGGTGCGTACTGTTGCAATTTATAATGTCTATTTATAGTCATGCTTATGTTAATACCCTGAAAAGTATCCCAGAATATCATAAATAAATTGCACCAGACTCGTCCCATCAACAAAAAATGATTATACTAGACTCGTCGTTTCTTGATTTTTCTCGGCCCAGAGAATTCAGGAGGCGCCCGCTTTATCCAAAAATGAAAAGAATTATGCATATCCTGCTGAATTACTCGGTGTCTCTTACTTCCTCTGTTAAAACTTAAGTGTCTCTAGTAGTACTCGCTTATCTACAGTACTGATGGCGATATGGTGTGGGCCTCATCCTTTTCTGCACCGCTGCATCTTAGACTAGAAGTATAATTATTGTGTGAAAGCTTACATGGGAAGGAAGGAGAAATGGAGAGGATGGTGGATGGATGGTGAGAGGGGGCAAAGGAGATAGAAAATCTACTAGTAGTATGTGTACTTTTACCGTGTGTCAGGAACCCATCGTAATATGTAACTTTTATGCTGAAGTTAGAAAGGAACCATGATCAACTATGTGTGAAACCATTGGCTTGTGGCATTCTGACCATATTATTTGAACTTTCTTCACAGAAAACATCACCGTCCTCACTAGGGAAAATTGAATGTATTTTTTCCTAATAGTCGAAAACTCCCACATGCAGCAATGCTTACTACACCAAGATGCACCCATCTACCAAACTATTGTGAGAACTATATCAAATTGTAAACTATGATGTCAAATTGTAAACTTAGTAAACTAGGACAATATTGTGAAGTTGTTTTTCCAAAACTTGTCTAATCCCATGATTACCGTTTTCATGGCACGTGGTGCACAAGACATGATAGGACATCATGTGTAAAACTTTTGTTTTTTTCTTTTCGTTTATTTAATGTGATCATTTTCAAAATGGGTTCAAAATTGCTAACATGCAAAATCTTAGCAAAATGTTGAACCGGTTATCAAAACTCGTGGTGGTTTCTGATATATTAATTGACCCCCTGATGGGTACCTCCAAAAGTTTTTTCGTAAAACTTTCAATGCAACATATAGTTTACTTGTTTTAGTTCACATTTTACCTAATTTCGATAAATCAGCATAAAGTCATTCTAGTGGGCGAAGTTAGCTAGGAAATTTGAGGACTCATAAAACATGGGAAATCATGAGTACAACATGTTGGTCCATTATATATGTCAGAAAACTTCGCTTTTACCATTTAGATCCATATTCTTCAGACTTTCTTTACATGAAGGAACAATCTCGACATCACTAGGAAAATTGAGAATATTCTTTCCTTATAGTTGGAAACTCATGACGACAACATTGTTTACTATAAGAAGATGCACCCCTCTACCTCCAAAAAGACAATTTTTTCAATATGAATCTATCACGCTTACTTATAGCTCAATTTTGACCTAATTTCATCAAATTGTCAAGATGCAAAATCTTAGAAAGAAGTTTAACCTATTGTCAAAAATCTCAGTCGTTTCTGATATATTAACTAAACCCTGATGGGTACATCCAAAAGCTTTTTTATAAAACTTTCAACGCAACCTATAATATACTTGTATTTCAAACATGACCTAATTTAGATAAATCGACATAAAGTCACTTTCAGGTGGGCAGAGTTAGCTATAGGAAGAAGTTTGAAAACTAATAAAACATGGGAATCATAAGTACAACATGATGGTCCACTATATATGTCTGAAAGCTTGGCTTGTGGCATTCAGATCCATATCCTCCAGACTTTCTTTACGGAAAGGAACAATCTCATCATCACTCCGAAAATTAAGAATGTTATTTGCCAGTCTTGATCATATCCAACGGTCAATGTTCAATGTTAATCCGTACATGACTATATGCAGTGGTATGGTATTGTAAGCGATAAGACAAGATAAAGATAACATAAGAAGTACTGCGAATGGATGATCTAATGGTAGGTCTTGTAGGAGCAAGGTGCTTGAGAGTTAACACGGTCGGTGGAAGTACAAGTTATATCAAGGACCTCATAGAAAAATGAAAATTGCATCCAAGTCCATGCATTTAGCACAAGGACCCTAAAACCGAGCAACGAAGTACTGTGTGTTTTGAGGTTTGCGAATACTAGCGTTCATCGTGCTAAATACTATCAGTAGAATCTTTCTAGATGCTAAGAATGGAAAAGAAGATCCAATGGTTAACAATGTTTGGATTTGCCAGTCTTGCTCCAACGGTCAATGTTCAAAGTTAATCCCTACACTATATGAAGTGGTATGACATTGTAAGAGATAAGAGACAAGATAAAAAATAATATATTAAGTACTGTGAATGGCTGATCTAATGGTAGGCCTCGTAGGAGCGAGGTGCTTGAGAGTTAACATGGCCGGTGGAAGTACATGTTACATCAAGAACCTCATAAAAATGAAAATTGCATCCAAGTCCAAGCATTTAGCACAAGGACCCTGGAACTGAGTAGTGAAGTATTGTGTGTTTTGAGGTTTGTGCATACTAGTGTCCATCGTGCTAAAGACTATCAGTAAAATCTTTCTAGATGCTAAGAATGGAAAAGAAGATCCAACGGTTAAAAATGTTTGGATTTGCCAGTCTTGATCAAATGGTCAATGTTCAAAGTTAATTCGTACATCACTATATGTAGTGGTATGGTATTGTAAGATATAAGACAAGATAAATGTAACATAAGAAGTACTGTGAATGGCTGATCTAATGGTAGATCTTGCAGGAGCGAGGTGCTTCAGAGTTAACTTGGTCAGTGGCAGTACAAGTTACATCAAGGATCTCATAAAGAATGAAAATTGCATCCAAGTCCATATATTTATCATAAGGACCCTAAAACTCCTAGTTTCTAAGAATGAAAAAGAAGATCCAACGGTGAGCAATGTTCGGATTTGCCAGTCTTGATCCAACAGTCAATGTTCAAAGTTAATCCATACACTATATGAAGTGGCATGGAATTGTAAGAGATAGGACAAGATGAAGATAAGATAAGAAGTTCTGTGAATGGCTAATCTAATGGTAGGTCTCGTAGGAGAGAGGTGCTTTAGAGTTAACACGATCAGTGGAAGTACAAGTTACATCAAGGACCTCATAAAAATGAAAATTGCATCCCAGTCTATGAATTTAGCAAAAGGACCCTGAAACTAAGAAATGAAGTACTATGTGTTTTGAGGTTTGCGCATACTAGTGTTCACCATGCTAAAGACTATCAGTAGAATATTTCTAGATGCTAAGAATGGAAAAGAAGATCCAATGGTTAGAAATGTTTGTGTTTGCCAGTCTTGATAAAACGGTCAATGTTCAAAGTTAATCCATACACTATGCCGTGGTATGGTATTGTAAGAGATAAGACAAGATAAAGATAAGATAAGAAGTACTATGAATGGCCGATCTAATAGTAGGTCTCGTAGGAGCGAGGTGCTTGAGAGTTAACATGGTCGGTGGAAGTACAAGTTACATCAAGGACATTACAAAAATGTAAATTGCATCCAATTCCATGCATGTAGCACAAGGACCCTGAAATTGAGCAATGAAGTGTGTGTTTTGAGGTTTCCGCATACTAGCATCCACCGTGCTAAAGACTATTAGTAGAATCTTTATAGATGCTAAGAATGGAAACGAAGATCCAATGGTTAGGAATGTTTGGATTTTCTAGTCTTGATCCAATGATCAATGTTCAAAGTTAATCCGTACACTATATGTTGTGTTATGGTATTGTAAGAGATAAGACAAGATAAAGATAAGATAAGAAGTACTACGAATGGACGATCTAATTGTAGGTATCGTAGGAGCGAGGTGCTTGAGAGTTAACACGATTGATGGAAATACAAGTTACATCAAGGACCTCATAAAAATGAAAATTGCATCCAAGTCCATGCATTTGGCACAAGGACCCTGAAACTAAGCAATGAAGTATTGTGTACTTTGAGGTTTGTGCATACTAGCATCCATCATGCTAAAGACTATTCGTATAATCTTTCTAGATGCTAAGAATGGAAAAGAAGATCCAATAGTTAGCAATGTTTGGATTTGCTAGTCTTGATCCAATAGTCAATGTTCAAAGTTAATCCGTACACTATATGTAGTGGTATGGTATGGTAAGAGACAAGACAAGATAAAGATAGGATAAGAAGTACTACGAATGGCCGATCTAATGGTTGGTCTTGTAGGAGTGAGGTGCTTGAGAGTTAACACAGTGGGTGGAAGTACAAGTTACATCAAGGACCTACTAAAAAATGAAAATTGCATCCAAGTCCATGCATTTAGCACAAGGACCCTGAACTGAGCAATGAAGTCTGTGTTTTGAGGTTTGGGCATACTAGCGTTCATCATGCTAAAGACTATCAGTAGAATCTTTATAGATGCTAAGAATGGAAAATAAGATCCAATAGTTAGCAATGTTTGGATTTGATAGTCTTGATCCAACGGTCAATATTCAAAGTTAATCCGTACAATATGAAGTGGTATGGTATTATATGTAAGAGATAAGACAAGATAAAAATAAGATAGAAGTACTCTGAATGGCCGATACAATGGTAGGTGTTGGGGATATACTTTCCGGTTATCCTCACTGTGCCTCACTGACCTGGGTGGCCCACTTCGGGTTAGAGGTTTGCTTCATGGACGGCCCAGTCAGGGAGAAGAGACGGAGTCTAGTATGACTACGGGAAGGCCCAGAAGACTTACCGATGTCGGCCTATAGTGTTACTTGTAGTTCAAGCTGTACTCCGTAACCGACTCTTAGTCGTAGCCGGATAGGTCTCTCCTGTAAACCCTAGGCCAGATATCTATATAAGCCGTCCTAGGGACTAGCCTTTAGGGCACCCCACAATAGTCTACAATCTCAACTCGCACGGGCGAAACCCTTGTAACCCATATTCCAGCTCTCACACACCTCTCTTCCGCACGCCTCGAGGACCCCCTCATCGCATACTTGTCATCAATCCTACTATAGTTGGCATCCACCGTGGGGCAAGTGAGCTTCGGATTTGTGTTCCGAGCGGAATTTGCAAGAATTAGAATCGGCGAGACAATCGCCGTCGATCGTGTCCTCTATGCCAGCGATGTCCCTCTCATTGTTCTCGACGAGACTTGGATTCCGGCTTGGGAGGCCATGACAGCCTACACCATCATGTCTTTTAGTGAGATCGATGTTTACATTGGTTTCAAATATGAAGCACTACTGCATGGAATCCAGATTGCTAAGGATATCAACAAGTGTCGGATATCTATAATGCAAACAAACACATGGCAACATATAGGCATGTCGTGGATGAACTATCTAAATTGTTCGAAGGGTTTGAAGTTCAACACATCCCTCGAACAGAAAATGAGGAAGCAGATGCATTATATCGAATAGGCTCTACACAGAAAAAGGTCCTGGATGGCGCTTTTTTAGAGCACCTCAAAGTTCCCTCTATTACAGGAGTTGATGAGGAATATCCGACCCAGTCTGACTCACCTTTAGTAGCAGTTCTGGCTGTAATTCCCAGCTGGACAAAGCCCTACCTGGATTTCTTGGTAGACGGAAAATTACCCGGAGACAAGGTTCTGAGCCAGCAGATTGTCTGACGAGTAAAAACCTATACAATAATAAATGGTGAGCTCTATAAGAAGAATGTATCTGGGGTTTTCAGCGCTACGTATCTCCGGAAGAAGGAGTTGAAATCTTAAGAGAGATCCACGAAGGCGAATATGGCCATCATGCTGCAGCCAAATCTTTAGTGGCAAAAGCTTTCAGGCATGGATTTTTCTGGCTCATAGCCAAGGAAGATGTCGAACAGCTGGTTAAGACGTGCAAAGGCTGCCAAAAGTATGCCAAATAAGCTCATGTTCCGACTGATCAGTTGCGAACAATTCCGATAACATGGCCCTTCGCGGTCTAGGGGCTTGACATGGTAGGACCGTTTAAATGGGATACAAGTAGATTTACTCACCTCTTAGTGATGGTGGATAAATTCACAAAATGGATTGAGGCTAAACCCGTCACAAGTTGTGATGGAGCAACAACTAGAAGATTTGTCGAGGATGTTATAATCCGATACAGCTATCCGCATAGTATTATCACGGACAACAGGAGCAATTTTCTATGGGAGAACTTGCCGAATTCTGCGACGAACAAAATATCTGCTTGACATTGCGTCAGTCGCACATGCACAACCTAATGGACAAGTTGAAAGAGCAAATGGTTTAATCCTACAAGGCCTCAAACCAAGACTCAAAGCACCGCTTCGTCGTGCTGCGGGGGCTTGGGCAGACGAGTTACCATCTGTGATATGGAGCTTAAGAATAACTCTGAACAGGTCAACTAGATACACACCTTTCTTCTTGGTCTATGGCACAGAAGCAGTTCATCCCAGTGATTTAATTCATACTTCTTCCTGAGCTGCTGCATATATCAAAGAGGATGCCAAAATTTCTCGACAAAATGAGCTCAATTTAACCGAAGAAGTTCGCATCATTGCTAAGAAGAGATCAACAGCCTATCAGCAGAAGTTACGCAAGTATGATAACTAGAGAGTCAAAAATTGGTCTTTTAATAAGGGCGATTTGGTTCTCCGACTTGTGTAGAATAGAAAGCATAAACTTTCCCCTAGCATGGATTCCATAACCAGCGCAGGATTCCATGATGGCCTTGATATATTGCTCCTCGCCGTCTCCATCCACAGTTGAATAACCCCTGGTTACTTGCCAGATTTCCATGCTTCCATGGTGGCTCATAAGCATGGTGAGGGCATTTAGTGCTACGGTTCGCACATAGGACATGTTCCAGTCTTGGATGAGCTGGGGCATCTCCTTCGCCTTATCTTGCACCTCAAAGGTGGACATTTTGTTCATGTCTGGAACCTTCAGAGCTTCGCTAATATCCTCCAGTGACTCGCGGAAATCGTGAAGCAAGTCACCGACCCGTGCGAGACTCGGTGGAGGAGGAATCCAGCAAATTCAGAGGACCTGCGTATATAAAGCAAAGGTTTAGAAAATATATCTGAACTCCTAGAGTCGGAAGAAGGAAAAGTCATAAGATCTGGAGTTCAGCCCGGAGTGCTTGGGTGATGTCCTTCTTCCTATCCAACTCATCACCGAGATCCGAGATTTTCTGATCATGGATTGCGATCTTTCGATCATGTTCTTTGGTGGCCATATTAGATGACTCAAGAACGCTAGCAATGCTGCGCTCATGATCCGTCTTAAGTTCATTCAGCTCCCGCCATAAGTCGGTGTTTTCCACCTGAGTTTTGAAATTCTCGGCCTCTTCAATCATTTTACATGATTGTTTGACCAGTTCTATAAGCAAAAGAAAACAATCGAATAAGAAATTCTACTATGAAAACAAAAAGAACAAGGATAAGGACTGAAATGATTACCTTCGGCCTTATCCTTGGAAATCTTCAGTTGAGCATTTTCAAGATGGAGAGGTCTGATCTCTCTCCGCCTTTTGCAAATATTATTTAATAATTCCTCGTTATAAGCATTAACTTTCTGTAAGTCAGAATTGTACCCAGAGTCAGAAGTCTACTAAAGACTTGGGCTAATATTTTAACTAATATCAGCACAATCCTTGGAGGCTACACTAGCTCGTTCTTTGACATCCTATGAAAGCATAAATCCCGATTGTCTATCCAACTTCATGCTTGGGGGGCTAGAGGATATGATATGAAATAAAGTAAAAGAGTGAGTTGGAATTCTGACTTACATATTGTTCATGGGTAAGCTTGCTAAGGCTCATGTTCACCTCAGTAGTAACCTTCTCGGCGAGAGACAGCGGGATTATTGGTGGTGGCGAGCCACGTCGGCCTTCAGCTTCTCATCATGAAGACGAACTTGGTCAAGAAGCTCGGAGAACTTGATGTCCTCGGCTTCTTGCGCCTCTTCCTCGGCCGTGATGTTCTAGCTCTCCAGGTATTGCTGAGCTAGTTTTTGGATCTCTTCGGCAATTTTCCGAGTAATGCCAAGTTTGGCGATACCCGAATTACTAAGAAGGTTGTCAGTGAAAACCTCTGTCAAGAGATCATTACCCTTTGCGGGTTCACCCTTATCAGTTGCCGAGTCACTCATGGTGACGTAGGTCTGCGATCCAAGGATCAATGGCTCAGAATGCTGAGCCGGATCTTCTACAACACTTGGAGTTGGATTCAATGATGGCCTTAAATGTGTTATCTACCCATTCTTATTACTATGTGCTTCTTTGGTTTATTTTCTTACAAGATTCCTATGCATAGGAAGTGGGTTAGACTTAAATGTGTTTCATATTTGCTCCTTTATGCTCTCTTTTTCTTCAATTCATAATTCTTATGTGAGCATCTTCTCAAATTACTGAGCCTAGCTCAAAGGCGTTAAAGAAAATCACTATTGGGAGATAACCCAAATTATTTTTAGTTTCAGTAAGTTTTTATTTTGTTGACTCTTGGAAGTTATTGCCTCAGTAATAAACTATCCTTATCCTTTTTGTGTGGTTTTTGTGCCAAGAATAACCTCTAATGAGAGAGAAGTAAGACTTGGGAAAGTTGCTTTCTCGAAATAGATTTTTGTGCTTCAATGTAAAAAATCGTAAAAATCCCTGTACGTCAGATTGAGCTGTAATTGTTTGTGCTTATGCCCCAGGTTGTTATCTGACTTTCGTTAGTTTTCTGCCATTATTTGCATTTGCCTCTTAATCTCTTTCTCTTTGAGTTCTCTTTGATGACTTGAGCTTTTAGAAGGAATTGCTACAGTAGCTTGTGTTTTAATGGAATTTTTACTTGTGTTGAAACTAAACCCAAAGACTTATTATCTTGAATACACTAATGTTGCTAATGAACATTGTGTGAAGTTTTGTATGAAGGAAATTTTCAAGTGTAGGGAAGAATAATATGATGAGATGAAGTATGGACAAAAGCTCAAGCTTGGGGATGCCACCCGTGTCACCCTAAGAAATATTCAAGAGGTACAAGCGTCAAAGCTTGGGGATTCCCAAGGCATCCCCTTTTTCATCAATAAAAATCTCAGGTTTTGTTCCAAACACTTCATTTTTATTGTTTCATGCACAATTGTGTTGTTCCTAGAGCATCTTCGTTTTTGTCTTTAGTTTTATTTTGTTTGGTTTGCTTAAATAAATTGGTTGGACCCCCGTATTCATACATAGTTTCAAATAAGTTGATTTGTGTTGGAAAAGAGTAGGAAGTTTCATGCTTATAAGTGGTACAAAAGGAGCTTGTTTTGACTGTGGTCTAGACTTTATCATGTCATGTTTGATATTGCTTTGACTTTGACGAGGGTTTAACTCGTCAATGCCCATTGTTATGGACTTGGGTTTTGGAGAAGGAGGGAGCACTGGAGACATCTATCGGCTAGCAAACAAGCACACAGGGGACAAAGGATTTACCCAGGTTCAGGCCTCGTAGAGGTCCCTACTCCTGCTTGCCTGCTCGTGGAATTATTGAGGGAGTCGAAAGTTACAACGGTGCGCAGATGCAATCTGGCGAGGGTTTGTGGAAGCTAGGGTTGCGTGTGCCCTCCTCGCCGCCCCCTCCTAGCCCTTATATAGATAGGCTAGGTCTCGGGTAGCAGGTCGAGTCGGTTACAAGTTAGGGTTTTCCCTTTCAAACTTTCTATCTTTAGCTTTTTCTTGATCTTCAAACAATCGAGAGTCCGCAGGTTACTCGAGTCCTTCTATCTAGGCCTTGGCGACACCGTGGGCCTATACATACTTGGACCGTATATACCAAGATCGAGTACCTATAGGGTATACCCATGTCAGTAGCCCCCGATTGTCCAGTGGAATCGCAGATTCGACTGGGACTTTTTTGAAGTCTTCGAGTGCCCGAATGAGTACATTTTCGACTGCTTTTATTTATGTCATAGGGATTGTTGATATACGTGCCTGATATAACCGAATTATCGGTATCAGTTAACCACCTTAGGGTGAAACAACGCAATCTACTCAAATTCGAGTCCCCGGACTCGAATCCGGAAAGGTGCTAGTGTAATTCGACTCAGGCCACGGAGGTCTTACAGGAGTAGAATTCCAGTTATATGGGTGTGAGCAGTCGACGCGTCCGTCAAGGCATGTTCATCATGCATGTAGGCACGGATACATTTCTGGTAGTGCGCAGTTAAATGCGTTGCTAGGCCTTATTCAGGTCTTACCTTCACGCCGTAAGCGTGGCATCCGAATTTTATCATCGCGGAGACGATTCGGGCATCCCAGGAGACGTAGTCTCTTTGTAGGGAAAATTTGTGAGGCGGTGTCGCCAAAGGTTGCGAGTGCGGATCTTATCAACACACAGTTTTTGTGCAAAATAATCATAGGGTGCGCGACCAGCGCTCCCTATGGGAGTAGCCCCCGAGTGCCTGGTTGAGTCGAAGACTCAGGCAGGGACTAAAGAACTTTTGCGACTCCTATCGTCTTTTTTATTATTTGTTTTAGTCGATGACTCAGGCAGGGACTAAATATTTTCGCGACTGCTGTCAGCTTTTGCGTGCTTGTTTCAGTCGAATTTGTTTCCGGTGCTCCCTATGGGAGTAAGGAATGTCCATAATCGAATTGTGTTTCGAGTGGTTGGGTTTGCCTTTGTGATTGTCTTCGTGCCTGCAACAAGAAAAGAAAAACTCGTAGGGTGCGCGGCCAGCGCTCCCTATGGGAGTAGCCCCCGAGTGCTTGGTGGAGTCGAAGACTCCAGCAAGGACTAAAAATAGTCGAAGTTTTCCACTATGTAGCCTTGGTGACGTCAGTGCTGACGTTTGTATGACCTCAGTTGCCCGTGTGAGCGATTTTGACAGGACGTGACGAGCGGTGGGTCCCGCTTTCTGACTTTGATTTGACTGGGCATGCGTAATCTTATTTTTAACCGCGCCTCCTCGATTTCCACGCATAATGGTAGAAGTGGGGGGACGGTTTGTGCTTCTTCTTCTCCACGTGTCCAACGCGATGCACGCCACGCGTCTAATAGGATTTTTGTCAACCGTTGGATTGCATCTTCCAGGGGTTAAATAGCGGTACCGCGGTGGTAATTTTTCATCTGCACTTTTTCGTCCTCGCTGCCATTGCCATTGCTATTGTTCTTCTGCTTTCCTGCGCTTGTCTCCTCCACAGCGCTGGACCACCTCCGTTCGTTTCCAAGTTACTTTCTGCGCTCTCATCGCCGTCGCGCAATGGGAAAGAAGAAAAGGAGGTGCTGCCGCTGATTCCGCGGCCATCGTTGTCGCGACGAAGAAGAAGGGTGGCTCCGCTGCTGCGGGCACCAGCGCCGCCGCCGGCGGGAAGAAGAAGGTCGCGGGCACCCGCGTGACCAATGGCGCATGGCGCCCTTCTATCATCAACGCGTCAGATCTCCGTCTTCTTCGCCAAGACGGAGTTATTTCTCTGACGCCGACCAGGCCCCCAGCGGTGAGACCATTCCTGTGCCTCCCGCTGGTTTTCGAGTGATGTTTCTTGCATTCGTCATTCGCGGCCTTTCTTTGCCTCTCCACCCCTTTCTTAGGGGTCTTATTTGTTTCTATGGGCTCCAGCTCCATCAGCTGTCCCCAAACTCGATTCTCCAAATCACCTGTTTCATTACTCTTTGCGAGTGCTGGCTCGGAATCGAGCCGCACTTTGGCCTTTTCAAGCGCTTGTTTAAATTGAAGCGCCAATCCGCCTCTGGCTCTTTAGTTTATGACGTAGATGGTTGCGGTATCCATGTCGACCCATCCGCCACCTAGTTCGGCATCAAGCTTACCAATTTCGTCCAGGGATGGAGGGACAAATGGTTCTATGTTCACGACCAGTAGGCCAAGGACGAGCACTTTGGACTCACGCCTTTTGATCCCGCGACTCCCTGCAAGAAGATGCGTTCTTGGAAGAACGTGATTATGCCTTCCGAGCTCGCGGAGACAGATGTGCTATATCAACGCGTCTGCGACCTCGAGAGTCGCATAGGCGCAGAAGAGGGAGGCTGCGCCCTTGTCAGGACTTGGCGGCGTCGTCGCGTCCAGCCTCTCCAGGCTAGGGTCCATCCCATGTTTCAATGGGGTGGCACTGATGATGCCACTCGCGTGTCTACTGATGGCATGTCCGCGAGTGAGGTAGATAAGAGGGTGCGATTGGTCACGAAGTACACCTTCAAGGATGTGCTTCCGAACGAGCCAGTCGTTCCTCCTTTCGATGCTTTGAATCCTCCTCCTGAGGTACGGTTGTGCTACGCAGTAGCTTATTCTCGTGATTGCATTTTCTGTTTCTTACCTGTTATGTCTGCTGATCTTCACTGTTTGTATGCAGGATTGGGCGGTGTCGCCTTGTATGCCTCCTCTCCCTGAGGGGATTATTCCTCGTGAAGCTTTGGAAGAGGGCGAGTCTGAGTCGACTGTCCCTTCTGATGTGGAAGAGGAAGCCCTCGAGTCCGAGAGCCCGGATACTCGCAAGCGTTCGCGTAGCGAGGACTCCGACGCGTCGACTCCTTCGACTCCAGGAGGCGCGGCTGTTGGCGCAGTGTCGCCAATTCCAGCCGTTCCTGTGAGGGCTGTGGCACCGTCTTCTTGCAAGAAGATGCGATTGCCCAAGGAGTCTTCGTCAGAATCAGCGGCTGGCACGTTTGATCTTGACAACTTTGACTGGTAAGTTTGGTGGGTCATTCATTCTTTTCTGTTTTCTTCTTGTTGGTTTTGCCCTGGAGTTTCCCTTTTCTCAATCTGGACTTGGTCTTGTAGTCAAGAGGCGTCGTCATCTTCTGGCGACGTCGAGTTTTTGAAAGAATCGGGAGTTGCGACTTCAAGGGCCAAGGTAGAGGTCGAGCGTACCCCTTCTCCTCCGGCGGCGGCCCACTCCGGGCACAATTCTTCGAGCTCTCCTCACGTAGGGGAGCATCGAGTGGTTGCTCGGATGACGGTTCAGCAAACTTCTTCGGAGTCGCTACAGGACCATGTAAGTATATCTTTCCTTCTTTTTTAATGTGGTAATCAACGCCTTCTGCTGCCCTCTTCTGACTCCTTGTTTTGTGTGACAGCTCCTTGTAAAGGAAGCCGCGCAGGTGGCAGAGCAGGTGATGGCGATGGGTCGCCAGCATGCAATGGTAGAGACGCGTCACCGCGTGGTCGAAGGTGAGTGCTCTACACTTATTCTTTTCGTCTTCTCTCTGTTTTGGTATGATCGACTGATAGCCAATTATTGACTGCCATGTAGCTGAGCATAACGCTTTACTGCGCAACGTCGCCACGTTGGAGAAGACATTAGCCGTAGCTGTGAAGGGGTGCGACGAGGCAATCGCGGCTCGTGATGATGCCCAGAAGCGTGAAGAGGATTTGCATGCCTCCTTTGTGGCCAGGGAGAAGTTGTTCGAAGAGCAATTGTTCTCAGTCGCCAAGGCCCTCTGAGGTACCTTTACTGGTAGATATTTTATTGATGTTCTTCTCTACATCTAGAGTTTTTGCCAGTGGCACCAGAAGTTTGACCCATGTGTGTATTTTCGGTGTAGATGCTGGCGATCTTGAGTTTTGATCCGCAAGCCCTTTGTCGCGATGACGCTCTGGCAGGTGCGGTGTCTGCGGTCGAGGATCATAGCGCCGCTGTCCAAAATATGTTGTCCAGGGCCAAGGTTACCCTTAGTCGCCTCCGGGAGGAGTTGATGCCAAAGGCGGAGCTGGTCGACAATGTGGAAGAGCTGGTGGAGTCGCTTGCCGGGGGTGTGCCTGCCACGTACAAGAACTCCATCCGCGCGGCTGGCGCGACCATGTCACTTGCCATGGTGCAAGCCCACAAAGTAGAAATAGATCCTTCTGCGGTGTCGAAGACGATGCCTGTTGGCGCGGATGGTCAGCAGGTAGTATTCGCTCCCTTTGCGACTGCCTGTGCCAAATATGGCCATTCCTTGATAAATACTGTTGCCAAGTATTCGGAGGAGCTCTAGCGTGCTAAGAAGATCTCGAAGGCTTCGGCCTCAGGAGCTGGCGGAAAGTCTGTGGCGTCTGATACTGCCACAGACTTGATGAAGCCCCCGAAGCCGTCGAAGTCGAAGAAGCCAGTTGCCCCGTAGTTAATTTTTGTAATAGTTGATGAAATGGCCTTTTGATTGGAGAACATGCCTGCTGGCGAGTTTGTTTGTAAACACTTATGCTTATCTTGAATGCGTCTGTTCCCCTTGCTTTTGTGTTGATTTGGTCGCCTTATTTGCTTTTGTCTTGACTTGTGGTAGGGCACATCGAGTGGTCCTGTGGGAGGAAACCAGGATTCGCCATCTCTTGATGAGACAGTGGAAACACCGCGCTCCAGGGTAGAGGAGCTATCCTAGCTGTCGCGACTTCGTGATCGTGTGAAGCAGCTGGAGCGTGAGACAGACGTGTTGAAGTCGAAGGCGGAAAAATCCGCCGCCCGCGAGCAATATCTGCTTGGCGAGGTGACGCGGCTGGGCGACCAGTTTAAGTGTTAGTTTGCTTGTCCTCATCTTTTCCTTTGTAGTTAGATGCAATGGTACGTTGTACTCATGCTGTTGGTGCTGCTTCGTGTAGTTGTTAGCGCACGCCGTCCACAGGAGGAGAAGCATAGGATTGCCATCCGCCTTCATGATCTCACCCAGGAGCAACTTCAAGAGAGTGGATACTTTTGGGTAGATCATGATCGTGCGACTGCATTGGTGACCCTGCAGAATCGCGCTTCGCGAGTGCTGCTCTTCCTGAAGAAGTCGCAGTCGTGTTTGAAGAACATCTATCGGGCGATGTTCCCCTTGGATGACACTCCATCAAGCCTGCTGGCTCTCCTGGCCAAATTTCAAGATATGTCCGCGGTTCGCGAGGGCGTGAGGCAGCAGTTGGTGGCTAGTGCCAAGGCTTCCCTCTCGATGGTGCGATTGCACAGGACTGACGTGGATGTCGCCGTCATTGCTTCCGAGCCGCCAGCGCCGCCAGATGGATCTGCTTGGAATACGGTGCCGCACTATCAGGCGGTGGACTGTCCAGCAGAGGAGATTGTCAACTTCTTCGAGGAACAAACCAATGTTCTTCTGTTGTAGCAGTAGCTAGATTTGTATCCTGCACATAAGTGTACTTGTGTTGTAAACTTCATATATATTTGTAGATAATTTATTGTTGAATGTGGACAAATAGCTTTGTCAGCATCAGGTGCGTTGCACTATGCGATTCCTTTTTGTTAGCCTGACCATCACTTTGTCAACCTGCCAGGCGCGTTGCGGCTGGGTTGAGTTTGTGTTAAGGGGTTTGATTGATGTGCCAGCTACTCAGGATACCGCATTTATTGGTTCGAAGAACAGATGTAGGTCGGGTGGCGTAGCCCCCGAGTATAAAATTAACAAAAGTGAAAGAAAACACAGAGTTTTGGGGCACTTAGCTTTTATTTATTTGAAGAGCAGTACGAGGTACAATGTGTGGCTAAGTAGCCTTGGCTGAGTAGCCTTATTTGCGATGTAAAAAGTAAAACAACTAGGGGTAGAAGCGTCGCAGTTGTGCGACATTCCAAGGGTTGGAGTATGCGACTCCTGACTCTAGATCTTGAAGGCGATAGGCGCCACCTGGGATTACTTCTATAATCACGTACGGTCCTTCCCAGGGGGACTCGAGCTTGAGATGCCCCTGCTGCTTCAGTCGTAGGACCAGGTCACCTTCGACGAAGGATCTGGGGCGAAGCCTTCTGCTGTGGTAGTTGCGCAGGTTCTGCTGGTAGACGTGGATCTTTCTGCGGTGATTTCTCTTGCCTCGTCGAGGAGGTCGACGGAGTCTTCGAGTGCAAAAGATGATTCTTGTTCGCTGTAAGCGACTACGCGCAACGCCTTGTATCGCACTTCGGTGGGTAGTACTGCTTCTGCTCCGTGCACCATAAAGAATGGCGTGTAGCTCGTGGCGCTGTTTGGAGTTGTTCGTAGACTCCAGAGTACGGTTTGGAGCTCATTTGGCCAGCAACCCGCGGCTTGCTGGAGTGGTCGAAGGAGTCGCTTCTTGATGCCGCTACAGACGAGCCTGTTTGCCTTTTCCACCTGACCGTTGGTCTGTGGATGCGTGACTGAGGCGTAACTGATGTTGATCCCTACGTTTCCGCAGAATTCTTGGAACTCCTTGGATGTGAAGTTCGTCCCGTTGTCAGTGATGATGCTGTGCGGCACGCCGAAGCGGTAGACAATGGATTCGAAGAACTTGACCCCGCTGTGCCCTAATTGCTTGGTCACTCTCATGGCCTCAATCCACTTGGTGAACTTGTCGACTGCGACCAAGAGGTAGACGTAGCCTCCTTGCGAGGACCTTGGGAGCTTGCCCACCATGTCAAGCCCCCATTGTGCAAAGGGCCAGGCCAATGGAATGGGTCGTAGTTCTACTCCTGGTGCCTGTGGCTTATTCGCAAATTGCTGACAAACGTTGCACTTTTGGACTATGTCCTTGGCGTCGCATGGCCGTGGGCCAGTAAAATCCAACTCGTAGAGCTTTGGCAACAAGGGCGCGACTGCCGGCGTGGTGCCCGCAGGTCCCTTCATGGATGTTGAGGAGGACTGCTCTTCCATCAGCTAGGGAGACGCATTGTTGTAACACGCTTGTGATGCTACGTTTATACAGTTTGTCGTTGATAACGGTGAATGCCTTGGGCATCGCGCGATGTGACGGCGGCTTCGCCCAGGAATGTGTAATCGCGGCCCGTGAATGTTCGATCATCATGACGCTCATTGGTCCCTCGAGTCCTGTGTCTAGCTCCAAGTCATCGAGTGCCATTGGCTCATAGGGTGGCGTAGCCCCCGAGTCCATTGCTTCGCTTGTTTTTTTCTCTGCGGCCTTTGGCTTGATGAAGCGTTCGCATATGCGCTCGAGAAATACCCCGGGTGATATGGGGGCGCAGGTGGAGCCTATGTTGGCGAGTGTGTCCGCCTCCTCGTTGCTTTCGCGACCTATATGTCGCAACTCGCAACGATCGAAGTCTCCTTCGAGTGTGTCGTAGAGGTTGAGGTATGCGATCATGTTGTCGTTCAGTGCATCGCACTCGTGCATTGTTTGGTTGACGACCAGCTTGGAGTCGCCATATATGATGAGCCTCTTTGCGCCGCAGGCTTTTGCCATCCTCATCCCGTGCAACAGGGCCTCGTATTCAGCCTCGTTGTTTGAGGCTGTGAACTGCATTCGCAGGATGTATTTCAGCTGTGCCCTTGAGGTTATGTTAGTATGACACCTGCCCCTGCTCCATCTTTCCGTTTGGACCCATCGAAGTGCATTGTCCAGAGGTAGGACATATCTGGCTTGTCCGGGAGTTGGTTTTCCATCCAATGCACGAGGAAGTCAGGGAGAACTTGTGACTTGATTGCGTCACGCTTTTTGTATGTGATGTCTCGTGGAGACAGTTCGATTCCCCAAAGCGCGACTCGCCCCGTGGCGTCGGGGTTATTGAGGATATGTCCCAATGGGGTGTCATTGACTACCACGATTGGGTGTTCCTGGAAGTAATGGCGCAGTCGCCGGGCGGTCATGAAGACGCCGTACGCCAGCTTCTGGTAGTGCGGGTACCGCTGTTTTGTTGGCGTGAGGACCTCGCTGAGGTAGTATACCGGGCGTTGTAGGACGTGGACCTTGTTTTCCTCGGCCCACTCGACGACGAGCACTGTGCTAACCACTTGGTTGGTAGCGGAGATGTACAGCAGTAGTGGTTCCCTTTCTCGTGGAGTCACCAATACTGGCGAGGTGGATAGCAGGCGCTTGAGATCTTCGAATGCTTCTTGCGCTTCATTTGTCCACTCGAATTTGTCATCTTTGCGAAGGAGCTGATAGAAGGGCAGTGCCTTTTCTCCCATTCGACTGATAAATCGACTGAGGGCCGCGATTTGTCCGGCTAGTTACTGGACGCCTCTTATGTTCTTTGGCTTCTTCATGGCCAGTATGGACTTTATCTTTTTCGGGTTTGCCTCAATCCCTCTCGCAGAGATGAGATACCCGAGCAGCTACCCAGATGGTACGCCGAAGGCGCATTTGTCCGGATTGAGCTTTATCTGGTAACGATCGAGATTGGCAAAGGTTTCGCACAAGTCGTCGATTAGAGAGGCTTCTTCCTTGGTTTTGATTACTATGTCGTCGACATAGACATGGATGTTACAACCCAGTTGTTCCTTGAGGTAAGCCTGCATGCACCGCTGTTATGTGGCTCCCGCGTTTTTTAGCCCGAAGGGCATTGTGTTGTAGCAGAACACACTGAATGGCGTTGTAAACGCGGTCTTCTCCTAGTCTTCCTCCTTCATTCGAATTTGGTTATAGCCTGAGTAGGCATCGAGGAAGTAGAGGCGCTCGCATCCAGCGGTGGAGTCGATGATTTGATCGATCCGTGGTAGCGGGAAGTGATCTTTTGGGCAATGCTTGTTTAAAGAAGTGAAGTCCATGCACATCCGTAGGATATCCGTGTCCTTTTTTGGTACCAGCACCGTATTAGCGAGCCAAGTGCTTTCCTTGATTTCGCGTATGAATTTCGCCTCGAGGAGTCTGTTGATCTCCATTCATCGCCTGGCCGTGGCTCGCGATCGCTGATTGTTTGCTTGACTGGCCTTGCGTCGGGGTTGACGTTGAGTGCGTGCTCGGCGAATTCCTTGGGAACTCCTGGCATGTCCGTAGGACACCAGGCAAAAATTTCCCAGTGCTCACCGAGGAATTCGACGAGCGCGAGTTCCTATGCAGGACTCAAGTTGTTGGCGATGAGGGCCATTTTAGCGGGATCTGATGGATGGATCTGCACCTTCTTTGTGTGCACAGATGAGTCGAATGAGAGGTCAGGTGAGCTTGGCCTACTCAGGGGAGGCGATCGTTGTCTCGTTTCCTTCAATCATGAGCTCCTCCTGCATGCCAAGGACCAGGAGATTATGTTGAATTTCGTCGCATGGCTGACGCTTCGAAGCTCCCGTTGATCGTGATGACGCCGTTGGGACCTGGCATTTTCATCTGCAGGTAGGCGTAGTGGGGTACCGCCATGAACCTAGCGAACGCGACACGTCCGAGGATGCAGTGGTATTGTGAGGGCCAGTCGCGACACCTCAAAGTCGATGCGCCAGTCTTGATCCAACGGTCAATATTCAAAGTTAATCCATACACTATATGAAGTGGTATGGTATTGTAAGAGATAAGTATTTTTCAGGGAAGTGAAACCCAATTTATTGATTCGACACAAGGGGAGCCAAAGAATATTTATAAGCCTTAACAACTAAGTTGTCAATTCAGCTACACTTGGAAACAATCTTGCTCATAGCAGTTTATCAGTAGGAACAGTTTTGTAGTAGGAATAGCAAAGTAGCAGCAGCAGTAAAGTAAAGACAGTAGTAACAATAGCAAGAAATGGGATTCGAAAAGCGGTAGGCATAGGGATAGATGGACGGGCGTTGCATGGACAAGACAATTCACATAGCAATCAGAACATAGGGCAATTGCAGATAGATAAGATAAATCATCCAAGTACTAGATAATCCTAGGCATGTGTTGCATATATAGTCATACGTGCTCGCAATGATAACTTGCACAACATCTTTTGTCCTGCCAGCCTGTTTGCAGCGGGGCCTCATGGGAACTATTGGCAATTAAGGTGGTCTTTTTAATAGAGCACCGGAGAAAAGCATTAACAATCCGTGAACACATGTGATCCTCACATCAAAGCCATTCCCTCCGGTTATCCCGATTTCTGTCACTTCAGGACATTGGTTCTGGACAACAACGTGTGTATACAACTTGCAGGTAAGACCATAAACAATACTATCATAATGAGTCAATGACATGTTCAGATCTAAAATCATGGCACTCGGGCCCTAGTGACAAGCATTAAGCACAACAAGTCGCAACAAAGTCATAAAGCACTAATAAAAGATACTAGGCACCATGCCCTAACAATCTGATGCCATTACATGAATGATCTCATCTAATCTCTACCATCCCCATAGCCTACAACGGGGGATTACTCACTCATGGATGGAGGAAACATGGATGGTCGATGGAGAAGCGATGGTGATGATGATGGCGATGATCTCCTCCAATTCCCCGTCCCGGCAGGGTGCAAAAAGGAGTTTCTGATGCTGTTTCGTGGAATCTGGTGGTGGCGGCGGAGCGGAACTCCTTCTAGAAAAACATCGACCCCCCTTGAGTTTTTAGGTCAGAAGGCAACTTATAGGCGAAGAGGGAGACCGAGGGGGAGTCTGGGGCGGCCAGACCACCCCCTGTCGCGGCCTGGGCTTGCCCGCATGGCCAGGTGGTGTGGCATGGGCCTAGCGCCCCTCCGTCTCGTATTCTGGCTCCTGGAGTCTTCTGGTGAAATAGGATTTTCGGCATATTTTCCGGGATTTTTCCTCATTGTTGATTTTCTACACACAAAAAGTAGACACCAAGGCAATTCTGCTGAAAACAGCGTCACTCCGCGTTAGTTGCATCCAAATCACACAAGTTTAGAGGAGAAACAATAGCAAAAGTGTTCGGGAAAGTAGATACGTTTTGGACGTATCAACTCCCCCCAAGCTTAGCTTATTGCTTATCCTCAAGCAATTTTGTTGAAAACTGAGTGCGATAAAAGAACTTTCACGAAGACATTTGCTTCCTGTCATGTATATATTCTCAGCATGTGATCAACTACTTAGACAATTCATAATAAGGAGTATGCAACTAAGTTTACTTAATAGGCATTGCAAGCTATGAAGAGATTCCAACTCAAAAATAATAAGTAGCATGTAGCATAAACATAAGCAACATTACAATGCTCATAACAAGGTATGATAGAGTGGTATCTCGCTTGCCTTTGATTAAGAATGCCAAGGCACCTCTACAGTTCAAGTGATGACTAGAAGTAAAGATATCAAAGATACAAGCATCAAAGTCATAACACAAATAATCAAGTAATGAGACAAACACAAAGAATGACAACTATGCTCTCAAGAAGGTGCTCAAAGAATATGTGGAGACTCAACAAGGAAATTAAAAGTTTTGAATAGTTTGAAAGGCTTCCAAATTCTAAAAGTATGGTACTCATTAGCTTTGAGATCTCATTGCCCCTATCATAAGCATCTTTAATGTGGTTAAGGTGAAAGTGACACAACTAAGAGGATATGTTTGACAAGTTATAAATCGAAGCCTCATGCCCCTTACTTATGAAGACCGATCCTCATGCTACTCAACTTCAGTCACAAGTAAGCTCTTGTCATTGTAAGTATATACGTATCATAGAGAACCGCCAACGGGGTACCCTTTGCACATGACACAGGAGCTATCCCATAATCAAAATGACAAGGCAAGCAGACAATGAGCATCTTAGCGATCTTTTTATTTACTATGTGCATAGATTTTTATTGAGGATGCTTCATAGAATGCTAATTATGGTTATGCTGCAAGTTTCCACCATGATTAGGCATGGCTTAGGCTAGCGGCCCATGCGTTTCTCTAACATACATACAAACTCCATGATATTACAAGTTCCGCTTTTATTTCACACCGCCGGGATCCATAAGCAAAAGAACATGATATCAACGAGGTACTAAGTACCCATGAAATGTTGAAAACGTTCCCCATGAAACATGGTTCTGCTAACTTCAACTTATAAAGCGCAAGCATATATGCAACAAAGAAGGACGCAATGGTTCAGGTTCATTAAATGCAAGAAAATAAAGTGTGCCATCAAGTTTGTGAGAGCTTTACTAACTAACTTTCTCATACAAGCAAACATTCTATTCAGAATAAAACAAGGAATATTGAATATGCACGGAAGTAGCAAATGATGCTAATGGGTAGGTATGGTGGACACTTTGGAAATATTTGGTTTAGGGAGTTGGAAAGTTGAGTAAAACATACTCAATGTAAGTGAAGGCTAGAAATAGTAAGGGAGCGACAAACGAGAGAGCAATAGCTGTCATAATCATGCTTGCAACAAAACAGGACTAATCATGGCATGAAAGTGATTCAAGATCCTCAAGGCAAAATAACTCATCAAGGCTTAACTGATTATTGCAGTCATGTGCATGCGTGAGCATGTGCCAAGTCAATTCAAATGAAACATTCAGAGGAGGATACCACGGTGTCATACCAATTTATGAATAGAGCAATGCAAGCCAATATTCATAAGACATGCTACAAACTATTAGCGAGCTGGAGCTAATCATAAGAAAGCAAGAACTACTAAGCATCCAAAGATACCATACACCCTACATGAACGGACTAAGCATGCCCACAATGATGAGTATATGTACAAAAATGAAAACAAATAGAGTTCGTTACCAGCTTCTTACCATGCCTCAAGTTTTCATTAATCCTCATTATTGCTCTTCACTTGTGTGGCTTGAATAATAATATGAAACCAACATCCACTGAGGACTGCTGAACCCTGTAGCAAACTCACAAAGCCAAAGAAGAATGACAAATATTTTTGTTGTTTTCGATTTTTAAAACAAGAACCAAAAGGAAAAACAAGCAACGCAAAATCTTTTTGGTTTTTTCGAATAGTTCAAACAAAGAAAAAAGGGAAAAAACAAACCAAGGCAAAAAGAAGAAGCAAACTAAAGAGAAACAACAGAAATATTTTTGGCCTTTTTGTGTTTTAGAAAGCAAAAGCAAAGAAAAAACAAAAATCTAAAAAGAGAACGGAACATGAATATACAAAGTACCGACACAACATGATATGGAGATGAGTGCGGTGTCGGCGTACCTCCCCCCAAGCTTAGGCTTTTGGCCTAAGTGGGTATCAATCCAGATATGGGTAAGGGTTCCAAGCAGGAGGATCATGATAAGAATGGTCGTAGTTCGGCCCGTGGGAAGAAGAAGCTCCCCAATCATAAGCAGGCTGCTGATATGAAGACTCTCCCTCATCCGAGGGCTGGACCGAATCATCCATGACCTCTCTTCTAGTATCCTGCTCCTGTTGGGAGAGCTGTCCCAAGTACGTGTCAAGCTCCTCCTCGGTGAGGGACCATCCTTCCCTGTTATCAAGGTTAAACAAAACAGGTGCAGGCAAAAGAACAACACGCTCGGACTTGCTCTTTCTCCAACCAGCTTTGAGAAAGGTTATTTCATAAGATAACTCATTCAAACTAGCCCACGAGGAAACAAATTTATGTTGTATCATGGAATTAAAATCAAGCCTTTCTATGGGCAACTGTAGGTCTAGATGATGAGGCACTAAACCATGCAATGCTAGTAAACGAGAAGCAATGAGGCCTCTACAAATTCCTCCTTTCTCATGGTTAGCAGCAAGACGGAAAGCTATCACAGCAGCTAAGTTGTAAGACCTATCTTGTTTAAGAGCAGCAAAGATAAATGCTAGATCATATGAAGATAACTGATTGGCAGTTTTCCTAGAAAGAACACACTTGGCAACAAAGTAGGCAAAGTAATGAATGGAGGGAAGATGAATGTTACGGATTTTTCGATTCTCCTTTGAGAAGCTGCTCCCTTGGCAAATTTCTACATATAAATCCATGAGTGGTTTAGGTCGCTCCTTAATCCTTCTACATGATCCCCATTGAGGTACCTTAATAGCTGCACAAAAGTCATCGAGAAAGGTCGATAGCAATATTGTAAATTTTGTAGTGGACCATGGGGTTAGTCAAAGAGTGACTGAATTTAAAGTCCTGCACCACAGACATGGTTAGCTTCACAAATTGACAAGGTTCATCTTCCAAAAAGTGCTCCAACCCTGCATTAGAAACCAAAGTGTGGAAATCTTGGAGAATTCCTGCAGCTCTCATGAACTCAGAGCATGGATAAATGGAATGAAAAACTTCCTCCTCCCAGTGGACCTTCATGACCTCAGGCACCCATAGTTCATGTTGGTTTAGGTGGTGCTCACTCATCTTCTATTCTGAAATTTAAACACCTATTAAACAAGTGATTGCAAAGTAAATATAATGAAGGATTCTACTCGTAGGGACTTGTAAGAGGCCTAAACATGCATCAAAACTATATCTCTAAGCATCAAACAAGCTTACAAGCTCTCATAACCTGTCACCTACAGCAGCAAAATACTCAAGATATAATCCACTAAACACAAATCTACTTGGACAAGGGGAGGAGTTACATGCCAACGAACAAATGCTCCAAATTTCAGCAAGAAAGATGGGTTGAGCAAGGAGATCGAAAAAAATCAAGAGCAAGCACAGCAAGAACGCGATTTTGAGCAATGAACTGGAGCTTACTCGGGAGAGAGAAAAAAGTGGCAGGTGAGAGAGTTAGTGGGGGGCCAGGGGTGGCCCACACCAGGGCATGGCGCCACCCAGGGCAGGCCACGCCACCAGGTGGTGTGCCTGCCTGGTGAGTCCCCCTGGTACCGCCCAGGCACTCCTCTGCCCTTTTTTCACGTAAAAATTTAATATGAATTTTCTGTAATTTTTCGAGACACTTTATTTTTGGGCATTTTTCAGGTATAGATGAATGATTTTCTGACAGAAAAAGATTTTCTGGAATGATGCAATGACAAAACAAGGCTAGAACTATAGAAGTTCTACGACACTCTAACATGCAAGCAACTAACAACAAAGAAAACTAAACAAAAGCAAAAACTAAAATCGATAGAATGGAAGTACATGGAAATAATCATAATGAAAACATTGTTTTGTTCAATGAAATCCTTTTGTTAACAAGGTTGATCAGGTGTTGTTACCAAAACAATTCCATATGAGACAAAGCTATGTATTCCACTTAATGATTATGTTACCTCAACCTTGATAGCAATGGTCCCAATCATAATGGTTTCAATTTTTCTCTTGGTATGGGACAATATATTTCTCCAACTTGAATGCCCTCAACATGTTCAATTGAATTCAAACCATAAGTCCTTTCAATCTTCTTAGGGAAATAGACAGTATGTTCCTTGTCATTAACATTAAAAGTCACCTTTCCTTGATTACAATTAATAACAGCTCCTGCAATATTAAGAAAAGGTCTCCCAAGAATAATAGACATATTATCATCTTCAGGCATTTCAAGCACAACAAAATCAGTTAATATCAAGCAATTATGAGCCAATTGAACAGGTACATCCTCACATATACCCACAAGAATAGTGGTAGATTTATCGGCCATTTTCAAAGATATATCAGTTGGTATTAATTTTTCTAGTTGAAGCCTCTTATAGAGAGAGAAAGGCATAACACTAACTCCAGCTCCCAAATCACACAAAGCAGTTCTAACATAACTGTTCTTAATAGAGCAAGGGATAGTTGGAATCCCCGGGTCTCTAAGTTTCTTAGGAACCTTACCATTGGAGGAATAATTAGCAAGCAAAGTAGAAATTTCTTCATTAGGGACCTTCCTTTTATTCGAGACAATATCCTTCATATACTTTGAGTAAGGAGGCAATTTAATAGCATCAGTCAAAGGAATTTGCAAGAATAAAGGCTTCATCCACTCACAAAACTTATTATAATGTTCATCCTCGTTTGACTTGTGTTTCTTATAAGGGAATGGCATAGGTTTTTGGACCCAAGGTTCTCTTTCACTACCATGTTTCTTAGCAATAAAATCTTCTTTAGTGTATTTAGTATTCTTAGTGTGGTTTTCAGGTTCTTCTTCAACTTTTTCTTCATTAGGAACTTCATTTTCTTCATTACCACTTTCAGTTTCAGCATCAGATATACTATTAGGATCTATAGCAGGTTCAGAGGGTTCTACAATAGTTTTATGTTTCTTTTTCCTTTTCTTACGAGTAGAACCACTATTTTCAGCTTGTTGAGAATCCTGCTCAATTCTTTTGGGATGCCCCTCAGGATATAGAGGATCCTGGGTAGCAGCTCCACTTCTAGTTCTAATTTCATAAGCATGTTTTTCTTTAGCAATATTAACTAGCAAGTCTTTTTGCACTTTAACGAGTTGATCTATTTGAGTTTGAACCATTTGAAAGTGTTTAACAATCATTTTAACATCATTAGAGGTTCTTTCCACAATAGCTCTAGTGTTTTCCATTAGATGATTTTGCACCCTTTTATTAAAATTATCTTTCTTAACAATAAAGATATCAAATTCTTCTAAGCATTGATCAGGAGGTTTAGAGTAAGGGATATCACCTTCATCAAAGTGTTGGAGAGAGTGTACCTCAATAGTGGGTGAGTAGGGAATAGGCTTACATAATTATTCTATAGGAGGTAAATTCTTGACATCTGCAGCTTTAATTCCCTTCTCCTTAAGACATTTCTTAGCTTCCTTCATCACTTCATCATTTAATTCAATAACTCCCCTCTTCTTTGATGTTGGAATAGGCACTAGTATAGGTTCAGGTACAATTACTTCAGTTATAGCTGGTTCAGGAGGATTCCAATCTTCATAGTTATTGCTTATTTTAGCCATTAATTCCTCAGCTTCCTTGGGAGACCTATTCCTGAAAACACAATCAGCACAACTATCTAGGTATGTCCTAGATTCCTCGGTTAGTCCATTATAAAATATATCAAGAAGCTGATTCTTAGGTAATGGACTTCCAGCTTGTCCATGAATCAGAGCATAAAACCTTGCCCAAGATTCATGCAATACATCTTTTTCTCCCTGTTTAAAATCAAAAAGTTCCTGCAAAGTAGCATGTCTAGCACTAGGAGGAAAATATTTCTGCAGGAAAGTACTAATCAAGCACTCAGGGCTATCAATAGATCCAAGAGGTAAATTACTAAACCAAGTTTTAGCTTCTCCTTTCAGTGAAAAGGGGAAAATCTTAGCAACAAAGTAAGTACGCATCTTAATATCATCCGAAAACAAGCCACTCGTGGTAGAAAGTTCATTCATATGTGCTACCGCACTTTCATTCTTCGTCCCACAAAAAGGTTCTTTCTCAACAATAGCTATGTAAGATATATCGAGAGAGGAATCATAATCTTTATCTATAATGTTTATGGGAGAAGCAGCAAACTTATCAATAGGAGACAATTTGGGTCTAATAGTACGCCTCTTAAGGAGACTCTTAGAAGCGCTCCTATCATGGGTGTTTTTACATTCTTTAATAAATTCATCGGTCATCTCAACATAACCATCTTCAATATCATAACTCTCACTACACTTAGGTGAACTAACAGGTGTGGTAGTGTCTTCTTTAGCAGTTTTAGTATTTCCTGCTATAGTTCTAGCAATCGTAGCATCTAGGAAAGGACCTAATGAACCACACTTATCAAGCATAGTAGAAGCAGCATCATAAGCATCAGAAGTTTCAGATTCAGCAGTAGTAGCAGTGTGTGTAGCATGTGTATGTGGTGGTGTAACGAGCTTACTTATAACAGATGGTGAATCAAAAGAGTAGAGGTGTTCAGAACGTACCTCTTCTTGTAGTGGATGGTAAAATAGGAAACTTGCCATCACGAGACTTACCCATGATGGATGGATAACAACAAACAATATAGAATCCAAGTGAACTTGATAAATAAAGCTATGCTCCCCGGCAACGGCGCTAGAAAATAGTCTTGATAACCCACAAGTATAGGGGGTGTATCGCAGTATTTTCGAGGGAAGTGAAACCCAATTTATTGATTCGACACAAGGGGAGCCAAAGAATATTTATAAGACTTAACAACTGAGTTGTCAATTCAGCTGCACCTGGAAACAATCTTGCTCACAGCAGTTTATCAGTAGCAACAATTTTGTAGTAGGAATAACAAAGTAGCAGCAGCAGTAAAGTAAAGATAGTAGTAACAATAGCAGTAAACCGTAGGATTCGAGTGCGGTAGGCATAGGGATGGATGGACGGGCGTTGCATGGAGAAGACAATTCACATAGCAATCAGAACATAGGGCAATTGCAAATAAATAAGATAAAGCATCCAAGTACTAGATAATCCTAGGCATGTGTTGCATATATAGTCATACGTGCTCGCAATGAGAACTTGCACAACATCTTTTGTCCTGCCAGCCCGTTTGCAGCGGGGCCTCAAGGGAACTACTGGCAATTAAGGTGCTCCTTTTAATAGAGCACCGGAACAAAGCATTAACACTCCGTGATCACATGTGATCCTCACATCAAAGCCATTCCCTCTGGTTATCCCGATTTCTGTCACTTCGGGGCCATTGGTTCCGGACAACAACGTGTGTATACTACTTGCAGGTAGGACCATAAACAATACTATCATAATGAATCAATAACATGTTTAGATCTGAAATCATGGCACTCGGGCCCTAGTGACAAGCATTAAGCACAACAAGTCACAACAAAGTCATAAAGCACTAATAAAAGATACTAAGCACCATGCCCTAACAATCTTATGCCATTACATGAATGATCTCATCCAATACCTACCATCCCCATATCCTACAGAGGGGGATTACTCACTCATGGATGTGGGAAACATGGATGGTCGATGGAGAAGCGATGGTAATGATGATGACGATGATCTCCTCCAATTCCTCGTCCCGGCAGGGTGCCAGAACGGAGTTTCTGGTGCTGTTTCGTGGAATCTGGTGGTGGCGGCGGAGCGGAACTCCTTCTGGAAAAACGTCGAACCCCCTTGAGTTTTTAGGTCAGAAGGCAACTTATAGGCGAAGAGGGAGACCGAGGGGGAGTCTGGGACGGCCAGACCACCCCTGGCATGGCCTGGGCTTGCCCGCGCGGCCAGGTGGTGTGGCATGAGCCCAGCCCCGCTCCATCTCGTATTCTGGCTCCGGGAGGCTTCTGGTGAAATAGGATTTTCGGCATATTTTTTGGGATTTTTCCTGATAGTTGATTTTCTGCACAAAAATTAGACACCAAGGCAATTCTGCTGAAAATAGCGTCAATCCGCGTTAGTTGCATCCAAATCACACAAGTTTAGAGGAGAAATAATAGCAAAAGTGTTCAGGAAAGTAGATACGTTTTAGACTTATCAGTCTTGTAGGAGGAAGGTGCTTTAGAGTTAAAACAGTGGATGGAAGTACAAGTTACATCAAGAACCTCATAAAAAATGAAAAATGCATCCAAGTCCATGCATTTAGCACAAGGACGCTGCAACTGAGCAATGAAGTGTGTGTTTTGAGGTTTGCGCATACTAGCGTTCATCGTGCTAAAGACTATCAGTAGAATCTTTCTAGATGCTAAGAATGGAATAGAAGATCCAATAGTTATCAATGTTTGGATTTGCCAGTCTTGATCCAACGGTCAATGTTCAAAGTTAATTCATACACTATATGAAGTGGTATGGTATTGTAAGAGATAAGACTAGATAAATACAAGATAAGAAGTACCTTGAATGGCCGATCTAATGGTAGGTCTCATAGGAGCGAGGTGTTTGAGAGTGAACACGGTCGGTGGAAGTACAATTTACATCAAGGACCTCATAAAAAATATAAATTGCATCCAAGTCCATGCATTTAGCACAAGGACCGGGAAACTGAGCAATGAAGTATTGGGTGTTTTGAGGTTTGCACATACTAGCGTTCATCATGCTAAATACTATCAGTAGAATCTTTCTAGATGCTAAGAATGGAAAAGAAGATCCAACGGTTAGAAATGTTTTGGATTTGCCAGTCTTGATCAAACGGTCAATGTTCAAAGTTAATCCATACACTATATGTAGTGGTATGGTATTGTAAGAGATAATACAAGATAAATATAAGATATGAAGTACTATGAATGGCCGATCTAGTGGTAGGTCTCGTAGGAGTGATGTGCTTGAGAGTTAACACGGTCGGTGGAAGTACAAGTTATATCAAGGACGTCATAAAAAATGAAAATTGCATCCAAGTCCATGCATTTAGCACAAGGACCCTGAAACTGAGCAAGGAATTAAGTGTGTGTTTTGAGGTTTGCGCATACTAGAGTTCATCATGCTCAAGGCTATCAGTAGAATCTTTCTAGATGCTAAGAATGGAAAAGAAGATCCAACGGTTAGCAATGTTTCAATTTGCCAGTCTTGATCCGTCTGTCAATGTTCAAAGTTAATCCGTACACTCTATGAAGTGGTATAGTATTGTAAGAGGTAAGACAAGATAAAGATAAGATAAGAAGTATAGTACTATGAATGGCCGATCTTTTGAATAACCTTCCCTCCCAATGTTTGGGAAGCAAGTGAAACTTTTGAAAACCCGAAAATTTAGAATTTTTGTGCCACCAAGGACCAAAGTGGTTTACTTCCTATGTATTCCTCGTCCCTACTCCACACCAATAGGTGGATGCCGAACACGCCAGAGACACACAGCCACTGTACCAAGGGACATGTGTGCAGCACGACGGTGTGGACGAGGGAGAGATCAGCCGGGCCGGTGCACGAGGGGAAAGGGGAGGAGAGATGGAGGATAGCGAAGGAGAGAGAAAAGGTACGATTTGTTTTGCGTGCATAGGTCCTGAAATTTACTACTAGTAGAGTGTACACTGTAAGGCCGCAGGAGTACCTCGTGTCAGGAACCTGTAAAATCCCAATTTCAGCAACCCTGATTAGTTGTCTAGAAGGCAAAAATCAGGGGGAACAAAAACTTTTTCTTGTTCATTGGTGCAGTGTTTGCTTGTGTTTGTTTGTGCTTATGCATATGAATGTGTATTAGATGATATACTCCTTACCTTAACACCAATTGACAAAAGCTACTTCCCAAAACAGTGTTGGCTTAATTTCAATATTCTCAAATGTTCTAGCATTTCAAAACCTGAGCCAAGATGCTTATGTAAGAAAAACTATTTTGTAGCTTCAACTGACAAAACTATGGAGAGATATATAATATAATCTCCTTATGTTTTCAAGATAGAACCATTGACTACTCTTACCTCTAGGATCTCTAGAAACCTCTTTGTAAGCTTTTCAATTCTACTCTTGGTAGAGATGCAAAGGACTCTCATATTACTCCAAGTCCAACCCTTCAAAATTACCCATCCTTACCTCAAGCTAGGCTTGATGGTAAGCCTAGTAGTAGTTGATTTGTTTGTAAGATGAGTTGTCTTGATCTGCTGTTTGACTTGATTTCTCAGAAGTCGTATGAGCTACTCTAGGAGCTCATCCTCTAGGATCAAAATACTTCAAGATCACCAAATCCTAAGAAAGAATACAAATCTGGATATTATCCCTAGCTATTAGGAGATCATCTAAAACCCTTAACCAGATCAATTCTGAGGATTTCTATTCTAGAAGTTTCCAAGTCAATGAAGACCAATATAAAGCATGGATCCTCTCTACTCAATATACACTTCAACATCATCCACTTTAAGATGCTTAGGTACCTTGCAACCTATTAAAAACACCCCCTCTCATGTTCTAGTCAAAAACCCTAACTCTGCCAAATGTGGCTGTCTGGAAATCTATTTCCAACATCACCTTTTTGAAAGCCTCCCTTTCTCAACCCTTGTGCTTTTTTGGAAATGCATGTGAACCACCTTGTTAACCATCCTAAGGACTACCAAGGACCACTCTTGACCTTGGTTAGATCATCCTCCTACCCACTTGTTCTTGATGGTCTTGCAGGCAAGAAAAAAACTTTTCCTGGAAATCTAGTCAGCATGCCTACTTTGGTAGAAGCTCACACCACCATCCAACCTTCTTTGGACCAACTCTTTGAATGGTTGTGTTCTACTCATGTAGGTATATCATTACCTAGTTCACGTGTTCCAATTGGATCCTTGAGCTATTTAAAACCACAAGGTTTTGAAGGCTAGTTGATAATCTGCTTTGGCAGGCTTATTTTATTCAAAGTTGGAAAGCTTGTCTTGGTGAGCTCAAGCAGGATCAAGCTCAAACCCCGTACACCATTGCAATCTACATCACTTGTTCTACCTATCCATCTACCCCATGCCCCAAGGGGAGATCTAAACTCCAAGATACAACCATGTTTTGATGGTATGAAATTAACATCACCCTAGATCCTTAATCTAGGGTATTCCACCAAAATCAACTTGGATTCTCCAATCTCCAGGTTGCAAATGATTGATACACCTTGTATACATCATATACCATGATCATCAAGATTTATCAATAATTCTCCATAATTATTATTGCTCCAAATCTAATTAATCCCTTTAATAGTCAATATTTCCAAAACCCCTTTCCCAAAGGAAGGTTTGGTTTTTGCCAAAACATTTCCCTAACTCTAAGCACTTTTGAGTCCTATATATCTTATCCTATCATCCAACTTCAAAAATAAATATTTTTGAAGAACTTTAATAATTCTTTTTGCCCTTTTTCCTAAATGGTAGAAACAACAAAATAAATGTTTAAAATACTTTTAAGCCCCAATAAATCTTGGGAAAATTCTCCTAAGTGTGTATTCACATTTGGGACCATCACACATCAAAAACCAATCTTGTCCAATGTAAAATTTTCCAATGATCTTCTATAAACTGCTTCTGCACTTTTTGAATAAAGGATTTTAAGTGAACTAAAAATCATCAGAAAAGTCCCAAATAATTCATGGATATCTACCTTGACCTCATATATCTACCAGTACCATCTTCCCACCTTTCCCAATGCAAAATATTAAACTTCCTTCACAAGCCTCATTTTGTTCTAATGTGGCAAACTAAGGAATTATTGAGCCAAACCAAGAAACAAATCACCACCAAGGCTCTCCACCACTCACCACAGCAACCACCATCTTCTCTGGTCGTGGTCACTATAGCAATTACTGTAGCAACCCCTCTCCCTTGCCCCATGTGCTTGAGAGAGAGAGGAGAGAGAGACACACAAGTGGGACCAATTAATTGCAGTAGGCTCCACCACCCCCTCCCTATCTCTCTGCCCGACCAAATACCCCTCTTACCCCTCCTCACCGCCCCCTGAGCCAATCCTAGGCCAGCACCACCCTCCCCCATGTCCAAATTGGACATTTGCACCATCTCCTCCTCCCCCTTGGTATAAATAGCCCGAGGCCACCCCAGCGCCTCCCATCGCCCTCATTTGCTCCCTCCTACTCCTACTCACCTCCCCCGAGTACCGGTCCGTCTCCACTGCTCTGCCCTGCTCGAGAGAGATCAAGGGAGAAGCTTTGGCCTCCCCCATGGATTCGAGCAGGGACCTCTCCTCCTTGCCCCTCTCTCACTTCATGTGTGCATACCATGCTCCCCTCCTCTCCCTACATCTAACCCCGTGACCCTTTTGCCCTAGGATCCCCCCTGGACGCTACTCCGGCGAGCTCCTGAGAGCACCACCGCGGGCGTCGTCACGTGAGTCACCTCCCGTCTCAGAAACTGCTGCTTCCACCCCTCCCTAGGATTGTTGTCGTCTACCGCGTCACCCTGCGGCCTCCCTGTACCCGCCGCCGCTGCCCTAGGGTTACTCCCCCGTCGAGCCCCGACAGAGGAGGGAGAAGCACCTGGGCCGTCGATCTCCACTAGATCTGACGGCCAGCAACGCACCTTACCCGTTTGCTCTCTCCTAGTCGCCGACAAGCGGGCCCTGCACAACATCTTCAAACGGCGTCCTCCCGCGCCGGCAATGCACTGTTGGGCCGCTTTCGCCCTGCAGGGCCCAACTCCCTTGCAAATCCAGCCCACCGCACCCTCTGCTCTTTTTCTTTTTAGTAGATCTGTTAATTCCAGAAATTACACCCGTTGGTTTAAATTGAGATAAAAATGGAAATTGTACTTTTGTCCTGATCGCAATTTTTATCAAGTACCTTGATGTTTTGTGCAACACTCAGAATTGGTCACTTGCCAAAAATAATTTTTATTATTTACTGGTATTAAATCCACTAAACTGTACCTTTTGCACTAAATAATTTCCACAATAAGTTTTACATACACAAATGGTACAATTCAAGGTGCTTATGAAAGGTAGTTGATATACCTATCTAATAGCCCTTTTCCCTAGCTTAGTGGAACTACTGATCTGAAGGTATAAAAATAACAAAAACAGAGACTTTCTGCCTTTAGAAAATTCCCTAGGTCAATTTATAACTTGTTTTTACTTCACTCCAATTCCCAGGGAAGTGGCACATCAGGATATCTCTAAATCCAGGAGCTTCAGATTTATTGATCTTCTGAGGTTTTCTTGTGAATTAAACTATTCTGTGCAGGGTTTATTCACCTCTAAATTCACTATAGTAGTTCTGCTAATCCAAAAATGTTGATTTCAATTTCTACATAAATATATTTGAAGTACCTACCAGGTGTCCCTGGTTTCATATCAACAGCTGTTGTAGATTTAATCTGGTGAAAAGGACAAATTGCCTACAGAACTGCCTTTGGGAATTTCCTGAGGACATTCTGGTAATTATTTTGGAGGGATTCAATGCTAAGTGGAGAAGTACATTAAACCCTACTGAACCATCCAAGGAAATAATTTTTGGAGCTCTAGAACATTTCTGGTGAATTATTTCCTAAAACTAGAGCCTTTATCACTAGAAAATTCATAGGAAATCAAAGAAAAGTGATAAAATAGTGAAACCACTTTTGTTGGTTTCATTTTATCAACACCTATCTGTTGGTATCATTTTTACAAAATGGTGTCATACAGAATAAGTCCTTGGTCCAAAACCCCTCTTAGGTTTGGCTACAAACCCTAAGGGATGTTCATCCCCTACTCCAAGGCCCTCTCAAATCTCCTAAATCCAATCCTCTCAAAACCATCTGAATCTTAATCTGATATTAGTCAATTGCTTGTTGTATTGTATTAGTGATTGTATGCCTTGTATTGATTGTGCCCTTTCGTTTGTTTGCATGTGTTCCCTATCGACGATAGTTGCGATTATATCGGAGAGCAGAAGGAGATGGTTTTTATTGGTTATTATGGTTTTCTAAGAAGAAGTCCAGGGACATCTATGCCATATTCCTGATATCAGGCAAGCCACCTTCTTGCTCATAAGCCTTGTCCTACTATTTTACTTATGCATGTTTTGTCTACTATTTGTGAAACTGCATTGTTTTATTATTTGTTGATGTATATACGGTAGTGGGTTGGCTCCTCCGAACTATTACTCTTCTATACTATTAAGTACAACTCTCTTGGTGACACCTACTTGTCCCTAGCAGAATATATGGTGTACTACATCATAACCCTTTGGAGATCCCGGTTTAGCCGAAGCAAAACTAGAGGATGGGAAGACCCCGAAAAAGTTTTATCAAACGTTTTATCTTAAAACCTTGGTGAGGTGGGACCTCCCAAGAGATGTTGAGAAAGAAAAAGGTTTTGTTTTACAAAGTGCTGAAGAAAAGATGGAGGAAAAAGGTTTACAAAAACGCACCCGGTTCTTTGCAGTTCAGCTATAACAACTTAACCCTGTGCAACCACATAACCCTATATGCGAAGGGGCTGGATTTGATGTTTGTTTACTCTGGTATAAGCTGCCTCGCAACAACTACAGGGGATCGGGGATCCCTGGAGGGTGGGCCTTCTTCGATAAAGGTCCATGTGGGACATCGACCTGGAGAAGGAACAAAGGGTTTGCTGGCCTCCACGCGTTACTATGAGCCCCTCATTGAAAGCGCACACTCGAGCAATGGAAAAAGCGCCCCGGTTGGTCCTCGGTACCCGACGTCCCGGTTTTGAGGGGATTAACACTCATAGGGTAGGCACTTATATTGGAGTGGGCATCCGGAGAGTCTTGATCCGTTACTCGACCCACGATCGGTGAAGATCAGGGTAGTGTACCCAGATGGTGTGGGTAAAGTGTACAACTTCTGCAGAGTGTAAATCTATTCGAATAGCCGTGTCCGCGGTTAAGGACGGGTTGGACAAACTTCTGTAGAGCGGTGCTGGTTTTGATTTCAAAAAGGATTTCGGAAAAGAAATGGCTTTGGAAAATGTTTTGACCATGGGATGGTCGGAAAGGATCCCTGTTTTGACCATGGGATGATCAGGAAGGGATGGAAGGAGTTTGGTCATGGCATGACCGTAAAGGAGAAGCAAATGGGTGACCCAGTCCTAAGGTTTTCCAAAACTTTTCAAAACGGTTTCCAAACTGGTTTACAAAAGATTTCAACAAAGATATGTAGATGATATATCTACAAGAGAAACTATGTGAGAAAAGAACCTCTCTTGGAGCCCTCCTACTACCACAGCCATATTGCATGCCTTCTTGTTATTATTATTATCTTAAGGTCGTTTGCGAGTACATTCAAAGTACTCACTGGCATTGTCCCTGGCTATTAACTTGGTCAGATATCAAGAAGAGGTGAAGTGGACGACTATGCGAGCTAGGACGTTTCCCCCAGTCAGTTGCCTGTAGGTTAAGGCATGGCTCAGGCTCTGCGCTTGATGAAGTTCCGCTGAAGATTATTGATGTAGCCATAACGGCATTTATGTAAGTCTTGTAATTCGGGTATACTCTCGGATGTTGTAATGATACTTGTCGGTTATGTGCCAGGACTAACTGATCATGGGGTCGTGGTTGTATGCATAATAGGGATTCCAAGAGGATTAATCGGGGGGCCCCACAGACTTAGTATCAGAGCCATGCTGACTATAGGAGAACCTTAGTTAGCATGGTCGCTAGATAGGAATCTTATTTTGAAAACCCCGGCTTTCGAAAACTAGTTTCTTAATGAGTTTCAAAATGTTCTACTTCTTCTCTTACTCTAAGTAAATGTGTTCGAAAATGGTTTACTCTAAATCTTGTCCAAACTCCAAATCTATGGATTTTAAACATGAAGGATCTAGAACCCGGTGAAGATGATGAGTACAAGACAGAGACAAGCAACTACCAGCAAACACAAGGAGACTACAATATCGCTCTACCAGCGGAATCCTCACAATCAGAAGACATCGGGTGTTGCACTATCAAGAAGCGTCCAAGATACGACGAAGGCTCCATCTGCAAGATAGTGAGTCCGACCTGAAGAAAGACGATATCTAGGGTCAATAGTCCTAAGAATAGGATTCCCCTACATCTCAAGTAGTTAACTCCTTGGTCCCTAGCATTGGCCGTGTTTGCTTGCCCAAGTGCCTCCTTTGTTGCTTGATGTGTGATGTTTGCCGAGGAAATTGCGATTCTCCCGCTCTGTTCGCTTTGTTTGTATGCTCTGGTTTGCTCTGACCTCCTTAAAAATGTGACTCGAGGAGCGATAACCCACCTAGTAACTCAGGAAACCCCTGTGTTAGCTGTCGATAATGAGACCCCGACTAACCTTGAGAGTATATGAGAGGAAAAGCGGCACAAGAACCAGGAGTTCGACGTCATCAAGTCAGAATCAACTTGAAGTTTTCACCTCAGCAGGAAGGCATACCTCGTCAAACTCACCTCGCAAGACTCGTCAATAGAACCACACTCCCTTGTTCCTCAGTCTACTACAGCAAGATTTCCGTTGGAGCTAAAAGTCGATCACCGAAGGATCCTCAATATCCATAGGAAACCACCCGATAAGTCAACCAAGACAAGAAGTGAAGACCTAACTACGCTGACCTCCGGTATATCCGACATTCCAACTACCGCAGGAGACTAACTATTCTAAGTCGACCCTACCCAAATCAACGGGAAGTTCCTCCCCGAAAGACCAGATTACTCCAACCTCCTGAAGACAGGACTGCCTGAAGTCAACGAGTCTACTTCACCACCAAGCAGAAGCAACGTCAATAAGTCTGAATAAGGATAACCTCTCTAAAGATGAATGTCTCTAACCTAACTGAAGGCTAACAATAAGTGTGGTTAACCACTAACCTACCTAGAGTTAACCTCTAAGATTGCGTTAGAAAACCACCCTGACCTGGTTCTCGCAATAGAACGTCTCTCGGAGAGCTCAACCCAAGACCCAAGGAGATACATACCTCTGCAACACCTCGCCAGCCCTTCAAGACAGAAGCTCTGCACCATTCTTGAAGGACCTGAGTGCATCTCTAAGGGGGAAATACTACGTCTTTCCAACTCAATCTCCAGCTGTCTATCGGAAGACACTTCAGAAGAGATCCCAGGATCCGATGTCCTTTCGCCAAACCACAACCCAGGAGTTATCAGAGGAGAAACTAACTAACGATCCTACGAAGTCCCTCTGCTATTTCAGCTGCAGACATACCGGAAGGACCACAGCATCGCCAACCCCTGGGTTCCAATCGCTTAGAGGACGTAAGTCTCCGATGGCTTCAGCAGGCTAAGTACGAATAATAATAGTATATAAGCCCAGTAAGTCATAATCCCTGGAAGACTTCCGAAGGTCTCTACTCCAGAAGAAAGATGGACGACAATCCCCAGAAACCCCATTCAATGACTTCAAGAAGGAAGGACTATGTCAACTCTCCAATATACCCCAGTTTAATCCTAAGGGGGAAATACTGCGTCCTTCCCAAAAAAATAGGTTAACCCTTCGCTGAAGGAAACTCAGTAGTCCTAGCCCAAAAATCATTAGTTAGGATACGCTACGACCCTAAGGAAGAGCTATGAATCCTTAGAGCAAGGTACCCCCAGCCGTAGATTCTACCCTCCGACGAGTATCCCGTGAGGTTCAGCATCGAGATAGTCTGCCTAGTCTAAGCCCTCGAGATATATAGTCCGGAAGGAAAAGAAGGTCACCCCTCGCAAGCGAGACTAGACTCTACTCAACTCTCTGCGCATCCTCGAAGACTGAAGCTCAACTTTATCGACATGGTAACCCCTTTCAAAGACGGAGTCTGTAAAATAGTACATGTAAGACACCTAGTATCAACCCGACTCAAAACCCCCCTAACCCTACTCTCCTTAATCTCGGGATGAGATTCTTTTAAGGGGGAAAGGTCTGTAACATCCCAATTTCAGCAACCCTGATTAGTTTTCCAGAAGGCAAAAATTAGGGGGAACAAAACCTTTTTCTTGTTCATTGGTGCAGTGTTTGCTTGTGTTTGTTTGTGCTTATGCATATGAATGTGTATTAGATGATATACTCCTTACCTTAACACCAGTTGACAAAAGCTACTTCCCAAAACAGTCTTGGCTTAATTTCCATATTCTCAAATGTTCTAGCATTTCAAAACCTGAGCCAAGATGCTTATGTAACAAAAACTATTTTATAGCTTCTACTGACAAAACTATGGAGAGATATATAATATAATCTCCTTATGTTTTCAAGATAGAACCTTCGACTACTCTTACCTCTAGGATCTCCAGAAACCTCTTTGTAAGCTTTTGAATTCTACTCTTGGTAGAGATACCAAGGACTCTCATCTTACTCAAAGTCCAACCCTTAAAAATTACCCATCCTTACCTCAAGCTAGGCTTGATGGTAACCCTAGTAGTAGTTGATTTGTTTGTAAGATGAGTTGTCTTGATCTGCTGTTTGACTTGATTGCTCAAAAGTAGTATGAGATACTCTAGGAGCTCATCCTCTAGGATCAAAATACTTCAAGATCACCAAATCCTAAGAAAGAATACAAATCTGGATATTATTCCTAGCTATTAGGAGATCATCTAAAAACCTTAACCATATCAATTCTGAGGATTTCTATTCTAGAAGTTTCCAAGTCAATGAAGACCAATATAAAGCATGGATCCTCTCTACTCAATATACACTTCAACATCATCCACTTTATGATGCTTAGGTACCTTGCAACCTATTAAAAACACCCCCTCTCATGTTCTAGTCAAAAACCTTAACTCTGCCAAATGTGGCTAAGTCTAGAAATCTATTTCCAACATCACCTTTTTGAATGCCTCTCTTTCTCAACCCTTGTGCATTTTTGGAAATGCATGTGAACCATATTGTTAAGAATTCTAAGGACTAACAAGGCCCACTCTTGACCTTGGTTAGATCATCCTCCTACCCACTTGTTCTTGATGGTTTTGCAGGCAAGAAAATAACTTTTCCTGCAAATCTAGTCAGCATGCCTACTTTGGTAGAAGCTCACACCACCATCCAACCTTCTTTGGACCAACTATTTGAATGGTTGTGTTCTACTCATATAGGTATAAGATTACCTACTTCACATGTTCCAATTGGATCCATGAGCTGTTTAAACCCACAAGGTTTTGAAGGCAAGTTGATAATCTGCTTTGGCAGGCTTATTTTTATTCAAAGTTGGAAAGCTTGTCTTGGTGAGCTCAAGCAGGATCAAGCTCAAACCCCGTAGACCATTGCAATCTACATCACTTGGTATATCTATCCATCTACCCCATGCCCCAAGGGGAGATCTAAACTCCAAGATACAACCATGTTTTGATGGTATGAAATTAACATCACCCTAGATCCTTAATCTAGGGTATTCCACCAAAATCAACTTGGATTCTCCAATCTCAAGGTTGCAAATGCTTGCTACACCTTGTATACATCATATACCTTGATCATCAAGATTTATCAATAATTCTCCATAATTATTATGGCTCCAAATCTAATTAATCCCTTTAATAGTCAATATCTCCAAAACCCCTTTCCAAAAGGAAGGTTTGGTTTTTGCCAAATCATTTCCCCAACTCTAAGAACTTTTGAGTCCTATATATCTTACCCTATCATCCAACTTCAAAAATAAATATTTTTGAAGAACTTTAATAATTCTTTTTTCCCTTTTTCCTAAATGGCAGAAACAACAAAATAAATGTTTAAAATAGTTTTAAGCCCCAATAAATCTTGGGAAAATTCCCCTAAGTGTGTATTCACATTTGGGACCATTTCACAGCAAAAACCAATCTTGTCCAATGTAAAATTTTCCAATGATCTTCTATAAACTACTTCTGCACTTTTTGAATAAAGGATTTTAAGTGAACTAAAAATCTTCAGAAAAGTCCCAAATAATTCCTGGATATCTACCTTGACCTCATCTATCTACCAGTAACATCTTCCCACCTTTCCCAATGCCTCATTCCTGGATATCTACCTTGACCTTCACAAGCCTCATTTTGTTCAAATGTGGCAAACTAAGGAATTATTAAGCCAAACCAAGAAAGAAATCACCACCAAGGCTCACCACCACTCACCACAGCAACCACCATCTTCTCTGGTCGTGGTCACTATAGCAATTACTGTAGCAACCCCTCTCCCTTGCCCCATGTGCTTGAGAGAGAGAGAAGGAGAGAGAGAGACACACACATGGGACCAATTAATTGCAGCAGCCTCCACCACCCCCTCCCTATCTCTCTGCCCGACCAAATACCCCTCTTATCCCTCCTCACCGCCCCCTGAGCCAATCCCAGGCCAGCACCACCCTCCCCATGTCCAAAGTGGACATTTGCACCATCTCCTCCTCCCCCCTTGGTATAAATAGCCCGAGGCCACCCCATCGCCTCCCATCGCCCTCATTTGCTCCCTCCCACTCCTACTCACCTCCCCCGAGTACCACTCCCTCTCCACTGCTCTGCCCTGCTCGAGAGAGAGCAAGGGATAAGCTTCGGCCTCCCCCATGGATTCGAGCAGGGACCTCTCCTCCTTGCCCCTCTCTCACTGCATGTGTCCATACCGCGCTCCCTCCTCTCCCTGCATCTAACCTCATGCCCCTTTTGCCCTAGGATCCCCCTGTACATTACTCCGATGAGCTCCCGAGAGCACCACCTCGGGCGTCGTCGCGCGAGTCACCTCCCGTCTCGGAAACTGCTACTTCCGCCCTTCCCTAGATCATCATCGTCTACCGCATCGCCTTGCGGCCTCTTCTTCGCCGGAGACGGCCCCGGTAAGCCTCCCTGCACCCGCCGGCGCCACCCTAGAGTTACTCCCCCGTCGAGCCCAAACAGAGGAGGGAGAAACACCTGGGCCATCAATCCCCACTATATCTGACGGCCAGCAAAGCACCTTACCCGTTCGCTCTCTCCCAGTCACCGACAAGCGGGCCCCGCACGGCAGCTTCAAACGGCGTCCTCCCGAGCCCGGCGACGCTCTGTTGGGCCGCTTTCGCCCTACACGGCCCAACTCCCTTGCAAATTGATGACTCTGTGTTGATGGAGAGCTTGTTGGGAACCCCAAGAGGAAGGTATGATGAGCACAGCAGCAAGTTTCTCTCAGTTATGAAACCAAGGTTTAATCGAACCAGTAGGAGCAAGGAAACACCCCAAAGGTGTTACTAGCTGAGCCTTGGCAGGGCGCACTACCGGCGCTAGTAGCAACATGGAGACCTGCACAACACAACCACAGAACTTTGTCCCCAACTTGCGATGAGGTTCTCAATCTCACCGTGTTTTGCTGAAAACAAAGGATTAAACGTATCGAATGGAAAAAAGTAATAGTTTGCAGAAAGTAAACACAAAGCAGTAAACAGTTTGTAGATTATATGTAAAAGAAAGGACCGGGATCCATAGTTCACTAGAGGTGGCTCTCCTTAAGATAGATAACATGCTGGGTGAACAAATTACAGCGGGGCAATTGACAAACATCGAGAAAGCAATACATACATATACTAATCATCTTCACTCCTTTGAGACTTGATTGGGCATTACAACATTATACATAGACCGCCATCCAACTGCATGTATGACTAATAATCCACCTTCAGGTTATCATCCGAACCCCCTCTAGTATTAAGTTGCAAGCAACAGATTATTGCTTTATGAACTGCGTGTAAAGTAAACAATACGATTGTTCTATGAACAAAAGATTGTTGTTTTCTCCCTAGTAGCAACAACACATCTAGTACCTTAGAGATTTCTGTCACTTCCCCAGATTACTAGAGGCATGAACCCACTATCGAGCATAAATACTAACTCTTGGAGTTGCTAGCATCTACTTGGCCAAGATAGCTGCTAACAATAGAAAGCATGCAAGATCACAAATAACAAAGACATGATAAAATCAATAATCAATCTGAAATAGCATCTCAATATCAATTGGATCCCCGCAAACACAACATGCAGAATTACAAATAGATGATCTTGATCATGAACGGAGCTCACAAGATCTAAACATGAAAGCACAAAGGAGGAGAACCAGCCATCTAGCTACTACATGGATCCGTAGTCCAAGGATTTTTGATCACTCCCGATCTAGGGATGGAGATGACGGTGGCTACAAACTCTTTCGTGGATTTTTGATTGGGTGCTTAGGGTTTTCGTCCCGAGGGCATCTTATAGGCAGAAGGAGACGCCGAGGGGGTGTTGGGGTCGGCCAGACCACCCACTAGCACGGGTCAGGCCTGGCCGCGCGGCCAGGTGGTGTGGCCGGCCCCTAGCCCTTCTCAGTCTCTGTCTGCATCCGACTTGGAAAAATAGGCACTTTGGCTTTTGTCCCGTCAATTCCAAGAATATTCATTTTCTGACTTTCCTAGAACCAAAATAGCAGAAAAGCAGTGCATCGTGGCTCTTGTTAATAGGTTAGTCCAATAAATCATATGAAAAGTACTCCAAAGTGTGGACAAAACACAAGAAAGTGAATAAAACCAAGCATGGAACATCAAAAATTATAGATACATTTGCAATGTATCAACATCCCCAAGCTTAACTCCTGCTCGTCCTCGAGTAGGTAAGTGATAAAAAGAAAGAACAATTTTTGAGGTGACATGCACCATCAAAGAGTTGATCAAAGTATTTGTAAAACATTCAAAGCTAGGATCATAGTACTTCAATCATAACATGAAAGACAAAGTTCCAGCAATAAGACAAAGAAACTATGATGCAACATGAAAAGGCACAAACAAAAGATTCATGAATAACAATGCTTTGCAAGACGTTTGTTTGTTTCACATAAAGAAAACCTAGCATAATAGCATCCAGCTTGTCCCTCATAGAATATCAAATATAAATGCATAGGACACCTTCAGAGTTCATAAGAGTGACTAGATATAAATAGTTTAAAACAAGCAATATCAAGGTATGCATCAATCAACTAGTCTTGGGACAATGCACATCGAACTAAGAATGGCCACTATGCTCTCAAAGTAGGTGCATAAAAGTAGAAGGTGGAGACTGAATATATAATGGTGGAAGAAAGGCCTTCATAAAAGGAAGTAGGGATTCAAGTCTCATAAAGAGCTTCCAAAAATTATGGTACTTAATAACTTTCAGCTCTCATTGCCCCTATCATAAACATGGATTAGACCAGCGGCCCAGGCGTTTCTCTAACACATATACATAACTCCATGGACTTACAAGCTCCCCTTTCATTTCACACCGACAACATCCATATACAAAAGAGCATGATATACACTAGGTACAAGTACCAAGTGCAATGTTGAAAGTGTTCCCCATGAAAGCATGGTTCTGCTAATCCCCAACAAATAACTTCAAGCATATACAACATAGACGACACAATGGTTCAAGTTTATTAAGGGCAACAAAAGTAAAGTGTGCCATCAAGTTCATGAGAGCTTTAATCACTAGTTTTCTCATAACAAGTTTAATTTGGAAGGTAAACAAAAGCATGAATATACTTGGAATAACATAAGCTAGTAGGTAGGTATGGTGGACTCTTTGGAATAACTTGGTTTAGGGAGTTGGATGCATGAGCGGAACTCATACTTGGTTGTGGAGGCTAGTAAAAGACAGGGAGTGACAAACTAAGAGAGCAATAATGGCCATAATCATGCAGAGCGACAAAACATCATTGATCAAAGCATAAAGTGATACTACAAGTTGGAAACTAAAGGATCATAAAGGCTTATGGTGACTTGAGATAGTCATAACATGGTGTGAGCATGCGCCAAGTTAACCCAAATAAAGCATCAAAGGAGAATACCACTATACTATGCTTTAATATGCTAAAACAACGCATGATTCATCCAAGGCACATTAAGAAATCTCAATTGTTTATAACAAGTAATGCTACAGCAAAGAATACTAAGAATAAATCCAAAACAATGTCAAGCATGGCATGACAAAGCATAGGCCACAGTCAAAAACAAGCTCTCTTTAACACATAAGCATGAACTTTCCTACTCTTTTCCAAACCAAACCAAACTATTTGCAAACCAATGTATGAAAGAGGGGGTCCAACCAATTTATTTAGAAAACTAAGAAAACCAAGCAAACGAAAATGAAAAAGAAGACGCTCCAAGAACAACACAACCGTGCATGAAACAATAAAAATGAAGCGTTTGGAAGAAACCTGGGATTTTTATTGATGAAGAAGGGGATGCCTTGGGCATCCCCAAGCTTTGACTCTTGTACTTCTTGGATATTTCTTGGGGTGACACACGTGGCATCTCCAAGCTTGAGCTTTAGTCCATCCTTCATCTCATTACTCATTCCTTCCATACACCTGAAATTTTTCCTTCATACAAAACTTCACACAATCTTTATTAGCAACATTAGTGCACTCAAGATAAATAAGTCTTAAGGTTCAGTTATAACACCAAATAAACTTCCATTAGAACACTAACTACTGTAGCACTTCCCTCAAAAATCTCAATTCCCCAAAAGAACTCAAAATGGAACCAACAAGAAGCAAATGCAGAAAATGGCAGAAATCTGTCAAAACAAACCAGCAGGTAAAGACGATTTTTTTCGAAGACCTTCTGTTGCTCAAATCAAAACGTTTTGAACTAACGAAAGTTAGATAATAAGCTGGGGAAAAAGCACAGAAATTCACGCCTCAAAAAGACGTTCAGAGATTTTACACGAAATTTTACGGTGAAGCACAGAAATCTGTTTTGGGACAGCAACTTTCGCAATCATTACTTCTCTCTCATTAGAGGTTACTCTTGGCACAAAAAGCAAATAAAAAGGATAAGGAGCGGTTATTACTGAAGTAATAACTTCCATGAATCATCTAAAACTTTTGGGTTATCTCCCAATAAGTACTTTTCTTTAACGCCTTTAAGTTAGACATAAGAAGGAAGAAAAAGAATCAAGTGTTCTCAAATGAAGAAGCATTAAGACCAAATTTTGTTTTCATAGGAGAAGCAAGAGAAATCTTCTCTCGCTTCTTAGGTAAGTGTTCTATACCTTTCTTGAGTGGGAGTTGATATTTAATGGTGCATTTTTTCATATCAATAATGGCACCAACAGTTCTAAGAAAAGGTCTTCCCAAAGTAATTGGACAAGAAGCATTGCATTCAACATCCAAAACATAGAAATCAACGGGGACATAGGCATTGTTAACCATAATAAGAACATAATAATACTCCCCATGAGTTTCTTTTTAGCATTATCATCAAGTGGGACATTCAAATAACAATCTTCAAGTGGAGGCAAATCAAGCATATCATAAATCCTTCTAGGCATAATAGAAACACTACTATCAAGATCACATAAAGCTTTGAAATCAAATTCATTCACTTTCATATTGATGATGGGTTCCCAACCATCTTCTTGTCTTATAGGAATAGAAGCTTTATGTTTCATCTTTTCTTCTTTAATCTTTATGATAGCATTAGTAATGTGTTTTGTAAAGGCCATGTTCATAGAACTAGCATTAGGACTTTTAGCAAGCTTTTGTAGGAACTTAATAACTTCAGAGATATTGCAACCATCAAGATCAAAATCAAAATTTTCATCTAAAGTAGTAGAACTATTACTAGCCTCAACACTAGTGGTGGTGATAGTAGAAACACTAATGTTTCTAGCAATTTTATCTTCACTTTCCCACTTAGCATGTAATTCAGCCAATAGTCTAACATTTTCATCAATTCTCATTTGTATGGCATTAGTAGCTGCAAAGGGATTCTCATTAGATTTAGGTTTAACAACTATTTTATTCAAAGAAGATTGAGCTTCAGCCAAAGATGCTATATTTCTTTCAGCATTAGAGAGTTTTTCCTCAATAGTTTTATTGAAAGGAGTTTGTTTACTAATAAAGTCCTTAAGCATAACTTCAAGTTTAGAGGGTGCACTCCTATTATTGTTGTAGGAACTTCCATCAGCATTACCATTGTTGGGAGGATATGGCTTATAATTGTTGTTACCAAAATTACTCCTACAAGCATTATTGCCAAATTTATTATTTCTTATGAAGTTCACATCAACTTGCTCTTCTTGAGCAACCAAAGAAACTAAAGGGACATTATTTGGATCAATATGGGCTTTCCCATTAACAATCATGGACATAATAATATCAATCTTATCACTCAAGGAGGAAGTTTCCTCAACAGAATTTACCTTCCTACCTTGTAGAGCTCTCTCAGTATGCCATTCAGAATAATTAACCATCATATTGTCCAGAAGTTTTGTTGTAGCACCCAAAGTAATGGTCATAAAGGTACCTCCAGCAGTAGAATCCAATAGGTTCCTTTAAGAATAGTTCAATCCTGCATAAAAAGTTTGGATGATCATCCAAGCAGTCAGTCCATGAGTGGGACAATTCTTAACCAAAGATTTCGTTCTTTCCCAAGCTTGAGCAACATGCTCATTATCAGATTGTTTAAACTTCATTATTTCACTTCTCATAGATATAATCTTAGCAGGAGGATAGTATTTTCCAATGAAAGCATCTTTGCACTTAGTCCAAGAATCAATACTATTCCTAGTTAAGGAATTCAACCATTCTTTAGCTTTTCCTCTCAAAGAGAAAGGAAACAATTTCAGCTTAATAATATCACCATCTACATCCCTATGCTTTTGCATCTCACAAAGTTCAACAAAGTAATTTAGATAGGGAGCAGCATCTTCATTACCAATACCGAAAAATTGTTCTCTCATAACAAGATTGAGTAAAGAAGTTTTTATCTCAAAGAAAGTATCTTCAGGCACAGGTGGAGCAATAGGTGTGGTCATAAAATCATTGTTGTTGGTGCTAGTGAAGTCACACAACTTAGTGTTTTCAAGAGTAGTCATTTTTTTGGGTTTTCAAAAAAGAAAGCAAACTAGTAAAACTAATTTTTTGTGTGTTTTTGATAAAGAAACAAGCAAACAAAACAAAAAGAAACTAAGCAAAATAAAAATAACAAAGTAAAGAGATTGGTTATGAGGGACTCCTGTTGTGAAGATGTCCTTGACTCCCCGGCAACGGCGCCAGAAAAATGCTTGATGGCTCGGTGTTGATGTAGAGCTCGTTGGGAACCCCAAGAGGAAGGAATGATGAGCACAACATCAAGTTTCCCTCAGTTATGAAACCAAGGTTTAATCGAACCAGTAGGAGCAAGGAAACACCCCAAAGGTGTTACTAGATGAGCCTTGGCAGGGCGCACTACCGGTGCTAGTAGCAACATGGAGACCTGCACAATACAACCACATAACATTGTCCCCAACATGCGATGAGGTTTTCAATCTCACTGTGTTTTGCTGAAAACAAAGGATTAAACATATCGAATGGAAAGAAGTAATAGTTTGCAGAAAGTAAACATAAAGCAGTAAACAGTTTGTAGATTGTATGTAAAAGAAAGGACCGGGATCATTAGTTCACTAGAGGTGGCTCTCCTTAAGATAGATAACTCGCTGGGTGAACAAATTACAGCGAGGAAATTGACAAACATCGAGAAAGCAATACATGCATATACTAATCATCTGGACTCCTTTGAGACTTGATTGGGCATTACAACATTATACATAGACCGCCATCCAACTGCATCTATGACTAATAATCCACCTTCAGGTTATTATCCGAACCCCCTCCAGTATTAAGTTGCAAGCAACAGATTATTGCTTTACGAACTACGTGTAAAGTAAACAATACGATTGTTCTATGAACAAAATATTGTTGTTTTCTCCCTAGTAGCAACAACACATCTAGTACCTTAGAGATTTCTGTCACTTCCCAGATTACCAGAGGCATGAACCCACTATCGAGCATAAATACTAACTCTTGGAGTTTCTAGCATCTACTTGGCCAAGATAGCTACTAACAATGGAAAGCATGCAAGATCACAAATAACAAAGACATGATAGAATCAATAATCAATCTGAAATAGCATCTCAATATCCATCGGATCCCCGCAAACACAACATGCAGAATTACAAATAGATGATCTTGATCATGAACGGAGCTCACAAGATCTAAACATGAAAGCACAAAGGAGGAGATGAAGGAAATATGCCCTGAGAGGCAATAATAAAGTTGTTATTATGTATTCCTTATATATGATAGATGTTTATTTTGCATGCTATAATTGCATTGATAGGAAACATCAATACATGTGTGTTTAATAAACAAAAAGGGTTCCTAGTTATGCCTCTCTTATAGACTAGCTTGTTGATTAACAAGATGATCAAGGTTTCCTGATCATGGACATTGGATGTTGTTAATAACAAGGTCACAACATTTTTGAAATGATGTGACGAACATTCATCCGAAGTATAGCATTACGATCAAGTCATTATGTTTATATTGCTATAACATCATACAAAGTAGTCTTAGTCCTTAGACCATGAGATCATGTTAATTGCTAACACCGGAAGAGTTTCTTGATAACATCAAACGTCACACCGTAACAGGGTGACCATAAAGGTGGGTTCAGTGCTATGAAGGTGTTATGTTGAGTCTCATGGATCAAGAGTGGAATTTTTCAATCCCGATGACGGATAGATATACTCTGGGCCCTTTCGGTGATATCACATTAAGATAGCTTGCAAGCAAGTGATGTGATCACTAGAATGTTATATCATGGGAACGAGAAAAGAGTGCATGTCGGTAACGAGATCAAACTAGGTATTTGGATACCGATGATCGAATCTCGGACATGTATTATATCATGAGACAAAGGGATTAAATTGCTGACGTTAAAGGTTCTCACGATCACAGAAGTCATCGTTGAATATGCAGGAGTCAGTATGGATCTCTAGGTCCCGCTTCTGATTATTGATCTGAGAGGAGTCTCAATCATGTCTGCATTATTCGCGAACCGTAGGGTGACACACTTAAGGGTTGCCGGACACCATTTAGGAGCACATATGTTCTAGACAAAAGGTTTGCAAAGTGCAGGAAATGTTTCGATAGAAACAGGAATTGTTTCGATAGAAACCGGAAGTGCTTCGGGTGAAATTGCAGAAAGTGGTTCTGCATGTGATATTGAAATGTTGCAAGGGGTTTTATGTGAATGTTTGTTAATTAAAGTAATTAACAAAATTCTGAATAAAATAAACAAAAGAGTTTTATTAATTGAGAGTTGCATTTAATTTGGTGGAAATTAAATACATGTGAGTGGGATTTTGGGTGGAGGCCATGTTTATGTGAGTGGAGGTTCACCACATGAATGAAGGAGGGGAGGAGTCCCCCCCCTCATGCGCCAGCTATGGGAGGGGAGGGGTCTCCCTCCCTCCTATATAAAGCCCCCCTCTCCCCTCTCACAAAACACACCTCCTCGTGAAGGATCTCTCTCCCCCTCTAGATATTCCCCCATGGTCTCGGATTAGCGAGATACATGTTCCCAGTGGCCTTGCGTCTGGAAGGAGTTGCTGCTTCCGCTGATTCGCTGGAGCGAGGAGGTGGAGGTTGTCCGGTGGCTTGAACGTGTGTGCGAGGACGGATGCGCTGCTGATTTGCGGCGCTCGGACTTCCACACGATCTTGAGATCGGCAAGCGTACGACTACTCAACCACGAGTTCCTACTCGTTAACAAAGCTCGTTGTCTACGTGGGTAAGTTCTCGTTGGATGTATGTCCACCCGTTGCTTTGTACCTAGTAGATAGATCTTGGCGTGTAGTTCACACCGTAGGAAATTTTTTGTTTTCTATGCTGCAGACCCAAAAGTGGTATCAGAGCCTGATCTATGCGTAGGTGCTTTGCACGGGTAGTACACATATGTTTATATGTGGGCGATGATGATCATGTTATTGCATCTTCTATGTACTTTGGATATTGGTGGCATAGTGGGATGAAGCGGCGCGGACCAACGTTACATGTCATCGTACATGAGACCGGTTCCACGACTGACATGCAACTAGTTTTGCATAAGTGGCTAGCGGGTGTCTGTCTCTCCTACTATAGTCAATATCTGATTTACAATAAGTTGCTAATAACTTGTATATTCTCGTTGTGGTTCATGTTCGTAGGTAAGACCAGTTCTATCTCCAAAATCCCTAGGCCACGTAAAACTTGCAATTGATAAATTAGAGGCGTCTAGTTTAGATCATTGCTGGGCTAGTGTCTTGATATGGTATTGTTGTAAGTAGATGTATGATAGATACTCTTACAACTCACTTAACGTGTAAGTTCCATAGACCTTGGCCTTACACACAAAGGAATGATAGAGATCATACCACGATGCAAATGATAGAGATCAAATGCATGGACCATATCACCTCACTTCACACATTAGATGTTAGCATCTTATATTGCTAGTTTGGCGCTTTTGGTAGCATTATAAGATGATACCTCATTTATATATCAAGATAAAATGTGTTCTTCCTTAAGTATGCACCGTTTTGTGGATCGTGTTTGGAGGCATCACGTGATGATCGGGTGTTCTCGACTCTACGCTTTCATACAACGGGTGTAAGACAGTTTTACACACGTGAATACTAAGGTTCTTACTTGACGAGCCTAGCATGTATAGACATGGCCTCGGAACACAGACCAAAAGGTTAAGAATGAGTCATATAGTTGATATGATGCCCATATATATGCTCGTCTCTGAAGCTACACCGACTCACGTGATGATCGGACTTGGTGTAGTGGATTTAGTTCATGTAATCACCAAAAGGACACGAGGGATGTCGTTTTTGAGTGGGAGTTCATTAGTAATTTGTATTAGTTGAACTCAATCTATCATAAACTTAGTCTAAATATATTTTACAAATTCTGTTGTAGATGGCACCACCTGCTTTTAATTTCAATGTGTTCATGGAGAAAGAGAAGCTTGCTGCGAATGGTAGCAACTTCACCAACTGGGCTATGAATTTGAGGATTCTCCTCACTGCTGCACAAAAGCAATATGTGCTAGAGGCGCCTCTAGGCCCCCCACCAGCCCCTGATGCCCCTGACGAGGAAAATAACGTCTATATAACTCGTCAGGAGGACCACAACTTAGTTCATTGCGGCATACTGTATGGGCTAGAGCCAGAACTTCAAAAACGTTTCAAAAATGGCAATGCCTTTGATACCATGGGAGAATTGAAAATGATTTTCGATACCCATGCTGCCATAGAGAAGAATAATGCTTCTTAAAAGTTCTTTAGCTACATGATGGAAGAGAACAGCTCCGTTAGTGAGCACGTACTCAAAATGTCTGGGTACGCCGATAAGCTTGTGTCCTTGGGAATAACGATTCCCATTGACTTAGGAATACATCGTGTTCTCCAATCTCTGCCACCTAGCTACAAGAGCTTCGTGATGAACTATAATATGCAGGGCATGAAGAAGTCTCTTCCCGAGCTTACACAATGCTTAAGACTTCAGAAGTGGAGATTAGGAAAGAACATCAAGTGTTGATGATCAATAAGACCACCGGTTTCAAGAAGGACAAGAAAGGCAAGCAGAAGGGAAAGAAGGGCGGCAAATCTGTTGCCGTGCCTGAAAAGAAACCCCGAGCTGGCCCTAAGTCTGACACCGAGTGCTACTATTGCAAGGGGACTGGCCATTGGAAGCGCAACTGCCCCAAGTATTTGGCGGACAAGAAGGTCGACAAGGCAAACAAAGGTATATGTGATATACATGTTATTGATGTGTACTTGACTAGTACTCGCAGTAGCACCTGGGTATTTGATACGGGATCGGTTGCTAATATATGTAACTCGGTTCAGGGGCTGCGGAACAAGCGACAACTAGCAAGGGATGAGCTTACGATGCGGGTCGGTAATGGATCAAGAGTTGATGTGATCACCGTCGGAACGCTGCCTCTCCATATGTCGTCGGGATTAGTTATTAACCTGAATAATGGTTATTTGGTGCCTGCACTGAGCATGAACATTGTATCCAGATCATGTTTGATGCAAAGTGGTTATTCGTTTAGGTCTAAAAACAATGGTTGTTCGATTTATATGAATAATATCTTTTATGGTCATGCACCTGTGTTGAATGGTTTATTTCTGTTGGATCTCGATAGTAGTATTACGCATATTCATAATGTTGATGCTAAAAGGATTAAACTTGATAATGATATATCTGCATATATGTGGCACTACCGTCTAGGTCATATTAGCGGTAAACGCATGAAGAAACTCCATTATGATGGACTTTTGGAATCACTTGATTTTGAATCATTTGATACATGTGAGCCATGCCTTATGGGCAAGATGACTAGAACGCCGTTTTCCGGTTCAATGGAACGGGCAACAGATTTATTGGAAATCATACATACAGATGTGTGTGGACCAATGAGTGTGTCGGCGCGAGGTGGATATCGTTATTTTGTTACTTTCACGGATGATTTGAGTAGATACGGGTATATATATTTGATGAAACATAAGTCTGAAACCTTTGAAAAGTTCAAAGAATTTCAGAATGAAGTGGAAAATCATCGTAACAGAAAGATCAAATTTCTGTGGTCCGACCGTGGAGGAGAGTATCTTACTTACGAGTTTAGCACACATATGAAAGATTGTGGAATAGTTTCACAACTCACGCCTGCTGGAACACTACAATGTAATGGTGTGTCAGAACGTCATAATCGTACTTTATTGGATATGGTTCGATCTATGATGTCTCTGACTGACTTGCCACTGTCATTTTGGGGTTATGCACTGGAAACCGCTGCATT